>JAOEGL010000006.1:86794920-89194920 GCA_034509955.1 Urosaurus nigricauda
ATCCATGTCAAAATACACTAGAGAATCCTCTTCATTTCTGCTCATCTATTTTATTCAGTGGATTCATATCTCATTTTTCCCCCAATGCTGGGATTCCGGGTAGAGGAGACTAAAATGGAATCAAACAAATTCACCATAAGATAAAACTTCATACGTAAATGACTTAAAAACATATCAATATGAGAAAACATAGGCTGCACCTTGTTCAAAGCCCCTTCCAAATTAAAACAGATCAGTTGCTAAAGGTTAGCTGGAATAACAGTTGTTTGCCTGTAAGCCAAAAGGGTGGTGGGAAAGTCTAACTTCGCTCAGAAGGGAATTCAAGAATTTGGGACAAACTAATTCAAAGACCTTCTTGTGAGTCCTTGCTCTCTCTGAGAGTAGTGCAGTTAAAAGAAAGCTACCTCCAGCACCCCCGTCTATCTCAAAACTCCAACAGGCTTGTATGGCATTACCAGATCATCCCATGGAGTGGCAATGAGGGAAAATACATTACCAATAGTCCAGAAGGGAATGTGGGGCGCAACTATGTTGCATCTTTTTTCATCTTTTTTGTTAGTATCATTATTTGTCTATTGTCCATTGCTTTCAGCATTCTTTTTGTAAAAATCTGGAAATTCCCTCTCTCACTCTGCTTGAAGGCTACACATCGGCACCTAGTTAGCCACTACTGCAAACATCTGGACACCCATGGCCACCAAATAAAGCAGCCTGACTAACTGGACTGCAATACAGTACAGTGTTTCCTATGTAATGTGGTTATATAGGTCAGCTGCCACCATACATTTACATTTGGGGGTGTTCAACATTGTGTTTGGTCTTGTGAATGACCAGATTTATACATAGGATTGTTCATCATGGCTGCATCCACCCTGCAGAAATAATCCAATTTCCATGACTCAATGCTATGAAAATCCAGAATTATAGTCTGTTGTGGCACCAGAGGTCTCTGAAAGAAGAGGCTAAATGTCTTGCAAAACTACAAAACCCAGAATTCCATGGCTGTTAAAGTGGTGCCCAACTGGACTATTTCTGCACTGCAGATGCAGGCCATATTACACAAAATTGTTATGAATGGTTCATTAACTTGACCCAGATTCCCAGATACAGTCTGATGCATACCTAAAGTACCATCTGGCCACAGACCCCTGTTCATTTCACTGGAGGAAACAGATCGAAATATGCAAAGAAATGTATTGAGTACTAGGTTTTCACTGCTGAAATGAAATGTGAAGCCATTCCAACCAAGGGAGTAATGAGTATACATTTATCTTTGTGCACTGTTATTGTCTTTGCTTCAGGATAACCATCACTAAAAAATATCTCAGAAGACAATGACCTGAATCTTACTGCTAGCTACAGTTAGAGTAGACCTTCTGAATCAACAGTTGAATAGTGAATCAACATGTATGTAACTCACAAGGACAGAATGAGTCTACTCTAGTTGGAACTACAAAAAGGAACCGGGGCCCTATAACACTGCACAGTTAAACACTATAAATCCACTTTAACTGCTATGGTTGCATCTTATGGAATGCTGGGTTTTGCAATACAGCCCTGTGACAGAGAATTCTAAGTTCTCCTTTCTAAACTTCCAGAATTCCATAGGATGTTTCTATGGCAGTTAAGGTGGAATGATAGTGCTATAGCTGAGTAGTGTGAAAGGGCCCCAAGATGAAGACATCTCTAATACCGAGGAACAAAATTTCCTTTCTAGTATAATAGCAAAGCTTTGTGCGGTATCTTAAAGATTAGCCATTTTTAATTGTCATAAATAAGTTTCCATATATTACATCCCACTTCATCAAATGAAAGAGAACCTAATAATTTGGCATTCAATAAAGTGGTCTTCTGTCAATAAAGTAACAACTGGTGGTTCCCAAATCAGTGAGATGATGAATCCTCTTTGGCTTCAAACTTGAAAGAAGCTATCCAGGGTGCTGAATCTATCTGGAGACAGTGGTCCAAAACACACTGCAGAAATAATCCAGTTTGAGACCACTTTAACTACCCTGACACAGTGCTAGGGAATCTTGGGAATTATAGTTTATTGTGGTACCAGAGCTCTCTGACAAAGAAGGCTAAATGTCTCACAAAGCTACAGTTCCCAGAATTTCTTAGCAATGAGACAAGGCAGCTAAAATGATCTCAAACTGGATTATTTCTGCAGTGTGCTTTGAACCTCTGGCTCAGAACCAAGGGCAACTCTTTTAAAGTTCAAGCTAAAGCCAAGATAATATTTACCCATCCAATATTTATGGCAAAATTTGGAATATGAAATGGGAAAAGAATATTAAAAGAAGGGAGAAGAATCTGTTTCCTGTGTGCAAGGTTTTTGCTCATAGAGAGGATGGTAGGAGCTATTATAGCTCATTCTCCAGTCAAATGTGCAAGATTATGGTGGTCTCTCCAAGTCTAAGGAACTGGGAGCTGAGGCACAGGGGGAAATACTCCCCAGCAAGAGGTAGCAGATGCTGAAGGAACAGTACCATCCTTGCAGATTGGTGAAGAGACAAGGAGAGATTATGCTTCTCCCAGAGGCTATGTGATAATGCGGAGCCCTCTCGTTATAAGAGCACGCTCCCCAGATAATAAAGGATTAAATGCAGGAGGACATACAACTGCATTTTATTGAGACTCAGTTCATTGGCAATTGCCAATGAGATGGGCAGTTGGGCAGAATCAAGAGCTTTTGAGATGATTCTGAGCAGAGGTTATAAAAACCCTCACAGGCTGTTAAATAGGCAACACTGCTTAATTAGACACTTGGTGTTTGGGGGCAGCTGCCTATAAATCTCCCAGCAGCTCCCCAGCATCTATATTTTTTGCAACCATCTTATCTAGGTAATCGGCAATGCTTTTCTGCATTTGTGGTTTTATTTTTTACCTTGGACTGGTTGAGATTTGATGACTCTGCTTGCTGCTTGCTGGCTTCATGTATCAGGACTACTGACTTAATATAATGATTTCTGGATTGGCTGGTCACCACCCATTGATGACCACCCTCTTCCTTCATCCTTCATCTTGTGTGGGTAGCCTGTGACTGACTTGAACTGAATCAACTACCCTAGAGCTCTTGCACTGCAACAATCTGCTTCCTTGCTGACTGGAGCATAAGACAGGATGTGCTGATGATCTTATTTCAGATTTTCATACTCTACATGGAAAGCCCATGTTTGAAAGGGTAGATCTAGCACACATAGCTCTTCACAGTTATGCTTTGAGAATGACTGGAATAAATTGATTTTTAATCTTGATCAGACAAGAATTAAAGGACAAATTTGGTCTCATGATCTCAAGAGATGCCTCAGTAGTAGAACAGCTGAAGAACTTCCTCTTTAGGCCACGTTACTAAAGGTTGGTATGATGGAAATTGGGAGATTTCCTCCTGCTGCTGCTGATGATGATGGTGATGATTATATCCTTTGATTCTAGATATCTATTGCCCAGTATTTTGAGGAGAGAAACATCATTTGTTTGCAGGGGTCAGTTCTCCTGGACTCATGTCCAAGCGTGAACACCCTTGACCATTATATTCTTCTGGGTCACCTAGTCTGGTTACCACAGGGGGCAGGTGATATTACACTAGTTCTGTTCCTTTCTGGAAAACTGTATCTGGGAGGTGGAGGTGACACTTAAACAAAATGGAGGGCATATAGCAATGGTCACAAGAATGTTTTCACAAAAAGTGAGATATGAATAAAAGTTTTATTTATTTTATTTGGTCACAAAACTCTGTTCTTTAGCAATAACACCTAGAGTAGACTGCTGGATAAAGGTAACCAAGTCATAAATGTGACATATCATGAAGTATTTACAAGGCCATTTAGAATTCCAGAGTTTTAGGATAGCTGTGTGTGTTTTTCAGTTCTAATTGATAGCCAAGCACCTGCTGTTATGTCATTGGAGAGCAATCCCTCCAAACATTTACAGATGATAAGGAGAGATGGCTTTCTAACTTTCTTCAGGGGAACCTTGGGAAGAAGTTTCTCTATTAAAAGACTTTAGTGGCCAAAAGCTGTCCAAAAATACAGCTTTCCTCTAATCTTTCCTTCAGTATACAGCAACAAGACTGTGTGCGGGGTGTTTTCGAATACTCTTTCTTTTTATTTGCCACAATGATAATGCCTAACAGGTCTATTCAGTGTGCTGCATGAACTGACTTTGCATCTTAAACCATGTTCCCAGAAACTATTGGAGTGCATGGTAAACAAGTTGATGTGGAAGATGTTTCCTGAAGGTTAGAAGGCTGAAAAAACTCTGTTTGAAATGATCACTGATCACTGTCGAGGGATAGAAAGCCTTACAAACTATTGGATTTGAAATAAAAGAAACAAGAGTCATGCCTAGATGTTAGCATGGTGTCAGCATAGTCAGATGGACCATTTTATACTCCATTTGACTTCCTGATGCCATTTTTATTTATAAGCAGTTTTTACTGCATGCTATTTTCAAAGGGAAATGGTAGGTTTTTGTAAAGAAAACCTCACATTTTATTGCAATTGGTGGGCAATAAAATGCTTGCAGTAACACTTTACAATAAGCAGAGATTAATGAATGCTAAATTGCAATAGAATTCCTATACAACACCATATTACATGCACATTAATAGCAACTGAGTTCATTGTGAAAAAATATTATTACTGGAAATCCCATGAAAATTGGAGAGAAATTAGGGACTGCCATAGTGATTATGCTCTTAATATAAACTGTTGCCACCCATTCTGCCTTTAGATAGATGGATAATACTGCTTGCTTGAACTGTTAGTTAGACTGCCCTGCTAGGCCTAGCATGCATTATTGCCAGGATATCAAACCACATGCATTCAGAATTAGAAGCATAAATAGGGACCTGATTAAGTAGAGCGCCCCCAGTTTTATGCCTATAAAATTATTATAATCAAGAAGCAGGGGAAAAGCAACACACACAACACTGCTCAGCAGCACCAGGAATTTAATGAGAAGCAAGTTAGTATAGTTGTATAAACACATATGTACTAAACCAGAGGTCAGCAAAGTATGACCTTCCACTAAATGCTGTTGGATTATAACTCTTTTCAACCCAATCTACCTTATCTAATGCTGAGGGATGCTGGGACCTGCAGTCCAATGCCATCTATTGGGCTAGACTTTGTTCATCCCTGTGCTAAATCCAATTTTAGTCGTATATAAAACGGACCTAGTGAAATCAATCAGGCTTAAATTAGTTTTGACAAATAAGTCCTATTCATTTCAATGGCTTTAAGTAACAGTAAAATTGGATTTTGTCATACAAACATGCAGACATGTATGTTTACAGAATTTTATTTGTCACATTCAGACTTTTCACCTTATATTCTTTTCCTTCTGCCCCGCAGCTTTAGGGCAGGAAAAAGGAAGAAAGGCATCATCTGAGATCTGCTCGTTAATTAACAGATCTGATCATTAAAATATCAGTGCATTCAAGTGAAATCTTCATATGTATGATTTAAGATGCCTGTTGTTTTAATTTATTTTTGGAGGAGTATAAAATATATGGGTTGGATCAAAGGTTAGTCCTACCTAGAGACGACCAGCTGTAATGATTTTTCAAAGAGACAATCATGTTAACCTGCTTCTGTATAAAAAGGAAGGAAAAAGTAATTTTGTGGCATATTTAAAACCATTTTATTTCATCATGTTGAAATAAATTAGTTAGTCTTAAAGGTGACAAAACACATCTGAAACGAATGTGACAAAACACATCTGAATGAATGAGACAGTGAAGAATTAATGAAGTTTGACACCACTTTAACTGCCATGGCTTAATGCTATGAAATTCTGGGATTTGTAGTATTCAGATGCAGTCCCATACAGTAGTGTATTCACACAGCATAGCTAAAGCACTTTGCTACCACTTTAACTGTCAAGGCTTCATCCCATTGAATCTTGGGGTTTGTACTTTGGTGAAGCACCTAGAGTTCTCCACTACAGAACTTGTAGTTCAGGGGCGTGAGCTAGTACTCCTGTGCTGGGTATCCCACATTACCACAGGATGCTGTAATAGAAGTTAAGTGGCAAACCGCTACTACAATAGTGTGATTACACCGACAGTCACTGATTTCTCATATGATGTCTAGTTTCATAAATCATATGAAAATTGATACAAAGAAGGCCATAGTATTAGCTGGCACAAACTGGTTTTGCTTCATTTAGATGACAGTACTATACCTCTTTACCTGGGAAGGAGCCACATTGAATTCAGAGGAACTTACTTCTGAGCAGCAATGCTTGGAGTGCACTGTCAGCAGAATGCTAGCCACCTGACTTTAAACAGAGTCACTTCTGCTAAGTTCTATGCACAAAATAGACAATACACAAAGGAATAAAACCAGGAGGTAAAGCCCAGTTTCAATACCTTTCCAAAAGTTCAAAGTCACGTTGCCTCTGAAATTATAGTACAATTTGTTTAAAGAAAAGTATTTTATCAAAGAGATAAGCTGAAGTATTTTCATTCCAATCACAGGTTTTATCCTTTTTTCAGATACACATTTAAATGATTGCTGCCTCCATGATCAATGATTTTATATTGTCAAAAATCATATTGAGAAGAGGAGAATGCAAATTTCATGTCACAGATGCTCAGCCTTCTGTCTGTTGCCCTTTCACAATCACTGTTGTGATTTTTTTTAATGGATCGTTGAATTCCAAAATCCATGAGTTTTATAGTCACACAAGTCTGTGTTTTATATATAGCTGAGCTACAACAGTGGCAGTATTTAAACTGAGCCAAACAGCATAAGGCTGTTTCTACTGGGACTGTGGAGGGCAACCTCTGTTAGTCACCCTAAGCTGTTCACCAAAGGCTTTTATGGGCATCCTGTATCACTGCTACTGCTGTTTCTACAATGTACTGGGACTATGACATATTCATTAAAGTTACATATACTCACGCATGTGCAGCTGCACATTAAGTGCCTCATATTTGTAAACCCGATGGACTAATGAGACCCAGCATGGTACAGTGGTTTGAGTATTGGTCTTTGATTCTGGAGACCAGGGTTCAAATCCCCACTCAGCCAGGGTCCCAGAAGGGCATCCAAATTAGTATTCAAATAGGTGAATTTTATTAGCTTAATTAAAATCAGTCAAGAGGGCTTGGAAAACTCAAAGCAGAGACAAAGCCTGTGTATACCAGTTCAGAGAAACAGAATTCCAGAGTGGAAGTTCCAATATATATATATATATATATATATATATTCATTTCTGAGCCACAAGTAATCACCAAAGACACTCACTCACCCCCATGTCCAAGGACTAATGAAATGAAACGTGGTGGCAGATAATGACTGAAAGGGTTGCAGAGGGAAACACTGTTCCAGTTCCACATGTGGAGCTCCAGTTGGGGGATGCTGGGAAGAAACGTGGCTTAGCAAACCGCCTTGGATTATGGCATGGCCAGCAAAATCAAATTATGGGTGCCTGAACAGGCATATTTATATGACAAAACTTGACCCAGGACAGAATTTGGGACTAAGGGGTAGCTTCCAGGAGAGAAGAATGAGAAGGGAAGTTGTGAATTGCTAGATAATCAGTGCAAATGTCCTTGGACAAAGGAGTATCACTCCGAGAGGGAAGTGCACTTGGATTTCTGTTCATTTGTAAAGACACCCACCATCATGCTCATCAGTGAAGTGATTATGCAGTTTCCTATCCTGATGGATCTATCCTCGGCTATGTGCTCCTGAAATCCCCCATGCTGAGCCTTCCCAATCTCCTCATATGTAGCAGTACTAACCAGTCAAGGGGGTAACAGTTCTTGGGTGGATCTGGTAGATTCAGCCTTACCTTTATCAGACCTTCGCACCTCTGGTAGAGAAGCCTCTTCAGACATGGTGCTTTCTGTACATAGCAGCCTCTGGCTGTCCCTCAAGTGCTAACTGTTTGATTTTAAAGCAACTATAACAACAAAAAAAGGCCACAGTGGTGATGTTCCATGATTCCCCAACTAAAATTGACTACAAACCACTTTATGCTTAAGCTGAAACTTAATAGGTAGACTTGTGAAGGTTTTGTCTATGTTAGAGGCTGTCAAAAGATCCTGATTCCCCCACTAAGAATGAATGAGAGTTTGACGACATTAGTGTTTGAGAGCAGAGGTAAGAAAGGCGATAATACATGATGGCAAAGATGGGTTTTTTAAATGTAGATATTGAATAATCATAGTAAGGTAGCAACCAAGGCCCTTTCATGGATACTCTTATGTCTTCCTCTCCCCACCACTTGCCATGTAATAACAAAAAACAGCCCACAGTTGTGACATTCCATGGTGGATCTACATGGAGGGTCTAGACAGTGAGGAAAAACTAAGAGTTCTTGTACCTTGGATGAAACATAGATCAGAATGGAGACTGCAGTCAGGAAATCAGAAGAAGACTGGTACATGGGAAGGGTAGCTGTGAAAGAACTACCAGTAGAAAAGGTCCTAAAGACAAAAAATATACAACTGAGCAAGAAAGTTAGCATCATGCAATCCTGGATCCAGTTCACTGGAGCAATTGTTTTAGTGCTGCTGCATGTTTATAGTCCCTCTGACTTAATTCCATCTTAAATAAATTCTACGTTGAAACCATAATATTAATGAAGACTGTGCCTTCTCAGTTAGTGCAGAAATATCTCTGTCCATCAGAATGAATGGAATTATTATTTTTAATCACCATCCTCATATTTATTAATCAAATGTGTCATTTAAAAGAAAAATCCATTATAGTAAAAAAGAAACCCATGTAGTTAAAATTTCCAATAATCAGCTAAAAATAATAAATAATATAGTCATTAGATTAACAGAACAAGAAATTAAGGCAATTTAGAATGGCAATTGATCTGGTACAATGAAGAAATTATGTGAGGGACTGTAGATTACAGTGGTGCCATTCATATTTAACAAAGCCAGTGCCGCTTGAGCTGAACTACATTCTCTGCAGCTTAACCTAAGGATAGGGAATGGGATTTTGGACAAAATACTCCATTCTTTGGAATAAAAGAGGGATTGCATGGTAGTCAGATGGTAAAAATTATACATTTGATGGATGGTTTAGAAAGGATCTCCCATAATAATGCAAAATGTTATTTTTCTGAGAGAAAAACATTTGTTATCTAGTGTTCATGGCACATCGGAGGATAAAAAGAAAACCGGAACAGTAAAAGGCGATGGTGTGGGGAGAGAAACTGAGGACTATCATTCCAAGAACACGCACAAAATCATAAACTTCCCGTCCCCCCCCCCCCCAAAATGTTTCTGTGATATAGATTGACAGCCCTTTTAATATGAAATAAATCAGCCAGGATAAGAAATGTCTAGGAGAACATACAGATTGAGTGTTGATTGACACAGCCTCTCTGAAACCAGCTCTGTTTGCATTCGGTTTATAGCAGCTAACTTGAAAGGATGTCAGGTGCTTTGAAATGTTTCAAGTGTTTTGAACCTCACAAACAATCATCAAAATGTGCTTATTGGTTCTTGGACTGAAATGACAATACTGCAGGCAGCATTCATGCCAAGGCAATGCCGAATAAGAAAAGCTGGAAGAAGCCAAGCAGTGCTTTCATTTTTATTTTACTTACATTCATTAAGCAGCTGCACAATAATGAGAATTCTGGGCTGTTGTCAAACAGCCACATCTGTTAACACTTTTCTATAAAATGAACGTCCTTTACATTGAAAGTGTGTTGCTGCAAGGGGCCAGTTGCAGCTTACTTTCTTCTATATGCTGGATATATGCACTTTATCACATGGGGAAAAATGGGGTCTTTAAACAGTGATTATTCCGTGAAAATTGCACGTTTGCGATTAAGATTTTCACACAACATCATAATTAAAAAGCTATTATCCCAGGAATAAACAGACAATAAACAGCAACAAATCAATCACGGGGAAATTCCGTGAATGATTTGTTGCTGTTTATTGCCAATCCCCCCCCCCCCCCAATTTTTACTGTGTGATAAAGTTACTTTTTTCCCCTTCAAAAAGCAATGTCCAACTCATGCCATGACTGCCTTCTTCACTGATGCGCCCTGGAGTCATTCTCACTCTGATAATGTCGTACATTTGCTGTTATCTTTCAAAGCAAATGCTGTCATATGTTACAGTGGAATCAAGAAAGGGGGGAAAGATGAAATATGTGCCCAGTAGCATTTCTAACTTATGTTATTAAACTCATTGTCAAAAGCATGCTGAGCCACTCATAAAACCACAAAGATTAAAAATCTACACATTAATTTAAAAATGCCCTTAAATCTACAAAGAAAGAAAGAAAGAAAGAAAGAAAGAAAGAAAGAAAGAGACAGACAGGCAGACAGACAGACTCATTTTGTAAACCCCAAATTGCTACCTAGGGAAGATATCCCAGTATCTTGGATTACAACTTCCACCATCCCAAAGGACATATGGGAGAGTTAGTCCAAAACATTTGGTTTTTCCTTCCCCAAGAAGAATTGTGGCAGTAACCTTTTGGGGACATGAATCCTTCCTCTTCTATTGTTTTAAGCAGAGTTCGCCAAAGCTACATTTTGAACTACAGCTCCCAGAATAGATCCCAGCCTGCTAGGGATTCTAGGAATTGTAGTCCAAAAAGTAATGTTTTCCCCAGTTCAAAGTGTATCCTATACAACTAATATTCCTATGACCTTTAAAGGAGAAGTTGGTAGGAAGGCACTATATTCAGATGGATTCATGAGAAATTGTTCCTGCTTCCTAGAGACAGGACTTGGTTGCCCATGTTTTATCCATTTTGTCGTCTTTACTAAGGGCACATCCAGACAGATTGAAAAGTCCCAGATTTTGTTCCTATTCTTTCCAATTTTATGCTGGATTAAAATAACCCCACCTGGGGCTTGGGCTAGTATAAAAATTCTCTGATCATACCAGCAACTGACGGAAAATATTTTGGAATTCAAAAGCAAGCAAAAATAAAACCAAGCAAAAAAGCCCTGTGTGGCTCTCCAAAATAAAATTGGAAAGAACAAGATCAAAATCTGGGGCTTTCTAGTCTTTTTGTTCAGTTTGGGTGCACCCTCTTATGCCCGGACATTGTTATCTATTCAAGATAATGATAAAGGCCTAACATTAAACTTCGTGCAAAACATTCAAACCTATATTGTCATAATACTTCTTACAGAGTAACAAAAAAGACAAATTTTATGGTGTGGGGTTTTGGAAACCTCAGTCTTTTTCATCAGGCATCATCAGTTTTCCTCACCCCCTTCCACAGCATGCTTTTTCTTTCTATCCTTGCCCGATGAAGGAATGTGTACTTTCAAAACTTTCACAGATAATTTTGTGCCTTTTCAATGGGCCTAATAAAGATATTACAATAAGGACTTGGAATTGGTCTCATGGCTATCCCATGTCCAACGTGTTCAATCTATTGGGGGGGGGCATGTTGAGATAGGTCTTTTGAAATTCAAATTAAACCAACTCAAGTCCCTACAACCAAAGAACCCAGAATGTATAACCAAAACCCCAACCAAAAGGGTTCTGCCAAAGATAATAAATAAACAGGATAACTGTGGTCCCACTTCCCAATGTAAAAAAACAACTTTATAAGGAATAAACAAATAACTAATCTAGGGAGCAGAAAAAACAGTGTAATTTCTAAAAGGGTAATTACCCCACTGAGAATTGTGCCAAAAGTCAAAAGCAATTAGTATTTTAATAATAATAAAATATCCAAACTTCAGGCCAGATGCGTTTTGACTGAAAGTTTTCCTCAGTAGCCTGCCTATAAAGTATTAACTGTATGTATATATATGAAATTTTAAATCATTTCTTCAGCTCATACACTGTGACTCTGCTAAATCAAAAGGTAATAATGTTCTTCCTCTGCTCCCAGAGTATCTTATATAAGCAGCTGAGCTAGTTGTGGGAATGATCCTGCCAAGACTCAGGGGAAAAAACAAAACAAAAAAACCTTAGGGAAAACTAAGGGTGTGGAAGGGCAATGAAAAACTCAAGCTAGCCAATTTACATATTCCTTTAAGTCCACCAGGGATTCAGAAAATATGACTCTGTTTAATTCCAGGATAATAATATTCTTATCCTGTTTCCAGAGTCTCTTCAATATCCAGCTGAACCAGTAAAAGGAACGATCCTGCCAAGACTTGGAAGGACAAAGAAAAGCTCAAACTAACCAGTTCACATTTTCATTTAAGTCCACCGGGGATTCAGATTTCAAACGATGAATCCATTTGAGTTCCAATATTTGTAACTGTTTTATGTTCTTAATATTAGATATCCCATCTATGCACCAGAATTTGAATGAATCAAAAGGGTGATGTTCATCTAGAAAATGTTTCACCAATGGGGCCTCTAGTTTTTGGTTTTTGATACAACTTCTGTGTTCAATAATTCGAGTTCTTATCGCTCTACTGGTCATACCCACATAAATTAGTTTGCAAGGGCATTCGATTATGTATATGACATTTTTACTCGCACATGTAAAAAGTTTGTCTAATTCATAACTTCTGCCATCTCTCCTCTTAATGACTGCCTTGCAGCGGTAATGGATTGGATGAGGAAAAACAGGCTGAAACTCAATCCAGACAAAACGGAGGTACTAGCTGTTACAGGCCCGAAACCAGGTTCGGGAATACATCTTCTGGTCCTAGATGGAGTCACACTCTCCTCGAAGGACCCTGTTCGCAGTCTAGGGATGCTCCTTGACTCGTCGCTTCACATGATTAGTCAGGTGAATGCGGCAGTCAGGAGCGCCTGTCATCAGCTTCGGCTGATACGCCAGCTGCGCCCATACCTGGATCAGAGGGACATGGAAACAGTGGTGCATGCTTTGGTAACCTCACATTTGGATTTCTGTAACGTGCTCTACATGGGGCTATCCTTGTGCCTAACCCGGAAACTCCAACTAGTTCAAAATATGGCAGCCAGGCTTGTTAGCGGAACACCTAGGAGAGAGCACATTACACCTGCGCTTAAAGCTCTCCACTGGCTGCCGATTAGTTTCCGGGCGCAGTGCAAGGTGTTGGTTTTAACCTTTAAAGCCCTACATGGCTTGGGTCCATCTTATCTCAGGGACCGCCTCTCCCCATATGAACCCCCCCCCCCCGCACGCGTCGGTCCTCTGGGAGAAATCTGTTGCAGCCCATGAAGACGAGGTTAGCGCAGACCTCCCAGAGGGCCTTTTCTGCTTCTGCTCCCAGGCTATGGAATGGCCTGCCGGACGAGATGCGTCTCATTACATCGCTAGACTGTTTCAAAACAGGCTTAAAGATGCATCTCTTCCGGCAGGCCTTCCCTGAAACTGTATAATCTACCCGGCTCCTAAAATCTTTCAGCCAATTCCCAACTCCCTATCTCCCCCTCTGTATTTTGTTGCTACCCATGCTGTGGCCAGCATTGCGGTTTTTATTTGTGTATTATGTTGTATTGTATTTTTATTGTTAGTAATTTAATTTTAAACTTAACTAGTTTAATCCTATTTTAGGGGGGGGAGGTTGGGATGGAATTCTTGGATTATTTTAATCTGTAATCTGTTTTTTAACCTTGTTTTACAGAGGGGCGGGTAAGAAATAAACATTATTATTATTATTATTATTATTATTATTATTATCTGCAGTATTCACAAAACATTTCAAATTACTGCTGCGTCTACATACTGAACAATGTCCACAGATGTAATGTCGAAGTATTTTGTATAACAGGAAAATCAAAGTCTGCCCGTACTTGTATATTCTTGATGTTCTGAGTACGTTTATAGGCAAACATTGGTTTGTTTTTATAACCAGGTATATCCTCCAGCAGATGCCAATGTTTCATAATAATGTTTCATAATTTCTTTGACCCTCTGTGAATGTGTATTAGTTATTTGTTTATTCCTTATAAAGTTGTTTTTTACATTGGGAAGTGGGACCACAGTTATCCTGTTTATTTATTATCTTTGGCAGAACTCTTTTGGTTGGGGTTTTGGAAATTCAAATTAAAACATGGACCTCTCCACTGACTTGGAAGCCACTTGCATAACTCACTAACATTTACAAATACAATTAGAAATATTATTAATAAATAAATTTATTAATACAATTATTAATAAAAAATGAGGCCAATAAAAACTCCAATAATATCATCAAAACAAGTAAAAGCAGCAGGTAATATTACTATAATACAATAAATAAATCCAATAAATAAACGTTAGGGTAAATGCACTGAAATCAATAGTTAGTCATGACTTAGTGAAGCTAGTATTTCACACCTGATATTTTCTGATGTTGCACCTGTCTTTCTATGTTTTGTAGAATTTCATTCCTCTGTAAGCAAGACTATTCATATGGCACCCCTTTGGGCAACCTGGACTATAACAAGATGCAATCTTGCCAGTGCAAAACCACTCTTGCTCCAGCAACATCCATCAATTTTAACTGTTTTGAAGAGGGAAGGGATTGGCATTCAGTCCTCCAAAATATCCTCTTGATTTTGTTGACTGAGGGCAATGAATGGGAGTCTAATTCCTTTACTTATCAGTCAAGAAACCCTGAGACTTGTCACCTGGGTTTAGAAAGCTGTGTTGGGCTTCCAGATGCTGTTGTCCAAGAATCATTGGTTTTTAAAAGAGAGAGCACTGGAGTGCTAAGCCATTGTGGCACCATGCATCAAACCTAGCTTGAAGTTGGAAATAAAGTGCAGTTGGGGGAATAGCTGTGATTTAATGTACTTCCAAGTACTACAGGGCACTCTCCTTAAAGAAACTGCTGTAAATTATTTGTGGCTAATTCCATTCTGGATGGAGGGCATACCATGTTTCCCAGTACAAGAGTCTCGCTTGTATCTAATAATTGTTATATCTTCTCTGAAAATTTACTGCCGATGTCTCAATTTTAACAATTTAAATAACAAGCTTAACCAAGTGGAACCGGGCGAAAGGCAGGCTGGCTCCCTTGATGAAAGCAGGACAACTCTTACGTCTGAGCCCATTTATACTTTGACATGAGCAGTGACACACAGAGATGAAATCTGTTTAAAGCTGCTGCTTTCTCAGCACAATGACAGCTTCGGAGTGTTAAGAAAAACTGTTTCACAAGAGGGCATACCTGTTAGCTTTAGTTAGGGAGAATGTATGGGAAGGTGGGGAGATGAGAAGCAGCAAAAATTATGACAGGTGTGTGTGTGTGTGCAGGCATGCAGAACAGATGCCTGATTCGCAGATCTCAGTACACAGTAGATATGTGTGTGTGTTTCTGCCAAGGAGCACTGAGAAGCTTTCATGGGGAACCATCTGACTTGGCAGTGGCGGCTGCTCTTGGACAAGAGCTCTTAATTTCATTGGTAGGCTGCAATCAGAACTGGATCATGGTCACTGTGCTAGCAGGCTGTTGGGGAGCCCCTTCTCATCCTAAACATGTGACCTTTTCACCCAATTTTGCTGTGTGCCTTCAGGTTGTTTCTGACCTATGGTGATCCAAAGGTGAACCTATCACAGGGGTTTTCTTGGCAAGTTTTGTTCAGAGGGGGTTTGCCTTTGCCTTTCTTCTGATGCTGAGAGAGTGTGACTTGTTCAAGGAACACCCAGTGGGTTTCCATGGCCAAATGGGGATTTGAACCCTGGCCTCCAGAATAGTAATCCAGAATAGTAATAGTTCAGACCTCTACACTACACTACACTACAATCTACCAGACAACCTTCTTTTGGCTCCTGGAAGAAAACTTTTTTTCCTGGGCACTGTCCAAGGGAGGAAAGTGGGATACAGTGCTCAAATGGACTAACTTCTGCTCTTGAGAGATAAGACAAACTATTTCGATTGCAACTTAGTCGCCCTACAAGCAGTAGGTCTCCCAGGAACCAGGTGGCTGGAGTGTAAGAACTGTTGAGGAGTTAATTCAGTCCAGGTCAGTCACAGGGTATTCTGTAGATGAAGGGAGGAGCAAGAGGGTGGCTATCAGCCAGGCCAGAGGTTGTGCTGCAAGTCAGTGGTCCAAATAAACAAATCCAGCAAGAACTAAAACAGACTTGTAAGTTACAGCCAGTTCAAAATGATGGAAACACAAATGCTGAAGAGTACTGCTAATTATCATGAAGAAGGGTTGAAAGCAACAATGCTGCCAAGGAGTGGCTGGGAAATTTATAGGCAGCTGTCTCAAAACAGCAGGTGCCTAATTAGGTCAGCATCTCCTACTTAACAAGTGCTGGGATCAATACAATCTTTCTTTGTCTTTTCATCACTCGATGGATCATGGTAATGAATCTTTAGAGACAGCAATCTCATTCCACAGCTATTCTGACTCGAGGAGATTGCCGTCATAGGAGCTGCAGATTCCTGGCAATCTCCCTCCTCCTCTCAATCTGATTTGTCCAACTTTAGAGTGTGGGTTATGATCATAATCAATGATGAGGTCTAGCAACATCTAAAGAAGTCTCATTCCAAGATAACTTTTCAGAATGCGCATGGTTGACTTTTCTTCCCCTCAACAGTATTTTCATCAGTAAATTCAGGGTGAATTTTAGGACACTTTCAGAAAATCAGCATGTGGCCTTGAGTGGGAAAATTAAACCCATTACTTTTTAAGAGAAAACAGTACAGCTAGTGCAGCCATTAATTTAGTTCATGGTTAGAGTCCTTCCTATGCCCCAGGCTTCCTTTTCCAGCTACAGGGCTCCTCCAGACTGATCTAAAGAAGCATGCATTCTCATGATATACCTCCTTGGGTTTTGCCATTTGTCAATTCTGCATCTACTTATAGTATTCCATTATTTGGTGGAGGGGGGCTGTTTGTAGTGATTTCTCAATCTTACAGAGATACAGTGGGCCCTTCCCTTACATGGGGGATCCATTCTGGAGCCCCCTACATAAGGGAAAAAACATGTATTCTTGAGCCCCACTGAAAACAATGGCCATGTGCATGCGGCATGGCTTCAGCATAAACTGAAAGCTTCGTATGGTGCACCCACATATGGTGTGAATGCACTGTACCTCTCTGTGATCCTGAGGAAATATAGGAAACTCTATATGATAGTAAAAAGAATTGCATTGATTTCACATACAGGCAAAGCAATGCTCAAAATTTCACAACAAAGATTTTCACCATATATGGAGTGAGATGTCCCAGATGGCTTCAGAAAAGGAAGCGGCACTAAGGATTATATTGCAAACATACATTGGATAATGGAGCGCATCAAAGAAATTCAGAGAAAAAAAAATAGGCTATGTTTTATAGATTATAGCAAAGTCTTTGATGAATCATGAAAAACTACATTTCACTCTTAAAGAAATGGGTGTGACAAAACATTTTATTCTTCTGGTGTGTAACCTATATTCAGAACAAGAGGACAGAAAATGGAGTAACAGAATGGTTTTTCTTTGGCAAGAAAGTCAGGAAAGGCTTTATTTTATCACCCTATCTCTTTAATTTATATGCAGGACCTATCAAACAGAAAGGAGGATTCTGAGGAAGGATGTGTTAAACTTGAAGGAAAGAACATCAACAACTGAAGATATACAGATGATACCATACTAGTAACAGAAAATGGTGAAGATATGGAATAACTATTGAGGAAAGGCAAGGAAAAATGTCCAAAAATAGGGTTACCACTAAACATTAAGAAAACAAAAATAATGAACACAGGTAATTTATCATTTTAAAGTGGATAGTCAAACACTTTCAATACTTGGATCAGTCATAAATCTGTAGACTGCAGTCAAGAGAAGCCTAGGACTTTGAAGAGCAGCTGTGACGGCATTGGATAACATACTCAAATGTAAAGATGCATCATTGAATATCAAAGTCAGAATCACCTATGCCATCATATTTCTGATTTCTAAGTGTGATTGTGAAAGCTAGACAGTGAAGAAAGCTGACAGGAAGAGAATCAACACATTTGAAATGTGGTGCTTGAGGAGAGTTCTACAGATACAACAGACTGCCAAAATCACCAATAAATGGGTCTCAAATCAAATCAAGCCTAAACCTCTTCCTAGAAGACAAAATGACCAAACTGAGGTTATTGTACTTTGGCCATATCATGGGCAAACATGACTCATTAGAAAAGATGATAATGCTTGGTAAAGTGGGAGGCAGTAGGAAAGGAGGAAGACCACATTATAGGTGGATAGATTCACATACAGTTGGATAGAAGCCAGGGCCCTGAGTTTTCAAGATCTGTGCAGGACTAATGATGGGTTATTTTAGAGGTTTCTCATCCATAGAATCACCATAAGTCTAAACCAATTGATGGCAATTACAGTACAACCCCCATATTCATGGGACACAGTTTCACTTACATCTGGAAAAAAATATGTTATCTCTAGGCATTTTCTAGCACTTCCAGCATTATTCTATGGTGTGCTTCTAGCAGAAGTTGACCATAGAGTTGCACTGGAAGACCTAGAAATATCTAAAGAGGTGTTCTTTCTAGGAATCTCTAGCTCCTCCAATGTGACTCTATGGTCAACTTCTGCCAGAAGTCATTCATTTCAATCTGTGGTTTCACATTTCCACTGTAAGTCCAATAATGGATCATACTGTAACAAAGGTCAATAGGCAGCCAATGCAATTCTTTCAGCACAAGGGGCAGCCAAGCACTCAGTGTCTTGAGTGCCCCTGCATCAGCTTTAACTTCCATTCAAGTTTCAAGGGGAGACTTTCACAGAGCCTTCATCCAAGCATGAAGTTACTAATGCATGGATCACACCACCAAATTAATCCTGCTCAGGAAAAGGCATTGCTGCCACATCACAAAGTGGATAATAGTTGCTCCACCCTATCAAGGTAACCTTAACCTATGTTTTGGTTGCATTTTTGGAAAAATATCTGATAAGACACAAGAACAAGCCGTACAGTTTCTCTGCAACAATATTCACTATTCTCC
The DNA here is from genome assembly GCA_034509955.1 of Urosaurus nigricauda. Taxonomy (NCBI): domain Eukaryota; kingdom Metazoa; phylum Chordata; class Lepidosauria; order Squamata; family Phrynosomatidae; genus Urosaurus; species Urosaurus nigricauda. The sequence goes on from JAOEGL010000006.1 coordinate 86,813,751, forward strand.
AACTTTTGACAAAGTAGAGTGCATATATTTTAACTGCACTAAGCAAACAAACAGGAGCTGTTTGGTGGATTATGAGCAAAGAAATCTACCTGGCTTTAGGGGCAGGGGGGAAACGCATAATATTACTCTTATATTTAAGCATTAGCTTTAAATGGAAATCCCTTTAGAATCATAGAATCATAGAATCATAGAGTTGGAAGAGACCACAAGGGCCATCCAGTCCAACCCCCTGCCATGCAGGAACTCCAAGTCAAAGCATCCCTGACAGATGGCCATCCAGCCTCTGCTTAAAGACCCCTAAGGAAGGAGACTCCACCACACTCCGAGGGAGTGTGTTCCACTGTCGAACAGCCCTTACTGTCAGGAAGTTCCTCCTAATGTTGAGGTGGAATCTCTTTTCCTGCAGTTTGCATCCATTGTTCCGCGTTCTAGTCTCTGCAGCAGCAGAAAACAAGCTTGCTCCCTCCTCAATATGACATCCCTTCAAATATTTAAACAGGGCTATCATATCACCTCTTAACCTTCTCTTCTCCAGGCTAAACATCCCCAGCTCCCTAAGGCGTTCTTCATAGGGCAAGGTTTCCAGACCCTTCACCATCTTAGTTGCCCTCCTTTGGACATGCTCCAGTTTCTCCACATCCTTTTTGAATTGTGGTGCCCAGAACTGGACACAGTATTCCAGGTGGGGCCTGACCAAAGCAGAATAGAGTGGCACTATAACTTCCCTTGATCTAGAAACTATACTTCTATTGATGCAGCCTAAAATTGCATTGGCTTTTTTAGCTGCCGCATCACACTGTTGACTCATGTTCAGCTTATGGTCTACTTGGACTCCTAGATCCCTTTCACATGTGGTCTCGTTCAGCCAGGTGTCCCCCATCCTATATCTGTGCATTTCATTTTTCCGCCCTAAGTGCAGAACCTTACATTTCTCCGTATTGAATTTCATTTTGTTAGCACTGGCCCAGCTTTCTAGTCTATTCAGGTCATTTTGAATTTTGATCCTATCCTCTGGGGTATTAGCTACTCCTCCCAGTTTAGTGTCATCTGCAAATTTGATAAGTATGCCCCCAATTCTGTCATCCAAATCGTTAATAAAGATGTTGAATAGCACTGGGCCCAGGACAGAACCCTGTGGGACCCCACTGGTCACTTCTCTCCAGGATGAAAAGGAGCCATTGTTGAGCACCCTTTGAGTTCGGCCAGTCAACCAATTACAAATCCATGTAACAGTTAACTTGTCTATCCCACATTTTCCAAGCTTGTTTAGATCACTTAATATGACAAAGGTTTTGTATAGAACTGGTTTAATAGCTGGGAGGCAGGTTTTACCCAAGGTCAAACTGATTTCAGGAAGAAGTTATGTTTGGCACAGGCGAGAGACCACCAGTTTTGTCAGCTGTCAGAGAAACTGTAACCATCTTGCCAGCTTCAGGGAAGCTGCCATAAGCACCTTGCAATACCCTAAGGCTCAGCTACCCAGAAAAAAGGAAACAGATGTAACAGATGGCTGGTTGCATCTCCCAAGCACTCCCTTTCTGTTATGAAATAAAAGTGCCCCCCTGAACCTCAACCACAAAGAGAAAATGTGAGAGGCAAAAAGGAGCAATGGTCTCAGAAACTCAGTGCCCATCGGATATGCTGTGTGAAGCCATCAAAAGGCGGGAGGAAAGCAATGAAGCATTCATGGCAGGATGTCATTTCACCACAAAGTCAGCACTCATGAGGAAATTAAACAGACAGCAGCTAGCATGCAGCACCTGACATGCATTCCTAATTCCTATAAATATTGTATAATGGTTTAGCATCCCACAGTAAACTACAGAGCTTGAAAAAAAATCTTTTGGGACTATAACTCCCAGAATATGGCTCTGGAGGGTTCGGGGAGTTGGAGTCAATAAAGTAATTTCACCAGTTGTTTGTAGCTATATGCTATAATGTGAACTTCAACTTATGGCAGATCCATGAATGACAGGCCTCCAAGAATCTTGGTCATCAATTGCTCAAGTCAGTCAAACACAAGGCTGTGGCTTCCTTGAGTGATTTTATCAACCTATAATGTTCTCTTCCCTTTTTCTAACTGATAACCAGTTTGCCAAATATTGGTCCAATCCACACTGCAGAAATAACCCAGTCTGACACTACTTTAACTGCCCTGGTTCAATGCTAGGGAATTCTGGGAACTATAGTTCTGTGAGAGATTTAGGCCTTCTCTGTTAGAGAGCTCTGGTGCCACAATAAACTAAAGTTCCCAGGATTCCCTAGCACTGAGCCAGGACAGTTAAAGTAGTGTCAGATTTGATTATTTCTGCAGTGTGTTTTAGACCATTATCATCTTTTCCAGCAACTCATGTCATCTTAGGATATGTCCAATGTACAAGAGCTTCAGTTTTGTCATCTTCATTTCTAGTGAGAGTTCAGACTTCATTTTCTCTAAGGACCTTATTACATGGGAGGAATTTCTCCCAATTTCGAATGGGGCCAATTTGAATTCATGTAAATTCGCTAGTTTAGCGAATTTACTTTAATTCTAGTTGCATTTGGAATGCGTCCGGAGTGACTTCCCATTACTCGAAAATAACCCCCCATTGGCCAAAATTGTGTGAGATAAGTTATTACGCAATTACGTGAAACCCTATGATTGTGTCCGGAATGACTTCCCATTGCCCGAAATTGCGTGAGATAAGTTATTACGCAATAACGTGAAACCCCATGATTGCGTTCGGATTGCCTTTGGAGTATACCCCCAAATTGCCTCGTGTGATAAGGTCCTATGACTCATTCATTTATCTTTTTAGCAGTCCATGCTATCCATAGAACAAACAAAAACAAGCAAACAGCTTCATTTATATACCGCTTCATACCACCTAAGGAGTGTCTAAGCAGTTTACAACTGTAAGCTACTTGCCCCCAACAATCTGGGTACTCATTTTAGCGACCTCAGAAGGATGCAAGCCTGAGTCGAGCTTGGGCCCTTTTGCTGGTATTGAACTCGCCACCTTATGGTTTTGAGTGAGTGGCTGCAGTACAGGTATTTAACCACTGCGCCACCAGAGCCTCCAGTACTGTCCTCCAAATTTCGCCACTCTCAAAATGCATCTTACAGTATTTCCAGTCCCTTGATTTGGATACTCAGCTTTAAAATTATGCTGCATACATTTTTTTAAAAAAACCCTCTTTTCTAATTCTATACTACTCTTGCCCTATTTCCCTATGAGATCTTAGCAGACAAAGGGGTCCAAAGAAGGTATTTCAAATGCAGATGACTGTGTCTAAACATGATCAATAGGAAGATTTTGTTGTAATGATTGGCCTAAGTGAACACAAATGGTGCTGTCTTCATTAGCACTTCATAGTCTTAGATTGAAATTGTCAATACTTTCAGCCTGAAAAGGCAATTAAAACACATTTCTTTGCTTTGGGCTAAAGGCAAGCTAGGGCATCGACTATACAAGGTGGGCAAAGTTTGGCTGCCATGAGACACACACACCCCCGGTCTATTTTTTGTGAGCCCCCATCACCCACCCGCCTGCCAGAGCTCACTTTTTATATTTTAAAAAAAATCCTCTATAGGCCCACAAGGGGCATAGAGGTAATTTTGCAATGTTCTCCCTAAGAAGAAGAAGAAATAGTGAACCTTTTGGAGACTAGTCAATTGGGTGTGAAAAGTGATTTTTTTTTCTATGTGGATAGGGTGCAACAGAGATGTAGTTGTCCAATGTCTCCTGGGAGGCTGAAGCTTGGAGTACTACACCTCCAATGCAGCCCCCTAAACCCTGATAGTTGTCTATCCCTGGAAAATCCCATCCCAAAAGTTGGCTTATTTGTAGAATTCTGTCCCGTTTCCTTGGCAGAAGCTGGGTGCCTTCTGTCGCCATGTGACATACACATGTACAATGGAAGTTCTTTCTTCCCAGCGCATAGGTGGATTGATACATTTCCCAACTAGTGTTGCTAGATCTCAGACGGCTTTGCACAGAGTTGGCAGTTTTCACTGGTCATCTCCAGGCAAGAGATGAGGGTGCAAATTCATCAGCTGCAGTGGCTGCAGGTCCAGGAAAGATGAAAAGCTGGCATCAGATCTCCAGCTCAGATTATAGAGCAGTAACTTGCTACAATTTGCACGGGTCTATTATTTAGTTATCATTCCTTCCTAGCCATTTTCATGCCAGGGGTCACATTCCACTCTACTCTGCATCTGCCTTCTGGCTCAAAGCAAATGAGCTATAAAAATGTTCCTTATTTCATCTTCCTAAGTAAGGATTTTACCACAAGAGGCTAGAAAAGTAGAATTTTAATAGGATAAAAGCATCTTCGGCTGATATGTATCATTCAGCATTGTCCGTCCTGCTGTCGCCCTGTATTCCATTTGTTACTGTAGTGTACTTTTTCATTGATAGGCAAAACCTGTCAACAGGCTCTCAATCTCAATGCTATTCCATTATAGCTTTCGTGGGATAGGTCCCTTCTGCTGAAGTTCTGCTTCTTGTGCAGCATCTTGTGCAAGTGGGTTTGACACTGCTTGTCTCCACCTCCCTCTTGCATTGATCATGGTAGCCAACATATCCAAGTTTCAGAAGGCAGTTAACTCAGCAGTAATCATGCAGGGTTGCTCTGTAATGTCCAGGCCTGCACTTTGGAAGATGGGCAGAGCAGCAATCACAGCAGCCAACACTTTCCCTAAACTGGCTGCTATGTCATCATTCACACAGCAGCCAGCTTCAGGGGGCAATCAGCAGCAGCAATCACTTGTTGCCAGCCTTCCTCCCAGAAAACAGAGCTTGGCAGTGTGGAAAACAGATCATATGAGCAAAGCACTATTGTGGGGAAAAGTGTGTTGATGCCAAACTGGTATGTTTCCATTACTAAACTAGCACGATTTTGGCAGGACAGCAGGCTGGTGTGATAAAGCCCTAAGTAAGGATGAGTGATCTCATTTCTGCTTGATCTGAGAACAGGCCCTTTTGTCAAGATTTGTTTCCATTTCTAAACAGAAAATATTTTCTCCATTTGTGTGTGTGCATGTGTATTTGAATGAGCAGCTGTGGTTGGTACTTAATGCAAAATTATTAATCACATCACAAGGGGCCATATCTAGGTCTCAGGTTTTGGCCTGGAAATCTCAGGATCTGAGATGACCCTGAGCTGGCAACCTCACTCCCAACAGTCTGGGATTCCTGCAGCCACATGGTGGAGCAATACATAGGGTAGCCAAAAGGACTGTAAAGAATACTCAGTTTTTTGTCAGCTAATTGAAATACACACACACACACACGAGAAAATGTGCCATTTTCAAAAAGTGTTTGCACTGTTATGACTTTTCTCCAGAATATTTGTTTGTTTATTTGAATTTTAAAATTGTTCGTTCGTTTGTTTAATCCTGGCATGGGACCCAAGGCAACATACCACAAAGTTTTAAAAATATAAAGCTTAAAGCTAAGAACATGATAATAAAAAGTTAAGCCACAATATATTAAAGGCCATGAAATTTTAAAAGTTTAAAGTCACTTAAAATACATCAGTCAATATAAGAACCACAAATCCCACAAAAAAGACATTCCTCATTCCAAATACATGCTTCCAAGATTAAGGGGTTCATTCATGATGCACCAGTGCAATTGCACAGTTTAAAAAGGCGGAGGAAATGCAATGATAATTTGACGGATCCTCATAAGTATACATTTGTCCTGCGCAACTGCGCAGGTTTGCCGGCTGCCGGCTGCAAACTGCGCAATTGAGCAGTTCGCAGCCGGCAATGATAATTTGACTGTATGGTGTAACTGCGTTTGCGTAGTTCGCAAACCTGTGCAGTTGCGCAGGACAAATGTATACTTATGAGGATCTGTCAAATTATCATTGCGTTTCCTCTGCCTTTTTAAACTGTGCTGTTGCACTGGTGCATCATGAATGAACCCCCTTATTTTGTGAATGAATTGACATGTTATCCACAGTAGAATAACAGTAACGGCATCCCAGAGTCCCTACTGCGCATGTCGGGTTAGGATTAGGAGTGGAGCAGGGTTCGGATTAGGAGTGGAGCTAGGGTTTGGGAGCTTTAAAAAACTTCGCGGTTAAACCCCAGCTTTTACACCTGCAGGGCATTGAGGAATTGCACAGTTCACAGCCGGCAAGAAAAAAAATTTTTAAGGTTCACCGCGGCTAAAAGCCGCATTCATTGCCGCCCATGTAGCTGTTCCGCCTGTGTTTGTAGCGTTCTGACCGCTTCCCATGTAGCTGCTGAGCCACAGAAAAGACTTCAGATAAGTCGTTCCCACACCCCTCAGTCTAGCTGCCCTGTACCTTTTAAATGCACACCTGGGGCTTGCTGTCTAGCTGCTGAGCATTAAGGTAAAGGCAACTTCATGTCACACTTTCCTGCCAATCTAAAAAGCCCCTAGAAAGCCCAAGTATGTATCTTATAGCACCTTTGAGGCTAACTAAAGAAAGAAGTTAGCAGCATGAGCTTTCCACCAAATACATCTGAGGAAGCAGACTTAAGTCTACAAAAGCTCATGCTGTGAATTTCTTTCTTTAGTTAGCATCAAAAGTGCTACAAGATCTCTCCACATTTTCAGTCCCATGACATCCCATGCTTGGTGAGAAAATAGGAGAGATCTCCTTGGCTGTTCCCAGGTTGTGAATCTCCCTCCCACAGGAGTGCTTTTGGCCCTCTGTCAGTTCCCTTTCTGCTGGCAAGGCAGAAAGTAAACTTTTCTGTTTACATTCTGTTAAATGTCTATTGTTGAAGGTCTTATGTATTTTTATCATCACTACTATATTTAACTGCTCTTTAAAATGGTTTTAATTTGATGTTTCAATTGTTTATTTGCTTATTAAAGTGTTTTCAATCTTTTGCTATCACTCATTGTTTTAATTGTATTTTATTGGCATTCATAACTGGGAGCAAGGTGTGATATAATAAATAAACAATGCCAACTTTTTATAGACAGTTGCTGTAACAGCAACTACTGGGGGGCTTGGAACGATGCCTATAGCTAATTAGTTTTGAAAGGAAACTTTCTGAGTTCTGCCCTACCCTCGTGGTTTAATGGACTGTTCCCACCTTTCTCTGATATCTCAGGGAATGTGCCATTCACCCTCCCCTCCCAGTTCAACAGTGCAGTCAGTGCAATTTTCACTGAGCCAACATGATAAGCAGGAGGATGTAAGCTGTTGCCAGTAAAATCTAATCACATATTGCTTGCCTGCTGGTACGTGAAGGGTGCCAGAAAATACAATCTCCTGCAGCAACAAGGCAACCAGCAAGATCTTTTTTCCTAAGCTAAGTGACTTTTCTAAGTGACCTGGGCAACCTGATCTTATGACGATACTGTTACTGTGGTTATTGTTAAAATCAGTTTAAATTAAAAAGCCACAAATCACCACACTGACTGGACACATATAGCATACTACTGGGTGTGGTTGTTGTTTTAAAACCTTCAGAAAATGTCTACATTAGGGCTGTGCAGTTGAGTCCAGAATAATGAGGTAAATCAAGTTCATTCAGAGTGATTGGTACTAGCTCCAAATAAGATCAGATTGGCCCAATTCAATTGGAGGAATTGAATAGCATCGTCTGAAGTGCTTCAGATCAATTTGGAGGTCTGGACATTGAAAATAAGTGGTGGGAAAACCACACAAGTGTGTTTCAAGATGTCCACGTCAGGAAAATATCAAATACTGTATGGTGTGATGGAGAGTGAGAGGAGTTTTTGCACAGTTCTGTTGTGCAACATGAAGCAAGAATCTCACCTACACTTACAGTCACCTTGTCGAAAAGGGAGGGATTATATGAATACATTAAAGTTATATTGTCAATTATAGGGCTTCTGCTTGCTAGATTTAGCTGTGTTAATAGGAGATCATGAAAGACCTATGGGGAGGAATTGGCAATTGCTGATTGTCATCTGAGTTGATCTCTGAGTCATTCTCTTTTAATTTCCTTTTGTCTTGCTGAAAAGCCTAACTTAATCTTGGAACCTAGACTCACAGAGTTGGAAGGAGCCTCATGGGCCATGCAGGCCACCCTGCTACTCAATGCAGGATCTCTAGCTAAAGTTGTCTGTCTTTCTTGTCAATTTCTTAATGTCTCTGTTTATAAGTCTGTGTGTAGTGAAACATATTCTTTCCCCAATCCCAATTGCCCCTAATTGGTTTTGTGAGATATTACATGGAAGGCAGGCAATGTGAATCAGCACAGAAAAGTTAGAGCATTGTGTGAGACCACTTTGATAATTGCCAGGGTAATTTAAATACCAACGGTCTGCTCCAGCATCATAAGAGGCAGTGCCAATTGGCCCCACAATAGAGGGAGAAGCAAAATCTACTAGGTAGGATCTAAGGATGATGAAGACTTTATTTGGCAGCAGCAATACTCAGTCTCTCCTCCCCCCCACCCACAAGGCTTAAGCAGGTAATTCTGGAAGAAACTGAGTGGAGAAACTATTATGGAGTTTATCACATGGGATGCTAAGTGCCCAAATCCTGTGCAGAAACTAGGTTTAAATTCCAGAAATATCCCGCAAAAGCAGGATCATTTTCAGACACATCAGGGGCACTGAGCATTAATCCAACATTAACCCGCACAGAAAGTGGACAAAATTTGTTCAATTTCTGTGCAGGTTAATTTTGGATTAATGCTCAATGCATCTGAAAATGATTCCACTTTTGTGGATTTAAATCCCATTTCTGCATGGAATTTGGCCGATTCCCTGTGACCATAGAAAGGAAGTTTCATCAGCCCTGGTGGCACAGTGATTAAATGCCTGTACTGCAGCCACTCACTCAAAACCATAAGGTGGCGAGTTCAAGACCAGCATAAGGGCTGAAGCTCGACTCAGGCTTGCATCCTTCCGAGGTCACTAAAATGAGTACCCAGATTGTTGGGGGGCAAATAGCTTACAGTTGTAAACCGCTTAGACACTCCTTAAGGGTATGAAGTGGTATATAAATGAAGCTGTTTGTTTGTTTTGTTTCCAATACCAGCTGAGACCATCATGTACCTTAAGAGAGATCTCTCATCATTTACACTACTGTTAAAACATTTACTGTCATTGATTCTTATCAGCTGGACTAGTGCTAGATTAAAGCAAAAGTATTCTCTTTTCCAGGATGTTGTCTTTTCATTACCATTTCATTTTCATATGCCTTAGTTAAACTTTAAAAGACTCAGCTGACTAATGGTGTAGACACACCATGCAATGAAAAAAGGAGCATAAATTTGTCAAGGAACATTCAATAACTTTTCAAAGTTGTTGCCATTTTTCAAAAGCAAACTGTTTAGGTACCAAGCATACAAACCACTGAAGTCTGATATTTGGCTGGATTAACCCCCGCTTTAAGGTTTACTTTATGCAAGTGGTATGATTATTATTTTTTAAATGTGATAAATTTTGGTTTCCAGTGCAAATCTATAAGGGTGGCCTGATGATCCAGATACCTAAACCTGGATTCAGATCCAAGGTCTGGACTAAACTGGACTGAGTCTGAATAGATCCACATTATGTCCCAAGCACAGCCGAGGTCTCAAGAACTTCTCAGGGGAATTATTAGTTATCATCACCAACTTCATCATCTCATCTTTTCCACAGTAACAGAAAAGACCTCCAAGGGTAGGATAATGTACAATCATGCTGCCATAGCTGATAAGGCTGTGCCTGAGATAGCTATCTATAAATACAGAATTGAGAAAAGAATCCTCTAATGCTGTACTAAACTGACAGTTAGACTTGTGCAGCAATACCTAGCCCCTGAAATTATGTCAAACCAAGCTGTTGATGGGCAGTACTAGAAATTGAACCTGGAAGCAAACAAGTGGTTATTTCACTACTTGGGTTTGTTTGTTTGTTTGTTTGTTTGTTTGTTTTTTATCTTCCTTGTTTGAATCTAGACATGAGCAAGGAAGTGCCTTACACCACCCCTTCATTATCACCTTTCTTATGTAGAAAATGGCAAATCTGAACAGAAGATGCTCCTCTTCATCTTGAGACTCTCTATACCAATCAGAACCCTGGTTTTTCAGCACTGTTGTTCAAATGGAGCATCTCTGTGGGAACAGAAACTTCTTCAGATTTATTATTTTCCATATGAACGTGGAAGATTGTGAGATCAGAAACATGTGTTCTTATATTTCAGCTCCAGGAAAATCATTTAGCCACAGCATAAATGACTGAATTTTCCAGACCATCTTTAAACAGAGATCCACATGCATAAAAATTGCTCTGATTCAGTTTGGAATTAACTAGGGAACTGAAAAATGAGGCCATGCTTATTTTCACCAGAAAAGCCAACAAACTGGAACTGAAAAAAGGCACTCACTCCTTGCCACTGAAACCTTCAGTTGAAAATCCAAGCATTTGGACAGTTCGAGACTTGCCTTGTGAGCTTTCAAAGGGAAACAAGGTCCAGCTAGAACAGTCAGGATAATTTCATAGAGATTTCCAGAAGTTTTGTCTAACAACATCTCCAACACTCCTAGAATAAGTTTCAGCTTATACTATCTATTCTTAAGTGCCCCCAGACTCTAGCCTGTCATATTGTCTACCTCTTTGAAAGCAGATATTGGGAACTGATAGGTAGTGTGTTGTAGTGGTTTGAGTTTTTTACTCAGGGCTTGCCTGCATTACCCCAAGGCTGGCTGCATGCTGGTTATCCTATGCAGCCCCAAATTGTTTCCAGGCTGTTTACTCAGTGCTTGGATGACTCGCACCCACAGCAGCAACACTGGCTGGGTCACAGGGACTGCTTGAGAAGGAGGCCACCTGTCATACCTGAATTTTGCTGCAGCAGGTAAGGGGGGGGATTCAGGTGGAATTTAGGACCAGAATACTGTGAGGGCAACCTGGAGTATTCTGGCAAATGTAGACATGACCTAGGAGTCCGGAAGACCATGGTTTTAATCCCTTCTTAGTCATAGAAATCCATTGGGTGAACATAGGCAAGACACACACTCTTCAGCCTTAGAGAAAGGCAATGACAGATCTCCTCTGAATAAATCTTGGCCAGAAAATCCCATGATAGCCTTGCCTTAGGGATGCCACAAGCTGGAAATGACTTGAAGGCACAAAATATCAAAAAGCAATAATCTTTCACTTTATCATATTCAGCTATGTTGGTCTGAACCAGTATACAGTACAAAGAAATCCTGTAGCCCCATTGAAACTGGGAGGAGGAGGTTTGTAGCATAAGTTTTCATAGATGCATCTGATGAAACAGACTGATTCTATGAAAGCTTATACTATAGATTTCTTTCTCTCAATTAGCATCAATGGTGCTATAGGATCCCTTTGTGATCTCCCAGATAGTTATGGCCATTTATCCAAAACTTCCAGATAACTTCATGTTGATGTTTAAAAGCATAGGAAATGAAAATTAAATCCTCTGGCACTCCATGGTTGAAATGCTAGGGAACAGAACAATGGTTCCACTTTATCTATAATGGTCAAGAATCCTTATACAGCAATAGCAAGTACATTTCCATACCTCTTTTCAGTGAACTAGCACTTACTAAGTGGTTTACAATGTATAAGCCACTTGCCCCTTAACAAGCTGGATATTAACAACCTATGAAAGGATGGAAAGTTGAGTGGACCTTGGAACCCTCCTCTAGGATTGAACTTACAATGGAGTTTATCACACAAAGGGAATTGGAAGAAGAAGAAGAAGAAGAAGAAGAAGAAGAAGAAGAAGAAGAAGAAGAGAAGTTGTTTTATTTCTAGCCCACCCCTCTGAGCGAACAATCGGGGCGGGGTACAAAAAAAAGTTAAAACATCACAGTTAAAATATCCAATCCCATTTCCACCCCCACCCCCCTTAAAAAAGGATTAAACCAGGAACAAATTAAAACATAGTGCAAATAGACAAAAATCAACAATATCAAGCTAAAAGCTCCCGGAGCTGTTTGGGAGGATGAAGACTAGGAACTGGCAAAAAGTTTGGAGCCAGGAGATGTTAGACATTTTCCAGGAAGGCCCGCCGAAAGAGGTGTGTCTTCAAGGCTTTCTTGAAGCCGTCAATGGATGGAATAAGACGCATCTCATCCAGCAAGTCATTCCAGAGCTTGGGGGCGATGGCCAAAAAGGCCCTCTGGGAGGTCTGTACCAACCTGGTCTTCATAGGCTATAGCAGATAACTCCCAGAGGATCGCAGTGTGCGGGGGGGGGGTTCATACGGGGAGAGGCGGCCCCTTAGATAGGATGGACCCGAGCCATGTAGGGCTTTATAGGTTAAAACCAACACCTTGTATAATCCAATGGCAATCTGAATGCAATTATGGGGTTTCGCGTGATTGCGTGAAAGCTGATCACACACATTTTCGGGCAAAGGGAAGTCCTTCCGAACGCAATCGTGGGGTTTTGCATGATTTCGTGAGAAACTATCACATGCAATTTTGGGCACTGGGGGGCAATTTCGGGCAGTTCTGAATGCAATGCAGTGTCAATACGCAATCACGTAAATTAGCTGAACTAGCGAATTTACTCAATTCCGAACTGGCTTCACTTCCATTTCTTTCGAAATTGAAAGATATTCCTCCCATGTGATAAACTCCATCGTTGTGGCTGCAGTACCAGCATTTAACCACTGTGCCATCAAGGCTCCTAGGCTTGACAATAGATGCAGGCAAAGATACTAAAATATTACAGCTCAGGGAGCCCTCAAACTATTTTGTCTTCAAACCTTCTCAGTCTTCTTCATCCTATACCAAAACTGCCCCTTCTTATTAGCATGGTGCTCTTTAAGATTTCTTTACCATTTAAATTCCATTAGAGTAAATTATTGCCCACTATGCTAATGTAAATGTGGCAAAGACATTTTTCACACTCTGTGTCATCAGTCCAGTCCCACTGGGACTTCAGCAGGGATTACTTGAGTGAGTAACTCCTCATCAGTGCAAGAGGGCCATAATTCCTAAATGTAGCTACTACTGATGAAGATTTACCACCACACCAAGAGAGGAAGCATTCTGTTAAAGTCCTATGCAGCAATTCATCCCTAAAAGCAAGACTTTTTTCTCAGGCTGTCCTTCTCTTTTATAAAAGCCTCAGTCCAGATGAGTGGAGTGACTCTAGGGGCTTGTCCAGGCTTACTGTTACACCAGTCATGCAGAGGTAGATCATTTGTGTTGGCCATTTAGCAAATTCAAACAAAAATCCACCAAACAGTGATACTTTTTTTGGCCAACCGAAATGCACAATATACTTGTGACTCCACAATATACTTTGGGACTACAGCTCCACAGAATCCCCCCAACATGTCCTGCTGGCTGGCTGAGGAAGTCTAAGAGCTGTAGACCAAAAGATTAACTGTTCCAAGATCTGCTTGAAGAGGAAAAACATATTATCCTACCAGGGTACAGAAATCTGTATAAGCATGCAACAGATAGCTGTGGATTCACCTCTATCATTTTACACCACCACCACTTTTTCAAGAAAATTTAGGAACTGTTATTTTCTGGGATTGGAAATCCGTGGATAATGATCCCTACTTAAAGAAGGGAACTTCCTTTGGAAGGAAGCCAGAGCAATTTAATTAAATTCCATTTCTAGGGCAATGCAAATTTAACAGGCATATCCAGATGAAAAGAATTGTTCCATCATCAAGGCGTAGCCTTAGGGTTAAACTTGTGAATTCAAAAACCCCATAAATTCTAATCAGATGCTGAAAGCATGAACTTGAGCCAAGTTTGTAAATTCTATTTCTTTTCATGGAAATACTTTTACACAGTATATCACTGCAAAAGATATTAACTTAATTCAAGATGTTGGTCACAATCCTGCATGGCATGATGTGGCATAGTAGTTCCACACGCAGAAGTAAAGTACAGCTGGCCATTCAACACCCCATGGACTTACCACCAAGCTGCTGCAAACCCCCCAGGGCCATTAAATAGATGATGGAGAGGCAGGGAGGGAACGGAGAAGCTTCTGGCTATGTCCCTTTTGTTGTTGTTGTTGTTGTTGTGTGCCTTCAAATAATTTCTCCCTTAGCCAGATGCAAAATTATCACATTGTGATTTGTCAGAGGCCTCCAGAGGCCTCAGTGGATGATGGAATCACTGCATGTCTGGCTATGAATGTATACACACACACACACACACACACACACATTTTTCACCAGCTACAGTATGGCTGGGTGGTTGCAAGGGCTTAATGATAAATCCAGGGGGAGTCTGATCATTGCATTTGCAACAACAACAACAACAACTGGCGATAAGGAGGAGTAAAACCTGTGTATGCCAGTAACCGGATGAGGTCATGGAATCAGCAGAACTGTGGTAAAGAAACACCACAAATGTTTTCCCCAACTTCCCTTCCTGGCCCAAGGGGAAAGAGACACTCTAATCTGCAAAACTCTATGGAGAAGTGTTCTGGTCTCCTCTCATCTGTTGGTAGCCAGTGCAGCATGGAGCCCAGGTGGTTGTGTGGATCCAGTGTGCATGACCAAGCATAACCATGCACACACAAGTTTCTCATCCCTGTCTTATTTGGTATTTTTGTAAAGATTCAAGAAAAACAACTCAAGAGGTTATATTGCTTTAAGATTATGGTGAGTGCTGGCTAGTGGCTTCCATGACAGTGGGGTGATCATTCTCCTCCAGATACTAGTCAAAGCTTTTTAAAGGGGTTATCTAAGGTACTGAATCTATCAGAGAGACAGAGTTCAGTACCTAGGAGAGCTCCTTTGGGTTCACTACTGGTTTGGTAGCCATCAGCCACCATTGATTATGGTTCAAGGTACTGTTTAAATTTCCATTCGTCATTGTTCACTAAGCAATCTTCAAAATCTGGGTAGTGGCACTGATGCTGATGCTGATGCTGATAAATACTGTGTCCACCTCTGGGCACCACAATTCAAGGAGATTATTGACAAGCTGGAATTTGTCCAGAGGAGGGCAACCAAAATGGTGAAAGGTCTTAAAACCATGCCTTGTGAGGAGTGGCTTAGGGAGCTGGGTATGTTTATCCTGAAGAAGAGAAGGTTAAGAGGCGACATGATAGCCATGTTTAAATGCTTAAAGGGATATCATATTGAGGATGGAGCAAACTTGTTTTCTGCTGCTCCAGAGACTAGGACACAGTGCAATGGATACAAACTACAGAAAAGGATATTCCACCTAAACATTAGGAATAACTTCCTGACAGTGAGAGCTGTTCAACAGTGGAAGATGCTCCTTTGGAGTGTAAAACAAGAGGCTGAATGGCCATTGGTCAGGAGTACTTTGCTTGTATCTTCCTGCATGGCAAAGAATTGAACTGGGTGGCTCTTGTGGTTTCTTTCAACTCTATGATTCATTTTCTGAATTCCTCCTATAGCCAAAGTTCTCTGGTTTATACCCTTGGCAATGGACATTCAGTGCAATAGAACCTGAATGCAACACTAAACTATACCCAAGAGTGAATGCAACCATGTTAGCATGGCATGCAATCCAGATAAAATGGATTGAGGATAGCCATGTTCTGCGTAGAAAACATGAGATGTTAGGAAGTTACATGAAATCCACAGAAGAAAGTTTTTGAACGAGATTGTCCCAATCTGCTACCCACCAGATGTGTTGGATTAGAATTGTAGGATGGCATGACCACTTTGATGGTGGAAGTTACAGTGCAGAAAAAAAAATGAAGAAGGGGTCAGCTGGATAGAGTGTTGATAGGAAAATTTGCTGTAAAACTTTCCTCTGACAGAAAAGCTCTTTTTTGCTGAAAGAGTCCTTCCTTCACAAGAAACTACTTCCATTAAAGAAAACGGAATAATTTTTTTTTATCCACTATGTGTGGAAATGTCCTTAAGTGGAACATGATGTGCAGAGTGGCCAGATATGTGTGCATGCGTGTGTGTGTGTGTGTGTGTGTGTATGTGTGTGATACACACACATATATATTTTAGACTTAATATATTTGGGTGATATGGGATGGATTAAGATAGCTCTAATACTAGCAATATATCATTTTAAAAACAACAACAAAAACCCTAAAACACCCATGCCTTTTTGTCTTGTCTTCTTTTGTCTTAGAGTCTAAGCAATGTCATTATATCTTTTCATTTATTTTAAATATTTATACTCTACAAATTCCTATTTGCTTAACTTTATAACACAAGAACATGCTTGCTCTACAGTTTATATCTGGATCTTTAAAGACCTGTTTTATAAAAAAGATCTACATCACAAGCCAAGAAATATACGCGCTCCTACACACACACACACACACACACACACTTTGTTCTTTCACCACACCCCACTCTATGTTATTCAGTATTTTATTCTCATTACAATCATGCTTGTCACATGTTTTTGCCAGAGACATTCATCACCAAGGTCAAAGGGTGAATATCGTGATCTATTACGCTCTGAGGAGCCTAATGAAAAGTCACGTAATTATCCAATTTTAACAGAAGAATGTAAAAGAAGAGGAGGAGGAGGAAGAGGAGGAGGAAGGCGATTGCTAGAATTTAAATTGTTTTGTCTCCCTGAAGCAAAATTCAGGCTCTGATTGACAGGGCATAATGATAATTCCTATTGATATGGCAATGTTAATTGTGTGGAGATATTTAATAAGCTCCTCTGTTCCTGAGGTAAAATGCCTGCTCTTAACCTGCACCTGAACCTGATTTTTGATTCAGTGTGAGGATGTGGCAAAGATACAGATAAGTGAGCACGAGTGGATTCTCAGTCTTGTGTGGCAGAATGGAAATTGGAATCTTCAGAATCTATTAAGGGAACAATTCTGCCTTTGCTCACACTTTTATGAATTATGCTTTATAGGATGCTAAGACACAGTGTGCGAGCGAGTTTCAACCGAGGAAAATTTCCATGACTTTCCTATGTCTTGCCGTAGTCTATAGGTATTACCTCCATCCACCACCCAAAGGAGAGGTTGGCAGAAAGCAGTTTATATTCTAATAGAGACATTCATAAATTAGATTTAAACTGTTGTGCCTTAGCTTGCAACAGCCCAGCTGAGAGTGGTTTCCATAAAAAGAAAGAAACCCAAGAAGCAGAAAGCAGAAGAAATGACAGGCATACCATAACAAACATGAACTAGGTTAAATGCTGCAAATGATAGTGTAACTAATTAAATGAAATACAGATCCAGTAGCAGTGCACTGGATACAGCAACAGGGAGAAGTTGCTGATCCACAACAGAAATAAAGGGAGCAGGCACAAAAACTTGGTTTGAATAAGGACAACTTTATTGATCTATTGAACAGTTTAATTTAAATTCTGTGATAAACAATAGGGAGGAGCAATCTTGTGAGGTAACTACTGAGACAGTAGGTTTCCACCAGACCCTCTCCTCAGCTTCTGTTGGGTGAACACCAAAGCCCCAAGAAAAATCCAAATAACTGGGTTGCTCTCCAGCCAAGCCTCATGGAAGGCAAACCCAGAGAATCCTTCCCCTAAGATTTAAAGTGAGGGCACAGGCCCTGGGCCAGCCTTAAGGGTAGCCTCCTTCCTAATCCGCCTGGTTCCCCCGATCACCGGATCCAAAGGGGGCAGGCAGAGCCTAATAACCCCTATGGCTCCATCCTTGTTCAACATCAGGGCACAGTATACCATTACTTTTTATTAGATCTCCTCCTCCTTGGACAGTGGAATCACTGGGGGGGGGGTGCGGACCATGCTGGATGACACGCAGAAGTGTGACACCTGGTTGGGCTCTCTAGAAGGGTGTATGCCCCCTTCTTCCAGGGAGTAAGCCAGGGACCGGAGGAGCAGGAGGGGCATGTGTACTCTTCCTGGCTGCTTGGGCCCAGGGCTTCCCCTCAGGGAGAAAGCCCAGGGCCAGAGCAACAGGAGGGAGCATGCATTAATTTAATGGCTGTTCCAGCCCCAGGTTTCCATCCAGGGAGGAAAGAGGATGCCCTTTTGGCCACTGATGATCCCCCACACACACATACACACATACCCGGTCATACCTGGCCTTAGGATGCCACTGTCCTTGGGCCCAGCAAAATCAGTCGTCCCCACCGCCGCCGCCGCCCTATGCTCCACGAGTCTGGAACTCGCTGTAAGGAAAAAAATGACTCATAGTCTAGTGATGGTGGTGCATAGGCGAGACGATCCAGTCTAAACATGGAACCATTGCACTGTTCCATTTTCTTCAGTTCTGGCAATGTGTTCATGGACATCGGTGAGGTGTAGTGCTTAGAGTATTAGCCTAGGACTGGAAGACACCCAGCCCCCACTTTGCCATGTAGTTTACTGGATGGGTCGGGTCAGACACAGGAGCGGGGGTAAAATGAAGGCACTGCCTCCCATTAATATTCTTCCTTCCAAATGAAATTTTCCTTCAATCCCCAAATTTTTATCATTGCAGAGAATGAGAACTGATCGTCACAAATACCTAGAATTCTAACTGTGTTTGCATTCCCTTGCAGAGAGGTGAAACCTCCATGTACATGTCCTAAAGGTGGAGGGCAGTATTGGTATTTGAACCCTTATTCCCAGAATCTCCCACACAACATGGCCAGTGCCATGGGGATTCTGGGCACAGTCATTCAAAAAGTAACTATCTCTAGCTCTATGGTGACTCTTGAGACAAATTCTTGTGACCACTGAGAGAAATAAGATGGTAGTGCGATCAGTGCAAATTTTCATACTCCTAGTAGTCCTTAAACCATATGCTATGGCAGGAAAATTCAGGTAGCTTCAGACACCAGCAGATATCACATGAAAATAAAGACATTTCTATAATTCTGCAATTTCTCAAAACATTTTAAAGGCAATGCTTATTTTAAAAACCCTCTAATAATCAGAAGCAACTTATCATATGCAAAGTGAGAGAATCATGTCAAGCATCAGATGATGGAAGACAATGACAGCTGTTCCTTCTCAGTCGACTAACCATTGCCTTCTTTTTGGAAGATGGAGGTGTGTGTTCCCACTGGCGTGTCTTGTGCTTCTTGAAGTACCCTACTGCTCTCAGGTGTGCCATATGTTAAAGGAAGCTATCCCATTACTGGAAACAGAGGCTGATGATGCCAGTGTCAGTGCTGGTACACCCAAACTAAAGCCCACAGCAGATTCATCAGCCCACTGAGTATAAAGCCACGTTTCCTTTTGTAATTCATTCTAAATACTAATGCACATTATCTCTAATACCATCCAACTCAATGGAGTGGTGAAACAGACTAGATCAAACTGCAAGCAAATTTTAGTCCAGTCAGTTTCATTTGCAGGAGAGTAGTCACTATGGCCTAGTTTGGATATTGTTGTGAACAAGACCAATGTAGTTCCGTGTTCCATACATACACTCTTTTCTGTGTTTTCTTGTTCAGTACAACTGTGAAAGAAGCCTGCATGGTTAAGTGGTCTGAACATTGGACTACAGCTCTGAAGATCAGGGTTAAAATCCCTCCTCAGCCAAGAAAACTCACTGGGGGGCTTTGGGCAGGTTGCACTCTCTCAGCCTCAGAAGAAGGCAAGGGTAACCCCACTCTAAACAAATCTTGCCAATAAAGCTCTGAGAAAGATTTACCTTAGGGTGGAAATCACCAAAAGGCATACAACAACAGCTTTTAAGAGATCAGAAGTTTCACTTCCATTTTCAACTAACTATGATCCAAAACACATTGGCAAAATGACATGGCTTCAGGCTGCATTGGGGGCATGCCATTTACATGACACAAACCCCAGACACAGACTGAAGCTGTACCAGAGCCACATCATTTGGAAAAAAAACATGCAAAGAAGGAGCGGATAGCATCTGCTCCTTCCAGTGGCCCAGTTAAGGACCAGGGCGGCAGCTTGAATTGGGACTGGGCACATGCAGTTGCAGCGGTCCTGGTGCAAATGACGTCAGTGCTGCCTCGCACCATTTTTCTGGGCCCATCTGTTTGGGGCCTATGTTTCAATGTTACTTCCATCGCCCAAACAGTGGGAATTTTTTGCTATGGTTTATTGAAAAAGGCAGATGTTATAAAACACAGTGTGAAGGTGGATTGTTTGACTTGTTTCAGTATATCATAGCTAACACCAATCATAGGAGCTTACTGTTTGGTGTTTTAAGTTGGCTCCAGCCTTCTGGGCTGCATCCAGGATGCGGGTTGGAGGCGAAGATTATTGCACGCTAAATCGTTGTCAAGTCGCCAGCCACTATCAACCTGGGTCCAAGCCTCACTCCACCAGCACTTTTTAGAAGCTAGAAAACTTTCTGACTTCTAAAAAGTGCTGGAGGAGCACAACTTGGGCCTGGCTGGGACCCAAGCTGGTGGCGGCTAGTGATTTGGTGGCAATTTAGTGTGTAATAATCTCCACTTCCATCCGACAGCCCGGCTGCAGCCCAGAAGGCTGGAGCCGATTTAAAACACCAAGTGATAATCTCCACATTATTTTTAGGTGCACTGGAGAGAATTAATATTTCCCTGTTTCATAGACAATGTATGGCACCTTATTAGGGATATACGCCAATATATCCTAGTGCATGCTTTGTAAAAATTAGTTTTAGAGTGAAGAATTCAACATCTCTCTTGTGCAATGAACCACAATCCTTTAAACCCCATTTGTCTCTTTGTGCCCTCTCCCATCATGGCCATTTAATAGCTGGCAGACAGTGCAGAGACTAGAGTAAAATCCAGTTATGTCTCTATTGCTGGACATGCAGTAACAAAGGAATCTTCAGGACCTCCCAGGGCTCTGCAGTGGTTCCAGATAATGGTGTGTCAGTTAGACATTCCTCCGCCACCATCTCTCCAATGGCCATGGATGCCCATGTTGTGGGGAGACAGATGGGTTTCAAGTGAAGTTAGATAGGGCATAGTTCCACCTGGGCAGACCTTTACACACAATCCCAGCACAGGGCCGCTTTGAGGTAGAAATATCTATTTAAAATACAAAAGCAAGATCAGAAATGCAAAGAATTTAAATAAATTTCACTCAAGTGAACTTAAGATGTAGATCAGTTTCCATCCTTCATCTCATACAATCACCAGAATAGCGATGAAGCTAGTTCTGCAGGCATGTCCTAAATTGCATTTGTTAATTCAGCCTATTAAAACTAATTGAGTATAGTAATATTGTGACCAAATCAGAAAGCAGTTAATGGGAGAATTATCTGGCAAACAACATGCAAAATGTTTGAGATGAACCCTGTGAGAAGTGCTAGGAAAAAGGGGTGGAAGATACTTACAGAGCAAAATGATGGCTTGTTGGGTGTGGAGATAATCAAGATTTGATTAGTGTTAATTCTGATATGCTGAAACCATCTCGCTTTTCATTTACTATATCTTGTCTTTTACCAGAATTAGGACTCAAGGCATCAGATCAATTTATTAACAAAGGGTATTGATCATCTTTTTAATAACACCAAAAATAGATGATCTTATAAAACTAGCACTAGAATTCTTTGTTGATCCACTGTTTGTTGGCATATATAATGCTTGCCCAGTCAATTCACAGTATATTAGAGTATATTCTGGGCTCCAGGACCCTAGAAGAGTCTATCCCTGAGGTCTCCCCACCATCACCATCAATGTGAACCAGAATTCTGATATGATGTGTTCCAAACAGCCAAATTTTTAATTTTCTACAATTCCCCTTAGTCTCAATTAACTCAATTAACTTGTGCTAAAGATTTGTACCACCTCAGAGTCCTGAACCAAGAGGGCTATAGATGTATGTAGGTTAAATCATCTCATGCTGTAGTGCTGAAATTGTTCTAATTTGTCTAGGTTAAAGCTTCCACCACAGCTCTTCCCCACAGTACAAGATTAGCTTTGAAAACACAGCACCACGGTCTGCGCTCCTGCTATGGTGACGAATGAACTACACACATTCACCTTATATTTCCCCAGCCATCGCTGAAATATAAAGGCAGCCGGTGACATAACTTCATATCAGATGTGGCTTATTGGTTTGGAAACTGGTCCAGATCCCAGGAAACCCATCAAGCAGAGAGCAAGAAGGCCTGACACGGATGCCTGACATCTGCAGCAGGGTGATCTGCCAATTAAGATGCAACCTCACATAGCGGTGTGAAGAGTGAATGTAAATGATCAAAAGAGAGTCGGGTGTTCTCCCATCCTTCACAAGCAGTGCTTAGGCAATGGTTCCTTTGAATGCTGTTTTAGTAGTGGACTTACACAATACATCTTAAGGAACATTTATACTGTGCTCACTGTGCATTCAACTGTGGCCACTTCAAAGGTTTAGCCAAGTATTTTATGGCCATGGTAAAGGGTTCTTATTGATTTAAATTACAAGCCTGGCTCCCGTCAGCTTCACTTGAGGGCAAAAATGCAATAAAATATCCCACAGCACACAGACAGGCATATCACATTGAAAAATCTTAAGAGGTTGCTTTCACTCAAGCCACTCACAGCCATATCTATTTTTTTAAGGGCACGGTTATCTCAGAGAGCTGTTTACTCTCTTTAGCTTGAAGACTTCAATGTCTCTAAAATCTAACATAGGCCCTTTTTTTTAAACAACTCAGTACGGCAGTCAAATCCAAGTTTTGTTTTTAGTGGGATCCCTCTCCCCCCATTGGTCACACACAATTGTTTTATTTTTCCTAAGGACCTTGATATTTTGGCAACTGCTCCTCTGCAGATAAAGGCTTTGGCTGTAAAGCTATCTGCATATAAAACAAGCCAAATCCAAATGAATTCAAAAAGAAGAATGACTGACTGGTCTGTTATGTTGTGGAGAAACTATTCTTTTCCTCTAGGGAATTATCCGTTATCAAGCAGAACTCCATTCGAGAGACCACGGGAAAATGTTTTATATTAGAAGGTTACAAGGAATAGGGTTGCTGTCAATCTGAAACATTGTTTATTGTTTTCTCAGTACGGCTGCATTATAATAATACAGTCGCAAAGGAAGTTCGCGTACTGATGGAATATTAAGAAGACGAAGAAACCACAGGCAATCTATGTGTGTACTTCAGAAGGAGGTTCTTTATAATAATTTACCTACTATGTACCCTAGCTGGAGATAACCTCTGGGCACACACAGAAAACAGCAAATGACTATTATGTATCTGACATTTGAAATAACATGTTTCTGGAGGGTTGGCATTACAAGAGTCATTTCACTTCAAAATGTTATTCCTAATGTAATTTTTTTTTAAATTCATAAGCGGCACTCGCTTGAATTCAGTGCCGCACTAAAGTCACTCAAAAGACAAGAGGTCAAATTCATTTCATTTCTTTTTATGTTTTCTTCTCTCTGCTAGATGAAATAAATGATTAAGCCTAGAACACTTGGCAGTTCAGTGAATGCGCCGGCTAGTACCATTACAAGATCGATTTTCTCAATCCGGGAGTCTTTCTAGGGTGCACATTGCTTAGCTGACATCTGTCGTGGTTGTCATGGCAGCACCTTCTCCAGCATAGTGAGAGGTCAGGGCTGACAGGGGAGGCCTCGCCAGTTTTACCCTAGTCACTTCAAGGTTAACAGCCAATGGACCAAAGAAATAGGCAATTATAGTACAGTCAATTCCGGTTAAGGAAATATCTGAGAAGTAAATATATCTGATAAGTGAATGAAAATGAAACAGCCAATGCTATTTGTGTAGGTCTGCATTATCATCACTATCCCCAGGTTTGGGCTTAATTGCTTCTAAATGCAATTTCAATATTAAAGTTGCAGCAAAAGCAATTTTAAAACAACCCCCCCCCAAAAAAAAACCCCAGGAAAGGCACCACTAATCCTGCCACCCACAAAAACTGAGTTTGACACGGAAAACTGAGATTCCCATCATATTCCTTGCGTTCTGCTTGAATAGCTGAGCCTCGTACGTGGAGCAGGAAGTAGTAAGGAAGCCCACCCCTTGCTTTGTATACCCAGGAAATACATCTCAGAAATGTATTCTCAAATTTATTTTTAGAGGTAGAGTCGGGGTTCCCAGACTTTGGTCCTCCAGATGTTTTGGACTTCAGCTCCCAGAATTCCTGACTGTTAGCCAAGCTGGATAGGGCTTCTGGGAGTTGAAGTCCAAAACACCTGGAGAACCAAAGTTGGGAATCACTGAGTTGGAGTCTCACAGGGTGGTTAAAATCAAATAAGGACAACTCTTTGCATTGTTTGGTGGGGAGGGAGTTGCAATCACATGCTAAATAAACTGACATTGACGTTTAATATTTTGCTGCCTCAATAATGAACCAATGGTAGATACTCATGTAGGAACATGGGAAGCTATCTTATAACAAATCAACACCATTGACTCCTCTAGTTCTTACCATCTACAGCACAGGTTAGCATTTGTCAGTGGAATGCAGGATCATCTGCATTAAATTGACAAATGTTTCTGACTCAAGAAAGTGAGCTGTAACAAAATGGCTCCTCCATGCCCAAAATTATATTGTGGAAATAATGAGATATTGTGTATCCACAAGCTGTTTTTGGGTGTGGGTGTGTGAAAGGTCTAAGAGCTCTGTTGGGTTCCGGTACTCTAAAAACATTCCTGAGTTTAGGCAATTTTTGTTGTTGTAAATATATGGCTTTTCCAGTAGGCTCTCAGCATTATTATTAGTGTTAATATAAATATTAGCATTAATATGAATATAGTACTATTAGTATAGTTATTGAGATCCAAGAAGCCTAAAATCTTCCCACCTCTGGTAGAAATTGATTGGCACTGGGTCTCCAGAATTCAGTCAGGAGTGTTTCTTAACTGTGCCTGCAGCTGCTGTGTACTGAACCCAACCTTTTGGATGGGTAAGTATGAGCTATAATTTATAGATGCTGTGGTGAATTTGAGTTGACTGTTGAATGAGTACAAACATTATCAATTGTTCATATTTACTTGATTCTCCAGACTGATGTGCATAAACTAACAGTGTCAACAGAGGATGCTGAGCATTCCCCAACATGGGTGGCTATCCATCTTTGCACTTTTTCTCCAAATAGTTTCAGATGTTGAAGCAAGACCGTTCAAGGGCACAGTGTAACATATATATTCATTCAGATTATGTATGATGAGCTGTTGTTTTAAATGTAAGCACTTGTCTATCATATTAATACAAATTACCATAATATTTTTGTACAAGCATAGTATAATGTTACTTTAACTGAAGGATTGGCATATGGGACAGATAACAGCAAAATTGGCCTAGCACAGATTTGTATCTCAAATGTCTTCTCAATGGTTCAGAAATCTTAATCTATCACCAGACTTTCCCAGTATTGCTCAGTGCCTATCCAGGATTTTCTGGATCCTGGCTACCAACAGTTTTTCTTTGCTATTAAAATACTGGATATATTATACTTCTGTATTGGGATGGCAGAGTGTGGTCCACCAGATATTGTGGTACTACAGCTCCTGTTAGTCCTAGTCAGGTTATCCAATAGTGAGGGATGCTGGGCACAAGAGTCCAATGGCATCTGAAGGCCACACAGTTCCCATACCTTTCCTAGGTTATACAAGCTGCGCTGTCTGTCTCTTCTGACATTTCAAAGTGCTAGTTATGATTGATAAAGCCAAAAATAAAAAAGCTTAGGACTGGGTTACTGAAGGAACACCTTTTCACATATGAGATTTCTCAGAAGCTAAGATCTTCTGGACTGGCCTTTCATCTCACATGCTTTTGATATTTTGAAAAATAGTCTTTTTAGTGGTTGCCCCCAGATTTTGGAACTCTCTAGCAAGGAACAAAGTTTGGGAACTTTGGACAACAATTCCAGGAATCTCCTGATCAGCATGAGTTGATGTCAAAAAGTATTTTCATCCAGATTTGCAAGGGAGGCTTATTTTGTTTCGACATAGAGAAGAATCAGAGAATCATAGAAACACAGAGTTGGAAGGGACCCAAAGGCCATCTAATCCAATCCTCTTCTGCCACTGCTGGAAATTCACTGCTAAAGCATCCTTGAGAGGGTGCCTCCAAATCTCTGTTTAAAAGCCTTCAACAAAAAAGGAGCCACACCTCCAGGAGTATCTGTTCCACTGTCAAATAAATGGTACTTTCCATCATCTAAGAAAATGATCTGTCCATCCAGTCAAAATTATTTTCTTGATTTCATTGGTCATCCCCAAGACACAGCAGTATATGACACAGTGACCTCGATGGATCCAATGAAAGCCACCTTGTCTATTCTCATGTGGGAGATGAGGGACAAGAGCTTGGCTTATGAAACTAATTTGTAACTCAACATTTTCTGCACTTTAATTTGTATTTGTATCTAATTATGCTTTTAACTAGCTGCCTTCTTTTACTGCTCTTATTGTAATTCTCTTAATATAGATTTATTTCGTTGATGTACATTATAGTGTGTGGATTACTGATTTTTTTTCAAATTATAAATTTAATTATTATTGATTGGTTTTGTTTATGGAAAAATACAGGGCTCTCCCAGAATGGTCTAAAGAAGTGGGTGGCCTAACAATGTAGCAGCTTAGATTTTGCAAGGCTTTGCTGACTGTTGCTTTTTGTGCATCCACTTGTTCCAGGGGTGTCACTAGAAGGTGCAGGGGGTGCATACCATCAGGAGTGACAGTGAAATGACAGTCTATAATATTTTTGTGCAATTATAAACACATATACATTTCTGTAAGCCTAGCTTACATGTACTGTATCAATATACCCACACGGCTAAAATTTTATGCTTTTTTTTTTTTTTTTTTTTTGGAACCTTTAATATAGGCCTGCACAACATATGGCCCATCCAAGGATTTTGGGCAGCCCACAAAAAATAGAGAGCTGTGTTGGTGAACACATAGCAAACACATTTCTGAGGGTACATGCTACACACTCCATTGCCCCGGAACAAAAATAAAAAACAACAACAAACAGCTTCATTTATATACCGCTTCATACCCTTAAGGAGTGTCTAAGCGGTTTACAATTGTAAGCTATTTGCCCCCCAACAATCTAGGTACTCATTTTAGAGACCTCGGAAGGATGCAAGCCTGAGTCGAGCTTCAGCCCTTTGCTGGTCTTGAACTCGCCACCTTATGGTTTTGAGTGAGTGGCTGCAGTACAGCATTTAACCACTGCGCCACCAGGGCTGTCACTGCCAATGCTCCTGAGGAGTGAATAAAGAAGGTAAGATGAGGGGAGAAGGAAGGAGGAGAGGTTTGACCATTCTTCCCACTGTCGGCATGGATCTTCCAGTCAATGGCGGTACAGGATCACTCAAGGCCCGCTCCATTTCTGTGGAGACAGCCAGCACGCACCTCCTTTTTTCCCCCTTCCTGGTCTTGCTGCCTTTGCCATTGGTGCTACACAGGCTGCCTTCCTGGGCACAACAAACCACTCTTTCTCTCTCATGTGTGCTCTCTCTCATGGTGGGTTTCCAATGGCAGTGCAGGATGGAATTAATATTGATAATATTAACTAGCAATTAATAATGATTGATTAGTAATTAATTAATAATTAGTTATTAGTAATTAGCAATTAATTATAACCATTAATGAAAACCTATCTGCGGCCTGAAGAAGATTGGCGATTTTAATTTTGGCCCCTGCCTACTTCCAAGTTGTGCAGGCCTGCTCTAATACACAGGCATTCCTCCCCTGAGCAGGAGAATGAATGAGTGAAGCATGGAAAGAAGAAGGAGAGGGTCTGGAAGAGTAGCCAAACCTCTTTAGTGGTATGTGAGGAGTGGTGAGTAACCCTGACAGTGTTAAACACACCCTTGTATACACACGCACAGAGTTATTGCCATTTGTAGCCACCCTATGAGAAAGAAAGAAGTGACTCTGAACATGTGAAAAGTACCTTTTTGCCTTTGTCCCAGTCTTGCTCACTCACGGCTGTCTTGTGTTGTGCAGTAAAGTTTAACATTTTTACTTTGAATTCTATTGTTTTTGTACAAATTTTCAGTTTAACAATATGAAACTATGTAAATGTTAATACATTTAGGCTGTGCATTTGATATTGTAATTTAAAGGTGTAATTTTAATTTTGCTAGTTGTTTATTTCACTACTATTGCTATTACAGCAATAATAGTTGGTGATGTACAGGAATTATGATTTATGAGAAACATAAGTACAAAAAACACTACTAAGGATTCTGTATGTTCTGCTATAGTCCACCAACCCTAGCGATGCTACTGACTCATTTTCTTTTGGAACTTTTTGTAGTGACTTTTTGGATCTGCCCTAATAGTCTTCCAAAGGTTTTATTTTAACGTGGTTTAAAATCAGGCTTGATTTGTTGAGGTGGTCTCATGGTTTGAATGGATCACCTTTTTCTTTCTCTTGGGCTTTTTTAAAAAAAAATTTATGGTTTTCAGGGTTATAGTGTTATAGTGCAAAAATGCCATTTCATTGACTTATAAACGGATGCACTCATGGTGCAGACAACTCTTAAGAAAATCAGATTTAAAAAAGAAACCATGACCCTGTTTGAAAACACCTTTGAAAGTGTTTTACAGAAAATGCAGGAAACTGCTATACCACTGCTCCAAAGAAAAGAACGAGTAGAGGTAGAGGCAACAACAACTGCCAAAACCCAACAAAAAACCTAAGAAGCTACTGTATATTGTGAGAACTCATGCATCTTTAAACCAGTTTGTAAGAGCAAATCATTTGCATATTTTAACAGTAAAAGACACTGAGACTTTGGAAAGCAAGAAGGGTGCTATGAACCACTGGAGGGTGCACAGGAGCCAACACAAAGGACAAAGGACACCATAGACCTTTTCCAATCAAACTGAAATGTGACCCATCTATTCTCCCAATACATTTCACAGTTAAATTAGTATTAAAGGCATACAATGGCCAATGCATGCATAACAATGGAAATTCGCCCTTTCTACAACTATATATATATATTTAAAAACAGTGTATTGTGCAATTTTTTAAAAAAAATGTTGCAATGCTATCTCCTTTCTTAAAAAAAGAAATAGAAGCATAGATTGCTCTTGCTTCTCAACTGTGGTTGTCATGCAAGTATGGTAGATATTATTTTAATTGATATCCCTGGAAAGGGATTAGAAAAATGGCAGGTGGAACAAAGATATAAAGGTTTCCAATTACAAATAGCATATTTCAAGAATTCAGCCCTGACAATGTCTACTTGCAGTGCCTTGAAGTTCATTATGGTAGATATATTCTTATTACCCAGTCTTGATTAAATTCACTTTCAGGAAATAAACTAACCACTCATTGCCTGGGGTAAGAATAAAACTCCTTCTCTGAATAAGTTATTTCATAATTATTCATTACCGGTTTGGGTTGTAACTTATTCTGAGGCAGTGGGCATTGATGATGGGTTCAGACTGGCTTTGATGAATCCTCATAGTGATAACAGTAGTGTGAGTCATACAAATTATAAAAATAGGCACACATGATATACATACATACATACTTATAATAAAATATGCATTGCACACAAATTTTCACTACTGACTCTGAAAATAAGCATTGTTGCATTTCTTAAGCTAAATAAAACTATATAATATGATTTCTTTTTTCTTCAAGAAAAGTGAAAAAAAGTCCCAATGTACACTTGTGATTTGCCACACTGAATCCAACCCACCACCATGTATTATGGTTGAATGACAATATACTTGTTTTTATAAAATCTATAACCCAGCAAAATGAGGAAAGTTATCAAGTTTCTCATGGGCTACCATATTTTATAGGGGGTTGATATTTGGCTTAGGTGATCCCAATAGGCAACTTAACTTGATTGGGTCAACAATGGTCCATCACTAGGCTGTAGTTATTCCAGAAGTTATTTTTTAAAAAATTATACCCCCAAGATTAAGATACTAATACAGAAGTCCAACTCCTATTAATTAATCCAGCAGACGAATTGCTGTTTCCAGAGTTTGCACATTTACTTTTTAAAGAGTAATTTGTTTCCATTAATCATTACAGTGTTTGAAATTTAATCCACTGTTAATTTTTTGCAGTATTGAAACAATAATTCATTACATTAGGTGTTGCGCTGCTCAATGCTTTTCCATTACTGACTGTTTCATTTGCTTTGGGGTGGGTGTAAAGAAAAAGCAGCCTTACAATTGATAGAAGAATGGTGGAAAACTTGAAAAAGTCCTGTTAAAATGTGTCTTAAAATACCTTTTAAAAGTAACATGTGAAAGTAACTATAAACTGAGTTCCCTCAGTAAAGTAAGTTCACTCTTTCTTGCTCCATTACCATTATCACACATGTAACTGGTTGTAAATGTTAGTTGTATTCATCACTTCCTAGCTCTGCTGCTTACAGATTTCATATTACCTCCTGCAGTTGATAGCAGATTAACACAATATCTAATAATCAAGGTACACATGTATTGAGAGTGCAGACTGAAACTCTAGATATTTCTGAGAACTGAATTGCCCCTGTAGAAGCCTAATTGGTGATAAGGCTGAAACACACTGGGCTTTTTAAGGGGAACAAAATGGTTTTTGACCATTTCATAGTACATGGGGCTTTGGAGATTATCACACTCAGATGGGATAGGGATGGGATTGTTCTCCCATCCATCTCCCATCCATGGGAAGGATTATGTGGAAGCCTTTCATATCATAGCTCTGATCTTGTCATTATCCTGCCATTGAAGGAGCATTGCATTAATGTAATGTAAAATTCCAGGGCATTACCATTTCAGTGATAGGACAATGACAAAATCAGTGCAACATCATTTAAAAGTTTTTTAAAAATCACTTTCACTCGCACTTTCTGGACAGGATAATGTCCAAATAAGTGCAACATCATATGAAAATCATTCCTGCTATCATGCGGGAAGGACGGGATAGGACAATGACGTTCTGGCCCCCATGTGATAAACTCATTTGTCTCCTTTCTTTCTTCTGCTGTTAATATGTACTTCCCAGGGTTTTTATTGTTATTGTTCCTGCCCAGTTTAGTTAAGGTGGGCACAATGTACTTGCACCTACTACTACCATATGCTCAGGAACATAACACTACACAGTGATTCTAGCCCTATAAACTCCACAGCCACTATTCATTTCTTTACCACTTTTGACATCATACCCAGAGAATTTCCCTAAGACAAGCACAAATCAGGATGCTTTGCTGGCAACACTTATCTCTTCCAGTGCCAAAGAAAATGGCCAGGAAGTGTTAGAAAAATTGGGAGCATCAGCCTTCCTCATAAAGATTTCAACCCTGATTCTGCAGGTCATTCGTTTTGATTGCTCCAAATCTGTCCACAGTTGATTTATTCCATAACATTCAGTACTTATGTTTAAGTAGTTGGGAGGAGTAGCTAATACCCCAAAGGACAGGATCAAAATTCAAAATGACCTGAATAGACTAGAAAGCTGGGCCAAAGCTAACAAAATGAAATTTAACACAGAGAAATGTAAGGTCCTACACATAGGGCGGAAAAATGAAATGCACAGATATAGGATGAGGGACACCTGGCTGAATGAGACAACATGTGAAAGGGATCTAGGTGTCCAAGTAGACCACAAGTTGAACATGAATCAACAGTGTGATGCAGCAGCTAAAAAGGCCAATGCAATTTTAGGTTGCATCAATAGAAGTATAGTTTCTAGATCAAGGGAAGTAATAGTGCCACTCTATTCTGCTTTGGTCAGGCCCCACCTGGAATACTGTGTCCAGTTCTGGGCACCACAATTCAAAAAGGATGTGGAGAAACTGGAGCATGTCCAAAGGAGGGCGACTAAAATGGTGAAGGGTCTGGAAACCATGCCCTATGAGGAACACCTTAGGGAGCTGGGGATGTTTAGCCTGGAGAAGGTTAAGAGGTGATATGATAGCTCTGTTTAAATATTTGAAAGGATGTCACATTGAGGAGGGAGCAAGCTTGTTTTCTGCTGCTCCAGAGAACAGGACTCGGAACAACGGATGCAAACTGCAGGAAAAGAGATTCCACCTCAACATTAGGAGGAACTTCCTGACAGTAAGGGCTGTTCGACAGTGGAACACACTCCTTCGGAGGGTGGTGGAGTCACCTTCCTTGGAGGTTTTTAAGCAGAGGCTGGATGGCCATCTGTCGGGTATGCTTTGATTGGGAGTTCCTGCATGGCAGGGGGTTGGACTGGATGGCCCTTGTGGTCTCTTCCAACTCTAAATTTCTATGATTCTATGATTCTAAGTGTTTCAAATAGAAAAGTATGGAGACAGTAAGAAAAATGAACCAATTAAATAGACCATGTGACAAGAGACCCTGAAGCCTCCTATTCAAAGCAGCAGCAACTCCATCACTGCCAATAGTAGTCAACTATCCAGGTGTAATTGTAACAATATTCCTTCTCTGCCATGAATGATCTCTGCCAGTGATGCCCAGTTTTGTCTAAAGAGAAGCCACGACTAAGTTAGCCATCTTCCTGAAATAATGGAAAGCTATAGCCAGTCTTGGGAGTGAATACTAGGTTAAACCAATGACTCAACAGCCACAAGCAAATGGCCAGTTCATCCATTAGGCAAAGTGAGGAAGCTGACTGGGGCAGCAGACACTAGAGTAGGAGATGAAGAACAATGGCAAAGTGTTGAGGAACAGATCAGGGTGTGCCATATAACCTGTCTTGTACCCATCTCAACTATCCTGTTGCCCTCAGTTGCAGATAGGGATGCTGTCCTACCACCTTTGTCAAGAGTCAAACCAGCCAGATTATGTGTATGACATTTGAGAACACTGCCTCATCTCTTACCTCAGGCAGCAAAATGTATTAGGTTAGACCTGCCTCAAAGAAAACAGAGAAAAGAATCCAAATGTGGTACTCACATTTTTAGTATGTAAATCCAACACTTTTCAATTCATATAGGCTCTTCCTTGGGGATTGTTCTATATTTCAAGAGCAAGTAGCTCTCTCTGATGAATGCTTTCTCCCAGAGGAGAAACTTGCTCTTGAAATATGATGGAAATTTCTCTTAGGTATGTATGATTTAAAATACATTGAATTTACATAGTAAACATTTTTGCTAGTAACTTTGGGATTTTTATTAAAAGGCAGTTCCTTTTATTTTTGCATTGCTCACATTGTCCCATCTGTTTGATAAGGCTCTGACAAGCCTTTTTTGACAACTTGTTCCATCGGTTGTTTCTACCATTGATATTATATCCTATGGGAGCCAGTATGGTGTAGTGGTTTGAGCAATGAATTATGACTTTGGAAACAAGGGTGCTTTTTACATTGGCTAAAAGGGCCGGTCCAAACTCGCCCCTTCTAGCGGCGAGATGAGGCCTAGGCTGCCACACGGGCAGCCCCAGAGGCCTCATCCCGCCGCAACGACCTGCCGCAAAAAAGAGCTCCGGGATCGAGCTCTTTCTTTGTGGCGCGGGAAGGGCGCGATTGGCGCCCTCCCGCGCCGCCAGAGCATCAAAACGTGCGCAGCGCGTCAAAACGTGTATGGCGCCTCCGTGTAGACGCCGCCATCTTTAAATGGCGGCGTCCATGCGTTTTAGGCTTAGGGAGGGTGTAAAGGCTACGCCCTCCCTAACCCTAAATGCGGGCTTTTTAGCCCTAAAAGCGCCTTTTTTTGCCCGTGTAAAACGGGCCAAGGGTTTGAATCCTCACTCAGCTACGGAAACTCACTGGGTGCCCTTGAATAAGTCAGACTCTCTCAGCCTGAAAGGATGGCAAAGACAAACCCCCTCTGAACAAATCTTGCCAAGAAACCCGTGATAGGTGCACCTTACAGTTGCTGTAAGTCAGAAACAATTTGGAGATACAGAAAAACAGCATCTGTATTTAAACTCCACAATGTGTCAAGTGCCTCAGAGTGTGAGGATTTTTAGACTACTACTTTTTGTTCTGTAAATCCACTACTTTATTGACTTTTGTGCACCAAATATGCTGCATTTATCAACCGTTCTTGCTGCTTGTATACATTTAATTTGTATTAGCAAAGCTACATGTGTTTATGCTTTTAATTTTCAAATTAGTTTTGCAGTTTTTATTACTGGATTGCAAGCTGCCTTGGAGTCTTTAGTAAATGAGAAGGCCAGTAATGAATATTTAGAATAAATCAATAAAACAAAGGTCCAATTCATTTATTGCATGGGAGCCAGAGGTTTTACTTCAAGGTATGTGAATTGGTCTCACCCATCCTGGTCACACAATGAACCATTTGGGACAATCAATGTTTGATTATGAAAATGGCACAGATGGGTTAACACTCATCATTACTCTGAGAAAACAAAAAAATGGGCAGCCTCCAATATCTACATTTCAGCATGAAACAGAAACTTAGAAAGCTCCAACCACAGATTTCCAGTATATCATGAAATGGGTTAGCCCTGAGAGCAACTTAAGAGAATCCATTACACTATCACCAGCAGTGTTAACAAGAGGGAGTGGGGGGGTGCACAGTATACCAGTTGACACCCTAAGGGAGTGTGACACCACTTCTCCTCAAACATCTGCTTTTTGGCAGAAATGGCATCTGCCTGTGTGCCATTTAAATGATGAAAATATGGTGTGAGTGGAGTGAGGCCCAGTGGAAGGAGAAGGAGTGGTCCCAATTTTGTTTTGTTTTTAAGTCTGATCCCCTTAGGTGCAATGAAGGACACTGCCCCACCAGCTTCTGTACACAGAATGAGAGGTGGGTAGTTGCAAGGATATGACAATTAGTAGAAAAGGGTTAATGCTTTTAGATAATTACTAATAAGCTTGCAGTCAGACTCAGATTCTATTTTACTTAGAGTGGAGGCTCTGAAATCATAGGGACTTCAATTTGTTACATTTGGTCATACTTAAAACAGAACCAGTGTGGCGTCATGGTTTCAGTATTGGACTATGGCTCGGTACAGACTAGTGCTTAACACCAGCCTGGGGCCAATACTAGGGCTCCATAGGGCTGGGTGTCCATACATGCCCAGCCCTACAATTGGTGCCCGTGTGCCATCTTGCCACAGCCCCATCCACATGTCGTGCACAACCATGACGCATGGGTGTCCGAGTGCACAAATGGCTCTCACCAGAGAAAAAAAGCCACTCTAGATGGCTTCTTTTTAGGGAATGCATCAGTACTATGCATGTGGCTGGCAAAGCACCAATGAGGGGCAAAGACAGGCAGCATGGAGCCGCCCATCTGTATCCTCCCTGAGACTCTGGAGACCAAGATTTGATTTTTCCCCCACTCTGCCATGTAAACCCACTGGGTGAGTTTGGGTTAGTCACACACTCTCAGCCCTTGAAAACCCCATGATAGGTTGGCTTTAGGGTTGCCATAAATTGGAAATGACTTGAAGGCACACAAGAACATATGTATGCAGATGAGCCCTCCCTTCACCATCTTCGTCATCAAAGGGAGAGATAGGCCTGCCATCTCCATCGGGCCTGGCCTACAGTAAGCAGATGAGCCCTCCCTTCACCATCTTCATCATCGAAGGGAGAGAGAGAGGCCTGCCACCTCCATCGGGTCTGGCCTGAACTAAGAAGAAGAGCCCTCCCACCAGTCCATCTGCCTTGGTCCAGGCATCAGAGGGAGAGAAGAACTGCTGGACCTGATCCCCTTCCCCATCACCATTCCCATCTCCTTTTGTGTCGTGTCTTTTTAGATTGTAAGCCTGAGGGCAGGGAACCGTCTAATTAAAAATAATAATTGTAAGCCACTCTGATAGCCTTTAAGGCTGAAGGGCGGGGTATAAATACTTTAATAAATAAATAAATAAATAAATAGAACAAGAACAACAACAGACTCATTTAAATCAATGAGACTTAAGCATTTGTCACAGTTAGGTTAAATCCAAATTATTTACACCAAGTATGAATATATTTGGATCTGACCCACTGTCAACTTCTACTTATGGCAACCCCATGAATGACAGATCTCCTAGTCCCCTGTGGCTTCCTTGATTACCGTATATACTCGACTATATGTTGAGCTCACATATGAGTCAAGGGCAGGTTTTGGGCCAAAATTATGGATTTTGATATGACCCGTGGATAATTCGAGGGTAACAAAAGATCTAAAGGATGAAGCAAAGAAAAACAATGCTAAAGAACCTATAAAATTCCAGGAGACATAACTATTTGTGCTCATGGATGAGAGAATAGAACGGGGTCAGTGCTTCCACGA
This sequence comes from Urosaurus nigricauda, assembly GCA_034509955.1. NCBI lineage: Eukaryota > Metazoa > Chordata > Lepidosauria > Squamata > Phrynosomatidae > Urosaurus > Urosaurus nigricauda. Next base: position 86,849,656 of record JAOEGL010000006.1, read on the forward strand.
CAGATTATGCTCTTGCCTTTCACCAGGGGATTGTTCCTTTTTTCATAAAGTACAGGACATACACTGACTCATGGATAAGTTGATCCAGGGTTTTTGGAGTCAATTTTTTACTAAAGTTTCTAAACTTATACATGAGTATATACAGTATGTCTATCCATCTGTAATGCAGTCTTTTTTTCCCCTTCTACATTACCAAGCATTATTGTCTTTTCTAGTGAGTCATGTCTTCTGATGATATGTGCAAAATACAACAGTCTTAATCTTGTCATCTTGGCTTCTAAGGAGACTTCAGACTTTAGGATCCATTTATTTGTCTCTTTATCAGTCCATAGTATCTGTAGAACTCTTCTTCAGCACCACATTTCAAATTAGTTGATATTCTTCCTATCAGCTTTCTTCACTGTCTAGCTTTCATAGCTATACATAGAAATTGGAAATGTAGTAGCACAGACAATCCTTACTGCAATATTCAATTATATATCCTGACACATGAGGATCTTGTCTAGTTCCTTCATAGCTCTCCTTCCAAGTCCTAGTCTTCTTCTAGGTTCTTGACTGCATTCTCTCTTCTGCGTGATAACTGAGCTAAGGTATGCACTGGAGAGGGCAGAAGGGAAAATACCCCATAAATTGTATTTAAAAGAGCTGAAGGTTTACTTATATATGCCAAATATGAGTTACAGAAACTTCTTTGTTCCTTCTTACTCCCCACATCCCCATAGCTATCGTAAGGCATTTCTTTCCTTTTCTCAACTCTCAAAGAAAGGTGTATGCAATTATTGCAGCACTTTACCTCCTCAGTGCAAGGGTGGTTGCTGTTCTAGCACTTTAGCAGTTTGTGGACCAAAGCCTCCTTTCTGGATCTGACTCTCATCTGTAGCTTTCCTCCTCTCACCCTCCTGGCCCCAGAAGGACCAGCTCAGCAGAACAGGGATTGCTCATCTAACAGCTGCAACATGCGAAAAGGATCATTAACATAAATTGAAATATTCAGCCCCAATAGGCAAAGTGAACAAAGAAGGTGGAAGAGACTTGTGAACAGAATGAAACAGAAAAAGGAATACAGGCAAGAAAGCAAGAGAAGGGAGAAAGCTTAATTCAAAAGCAGAGAAAAGGAGACTCTTAGGACTCTTTCAGACATGGGAAATTGGAAGTATAATCCAAGGGCAATCCAAACGCAATCCTGGGGTTTCACGTTATTGCGAATTAATTCTTCTCACGCAAATTCGGGCAAAAGGGAAGTCACTCCGAATGCAATCATGGGTTTCACGTTATTGCGAATGTAAGCTTCTCATGCGATTTCGGGCAAGGGGGGGTTATTTTCGGGTAATGGGAAGTAATTCCGAATGCCTTCTGAACAGAGCAGGGGTTCAGGTAAATTCTCTAAACAAGCGAATTTACATGAATCCGCATTGGCTCCATTTGGAATTGGGAGAAATTCCTCCCATTTGAAAGAGTCCTTAGTGGCAGATGACCAGAGATTGTTTTATGTGATAATGATACAATTCTAGGACTTATGCTAAGCAAGCCTTGCTGTAATGGGCAACTGCCTGTAACCTCTGAAATTTTCCATTCTTGGAGGAACAAATGGGTAAAGACAGAACTTCCAGAATCCATGTGCCAGTGGTCAGGCTGGCTGCAGATTTTGTGACTTCTAGAACTTTCCCAAGCTTTGAAAAGAGGGGCCACGAAGAAGAAATCTTGTTCACTGAAATTTGGGCACATCCAGACTGATAGAAAAGTCCCAATTTTGTTCCTGTTCTTACAGATTGTATACTGCAAGCATGTCCAGCCTTATGATAAACTGACCTGAGTAGCTGGTATAAAAGATTTCTCAGGAAACTGACTTGGGATAAACAAAACATGTGTGGATTTCTAAAATAGAATCAGAAAGAACAGGGAAAAAAATCTGGGAATTTCTGGTGTTTTAATAAAATTGGAAAGAACGGAACAAATTCTGCGAACCCCTGGTTTTTTAAATCAGTCTGGATGTAGCCAAAGTGATCGAAAGAGAGAAAATGAATGTTGAATGAATGTTCACCTGTAGAATCAAAGGACCTTATCACACGAGGCAATTTGGGGGTATACTCCAAAGGCAATCCGAACGCAATCATGGGGTTTCTTGTTATTGCATGATAATTTATCTCACGCAATTTCGGGCAATGGGAAGTCATTCTGAATGCAATCATATGGTTTCACGTAATTGCGTAATAACTTATCTCACACAATTTCAGGCAATGGGGGGTTATTTTCGGTTAATGGGAAGTCACTCCGGACGCATTCCAATTGCAACTAGAACTCAAGTAAATTCGCTAAACTAGCGAATTTACATGAATTCGAATTGGCCCCATTCGAAATTGGGAGAAATTTCTCCCATGTGATAAGGTCCATAGAGTTGGAAGGGGCCTCATGTGCCATTGAATTTAACACTCTACTCAGTGCAGGATCTCCAGCAAAAGCATCCCCAGCTAGTAGCTCCCCAAGCATTCTTTGAAGGTGCCCAGAGAAGGAGACCCCAACACCTCTCTAGTCTATTGGTTCCATTGCCGAACCATTCTTACTGTCAAGAAGTTCCTACTAATGTTCGATCGAAAACTACTTTCCTGAAATTTAAAACAATTATGCCTGGTCCTACTCTACATCTGGGGGGGGGGGGAGGCAACTTGTCATTTGCTTCAGGCGGAAAAAATTATTTAGGCTGTGTCTGCAGACAACACCCAAGGAGTGATATTATTAAGCCCAGCCCAAGACATTTTTACATTGCTGTAAAAGGTGAACTTATAGAATGCTTAACAGTTAGCACAAGCTGTTGTCTATGCCCTGAGTTTTATGATGTTTCCTGTGGCATGAACAGCCTTCTGGCAGACTATGTGGATGGTGTCTCTTGGGAAATTCCAGCTGCAAAGCTGCTTGTGACTGAATGCAAATGTTGACTCCAGTTTCTGAGGAAGGTTCTGGACAAGATGTCTTCCTTGATATCTCCATTTTGAGTCAACCTTATCATTAGTATCACCCTGAGGCAGCCCTTCCATTAGGGAGATGTAGAGAACCACTTCAGGAAGCTGACTTAGGACATCATGAAGAGGCACGAACTTGTCAGAGGAAAGGCCTGTGGGGTTTTTTGTCTCAAGTGCCAAATATAATTTGCCCATCCTTGGAGACTATTTTCCTTTACTGGCTGTACTGCTTGGACTACTGTTTGCTCTTCTTTCCTCTTGGCAGCCATGTGTGCTGGACCAGCTTTTCCTCTCTGGGATGGTTAAGAGAAATTCAGAAAGAGGAAAATGAGGGAGCAACTGGAAGGCAAGTGAGCAATGTCATTTCAACAGCTTGCTTGTCGCCCTGTTTAAGTGCCTTTCTTCCAGTGACTCTTCCTTTCCCTTACAACAGCCATATCCTCACAAGGGTCAGGTGAAATAATGTCAGGCTGAGAGAATGTGACTGCCCCAAAGTCACCAGCAAATTTCATGTCTCAGCTGAATCTGGGTATCGCAAGTCCCAGCACTCTAACCAGATCCCATGATTCAGTTGCGCAGTAACGTATTATCTAATCTAAAGCCAATATGAGGTCTTGAGGAAACATAGCTACAACCTGCAAGAAATCAATCACCTTTTGCCATAGGAAAAAGTATTGACCTCCTTCCCTTCAAGCATTTCCTGTGCAAGGTTTAGGTTTGCAGCAGAGCAAAGCATCCAGTGTTCTACCGCAACAGCAAATTTTAGGCAGCATTTCTGTTCATTTTCATCCCCCGCTGCTTAGCAAATGTTGAGCCAAGCTCAACCCTTACATTCCCTGCTGGAGCACGAATTCCACCAGCATCCTGCTGTCGAGGTTGGGGTACCTGGGGAAAGCAGGACTGGGCTTCACAGGGGAAAAGAAAACTGGAGCAAACGTTGGAGCTAATCAAGATAAATCAAGCCATGACGTACAGCATAAGCCTCATGCTGCATTCCATTCAGCCAAAGAACCCGACTCTTCCAGCACTTTAGGTTATTTTCCATTTGTAATTAGGGCAACAAAGAAACAGCCTTCTCCTGTTCTGCTCCATCAGCACAGCCGCTGCAAACATCCTCATTTTCAATAACTCTTCCCCTTTATCTCACACTGCCTGATGCCTAATAAGCTGATTGCTATTTACTTTGGACCAACAGCTAATCTGTTAATGATTGATTTTAAATTTTTACAGCCATTTGTCTCTGGCAGGACTCGAGAGGGTGAGCAGCATTCTTTTCCTACCTGATGAATTGGCTTTAAAAAAAAAACGGAACAAGAAAAAAAGGGAAAAGATTTAAGTCAAAAGTCCTCAGTGTTGTGTTTTGCTGACAAACAGCTGATATACAGCAAGCAAGGAACAAATGGTTACTTTTCATGGAAAAACCTGGTGGCCTTTGAAGCAGTCAGCAAATAATATAAGTGGATATTTTGTTAATAGTAGCAGTAGGGTGAAACCCTTCTTTGGATGTCTGAAGTAAAACATAATTGTGCTATAAATTTGCTGAGCTTAAAATTCTTAATTAACAAAATTGATGCTCATCACCCGGCTGGAGCAAGGGAATATGAACTAATACAAGTACTGTCCTTTTAAAATGATCTCAATTGTGTACCATATGATATATGTATTGGCATGATATACATTTTAAAGTGAATTTCATTTCCTATTAAAGAACTGCCAAATAGACAGTCGCTGTTTTAATTGGTACAACGCAGCAATGCCATGCAGTTTAATCCGAGTCTAAAAATGGAGAAGGAAATAACTTCCTATTTCTGTGTTACTTTGAATGAAACAGTCAAAAATTTAAACTGGAAGGTGAAATCTTATTTATAAAACCCGCGTCACAACATGTCAGGGCTGGCAGTACCATGAAATGAATGCTTCACATTCTGATAGTCTTCCTGATTCGTTTAAATACCAGCCATAAGCATGACTCAGTCCATAAAATGGTTGGTCTTTGTTCCCTTTGTGTAGCTGTAAAGATGAGCTGGGTCGCCCTTAAATGTCTCTGTGAGATTCATGAAGACAGTGTAAAGCCTGTCTCTGGTTAGTCCCATGTTTCACAGCTGACAGGTCACTGGCCTCTGAATATATACTGCTCTGTATATATAACATGGCATCGCATCACCTCCTAGAGCACTGAATATCACCAACACCTCTTCTCTCATTCTGTATCGGGATACTCAGGATATCACACAGGCACCATAACTGCAATATTCAGTCCATTCTATTGTAATGATGATCATTTGCATTTTAAATTTTAAGCTGCCTTACGTTTTTTGGGAAATGTGAGGTATAAATAAAGTTAAAGACAAAGACAAGGGGAAAGAGAAGAAGAAAAGAGCCTGTCGCTGAAAAGACCTGGAAATCTCAAAAGCATGCACACATTTTGTAGCCTTTCAGTTGGCGTTACGTAGTGAACTGATACAGTGGCATCACTAAGACTGGTGTCACCTGGTGCAATAACTCATGGTGCCACACACACCTCATACCACACCAGACAGAACCCTTATGAATGGTTTTTGTTTTGTTTTGTTTTCTTGGTCTGAGTATTACTCATAAATCATAATTCCTGGATAACATTGAATGTAATGGCAATGGTAATGGTATAAAAAACTAGCAAAATTAAAATTATATCTTTAAATTACAGTATCTTACGCACAGCCTCAATATATTTATATGTACACAGTTTCATGTGGTTAAAGTAAAAAATGGATAAGATGTGATGTTTTTGTATTTGTTCCATGGCTTTTTCCACTGGAAATGTTCCTTTGATTACTAGTTCAGCCAGGGCTAGGCGGATCTTCATCAGTGCTTCAGTCCATTTCTAAGTTTGGAAACAAAATTTCTACGTCTGATTTGTTTTACCTTTTTGCTTAAAGAGAGAAGCAAAACAGAACTGAATGGGCTATGCACACAAACAACCTGCTTATTCGGAGTAAACAGGGCAAGCTGACAAATCTGGCTTATTATTATGTGTGAATATGGGTATGGACTCCTCCCTATATTTTTCAAGACAATAAATTCATTAATTGTATTTCCAAACTGCCCAACAGCTAAACATCTCTGTGCAATTCACAAACTAAATGATGAAGTCATGAAATGTCTCAGCGCACCTTGTCCAGTTAATACAAGCAGCAATGTTTCTTTCCAATGCTGAGAATCAGTAGACCCAAGAACTATTTTTCACCCTTTTTCCCTCTTCTACAGGGAGCAGCTTGTAGGACTTTTTGCCCCCTTTATTTTGGTGTAGTTATCGCCAGAACATTTAGAACTGAAGAGAGAAGCCATACAGAAGTGGTGGTGTTGACTTCATAACAACAATTGGTTGTTGTTGTTGACTTCAGAATAACTCAAAGTGGGAATATAGTAGAGGAATTTGCAACACTTGTTGACAACAAAATCACTCTTCTCTCCCTGGGCAGATCCAAACTAGGTGGGTGTTACTCATGCTATCAAACTCTATTTTTGTTTAATAGGATCATTTCATAGTACTTGTTCTTAATGAATTAATGGAAATATTGCACCACAATAATACATCCTTTGTATTGGGGTTGGGGTTGGGGACTTTGGAATTTTAATGTAATTATATTTTAATCTGTATCCTGTTTTTACTGTTGAAATCCACTTGGATTCCCTGAGATTGAGCAGAATAGAAATTATTATTATTATTATTATTATTATTACTACTACTACTACTACTACTACTATTATTATTAGCTCCATGGAGTTCCAATCCAGGACATGCCCTCAATCCAGACTGGCTCCTCTGCCAGTTTCTTGCTGCAGATTGACTATCCTTGGCTACTATTGCCCCCCAAAGCACTATCAGAATTAAATAATGCCTGTGGGGATATATTATAGCCACAACTGTAATTTCCCTGATCCAGGAGTACATTTCCAGATGTATAATTTCTTTGCTTTCAGAACAAAAATGATCATGTTTTCTTTAAACATGTTTTCTTTTTAACAGCACAGTTGAAAATCAGAATATATTTTCTGCCATACGCAGACCTAATTTTGAACATTGCAGAATACAGTAGTTGCTGTACATATGGGCTAAACCAATCTATTTTATGCAGAAACAGTACAAAAGATCAATTGTATGCATTTGTCCAAAGTGCTACGTTCTTGTTCCCTGCATCTCTTGGTTTCACATGACTGTCAGAATCAAAATATGAGGCCATGTTTGAAAAACATTAACTTCTAAATGGGAACTTCAGCACTTTAAGAAACCCAAATCAACAGGGATGCAATTAATCCTAGGACACAGGATTGTCATTTTTCATGAAGTCAACTGGATTTTTAAAGAATATTACATTACGTACACACACACACTTTTACATTGATCATCTGGATGTTTTCAACCCACCCAAAAGCATGTGCTAAACCATTTGAACAATAGAAACACAAATCTTATTAATATTTTAGATGCCATAAGACACAGCGACTCCATCTGCTATCAGCAGTACCATGGAAAGAATAAAAGCCAACTTGGGAGCAAAAAAGCCTGGGCCCCCAACAGTGGTCTATTGACCTTCTTGTGAAGCAGATATCATGTGACAGAGATTGCCTATCTCAGCAGACGCACTGGAAACAGGAGAAAGTGTTAAATATAACCAGGTAGACAGTGATGAATTGACATACTGAAAAATCGAACACTTCAGTAATCAGCCTAAGGATCTGATATCAACAACATTTTTCAGTTTTGTCCAAATTCATTGAAAGGTGTAGTTTAGCAAGTTCACTTCTCATTGGCAACACCTTTTATCTTTATGCAGTGTTTCTGATTGAATTCTGGGCCATCCACATTGGATTTTTTTGTCATTGTTGTTCTTCACATAGAGAGCTGACCAGGCATTTGCATATGAGCAAAATGTCAAAAGTAACTGAAAGAAGAGTACAGAACAAAAAGAAGGGTGACAATTGCTCAACACATGTTATTTACATCATACTTATCAGTTCAAGAATTGAGGGAAGGCAGTCTCCAAAAAATAATCTGGGATATCTGTGTTTCAAACACTTTGATGCATTTCTGAATTTCTATTCTTAAAGAAATGATGGGAAAAGCATTCGTTTTACTTTCATAACTTTATGTGCACCACCTGTCATGTTACATCTTTAAACTGCTACCATGTGTAACCACCTATATTACCATCACAACCAGCACCACCCCTTTTTTTAGCATCCTGTGCAGTCTGTCAACCCAGGTATGGAATATTATTCATCTGAGCACATTCATACATTTAGAGACAACAGTTTGAACCATTGTAGAAATATGTGTCTAAATACACATACAGTATTTATGTATTTGTACATACTTATTTATGGCTACTGACTACTTATTCACAGCTACTTATTTCGCAATTAAAAGGGAACAGCTCTGTTTGAAGAAATGTCAAAAAACAATCATCTCCTTGAAAAGCTGCCAAGTCCAAGTCTGATTTAAGGATAAAGAACCAGCAGAAGGAAGAGCAGGTGGCCCATCAATATTTACCCTTGGACAACAGACTGTACAAGTCCACAAGTCACCTAGTCAACCTCTTCCCCACTATGCTGAGATGTATTGTATTTGGACTGGGACTCCAGGATACCAGAGTTTAAATCCCCATTCAACCACGGAAACCCAATGGGTGATCTAGACCAAGTCACACATTCTCGCAAGTAAGGCAATAACAAACCTCCTCAGAACAAATCTTGTCCCCTCCCCCCCAAAAAGTACTAGGATAAAGTCACCATAAGCTGGAGTCAACTTGAAGGAACATAGGGATGAAACAAGACTGTCCTGATAGAGTCACTCCGCACCGCCCCTGGGAGTGCCAGATCGGGCCTGCAGCAACTATACACCATAGACCAAATCCGGTGCTTTGCTGCCCCAAAAAGGGCCAACAAAATGCTGTTCCTAGTTAAAGTGGTGAAAAGCCACCCCTACTGCTGCAGTGGCGGCTTTTAGGAGTTTCTTTGGTGCAGCGCATCTAAATGCTGAACCAAAGACACACACACTTTTGCCACCCGCCATGTGGTCAGGTTGGCAGCATGACACTGGAATCGGGATGGCATCAGGGCATACGCCTTGCTTACACCATGCCCCCACTCTGCCCTGAGGCCGGCATTAAATGCAGTCTGTTTAACCCCATAACAAATTATATTTCTGTTTAAATTATAACAATTATTGTTTATATTTGCATTAAGCCTACTGTACTGTATATATATTGACAGATGTATATTTTATATAAATACTAGAAAGAAAAACAGCTGAATTGAATTATATTCACAAATTCCATTCCATTAGCAGTGGTATGAACAAAAACAATAGCTCCATGGCACATGTATTAATAAAAAAATTCTTGCTACTGCACATGTAACAAAAGGAATCTTCTCAAAGAAGGTTTGAACCCAAGGAATCTGACTTTTGAAAAGCAGATTTATTGCTTTCAAACATCAGCACTAACTGACCATATGCAAACAACCACATTCATCCCTGCTCCCTGCATGCATCCAGCAGCAGTCACAACTAAGTCATATATGGACAAACACTATGAAATAGGTGCAAAGCCAATTTCAAATCTTTGGCCCCTGGGCCCTGTATACCACTGCTTAGGGTTCTCTGTATATAAACCAGAATGGGGAAACAGATCAGATCCAGATCCTACCAACAATCCTGGGGTCTCAATCCAGCCCTCTGGAATTCTGGATGGCCATACCATCTTCTCTATTACAACATTATGCATCTCAGAAATATGTTCAAGTCTACGAAAGATGATGCAACCAACCTTTCTTTCCATTAGTCTCAAAGGTGCCACAAGAACCCTTTGCATACTGACTTTCCAGACTAACACAGCTATGTCTTTGAACATTAGGGTGTGTTGGTCTACCTTTTTTAAACTTTTTTTCTCCATTCTAATAGGTTAGAATGTCTCTCATAAGAAAAGTGATTATCCATATATACTCAACTATAAGTCGACATCATGTATAAGTCAAGGGCAAGTTTTGGGGACAAAATTATGGATTTTGCTGTGACCCATGGATAAGTTGAGGGTAAAATTTAGGGGTATATAGGAAAGGATCTAAAGGATGAAGCAAAGCAAAACAATGTCAAATAACTTCCAAAAGTCCATCAGACTTAACTCTTTGTGCTTATTCTTAAGACTGGCTGGATGAGAGAGTAAAGGGGGTCAGTGCTTCCAGGACAGATTATACTCTTGCTTTTCATCAGGTGATGGTTCCTTCTTTTAAATAAGAGTTAAGATGCAGTACTTACATTAACCCGTGGATAAGTCGACTCAGATTTTTTGGGTCATGTTTTTGACCTAAATTTCTAGACTTATACATGAGTATATACAGTATTAATTTTTGATCCTGATTTTTGATCCTGCCTTTTTGCCACTACAATATGGGCCCCAAGAACTTCAATGAAATTGACTTTGGTCCTAGGCTTAAAAAGGTTTCCTATCTTTGATATAAAGGAATTTTTACAGCATGTATGCAGAGTTCATAGAACAGGATACACTGTAGGTATAACGGAGGTACAATGTTTGGGACAGTGACCAGGCAATATAGCCTAATTTATGGAGAAGACAGGATTTTTCTGTGTCAGACTTCCTTCAGTCTGGAAATCACTTTGCAAATAGGTTGCATTTCAGCACCCATCATCCTTAACAGCATAATGGATGCTGTTTCTGTATCTTGGCAGTTGTAGTCCAAGTCACCTGGAAGGTGTCAGATTTGGAGAAATCTGCTGAAAGTTTCATAGATGAGGGATTTTGTTAGCAAGTGTGGTGAGAGTGTTGTGATAGCCCCAGGCTGGCCACAATGGTGGGGGAAAAATGTTTTTCCCCACTTGCATGTATCAAGTCTCAGAAAACACTGTTTACTAAAAACCTGAAACACTGAAATATGACCAGTACCTTTATAACTCTGGAGCATCTGAGCCGATAATTCTAATTACAGTCGTCTAATTAATGTCTTTATGGCGTCATTAAATCTTTAGGATATTTATATTATCCACAGAAATAATCTCTATCCATTAAGAGTGTATAAATCCTCAGGCATATCCTTAAAAATGCTATATGCTTATTTCATTGCAAAATACAGAGGAAATATAAAGAAATCCATTAATGTAATAATATTCACTTTCTGTAAAATTTATTTGGTCTGTAATACATGGCCACAAAGGTCTGATTGCCTGAGAAGAAATGCAGAAGACAGTGTTGGAAGATAATTAGCTCAACAGTCAAATAATCAAAAATTATATTGCCAATATACTTTCCATTGCTTCTGCAGATATATACTTTAGATTCACATCTGCAATGAAATCTCAGCGGAGCCAAATGATAGACACGGAATAGGGGTTGGGAATGGGCCTAAGGCAGAGATGGGGAACCTCTTTCAGCCCAAGAGCCATAATCAATTCCAATTCTTGGGAACCACATCCCAGTGGTGAGTTCAGCAAAAGGTAGTGGTGGTACTGCTGGTGACACAATCCAGTCATTTGGACTGGATCAAAAAGGAGTGAATATAATCCAGCTCATGGAAGCACTGGTTTAGGACCATTGTGGTAACCCACTTTGGGAGCAGGCTGTGCAGTAGCCACTGTGCTAGCCCAATTGCAGCCAGATTGGCTTCTGGCTGCTCTTTACTGGCCATGTGCTTTGGCCCTTAGTCAACAAGCCCAATTTTATTCTTTTTCCTAATTCTACTACTTGCCTAAGGCCAGCAAGGTGGCAAAGAGAAGCCACAACCTCAGAGGCTAGGTGTAACAGTCTGCACATTGAATGTGTTTTGGGCAGTGGGGTGGTGGTAGATGGCTTTACAGTGGTAGGGTCTGTCCTAACCAACATATAAGTGTGTGTGCATAGCTCTTGAGAGAGGTGTAGTAGTTTGAGATTTGGACTACAACTTTGGAGATCAGGGATTGATTCTCCATCCAGCCATGGAAACCCACTGGGTGATCTTCGACAAGTTACATACTCTCAGCCCTAGAAAACCTTGTGATAGGTTTGCCTTAGGATCACCATAAGTCAGAAATGACTTGAAGGCAGACAACAACATTTCACTCTTGCCATGATGGGGAACCCCACAAAGGCATACAGGGAAAGAGATTTACACTTGTACACATGTAAGCACATAGGTCATTTACAGATATGAACAAGAATGTGTAGAGAGGGGAATCTGCTGCTGTTTTGCCACCAAAATTTTGCACATGTTCTTTGGTCAAGCAGAACTGGGGCTGAGTTTCTGAAATGAACTAGATCAGGGATGAACAACCTCCAAGTATGCAGCTGCACTGGACACCATCCTCTCTACCGACCAGGCTGCTAGTACATCTCGCCCTGTTACTATCTCATTGTTGAATTTCAGTACTGAGGCAGCAGCAACTTATTTTAGAATTTCTTTGATAACATCACATATGGAGAAAATGCAGCTTATTTTAAAGGAGAATTGTGCTTTATATCCCATACAGAGAATGAACCATGTTTTAAAGGAGAAATGTGCTTCTGATAGCACAATACTACTTTCAAAACAAAGCACCTTTGAGACTAACTGAAAGGAAGACATTCGTAGCATGAGCTATTATAGACTTGAGCCTACTTCCTCAGATGCATGGAAACTGCTTCTTTCAGTCTCAAAGGTTCTACAAGGACTCTTTGCATACTGATTTCCAGACTAACACAGCTATATCTCTGAATTTTAAAACAAGATGTGCATACATGTTTTCAAAGGATGTTTGAAACAGTTTGCTGTCACACCTTACCACAGTGGGAAATTTGATTCTATTTGAGGGCAACCAGGGATCACAAAATAGAACAGGGCCCTATGTGGCCCAAAGGGTGCATGAAAGCTAATTCCTGGATTAATGGCCTTGAACTAAATTGTGACGAGGCCTTGAGCTCAATATGTCAGACATATTTACAAATACAAATACCTAGGCTAATTTGACACAAGCTTTGTAGTACAGTGAACCTCATCAGATACTTGAACTTTTTCAGCAGTTGACAGCTTTGTCATACAGTATGCAGAGATAGGTCAATGAAAGATTTGTATACAAATGAAAAAAAATATTTTTTCTATATGCACCATTTCAAGTTTTTTAAACTCCTTTTATTGTTTTAAACTGCATATTTTAAATTATTTTAATTTAATTAATAGTTTAATTCTATTTCAGTGCTGACCTTTTTGTTGTTTTAACTATATTGTATTTATTTACTTTTGTAAGCTGCTTTGAGTCTGAGTTTGTAGTAAAACATAGGGTATATATACAATTATTATTATTATTATTATTATTATTATTATTATTAAAAATCATCTCTGATGAGCTGGATTCTAGTCTTCAAAATTTTATCCAAAAACAAATCTATTGACCTTTAAAGTATTACCATATATCTGTTGTTGTTGCTTTTTTATAACAAACTTACAATTTATCATCACTTTATAATTGAATAGTTCAACTTCCAGGTTCATAAAATAAATCTGAATTCAGTCTATCTGTATTTTGGGAAGGAGAAGGAAAGAGAAAGTATGCAATGGGGGTAGACAACCTGCAGCCCTCCAGATGCTCCCAGACCATAAATCCCATTAACCCATAGCCTATGATATGGATGATGGGCATTGCAGTCCAATGCCTGGAGTAGCACACATTCTCCATTTCTCAAACACAGTGACAGACACACACACTAGTGCAGCCTCCTCTAACTTGCTGTGCTCCACATTTGTTGTTTTATGTTTGGAGCATTGGGCTCCAGATGTGTTGGATTGCTACAATGAAAGGTACAAAACTTGGTAAAGCTGCCTTGTGGATCAGTATTAGACCTGCTTCCAAGTATACAGAAATAGATGCTACTGGTAAAGGCCTATAACAAGGCCTCCCAAATAACAGCTTTGCTCACGGCCTGGTGTTCAGTTTTACTGCCTGTGGGAGGGGAATGTGACTCATGCATGCAGAACATTCCCAGTTCTTCTATTTAGCTCATAAGAGCTCTCACCTCGATGCATATTCACATGACACTTTCATTATCCCCAGATCATTTACACAGACTCAAACTCCAGTGTGTCATGTCAATGCAATGTGTACTTGGGGAGCTCTTAATATATGGATCATTGCCAGTGCTGTGCTGTAAAACCTCTGTGTGGGTTGTAATGTTGCCACCACTCAATGCACACTTAGGGACATCTCTTTTTGTGGGTCATTTACAGTGCATCATGTCGATGTATACTTGGCGAGTCTTTAAACATAGTGGTTGCAGTCCCAAGCAACCACTATGTAATGCAAGAAAACTTTCATGTAACAGTAATATTTAGCACATACCTGACATTTAATATTGAAAGACTTGTGTCTGTAACTTCGAAAGTTACATGCCATCTGTGCCATTGTACATTACATACATGCACAGCCTAGGTGTGCTGCTAAAAGTTAACCTAATTAGACACAAAATAAATGGCCAAAAAATTATCCCTGGAAGTTAAGACGACTTTTGCATACCCAGATTTCCTTTGGAACCAGACCTGTGCTGAATTCTGCTCATGTCAAGTGTTGAAAAGCTTTGAAATATATGCCAGCATTCATGCTAGGTAAACACAAAATTAGATACAAACTCAGTCATTGTCTGAGTCCAGGAAATTTACTTTTCTGGAGTGCAGCTCCCAAAATTTCCCAATGGTGAACTGACTGGAAGACTCTGAGGACTGTAATATTAAAAAGCCAGTGTGCTGTATGGTTTGAGTATCGGACTATGACTCTAGAGACCAGGGTCCGAGTTTCTGCTTCACAATGGAAACCCACGGGGTGGCTTTGACCAAGTCACACTTACAAATTTTGCCAAGAAAACCCTGTGATAAGTTTGCCTTAGGGTCATCATAAGACAGAAACTACTTACAACACAACAGCAAATCCCCCTCCCAAAAAACCCTCTTTCTAGTCCCTGATCACCCATACTATACCACCATTCCTTTTGTAAAGTAACCACAACTACAGCAAACTATACAGTATTTGCAGGAGGAGCATTATATATCAAGGTAATATAAGACAGGAGTATATAAGTCCAGGAACACAAAACAGCCGATTAACTAAACGGGATGGGAGGGAGAAAGGATCCATTCTTCTGGGCCACAGACAGTTCAGCAATAAACAAAATCAATATTTTGAACCCTCTGTGAATGTTTTCAGCATTTGACCCACTGCTTCTAAAATACTGCTTACACATTTTTTTATTCTCCTGAGATTTCAGGGCTAAGAGTCATTGATCATTTTCATAAGTGCACTGAAAGTATGCTTTACTGCAAATAATTAACAAATCAATGGGTTAAAATTGAGAACGAGAATATTGGCACAGATAAATACCAGGAAGATCAATGATTTTAATGGCCCCAGATTCTGGCTCTGTGTGCTACATGTTGCAAGTGCTAAGTAAAAAATGTAGAAGCTTCCTTATAAGTGAATATGAGGTGGTTGCATTGCAGCCCCCTCTGTCATCTCTGTCAGTATCCAAGAAAATCTACTCATTCTAGATACTTTAAAACAGAAAGTACACCTCAGTAATGTGAAACACATTGTGTAAGTCATTCTTGGTCCCATAACATTAGAGAACAAGTTCTATATTTGAAATAAATTTTCTTACAATAAAAAACTGAAAAGCCAAAGCCAATGTTCCAGGCCAGTGGTTCTTAAAACATTCATTCACCATGGACCCCCTTGAAATATATTTCATTGCTGTGGCTCGCCAAGACTTAAATCCCTAAAGTCCATCAAACATGGCTTATCTGCACAGAAAGGAAGCACAGGCTGTGACTAGTGATACCTTTTGTGTAGTGTAGTACAAACTTTATACAACTCCAGCCTGAAAGGCTGCAGAAGAGGAAAGGAGGTCATGCTACTTGCAAGGTGCAGGTTATACCTCTTTTCTTGCACATCCTTCCATATTTTTTTTAAAAAAAAAATCAGGCAGGCCTCTCCATGATCCTCTCACCCTCACAGCCCTTCTGGGCAGAAGCTTATACAACTCTGGCCTGGAATGACTGGAGGGGTGAGAGAAGAGTGGAGGAGCTCATGTGCCCTTCTTTTTCTGTGCCACTTAAGGCTCTGACATGCTCTAGTGCTGCTGCTGATGGAGTGCCCAACAAGACTGAAAAAGAAGGTAAGAAGCTCTGCCAGTGAGTGAGAGCCTAAGCTAGGTGTTCGACTGGTTTCTCCATTCTCATTCCCCAAAGGCTCAGACTCACCTAAAAAGAAAACAGAAAAAAAGCAAGGGAATATTGCACGTGTTATTGGTGTGCATCAAATGTTCCCCCTCATCATTCTGCATCTCCACAGCCAATCGCAGACTTTTAGTTGACCATCAGAAGAGAAAGCCATTGGAAGAGCTCATGGCACCCATGTGAAGAGAGGAGAACGGCCAATGACAAGAGGGGAAAGGGGAAAGGGAAGGCTCCTGGGCATCTTATTTATCTCACTTTCCCTCCTTTTACCTTGGACTCTAAGAAATGTTAAGTGCCTTTATGGTTAAAAGCTATAAGAATAAGGAGTTTATCACACAAAGGAGATTGGGAGTTTATCCTGTGAATATCCCAGAAAAATCATGTAATTACGCAAAATTATTTCACACGACATCTCACAAAACCCGCCATTAAAGTGGTCACAAAGAAGCATAAATATGCATCTTATTACTCTCAGGATTTCAGTGACAGTGCATTTCTGATATCACTTTATTTGTGCAATTGTGTGTGATAATCATTCACACAATTACTCAATATTTTCGCTTTGTTTGTGGGGTGCTTTAGATGCACTTTAATCTCTCTTTAATGCTGAAATTAGCCCCAGTGTGCACTTAACTCCTAGGTGCACTTAATTGTGAAAGCTAATAAGACTTCCTCAATTCTCTATGGACCTCCTGTGAGGAAACTGTGAGCCCCGAGGGACCTGCAGACCACAGGTTAAAAACCACTGTTCTGGGCTTATTTGAAGCTTTATCGCACCACAGTGCTATGGCAGCCTAGTGATACAGCAACACCACTAGCAATCATGCCCTACTGCACAATGTGCATTTTTGCATGCTGGAAATAATCTGTTAATTATCATCTTTTGCACCAACAACTAGTAGGGGTTTTTTTGCTGTGGAACTCTGATCCTACTTCCTTCCATGAGAATTCCAATACTGAGTGGGATGTGGGCAGGTTGGGAGTGTTTGCAACTAGTTCCTCTCTAGGAATTCCCCAGGAAATTTGTGCAAGGGATCCACAGACTACTTCTGGTGTTTGGTCTGAGAAGATCACTCACAACTGCCGCACCCTACTGGGAAAACACTATGATGCTGCACCGGCAAGGAAATTGTTAAAATGCCAAGGTACACCCCACTACACTAAAGCACTAAAGATTGATCTCTTCTGGTGGGCCTATCCACCTGACCTGATATGACAGTTTGAATGCTTCAAGGAACAACAGTAGCTAATTAGGTAGAAAGTGATAACAGTATGGATAATTATTAAAGTTATGTGGTCCTTAGATTTTAACTGTATGTAATAATGTATGTACATTTTTATGATGATTTTGTAATGTTTTTAGTCTGTTGGAATCCTGCCTCAATCCATGGGGAGAGGCGGGAAATATAAGTTGTTGTTGTTGTTGTTGTTGTTACACAAGTTCAAATCAAAAGTCCAAAGTGGGCAGCTTCATCTACCTAAGATGGGAAAAAATGGCAGGGGGAGAGTGGCCACTTCTTTTTGTGTTCAACCTCTTGCAAGAAAAGGTCTTGCCCAGTGCCAGGCATTAGCATAATGTCTTTCTGCCAGGGCAACATGCACACAAAAATGACCAATTGTGAACCTGGGGCAGGATAGGGGTGGAGGCTATGATGAGGAAGAGAAATCCATGCATGGGGTGTCTTAATGGCGAGATTACTGCAGAAGTGTTGCAAACTGCAGTACAATTCAATATCCCTATTACAAATGGCTAGAGCAGATTAATGCAGCATAGAGGAGAAGTGCCCTTGGTCTTTTAAAGCAGTGCTTCTTAAACTATCTGATGTGATGGACCATCTGAGGTTTTGGCTGAATTTGGGAATACATTGTAAAATACATTTTACAAAAAGAAGCTGCCAGAGTTCTCATGGCAGTGGTTGCCATAGTATATATTCTCTGAAAGCCTGTTTGAGCTTGAATTATAGTTCCCTGTTGTATTTGTCTTTATAAACCAGCCAAAACCTGGCATGGATTTAATAACTATATGCTTTTTAACCACAGCGTATGCTTTTTTAACCACAGCTCCCAGCATCTCCCAGTCTGGACATACACCTCTCTCAACGCCCCCCCCCCCAAAAAAATTTCAAAGGGGTATCCATATTACATTTCCAGTGCAGAAAGATCATTGTGGCATATTTAAGGCCTAAAGCTTTATTTTAGGATGAGATTATTATAATTCACACAAATGGGGGAGTGGATTATAGTCTATGAAAATCCATGCTAACATGCCTATTACTCTTAAAGGTATCGCAAGCCCCTTTTGTTAAATAGTCCGAATATTGGGGTCCATGTGTCTATAAAGTGGGAATGTCAGAGAAAGCACCATATAAATGTGTGTTACTCAACATATTAATCCATGCTTTCCTCCTGGTATACATTTTTTTAAAAAAACTCTCTAGTGAGCTACCTGCTCCAATTTTTTTCACAAATTTTCCCCATTTTTATTTATAATTTTTCAAATTTATCAGGGAAAGGGGAGCAAAAATAAACAACAGAATAAATCTGCAAACAAGACACAGTAATAACAACAATCAATAGGTACCAAAAAAGAGGAGGAGGAGGAGAATCCATGTTAGACCAGGTGAGAGAATATACCATTTCACAAGTTAATGTAAGCCTTGGATGGACAGCTTCCGTACTCCTGTTAGCAAAATCAAAAAAATGGCAGCCAGATAAAAATTGTCAGTTGTGTGAATATCCACCTGTGACTTTATTTTTAGTTATTTATTTGAGCAATCAATTGCTTTTATGACTGCCACATTCCATTGGCTGAAACGCTAACCCTCTAATGTTAGATTATGGAGAGCTTTACATTTCAACACAATTGCTAAGCAATTTTAAATACTATGAGTAAAACCCAATCAAAGCATTTCTAGGTTTAGCATGTAGATGACGGCACAGTACAAGTCAACATGTTGCTTACTTAAAAAGCAGTCAGTATTTACAAAAAATATATTTTTATGTGCCTAACTTGAATGAGAAACACTGATATCAATGCTCCACCTTAACAGAACACCACCTTAACCGAGAGCCTCCTTCCAATCTATTCTGTGGCGTGAACACTGCAGCTGATCTCTTCTCTGTCATTAGCAGTCAAACCATGACATCTCCTATCTACAACCAGTCTGAGCCAACCCAGTGGCCACCCATAGATGCACAAACACAGACATATGATAGCTGTGCTCCTTTCCCCTTCAGTGCAGTGGAAGCAAGCAAGGGGTTGTGTCTGGTCACTCTGGGGGAGCTCAAGGAATCACTGAAGCTGTTGTCCTGCCAGCCATTTTCTAACCAGCTTGTGGGGATGGAAAGAAAGAAAAGAACAAGGAGGGGAGTGCCAGGTCTATTTGAATATCAGGCACAGCTACACACACACACCAGGCTCTGCTGACAACTTCATTACCTCCACATATAAAAATGACTGCAGGGTAATGCAAATGGCTTTTTGCGTCACACTCTTCTGCATTCTGCGTACAGACTGAAGCAGAGGAAGGAGAGGAGGCCCTGAGACACAGCCTGGAGGCAGACAAGCTTTTGTCCAATTTAATAAGATCTCTCTTCAAGGCATAATCCTCCCCTCCCGCTCCCCTTGCTTTATCAAGTCTAGTGACCCAAGTGTGTTGGGGGGAGAGGGGAGGGTGTATGAGTGTTTGCACATGGCTGTGGGGATGGCTGTCTCTGGCTTGACCTCGCTGTCAGTCAAAGCTAAAAATAAAGGTGGAAAAAAGCAGCGGGAGTTGCCGATCTATCTCTATATTTCTTTTCTTTTTCTTTTTTAATCTCATGAATGTTAAGCAAATTTCCTACAAAGCTGACAAGGTGATCTGATTAATATTATAGAAAATGTCAACAGAATATCATTTGGTGGATAGGACTGATCGTGTTGAACTGCTACATAACTGATGGTAAAGGAATGGGCACCCCAGCCATCGCCTGCTTGTCTGCCTTCCTGCCTGCCCCAGATGCTGATTAAATTAGACATGAGCACCAATATGATCTTTCTTGAAGGCTAGTAATTTTGTGTTCTTACTCTTCACTTAATCCAAGAAAGAGACTGTAAAGAAATAGCTGAATCCCACACTTGGTCTTCCTAGTTAACACCACAAATCAAACGAACAGCTATATTAGATCTCATGGTTTTGATCAGGACCTAGAAATGCTACCTAAAATAGCTAACCCATTAGAATCAGTAATTATTTTAACATGTTTTAGCAAGCCTTCCATATCTATGGATTATGCATACTCAGATTCAGTCATTCATGGCTTGAAAATATCCCCCCCCCCCAACAAAAAAAATTACAAAAAGTAAACCTTGATTTTGCCATTTTATATAAGGGACACCATTTTACTACCCCGTTGTATTTTATGGGACTTAAGAATCCATGTGTTTTTGTATCTATTGCGGGTCCTGGAACTAAACCCCAGCAAATACCTGTATATAATGTTACCTTTAGTTGATGCTACTTTATAACTAACTCATGAGTTTTAATTTTTTTATTTGTCCCTTCAAATTGTTTATTAGTCTCTTCAAAAACTGTCCTTAAAAAAAACAGAACTTGGAAAGTAATTAGTAAATGCTACTTATTCACACACACCCATATATTAACTCATGACCAGATTGTTTTACATTTATTTTTATTTCACTTAAAAAAAATAGAAATCAAAAAGATCAGTCTCTCTTGCTGCCATGGCTGTTTAAAAATTAGATTTGGAAAGTAACAAGTAAATGCTACGCATTTACACCTCTGCACCCATAACATGTTAGTACTAAAAGCAAACTTTGAAAAAAGATGCCCACACACAATATTATGAATAAAGTTGATACTTTTAGGAAGTTACTTCCAAACTCAAAGAAAGATACAGAACAAAAACTCATACTGGTCTTGCAAAAACCTACTGTGAACATTTGAGGCAACAATGACTTGGAAGCAATGTAGTTGACCAATGTGATTCTATTTTAATGCTTTTGAAGTACAATATTTATTTTCCATTTCATGTCATTACCTTCCACTGAGTAAAAACATCTAACAGGACTTCCACTGCCTTGCTACCACTTTATACCATTGTATACGTTTCTGAAAATACCTGTGGTCCTTTGAGTACAACTGGAGTAATTAGCAAATGATTCACTATATACCCAGGCTCTTGCCAGTACTATGTGATAGGAAAGCAAACTCCTTATAGTTGGCAATCTGAAGAAGAACAACCACCTAAGAGCTGGGAAATACACACATCAGGTAAATGAGAAGGGTCAGGCTGAACAGCTTAATTTGTATCTGAACAAAACTTTGCACAGTGTAGCAACACTACATTAGAGAGAGGCAGCTAATAAGACAAGGTGGAAGTGAAACCACAAGCCACCAGGGATTTGAACACAGGACATTGGCAACAGAGTAACCACATTCTTTCATTCCTGGGCTGTCAGCATTCCAACTAAGGGATCCTAATTGGCATTAGGTTTAGTGTGTTGTGTATTGTATGCAGTGGTCAGGATGAGTCTTATGTGTTTATTACTCCAACAGGACCAGGTGATTTCAGAACACAACAGGAGCATTACAGGTTCCAGCCTTGATTTTCAGTCTGACCAATTCATTCTTGAGAAAAGCTATAGAATAACCTTATCTCTTCTCACCTTACACTTTCCCCATCTGCCTGGCTATTCTTTGCAAAAAACATGCTGTTTGCCACAGCCTGGACTCCATCCCATCCTATTGCTTGCTTTGAACTCACTGCACCCATTCCTCACAGTCGTCACCATGGTTCATCTGGTACTGGAAGAACTAACAGCTATAGTACTATCCTCTGTTTATCTAGAGCCACAGTACCGATATGCAGGAGAAAGCAGACCAGGGCCTGGCTACATTTTGGCTGGGTAAATCTGGGATTGAAAAATTGGTGGCAGTTGGTGGCTTCCAAAGTGGTGAATTTCAGATTTGAAAGGCATTATCCATGGGTCTGAATAGTACCCTGCCCCCAACACATTCTGCACCTTGGATAACAACAACAAAGTCTGAACTAAAATCTGGAAAAGGTTCACAGCTCCCACTGACATGAAAGCCACTAGCCAAAACTGCCACAAAAATAAGTTTTTCAAACTCTGGAATTGACCAATGTGAGTTTTACACATGTCCAAAACATTTCTTTCCATTCAGGCTTTTCCACATGAATATCAGTTTGATAAAGTATACCACTGATCATCTTCTAGATATGTATGTGATGATACTACACCTTTTGCCATTTTTATATTGTACTGTATTTAATTTTTATGCATTTGTCATTATGCTTTATTTGTACACTGTTTTAATTTTTTTTTAATTAAAAAATTAAAATAAATTAGAATGAAGCAAACAAATAGGCTGTATTTCAGAGAGAGGAACTGGTAAAACTTCCTCTGAGTATTCCTTGCTTAAGAAAACCCTATGACATTCATGGGATCCCTATAAGTTGGTTGGCAACTTGAAGGCACATAAACATACACTTATTTTCTGCCACCAGAATTCCTAACTGAAAATCCCTGATGGCTTAAACAAAGTATTTACCCACTTCTGCTCTCTTCTCAAAGTCCTTTCACATCTAATTTCTTGATATAGACCCAAAATTAATACACTGCGCAAACTAGGGCCAGCCTTGTTATGAAATAAATGGATCATTCTATTTCAGATATTCTAGAACCAATTTATGGCCCCTTAAAAAAGAGTTCCAGTTTAAGATGCATGGGGTCCAGGTGAATTAGTGCCATATTGACATTTTGCTTCAGGTAAAAAAATGTCTAAGGCCCACACTGTCACTAAAATGTCAAATAAACCCCTTAGTACCTAGCTAAAGAATGTAAGTAAAGTATTCATTGCATTTAAAAACTCACCTGATTACTAGAGACAACAAAAAGTTCCATGATGAGTTGAACTGAATCTGTGGATTGGTGGAGGCTGCTTTTCCTTGGAGTTTATCATACGATGGAATTTGGGGGTATAATGCAATGGCAATCCAAATGCAATCATGGGGTTTCACATTATTGCGTATTAGAGTATCTCACACAGTTTCGGACAATGGGAAGTCATTCCAAACACAATCATGGGGTTTCATGTAATTGCGTATTAGAGTATCTCATGCAATTTCGGGCAATGGGAGGTCATTTTCGGGAAAAGGGAAGTCATTCTGAATGCATTCCAAATGCAATCAGATTTCATGTAAATTTGCTAAACTAGCAAATTCACATAGTTGCGAATTGGCTCCATTCGCATTTGAGAGAAATTCCTCTCGTGTGATAAACTCCCTTGTCTCTCCTTCACTAGTCTGCTTGATGGCCATGCAGGAATGAAAACTAGTCCTTTGTGCTGAAAGGCATATGGAGTCATTATTCAGTTAGTTATTTAAATCCTTAACACACACATTTTCAGCAGTATATCTATATGTAAGATAACACAACAAATTATTATGATACATAAAGGAAGAAGGAACTTTTTGATGCCTTCAGGACTGATTGGTTGATTTACTCATTATCTGTTGTGTTTATTTCTTACTCTTCTCCCAGAAAAAAAAATGCATTCAAGATGCTAAGAACAATAACATTCAGATAAAATCAAAACATAATTAAAATTTGGAAACCGGTTAAAAACATACCAGTAACATGGCAAAATAAA
Organism: Urosaurus nigricauda; assembly: GCA_034509955.1. NCBI lineage: Eukaryota > Metazoa > Chordata > Lepidosauria > Squamata > Phrynosomatidae > Urosaurus > Urosaurus nigricauda. The sequence goes on from JAOEGL010000006.1 coordinate 86,873,516, forward strand.
GAATGCTTAAAAAGCAAACAGAAAATGAAAAATTAAAAGCTTGTTTTTGCTTTCTTTATATCCAGCACAAATGTCAGAATTGTACATAAGGGAGGGACGTCAACTGTGCCTTTACTGAGAGTTTAGTAAAATTACTTGTTTGATTACAACTCCCAGAACTCACATTGGCCATGCTAGCTGGAGGATTCTGGGAGCTGTAATCCCTAGCTTTTTCTGAGCTTTGCTTTTATTCTCACATTTGAGCACCTGGTCTGTTGTTTAAACCTGACTAGAGTAGACCCAATTTAATCAGTTGTGGAATGGCATTTCAACACATACATAAATGGGATTGATTCACTTGATATATTCCAGTTGAGACTAACAATAAAATTTAGGCTCACTCTCTGAGAGACAATACTATGTCCTAAATTCTATTATTAGTCCACACTACAGTATACAATATACCATAAAATATATATCATATGTATATCATATATATTTCTATATATTTTTCAATGGTGTGTGAGTTGTTTTTATTTTTGTTTTATGGCCAGTGTGTGTGTATTAGCATGAGTATTGGATTGAAGCAGCCCAGGGTTTTCCAGTCATGGAAACCTACTGGCTGACATAAAGCAAGTCTGTCTCTCAGCCTAAGAGGATGGCAGTAGCAAACTTCTTCTGAATATATCTTGCATGGAAAATAGCTATAACTCAGGGTCAACCTGAAAGCATGTGACAACAACAACAACAACAAACTTGTTCTTAACCCACAAAGTACCAGGGCACAATCCTTTCACAGGTGAACTGGTAAGCCATCCATATATATACTTCACACATGGAGAGAAGAGTATCACAAGGCTTGCTGATCAAGGCCTGACATCTTTAGTTTTTTATGAACCATGGACAAGGGAGGCCTATAGGCATGCAGCTACTTTACCTAGGCTATCCTCGTTGACATTTTATTGAACATTTGGATGGACATTTCAAGAAGGGTCAGTTGGCATGAATAACTCCTTCCTTCACACCTTGAATACTCCAGTGGGTGGTTTGTTTCTGAACAGAGCTTGTATTAGTCCCTTAAAAATCAATTTTGTGCCTCCTACTGTCATAATAGGCACATATTGTATATAGTCATAAAGGTGATAGAAATGCATTATGTAACTGCTGAACTGTTACAGAAGCATTCTCTTAAGTTTATCGCCATTTCCAGAGCATTCTGGGCATGGCATAGGATTGGCATGGACCAGGTGAGAATGAGTGTTACTGCACACGACAATGCTGCCGATGCTGCCGGGAGTCCCAAGCAGTTTCCATCCGTACTATGGCAGCTGATTTTGAAGAACGATTTTGAATCTTTCTTCAAAATTGGCTGCCATAGCATGGATGGGGAATAGCTTGGGGACTCCCAGCAGTATCAGCAGTGTTCTCCCATGTGGTAACACCTGTTCTCACCCGTTCTGTGCCGATCCCATCCCATGTCCAGAATGATCTGGAAATAGCATGCAATAAACTTATGTGTCTTCACTTCCACAGTCTTATCTGCTTACGTCTACCTAGAAAGTTCCACAGGCATCCAATCCCATAAAGAACATTCCTCCTTTGTACATAATGGATGGAAAATGAAATTGTTCAATAGTTTCCCAGTAACTTTAAACATGGAAGAAATGAGTAAGAAGTTTCTTTTTTCTCTTTTGCAACTAGCAAACTCCTTACTAATGAGTAGATGGTTAGGGAATTTCTTCACTTAGCATTTCTCATTATTAATAAATTTTACCCTGACAACTATTAAGTGAACACTTTGGATTTATGCACCTAACCTAATTACATATGCTGCATGTACGCATTTCATTATTTACTTGACAGATTCATTCCTTGGAATCATGCATAATTAAAGAAGGATCAAATATTAACAATTAGATACATGTTAATTCTCCTCAGATCCAGAGAAACAAACACATTTTATTTTTCTGTAGAACAAGAGCAGGAAAAAAAATACATGGATTCTTTCCAACTGTTGTTTTGTATAGCACAATTCTCCATTTTTAACTTTATTTTATTTGTAATGAAAATGATATGTACATTAATTGTCCCCCACCCCCTTCACTGAAAAATATATCAGTATTTTTAATAAGTGTAAGAGGTTAGTAATTTCTTCCTGACATTTTATAAATGAAACAATTTGTTCTGGTGTTTCTTGGCAATTTCCAATATAAGGTCTGCCCTTGGCCTCACTAAGTCAGTGACAAACTTTTCGTGACCTCAGATGGAGCCTGTAGTAAATTGAAAGACTTCTATTAACTTCCCTAGACAATAGGATACATATGCACTGCAGGGGTCCATATATACAACTAACAGAGAGGTTATAAGAGAATACCATACTTCTTACCATAAGGTATTTTCATTGTTATAGCCTGTCAACTAAGGTACAGAGAGCAGAAAGTTCTTGTTTCTTTGCAATAATAATTACCTACAGAGGTACAAAATATAAATGTCACAGATGGAGTAACATCTCTGATATCTAAAATTTAATTATGGGTACCAGCCAGTGTCTACCAGCAGGGCTATTCTTTCATCTCCAGAACTGTATTATTTTTGTTCATAAAAATTGTTCTCCTACAGAGTGGAAGTGAAGTTGGAAAGAATGTGCGCTTGTGTCAATTAACAATATTAAAGGGGTAGTCTCAGCCACTTGGTATTATCTTGGGGACTATGACCAAAATCTAGTTTTTGTCTCAGCTACAGTAGAAGCAAATCCATGGAGATTTGCCAGTCAATGGATCTCTTCTTGGTGGGAAAAACAAAGGAATTTAGCCTCAGCATTCAATATTTTATTTAGGTTAACAGAAAGACTGGGAAATGAATTTTACTAGTCTCTCCATCTGCTTTTTTACAAGTTTTCATTTTTAAAAGATTGACTTTTTGATAACATGCATATAGATGCATACTTTAACATATTTTTTGATTTCATGAAAGGCATCCTGTAGATGAGAATATGTTCTCATCTTATCAGTCCTGTGCATATTCCTAGTTCTTGTTTTGTGCTTGTGGAACATCATACTAATCTGGATTATGGTAGTTTGATAGCAGTGTTCTCGTAATAATCTGTGGGGACCTACCTTCTTCTTGAATTCCACTCCTGGCATCTAGTTAAGAGGAACACTCCTGAGACACATCAAACACACTGTTAGAATAACATCTGTGTTGCAACACCTGTTCAGTGTATGTCAACTTGCAACTACTTTCTTCAAGCCAATGCTGACTTGGTGTGTGAGGTCTTTTATGACTGGATTGGGTCCCAAAAGATTTACGCTGCTTATTTATGTTTGAAAAAGTATGCTGCTGTAGCATATGGGATAAAAAATAACTAAGCTGGATCCAACCAAAGGCAGTCTAGCATTCTGCTTCTCAAAGCTCTTAACTGGAGGTCTATTGGAAGCCCATAAGCAGGAAATAAATGCAATAGCACCCTTCCACTCAAGTTCCCTATCTTCCATGAATTTGTCCAATCCTCTTTTAAAGCCATCCTAGTTGATGGTCATCACAATTCATTGATGTAGCACATTTAACAATAAACTATGTGCTGTGTGTAAAATTATTATTTTTCATTCCACCATTCGCTTTCAGTGAATGCAGAGTTCTTTTTCCCCAGCAGCCACACTGGGCTGACATTTGTATTTTGCTGTCCCAAGATGTCTCTCTTAGACAATCTTTGCCAGCTGAGATGCCATCAATGAACAATATTTTCACCTAATTGCTAATGTTGATGCTTAACACATTATGTTCAGAATTCAGTATAAATAAATAATAATGCTCTAGAGATTATGATGGTCTAGCATGGTTAAGCATCTGCTAACCATGGTTTACTTTTTTGTTCCTCTATATAGCTCCAATGCTATATTTAATTAGCAACAAATTCTTTTTCTGCAAAACTCAAAGAATATTTCAGAATTTAATCTTTGAGGCTCAAATTATTATTGTTGTTGTTGTTGTATGTTTTCTAGTCACCTGTTGAATTATGAAAATCCCATGAATTACATAGGGTTTTCTTAGGCAAGGAATACTCAGAAGTGGTTTTGCCAGTTCCTTTCTCTGAAATATAGGCCACAGTACCTGGTATTCCTTGGTGGTTCCCATTTGAGTCCTTACCAGGGCTGATCCTGCTTAGATTCAAAGATCAAACTGGATCTGGTGCCTGTCTTTAAGACTACTTTATTATCTTCTGAAATCTGCATATTTTATTTTTAAAACAAAACTTCTTATAAACATTAAGTGTTGCAGGGGCCATGCTCAGCATATGTCTAGGATCTGGCCATTAAATGCACCACATGGGTTTTTACTATAATTTCCACAACTACAAAAGTATCACCCAGTGATTCTTTTCCAGCTTCCAAGTATTTATAACACAAAACCTGAAAGTATTTGTAAAACTGAAATCATGCAAATCCTAAATTGTGCTCCTGCGTAACTTTGCATAACCGCACAACCTCCTACAAATGTACATGGTAATGATAATGATGATAATGGTAATACAATAACAGATCAGCAATTATACTCTTGTGTAATTGTGTTACCACCTGGAGTTTCAGACCATCAGTGATTCAGATTCTATCCAAGAAGCTAGGAATCAGTGAGGTAACATTGGATAATATGTCACATTCCAGGCAGTGTCAGCTATAGTTGTTTTCTCTTCCCACTGCCTCTGGGAAAAGAAAACAACTGTGGTTCCAACAGTGATAAGTGCTCTGGGAGCAATTCCAAACTGAACTGACAAAACATCAACATTCTTGTCATCGTCATTATTTTATTCATCTATATCTTCCCTTGTTTCCCAATACTGAAACTCAAGGCATCTTACAAATGATTAAGAGTACTGATCCATTGGTAGATTATTTTTGGTTCCCCCCCTCCACAAAAAAATAAATATTAAAATAGTCACCACTTTAAAAAAAGACATTGACCATCTTTCAGGGTTTTCAGAACAATTCAGAGAAGCCATTAGCAATCTCTGGAGTAGTGACGAGCAAAGTTTCTTTCTTTCTTTCTTTCTTTCTTTCTTCATTCATTCATTGCAGCCACCTCAAAATTACTGATTCCATTTTTCTTATAACTGAGCTTGAAAGTTCTCTCCCCAGGAACAAACATCAATGAACATGGGTGTATTATCTGTTGCTATCTGTTATTGCTCACTATATTATCTAAATGGATATTTAAACATTGTTTTTCCTGTTATTCAATATTTCCATTTGATGAGAAGTATTCTCCTATTTGATCAAATTTGCTTTTGCCGACAACATCCCACAATTTCATCATTTTAAAAGATGTTAAAAATTCATAAGTTGCCACATTATTCATCATGGAAGATTAATGCCGGCTTGACAGGTTTTGTAAAAAAAAATTTTAAAAATCTGTTCTTCTTTTTCCCCGTCCCCTCCACTGCCAATCCCAACAACCCAGCTTTCACCCACAATCCTTTCTCACAAATGCATATCTCTAAGATGAGTGCAGGATGTTGAATATTGATTATCCCCATATGCTTTCTTATTTTTGATGCTAAAGAGAGAATATTAGGGTGTGATTGTCAGGGTTCGTGTCTCCCTGACCTACATGTGCACTATTAATAATTCATGAATCAATTCAAAAGAGATCTCTGTGGAATCAGCTTGCAATAAGCAGTGCTGCTGTCTAAGATGACAAAGATGCTGAACAGGCCAACTTGTGTACTGCCACATCTTAGCTTCCATTTGGAAAACAAAACAAAATGACTCTCCCTTTCACACACACACCCAAACCTCTTATAGAGCATTTAAGAGACTTCTTGTTTAAATACAAACACAGTCACAGTAGGATCTTTTAAAAATATTACACTGGGGAAAGATGTTTGTTTTATCGGATTTCAGTTAAATTTGGATACAGGTTGGGTTGCTAGGGGGACAACCTTCTGTGTAAGGAGAGTAGTAACACATGCTGTTTCACTTTTTCTGATAAGGAATACCAGAAAATTGCGTGTGAGTGAGTGAGTGCAGTTGAATTTCATAGGGTTTTCTTATGCAAAGAACACTTAGAGGTGGTTTTGCCGGTTCCCTCCTCTGAAATATAGTCTACAGCACAAAAGAAAAATAACCATTGGTACTGTATGAGTGATGGGTGGGGGGGGAATGCTGAGTATGTACTGTACCTAGGTTTAAATTCAGTTTTGGAAGCCCCCTTTTAAATTTGCAACCGAGTCCTAGAGTTCCTGATACAGCTTTGCTCTGGGACAGTGGTTCCCAAATGGTGCCCTTTAAGACATTTTGGACTTCAGCTCCCAGAAGCTTCAGCCATGTTGACCAATAGTCTGAGATTCTGGAATCTGAAGTCCAAAATCCCTTAAAGAGCACTTTGGGGAGCACTGCTCTGGGACATCATCAGAAATTTTAAATGGTGGTTTATTGCCATACACCCAGGTGCCATCACCATCACAGGTGTGGTCAGTAAAAACAAGAGGGAGAGCTTTTTTTGTGGCTGCCGCAGGCCATGGAATTCCCTCCTACTAAGGAGCGAAACACACAGCAGAAATAATCCAGTATGATACCACTGTAGCTGCCCTGGTTCAATGCTATGGAATTATGGGAACTGTAATTTTATGAGACATTTAGCCTTCCCTGGAAGAGAGCTCTGGTGCCACAATACACTATAGTTTCCAGGATTTCCTAGCACTGAGCCAAGGCATGGCCTGAAACTGGCCTACCTCTGCAGTGTGTTTCGGACCTAGTTTGATCCCCTTCTTTGCTTTGTTTGTTCCTTAGTTAAGGCAGATGTGAGAGCTTTTTTAAGGCCTTTACTATTAACTGGCCACTGTAGAAGGTCTTTCAATCTGGGTTGCATGGTATTTTTATCATCATTAGTATGTTGCACTTGCCTTCTTACTATTTTAAGTTAACATTTAATATTAAGTTAGCATTTAATACGGAGCCTTGCTGGCGCAGTGGTTAAATGCCAGTACTGCAGCCACTCACTCACAAACCACAGCATCCTTCTGAGGTCACTAAAATGAGTACCCAGCTTGTTGGGGGCAATTAGTTTACAGTTGTAAAATGCTTAGTGCAGTATGAAGCGGTATATAAATGAAGCTGCTATTGCTATATAGTTCTTTATTTAACTTTCGTATTTTGCTTTTAAACTTTTGTATTTTCTTAAAAAAATATTATCATTGGTTTGCTTGGCTTTAACTTACATTGTGAGCCTCATGGGTTTCATATTGGGAGGAATGCAGGATATTTGTTAAATAAATAAATAGACAGATACTTGGTAGACTCTGCTAAGGTACTGTAGCCCTGCAAGTTTTCTAAAAGTGTTGGCGGCTGATGCCAGACTAGGGTCCAGAAATGCTCTCCATCATGCTGGAATTAATCATAGTGTCATCCTAAATCAGATTTCACATCTTATGACAGCCTGCGTGACTCCCTGTTCTGCAGATTTGTGGTTGGGTCATTTCCTGGATTTGTGTATATATCACCTCTCTGAATTGATGTATGGATTTCTGGTTGGGTTCATGAGATCATCCACTAGTGCAGGCTATAAACTAGGCTCTATGGCTGGCTACTTCCAGGAAGCTAGCGCTAGATGGACTGTTATACTGACCATTATACACCCATACTCCCATTGCAAAAAAGATCGTCTCCAAAGGTGAATCTCTGCATAGTTTCTTTGAGGGTAGAGACTTCCAGACTGATCTATGCAAATGCCTGCACCTTTGCAATATGCAGGTTAGTTTCTAAGGGTTCAACAAGCATTAAGCAACATCCCTCATACAGAATACACATTAATCTTGACATACCTACTGTAACTAATCTTTCTCAACCTTTAATTTGAATTTGAATTAATGTTTACCAGTCAAATGTCATTTATGCAATTTAAAATGTTAGCTCGGTCAGTAGGGGAGCCCTCTTGACACACTGTGGACACTGTTAGATGCACAGCTTCCCTTAAAGCCCAAGGAGAAAGGTGAAGCATAACCTTTGAGGCCAACAAAGAGCCAACACTTGGAACCCTACAAACTAGTTAAGGACTTGTAAGAAGCCTGCAATAAAGATGTTCAACCAAGAAAATGACACTTAGCCACACTAGCTGTGGCAGAAAAGAACAGCCTGTCAGAGTCCAGTGAGTGCTGTAGTGACATATAGACAATAAAATGGGCTGGCATAGGCCCTTCTCTGTGGGAGGGTTTTCTCCAGCTGTCTCCTGGGAGGCTGTGTGTGCTTCCTTTTGTAGGAAACCTTTCTGCTAAATGTGGCAGGAAGCCCCTTTGAGGTCTTATTAAAATTCTTCCTTCATGCTGTAATATATGTTGTACAAGGCAGTTGACAGCACCCCAACAGTTAATTCTTTACAGAGTAGAAATGGAAGCAACTGAGGCAAAGCAACTCGGCAGCTGACATCTCCTGGTAAAACTGCACAGTTGGCATCTTGGAACAAGAAATTAATCAGGAGGGAGAATCAGCTCATAATCCCATGGCCAGCAGTCCTGGGGAGCTCATATGTATTATTTACAGCACACAGCTGTGAACTAGATTTACAGAGAAAGGCCGTAGTCCTGCACCTGGTTATGTGAGCTCCAGACAAGATGACTTTGATGGGTCTTAACTGTGCTCACCTGAGTAAAAGTCTGTAGTCCTAATGATGACTGAGGTGAAATTTTTCTTGATCCAAATCCAAGAAATACTGATATTTCAGCTAGAAAGTTATAATTCTGTCTCTTCCTAGTCCTGTACCACATCACGTTTTGTTGTTTATTGAAAATCTTGCAGATCTTGCAAGGCATTATGGAACCCAATTCATCTGTTGGGTGATTATTTCATTACTTCTCAAGATATTTGGTGGGTAGGGTGATGATCTTATTTTCTCTGGCACAATTCCAGAAAAAATGGTTTAGACAGTGCAAAATTGTGGCAAAGAACTTTATGAGTGAACGTGGCTTAATATGGGTTATCATTGTTTTTCTTGTGTGCCTTCCAGTTGTTTCTGACTTCTGGTGATCCTAACAAAAGCAGGGGGCTTTGGGCAGGATTTGTTCAGAGTGGATTTGCCATTGTCTTCCTCTGGCACTGAAAGAATGTCACTTGCATAAAGTAACCTCTGGTCTCCAGAGTCCTAGTCCAACACTCAGAACACTATACCACACTGGCTCTCAGTATGACTTATACAGAACCTTAAAGCAGACTGAAAGAGGCAGAAGTGCCTGCTGTGTCTCCTTCAGACATCCATGCCACATATATTAATCATTCTACCCATTCATCTGAAAGCATCTAAACTTTAATTCCCAACAGCCTTAGCAAGCATAACCAATAGGGAACATTGACAGGAGCTGTAAAAACATCTGGAGGGCCACAAGCGGCCTACCCCTGTTGTAGGTATTCTTGCCTCTTTTTCAGTTAAGAAAGCGCTAGAGATAACAGCACTTGCATTGCAAAACTAGAAAGATCAACCGTGTCTACCAAATAGTCCTCTTAATGCTCAGTGTCCCCAAGCAGTTAAAAGTATGATGTTCCAGCATTATTAACCAATGCACAGTGTATTTATTCAAGGCAAATAAAAATTATTGTTCCCAATGGGAATTTTTTTTCTCCCAGAGCTAATGCCAACTTTGAAAGAGGGTGATTTTTATCAGGGTCAATGACACGGTGAAGTGGGGATGAAAAATCCTTTCTCATGTGCCACGGTGAAAATTGTGCTCCCTGCTACAGAAAGTCACTATTTAAATTTTAAAAATTCATGTTGATTGCTTGCATACATTTAACACCACATTTAGTTTGCCCTTCACTGAGGAAAGGTATGCAAGGAAACAGCTTTTCCGAGCTGGTTCCAGTCAACACCAACCCAGCTCTTTCAGACAAATGTCCCAACAATATCACTTATCAATGGCTTCATCTGCACTGCAGAAATAATGTTGTTGGGGATACCAGAGAGGGTTTTCTTGGTGGCTAACCTCAGGCTGTGTAACTCTTTCCAAGAAATTTTAGTCTGTCCTCCTTTAAATTGTAATTTAATACATTGCAGCTTTATATTCATGTTTGTTTTGTGTTTTAATCTTATTCTTTAAAATTCAACTTTATTGTGAATTGTCTTGAATCCTGTTTGGGGGAAAATACAGTTAATCAATCCATCAATAATTCAATCAAAATAACAAAATAAATTTTAATACTAATAATTTGTAAAACAAAAAAATGTTAATGCTATACAAATAACCACTATAACCAGCTGATCTGGTATCATCTCTACTTCTTTTCATTGTCCCGTCAACTAAGCTGTCCTGCTGACTCACAAATGCCAAACTCAGTCTAGATTTATTTTTGTAAACTGAGGCTGGAAAAACTACTAGGAAGTTCCTGGGCTGGCCAGCAAAACAAACGATGCTTTGTTACCACTAGATTCCCCAAGCAAGTTGAGTTCCACCAGTTTCTCAAGCTGCAGCCAGTCCAACTAGCCAGGATCTTGCATATCTTACTTTGTTTCAGTCTAACTTTCTCCAAACTTTGCCTGCTTTCTCTCCTCCCCTGCCCCCCCTCCCTCCATGCCCTGCTAGCTGATAGGTGTCACCTTCCAAAGACAGACAAGAGAGATGACTTGGTCATTAAGGATAATTAAAGTGCATGTCACCTCCTTGGCCACCTGTCAGGTTTTTCAGGCAAAACCATAGAATAGGGTGCCCAAGCTAAACAAGACAGTCAAAGTCATAACATAATTTCCCCGCTCATAATAATCTAGGATACTCTAGATAGTTTACCCTATAGCTGTTCCTGGGGAAGGGGATTAATGGATAGGTGACAAAATTCAACATATGACTCACAGTCAGCTATTAACACAGGCACAGTGGCATATGAAGTCACACTCTGAATGATAAATTGTGCCTCAGAAGGCTTTGGGGTTGCACAACTTACCACTTAACTGTAACCTCCTTGGGCCCATATATGGTTTTAAAAGCTTTTTTAAGGAACCAGAAGTGACCAAGGGAACAAAATTACATTTAAATGGTAAATTCTCCCTTTTCTAGGGATGTGATTTTTCATTTTGAATGCAATATTTTTCTGAGTGAGAAGACTGAAGGATGTGGACCTACTAATTTCCATGGGAAGGAAAACTGAGTTCAAACCTTGAGCATTTAGGAGCTTGTTTTCAGATTTGAAGATCTGTTAGATTCCCATTATTTCCTACCAGGACAACTTTCTCTAGGTTAGCTGATCTTCTAAGAATCATCAATATGAACAGGGTAAGAGGAACCAAGCATTATAGTATGCAAAATATGGGACCTTGCAGCACCTCTGTGAAAGACATTGCAGCATAAGCTTTTATACACTTGGTCTACTTCCTCAGATGTACAGAACTGCATTTGAGAACACTCACAAACCACAAGGTTGTGAGTTCAATATCAGCCAGGGGCTCCAGGTCAACTCTGGCATCCTCTTGCCTGGCAGCCTTCCATAGGTCACTAAATGAGTATCCAGCTTGTTGGGGGCAATTAGCTTACATTTTGTAAACCACTTAGTACATTGGTAAGCGCTATAGAAATGTACTTGCTGTTGAGAAAGTCAACCATAATAACAAGGCAAAATGTCCCAGGCAGAGATTCCCACCCCACACCCCCACTGCCCTCTGTGCAATGTTTATAACAGCCAAAGCCAAACAAATTAATTTGGTGCATGAGACTGAAAATCCTGTAAGCACCTGTCCCCACCCCTGGGCATAAAAATATAGTAATAAAAAAGGAGATAACAATCTGCTATCTTTATATGATACTCAAAATTTGATGCTGAAGGCCAGCCTTGTGTCTAAGAGATGTTCATTAACATTTGCTCCCTTACCATCTAAAACAGATTTGCATTTCCCCCCTTCTACCATCCGGATTTCTTCAGCTGTCTCATTTCCTTCAACACTATAATTAAGATGGCATTTTGTGATGCCACTGCTTCCTAATCCAAACGCAAATAAAAATCTGACCAGTTAAGATATTTATTTCTATATACCCCAAATGTCAACACTTTGTTGGGTCGTTATCCAAAGCAATTAGTTCTAGAATGACAGCAACAATAAGACACATATTTCCACGCACTCTGTTGGCACATACTAATCTTTTTCTCCCTCCACCCCAAAGAAAAGATGAGAGTAAATTCTGGTAGTTAGTCTTGCAACAATCTTTAGAAGGTACTTTCCCCTGTGTTTTAAAAGAGTGTTTTTTAAAGTTATTTTTATTATTTTAATAGTCTGAGTAATTATTAATGTTTTACCTTAACTTAATTCCTTACTTCTTGAGGAGTTAATTTGTTGGTCGATGGGCATTTTGAGTCATTTTAGTTTGTTGTTGTTGTTTTTAATTTAAAGTAATGTATCATTAATGCATCACTAATGATTAATGAAACAAAATTGATTTTATAATATTAACTAAAACTGATAAACATTAACAAATTAATTTTTGAATTAACATTAAGATGTTAGCTTTAACGGTAACTGTTTCCAGATTCTAATACTGCCTCCAAAATGGTGGTCATACATACCATTCAAAGGTATATTCTCCATGAATTTGCCCAATCCTCTTGTAAAGCCATCCATGTTGGCAGCAATCTTTACTCCTCTTGGAAGCAAGTTCTACAGTTTAAGTATGTGCTGGGTGACTAAATAAGTTCTTCATTGGTGTTTACATCAGAAATCCTGATGGTTAGCCGCAACTGGAGGACAGCCATTGAATCAATGGCTGAATGATGAGTCAACACATTGGTAAATCCCACTGATTCATTGGCTCTACTCTAGTTAGGACTAACTATAGGATTTAGGCCTATATACCCCAAGCTTCAATTGTTTTATGGTCATGAGATTTAAATTTTCTGACTGGTATCCAGGAAGCTCCTTGCACTTTAGCCCTCAAGGACTTCAACACTAGTTACCTCCAGTTACTACGGGTTCTTCAGTTGCAGTTCAATTCCATGTTTTTTAACCTTGCTCTATGTACCCATAGAAACACAGCTTGTTTTTTTAATGTAAGCATCCATAGATGGCCATGTTTTATTCCATATGATGGTTATATTACTGAGGGCCAGAGTATAGTGGTTTGATCACTGAACTAGGACACTGGGAGACCAGAGTTGGAATCCCACTTGGTCATAAAAACCCACTGGGTGACCTTGGACAAGTCACACACTCTCAGCCTCAGAGGATGGCAATGGCAAACCCTTTCTGAAGGAACTTGCCAAAAATACCCGCTTGTTAGGTAGTAAGAGCTGACAGTAAGAGCTGTTCAACAGTGGAACACACTCTCTCGGAGTGTGGTGGAGTCTCCTTTGGAGGGATTTAAACAGAGGCCACCTGTCAGGGATGCCTTGATTGTGAGTTTCTGCATGGAAGAAGGTTGGACCGAATGGCCCTTGTGGTCTTTTCCAACTCTATGATTCTATAAGTTGGAAACAACTTGAAGACACACAGCAACAAATGCTGACATATTTATGGAATCCTAAGGAAACACAAAGACCACAACTAGAAAATTAGCAGCTGCTGCAGTAACACAGAACTTTGCAAAGACATGAGCCAGCAGTAAAGGAAAGAAGTGGTTTGGTCTTGATTGTGGCCCAGCTGTTGAAGGAAAGGGATCTATGCAGACCATGTAGACGTTATCTGCTCTGTAAATGCCCCCTAACCAAAAATATATGAGTCCTGCATTCCCATATATATCAGCATACCATATATATATATATATATACACACACACACACACACACACATACATACATAAACAGCTATACCAGTCACTACAGTCTGGTCCTCTAAAGATGAAGGCCTTTTTGTTTTGCCAAAGCTGTTTCCAAAGAAAGAAAGAGAGAGAGAGAAAGGAGTTTATCATATGATGGAATTTGGGGGTATAATACAATGGCAATCCGAACGCAATCATGGGGTTGCCCATTATTGCGTATGAGTGTATCTCACACAATTTCGGGCAATGGGAAGTCATTCCAAACGCAATCATGGGGTTTCACATAATTGTGCATTAGAATATCTTAAGCAATTTCGGGCAATGGGGGGTCATTTTTGGTCATTCGCTAAACTGGCGAATTCATGTAATTGCAAATTGGCTCCATTCGCAATTGAGAGAAATTCCTCCCATGTGATAAACTCCAAAGGAAAAAAGAAAGAAAGAAAGAAAGAAAGAAAGATGAACTTCACCACTTAAAAAGCTTCCTTTCCCAAAAAGTTGGGCAATGATAACAAAGCCCCAAGGTTGCCTTTCTTTTTTCCCTTTTGTCCAAAAAATAGTTTCCCTTCACTTTATGATTGCAATTAATGTTTTCATTCAGCTGCAAAAGCTACCGTTCAATATAAATATTAGCAAAGTGAGCAAAACCGCCATCCTTGCTTCTCCCAGCAGAGCTACATCCCCCCCCCCCATTCTTTTTTCCCATTATCCCTTTAATGCAGAGCAAGACTGCTGATTACAAAAGAGGCAGTTTGACTCCAGCAATAGGTCTTCTTCACTAATCCTCACTGTCATAGAAATTCCAGCTGCTACATGAATAAGAAGCTCAATCCATATTTGCCAGCTCTAATATGAAATCTGTCAGAGCCCAAATTAATGAGTTCCAAATTCCTTACATCACGATAACAGGTTAAGACTGGTCAATTAATTACATAAATCCTTCCCGATTCATTGTGCATTTTCAGGCAAGATTGTGTCTTACATTACTCCATGACACAAGCCCTTTTGGCTCTTGTTGTTCCGCAGAAAAGGCCCCCATTTAAGCACAGCCCGGCTGCCACAGCCTAGTGTTAAATGTCATGCATTGGATTTGCACTTTTCTGTAATTGCTTTTGTTAAAAAAAAAAATTAAATTAAAAGCTTTAGCATAGCAATATGCTTGGGGAGGGAGAGGTTAGGTGGATTGGACCCTAGAAATCTATTCCTCCTCTTTCAATCTGGAGCAAGGCTAACTTTCTCTTTGCATAGAGAAACAACTGGATTGAAAGATTGGCCCAAGGTATCCAAATAGGATTTCTATAGGATTCCCCCCCCCCCCTCACAGTCAATGGCCTCAGCATTAAGTCCATGGCCAATTTTCAAAACATGGGACTCCAAATTATTATTTTTTTTCAGTCATGGTACTAGATGAGCAGCAACTGTGAACATCTAGAGGTTTCTAGATTTTCCTTTTGACTAATGAGGAAAATACCCTGATTCTTAGATCCTGTCTTGGGAAATTACAATGAGATTGTTCAACAGCACAAATTCATTTTTGCATTTTCTCCCCATTTATATATGCCCCCTTGTGGTGAGACAAAAATTCACCAGAGATTAAAAAGTTACATTTTTCTGAAACTTGGTTACAACAGCTGAGAAAGAAAACTCTTGGCAATGTTTTGCCACAACAAAAATTAACATAAAAACTAGGTATAAACATATTTCGGTATAAAGGCCTGCCATCCAATGCAGAGACATGGGTTGCGATCCCAATGGTCCTGTATGGTGTTAAGAATAATGAGCACCTGTTTTTCCTGCCTATTTTCACCTGTTCCCATATCATGTCCCTATACTAGTTTTTATTTCATTGTTTTCTTTTTATAAAGATGGCATGAGAAGCAATTTAGGAACTAGTTAGTGGGAATGAATCATGGAAAAATTGATAGGACATTTTTTTGTATAAATAAGGAACTGAAAACAACATAACCAAGCAGCAAACAGAAAGGAAACAAGCTCCCTGTGCTCTAAGGTTGTCAACTTTTATTCAGTGTTTAAAAAGACCGATGCATTTCACCCACACTAGGCCTTCTTCAGGGGCCTTTGAGAGAAATCACTGGAGTTGTTACCACTCTCCAAATTACAGGACCATAGAAATAAAGGGTCCTGTAATCTCTATGGTCCTGTAATTTGGAGAGTGGTAACAACTCCAGTGATTTCTCTCAAAGGCCCCTGAAGAAGGCCTGGTGTGGCTGAAACACACTGGGCTTTTTAAACACTGAATAAACACTGAATAACAGTTGATCATCTTAGAGGACACTTTTTGTGCCTGACCATGACTAATTTTTTTTCTCACCACAGACAGAAGAGAACTAGCCACAATTCCTGGGGAAAGTACCCCTGAACATTTTCTGGGTAAAACAAACAAAATGAAATTTTAACTTTAGAATAATTCTGTTTCACAGACTGTCAGAGAATGTATAGTGTGTTGGGGAAAGTGGTTGCCCAGATTTGGCTTTCATGTCTGTATTAGTAGATGCTTGGCACACTCTGTCCAAACCACCTCTATACAATACAAGTTCTTGCATGCCTGTTATATCATGGGTGAGGTAATACATGAACCATGGACTATGAGGTGCCTCCGTTCCTGTTCCAGAAGTAGGGTTAGGATTTATTTATTTATTTCTGTCACAGCTGCTGTGACAGCTCTGTGTGATACCGTATATAGGTCAGATCAATGGGTCAATGCCAGAACTTACTTACAATGACTTACTTTGCTAAATGGTTATTTTTTGCAGTGACAATCTTGAATGGTGTTACACTTTTTACTTGCAATGGCTGATATTGTAATTAAAGGAAATTTTTAGTGTAGCATAACAAGGTTTATGTCTGTAACTCATTACAGGGTATATTCTGACTCAGTCTGAGCAATAGAAATGGGAGGGGAAAGGGTCATATAAATAGCTCTTTGTGCAGCCTCTTGATGTGGTGGGAAAACTAGTGGGGAGTAGAAAAGAGAAGCCCACTACAGAGGAGAAGAGGAGATACATTGAAAATGTGAGCTGCACTACAGATTCAAGTTAGTTGGAGAGTGTTGGGAAATTTTTTTTAAATTGGTCTGCCTTTTGAAGGCCAGCATGGTGTAATGGTTTGAGCACTGGACTGAACACTGGGAGACCAGGGCTCGAATCCCCACTCTGCCATGGAAACCCACTGGGTGACCTTGGGCAATTCACACTCTCTCAGCCTCAGAGGATGGCAATGGCAAATCCCCTCTGAAGCTTGTCAAGAAAACCCTATGACAGGTTTGCCTTAGTGTCACCATAAACTGGAAACAACTTGAAGGCACACAAAAACAACAACTGCCTTTTTCTGCTGTGTTTCATTCTCCTCAAATTAAAAAGGCTGCTACTTCTGTTTTCAGAAATAAATAGTCAGAGGAAGAGCAAGTTAGGGTGAATACATGTGAGGGTGCTTCCCTTTCTCTGCAAACAGCAACACATGGTACACACTTGAACTCAGGTCCTCCGAGCATAGCCAGCATAGCCAATGGTGAAGGATGACAATTTTATAGGAGATGGTAATTATCATTATGTGTTTGCTTACTGCCTCTTGCTCCATCGTGGGATCCTGAAACAACACACAAAAGATACAAACAGGAAAAAAATATATAAAACAAGAGTAAAATAAATACTATGGATAAAGGCAAGGAGTTGGAGCTAGGAGAACCCAGCTAAATAATGGTAGATATTATGGCCTATGTCGTTTTAACACATATTGTTTATGCAGTCTCAGCCAAAATATTGCTTCTTAGCATGACCACAGATAACATCTCTGTGTATGTTGTTTTCACCACTGCAGAGCATCCACAGCAAGCTGCCATATACCTGGAAGTTATTGGCCTGGGCTTGTAGGTCAGGCCATGCAGCTTCCAATAAAGTTTGGGGGAAAAAACACTGTTGTCACCTTGGTGCCCAGTCTGTAAAATGCAAAATATAATGACACAACAGGCACATCTTAAAGTTTGTAAAACTCACACACTATTATTATTATTATTTCTCTCCAGACCCCCAAACCATTATTATTATTGTGAAGCTGAAGGATTTCATGGCCGACATCTATAGTTTTTTGTGGGTTTTTCAGATTTCTGAAGACGCCAGGTATATATGCTGGTGAAACTAGAATGTGGCCACGTAGCCCGAAAAACCCACAAAATTATTTGTATGTTTGTTTATAAAGTGCTGTGGGCTTACACAGCGCTGTACATAAAATTAATTAAAATAAAATACAATAGACCTGCCAGTAACATACATTCTACAAAGAACAATGGAGATTAATACATATATTAAATTAGAAGCAATAAAATAAACAACACAGGTTAAAACAGCATAGGCCAGCATAACCATCAGACAGAGCAAGGCAATCGCCTCAGGCAGCTAATTCAAAGTGTCTTGGAAGAGAAGAACATGTTAGTTAATTAATTAAGGATTATTCTATTTCTACTCCCAAGGAGAATAAAATGGGATTTGCTGCCTCAAATGGCAAAAGTAACATCTTTGAGTACTTATTCAGCAGTAGCCGTTTTCACCATATAACAAAGTACCATATAGCAAAGTACAATAGCATCCAAAAAAATTCACAAAACAGTTATATTTTTATTCTGCCAACCAAAATGCACAAAATACATGACGTGGGTTTTCGGAGCTCCATTGGCTTCTTCATGCAGGAGAAAAAATAAATAAATACAGGAGAGAGAGAGAAAAATAAATGGGTACTGTGCACCTTGGTTTGGGTATAGGAAGATACCTTTTGCTGTAAAGTGGCTGAGGCTAATCCAGATTCATTCACAGGTCAACATTCATTTTAGCCAGAAAACTGGAGCTATTCTGGGTCACTTGAAAAATAAGCAGAGAGAGTGAGAGTCTCGCATTTTCAAAGTGTATGTCTCATACTAAAACATGGGAGGTCTGCTGAAGAAAATAACAACCCTGTGTCAAAATAAATTAACCTTGGTTGTAAAATGTGGCCTTACGGTGCCTCTCCTTTGATATACTGTATCATGAGATGACATGACTCATAGAAAAGACAGTAATGCTGAGGAAACTGGAAGCAGGAGGAAAAGAGGAAGATAACATTGCAGGAAGTCATGGCTCTCTGAGTTTGCAAGACCTGAATGGGATTGTTGAAACAGGATGACTTCAAATTCTCTCATTCTTTGTCACATGCTCTCAGCCTCAGAGGAAGGCAATGGCAGACATCCTCTGAACAAATCTTGCCTAGAAAACCCCCATGTTAGGGAAACCTTAGGATCACCATGAGTCAGAAACAACTTGAAGGCACCTTAAGAAAGCCTGCATGGGCTGTGTCTGCACTGCAGAAATAATCCAGTTGGACAGCATTTTAACTGCCACAGCTCAGTGTGGTGGAATTCTAAGAACTGTGGTTTATTTTGGCACCAGAGCTCTCTGACAGAGAAGCCTAAATGTCTCACAAAACTATAAATCCCATAATTCCACATCATTGAGACATAGGAGTTAAAGCCATGGTGTCAAACTGGATTATTTCTGCAGTACGGATGCAGCCTTTGTGTAGTGGTTTGAGCACTGAACTACGACCTTGGAGATCAGGGTTGGATTCTCTGCTTGAGCATTAAAATCCACTGGATGCCCTTGGGCAAGTCACACTGTCTCAGCCTTAGAGAATGGGCAATAGCAAACCCCCTCTGAAGAAACTTGCCAAGAAAACCCTATTAAAGAAAACACTATTAAAGAGAGACAGTGTGTGGTGTATCCACTCTGCTTCCAGTTTGTTGTTGTCAGTAGCATCAGTTGCCTGAAGAATTAGGAGGTCCAAAACACACTACAGAAATAATCCAGTTGGACACTACTTTAACTTCCCTGGCTCAATGCTATGGAATTCTGGGCACTGCTATCCACTGTGGCACCAGAGCTCTCTGACAGAGAAGACTAAATGTCTCACAAAGCTACAAATCCCAGAATTCCACAGCACTGACTGCCGTGGCAGTTAAAATGGTGTCAAAATGGATATATTTCTGCAGTGCAAATGCAGCCTTTGGACGTTATCACACGGGAGGAATTTCTCTCAATTTTGAAAGAAATGAAAGTGGGGCCAGTTTGGAATTGAGTGAATTCGCTAGTTCAGTGAATTTACGTGATTGTGTATTGACGCCGCACCATGTTCAGAACTGCCCAAAATTGCCTCCCATTGCGTGTGATAGTTTCTAATGCAATAACGTGAAACCCCATGATTGCATTCAGAAGGACTTCCCATTGCCCAAAAATGTGTGTGATAGTTTCTCATGCAATAACGCAAAACCCCATGATTGCATTCGGATTGCCATTGGATTATACTTCCAATTCCCGTCGTGTGATAAACTCCTTTGTGTAGTGCAGGGTTAGTCCTCCACGTATTTTGGACTTCAGCTCCCAGAAGCCACAGCCAGTTTGGTCAACAAGCAGGAATTCTGGGAGCTGAAGCCCAAAATATTTGGAGAACCAATGTTCGGCAACCACTGGATTTTAGGGGTTAGAGTGTTGAACTACCACTTTGGAGATAAAGGGTTCTAATACTGGCTCGGCCATGGAAACCCCGTGTGACTTTGGGCAAGTCACGCTCTCTCAGCCTCAGGCAAAGGCAATTGAAAACCTCCTCTGAAGAAGCTTGCCAAGAAAACCCCATGATAGGGTTGCCTTAGGGTTGCCATATGTCAAAAATGAGGCACACAACAACCACAACTTTAAAAGAGGCTTTTTCTTTTCTCCTCTGAGGCAACTTCTCTTTCCACCTCAGTCAAAACATTCACAGGCCTTCCTTTTCTTCCACAGCCTTCCGCCTCCTGGAAAACAATAACAACGCGGCCTCATAGCCACTGACCCTTATTTCGAAAAAGTCAGCCAACATGTCTGGGACTGAAAGACAGTGGGCCTTTTCTACATAACAAAAGGCCGGCCATGAAGCTGGCGCCTGGGAAGGCCCTTGTTCTTTCTCCTCACCCAGCCATTCCTTTCTAAAGCCTATTCCAGCCTCCATTTGCAAGGATCAGGGTGACCAGATGTCCTAACCGCAAAGGAAGACAAGGCACCGCCAAATGGAGAACATTCCAGAAAGAAAAAAAATGGAGGGACATTACAGTACAACTTATAAAAGCGAAAAAAACAACCCTATAAAAATGTAGAGCAAGGCCTGGAAAAAAAGGAGGATGCTTGGTCACTCTGGCAAGCAGGGAGAAAAGAAGGGCGGAAAATAGAAATGGTTGCTTGACAAGTAGGCCAATGACACTTTTAAACCTCGCCATTTGCAAAACCGTCCCCAAATGAGCATGCAAAGGGATCTAGCGGCCCTTTAAAGCGGGTACCATGAGCTTTCCTAGACCTGAGGAAAATTCATGCTAATTGCTTCTTTCTTTGAGTTAGGACCTTATCAGACGTCGGAAATTGGAAGTTTAATCTAATGCCAATCCGAATGCAATCATGGGGTTTTACGTTATTGCGAATTAAAGTATCTAACACAATTTCGGGCAAAAGGGAAGTCATTCCGAATGCAATCATGGGTTTTATGTTATTGTGAATTAAAGCATCTCATGCAATTTCGGGCAACGGGGGGTCATTTTTGGGTAATGGGAAGTCATTCTTAACGCATTCCGAACGCAACAGAAATTCACGTGAATTCGCTAAACTAGCGAATTCACGTGAATTTGAATTGGCTCCAATTGGCTCCATTCAAAATAAAGAGAAATTCCTCCCGTCTGATAAACTCCTTAGTCTCAAAGGGGCTAACTCAAAGATCCCTTCGCATGTTCATTTCCCAGATTTAACATGCCTATGGCTGCATCCGCACTGCAGAAATAATCCAGTTTGGCATCATTTTAACCAGTGTGACCAGGCATCCTCCTTTTCCAGGGCAAGTCCTACATTTCAACTTTCTGTCCAGGAGACATTCCAAAAGGTCCTCCATTTTGAGCATGACAAAGAAGCATGAATTTGCATTTATATTAGCTTTTATTTTGTAATGTCCTTCATTTGTCTTGAATGTCATCAGCACATCTAAGAAGCAAGCGTCTGCATTTATAGTCATGTTTTTGTAGTTTTTATTTTGTAATGCCCTACACTTTTCTTGAATGTCCACCATTAAGAGCATGCATAAAGCAGCATGAATTTATATATTCCTGTGTGTTTTAGTTTTTATTTGATAATGTCCTACACTTGTTTCGAATGTTCTCCATTTTGAGCTTGAATTTACAATAGTTTTTTTAGCTTTTGCTTTGTAATGTCTTTCATTTTCATGAATGTCTTCCATTTTGAGCACACCCAGGAAGCATTAATATATTTATATGAGTGTGCTTTTAGCTATCATTTGGTAATGTCCTACACTTGTCTTGAATGTCCTCCATTTTGAGCAATCCTCCATTTTTCTTGAATGATCTCCATTTTAAGCAGGACTAAAAAGCATGAATTTATATTAGAATGCGTGCTTTTTAGGTTTTATTTGGTCATGTCCTCCATTATTCCTGAAGTCTCTACATTTTAAGCAACATGGAATTATATTCATATGTTGTTAAGCTTTTATTGGGTCATCGCCTCCCTTTTTCTTGAAAGCCCTACATTTTGTGGTTCCTTGTCCTTTTTTGAGCATGCCTAAGAAGCATGGATTTATATTCATGTGATTGTTGATTTAGCTTTTATTGGTTCCTGTCCTTCCCCCCCCCCCTTTTTTTTTTTTTTGAAGGCCCTACATTTTGAGCACATGTAAGAAGCAAGCATTTACATTTATATAAGGGTTTTTCCCCTTTTATTTGGTCATGTCCTCCATTTTTTTGAAGGCCTTACATTTTGAACATGCTTAAGGAGCATGAATGTGTTTTTTAGCTGTTATTGGGTCATGTCCTCCTTTTTTTATTTAAGGCCCTACATTTTGTGGTGCTTTGTCCTCTTTTTTTTTTGAACATCCCTAAGAATCATGAATTTGCAAGAGTGCTTTTTTAGCATTTTATTGGGTCATGTCCTCCCTTTTTTTCTTGAAGGCCCTCCATGTTGGTGCCTTGTCCTCCTTTTTTGGAGCATGCCTAAGAAGCATGAATTTATATGAGTGCTCTTTTTATTGAGTCATTTCCTCAGTTTTTCTTGAGGGCCCTACATTTTGAGCATGGCTAAGCAGCAAGAATTTATACGAGTGTTATTGTTGTTTTGAAGCTTTTATTGGGTCGTGTCCTCCCTTTTTTTCTTGAAGGTCCTACATTTTTGTGGTGCCTTGTCCTCCTTTTTTTGAGCATGCATAAAAATCATAAATTTCCACGAGTGCTTTTTTAGCATTTTATTGGGTCATGTCCTCCCTTTTTTTCTTGAAGATCCTACATTTTTGTGGTGCCTTGTCCCCCTTTTTTTGAGCAAGCATAAAACCCAGGAATTTGCATGAGTGCTTTTTTAGCATTTTATAGGGTCTTGTCCTCCTTTTTTTCTTGAAGGCCCTACATTATGTGGTGCCTTGTCCTCCTTTTTTTGAGCATGCATAAAAATCATAAATTTGCATTAGTGCTTTTTTAGCATTTTATTGGGTCATGCCTTCCTTTTTTTCCTTGAAGGCCCTGCATGTTGTGGTGCCTTGTCCTCCTTTGCAATTCCTTTTACCTGACCACCCACTTTCCCTACTACTACCCCTCCCTTTGCACTCATGGAAGATACCATTCACCCCAAGGAGGGGGAAGGAAGAAAGAAGAAGGAGGGAGCTGGCAACTGAGAATGTGCTGCTGAGCAAGCAGCATCCTTGCAAGGACTGTGGAGCTGCAGCCTGGAGCCTTTGCAGCTGCAGTGGAGAGCCAAAACCATAAAAAGAAAAGGAGGAGGGGGGGGGGAAGAGAAAACCCAAACAAAACTAACCAGTCCAGCATGTGGGATGGGAAAAGGGGAGGAGTGGAGTGGGGTGGAAGAAAGAGTGGACCAAGGAAGGTAAGCAACCAGCAACCTGCTCCTCCAGGTGGGGCTGCCTGCCTTTGAGGCTTGGAAAAGAGGGAGGGAAAAAGGGGAGGTTTGCTGCTGCTGCTGATGACTAGGCATTGTGGTGTGTGTGTGTGGCTCCTAGGGTGAAACCAGATGGTTGGGAGTGAGTGGTGTGTGTGTCTTTCTCTCTGTGTGTGTTTTCCCCCTCCTTTTAATTTAAAACTAGAAGAAAAAAAGAAGAAAGTTAGCATGCAAAAGAGAAGGGGAGGGGGGTGGCAGGCAAGCCAGGCTGAAAACTGGGGAGAGAATATGGGCTTGCTAAAGGAACTTTCTATACCCACCCATCCCATGCCATTTTAAAATGTCTGCTTGGAGAGGGAATAAGTAGCTCAGGGGTGAGAAGGAAAAGTTTTCAATTTGCTGAAGGAGGAATTGGTGAAATGGAAGCCATTCCAAGATGGGAGTTTTAAAAGTCTGAGGGAAGCAATTGGTGGGAAGAAGCCTCTCCAAGAAAAGTTTTCAGAGACTGAGAGGAAGCAGTTGGTGAAAATTGAAGCAATTCCAAGATTTTGGTGTTAGATTCAACCAACATAAGTTTTAAGAGTCTCAGGGAAGCAGTTGGTGAAAGGATGCCGTTCCAATGTATTTGGTGTCAAGAGTCAAATCAGTTTTAAGAGTGAGGGAAGCAGTTGGTGAAAGGAAGTAATTCCAGGATATTTGGTGTCAGATTCAACCAAGAGAATTTTTTAAAGAGTTTAAGGGAAGCAGTTGGTGAAGTGAAGCCATTCCAAGATACACAGTTGTAAGAGTCTGAGAGAAGAAGTTAGTGGAAAGAAGCCATTCCAAGAAAGTTTGGTGTCAGAGTCAACAGGACAAGAGTGCAGCAAGAAAGGGGTTACTTTGAAAAGGAAAAAAAATGGGGGGAGGTCAACATTTGAGAGGGACTGCCCACCCAGCCTTTTGTGCAGTTTCCTGGTTGTTTGATACTAGTGGCTATTTAATGTTGAAATGGAGCTAAGCAGTTTGTCAGGCAATTTCAGGCCATGGCATGGAATTTCACTCTTCCCTCAAAAGGAAAATCTGCAAAACATCATATGCAGGTGTTATCAACAGTTGCATTTTCATAGCAAAAGATAGCATACAGATTTCTGTGACATGGATGCATAGTTAGAATTAGGAGAATGACTCTCTCCTCTCCTTGCCAGTCTGGATTTTTTAGGTCTTTCATTAAAAAGAAGCTATATGTATTTGTGTGTGTATATAGAGGGAGACTTTACAATTGGCAATGAAGGTTCAAATGCAGCATTGATAAAACAAGCATGGCTTTTAAAAGTTAAAACACTAGATTATGAAGAAAAACACTGCTGTTGCTTTTTCTTAGTGTTATTGAAAGCAAAGTTCTTTACGCTCTTTGTTCAGTGTCTGTTATGTTTATACATCAATTTATATGAAGTAGCATGGCTGACAAATTGAGCTGTATAATTAAAATGAATACAACAGGAAAGTGTTTGGGGTTTTTTCCCCAAAGGCTGTTCAAAGTAGCAGATTGTTGCATACATGTTTTCAGTGTGTGAAGTAAGTCTGTGAATTATCCTCAATATATGTCATGGTTTATATTTTGTTTCCTCCTATTAATATAACCATAAGATATTAACAACAAAAAGATCTTTTAGAGGAGTCAGTAATTGGAAAATGCATGTATTAATGAGAAAATATAAGCTTGGGATACATTCTCTTTTCTTCTTGTTGAATAGCCATTCTTTATGTTTTGTGTAAAGGCAAAAAATGAACGCATTTTAAAAAACAAAGAATGGGGTGAACCGACAAAAATAAATGCAGTAATGAGGAATGTGAAGTTGAAAGACTCCGTGGTGTTTTAGAAAACCAACAATCCAGTCCTAGATGTGTCTGGTCAAAAGTGTCCGTGTTTACAACTAAATATCCTCCAAATAATTGGAGAAAAAAATCAAAGCATGACAAGTATAAAAGTATACAACCAGCATCTGACATTTAAAGAACAGTAAAGACAATGTTATTACATATAGAATATTTTATTTTGAAATGTAATTAAGTACAAACATTTTGTGAATATATTAAAAACGGTAAAACATTCAGAATAGCAAACATTTAAGCATTCAGTAACATTTCAGTGGATAAAAAACACATTCAAAAGGAGACATAGAATCCTTTATGTACTTAGAAGTAAGCCCCTGTAAACAAAATAAAACTTACTTCTGAGTAGCCATGCATAGGACTGCACTGACAGTGTGAAAGGCAGTTGTCCACTGTACAGAAAGAAATACTGTAACAATAAAAAATGCAATTTGTGCAAAATGCAATAAAGCTAATTACTACATGTTACAACAATGTGAAATTGGTTTGGGCTCCTCTAAGATAAACCTTGACAGGACAACTTTCTGTAGTTCTTTGTAGTTTGCAATCCTCAAACTGAAATAATGAAATCACTTACTCTGGAGCAGACATCAAATAAGTGGCAACATAGTGGTATTAAGAGGTGTTCAGGCTTTGCATATTATTTATATTTATATTAGCAGACTACTAAATTTAAAGTGCACAAATTTATTCAAATTAACAGTAATTAGCACAGATAAGTATAAAGTAGACAATATCTTATTCAAGTTTTTCTAAATTGCTGTTTTAGATGGTTTTCTGTTGATATCTTTTGCTCATTCATGATAACAGTGACAGCCACTGTTTACTGTGTTAACTTTAACAACACAAACATGAGTTGCAAGATGTTTTGATGTTTAATATACAAATATTGACATCAATGGCTCAAAGTGGCTTTTTTTTCTAGTTCCCCTCTTCCTTATCCACTCCAATAAAGAAAAAAATAGTTTGCTTTATTTGAACAGAAAGCTTATTCTAGTACATGCATTTTTGGATGGAGTGCTAATTAAATTATCATGGGACTGTCAAACATACAGAAATAAATTTTCAGAGTTACTCTGCTGAATATTTTATTTCAAACATAGCTGCAAGAAATACTGCTAAAATAACAGCTTGGATGTCTGGAAGAGTATTTCTGATTTTGACTAGCTAAAATCTTCCCTTCCCTATTATTCCTTATTGCTACATCACTGTAAAAAATCATACATACATACATACATTGTATAAATGGCAGGCCCAATCAAGGGCACCATTTTTTTGGATCACAGCAAAAGGCAAAATGTATACAATGGATTGTGGCTATAGTTAAATATACGTAAGCCTATGAAATTGTGCTGGATTTCACGATATCAAACTGCACTGATAAGTGACTTGCAGTGGTTGCAACATTATACTCAACGTGGAATAAAGGTTTTCAGCATGTTTCTTAAAAGAAAAAAACACCTCATTCAGTCACTTAATCCTTTTGTCCGCAGTCCTTTCCTTCTAGAAAAACATATATTAGGATTTACTCCTGAAGAAACATGCACAAGGTGCAGAGTGGACTGATTATGACTTAAAAGCTGTTTGGTTTCAATGATATAATTGAGTTTTGTAGCTAACTAACACCATACTGGAAAGACAGTGGTACTATAATTTAAAATGCCAGATAAAAAAATCTCTTCAAGATATCAGATTTTCTAAGGGTCCCTCTCCCCCCCCCCTCGCCTCATCTCCCAATCTTACAGTGAGGTCCATAAAATCTCATCTAGAAATGTCATTTATATATGGTGTCTTGCTACAGGCAGTATTTGTATCATTTGATATTATAATGCATCCGTTGTAAAATGAATGAATGAAGAAACTGTTTTGAAAGCTGAGAAAATACATGCCTTGACAACGGGGCAGATGGTACGTCTGTGTCACCGGCAACCTTCAACCATAATAGAAGTTACATCGGTCATTATAGTGATGGCAATGTACAAATGATATTTCAGGGTTCCTCAGGAACTATGCTTCCTTTACATCCGTGTGAATTGCTATCATCACTGCTGTGTCCAAGCCCGGAGGATGAACTGCAGAGAAGGGGGCGGGGGAAGAGAGAGAGGAAATTGGTTTTCACAACACACTCAAAGCCTGAGTAACAGAGGAGAACTTTAATTATCCCCAGTCACAAAAGAGAGACAGGAAATTTGGACTTCTAATTAGCCATTTGGAGTGCAGTTGGATATTTTTTTAGCGAGATAATTTAAACGCGAATAATTCAAGTCTGACTAAATGAAATTCACATAATCAGAATGCAGATAATTGAATTTCTACTGCATTCATTAATTCAGTGTGGAGGTGTATGTGAAGACTTCTATGATGAGCTGTCACAGCTCAATAAAATCTCAGTCAATTAATTTTTTCATTATCTTAGCACTGCATCAACAACAACAAAAGTGAAGTGTGTTTATTATCATGTGTGGGTTTTTAGCAAAGTGTAAGGAAGTAACCTCTCAGAATCTGAATCCGCAGAATTTTCTTCTTTTTTTATCTCTTCATGTTCTACAGGAAACTTCCTTTTCAAGCAGGCAAACTCGTGGATCGCTTCAGCAACAGAATATTTTGTATGTCCTGATACACAAGCCTCAATGTCTTCTGGACTCAGCTGGGTTTGTACAAAGAGGTGAAGTCGGCTGTCTGAAAGCAGTAGTGGATTCTGGAGGATCCTTTAAAAAAATAATCCAAAGATTTAGCTGCCATCTAATATTGTTTTGCTTTTAAGATATTTTTTTTAACTTATACTCACTGCAATTTTGAATGTATTATAAATATTAAAGTGATTGAGCATGTGTTGTCTTTATTAAATTATTTGGAATTTTAGGTGAGTAAAAACATGAAGCTAATAGTTATGAACATCTGGTATAAGAGTAATTCCAAGGACATTTTTTCCATTTAACCATCTGCTACTACCATGTGGATCAATTACTTTTTTGGCTAGGGTGAAAGGTGGGAGGGGGGAAGAGAATAACATGCTATTAGGGAAACTGATTCACAATCAGCATCTCTATACCTGTTTTAAAAATTGCTACATCAAAGTAAGAGGCACTGTTGAAACGTAAGCTATCAAGTCTTTAATGTGCAAGTGTATGTATGCTTACAGATACGTATAAACTGAATGTTATAAGCAATTATGTATTTATATTTTATACAGGCTGGCAAAATAATGTGAGTACTGGAGGGAATTTTCTTAGAATTTTAATTACAGTGTGTAATTTTGAATTAAAAATTTTCAGTTAAGCATATAATGCACACTTAGCATAAAGTACATTAAACAACGGGATTTTCTTCTGCAACTTCAAACATAATATAGTACTGTTTAGTATTTTAACAATGCTAAACAGTCTAGTTATACAGCCTGTTTTCCCCAATCCTTTTTTGTAAAGCACTTTAATCTTTATATTTCTTTTAATCAGAATTTGGAAAATAGAAATTTTCCAAAATACACAATTTTAGAAGTAAAACTTATACTTGGCAAAATGTTACTGATAATTTCGTGCAAGATTAGTAATTAATTTAAGATGAACAGTTCAAAGCAGTTCCCTATGCTCTCTTCCCAAGGGATAACTTAAAAACATAATTTCCATCTTCTACCTCATAGTAAGCATATTTTGCCTACAGGTATTAAAAACAGAATATGATACTATAACCTCTCAATATAGTGTCATATGCCCTCAGTCACCAAAAACTGATCAGGTCAATATATAAATTCAGAAATATCTCATGCAGACCTATTTTCCAACCTGGCACTTTTCAAATGTGATGAGCTACAATTTTTATCATTCCCTGCCAACATGGGCAGGCTGGTTATGATAGTAGTTGTAGACAAAACACTTGGAAGGCAGGCAGCAACTAAAGTAGGAGAAGGCAGCAATCAGGATGTTTTGAGAGAAAAAGATGTTTAAACCATGCTCAGTTGTATCTCTCTGAAAAATGGGAGGGTATACAAATCTATTTTCAGTACTGTTCTGTACATGATCCGAAACAACCTTTTCATTTTGCACTCAGGAAGGTTCAGAAAATTTGTATTTCCTTATCCTGTTCAAGGAGAATGAAAATCAGTGGAACCAAAATGAAGACATGGGAAGAAGTTTTTCTTCTCAAAATTCTGTTTAACTTATTCCATATACACTCAGACCTCTGTATTCGTGGCGGATCCATTCCAGACCCCTGCCCCCATGGATATGAAAATCTGTGCATGCCCAAGTCCCATCAAAGGTAATGGTGGCGCAGTGCACATGCACCCACTAACATGGTCATGTACATGCCGCCATTAACTAAGACGCAGGCTTGCCATCCACGGGTAGTTAAATGCACATATCACAAGTCAGCCAATGAGGGCAGACTGTACTGCCTACATAATTCTGAACTATTATCTAAAACTAAGAGGGATGTGAAAATAGTTTTTCTTACTTAAGTGAGCAAAGGCTACTCAAAGTTAAATTGAGTAGCCTTTGCTATTTTCAAGGAAAATCAAGAAATATGTATAATTGTACCCAAAAAAAGCACCCCAATCTTTGTTTCTACTGTAAAAAGGATTTTTTGGGACCATATGTCCAAGAACTCCAGTTAGCTGGGTTGATTCCCTTCACAATTAAGTATGACATACATGTCAACATACACTTCAAACTGCAGTGGAATAAACATGATTGGAATCCAGTTTGTTAGTATCTTCCCTCAATCAAGAAACAACTGTTTAATTCTTCAAACTTTCAAAACAGCAGCAGCCTAAAAACACTGCCTCTCTTTTTTGAGTTCTATATATAATAATACGTAGTATATGCAAACAGAAGGATTACCTTTCCTGACATCAATAGTAATAGTACAAAGCAATATATTGGATACTGTTCATAAGTGATGAACAGCCTTGCCAAGCTATGGAGGAACCTACCCATTTGCATAATTCTTCCATCAAAATAAATGGGTTTTGAAAGTATTTAAATCTGGCTGGATCAGGCCCCTAATCTGAACTCGGTAGTTTTTTGGAAAGTAGAAGTAGAATCCATGACTCCAGCCATAATTCAGACTGATTTCTGGTCCATAAGAATCCCCCAAAATTTTCAGACATCAACAGTAAGAAAGCTGGAGATTTTATTTATTGATATCCACATCTCAGAAACTTTTATTTAAAATCCTCTTAAATACTGAATACATAATGCACATAGTTCTGTTCCCCAATGTTTTTAATAAAAATATTGTGCTTCTCATAGTTTCATTTTGCCACCCACGTAAAACCTAAGTAACTGTTCACAAGATTACACTACAGTTACTGCATTGTTGCTATTTGAAATGTATTTTATTTTCTTTATAAAATAATAGGTAATCTTTAAAATTGATTTTTGATGGTTTGAGGCATTGCACCACAAAAGTAATGAGCACTAATGTCAATGATATTGGACAGAAATTCATTTTAGCTTTATTTCATGTCCAGTGCAATTTTGCTAAGCCTTGAACTGCTGAAACAGTGTTATTAACTTGCTGGTAACCTAACATATGGGAACAGCAAACAAAAGTGATAAGAGTACAGGTTGATCAGCACCTCAAGGCTACCATCCTCCCCCCTTGCTATAATTCAATTTCCAATTTTATTTTACATTGGCTTCATTATTTTACTGTTATTCTCTTTTCTGCTTAATAGTGCCATCTGGAGGCTAAAACACACACAGAGAGAACAGAAATAATAAATTAGAAAGATTATCTTCAAACAACAAGTATAACCTAGAAATGCAAATATGTCAAAAAAGAGCTGACATGATAACAGAAACATGGATAGTGTTCACACACATGTCCTAAAACATCTCTTTCCCAAGAGATGAATTTTTACACTGCTTCTTGCATTGATTCAAAGGTATCATAAAAACACAGTCCTGTTAACACATCCATTCTCTCCCAGTTGAAAGGAGACTACACTTTGCCTCTGTGGCAAAGGCAGTGGGCTGATAAGCCAAGATTTAATCAGTCAAAGAAAAAGGGACATTGGCTCTTATCCATGATATGTCCGTTTCCAGTAGATAAGAGCCCCACATCCTGTAGTATCACTCCATGATAGGTTCACCTTACGATCACCATAAATCAAAAATGACTTCAGGCACACAGCAACAACAACTAATCCTATAGTGAGTTAGGCAAGCTGAAATCCATCAATTTAAATGGCATGTCTATGGGGCGAAACAGACAGACAAAATAGTGGCTTCCAGCCGCTTTGAAGGCGAGGCGTTTAGATGATGAATGCCTTGAAATCAGCTAGAAACCAGACTAAAGCCATGTTCCAGGGCTTAAAAAATAGATAAAAAGAACTTGGGATAGTCTGACTCAAGGCTTTGTGCCTACATATAAATACCCTGATGTGAGTGCGGGGCTAAAGCAAAGCAAAGCAAAGCAATGAAAGTGCAACAACTCCGGTGGATGTAATTCCAACATTTCTCTCTCTCTGGCTTTTCTTCGCTAACAAAGATTCAGGAAGGATTCATCCCATGCTTACTGCAAGCGCACTGATGACTAAAAAGGCCGATCCTGACAGCAGAAAGTCTCCTTGGGTGATGTTTCTAAGTTGTTTGATGTTCCAACATAAACAACATATACCAACATATACAAACCAGACAACTGGGGGCATGTAGGGAGGGGGCTCCATGATTGGGCTTTGCCAATGTATCACACACCGATGCGCTGTATGGGTGGAGCATCTCATGTGCGACTGTGACCAATCAAAGAGGTGGTCGTACAATGGGTGGCATCTAGGTGGTTGTGGGAGTTACATGGGGGTCGCAGGTGGTGTGTTTGTGCAACGGTGTGCATAAGTGGTGGGGAGGCAACAAAATTACCCAGCAGTGCAGCTTGATGCCATGCCATACGGTTGGGCTGTGTCTATTCGGCTCAACTTGGGAGTGGGCTGTGCAGGTAGCTGGGTTTCAACCTGCTTTTGGAAAAAGCAGGATCATGCCACTTTTTCCTGCCTGTCTGTTCCGGCCCATTGTGCATAAAATCCAGTTACTAAAGTACTGGTTTTTACCTCCAATCACAATCGGGCAGAGTTTGGATAAGTTCCTCTTTTTTGGACTAAATTCTCAGAATCACTCACAGTCACTAGCTATGCTGTCTGGAGTGAGGGGAGATTCTAAAGGTTGTAATTTACAAAATGATGTTTAAGTTGTTTGTTGTTTTTTTTAAGAATATTGATGAACTCTTTCTTCATAGCCACCATAATGTTCATTGTAATGCACTAAGGAATTTTTTAGAGTAGTAGTGAAGTACCTGGTGTTTACTGCAAGTGCTCTGGAATGTTTACATTTTTTCAGCAATGTCAGAAAATTGCAAGCAATGCATCTTTTGTAAAGGGAAGCAAAACCTCAGTTTGGCTGGGTGGAGGAAAGAACATCGTACAGGTCTTGGAAATAAAAGAGCCAGTAGACATTCTAACAGGACTGAAAAGATCTGCCAGTGGGAATAAGCACTGGGAGGCAAGAGACCAAAACTGAGAAGCTATGTCACTGCAGAAAGGAGACAGAGCAGGAAGCATGGCTGAGAAACAGGACAGTGAGACAATCAGTTTCCTTTACAAGGACAGAGCAGTTGTGAAACCGATAGACTAGTGAAAATGACTTCATAGAAGTGCTCTCCCTCCCCCTCTGAATATGTGTGCACATGTATGTGTTGGAAAGTACACAGAGTGCAGAGTTTGTAGAACTGTGAAACAAGGTCAGATGAGTCCAGCCACACACACAAATACCATATCATTGTAGGCATAGAGAAGCCCAACAACTGACACTAACCCACTCATATACTCAATATGCATAGAGATGGGTTCTACATATTTGCCTGTTGTTGTTGCATCCCTTCATTTCCAACATGGCAACCCCAAGTCACACCTATCATACGGTTTTCTTCACAACGTTTCTTCAGAGGGGGGTTAGCATTCCCATCCTCAGAGGCTGAGAGGGTGGGACTAGCCCAAGTTCATCCAGTGGGTTTCCATGACCAAGTCAGGATTTGAACTCTGGTCTTCTAGTGTCCAATACCTAAACCATTGTACATGTCTATATGCATGAATAAGGTTCTTCAAGTGAGAGAATCCCTGATGAATAAGGATTTCCCTTACAAATGGAAGAATGTTTTGTACACACACAGGTGTGCTACACAGATCATTTTCTGCCTTAGGCAACACTGGAAAAGCCCTATTAGAACCAACTTCCCTTGTTTGGGGCCCTTCAGATGTTTTGCACTATAACACCCTTTAGTCCTATTCCAAAACATCTGGAGGGCCACAAACTTGGTGAGTCAGTTCTAATAGGGCTTTCTCAGTGTTAGAATCATCTTTCTCAGCCTGGGTACCATCAGATGTTTTAGAGACTCTAACTCCCATTAGTCCTAGTCCAAAATATGTGGTGGGACCCAGGCTAAGGAAGATGGTTCTAAATGCATTTGGAAGGACTCAGCTTGGGGAAAGTTAATTAAAATCATAGCCAGATAGAGGCTAAACAGACAGGCAAAAAGAGGTGTGTTCACGCTGGTTTGAACGTGTGGCGTTTAGATGCCACATGACTTGAAGTCAGCCGAAAAGTGCCCTTATGCAGAGAAAAGCAATTTCAAAAAGAAGCATCTTTTTCCTGCTTCTTTCTGGCCTGAAGCCATGTCATGTGGTCATGCCATGAGCACTCCAGATACCTTGGGAGCCGCTGGTGCGGTTGATAGAGTTTCAATGTGGCTTCAGAAAAGGCAACTTCAAGTCACTTTTTCCTGACCATCTGTTTCGCACCATAGAGACTGAGAGAAAGACATACATTGGGGGGGGGGGGAGAGAGATAGGTGATAACAAGAATAAACTATAAGTGTGAAAAGAGAACCAATGTTTAATTTAAAAGATACTAAGAAGTAAATCAACAATAAAGCCCCCCTAAAAGGGAAAGCAAGCAAGCAAACAAATAGCTTCATTTATATACTGCTTCATACTGCCTAAGCAGTGTCTAAGTGGTTTACAAGTGTAAGCTACTTGCCCCCGACAATCTGGGTACTCATTTTAGCGACCTCGGAAGATGCAAGCCTGAGTCGAGCTTAAGCCCTTTTGCTGGTATTGAACTTGCCACCTTATGGTTTTGAGTGAGTGGCTGCAGTACAGGCATTTAACCACTGCGCCACCAGGGCAAGTCTGCACATGCTCAGGGGCACCCTATTGCTTCATATAGTTGTGGACAGAGATCACTAAACCTGTGTTAAGCCTGGAGTAATGGCATACAGAAGGCTTTTCCAGATCCTAATCTCTGCTGGAATGAAATAGTACAGAGCCATATTTTAATTGATCTAAAGAACAATTTTGAACATCAAGGCAGTCTTGCAAGATGTTTGCTTTTAGACCATTCATAGAGGTTCAGGATGTGAGATTCAGAATGCTCCTCCTCATACTAAAGCAGTATTTTTAATAAAAGCAAAACCATGTGGTTTGTCTTGTTTGGACAGAGGCCAAAATCTGGTTCTTTTCAACATGATTTTAT
This sequence comes from Urosaurus nigricauda, assembly GCA_034509955.1. Lineage (NCBI taxonomy): Eukaryota > Metazoa > Chordata > Lepidosauria > Squamata > Phrynosomatidae > Urosaurus > Urosaurus nigricauda. The sequence continues at coordinate 86,908,555 of JAOEGL010000006.1, forward strand.
TAGGTATATTACACATTGTTCTGTTAGAGGAGAGCATATGGCTAAGTAGCACAACTTAATCCTAACTAAATATTTCCTGTATCTTCTGTAATGTAATATAGTGACAGATGCATACTTGCATGTGTGCAGAAGGTTAACACTTTGATTTTGTTTTCAACAAATGTACTCAGCCCATTTACATCATATAATGGGTGGTGGGGGTGGGAGCAAAGCAGGAATCAAATGTACAGAAATAAGCAAACACAGCCTGTGTTTTGGTGCCCTCTATTGAATGCACACACATTGTGGATTCAATAGGAATTCTTGATCAATGCAGGGCTACCTTAACAAAGATCAGTGTCCTACTTTTTCTAAAAATAATAATTAGTTGTGACTCAGTGAAGACCCATAGATTTCAGTGGCTTTACTCCAAGCAAATCTAAGTGTGAATCCATTGCTGTTTTTTTTTAAAAAAAAAATAATAATTAAACATGCAATGGGCTTCCTAAAAGACATGTAGCATACAGACAGGAAAGACCCTATTTGGAGTAGTATTTGTGGCTATACAACTTGCTTTCAAATCATAAACATTCTGCTCAAAACAGTCCTCTTTGGAATCAAATATTAATATCCCAAGAAGGGTTAGCAAGAAATTATTGCATTGGGAGCAAAGGACAGAGAGAACCACAGCCCCCCTTCTTCCTGCATTGTATTCAGGCACAATGAATTAATAGCACCCTCTTTCCTGAAGTACAGCCTTTCTTCCTTTGGACCAAGGGGTGGGGGGGAAATCATCAAGAAGGCCTGCAGTTATCTAAATCTCAAGGAACTGGACATGATCTTACCAACAGACATGTGGACAGGTTGTTGTTACTGTTGTGTGCCTTCAAGTAATTTCTGACTTATGGTGACCCTAAGGCGAAACTATCACAGGATTTTCTGAGGCTAGGAATAGACATGTTCCTGAAATAGGGACAAACAGGCTGTTGCCCTCCACATATCTTGGATAGTAACTCCAAGGAGCCCCTGCTTGCAAGACCTAAATCATCATAAGAACTGGAAAAGATCTCAGTCCCCCATCAGCCCTGGAATCCATAGCTAAAGAATTCTTGACAGATGGGCATTCAACTTGTGTAAAAACTTCCATGAAAGAGAATCCACCACTTCCAATGTAGTCCATGATCCAAAACACACTGAAGAAGTAATCCAGTTTGAAGCCACTTTAAATGCCCTGGCATTGAAAGAGCCATTATCCCGTGAATAACCAGGGAATAACCAGGCAATAAACAGCAAAAAGCCATTCACAGGAAAATCCTGTGAATGATTTGCTATAATAATAATAATAATAATAATAATAATAATAATATATTTATAGCCCGCCCCTCTGAACTGGCAATCGGGGCGGGGTGCAAAAAGCAGCACAAGTTAAAATACAACAATCCCAATTCCCCTCACCCACCCCTTAAAATAGAATTAAATAGCTAAGAATTAAAAACATAGTGCAAATAAAACATATAAAAGTAGCTGCCCAAAGCTGTGTGAAACAATTTCAAGGGGGGGGGGGGGAAGAGGAACTAGGAGAAGGAGTCAACAGTGGGTATGGAGCCGGGAAATTAAATGTTATCTGGGAAGGCCTGCCGGAAGAGATGAGTCTTTAAGGCTTTTCTAAAGCCATCAACAGATGTAATAAGACGCATCTCATCCGGCAGGTCATTCCATAGCTTGGGGGCTATGGCTGAAACGGCCCTCTGGGAGGTTTGTGTCAGTCTGGTCTTCAAGGGCTGTAACAGATTCCTCCCAGAGGACCGGAGTGTGCGGGGGGGATTATACAGGGAGAGGCGTTCCCGGAGATAGGATGGACCCAAGCCATGAAGGGCTTTAAAGGTTAAAACCAACACCTTGTACTGGGCCTGGAAATTAATTGGCAGCTGGAAACTGCTGTTTCTTGCCTGGTTATTCTAGAGTTAAGGGCACTTTAATCACATTTCACCTTGATATCATGTGAAAACCATTAATACAATAGTACAATAATAACGGGTTATTCATGTGATATTAATTTGAACATGAGGTTGTGTGAAAAGCAATAGCCCAATTGTGGAATTATCATAGGTTAATAACCGTTTATACGTCCAATTGTCCCCCATGTGATAAACTCCAATGCTAGGAAATTCTGGGAACTGTCATTTTGTGAGATGTTTAGCCTTTTCTCTCAAAGAGCTCTGGTGTCATAATAAACTAGAATTCCCAGGATTTCCTAGCAGTGAGGCAGGGCAGATAAAGTGGTGTTAAACAGGATTATTTTTGCAGTGTGTTTTGGACACGTCACTTTCATCAGTTCTTACCATCAGGAAGTTTCCCCAAATAGCTAGTTAGAATGTACTTTCTTGTAATTTGAATCCACTAGTTTGAATCCTGCCCTCTGGAGCATCAGAAAACAAACTTGTTTTATTTTGTTCTTATGGGAGTCGAAATCCAAAACATTTGGTGCACAACAGACTGCCCCACTTTCCTAAGAGGCCTACATTCAGGTTGCAGACTAGTGATTGGTTGTAAAAACGGAATCAAATTAAGAATGCATGCTGCTACCAATATAAATAAGTGAATTTTGTTCATAGGCAGCTACTGCTTTAAATTACATAATGTTTTTTATCATTTTAAATGTCTGCATATTTTATCTGTAAAACACCTGGAATCTTTTTTTTTTTTTAAAATGAAAAGGTTAGCAACAATGACAACAGCAGTGATGATGGTAATACAGTATCTGCTGACATTTGCTTTGGCTAGTTGATCCCCACCCTTCCTCCCAATCAAATAAAGGACCACAGCATAAAAAGTAAGCTCTTTATCTCCCACATTCAGTTTGGAAGAAATAGATTGGTAATAAACCTTCCAACACTAAAACAGCAGCATCAGGTATTTACAAAACTTAATGCACTGGGGATGGAGTGAGGCAAAAACACTGTGCTTAAAATAATTAAATGGGAGTGTCAAATAACCCAGACCCTAATTCACTTTAATAAAAGAAAGCAAACCTTCAGTCCCTAGATTCAATGTTCAAACTAAAAGCACAAAAGAAGTAGTGTGTTCAGTGTAATGGGGCACATTCTTTCCCTGACTGGCAATTCTCGGCACAGCAATCTAAGTGTCTACTGGCTAAGAAAATTACTGGTTTCTGAAAACATTTTGCAGCTCTGAAATGTAGGAACATGTCTTATGCTGAATCAGATCATTAGTCCCATCTAGCTCAGGACTGTGTACATTAGGGGTGGGCAATGCCAGCCTTTTTTGTATGTCCTGGACTTCTCCCACCAAAAATACTGATTGTCTTTTAAAACAAGGAGTAGCCCTCTGTGCCTTGTTTTGCCCCCAAAAACATTTTAAGGAAATTTTCACAAAATTTCCACTTTCAGTTTAGGCAGTGATCTTTCAGTTTAGGAAGTGGCTCAAGGGGATGGCACAAAATTGACTTTTAGACCCTCTGAAGTTGTCAGCCCACATCTAGACTGACTTTTACCAAACAGCATCTAAGTGTAGGGATGTCTGCTATTTGAAGTATTCCATGCTGAAATTGACGCTAATGGAGAGGGAATGTCAGCACATTTAGAGTCAGGGGTGTATGTAAGATAGTGACCAAAATGCAAACATTGCCCACCCCCAATAAGAATTCTGTCTCCATCCCTGTAACCTTCCTTTAGTCCCCAAATTTCTAGTATAACAGTAACCTAAAACTTCAATTAGCATATAGAAATACAATTTAGGCATCCAAAGAAAAGAGACAGGCAAATTTACCAAGGGAATATGAACACGAAATACAAAGTGAGAACAATTTATTATGTCTCACTTTTTGCAATATTTGAAATTTGGGGAATTAAGGAAAATTTCATGAAGGGCAATTTATTTATGCATCTTATTTAGCAATAAATACAACACTAATCTCAATTTTCCTCTTCAGTTCCCTTGAATGCAAGGGAACTCAAAGTTATGATGCTTTGATTTCTATAATGAACAGGGCGTACAGATGGGAATCTCCTGTCTTGCAGCATCTGAAGTTGGCAGGGAAAAACACATTCCTATCCACCAGTCAGCCTGGTGATGCTTACATGACCATGGGATAAAAGTGCATGGTCATATAAACACTGTAACAGAAGCTATAACCCAAGCAATTTCTCCCCAGATGTTATAAATCCCACTTATGAATGCAAGTCCTCTGTGCCAGTAAAAATTGGCAGCTGCAGGCCATGCAAGTACAACAGCACTTTTTTCACTGGATCTTTCAAGGTAATCTGGCTGCAGTGAAGATAATTATGGAAAACTGTAAGGAATGGATCAGAGATCAAAGATTTGTGTTTTGCTGGGGTTTCTTAAATACATAACAATATTTATTACATCATATCCTAACCTCCAATTGTGACAATCACTAAATAGCTCAAGTGATATTTGGTTGGTGCTGCCACAAGTGCTTTGGACTAAAACTCACACCAGACCCAAAAAGCATAACCAATGGGCAGTGTCATGGATATGGTAACCCAAGGCATCTCCAGGGCCTCTGGCTGCCTACCTCTGGAATATAAGTATTTAATACAAAAAACACAATAATGTTGTTGTTAGCTGCCGTCAAGTCAATCTCAACACATGGTGACCCTATGCATGAGACATCGCCCAGGGGGTTTTATGGCCAAGGTGGTAATAGAACACTGGCCTGTAGAGTTGTAGTCCAACATTCAGACCACTACACTATGGTGTTTTCTTGACTGTATAGGTAGGTTGGTAAAGTTGCTGGTGTTGTTAAGTGCCTCTGAGTCTGATCCGATTCATGATGAGACTTCTCCAATTTCCCCCCCCCCCAGCCTTCACTGCTCAGGTCCTCGAAGTTACATGCTGTAATTTGGTTCCATCAATTCGAAATATATGCTTGATTGTACAGGTAAGTTGGTAAAGTTAACTTTGTTTGAGTCTGCCCCAACTCATGGTGATCCCAACCCGAACCCTAACATTTTCTTTTTAAAAAACATCATGGATGAAACACCTCCAAGCCCCCTATCCTTCACTGCTTTGCTTAGGTCCTGCAGATTCAGGCCTGTGACCTCCCTGATTGAGTCTATCCATTTGGCATGCAGTCTTCCACTCTTTTTACTGCCTTCAACCTTTCCTTGCACTGTCTTTTCTAGTGAAACGTGCCTTCTCATGATGTGGCCAAAGTACAACAGCCTCAATGTATTCATCTTGGCTTCCAGAGAGATTTCAGACTTGATCTGTTCAAGGACCTATTTGTTTTTCTTTTTGGCCATCCATGGTATTCCCAGCACTCTTCTCTAGCACCACATCAATGTTTGATCCAAGATCTGTTTTCATAGCTAAAAGCAGTCTTGGTTCCCATAAACTTGAACATACTGTTCGAAGTGCCAAACTGCCATTGATAATAGACTGCAGTCTACTAGACATGTGAATGGCCTGGTGAATCTGTTTAGACCCACTAAATGATTCTCGCCACTGGGAAGCAGTGTTACAACAGCAGTAGCATATCTGACAGACACAACTGAAGAAGCTTGTGTTTAATATCACTGTGGATTTTAAGGAATATAATTCTGATTTGTACCACTAGAAATTCTTGTTTGTGCCTCAGGTGGCCTAACACTAAAATGATACACAGTCTTGTATTAACTCTCCCTGCCCCCATTGTTAACCACTGCCTTAATGGGGAAAAATACCTATAAAAAGGAATTTGTCTCTTGCACTTTTAACAAAAGTCCATATTACATTTCTACAAAAATAAGTACTCTCTCTAATACATTTTATTTTTTTAAAAAAAAGGGGGGGGAGCCCTATAAATCCCTGAGCAAATGAACCGTCATGGTAATAGAACCACAATAGTCTCTCAAGCATTTCCGCTGAATTGCTCTTAAGCACATTAGCAAAAATGGATGTGTAAATGCATATCTGTGGCCACAAGGTGGCTGTCATGTACAAGAGAAGAGACATGCTGAAGCAATCAGAAATTAATTATCCTCATTAAAACAATACAACCAAATGGGGAAAAGCAATACACTCACTTTTGAAGAAACTCTTGTAAACCTTGACGACGCTGATCTACATGTTGGGGATTATTTGTGTTAAAAAAAGGAGTTTTGGATGGAAGTTCTGGCAATTGTCTAATAAAAAAAAAGAAACAGAAGTAATTAGTGGCTCCAAATGAAAAGAAAAATGACTTTAAACAAAAAGTGATGCTAAGCTATGAAAAGGATGGAATGTTTTAAAAAATGACTGGAGATTACCATGGGTAGTTATAAAACTAAATGTTACATACCTTAGATGGCAGATTTCAGAGTTGTACTCATAAAAGTTTGTTGCAGCAAAAGCAAGGAGTCTTGGAGTAACATAGATAGATATAGTCTGGCATTGTATCAGTGGCACACAAAATTGCATATGCAATTTTTTGCTTATTGCGGAGGCTGTTCTTCTCACTCCACAACATTTGGTATGATAGCCACCCCCCCATGGCCATTCCATTGCTGGTGAAGAATGGAAGATATTGGAGAAGCATTTGGCTATATTCCCATGGCCAGATGCAGACAGATGGCATCATCCTCTGACGCCTCCAGAGCAGCCCAACAGATCTGGCTATGGAAACATAGCCAGATCCGTCCTCTCTGCTCTCAACCAGCAACAGAATAGCCAAGGGCAGTGGGGAAGGATAGTGACATGGTAAGTCCCTAATAAGTCACAAGAGAACTATAGTATTCTTTGTATGAAGAAGTTGTGCAATATGCCAGTTATCTTGACCTGCGGTGGGCAACTTGTGACCTTCCAGATGTTGTTGTACTGCAAGAGCAAGAGCAGCTTCATTTATATACCACTTCATACCACCTAAGCAATTTCTAAACGGTTTACAACTATAAGCTACTTGCCCCCAACAAGCTGCAACCTCACCAGCCTTAAAATAGTATAGTCAATGGAAAGGGAGGATGGGAGTGGCAATCCAACAGTATTGGAAGGGTCACAATGCACCCACTGCTGTTCTTGACATTAAGTACAGTGTGTCAGTTAAGTGGGCACAGAAAATCATGGCTAGGTACCCTTAACTATATAGTTTGCTATGATTTCTCACAGATTATGGCCTGAATAAAAAACCATGGCTTGTCATAATAAAAATGAGTCTGTTGCTGTTTCTTTAGAGACTAGTTTACCTAATGATGAGTGCAATGAGCAAATAAGAAATGAAAGCATCTCTAAATGACATGTTGCCTGTTCACTGGGAAACTCAAGTCATAGCTAGGGTTCCACACAGTAACTTGCACCAATCACTGTTTGATATAACATTTGAATTCATATATTGTCAGACCATGGGAAAGTTATTGTATGGGACTTCAACTCTCACAATCCCTCTATCAGTAAATCTGGAAAATACTGGGAGTTACAGTCCAAAAAATTAACGTTTTTAAGTTCTGGATAGTGTGGAGTGAGGAAGTAGCTGATCCAACAAACAGTAGTGGAAAGAGTTACAAAGAGGCAAGGATTCTATAACTGACAATATGGAAATATGCAACTACCCCTTTCTGGACTACAATGCTGGTAGCATGCCTGGTTCCTGGGAATGGATTCCTGTAACTAATATCTCTGTTTTTAAAAGGACTGTATGTATCTTGCTTTATAGAGGAGGGGTGGCAAATAGACCTTGGCGGGATTCTCTGCAACTCTTTGAACCCCACCTGACCCCATAACTGGTCAAAACACACTAAAAACATTTTAAAATACCTATTTGGCTCACCCCCAAACAGCCAGAGAAACCATGAAAGCAAGAAAGAATGACAAAATAACATTTTTGCTCATCCCAAATAGCAGCTACAGTGGTGTGACATGGTCATTTCCACAAAGTAAAAAATGGCCCTTGTAGCCTTGGAGTGAGTTAGCCTTGAACAGAGGCTCAGCATGTGCTCACTATTACTCTACCACATGCATGCCACAGCACAGTGGTTTTTTTCCCCTCCTACCTACTCAGTGCTATTATTCCCTTGTGTCATGTATAAAATTGTAAGCCATTCTGTTAGTAGCTTTGTCCTGTTACTGTTTGGAAATTACTCACATTAACACTGCGTTGCTCTGAAGTCTCTGTCGAAGCCACACAAATTCTCTAAAGCGCCGCCGGACACAAGATGTTTTCCTTGTAAAACACATGCTGTTTGTCTGTGAAGAGATTGGACTTACTTGATCGGTAAACTAGTGTAGCTTAAAAATACTGCATACCACTTTGTTGGTGTGTGTCTTCAAGTTGTTTCCAACTGATTGCTACCCTAAGGCCAACCTATTATGAGGTTTTCTGGGGCTGAGAGTATGTGGCTTGCCCAAGGTCACGAAGTACATTTCCTTGAACCCTGGTCCCCTGAGTCATAGCCCAACACTCAAACCAAAATGCCACATTAGCTTACATATCACTTTCCCACTACCAATATCCAAAACACCTGCATGGTGAGCCAGCCTCCTGCACAATGTGAGGGGCTTCAATCAGAATAGGAAATTGGGAGAAAGGGAATCTCAGCATGCCCTTGCAAATGGCCAATAAACCCCTTAATCTCAAATAGAAATTTGTTTCTAGGCCAGAAACTTCAGTCTCTGTCCACAGCTATCAAAAACTGATCAAAATGATAACTACAGATATGGATTAAAATCTTCCCAAATGATCATACAGTTAAAATAACTTGTCATCTAAAACATAACTCTGGGATACCTTCCCAATTCCTTCAGTGCTTATGACAAACCAGTATTTCAGAATACTCTGGTTTAATTAGAGGCTGGTCCATCTCAGGATTTTTACTAAAGTGGGAAGATAGGAGGAAGACCCCACTTCTTGTACAGATACAGAGATCAAATCTGAACATTATAGTTTACATTAACTAGATCTGTTTTACATTTTGATACTCATGCCTAGAAGTTCCAGGCCCATGGTCTACTTAAAACAGCTTTTCATGACCTGGTACACTTCAGAAATAGACTATAATCCCCATCACCTCCAGCCAGCATCCCCTGTTGTCATGTTGGCTAGGAATAAAGTTTGTAATCGAAGACATCTGCAGTATGCCATGTTAGGGAAAGCTAAGGAAAAAAGCAATTACATACATTTCATCAGGTTCTGCTTTGTATCATTTCTCTGCAGTCTAATCTGCACTGCAGAAATAATGCAGTTTGACAATGCCTTAACTACCATGGCTCAATACTATGGATTTCTGGGATTTGTAGCTTTCTAAGACATTTATCCTTCTCTATCAGAGTGCTCTGATGCCACAACACACCACAAATCCCAGGATTCCATAAGATGGAGCCATGGTAGTTAAAGCAGTCTCAAACTGCATTATTTCTGCAGTGCAGCTTAGACCTGACAAAACAGGGGGGAAAGTCATGAATACTTTTCACATATCCTGTAAGAAGCTTTAGCTTATAATACTCTAAGATCTTGTGATACAGGGTAGGATCCAAATACTTTAATTAATAAATAATAATAATAAGATTGCCAATTGGTTGGAATATTTGGAAATGACTACCATAGAAAAGCTTTTTCACACTCTACCAGGCATACTTACATGAATGAAGATTTCATAGTCTATATATGAATGCCAAAAGTCTTCCCTTTGTAGCTGGGGATCTCGAACCAAGACAGTTACAAATTCCTGCAAGAGCATAATGATATTGATGTGAAATTCTTGTTGAAAAGAGGACTCAAGCAAGCTTAGCTGACCTCAACTTATTTATATTCTTGTTATCCGAGCACACATGCCTTAAAAAGTACACAGAAGTTGTGGGAAGAGGAATCAAACAAAACGCTGCCCAACCAAAAAGAAAAGCAGTGACTAACTATAGCACATGTTTGGGAATTAGCCAAAGGGGAAGTTCTAAATTAGATAATACTGTGTATTTCAAATTAGGAAATATATGCTTAAAAGTTCTCAGCTATGTCAATCAGGAAAAGTTTCAAGTATTGTCAATTGAAAAAAGTCCAAATTATTGTCAGTTGGTTACCTCACACAAGAAACAGCTGTCAGTACCAAATGGATGGCTAACCTCTTTTTTTAAAAAGCAGTATCACTTTTGCTTTCCAATTCCAAGCAACTTAAAAAGAATGACCTTTACAGGAAACAAGTGCTGTTCCTGATAGTGCAAAGCACTACTTTCAGTGTAGCTAAAAAGAACCGACATTTGCTTAAATGGAAAAGATATAAGTTTTTTGTTGGGTCTCCTAATGATTAGTAGACAAGAGGCCCAGTCATGCACTAAAGGTATTGGGGTGCAAGGAAGAACCACACTCAACATGTATAACCTCATGACTGCATGAAACAGGACCAGGGCTTAGCTGAATTACTTTTAGGACTATGATTTCCACAATCTATCAGACATATGGCTAAACTCTGGGTCGAACCTACAGAACAAGTATGGACCCTATGAATGAAGTCCACTTATTCAAGTATTTATTTATGTATGGTGTATAACACATATGAGATTATAATAGGAAAAGACTTAATCTTGATGCAGAGTAACAGAACAACATCTAATACCTACATCTCAGTCATAAAACTGGGAAACATCATGACAGCAAAGCAGCAGTTCATTCTTGGTCCGTTTTACATTGGCAAAAAGAGGTGTGTTGATGGCTGCATGAAAGCCCAGCCTTTAGATGAGAAAAAGGGAAAGTGTGCCATGAAAACACTATTTTGGAGTTTTAAGGGAGAAGAAGTGCCTTTAAAAAGTAGTTTGATTTTCCCACTACTTTTTTAAAAAGGGTGCAGCATTGCTGGCCCGTTTTACACGGGCAAAAAAAGGCGCTTTTAGGGCTAAAAAGCCCGCATTTAGGGTTAGGGAGGGCGTAGCCTTTACACCCTCCCTAAGCCTAAAACGCATGGATGCCACCATTTAAAGATGGCGGCGTCTACACGGTGGCGCCGTACAAGCGTCATCACGTGCGCAGCGTTTTGACGCGCTGCGCACGTTTTGACGCTCTGGCGGCGCGGGAGGGCGCCAATCGCGCCCTTCCCGCGCCGCAAAAAAAGAGCTCGATCCCGGAGCTCTTTTTTGCGGCGGGTCGTTGCGGCGGGATGAGGCCTCTGGGGCTGCCCGTGTGGCAGCCTAGGCCTCATCTCGCCGCTAGAAGGGGCGAGTTTGGACCGCCCCTTTTAGCCAATGTAAAAAGCACCCCTATTGCATCTAAAGGCTAAGGTGTAGTTGAACGGTTAAATGGGGCTCTGTATCTTTAAAGCGCCCATTTAAAGGCAGCGATACAAGTGCGGAGGGAGGGAAGGTGCCAAGACAAGAAGAGACCTTCAGAGCCCGGCCAGAGTGCGCCTGCACCTTCCTTCACCTCCTCCCTTCGGCTGAGAGAGTGTGACTTCTAGGGAGACAGCAGGGCACTGGAGGCGCTCAGCCAGACCAGGGCAAGCTGGCAAGAGGAGGAGGAGAAGGGGAGGGACCTGGAGCACCTCCGCTGCCCTGCTTCCCTGCAAGTCACACTCTCTCAGCCGAAGGGGGGAGGAGAAGGCAGGCCCAGGCACACTCTGGCCAGGCTCCATGACTCTCTCCTGGCTGCCTTCCTCCTCCCTTTGGCTGAGAGAGTGTGACTTGCAGGGAGGCAGGGCAGCAGAGGGGCCCCATGTCCCTCTCCTCCTCCTCCTCCTGCTGTTTCCAGCTTGCCCTGGCCCAGCATCAGGAGGACCTGGAGCACCACCGCTGCCCTTCCTCCCTGCAAGTCACACTCTCTCAGCCAAAGGGAGGAGGAAGGCAGCGGGGAAGGAGGGAGGGAGGGAAGGAGCCAGGAAGAGACCCCCAGAGCCTGGCCAGAGCACGCCTGGCCCTCCTGCTACCTCTTCAAACAGAAGGCTGGAAAAGTAGGACGTGTCCTGGCAAAGGAGGACGTGCCTGGTCAACTTGGAAAAGGGGGGCCTCTGCTCAAGAATGGAGGACATATGGGAATCCCTCCTGGACAGAGGGCTGAAACCTCAAGACAACTCAATATAATGCTCTGACAGAACACAGACTACAACTCCCATGAGCCTTTGCTACCATTTCCCAAGATGCCTTAATTTGCAACAGAAAGCCGACCAGTATGTTCACATGTGATGAATTCTTTCGTATTGACTCTGCATTTTCTTTTTGTGTAGATGCTCTCTTGTTTTGTGTGTGATGAGCTTGTGCGTAATCATGTGCATTTCCGAACTGACCTCACTTTCTCCCTCTTTCGGAATGGTCCTGTACTCCCCCATGTGATAAGCTCCGACTGTATGGTGTACCTGCGCAATTGCGCAATTCGCAGCCAGCAAGGGAAAAAAATGTTTAAAGCGCCGCTAAAAGCCACGTTCCTTGCCGCCCATGTAGCTGCTCCACCTGTGTTTGTAGCGTTTTGACAGCTTCCCATGTAGTTGCTGAGCCACAGAAAAAACCTCAGTCTAGCTGCCCTGTACTTTTTAAATGCACACCTGGGGCTTGCTGTCTAGCTGCTAAGCATTAAGGAAAGTGCAACTTCATGTCACACTTTCTTGCCAATGTAAAAAGCCCCATAAACTACTTTCACTGAAAATCACAATGAGATGTGGAAGTACTGCAGTAAAGGATAAAGCATAACTCCCAATATCTAGTGTGGGTACTCAAAGGTCCTCTGCCAAAGGTCAGCGCACAATGTCTTAGCTGACAGAAGGAAAGTAGGAAAGCTATATCACACTGAAACTTTAGACTTCCCCTCCAGAACTACTGAGTGATCAAGAGTGCCTTTCAGCCCATGACCATATCATCCTAAATCTCACATCAGGATCTGAGAACATTCATTTGTGTGCAAGTCTCAAATCCACTCACCTAAGGCAATCCTTCACCCATAAATTACTTTGAGATAGAAAACAAAAGGAGTGTGAAAGATAGAAATTTGACCTAGACCTTAAGTTAATCATTGCAGCCTTACTGCTTTAATTTGCATGAAATAGTTTCCTTCTATCTAAAGAGGAAGCACAGCTGAGGTGAAGAACTTTCAGTTTATGGTTGTGTTAATAGGGTTAATAGGACTGGCATGACTAAAACAATTTTAAAAATCAAAATTTCTGTGACCCCTTGAACACAATGAAACTTTTTAAATTCCTCCTTGGAATTTCCCCATTTCATTTTTAAGGTGAGTATTTCCCCCTTGTACCTGGTTGCACTTCTACTAGGTTGAGCAACTCTTTTGTTTCCATTATTTACTCTCTCTCACTTTCACTTTCCCTTTTTCTTGTTCTTTTGTTCTCTTGAGCTTGCTGGTATGCCCCCTGCATTCCATGATATGTTATGCCCCAAATCTATTGTTGTAGTTTACCTTCTTTGCCCCCCAAAATTCCAATCATTTTACAGTACTTAGAAGTAAGTCATAATGTGTTCAAAGAGGTTTATTCCCTAATAATTGTCTTTAGAACAGTACCTAAGGCCCCACTTGTGTGGAAATAAACTCCACTATAGTCAGTGGAATTCATTTCTAAGTGAATGTGCAATTGGTTCCTACAAGTTGGAACAAGTATTTTTGAAGGCCAGTTGCTGTGTATCTTCCCCTCCAGTGTTTCTGGAATGTTATTACTCCTTTTCTATAAAAGAGCATATCTGGACTTGTGAATACACTCTTCACCTCCAGCAACATACTGCAAATTTCCACTATTGGTTCTAGAGTTTTAGCAATGCTGAGGTATGTGTTAATGGACAGAGAAAGGTGGTTGCCACCAAAGCATGAGGGAGCTTCATGATAACTAAAAACCTTTCTCCACTTCAAGCAAAACAGTGTTTGACAACAACAACTCCAGATGTGCGCACTGATTTTGCTATAAAGATTTTTAGTTAACAATACATCTATGGCTATAAATAGTAGTAACTGTTAATAACAATCCATATGTTTTAAATGAAATACTGGGTCAGTATTGGAGTACTTAAGAGTACTGTACTTAGAAAATTACAGAGGCATAAATTAATCTTAATCAAGATTGTGGATTGTGCAGCCCTCCAAGATGTTCCTTGGATGCAACTCCCAGCAGTCCTAAGTCAGCATGGTCAATGGTGGAGAATGCTGGGAATTGTATTTCTACAACAACTGGAAGATAATTCAATCCCACACCTAATCATGACTAAACACCCATTGAAAACAATGTAAGTACTGTATGACTAAGTCTGGATCCAGACCATAGGAAATATTTTTTAAAAGAAATTGGAAAAATAATACAAGGAAGATGATTGGTCCTGCTGTGATTAAGCATTAGAAAGCCAGAAGAACAAAGCAAACAACAGATGATAACTGACTCATGTTCATGAGCCACAAAACATCCCAAGGGCAATTCAGGAAAGATATCAACAACAGCTAACGAGAACAAGCCTTCATTTCAACAGTCTTCATTTCAAACTGATGCACTACTAGAAAGTGTCTGTGTGGGTGTGTGTACACATACTTATGCCTTCAAGTTGTCCTTTGATTTATAGCAACCCCATGAATTTCATAGGATTTTCCAATGCAAGGCTTACTCAGATTCGGCATTGCCGTTCTCTGAAATATAGCCTATATTACCTAGTATTCCTTGGCAGTCCCCACCCAACTACAAAACGGGCACAACCCTCCTTAACTTCCAAATTCAGATTTCTGTTGGCCTTAAGAATCCACTAGTTAGCCTGGATCAGTGATTGTCTGCCTATGGACGCTGAAGAATAATGGCTTGTTTAGAACACTTTGTAAGTTATGAAACAGGTAGGAGCAGAATGGAAGATTTCTGGATTGCAGCATGCATAATTAAGCACTACCCCCACTTGCTTTGAGCAGCTTTCCTCAACCTGGATCTATATAGAGGTGTTAGATTACACTTCTCATCTTCCCCAGCCTAGCAAGGTTGGAGAAAGTAGAGGTTTCTTTAACCTCTGAGCCCCTATGTACAGTCAGTTTTCTGACCTCTGAACCCCATGTATAATCCTCCCCAAAATATTTACATTTTATGCACCAATTTTCAGCTAGCAATGACCCAATGCCACCCAAAACATGAACGCACCCCATCCCACCTCTCCCCTCCAGATACTCAAGAATGGGTTGCCATTACCCTCCTCTGTATTATAGCCAATAACACCTAGTATTTGTTTGTGGGCTCCCATCCAAGTACTAACCAGACCTGACCCTGTCTAGCTTCTGAGATCAGACAGAATCTGATGCTCTTGGGGTATTTAGGCAGCTAGTTATGCATAAACACATGTGCACAACACATGGATAATAGCGTAGACCTAAATCTAACCAGGGATGATGCAATAAATCCAAGGGAACTTGATAAACTAATGTTTAAGTAAGTTCGTTTGATTCAATGGGTCTGCTCTAGTTGGAACTAACAACCCAGTATCAGCTGTACCTCCCACTGAAAGTAAGTCCTTTTGGGTAAAATTCAAAGACATAGCTGTGATAGTCTGGAAAATCAGTATGCAAAGGGATTTTGTAGCACTTTTGAGCCTGAAAGACAGAAGCTGGTAGCATGAGCTTTTGTAGCCTTGAGCCTAGTCCTATCTCAGTTCTGCACATTCCAATGTTTCCTTCTGGTTCATGAGTTTCACAATGCACAAAATATCATCTCTTTAGCTTGGGGTAGAAAACTGTAGCCAAAGGGTGAGCCTTTGGCCTCATGTGGCCCCAACATATTTTGTACCCCAAAAAATACAAGGGGAAAAAAAGGATTGGAAAATGACTCTCCAATTGCCACTCCTGAAGAAGCAGAAAATTTACTGGACCCTTCCTCCAAAAACTTTCCAACCAACAAGACTGCAAGTCACAATCAGAAGTGACTTGTGTGATGTGGCCCATTGGGGTGAAAATTTGCCCCCAAAATGTTGAAGGAGTTTATGTTTTAAACAAAAGCAGTATAACTGCCAGATGGAAATTATATGAACAATAATAGCATATATTAAATGGTGTCTTCAACGACATATTTTCCCAGTTTAAAAAAAAAGATGCTAAAAAGAGTATTTTCTTTACTACTAATACTTAGCATTCATAGTTCATTTCAATTGCTCAGAACCCCTCACATACATTAGTACAGCCCTGCAAAACTGGCAAGTATTTTTTTTTCTGTTACTCAATACATTTAGAGAGTAGCCATATTTTTTCTCCATCTTTTATTTTTTTATAGTGCACAATTTCCCTCAGGAAGGAAGTAGAGCTTAGAATGTTTTCATACACACATCATGTATGCTGTTCATTCGCCCTTCAAATATTGTGGGTTGTTTTTTTCCCCCTGAATTACAGTTGATGTGCTAATACCAGTTGACGTGTATATGTCGAGGGCAGGTTTTTGAGCCAAAACTAGGGATTCTGATATGACCTGTGGATAAGTCAAGGGGATCCCTTCCTCCTGCTCCACAGCCCAGCTGTGCCGAAGCAGAGAGGAGGAAGCAAATCTTTGCCTCTGAAGCCTTCTCAACTCGACTGTCCCTCAAAGGACACCCAGAGGGCAGCCGGGCTGAGGAAGGAGGAGGAAGCAACCATTTGCTCCTCAAGGCTTTCCTCAGCCCATGTGTCACTTCAGAGGACACCCAAAGGGCAGCCAGGCTGAAGAAGGAGGAGGAAGCAAATGTTTGCCTCACAAGCCTTTCTTCAGCCCTGATGTGCCTTTGGGAAGCAGCCAGGCTGCAGAAGACACTTGAGGGGCAAGCTTATTACTGTATTGCTCCATATATAAGCCAACCCAGATGTTTGGGGTCACTTTTTGGGCATAAATTTCTCAACTTATAGTCGTGTATATACGGTAAATTCTTTGCAGACACTTTTAACCATGGGGCTTTCTAGATTGGCAGGAAAGTGTGACATGAAGTTGCCTTTTCCTTAATGCTTAGCAGCTGCACCACAGCCTTTAGATGGAGCTGCGCTGTTCCGCTGTTTTTAAAAAAGAAGCTGGGAAAACCTGCACCTTTTAAAAGGCGCTTCTTCTCCCCTAAAACGCAAAAAAGGCATTTTCATGGCACACTTTCCCTTTTTCTCATCTAAAGGCTAGAGTTTCATGCAGCCATGAACACACTTCTTTTTGCCAATCTAGAAAGCTCCCATGTGGTTTGTTAAACAGGGTGGAGATGCAAGCACAGCTCTATTTAGTAGTCCCTTCCTTAGAAGTCAAATGAGGCTGTCAAAGATGCGAAGCAACAGGTTGGAAGGTGCAGATCAAAGTGTGGAGAAGTTGCTTTTCAGGATAACAAATCCCAGTATTTTCCAGCTAGCATGGCAGCATAAAAAGAGGCAACTGAAGGACTAGAAACACAGTTCATACAGAGCAAATGTGTACTCATTATTTCTCTCAAGCATGGTCCAATGTTTTAAAAAACAAACACCTGGCCTCTGTACCCAGCACTGTGAGACAACTACCACCACAACAGCAAGATCATTGTTGATACCTATCAAAGCCTCAAAATAAATCATCCTCAAAGTCCAGGTTATACCATGTATCAGGCTTGTAAGCCATCTTAATTTTCTGTAAAGCACTGGAATGATGCTGGTGGGGGGCAATGTGAGAAATTAAAATGGTGGTTAGACAAAGCTATCAGGCACTGCCACATACCAGTGGCATCTGGCGGCTTCCATGTCAGTGGATTGGTATATTCACTCCAGGCTTTGAACCAGATTTCTATTCCTCAATCTTGGAAAGCTCATTTAAAGCCTGGAATGGATTAGATACCCCTACAACATGAGAGCCAAAAGCCATCACACCTTCATTTCCTGCCACCAGGGCCAACAAAAAAAAAAAAAAAAGAAAAGAGGGTAACCATCAGAGGCTATTTTGCTCAAGACTCTTCCATCCTGGCATCAGCCCTACATGGAAGTGTGCTAACAATTTAACTTAAAAAAAAACACTTTAAGACATTTTAATGTTTAAAAGAAGTGGACAGAATATGCTTGCTTTTAGCTACTGAAGCAGGCAATGTGTGGCCTTCCATATGTTGTTGAACCACAGCTCTCAGCTTCTCTAAATGGCATAGGTCATGGTGCAGAATGCTGAGAGTTTTAACCCAACAATATCTAGACTGGACGGTTACACTTTGCCCATTAGTACATATTGGGGAAATTCCCTTATGTGACAACCCCAATTGCAAAAACACTTCTATGACTTCATTTTCCACCTCTTCCACAAACACTCAGCATTGCAACATAAATGTTAAAGAAACTTATTTTTGTCTTTTCATCCTTGCAAGAGTTATGCAATCTTTTTCAAGTTCTAAAATGCTACTAGGTGTATCAGTAAGGAGCCTTTAAGCTGCACAGATCACCTCCTAGCCCATTAGTTATATATATTTCTATGCAATCTGACAACAGAGGAGCACTGACTCAATACACAACAAAACAATGTTTATTAAAGACTTCTGCTTTCCATAATATGAAACTTTCTTCCTGATTTGTTAAAATAACATACCATTTTCAAATTTTGAAGATACATTTTTTAATCTTACCTGCTCTTCATGCTTTGGTGCCATCTTTCAAACTGTATGTGAAGCCAATCTAAAAACATAAAAGCAGTTAAAACCAAATAAATATGATTGAAAGGATATGGATTTTATCTAAAGGTGAGCAGAGTCTGAGGCACCAATTCAACAACTTCTGGAGGCCCACATAATTCCAGCCCCCGGTTTAGGAAGTCTCTGTATTGAGAATTAGAAAATTATTGTTGCATCTGTCAATAGATCCTTCTGATTCATGAAAAGTTAAAATTAATTCAGAGTTGTGGGGAGGGGGGTACAATGCATATTGTTGAAAGATGATGTACATATGATCTTCAGGAGTATGATTACTACACATTTTTGAAAAGGGAATCTCTATCATTTTATAAACACACAATGCACAGTCATATGCTTTGCAGAATAAAGAAACCCGGGAATTTCCCATTAAACACTTGACTGAGCCTTGAATTGAGGGAATCAAGGGGACTTTCATGGCAACCTAGATACAGATAAATGCAGTTCATCAAACCTACTGTGGGTCTCTGCTTCCCTGACATATAGTTCTGAAATGACAGGTCATGCCATGAAAAATGACTTGTTCCCTTAGCTACAGATGGCATGAGCAACTCATTGTGGAGGTCACATGTAACATTAAGCAGCAGAGATATATTTATTGGAGTAGTAGCTGGGCAGGGCAAAGGCCTGTACTATGTCATCCTGCCATTGCAAAAGGACAGTAATACACCTTGACATCAAATAATAACAGGCATCTATCAAACAATAGAGGGGGGGACCTCAGATATTTTTAGTATTTCTAAGAGTGAACTCCTGCCCAGGTTTCATTATGTTAACATACTGTTAAGAAGCATCTTTGCTATTGCAACCTCATATGTGGAAATCTGGACATTTCCAAGCCCATTCTTGAATTATGTAATAAAAAATTAAATTTGTCTCACAATGGCCAAGAGGAACTCAGCCCAGAACATCAGTCTAATCCAACAACATCTAGACTGGAATTCTGAAATCCAAAATACTCCAAAAAGCAACACTTTTTTTCATGGGTAGCTGATATAGTGACTTTGCTTTCTGAGAGTTCAGTCTACACAAAATTTGTTTTATGCACAAAATTGTTTTTAAAAATTGTATAAAATGATCTTCACATTATGTGTATTATGTATATTGAAATAATTATTCCTTTCATCAATAGCTAAATTATAACTATATAATTATGGCTTAATTTACTTAACAAGGGATAATTTCACACCTTTTGTAGTTTAACTGTTACTTTTAAGCTACTTTTACAGTTTCAGGGTGTGGACCAATTAAGGCTGCATCAACACTGTAGAAATTATGCAGTTTGGCACCACTTTTAACTGCCATGGCTCCATACTATAGAATCCTGGCATTTGTAGTTTGGTGACGCAGTAACACTCTTTGGCAAAGAAGGCTAAAGACCTTGTAAAACTACAAATCCCAGGATTCCATAAGATGGAACTGCAGCACTTAAAGTGGTGTCAAACTGCATTATTTCTATAATGTAGATGCACAATAGGTCTTGGAGGGGGAATATCACATCGCTTCAATATTGGTTCATGCTAAACCTTATGCTGTTGAACAAAGAAATTTGATTCTTCTTTGTGGTGTCTGCGAATCATACAAATGGGTTCTTCTGCGCCTATTTTTGCTACTTTTGAAAAATAGGAAACAGCTAACTTTTAAAAACCTGTAACCATAACAATAACTTTCAGGGGGCCTTCAGAGCTATAACTCATTTTAAAGTAAAGCTAAAGTTCCTTTTTAAAGTAACTTTCCAAACTCTGAGCAGAATTGATTTGATAAGCAGGAATCAATGTGATTGATCTTACTGATTATTCCCATATCAGCAGCCAATAAAGCTCATTCCCAAAGACGTATTTGGAAGTGATAAGAGTGGGTTCTTTAAACTTACACAACCGATTATCTATGAATGAACACTAGAGAGAACTTTGCCCTCTTCTCTTAGGCAAATAAGAGAATGGGGATGGACCATCTGGGATTGAGACTTCTCTGCCACAGGTGGGCAGAGAAAGAGGGGGGGAAAGTACCAAAATGAAACAAACCTGAACACCATTGTTTCTAGGCAATGACATCAAAAGGGCTCCCTAGTCAAAAAGCAATAAAACATAATCTAAGAGTTCACCAAACAGAAAAATGCCCCCGAGCCCAAAAAAGTATAAAGAACTGACAAAAAAAGGGAAAGCGAGGCAAACCCCCCCCCCCACACACACACACCTCTCAAGACACCAAAAAGAAATCTTGTGTCATGAATAGCAAGCAGTTCTTGGTTTGAGTACCAGAAAATTCCTGACATGTATCGCAAGGTCAGATCCAATGTGTTCATCTTTACGTCTCCTTTATGTAAACCCTGATCTCCCCACCCCCAGCACTACTGGACATTTTTGGGTTTTGGTCTTCCTTTTTGAACCAGTATGGTGTAATGATTTGAATGTTGGGGTAGTAATCCAGAAGGCAGGGATTCAGATCTCTGTTCAGCCATGGAAACCTACTGGGTATCCTTGGGCAGGCTGCATTCTCTCAGCCTCAGAGGAAGGCAATGGCAAATTGGAGTAAATCATCACAATAAAGGCAAGAGCCTTGTGGTAGAGTCACAATAATTTGAAGTTGATGAGAACCTAACACACAATAGTAGCCCCTTGATGGTTCCAGAAACAGAAAACTGGCCTCCGGAGCTGCCACAGTTAATCACCCCTGTTGCACAGAGACCATGAAAAAGCATTATGAGTTCCATAATTCACATGCACAGATCCATAATAACACTGGTATACAACCCACATTGTACAACTCATGATCAGTTTGGAAAACTGGGGATTGACTCATGACTGAAACAAGAGTTATAATATTTCAGATCAAAACCAAGAAAATCAATGCTCAGAGGGGTATTCATCCCAACTGAAGTTCTTAGCTGTATACTCCCCTTTATGGTAAACAGGATATTCCACACATCAAACACAACACTAACCTTTAGCTGTTTTTCTAGTCCACTTCAGAAATTCAACAGGATTTGTATCTCCATGCCAGAAATCTAATGCATAGATAAAGGCACTCCCTTCCAGAGATAGGAAAGTTACTTTGAAGAGGAAATCAATTCATCTTACTTGTTACTTGTTAAAGGGCAAACTTTCTCTTTACAATATTGCCTGATTACACTGCTTGTTACTTTTCCATTATGTTTGGGGTAAGCTAAGGATTCATATGGCCTACATACGCTAAAGGCACCAAATTCTGTCTGTTCTTGCAAGTTAAGCAGGAGCAGCCCTAGTTAGTACAGTGGTCCCCCGGGATACGAATCCCCCGGGTTAAGAAAACCCCGGGATCCGAAACCGGCGGGACCAAAAATTATCCCCCGGGATCCGAAAAAAAGGGACGTCCCTTTTCCTCCGAGGCCAGGCTTCGGATGAAAAGGGACAGACTCCCACCCCTTTTCCTCCGAGGCCAGGCTTTGGGGGACAAGGGACGGACTCCCATCCCTTTTCCTCCGAGGCCAGGCTTCGGGGGACAAGGGACGGACTACCAAAAGGAAGGCCCGATCCGGCAGATCGGGCCTTCCTTTCGTTAGGCGCGGAGGCCCAACCTGGCTTCCCCAGCCAGGCTGGGCCTCCGCGCCTGACGCGAAAAGCCTAATGTTCCCTTTTAATGCTGACTTTTAAATTAACTAGAAAACGCTGCTCAATACATAAAAATAACTTCTGTACCATTCAAGGCACTAGTTTTGAAATGTAATGGGCCAAAACAGACAGTCCTGAAGGGGCGGCTTGATGCCGCCCCTTTGATCACTGGATCGGGGGTGCAGCAACCACTCAATCCAGCTGTTCGCCAGTGCAAAAAGAAGTGGCAGAAAGCCACTCCTTTTTAAATTGGCAAAAAGCTGGCTTTTCTGCTGCCACTGCAGCTTTGCGGAGCTCCCGTGGCATGCAGCATCTAAACGCTGCACTGCTGCAGTGTCACAAAGCTGCCCACTGCGTGGTATAAGCGACATGCCCCCAAGCCGCCAGGAAACTGTCTGCTTTGCCTCTTCATTACACCCTCAACACCACTCAAAATAACTTGTTGCCATTAACTCTGTTACTTATAATTCATTAGTTCCCAACTCTGTCTCTTCAAAGTCAGCTGATCACGCGTCAGCTTGAGAACACTACTGGCACATGCAACATGAGGATGGAGCTAGGCCTGCAAATTCCTGAAGAATCTTTTATGTGATTAGAAGTAAATGTGAGAAGAGGCTCAACCCACATCGACTCAACTCTGCAAGGAGCAAAGGCCATAAACCATGAAGGAGCACCACTTCAGAGGATCTTCAGGCAATACATACATGTGCAACCCATTCATTCAATTTCCACACATTATTTTATGACTAAAGAAACATCTGCAGAACTGTTTGGGCACTGTTTGCTACATAACTCATGTTTTAAAGAAAACAGGGGAGAATGCATTCCCTCTTTTAGTACTCATTGGCCCGATACAGGTGGGCATGAAGAGGCGCCTGGGCGGCGGCATTAGGGTTCAGGAGCGAGCATCATTTATACGCTCCCGAACCCTACCATTACGTAAAGCTGTTTAGACGGCGTATGTAATGGTGCCACCACAACTGCGCAGCTGCTAGATGCAGTTGCACAGTTGCAGTCACAGAAAGACGCCCAATGGCGCCTTTTTCCTCAATCGCGCCACAACCGCAGAGCAAAAAAGGAGCAGGAAAACCCCGCTCCTTTTTTGCTGCACAGCTTTACCACAGTGTCTAGCTGTTGCGGTGAAGTTGAGCTGCAAAAAAAGATGGCACCAGACCACACCTTTTGGGTCCCAAGTTTAAAATCAGGAAGTGTAAAATTCAAAATATGTCCAGACAAACTGTGATAACATCTTCAAAGGAAGTAACTTTGCAATATGTTACAATTATCTTGGGGCTGAGGGCATAAACCACCAAGGAGTTCCTTTCCATGAGAAACAGGCTTCATTATGAACACTCAATTTAAACATTGATCTGCAGTTTCTGAAGGTAAACAACAATCTGAAGCAGCCCATTTCATGTAGTATTATTGACACAGACCACAGGTCATTTTTCCAGACAGGACATATTCCCAACCCTACCTGGAGATGCTGACAACTTAGAAATACTGAGATATAGTCATTGAACAAAGCATAAGCTCTCTGCTGGAGCCTTCTGTCATGCTCTTTTCAAATAGCAGGCTTAAGTTATTTGCTCAGTAACTAGCTCTTAGGGGATTAAGCACACTCAAGTCAATGTGAGCTGGGTGCAGGAGTCAACATGAACAGCTCAAATGCTGAAGTAACAGCCTAGGCAAACAGCTTTTAAAAATAAAACACAAGTATTGGGCAAAAAGAAATGGCATACAACACTAAATCAAAAGGATGTAAGAGACCAGTTCTAGGTGAAATGAGAAGATCATTTCTTCTCAGTTACCTAGCTAGACAGAACAAGGAACATTTAATCTAGCCTACTTACTTCTACACAGATGCAGAGCAAAGAGTCAGATCTGTTGCCACAATGACTGGGAGAGAAGGAGGAAGCTAACTGTGCAAATACATATATCCCCTAGAAAGTTTTTGCAAGTTGCAATAAATCAACCATTGCTCTAATTGTTAGAAGCTGCTGCTCTCATAGCCAAAAAGGAAATCTGCATCCATCCCTTTCCTTTCACCCAAAGAGGAACCCACCAAAACTGGAGAATTTATATTTTCATCACCCACCTTGAACTGACCCACAAAAATTGGAGATTCAGGGACAGGCCCTGAGATTGAGGGCCTTTACAGGCTGGTCTGGGGGCAGAGTAAGGGTGCAGCATCCTGATGATGCACGCCCGACTCCACACGCACACCCCAGGCGCCTTGATGTTGCGCGCCACTCCAGATGGCACATGGCATCATGGCATGCCTCCAGTGCTGCATCCAGATGTTGCAGCACCAAAGGGGCACTAGACAGCTGTGCTGCAGTGGCTATGGTGCCCTTTCAAGGGTGCAAAAAAGGAGCCGCTTTTTGCAGCTCCTTTTTGTGCCCTCGAAAGTGTGCCATAGCCAAGGCATGAGGTTGCCACGGCCCCAATCCAGCTAGAAAAGGGGCGGCTGGAGGCCGCCCCTTAGGGGCCATGTGTCATGCCCCTTAGTAACCCTAAATGCAAGGCAGGGATGCTTCTGGAAAAAGACAACAGAGGCTTGATAGGAAAGCTAGGTGCTGAAGGGGACAAAGAAGTTCTCATGGCTCCCTGTATTGTCAATTAATGAGTAGCAAAGAGATAAACTCATTATATTAGGAAGGGGAGCAATGTGTGAATGGTCCAATAGTCCAGTGCTCTCAGCTAACAAGTATATTAGCTATTTACAGCCCATCCAGTCAGTAAAGGATCTATCTCTCTGTTTATCAGAACTTTTAGGCATGGTGAAATGGAAAATGAAACAAAAAAACAGAAATGTGATAACAAAAACAGCGATGATGTGGCAGCAATTTTATACCCATTAACTTCCAAGCACAATTTCCAGAACATCCCTAGCCAGCATGGCCAAAGTGGTAAATATAATTCTGGAATGCACACACTTGGAAAGTGTCATCCAAGAAAGTAACTTTTTCCAACTCTGAAAAAAATGGATTACATAGATAATAATTTTTAAAATTTTAATAACAATTCATTTAAAATAATAATTTATTTCTTTTGGTATGCTTTGTGCTATTCCAGTATAATTTGATATGCATTTCCTAAGCACTTGCATTTTCTCCTCCAAGAACTGTTATCCAAGGAAGATAAGGACTGAGCATCTGCTCCAGCAAACAGGTGCATCATGGATGCTTCCTGTTCTTCTTTCTTGCCAAGGATTCAAAGATACAGTATCTACATATATTGGTGGTAGCTTCATTCTATTTATAACTCAAAAGCACTCAGGGAAGCTAACAATGTATATATTTTGTGTATATTTTTATCTTGTATTTTTTTAATTGATGTAACCCGCTCCGATTGGATACAGATTGGATTTATTTTGCAAATAAAACATTATTATTATTATTATTATTATTATTATTATTATTACAATCTGCATAAAATTAAACACTATAAATTCCCTGGTAACAAATACCTAAAAGCACAAATTGCAATATACAAAGTTAGAAACATCTAAACCCACAAAGAAATACCCTTCATAAATACTCTGAAGACAGACCTTTCAAAATATTTAGACACAGGTTGAGTATCCCTTATCTGAAATGCTTGGGACCAGAAGTTTTTTCGATTTTGGCTTATTATTTTTTTCAGTTTGGAATATTTGCATATACATAATGAGAGAAGGAACCCAAATCTAAATACAAAATTCACTTATGTTTCATATACACCTTATACACATAGCCTGAAGGTAATGCCATACAATATTTTTAATAATTTTGTGCATGAAACAAATTTGCATAGACTGAACCATCAGAAAGGAAAAGTGTCACTATCTCAGCCACCCATGAAAAAAAATGTGGGTTTTTTTGTATTTTGTATTTCAGAATTCCAGATAAGGGATACTCAACCTACATTGTTTTGGAACCTCTGTAATAATAAAATATTTTTGGATGAATTATACTTCTATTTCGCAATATATTACACTCATCGCATGGCAGGAGTACAAAAGGATGACCTAATTCAATATGATAACTTCACGTGACACAAGCAATTAGCATTTAAACATTCCTATAGTAGTTACATATGCAAAACGTAATCATTGTCACTGGGCCTACACAAAATAACTGACTAGGAAGTTAGAATCTGGAGGTAAAAGAAATCTGGAAAAAGACAGGATACTTGCTGGCATGCCCACACAGAAAGGAGTTATGTTGTTACTTTTCCTCAAAGTTACTTAGCCTTCTAAGTTAATAGGATGTTTCCTTAAACAGTACAGTACCTTGTTTTCCTGCTTCCTAATGTAGAAAATATAAGAGAAATTATAGAAGAAAGGAGATATTTTGTTCTACAACCTTGACACTGTAAGAAAAGTATTTCCATCAATTGTCACTGGCTAAGAGATCTCAGTAAAATCAGTTGGGTGCTAAGGTCCACACAGAGACATGCACATCCTTTCATTTTAAATCAGAATATGGAAAAGTTATTTTTTCACGGCACATCCAAGTACACCACATCAATGAGCAATGGTTTTGTAGCACGGATCAGCCCAAGTGGACTGTCAGAACTGACTTACAGTTCTTCAAGAGGCTGCAGAACTGTCCTGACCATCTCAAATCATTAGCCATGCTAGCTGGAGAGGACAGAAACAGTCGTCCAACACACCTGAGAGTATTAGGTGAGCAAAGGTGAACTGTAAAGGAGAAAAATCCCCAAAGGCTTGCCCTGTAAACAGACCTCTGACAGTGAAAATATGTAATCCCCAGCTGCATAAACAGGAGGGAGGACTGAGACAGTGTAACTTGTTCAGAGCCTCTTACCCTACCTAATAGCCTCTTAAGTATTGTTCTGTGGCACAAGTGGAACATAAATATAACTTTTCAGGATAAAGATAACAGTGGAATATAATTAACACATGGCTACACATACCCAGCTCCCTAAGTCATTCCTTATAGGGTATGGTTTCCACATTGTTCACCATTTTGGAGCATGTCCAGAGGAGGGTGACCAAAATGATGGTCTGGAAACCATGCCTTATGAGGAGCAGATTAGGGAGCTGGGTATGTTTGGCTTTGAGAAAAGGAGGTTAAGAGGTGATATGATAGCCCAGGGATGTAATACTGAAGATGGAGCCAGTTTGTTTTCTGCAGCTCTATAGGACCTGGAATAATGGATTCAACCTACAGGAAAAGAGATTCCACCTCAACATTGGGAAGAACTTCCTGACAAGAAGAGCCCCTTCAAATATTATACTTTTAAGGAGTGGGTGCTGTAGGTTATATTTCAAAGGAAGGAACTGGCAAAACCTCCTTTGAGTATTTCTTGCCTTTAAAAAAAACACTATTATGAAATTTAATCCAAAAGTCAACAGGTGACCTGAAGGCATGCTTGCGCATATGCACACACATCTAAGAAAAAGTTAACATGTGAATTCAAATTCACATTTGCAAACATCTGCATAATAGAGGGATTGGCTGATATACCCTATTTCCAAATTGCCCAATTCCTGTAGTTTTGGGGGGAGTTCATAAAACAAATCACAGAAACTTAGCTAGGAGTAGGCTTGTCAAAGACTCCTGGAAGGCTCTACCTCTCAGCTGCATTTGTACTCTGTTGTGTTTTACGCCAAATTGGGATTTTAACTCTGGTCTCCCAGAGTTCCAGTCCAACACTCAAACCAGTATGCCATACTAGCTTATGTATTCATGTATAAAGGTAAAGTTAGTCCCTTGACATGAATGTCTAGTCATAACCGACTGTAAGGGTGGTGCTCATCTCCATTTCCAAGCCGAAGACCCAGCGTCGTCCGAAGACTGCTCTGGTGGTCATGTGGCCAGAATGACTGCACCAAACGCTGTTACCTCTCCACTGAGAAGTGGTACCTATCTATCTACTTGCATTTACATGCTTTTGAACTGCTAGTTTGGCAAAAGCTGGGACTAGTCATAGGAGTTCACCCCATCATGCACCACTCGGGCCTCAAACTGACAACATTTCAATCTTCTGATCATCAGAATTGGTGTCTTAACCACTAAGCCACCACATCCATGTACAATCCATATATAATCTATGTATAATCCATGTATAATCATGTATAATGCCCAATAAATTGAAATGTAAGTTTTTCTATTACAGTGCCCCTGTGTCATACGTGGGTGCATCAAGATACGTTGAAAGCCATATGCCCCAGAGGCAATGGCACATGTGCCCATGGTGCGTGCGCCGCGCTGCAGGCATGAGCCTCATTGTTTTCAATGGGGTTCCACCATACACAGTATTTCCTTTACGTGATGGGGGGCAGGGTCTGAGATGGTTACCCTGAATAAAGAAAGGGCGCACTGTACACAGAAAAATTCTCAGGAAATCTACATTTGAGCAAGATCCCTAAACTGGAACAGTTACATTTACTGACAACTAGGGAATCAGTTTGGAGCAAACATTTCCTAAACAAAAAAAAAACAAAAGCGCACAACACAGTGCTAAAAACCATGGTTTCTTCTTAGCTTTTTTTCCTATTGCACAAGAAGCCAGAGGTCTGGTAGTGTGGAGATGCTTGACCTTGAGCAACCTCGCATCATGGGTTATTTTCCATGGCATTATTCTAATGTGCCATTCAAAGTGCAGCCATGCTACAGACGCACTGTAATAATATGTGCGCACCTTCAAGTTGTTCAGTGGGGATTTGCCACATTCTTCCTCAGAGGCTGGGAGAATATGATTTGCCGAAGCTTACTCAGTGGGTTTCCATGGCCAAGTGGGGATTTTAACACTGGTCTCCAGAATCCTAGTCCAATACCTAAACCACTGCATCACCGCTACTGTTTTACAAGGCTACAGTACCTCTTCCATATTCTATTATTCAAAGCTCCTCATAACTCAACTGCCTTGGCTTCTCTACTGGGACTTTGATGTTTTTTGCCTGGCTGGAAATGACAGTCTAGCTAGCCACTTACTTGTTTACCTCAGCTGTCTAACCAAATCTATGTTCAATGCTTGAAGGGCCAGCTAAGTATCAGAAAAGATCTGCCTTTCTTGTCTTTGTGACAGTTCTCTTACATGATCTTTTAGAAGTAAAAGAGCTAAAATTGGGAGTAGTTAGGGTTGTTAGTTGTGATGGAAGTCCCCCTCCACACACTGAGTTTCTTCTCATAATTGGAGCATTTAAGGAATCAGTGAGATTTAAGAAGCAGCAACATATATAGGATTCCAGACCAGGATGCAGGCCAAGAAAGCCCTTCTTAGACTACAACTTCCAGAGTCCCCTAGAGACCATGGCTGCAGGCCTTGTTGGCTGGAGATGATGGAAGATGTAGTTGAGAAAAGGAACCTTTCCAAAGTCTAGACTGGGATTTCTAAGCATGAGACTTGGGTTTTCCTGGGGATGCATCCACACCGCAGCATTAAGGCAGTCTGACATCACTTTAACTGGAATGTATGGTTTGATGAGAGATTCAGTCTGTTCTATCAGACCAGTCTATCTTCCTCACCAAACAAAAAGTGGCAGGATTCTGTAGGATAAAGTGATGCTTTAATTCTGCATTGTGGATACACCCTGGGTCATACTGCTTCCAACCTTGCCTCTTAGATAAAATACAGAAGGCAAAAATCAATGACTGCTGCTGCACTGCTGTTTGAAAAGCATTTCCTGTGAATGAGCCAGTCTCCTGAAACATGGCTCTCTAGAGGTGTTGGGTTACATGGTAGCTGGGAATGATGGGACTTGTTGTCTCACCCATCTGGAGGGCATCAGGTTGGTGATGGCTGGAATGAAAAAAGAGGAAGTCATAGCTATTTTAAATCACTGTAGAGGCATTGGAACAAGTCATATCCCTGTCACCAGCTGTTCCACTGTTCCTCGTGTCCTTCAGATCTTCCATATCTCTTATTAATTCTAACCAATAATGCAGACAGGCATTGACCTGGCAGAGGCAGTACATGGTATATATGACTGTGATACCAACCACAGAAAAGAAGAAACACCTACTAGAGTAGAAACATGCAAGACTTAAAACAGTCAAGAGAATAAAACCAAGGCTACAAGATGACAGATATAGAAAATGAAATCCTACTTTTGTAGACCACAACAAGGAAGCAACATACAATTCCAGTCAATATACCAAAACTCACACATATTCCATTCCCGTTATGCATGTTTATTCACAGAGTTAACTCTTCTCAAAACTGCAAAACTTGTTTCTGGTTTCACACACACATGACAAAATATTGATGATGGGGGTTCCATCTGAGATATAATCAGATGGACAGGCATTACCTAAGGACTGCCCAACTCTGGGAATTGTTACAGGATTCATCTTGAATACTGATCTTATTTGATTTGCCTCACTTATAATGAAAACTCATTTGGTGCTATCTGTAACAATTAAGTTCAAGTACCGTATCATTCTTTTGTTTGTTTCTTTGTTTTATTGTTGTGTTTATGTGTCCCTGTATTAGTTTGTATGGAATATAAATTCAGACATTTATGCAAGGCTCCTTACAGCCTCAGATTTCCTTGAGGAGGAAGAAGCTTCTACCTAATGAAGGCAATTTTAGTTTTCCAGAGTTCAGTCTGTATCACTTGGGGCTACTGCATATACTCATGTATAAGTCTAGAAATTTTGGTTGAAAAACTTACCCCAAAAATCTGAGTTGACTTATCCATAGGTAAGTGTAAATACCGTACTTTAACTCTTATTTATAAAAAGGAACAATCCTCTGGTGAAAGGCAAGAGCGTAACCTATCATGGAAGCACTGATCTCTCCTCCATTCTCTCATCCACCCGTCTGTAGTACGAGCACACTTACGCCTGCTAGAATTTTCTAAGTTATTTGGCATTGTTTTCCTTTTTTCATCCTTTAGGTCCTTTGTTATATACCCCTAATTTTTACCCTCGACGTATCCATGGATTATATCAAAATGCATAGTTTTGGCCTCAAAACCTGCCCTCAACTTACCGTATATACTCAACTATACGTCAACCTCATGTATAAATTGAGGGCAGGTTTTTGGGCCAAAATTATGGATTTTGCTATGACCTGTGGATAAGTCGAAGGTAAAATTTAGGGGCATATAGGAAAGGATGGAAAGGATGAAGCAAAGCAAAACAATGTCAAATAACTTCCAAAAGTCCATCAGATATACCTCTCTGGGCTTATTCTTAAGACTAGATGGATGAGAGAGTAAAGGGGGCAAGTGCTTCCAGGAGAGATTATACTCTTGCTTTTCAGCAGGGGATGGTTCCTTCCTTTAAATAAGAGTTAAGATGCAGTACTTACATTGACCCGTGGGTAAGTCAACTCAGGTTTTCTGGGTCAATTTTTTGACCTAAATTTCTAGACTTATACATGAGTATATACAGCATACACGAGGTCGACATAGTCGAGGATATATGGCATTTCTTGAAATGTATTAGTCACTGGGATTTTTCATGCATACTGGAAAAAGCTCAGGCTTGAATTTGTGATCTTCAAGTCTGGTGACTCTTTTCACACTAAATTTACCATATGGTAACCCAGACTTGAAACCTGGGAAGAAAAACTTATGTGCAAGGATTGGACTGATAAGGCAATTCTCAGTCTGGATCAACGGATGGCTTCTGACGACGAATTTCTTCCATACACACAGTACTTGGATATGACCAGCCAACTTTTACAGACTGGCAATATCTTAAATTACAACACAAATAGGTATCTAGGTAATGCCCTTAAGTTTTTAGAGCCTCAAAGAGCCTATATGCATGGGCAGGATACCACAGACCAACCCTGTTGTATCCTACCCATGGTTCCAGACTGTTCCTGTACCCCAGGCCAGTGTGGTGAAGGATTGGTGTTCACATGCCCATCTTTTCCTACACGATGGAACAGCCAGTACCACATACTCCTTACCTGCTGCTGTGACTGCATTCCCTATGAAGGCCCACGCTGCAGCCCATAAGGGCAGAAACAGATCACCTGGCTTCACCCACATGGACAGGCACCCCCTTCCAACATCAATGGCTGCAATTGGAACCTTTAGATGGAACGTGGTAGTGAAGCAGGTAAGGGGCATGCGGCCATGGGGTCTGCCAGCTTTTGTGGCAGTTTCCAGGAAGCTCTGCCACAAACAGCCAATTAAAAAACACCATGCTAAGGGACATTTGGGCCAGGACCAATCCCAGACTGGGGCTATTGATCTGTGTCATCTCAACAAGAAAATGCCAGGTTGGGGTTAAAACAGACTTTTTGGCACATGTGTACAGCCCCAAAGTCTACTCCATTTTTGGAAAAGCTCATGGAGCCCGGGGGGGGGGGTGGTGGAAAAACCAGATATATTTGTTTATAAGTGTTCTGAATCAATAGCTATGACATTTTGTGCTTTACGAACACCATACTGAATTTTATAGTCCTGTTTTGCTCAACCAATAGATCTCAGCATATATCTTTTAAAAGAATGATCTACTAATACCCAGTGGTTCTTTCTTTTTTGAGAAAGCTTGGTCAAACTAATTTTTTCAGATTTATATGTATTTTTAAACGATTTGTATGCATCAACAGAAAAAAAGTATCCATGCCTTTAAAGACTAACACTGGAAAGATAAGCATCCACTCTCTGTTAATCAGTGCATGACGTACCTGATAACTCTTTCGGCATTTGACCATAGGCCATATATTTAGATATGCATATGTGGTTTTTAATGTTGTATTTTCAGTTTATTATCTTTTGGCTTATTTTTTAAATTAAATCATCTTTCTTTCTTTCTTTCTTTCTTGTTTGTTTGTTTTTAATGTGATTTTTGCAAGGCTCTAGAGCAGTTAACAAACAAAAAATAAGTAAAGACAAGCTTGCGTACTCATACAATGTTGCTCCGTTGGCACAAGATGCTAATGTTGTTTTGTTTTAATCTTTTATCTTAGGACAATCCCTTATATCTCAACACAACTTTAGTAAAGTAGGCTCTGTATCCAGATCTTCAATTTTGAGCAACTGTGGATTATCACACCCCATATTATTAAATGGCAGCAACATGAATGTGCCACCATTTAATAATATGGGGTGTGATGAACCACAGTCATTCAAAATTGCATTCATGTCGCCACCAATTAATAATATGGGGTGTAATCATTTGAATTTTTTCCTACCCACAGGACCCCCTGGAACAATCCTATAGATTAACTGTTTTTAAATAACATACATGCATATCTACTTACTGGTACTTTTGTATATTTTTACTCTGTAGTGGTTTTAATAATTTAGAAATGCCTTAAGTACCAGTATTGGAAAAGGGGAGGTTATATGTTAGATTTGGGGAGCTATAAAAGGGCAGCAAACTGTTACTTGTTGACTTTTTCTCCTTCTGTTTTCATTGCCAAGGAAGGAGAGATATACATATACAGTATTTGTGAGCTTTCCTGCCAAAATAGCTTTGCTGGCTTTAGGTCTCAGGTACACTGACAATGAGAGGCAGCATGGTGTAGTTGAGCATTGGATTCAATTCCCCACTCAGCCATGGAAACCCACTGGGTGACCTTGGGCAAGTCACATACTCTCAGCCCCAGAAAAAAAAACTATGATAAGGTTGACTTAGGGTCGCCATAAATCAGAAACAACTTGAAGGCACACAACGACAACAGCAACAAACGCTGACTACCCTGGGAGGGTGCCATTAGTTTTTCTACCTCAGGCAGCTAAAATTGTTATGCAGGCCCTCAACAATTGTTCTACCATGCTGTTTTAAAGCAGCGTTAAAGACATATCTCTCCCAACAGGCCTGTCCAGTCAGTTCTAAATCATGACTTTTTGTTTGTGTACTCTTATGAGTGTATTTTAATGATTTAATAGTGTTGTGTTTTAACTGTGAGTCCTTTGTTTTTCATGGGGTGTTGTATTTTACTATGTTGTAGCTCATCTCGAGCTTTGAGGAAAGGCAAGCAAGAAATAATAATAATTATCATTATTATTACCAACTCTCACACAATCTTTTCCCTCGCACAATAAAGACTGTGAGAAATGCTAGCCAAGTGACTTATTTGTTTTATTTCATTTTTTTTCCTCCTTATACTTAAAAGGCCATAATCCAGGGGAATGACTTATTGAGGCGTTTTAGCCAAACATTCCCTGAGGAGAAGGGAGTGACCCTCTCTTATCTGCTTTTATTACCTTTTCTCCCACTCAGCTGATGGAGCAGGCCTCTTTTTTAAAAAAGGTTGATTTTTTTTTTATTCTTGGAGGCTTGTTTTACTTATTTATTTACTGTATTTATGCCCTGCTCTTCAGAAACAAGTGCTCTCAAAGCTGCTTACAAATTGTTAAATTTGACAATTCCTTGTCCATTCCCATTCCCTTCTCCTTTTTTGTGTCATGTCTTTTTTTAGACTGTAAGCCTGAGGGGCAGGGAATTGTCAAATCAAGCCAGTCTGAATGGGAGCAAGCATGAATCCAGAATGAAAAAGGCAGTCTGATTCTGGATTTAAAGTATGATAGGGAGTCTGTGAGGAAGGAAAAGTGGCACCCAAACTCACCCAGAAACTGTCCACCACCAGCTTAGAGGCTCATTGTAGCTGTTGGGTGCCTTCAAGCCATTTCTCACCAGTGGCGATCTTAAGGCAAGGGCTTATGTTGAGGCTGAGAGTGTGTGACTCGCCCAAGGTCATCAGGGAGCCATGACCAAGCCAGGAATTGAACTGTGACTTTCATTGCCGAAACCTTGACACCACCTTGGTTCTCTCATGTTGTTATGGTGGCTCACGTTGTTATGGTGGTGTGCCTCCAAGTCATTTCTGGACTTAGGGTGACCCTAAGGCAAACCTTGGGAGATCTAGTAATGGTTTGACTCTTGGACTATGACTCTGGAGACCAGGTTTCGATTCCCACCTTGGCCATGAAACCTATTGGTGACCGCTCACACTCTCTCAGCCTCAGGGGAAGGCAATGGCAAACCCATGTTGCCAAAAAAAACCTCACAATGGGTGTTGCCTTAGGGTAATTTCAACTTTTTCTATTATTCGTATTATTCAGCTTATTCTATTATTCTGCATGATCTCCAGTTCTTTGTGGTTCACTTTTGCTATTGGATTTGATACCTGCATGGTTTCCCCTTAGTTTTTTAGGCACAGTCCTCTTTTTTCAGACCCTCCTGTGTGTTTCGCTGGGGTCAGTCGCCTTAGGCTCACCCCAAGTCAGAAACCACTTGAAGGAGGCACACAAGGTGAACCTATCCTGAGATATTTTTAGCAGGCTTCTTTGGGGGGAGTTGCCACTGCCATTCTCTGAGGCTGAGAGAGTGTGACATTTGCCAATGCCATCCTCTGAGGCTGAGAGAGTGTGACATTTGCCAATGCCATCCTCTGAGGCTGAGAGAGTGTGACATTTGCCAATGCCATCCTCTGAGGCTGAGAGAGTGTGACATTTGCCAATGCCATCCTCTGAGGCTGAGAGAGTGTGATATTTGCCATTGCCATCTTTTGAGGCTGAGTGTGACATCTGCCATTGCCATCTTTTGAGGCTGAGAGAGTGTGACTTTTGTCATTGCCATCCTCTGAGGCTGAGTGAGACATCCTCTGAGGCTGAGAGAGTGTGACATTTGCCATTGCCATCCTCTGAGGCTGAGAGAGCCCAGTGGGCTGTGGATCCTCCAGAGGAGATCTGAACCCTGGTCTCCAGAGTCCAACACTCAAACGTGGATTTCTTGGAAGGGTTCACACACACATCCCTCTTAAAAGGGAAGAAGAGCAGGGCGAGTCATCCATTGACCCAGCTTCTTCTTCTTGCCCTCCCTCCGCATGGGAGAATTAATCCGGGTTGGGACCGCTTGGAGTGCCCTGGGTGGAAGCTATGGAGTTCTGGGGGTTGCAGTTGGTTGTGGCCCTTCCTCTGCCCACCCAAGGAAAGACTTACCTTGATGATGATTGATGATGATGACTATGATGATGATGATGATCTTCTTCTTCCCAGCTTTCCCGACCTGATGAGGACCAGCCCCAGCCCACGATCTGGAGCCACCACCAGCGATGGGGAACAACTAAGCCAACCCAGGCTCAGTCTTCTGGTCAGCTTTGGGCAATGCAATGCATGGACTCAGGCTCTGCATCCGCGTGACCAAAAGCCAAGAGGAGGAGCCCCAGAGGAGGAGGCTGAGTG
This sequence comes from Urosaurus nigricauda, assembly GCA_034509955.1. Lineage (NCBI taxonomy): Eukaryota > Metazoa > Chordata > Lepidosauria > Squamata > Phrynosomatidae > Urosaurus > Urosaurus nigricauda. The sequence goes on from JAOEGL010000006.1 coordinate 86,944,735, forward strand.
AGTGGGGAGGAAACGTCACGTTTGCGCTGCAAAACGAGTCACTGGAAGCCTTCCTGGCCTGCAAATATGGGAAGGATGCCAAGAAGGAAAGGAAGAAGAGGACAGAAGAAGAATAAAGAGCCACTGGCTTCTAGGAAGGACCAAGAGGGGAAGCCCACCTGGCCAAAGGCTGATCGCTTATGGGCTCCTCTTTGGTGGCAACAATAAGGAGGAGGAGGGTGGAGGAGCTTGGATTGATGCCAGCCTTTGCCTTCCAGGGAAATGACTCTGCTGCTGCTGCTGTTGTTGTTGTTGTAGATTCCCTGACCCTGTTGTTGTCTGCCCTTGAGTTGACCTCTGTAAGATACATCCAGGGACAGCAATTCTAGTAACAACATCAACAACAACAATCCACCAAAAGATGCCAGCCACAGATGCTGGCGAAACGTCAGGAAGAAACTCTTCTAGAACATTATTATTATTTATTTATTTATTTATTTAGATAGCGCTGTACATTTACACAGTGCTGTACATACAGTCTTATAATTAGACGGATCTCTGCTCTCAGGCTTACAATCTAAAAGAGACAACACAAAAGGAAAAGGTGGTGGGGAAGGGGGTGAGGTCCAGTGGTCCTTCTCTCCCTCTGGGACCAGGACCAAGGCAGATGGACTGGAGGGAGGGCTTGGCCTCTTAATAAATAGTTAAAAGGAGGCATCCTGGGGCAGATGGCACAACCCTGGGAACGCTTCCCTAAACAATACAGTCTTTAACTTAATTTTGAATCTGGTTAGAGAAGTGATGAGGCGGACATGTGGGGGAAGAAGGTTCCAGGAGTGAGGGGCAGCAAGTGAGAAGGGACGAATCCGGGACGGGGCAGTGGAAATCCTCGGCTGGGACAGGAGACCTTGACTACCAGAACGGAGGGTACGAGAAGGAGTGTGAGGAGAAAGAAGTTCAGACAAGGAGGGGCCAGTCCGTGGAGGGCTTTGAAACTCAATAACAAAAGCTTGTACTGGATGCGGAAGAACATGGCAGCATAACAGCCCAGAAAACCCACAAAAACCTATGGATGCCGGCCATGAAAGCCTTCAACTTCACAATACACAGATTAACATGGGAATCACCTACACAGGGTCACACTGTGTACATATATATATGTATACCCACTCTCTTCCATGCCAGTATTCTCTGAAGCTGCCAGTCACAGATGCTGGCGAAACACCAGGAATAAAGTCTTCTAGAACATGGCCACATAACTCAAAAAACCCACCAAAAAAAACCCCTCAGGAATAAGCTCTTCAAGAGCATGGCTACATAACCTGAAAAAAAAACTAAAAAAACAACTCAGGAAAAAAAGCTCTTCTAAAACATGGACACATAGCCTGGAAAACCCACCAAAAATCAGGAATAAACTCTTCTAGAAAATGGCCATGTAGCCCGGAAAACCCACAAAAAAATTATAATGATCCTTTTCTTGGGCCAACCAAAATATACAATATGCATGTGGCAAGCTTTCAAAGCTTCGCTGGCTTCTTTGTCAGACAAGGTGTTACAAACCAAACAGGAGTGGGGCTAAGCATGCGTAGAGATCTTGTGTAGTACATAGTTTTTTTAGGGTGTTTCGGGCTACGTGGCCATGTTCTTCTAGAAGAGTTTATATTCCTGACATTTTGCCAGCCTCTGTGGCTGGCATCTCCAGATAAATCAGCCACATTTGGTGGAGTGGAACCCAGGTACAGAGATATATATGCCATTGGTATGTGAGCACGAAACGTCAGGAATAAACTCTTCTAGAACATGGCCACATAGCCTGAAAAAAAACACAAAAAAACTATGGATGCCAGCCATGAAAGCCTTTGTAGCACCTTTGAGAGTAACTGAAAGAAAGAAATTGGCAGCATGAGCTTTCATAGACTTTGATCTGCTTCCTCAGATGCGAAGACGTAGACTGAAGTCTACGAAACCTCATACTGCCAACTTCTTTCTTTCAAAGATATAGCCGTGTTAGCCTGTAGAATCAGTACGCAGAGAGATCTTGCAGCACCTTTGAGACTAACTGAAAGAAAGAAATTGTAGCATGATCTTACATAGACTTCGGTCTACTTCCTCAGATGCATTTGGTGGAGTGGAAGCTAGACACAGACATATATGCCACTGGTATGTGAAGGTGTCAATTCAAATCCATTGTGTATGGAAATGAAGTTACAGGTCCAATTTTAATGATGGTCATTAGTGCACAAAGGCTTGTGAAAGCACAGAGATGAATGGGCAGATCCAGTCTTTCTTTCAGTTAGTGTCCAATGTGCTACAAAGTCTCTCCACATATTGTTTCTACAGACTACAGAAGGAAACAAAAATATTTAAATATAAAAAACGTCAATGCCAAGCCTGTTAGGATCTAGCTTTAAATCAGCAGAGGAGCAGAAATGTACCTTTGTCTAACTATGCTCCCCTAAGAACTGAGACTGACTCAAAACAATAAACAAGTAGCTTGTGGTTCAAAACAAAAGTTTACTCATGGCTTTAATCCATATTTACGTAGAGGCTATATCCTATCCTAGCCTTTACGTACATATAGATTATCCCATCTAGTGAATAGTTCAGGTAAAAAAAAAATTATCTCACCATCTTTCTAAAGAAAGCTGAGAGAACAGAGGAAGCTAAAAAACATGCAGTTCAGTTGAAAATCTTTGAAATAGTGTTTGTTAGTCCCCAAGGGGCAGTGACCTAAATCACATGGTTAGTTTGAATGAGAAAGAGAGAGAGAGAGAGAGAGAGAGAGAGGAGTTTGCATGCAGGAAATCCCTATCTACCTAAGGAGGGAGAAAGAGAATGCAAAAAATCTTCCAACAACCTCAACTCATGGCGACCCTGTGGATGAGACACTTCCAGTCCCCCCTGTCCTTCACTGCTTTGCTTAGATCATGCAAGTTACATGCTGTAATTTAGTAACTTGGTACCATCAACTCCAAATATATGCTTAATTATAAAGCTAGGTTGGTAAAGAAGTTGATGTTGTTAATTGCCTTTGAATACACTTCAACTCATGGCAACCCTATGGATGAGACACCTCCAAGACCCCCTGTCCTCCACCCTCTGCTTAGATCCTGCGAGTTACATGCTGTAATTTAGTAATTTGGCACCATCAATTACATCAAAATATATGGGGTGGGGGGACCTTTTGCAATACACAGTTATAGCGGTATGATTCCACTTTAAGCACCACAGCAATCTCTTGGGGAATTCTAGTTTGCTGAGACACTAGAGCTCCCTGGCTGAGCATACTAAATACCCCTCCCCAAAATACAAATCCTAGGATTCCATCAAATGGAACCATAATGGCATAACAGGCTAGTGTGAAAGGGCCCTGGTTTATTTAGAACAGCAGTGTGGCACCCAAAAGATAAATCAGAAATGCAGAAAAGTTTTGCTGGTAAAATAAATCACACAAATAAATCACTTAGAAACAGTTGTTAAAACATTACTTCACACCCTAGCCCATTCTTTATAAACTTTCTGTTTTAAAACCCTATCCAAGTGAAAAGGTTTAGCCTGTTGCTGGAAGGCCAACAAAGAGGAAGCCATTCTACCCTTCCTGGGGAGCGAGTTCTAGAATCTAGGAGCAGCCACCAAAAAAGATCCACCACTTGCAATGGTGGTGGAATGGAGGTAAGGGCCTCTCTTGAGAATCTCAGAACCTGGGCCAGCTTCTACAGGGAGATACACTCTGCCAAATAACCTGGACCTGAGCCATATAGGGCTTTTTAGGTCATAACCAACACTTGGAATTGTGCCCAGAAACAAACTGCCAGCCAGCAGATCTGTTTCAACAATGGGGTTGTATGGTCTCTGTAGCTTGCCCTAGTTAACGGTCTCGTTGCAGCTCTTTGGGCCAGCTAAGGTTCCTAATACTTTTCAAAGGCTGCCACAAGTAGAGTTGTAGTCCTGGAAAAAGTATTTTAAAGAGTAGGTTCCATAGTACAAAAAAACTCAAATTACATGGACCCTGTAACAGTAAGCAAGTGGATTCCATCAGTTAAAAGGTAAATAATAAGCAAATACATATCAGCCAAAAGAAACATTATAAACTGTGCAATTGTGCGTGAAATCTGTAGTACACTTACAAAGGGAATAGCGTACTTCTTTTGGCAGCACATATATCAAAACTGATAAGAGTAAATTTCCATAGCCCCAGGCATTTGGTACATACTATCATGAATTTAAGCCCTCCTCACCAGCTACATTTGATGCAATGGCCACTAATAGTCCACAAATGTGTACACAGAAGATATACGGTAGCAGGATTAGACTTTGGGGTAAGAGGTGTGAAAGTTAGTGGAAGGAACATCAACAATTTAAGATATACAGTGTTTCTTTTGTAAATGACAGAGTATTATGGTATCTTAAAGAATAAACAGTATTATTTGGTACAAGTTTTGTGGATTTTGTTTTTAACTGCCATCAAGTCAACTTCATCTTATGGTGACTCTAAGAATGAGAGACCTCCAAATCACCCTATCCTCAACAACCCTGCTCAGGTATTGGAGATTCAGGATCATGGCTTCCCTGATTTGACTCTACCCATCTGGAATGCAATCTTCCCCTTTTCCTATTGTCATCTACCTTACTAAGCTTTACTGACTTTTCTAGTGAGTCATGTCTTCTCATGATAAGGCCAAAGGATGATAGTTTTGGTTTAGTCATCTTGGCTTTTAGGGAGAATTCAGGCTTGTTTTTCAATAAGACCCATTTATTTGCGGTCCATGGTATATATAGAACTCTTATCCAGCAGCACATTTCAAATGAGTTTATTTTCTCCCTATCGGATTTCTTCACTGTCCAGCTTTCACAACCATACCATAGTGGTGGCCACAATGGACAATACTGCGTACAGAGTTGTAGGCTAAAACATAGAACTCCAAAATTTTCCTACCCCTGTGCTATGCTTTCAACTCCCTTACCAGTTAGTAAAACCAAACTCCCATTCTTCAAATCATTGGTGTTGAAATCTTGATTAGTTAGATTCATATTGTGTCCCATGTTTATTGTCCAAGATTGCAATCCTATGTACACTTATTTAGCTGGCCACAAGATCCCATGGGATGCTGTGAGACTGATGTCTGAGCAAAAGTAGCACGTCATTGTACACAGTGGAAGGGGCAATAATTATTTTTATAAGATAGGAAGTTTTTCCCATGCCGTAAATTGTAATGACAGCATGCTTTCTACAGAATTCTAAGGGGCTGGATCTGGTTCCTTTATGGGATGGATTAGGTCTGTGGGGCATAGATTTTCCTTCTGTCCCTTAAAAAAATAACTTCTTTGGCCACTGGTGTTTAAAGTGAATCTCTGAGAGACTTTAACATTGAGAATGACTGTGCTGGATCAAACCAAAAGTTCACAACAATTAGCTGTTCAGAACTGTCCCACTATACCACTGTAGGAAAAGAGTGCTAAAATACTCATTGGGAAAGATGGTTAGGTTGTCTCCCTCTTTAAAACATCACAAATAAAGATAAAACCCATGCTTATGCATATTGCTTATTCCTTAACCACAGAGGGTAACTGCTCTGAACTTCCTTTCTCATGGGGGTTTTTGAGATATTTTGGAGTTGTTCAAGCTTCAAATCATAGGACCTAGAAGACTTGACACTAGAAATATCATTAAAAAAACAGTTAACAAACCTATACTGCTCCTTGAGGAGACATATGCTGTTAAAAGCATATGAATGATCTGGATATGAATAATTTTTTCCTCATTTACCATAGCATGGTTCAGTGTTGAAAACAATACTGGAATTTCCAGCTACTTCTCCCCACAATGATTCCATATTTGGAAAGGATATTATTGGGCAATGCAATAGATATGGAAAATAAAGGCAAGCCAGGAGAAAATATGACAGAACCAACAGCCATTCATAGAAAGGAAAATGTAGACTGGGGAGGTAGAAAGAAATGAAGCACTGCGCCAGCTAAGGATACATCTGTACTCCAGAAATAATGCAGTTTTGACGCCACTTTAATTGCCATGGTTCAATGCTGTGGAATTCTAGGATTTGTACTTTTGTGAGATGTTTATCCTTCTCTGTCAGGGTTCTGTTTTGTCCCCTGTACTATTTAACATATATGTTAAACTTTGTGGGGGGGGGGGTCTATAGTTTTGGGGTCAAGTATCACTGAGGCTGTCATACTTTGGACACATCATGAGAATGCATGACTCATTTGAAAAAGCAATAATGCTAGGAAAGGTGGAGGGAAGTAGAAAGAGAGGAAGGCATCTATGGATTGACCCTATTAAGGTGGTCATGGGTATGAATTTACAGGAACCAAGCAGAACAGCGGAGGACAGGGAGATGTCTCATCCACAGGGTCACCAGGGGTAGAGATCAATTTGGGGGTCGTTAACAACAACATCACTGGATATATTACTCCTTTCCACCTAATTCCAAGGAAGCTATTTCCGTGTAAACCACTGCCTGGCACCTGTAATGGAGTGGATGGGGGAAATCCATTTAATCCAGACAAGACATTTCTCCTGGTGAGCAGAAATACGGATTTGGGACTAGGGATTCACCCTATACTATTTAGAGTTATATCTCCCCTGAAGACACAGGTTCTCAGTTTGGCTATACTGGATTCAGGCCTGAATACAGATACAGAGGCCAGGTTTTGTTCATGACCAGGATGACATTTGCACAGTTAAAGCTAGTACACCAGCTATGCCCATTCTTGGAGACGTCTGCTCTGGCCATAGTAACATATGCCTTGGTTACATTCTGTTTGGATTACTATAATGCCACCATTCATGGGGCTGTCTTTGAAAAGTGCTCAGAAATTTAATTTGGCTCAAAGAGTTGCAGCCAGATTGTTAAATTGGGCTGACAACAGCTAGGCACAATTCAAAGTCCTGGAGACAAGCCCTATACAGCAGGAGTCCAGCATCTTCTTATATGAGCCCATTATTGCTCTTAGATAACCAGGAGAGTTCCTTCTCTCTGTTCCTTCCTATGATCATTTGGGAGAAATAGGGGAGAAGGCCTTCTCGGTGGCTGCTCACAGACTTTGAAATGCTTTAGTAAAACTACAATGGCTTTCTCCTTGTTCTCCTTCTGCCAGCACCTAAAAAAATTAATCCTATTCAGTGAGGCCTTTATGAACTGATTTTGATCAGCTTTAAATGTCTTTAAATTCCGTGCTTTTTTGGTGATTTTTTAAATACTGTCTTTTAATATAAAGACAGTTTTAATGCTACAGTTTTAAAAATTGTTTTAAAATAACTTTTATATTTCTATGTCACTCATGTTTTTGAATGATTTTTAATCTGTACTGATTTCAATGAAACAGGCCAGCAGAATCGAGGATCATAAAACCTTTTTTCAAAATGTAGGCCGATTTTGTAGGAATTTGGCGTTCCATCACATAGAATTTTTTACAAGTTGCCTTGGCATTTCTGTGTTGTAATATATGACTGAATGAAATGATCCTGCAAAGAATTATCCGTCAAGAAGTAAGACAGGGGTTAAAGTCTTCTAATACATGTTCAAAACACTTTAATTAACTGATACAAAACACAAAAGTATGTTCAAAAGCACTAAAAGAATTTGCACTGGAACACCAGCATCCACATTTGAGCAAAATTAAAAACAGCCTACAGTATTGGGGGGGGGGGGGACTTTTGTAATTGCAGGCCCATTCAAGATGCCTTGAAACTCATTACTGCGGGGAAAGGTGGGGTATAAATTATCATTATCATAATTATATAGTCTACACTAGGTCCAGGGGAGGGTAAAATTGGTTTCTGCACTTACTGAAGTTGCTCACACTGTTTAGACCAATCTCTAATGCTCTAGGATTTATTATTATTATTATTAGGCTTTATTTCTATAGTGCTGTAAATTTACACAGTGCTGTACATACAGTCTATTGAAATAGACAGTTCCCTGCCCTCAGGCTTACAATCTAAAAAGACAAGAGACAGAAGGAGAAGGGAAAGGTGATGGGGAAAGGGACCAAGTCCAGTGGATCTTCTCTCCCTCTGAGGCCTGGACCATGGCAGATGGACTGGAGGGAGGGCCCTGCTGCTTACATTGGCTTGGCCTGATGGCGTTGGGCCTGCATTTTACACTCCCTCCGAGGCCAAACAATGGTAGATGGCATGGAGGAAGGGCCTTGTTCTTTCGAGTAGGTCTTTTGATGTTGTGAACTAATGTTGTGTACTTTACTTTACTGCTGCTAATGGAGTTTAAATTTTACTTGTCCTCTCCTTTGTCTCAGTCCCCACATGGCCCAAGAGGGAAGTAGCCTTTGGCCAACATAGAGATCCCTTCAAAGCAAACTACAACAGAAATATCTGATACAAAATGTGGGCCTGTGACTCTAATATTGTCACTTTTCTTCTCCTGTATATTTTTAAACATCCTTTGCCTGATGAAGAAACCAGTGGAATTTTGAAATACATTTGTGTAATGTATTTTGTTTGTTTTGAATGGCCAATAAGGTATACTTCTTTTGTGGATTTGGGGCTTTGTTTTATTTTCCAAGAGTGCAAAGTCTGCTTCCTGCCTTCTTTTCAGATCCAGTCCCAGCATCAATAGTCTGCTAAGCTGTGAAGACCCTCACTCTTTGTCTAACTGAGTAAGAAAACTATGAGTCATCTCCATCTATCATCTCTGTCCTCCTGATCCTAAATTCCTCCTAAAGCACATCAGCAGAAGTTTAGCAGTTTCTTTTTTGTCAGGACTTTGAAGTGTTGCCTCCAGGCATCTTCACTGATAGATTAAATTACTGCAATCTTAGTCAAGGATTATAGGATTGGAAGGGGGGCTGGTTTGGTTGTTTTAACCAGCCCCAAAATGACTTTTTAGAGCGTCTAAAATAGGCAGGGTAAATTCAGTTGACTTTATAGTGACCAAAATCTTCCCAGCAACCTTGTCCAGAGTATGAAAATGGCACCTTTGGACTACAACTCCCAGGATCCTTGGTTATCTAGACAAAATAAAATAATAAAATAAATAAAATCAGGAGATTCAGTGGATTCAGGAGACAGTAGTCCAAATTGTCTGGGTTTTCCCCTCTCCAGCTCTGATTTATTCAAGGAAGCATTTGAAGATGAGCCCACAATTTTAGAAAATGAAATAGCAGCTGCATCCAAAGGACCTGGGAGAAATAAATCCCCAGAAACATACAATAAATATTAGACCTCCAAGCTGGGTCTGGAAAAGGAAGCGTCACTAGGGATTATACCCTTGGTATCCACTGGGGTTTGGATACCAAAATCCATGGATGCTCAAGTCCTGTTAAATATAATGGCATAGTAAAATGGTGTCCCTTATGTAAAATAGAAAAATCAATGTTTACTTTTTGGAATTTATATGGACACCAAAGAAACTCAGAAGAAAATCAACCTGTACTTTATAAATTATGGCAAAGCCTCTCATTGTGTAGATCATGAAAAACTATGGATCACTCTTAAAGAAATGGGTGCGCCATAACATTTGACAGAATATGGAGAAACAAAATGGTTTCCAAGTGGCAATGTCATCATGGATGGTTGCATTTTATCATCCTATCTGTTTAACTTGTATGCTTAACAGATCATATATAAAGCTGAATTAGACTCAGAGGAAGGCAAGAAAAAAAATCAGAGGAAGGAACATCAACAATTTAAGATACAATGTTGTTAGCAAAATATTGCTAGTAGTATAGAATGACTTGAAGACTTGGAACAACTATTGAAGAAAGTCAAGGAAGAAAGTCCAAAGGCAGGGTTACAGTTGAATATGAAGAAAAACAAAAACAATGATCACAGATGATTTAAATAACTTTAAACAGACAATGAAACAATTAAATAGTTTAAAATTTTCCATTCCTTGGCTGAGTCATTAATCAGATTCCAGACTGCAGCCAAGAAATCAGAAGACTAGGACTTGGAAGGGAAGCTATAACAGAACTAGACAAGGGACTCAAGTGTACAAATGTATTTGTGATGTCATTGACATGGAAAAATTGAATTTATTGGTTGTATATTAGGCCTAAAGGCAGCATATGCTGTCTGATCTTGACAAATAAACAGGACGAACCGTGATTAGTGCTTGGATGGGAGACCACCAACAAATAATAAGTGCTGTGGGCTATATTTCAGAGGAATGAACTGGCAAGACTACCTTTGGGTATTCCTTGCCTAAGAAAACCCTATGAAATGCATGGGGTCCCCACAGGTTGACTGAAAGGCACATACATATACACAGAGCATAAGATAAGCTATTGGGAAGAAGGAGTGAATTGAATGAATGACAACTGGTGGAATGTTTGAGGAGATTTGCATAAGGCTGATGAATGACAATTGGTGAATAACAGTTATTGTTGTATGCCTTCAAGTCCTTTCCAACTTAGGGCAACCCTAAGGCAAACTTATAATGGGGTTTTCTTGGTTAAGATTTGTTCAGAAGAGGGTTGTCATTGCCCTCCCTTGAGGAAGAAAGCACATGACCTTGTTTTGTGGCCAAGGTGGAAATAGAACCCTGATCTCCACTCCAAACCAGTACACCACTCTGGCTGTCCTGAATGACAATTAGATTAGGGTTTTTGATTAAGCTAGGACTGGAGTGAGTGAAAAGAATTTTTGGTTGCTGGTTTGGTACAGCTGATCTAAATTAGCGTGAGAGGAATATGTGAGAGAGTGTGTAGTTTCTTAAATGTAATAAGTAAATTAATCCACTATGTTATGTTTGTTGTTGTTGTGTGCCTTCAAGTAATTTCCAACTTATGGCAACCTTAGGTGAAACTTTTCATGGTGTTTTCTTGGCAAAATTTGTTCAGAGGAGGTTTGCCTTTGCCTTCCTCTGAGAGTAACATCTGTAAATAAAGAATTTTTGTTTTTATACACTTTTGGCTTCTGAAAATGCTATCTGTCTGAGACCTTGGATTCAGACAAGGTGCCTGCGGTAGCAACAATGAATATTGGGAAGGGGGGGGGGGTGATGTACATTGATGATGGAAGTTGCATAAATCTTCATAAATACATTTAGAACAGACCCCACAGTTGGTGTCACATAGGTGGGATAGGAGAAAGTCTTTACATTGTGATAACAGTGTAGACCAGGGACAGCCCTGGCTCTTGGTAACTGGAGTGATCACCATCAAAGTCTTCACTTTTGGTGGATGATAGCATAGAAACCTCACATTGGTGGCATTGCTGAGAGGAAGCCTTACAGCTGGTGGCACTGGAGGGATTGCCTGAGAGGAAAACTCCAAGGTTGATAGGAAAAGGATGGGAAAACTCTCACATTTTATGGCAGCTGCGGGATGGCCTGAGGGGAAAAGCCTTACAAAAATATTAAATACCAAAATCAGAATGGTCCATGCCTCTGTATTTCCAGTTTCCAAAAGGCAGTAGGAAAAGAGGAAGACAGCATGACAAGTAGATAACTCAGACAAAGTCATCTCTGACTCAGTTAGACTCAGAGGCAGGAGGAGTGAAGATAGGAGGAAGGAACATTAGCAGTCTAAGATACCAGATGACACAATAGCAGAAACAAACAAAAACCAGGAACAATTACTGAAGAAGGTTAAAAAATGACCACAGAAGATCTATAAGCATTCATCCTAGAGAATGAGAGAATTTAAATGATCAAAGAGTTCACATACCTTGGTTGAAATATTAATTGGAATGGCGACTGCAGTGCAGAAATCAGAAGAAAACTAGGATTGGGAAGGGCAGCTATGAAAGAACTGGACAAGATCATAAAGTATAAAGGCATAACTCTGAACATTACAGTGAGGATAATCCAAGCCATTATATTCCTCATCACCATGTATGGATGTGAAATATGGACAGTGAAAAAAGACAATAGGAAGAAAATAAACTCTTTTGAGATGTGGTGCTGCAGAAAAATACTGAGAAGACCATGAATGGCCAAGACAAACAAATGGATTCTAGAACAGATCAACTCTGAATTCTCCCTGGAAGCCAGGGTGACTAAATTGAGACTGTCATATTTGGCCATACAGTATAATGTGAAGGCATGGTTCCTTAGAAAAGACAATGATCCTGGGAAATGCAAAGGGCATTGAAAAAAGAGGAAGCCCACATGATAGATGGTTAGACTCAATCAGGGACACTACAGGCCTGGGCCTGACCCTGCAGGTCCTGAGCAAGGCAGTCAAGGACAGGGAGTCTTGGAGATGTTTCATCCACAGGGTCACCATGAACTAAAGTTGGCTTGTGAGCAGTTAACAACAACAAAACTCAATCAAGGAAGCCACAGTTTGCAAGTTTGCAATATCTGAGCAAGTCATCTGTTGGCTTATGGTGACTCTGAATTTCATAGGGTTCTCTTAGGCAAGGAATACTCAAGAGGCAATTCCTTCCTCTGAAATATGCCTACAGCACCTGGTATTAATTGGTGGTCTCCCATGTAAATACTATACGGGGCTTATCCCTCTTGACTTCCAAGATCAAACAGGATGTGGTGCCTTTAGATTATTTAGGCCCTAGGCAACACATCAAACAAAAATAGGAATCACACTTTCAGTTCTCTTAATTCAGAAAACCCCGGCAGCTTTGATGTCAGTGGCACAGTGACTCTAGGTCTTAGTGTGAATGGTAACATCCACGTAGGTTTAGCAGCTTGGATTGGCAATGTGATGCAGCAGCTAAGAATTCTAGGCTGCAGCAATAGGAGTATAATGTCTAGATGGATGGAAATAATTGTGCTCCTCTATTCTGCCTTGGTCAGATCTCACCTGGAATATTGTGACCAGCTCTGGTTGCCACAATTCAAGGAGGATGTGAACAATCTGGAGTGTGTCCAGAGGAGAGTGACCAAAATGGTAAAAGGAACAGCTTAGGGAGTTGGGTATGTTTAGTCTGGAGAACAGAAGGTCAAGAGGTGACATTATAGTCATGTTAAATATTTTAAGGGGTGTCATATTGAAGATGGAGCAAGCTTATTTTCTGCTGCTCCAGAAATAGGACGTGAACCAATAGAGTCAAGCTTCCTTCGACCTACACATTAAGAAGAACATCCTTATGGTAAAAGCTGTTTGACAGTGTAATACACTGCCTTGGAGCTGCAGTCTCTTTCTTTGGAGGTTTGTAAACAGAGGCTGGATGGTCATCTGTCGAGAGTGCTTTGATTATGTGTTTCCACATGGCAGGGGGTTGGACTGGATGGCCCTTGAGGTCTCCTCCAACTCTATGATTCTATGACTAAAGACTGGACTGGAGTCACTAATCCACTAAAACCGAAGTCACCAGCTACCACTGCCAGAACATTCTAGACTAGGTTGACTCATTGCTTATTTCCAATGCAGATTATAGAAAATGGCAAATATATGTGATGCAGATGTGCCCAAGGAATGATAATTTTACAGAGAAATATCAAGTCTGCTTTTAGTTCTCCAGCACTCAGTGAGCAAAACCAGAACGCAAGCCATATTTGCTTCTTGCATGGTTTCAAATAATTTTGTCCTTCCTCTGAAAACTCAGAAGACGCTGTTATCTGATTTGGCTTCTTCACCAGCCAGTTAATCCAGGTATAACTTGTTGACCTAAGAGGGGTTAATCTTTCTGCCCCATGTGGTGTAGCTTCACTGAGGAATGCTTCTAATTACTTGGTACTGAAACAATCAGATCCACAGGTCATCTGTTGCAATGAATGAACTGTCTCACCCTATCTAGTCTTACCATACAAGATGGACATGGTACTTCTAGCAACTTGCAAAGAGAAGGAGGAGAAGGAAGAAGAGGATAACAACATCAAAAACAGTAACTATTACTATTTATTTATTTGTAAACTTTCACAAAATAGTTTGGGCATGCATGATAGCAGAGTCAAAGACATTAATCATGTCTCAAATAATTTCCAGGAAGAGCCCCTGGTACTTGTGTAACCACATTCCAGACAGCATTGCAATTACACAGAGCAACGGCAGTGTACGAACAATAGAACTATACTGTGGTTTTCAAGCTGGGAAAATGTGTTGTCCTTCATTCAGAACTGTAACGTTGAGAAAGTGTGGTCTCTAGATGTGCAGAAAGCATAAATATGAGAAACAAATGGGCATATGTCGCGCAAATAATTGGTTGTGCAGATGAGTTTTAATTAAAAAAAATTGAATTCATGACCTGTACTGCACCACCTTCATAGGTGCAGTTGGTGAGGACTCGGGAGAGAGCCTTTTCTGTGGTTGCTCCCAGACAATGGAACTCCCTTCCACGGGAGGTCAGGTCAGCCCCTTCCCTGCTTTCTTCAGCAGCTGAAGAAATTTTTATTTAGGCAGGTGTTTGGTGGCTGAATTTAACTTGTGCTGGTTTAAACTGTGTTTTAACTTATGTTTTAATATCAATAATGTTCAATAATTTTTTAACTTTTGTAAATTAACAGTTTTACTTCTGTCTTCTGAAATTATTTTGTCTTTTTCAATTATTGTAACCCACCTCAAATTTCAGGCTGAGAGAAAGGCAGGATATAAATACTTGAATAAATAAATAAATACATATAATAATTGTGAAGGTGAAGGCTTTCATGGCTGGCATCCATATTTTTTGTTTTGTTTTGTTTTGTGTGGGTTTTTCAGGCTATGTGGCTGTGTTCTGGAAGAGTTTACTCCTGACATTTTGCAAGCACCTGTGGCTGGCATCTTCAGTGAATGCTGGCATTTTCAGAGAATGCTTCCATGCCAGCATTCTCTGAAGATGCCAGCTACAGATGCTTGTGAAATGTCAGGAATAAACTTTTCCAGACCACAACCACATAGCCCAAAAAAACCCACACAAAACTATATTGTTATTGTTTGTGACCTTCATATGTATACACATCCCATTTATTTTAACTTACCTGTTATTTTGTTTGCTTGTTTGTAATTAACTTTCATAATCTTTCAAATTTGTTTGTAATTAACTTTCATAATCTTGCTTCCTATAAAACGTATAAACCAAGAAATCCCCATGGCTCAATTAAATTTTGAGTATGCGTGGGCAGGATCGTGCCATAAAAATATAACATAGACATTTTCATTATACATGTTCAGTGATGGTTGCTTTCCCGCTGGATGTATTACAGAGTAATAATTATGTACTAGAAAGGCATTTGTTGCTGTTTAAGTATTTTAAAGACATACAGTCAGCCCTCCATATCCCCAGATTCTTCATCCACGGCTTCAACCATCCATGGCTTGAAAATATCTTTTTTAATTTTTCAAAAAACAAACCTTGATCTTGCCATTTTATATTAGGAGGGGTAGTTAATACCTCAGAGGACAGAATCAAAATTCAAAATAACCTGAATAGATTAGAAATCTGGGCCAAAACTAATAAAAATAATTTCAGTACAGAGAAATGTAAGGTACTACAGTTAGGCAGAAAAAATTCAATGCATAGATATTGGATGGGGTACACCTGGCTTAACAAGAGTACATGTGAAAGGGACCTAGGAGTCCTAGTAGATCACAAGCTGAACATGAGTCAACAGTGTGATGAAACAATTAAAAAAGTCAATGAAATTCCAGGCTACATCAATAGAAGTATAGTGTCTAGATCAATGGAAGTAATAGTGCCACTCTATTCTGCTTTGGTCAGACCAAAATGGTGAAAGGTCTGGAAACTATTCACTATGAGGAGTGACTTAGGGAGCTGGGCATGTTTAGCCTGTCGAAGAGAAGGTTAAGAAGTGATACGATAGCTCTGTTTAAATATTTGAAAGGACGTCATATTGAAGAACGAGTAAGTTTGTTTTCTGCAGCTCTAGAGAACAGGATAAAGAGCAATGGATTGAAACTAAAGGAAAGTAGATTCCACCTAAACATTGGGAAAAATGTTCTGATAGAGCTGTTCAACACTGGAATACATTGCCTTGGACTGTCGTGGAGTCTCCTTCTATGGAGGTTTTTAAATAGAGGATGGATGACCATCTGTCAGGGGTACTTTGATTGTGTATTCCTGCATGGCAGGTGGTTGGACCTGATGGCCCTTCAGGTATCTTCCAACTTTTTGATTCTATGATAAAAGGGACACAATTTTACTATGCCATTGTATTTAATGAGAATTCACAGATTTTGATATCGACAGTGGGTCCTGGAACCAAACCCCAGTGGATACCGAAGGTCTGCTATATCCCCATTAGTGGGAACTACTGATGGTCTGTGTGTTTAAATGCTGAAAACATATCCAGGGTAGCCTTGTTGGCTATATAGCAAAGTACAATAACATCCCAAATCCACAAAATGGTTTGACCAGCCAAAATACACAAAATACATATGGAAACTTTTGAAGCTCAACTGCCTTCTGATGAAGCCTGATGAAGACCAGTGGAGTTTCAAAAGCTTGCATATGTATTTTGTGCATTTCCATTAATCGAATAATTTTGTGGATTTGAGACATTTAAATGCTATATGCCCTTATTTGGAGGGGAGAGTGCTACGCATGATTGTGCTGGACTAATAATAATAAGGGGGTGAAACAGATGGGCAAGAAAAAGTGGCTTGAAGCTGCCTTTTCTGAAGCCACATTGAAACCTCACTAACCACACCACTGGTTCCCAATGCAGCTGGAGTGCTCATGTCATGACCACATGACATGGCTTCAAGCCAGGAAGAAGTAGAAAAAAGCTGCTTAGTTTTGAAACGGCTTTTCTCTGCATAACGACACTTTTCTGCTGGCTTCAAGGAATGTGTCATCTAAATGCCACACCTTCAAGCCAGCCTGAAAGCACCTCTTTTTGTCTGTCTGTTTAGCTCCAATAACAACAACAACAACAACAACAATAATAATACCAATCTTTTTCAGTGCCTTAAACCTCCACACACTATATCACATCAATATCTCTATATCAAATTCACTGACACTTTCCTGTCTTTTATTATATACAAATACGATTTCTGTCATCTTATAATGAGCATTGGTCCATTCTTCACTTACATTGATTCTCCAATGTCTATGGCACAAGCTTCTCTGTTTATCTGGTGATAGCAGGGATTAAGGATCAGACCTACATGCAAACTGGATGTTCCACCATACCCTGTTGCCCTGTTGCCCCTGCCCATTGCTGAAACAGAAGTAAAGCTAGTGTATTCATAGTTTAAGGCCTAATTTTTCTAACCTAACTGAAATAATCCTAAATCTTGTAGTCACAAATAGTGAAAAGATTAACAGCTACCCTGCAGGCAGGGGTGGGAAGAAGGTAGATCTGGTTCTGCTGATATAATCTCTACAGTATTTATAGTAGATCAACAAGGATTTGCCTATCAGTTGTTTAACAATTGTAGGAACAAAATGACTCCATCTGTATCCTAATATGGCTGAAATGAAGAAAGCTTTTAAGATTTTTTAAATGGAGGGAGGGTGTCTGGAAGATCTCAGTTTGCTGGGGAGCACATCTAAAACAAATGAGTTCACGAATACCAAAGTTATCAAAACAAGTCCAGCGGAAAATTTGTACAGATGAACCTCAGGGTTGGATTCTTTTTTAAAAATCCAAACTATCAACATTCCCCAGAGCTTATTTAAATGGAAAGAATTGGGTTTACCCCCAGCACTACTTAGAGAATGCTATCCACCAAAACTCATTGACTGGGTAAGATAGGCATTAGTCAGAGAAGCAACCCTGAGAGTAATGGTGTCTCTGTATGTTCAGGAGAGATTTGTAGCCGAGATGGGAGAAACTATCCATGGAAAAACTATCACCCAAATATTCCACAAAGTTAGGCTTTAAGAGTGTCAAGAAGAAAGCCATTGCTGAAGCAAGCCTACAACAAAGCCTGCTCAAAGATTTCAAAAGCATACGTGGGAGACACAACAAACAAGTGTGAAAAGGGGTGGTGTTCTGTGGGTTATTTGAGGGGGATCTAGTTAGATTGAAACTGGACTTTTTGGCATAACTACAAAATATCTGGCACAAAGCCAAGTGTTCCATGCCCTAAAAACACCATCCCCAAAGAGAAGCATAGTTATGGCAACCTCATGTTGCAAGGCTGCTTTTTCTCAGCTGGGATTGTGAATCTGATCAGGAATAAAGGCAAGATGGCTGAGCCAAATGCAAGACAATTCTAGGGGAAAACCTGTCTTAAGTATGTGTTGAGTATCTTGTGTACAACAAGGGGTAAGAATATCAGATTCATTCCAATTCCAGATTTTAAGACAACAAAATGTGGGGGGATACTTCTGAAAGGCATAGCTTGTCTTCTGAACTGGTTGATGATTCTCAGAGTTCTAACAACAACAACAAATAATTTGCCTAACATATCTGTGCTTTTGCACCAAATAGATACAATACTGGAAGCCACCAGTAGCATGTTTATGGCTGACGGAGCAGTTGAGTACAGTGCCTCACATGTTCTCTTGTCTCTAAATCAAGATGGCCATAGACCTTCCCCTTGCTCACTACCATTACCTCTTCTTCATAAAAGAGAACAAAAGAGTGACAATTCAGATATGGGACCTGGAATGCAAAAAGGCTCAAGAGGCAGAATAAGTGTGTCAGAAATAAGTAGATGCTATTAAGGGATTCAGGGTGATGCAGTTTTCCCCTTGGAACACTGGTTCCTCTGATGACTCCGTTTTTATAATCTTCCAAGTCTTCCAAGACTGTCCCAAGCGCCCTTGAATGTTTTTTTTAAAAAGTGTTGTTAACTGCTCTCAAGTTGACTTCAACATATGGCGACTCTGAGAGACCTCTACGTCAACCTATCCTCAGCTGCGCTGCTCAGCTCTTACAGATTCATGGCCATGGCTTCTCTGATTGAATCTATCCACATGCTATGCAGTCTTCCTTTTTTTCTGTTGCCCTCAACTTTACCCAGCATTATGGTCTGTTTTGGTGAGTCTTTTCATCTCATAATATAGCCAAAACACAACTATCTTAGTTTAATCATCTTTGCTTCTAGGGGGAGTTTGGGCCTGATTTGCTTTAGAAACAACCCCAACTTTAGTATTCAATTATATGTTTTTACGTATCAAGATAATATCTAGTTCCTTCAAAATACATATATTCATTGAAAGTACTATCTTCTTCAGTCTGTGAGTTCATGTGTGTCCATTCCTGGCAGTGCCTAGTAAACAAAACCTCTGTCTAGGACCAGAGAAATTAAGGTTCAGACCTCATTGAGTGGCCTGAAGACAGGATCTTCCTCTCCCAGCAGAATTTATCACTACTTATAAAGATAACATATATTAAAGAAGTACATGTGTTATCTTGAGACCAAATGAAGGCACCCAAATGTATAAACAAATGAATGTGATGTCCTGCCTCAGTGGTTCAGAACTAAAGCATCAGGTTTGTTTTAGAATCCATCTGGACAACAACCACAAAACCTATTTGTGTTTTGAAGGAACAAGGAAAACAATGTTCTTGGAGGGGGGGGGGGGAGAGATTTTCAGAACAGCTTGGCTGAGTTCTGCCAGCCCAGAGAATGTAAAAAACATCTATCACAATCTCTAGTGAGCCTTTGCCTTCAGTACACAATGTGCTGATTGAATGTTTCCTTGCAGAGTTGAAACTGCAGTGGCATGGGCCTAAATGACCTAGTTATTCTTCTAAACCTAACTCTAATGAAGAGTGCCATCTACTGAATAATCATCACAACTGCCAGAGACAACAGATCAGGTTTTATTTAAAGCAAATACAATAACATCCATCTTCCTGTCTCTGCCAGCAAATTGAGCTATAAAAATACATAGATGCAAGTGTGCAATGTACAGAAAGGACAGGTTACTTACCTGTAAGAAATATCACTGCACCTGAAAATAGGTACAGTACTGGAAAGATGGTAAAGACGTGACAAATGGAAGCCAAAAAATCAAAAAAATCAAAAAAAAAAAATCATGGCTTTGTTGTGGGCCCAGAGCAGAATCTAAAACTGAAGCTCTCCAATGGGAGATTCAGGACAGACAGGCTTGGGTGCTATCCTCTTGGTTATCCACAATTAGCACTGCATATGTATTTTTGGAAAGAGTTATTCCATATACCTCTTTGTGCAATGCCCTCCCAAGGCATATAACAGTAGTGCCAGGGGGTCTTGCATGTGCAGCTCTGTCCCCTCTTGGCTCTAAACATGCATTTGTGTAGATTAAGGTTATCCGTGTGCCTTTGGGAAAGAAGGACCAGCCTCATATAGGGAGCAGACCCTGCTCCTTCTTCCCTTTGTATACCTGACTGTGACCAGTCACTCTCTCACAGTTAACTGATGGGCAAGCTGCTCCTAACAGCCACCCTTAACTACAAGTTGTGTACCTGGGAGAAAAAATGGGCATGAGGGAACAGCCTTTAGCTGACCTCCAATGGTGGCATTTGTGATGGTGGAAACTTGCACTCTACCAGTATGCTCATTGGATCTCAAGCATCAAAATAAGTGGGGTTTTTTTTTCCATCGTGCATATTTCTGCAGGTCACCTAATTCCTATCACTGAGCATGCATCATGTATGATGTACTTAGGCTGCATCCACACAGCAGAAAGAATCCAGTTTGACACTGCTTTAACTATCATAAATCAATGCTGTGAAATTCTGGGAACTGTAGTTTTGTGAGACAGCCTTCACTGTCAGGGAGCTCTGGTGCCACAACAAACTACATATCCCAGGATCCCATAGCACTGAGCCATGGCAGTTAAAACAGCGTCAGTCTGGATTATTTCTGCAATGTGCATGCTGCCTTAGTTATGACTAATGTCCCACATTCTTATTACAGATTTTGCATCCATGGATTCAACCATCCATGGCTTGAAAATGTCTGACTGAATCCAACCATTTGGCATGTTGTCTTCCTCTCTACTGCCCTCTACCTCTCCTGGCATCATTGTCTTTTCCAGCA
Organism: Urosaurus nigricauda; assembly: GCA_034509955.1. Classification (NCBI taxonomy): domain Eukaryota; kingdom Metazoa; phylum Chordata; class Lepidosauria; order Squamata; family Phrynosomatidae; genus Urosaurus; species Urosaurus nigricauda. The sequence continues at coordinate 86,965,522 of JAOEGL010000006.1, forward strand.
ATTTATGCCTTCTCACAAAGTGGCCAAAATGCAACATCAATTTAGTTTTTTTGGTTTCCAGGGAGAGCTCTGAGTCAATCTGTCCATGATACTCTCAGCACTCTTCTCTAGCACCACATCTTAAATGGGTTTGAGTAAAACTATTTTAGTGTGCCATTGTGTACACTGTAATGAGACTCGAGGATCGATGGAATTTGTTATCCATAGGTGGTCCTGGAACTAAATCCCAATCTGCAGACTCAGTGCAATATAGTAGGGATTTGTTATCCACTGGGGTTTGTTTCCAGGACTCCCCCGAGGACACCAAAATGTGTGAATGCTCGAGTCCCATTAAATACAATGGTATAGTGATGGTATCCGATAGGTTCACCATCACGGGCATAGAACAAGGCTGTGTGAGTGGTGAGTGGCCCAAGCCCATCCAGTGGATGTCCATGCCAAAGTGGGAATTCAAACTCTGTTCTTTTGGTGTCCTTGTCCCACTTTCCAACTCGCTTCACCACTTTGGTTCCATTGGTGGCCCTAATTATAGTAGACCAATTGTTAATGGTGGATTAAGACTTGAAACTATGATTTAATAGGTCTGCTATAGCTGGGCCTGACAATATAGTTTAGGGCAGGCTAACAAGTCACATCATTATTCTGTAAAGCAAATAAAATGAGAAAGTAAACCTGTTAAAGCTACCACAATGCTTTTATGTTATAATTGAACCAATTTACACACTCCAGGCTAGCTTTTTGGAAATTGCTACAAGTCACTAAAAGAACCTGCAAGGTTTCTTCCTACAGACAGTATCCAAGTTTGCAGTATTTTACAAGCCATCAGCCATCTAAGGCAAAAATATAGACATGTTAATATAGCTTACTTATATTTGAAGATGGAGGCAAATCATTGATGTACCCAGGAAAGGGGTGGGGGAAGAATCACATGTCTGACATAATTAACTATTTAATTTTCAGAAGACAAACAGGTGTAGACCATGGAAGGAAATGGCTGTTGTTTTCCTGATAATCATATATACTGGATAACACAGGCAAAAAGATGTGTAAGACACGTGTTTAATCTGGACAAAAGCTTCAGCTAACTTGCCAAACCAGACACCACACATGGAGGATTAAAAAGAAATGTAAAATACATATATATTCATAAAGTTAAACTGTGTACTACTGCAAACAGTGGTAATAGTAGCTAACTTTAATGGCTTTAAGAGGGTTGGATGATTTTCGGGAACATTTTATATGTATATAGCCTCTAGTACCAGAAGTAGCATGCATCTATGAGTTGTTGGGAAATATGAGATGGTGGTGTTGCATGTGTCCTGTTTGTGGGCTTCCCATAGGCAACTGATGGTCCATTATATGACTATTCAGTTATATGGCTCTCAAATTCAACCAACATGGCTTTTATGCTCAATTTCTGCTGAAGTGCAAGCAGACCTCAGAAATATGATGGTCTGAAGAGGATGCCATTTGTGCTTTCTTCTGTAGCAGCTGGTGCCCCTTGACCTGCTAGAGCGGTTGAGAGAATTGGGCTTCTCACATCTTCCTGGATCATACCTCACGGATAACAGGCACCTGTTCTACTTCTTTCACAATCTCCTCTTGAATCCTAACCAGTCTTAATTTACCTTTGGTGCCTCAGCCTCTAGCATTTTCATTCCCAAAACATCATGGATTAGCACCTGACTGCAACAACCAACCATGTTCCTGCTCAGTTCCATCAGGAATGCAGTCAGATGCCTTTGGGATGAGACAGGTAAACCCTGTCCCTAGGAAAACCTATTCTCGGGCAATGAAGACACACGTAGACTTTTATGACAAAGTAGTCTTCTCAAGAAACCCAAAATCTTTGAGCACAACAGAATCCCTTAAATAGAACAGTGTAATAGATGGGACAATCACTTCTTGAAGAGACCTATCCAGCTTTCCTTCTTAGGACAATCTTTATTTTCTTCATAAAATGCATGGGATGTATGTGGAGGTATTCTATAATAGGAGCACTGAGCCCCTTCTCAGCCAGTTGGCCCTCCGTTTTCACAGGAGATCCATTCTAGACCCCTCCCCATGAAAATGGAGGTTCCTGCATATTCAAACCCCATAGGCTTGAATTTTTGAGGCCGCAGATCCCAGAACCATGAGTTAGGAAGAGCAACTGTATATGTATAAATGCACTGTCACTTCAATTTTTTTCCCATGCCCTAGCATAGGATAAACATTGTTTCCCTGCCAAAATCAGCTTCCTCCAAGTCTACAAGCTGGGGAGGCTGATGTAGCCCCTAGAAAAGTATTTTGCTTGCTTCACTTTGCTTCTTCAGACTTCCCAGGCCTTGAAAGGAGTTCTGTGACCTCTTTGCAATCTGCCAGCTCTGAAATTCTTTGGCTTCCTCAGACGTCCAGTGTTAAAACATGAAGGCTTCCAGACAGCAACCCCTACTGACTTCAATGGCCATGTGTGCATGCAGCCCCTTTCATTCACTTCATTTGGAAAACATTTTTGAGTGGAATTCACAATCACATGTACACACTATACTTGTGATTGTTTGTGAATTCCACTCAAAAATGCTTTCCAAATGAAGTGAATGAAAGGGAAGAACCCACCCAAGCATGTCTCCCTCTCCCATAGCAAAATGTGTGGCCTTTCAGCTAGTGCTGAACTACAGTTACCATTATTTCTCACCACTATCAAGTATTTGAGCTGATCAGAGTTGCAAATAAACAGATGGCAGGTCACACATTCCTTATCCCCTGTGTAAGTGCATAACTATCTGTAATAACAACTGACTCTTGTCTAAAGACTTTGTCTTTCACATTGCTTGGCAAAAAACGACCAAAAATATAAAACTATTTTATTGAGAACTCACCAGTATTTACAATAAAGTAAATAATATACATTGCACCTTCAACTTACTACAAAGATTTTATCAGGTCCCCTCAGAACCAAGAAATCACAAATACTAGAAAGAATCATTTTATAGATTTAAGAGGACTACATAGGAAGAAAGATGCATGCATGTCTGTTGTACAGAGCTTAAAAAAACTTTTGAGTTTGAATAAACTGCCATTAACAGTCACTATTATCTATTAAGTTTTTATAAAACACTTTACCTAGGATGGAGGAAGCAGTATTAAATGCTCTCCTGTAATAAAACAAAACAAATAGCACAGATCTTTTGTTTCTGTTTAGGCAAAACACTTAACTTTAAAAATAAGCAAACTTGTCTCATTAGAACAGCTTTCCACATTTCTTGTAAGTCAAAATCATATATATTTATATATAAAAAGGAACAGGGAACTCAACAATTATTGTGCTTCATCTTCTGGGCATGAGTGCCAAGTTAGTCGTTCTTCATAAAAAGCAATTACAATTTGAGGACATTTCACATTTGCTTCTTTGGCCAGCACCAGGTCTGCTTCATCGGAGTCTTTCCTGTTTTAAGAAAGGATTCTGATTTACTTAAAAAAAAAAAAAAAGAGTCCCCAAGCTTAGACTTCTAAGCATCACTACAAACACCTTCTAAAGCATGGTGTATGCACAGCCTGTAAATGTTTATTCAGGCTAGCTTTATTTACTGCACGGGACTTTATTATCAGTCATGTTTGGATATGTTTATCAGCCATACACTTACTAGGAGTCAAAGGAGCTGAAAGGATTCCTCATCAAATCATTCAAAGTGTAATAGTATTTGAGAAGTGTGAGGAACTGCAGTTCTTCAGGATCTTTATTCTGGATACCATTTCCACCAGAAGTAGGCTAAGTAGCTACCCACAGGATGTAATATATACTAGTAAAGTAGCTGATGGCAACTGAGAAGGGAGATTATTTGATTATAGGTGTGAATGCAGCAGTCCTATTAGAAGTATTACTATGATGGTTTCTGTCAGCCAGTTTCAAATACACATGCACAAAATAGGTTGCAAGCGAATACAGGAATAAACTATTCTAAAACATGGCCACATAGCCCGAAAACCCCACAAAAAACTATGAATATAAAGTTACTTCACATATGAAATTGTATGTCTGTGAACCTGTATATTACACCCTGCATATTACACGTTCCTAATCTGGAAATCCACAAACCTCCAAAACCCAAAACTTTTTGAGTGCCAACTTCTTCCCCACACCCTGCCACTTCCATTCCGGCTCCCATTCCTCCTCATCTCAGGATGTCTCCATCTCAGAGCACCAGCAACAGACATGGTGTAGCCATTTCCTATTGTTCCTGCTACAAAGAAAGTTACTGGCAAGCTTGAAACAAGGCCCTCCGTTGTCTTCTTCCCTGCTTCTTTTGCTCTTGGTGCTGGCGTGCTGTTGCCACTGCCTGTGTTCACTTCCAAGTTTTACAATGTAAGGATCTGTAAAATGGCAGGTGGTCTGGATTTGTGCCAAGCACTGTGCTTGGATTCCTGCCATTTTAGATCCATGTCTCTGTCTACAGTCTTGCAAATACAGCACAGGTACATACTACGCTACTTGTATTCCAAAATCCAACAAGATCCCAACTCCAAAACACTTCTGATCCCAAACGTTTAAAATAAATTATATTCAACCTGTAGTAGATTTCGTAGTGACATGTGCCTACTGAAGATAGGCCTAATATCAAGCAGGTCTGTTTTAAAATAGCAAAAGTACAATTCTCTATCAAGATGACTCTGAAGTTAATTTTAGACTAACTACCGACATTTCCATTCCACTACTTACCATTTCATAAGAAACATAAGTTCACCACTGCTGTCTGTGGCTCCAATTATTCGCTCAGGATCAAGTCCTCTTGCAAATCCCCTGGGCTTATCAACCTGTTTGATTAAATATTTAAAGAGAATAATATTAACATATTTTTCAACCAATGTAGACAAATCACCATAACCATTCCTCCAAACAATTTCAGTAGCATGGACAAAGGGCCACACAGCCTGAGATCTTGGGCTCCATATAGCCCTCCACCAATCCCAGTGAACCTCCACCACTAACGGTGTGTGTGTGTGTGTGTGAGAGAGAGAGAGAGATTGTACTGAAATATGTATGAAGGATAAGAATGCATGTGCATATATCTGAACTTCACAACTCCACGTGCATGTGATCTGGAGCACATGAAACTCCAACTCTCACTGCATCATCACAGCTCTGTAAGGCAGGTCAGGCTGAGTGCATGTTTGTATGTGAATGGCCCAACAACACCAAGAGACTCACATGAGTGAATAGGGATTTGAATGTATCTGATATCCTAACCATAATACTGTACTGCACTAATGCATTCAAAATCAATCACATACCAAATAAAATTTTAATTAACTTACAGAATCCCGTTTTTTCTTTGCCTTGTTGTCATCAGACTCACTATCTGAAACAGATTTTCTTTTAGCACCCTCTGATTTTTCTTTACCAGCTTTCTGAGAGTTCAAAAAAGCTTCTATTAACTCTGGACAATCTAAATTTTCTTCAGGCTCCCATGTGTTATCAGCACTAAAACAAATATGGGGAAAAATGAGAATGGTAAATAATAAAGGACTAAACCTGAATTTCAACACACCAGCAAATATAGCTCAGTTGTGCTCCATTATCACAGTAACACCGTTTTCAAAATCCTATCCTCACCTACTATTTTATATAAGTCATTTACTACAGAATTGTATTACCACTTCAGAGAAACTTGTATACAGTTATGATACTTAATAATAATAATGTCTTTAAAACTATTGCAGTTTACTAAGTAGTTTGTCAACTGTGTTGGATACTTATCACAAAGTCCACATACAGCAACTCCACAACCAATGTTATAGATCTGTTGAATTGTCTTAGCAATGCTTAGTGCACAGAAATCTAGTGAATGAGGAAATATTCAGGAAGTTCTAAATTTAGTTTCCATTCCATGTGCATACATGTGCACCTGAATGAATGAGAACAGACTACTTGCTGTTGTACTTCAAGGGGTCCCTGTGAACTCACACATACAGATCATTCTGACTCATGTCAACAACAAGACACATCAAGATAGTGAGTAATTAGCCAATCACCTATACGTGCAAGTCAGGGAGAGCACAAAAGAGCCTACTACTTCCCTGCAACTGTGCTTCTTTGAGAGGCAACCTGTGAATGTACATAACCTGCTCTCCTCCCATTTTGTAGGTCCTGCTTCCCTTGAACCTAATATTCATCACTGCAATGGACTGGAACTGAGAATTTGGTGGGAGTGCAGGCACTGGGGTGGAGGTGGGACTCTCTACAATCACTTGGCTGGGAAAGCTTCCAAATGCATGCTACCCATATGAAGGAAATAGAGACAAATATTTCTGTATTATCATAAACAGCATTTTTTGTTTTTAAATGCCTTGTATTAATTGCATTTTCTAAGTACTGCCCAACTTGGTAATATTGATTTTCAACCATTTATTTATTTTAAATCTGATGAAGATACAGGTAGTCTACTTTCACTACTACTACCTCTTGAAAAGTGATGAAATACTATTAATAATTTAGTCAATATGCATCTTGACAATAGCAATTCATTTCTTTCTTTCAAGCTCATTCTGTACTAGTTACTTACTTCTGATCTGGCACACAAATTGCAAAAGACATATACTTCCAGCAGTGCAGGAAGAAGATGTTACCTATGGCCATCAATAACATGATCTGCAGAAGATTTTTTTCACAACTGGTTACAGTGACCTTTCAAAATGTTTTCATTCTTCTCCAGCTATGCCCATATGCCTCTTATATCAATATTGCAGTTGCAGTCAACACCCTTCATCCCCAGCATAGCTGACAAGCTAGCAAAAGTAGTTCTGACGTTCCTTACTCAGTAAATCCTTTCCACTTCAAGAAGTATTCAACCTTGCCATTAACTACACGCCGGTCCAGGACCTTTTCCACAACAAATTCTTCAGGTTCTGCTTCTTCAACTTTTTTACCTTTGCCATTCTGTTTCTTCCCCATCTTATGCTACAAAACAAAATAATCTGGAAAATAATATCTCTCAACAGCAATGCTATCATCACTCATATACATAGGTTTTATTTTGCTCATTAAGATGCCACAGAGCTAGTTTTAAAAAGAAGGCTTATGGACCCCATGCATTTAGTGACACCTCTTTTTCAGAATATAATTCTAAATCTTGTTTCAAATACACAGTAGACCCAAACCCCAATGGATGGGAAGGGCCCACTGTATATGCACTGTGAATAGCTGGATGGGCATTTTTCAGATGTTGTATTTGAACCCCCTCCCCCCAATTATATAGATCATTCCAGCTTTCATTATGGAAACTAGTACATACTTCTATAAAATCTTCAGAGTTGTTTTCATCATGTTAATAGAACTTTCTTCACAAGCACTGCTATAAGTGAGGCTAGCATTCATTAAACTTTCATAATCAAGCTCCACAGGTTTAACACAAGACTGAAATGGATTTAAATTAAATTCCTTAGAAAGCACTAAATGGCCAAACATTATTTGGCTAGCAAGCTTTTACATCCACATCATCCTCAAAGCATTTCAACTTTAACAAAGTACCGTTCAGCTGATAATAAACGTTATTTCCTCACCACAATTTTGCTATGTACTGGTTTGAAACCAATGTACAGTATTAGTGTCATGTTAGAATTGTGTAGTTCTATTAGTAGCATATGCAAAGTTGTGAACAAAATTTTGGATGCATTTCTTAAGTGGTCATTCAAAATAGCAAACGTAAGAAAGGCACAACTTAGTGATCTTTGCAAATATACAATCCTGTGATAATCATATTTGAGAGAAACTATATAGGGTTCCCAAACTCCAAATTCTGTGAATCAAAGAGAACTTTGGACTTTATTTTAAAAAACATTTTCCCGCTTTTTTGTTTTACAAAGGAACCCTTTCAAAAAATGATTGTAGCTACTGCAGTGGTTTAAATTGAATCATATATACAGGCAGGAGGAAAGGTCACTGTAAGCTATTCATACAAGCTTAAGCAGTTCTTTAGATCATAACTAGGATTACTGAAATGTAATTGCAAGCGCACCCTATTTTCTGACTGCATAATGGTAATAGAGATGCTACATTTCTGGAAATGGTGATGCTACTATGCACACTGTAAGCATATACATGCAGCCTGAAAACTATAAATGCTTAAATTTATAGTAACGTGCATTAGTTTCATTCTGTGGTGCTGTCAAGACTGTCTTGCATAAAAAAAAATTTATATCACACATTTTGAGTAGGTTTTTTGGAAAACAATTTTGCTCATTGCAAAAAATGAAGTACACTCGTCCCTCCACATTTGCTGGGGTTAGGGGCACAGGACCCAGTGAATGTGGAAAAAATGCAAATAACAAAACACTATGTGTTATCTGAGAGAACACCTCTCTAGAAATCTCTAGATCTTCCAGTGCAACTCTGTGGTCAACATCTGCCACATACTGACTGTAGAATTGCACTGGAAGAACTACAAATGACTAGTGGAATGTCCTCTCTAGGACCCTCAATGCAACTATTGATAGCGTTTTATTCAGGAACACTGAAAAAATCTTCAGGCCCAAACTGGTTATTTTGTTCTCAAATGTTCCATTGCCTCCATAATCTCCATATTTTTCCCATGTGGAAGATGTTCCAGAAGATATAACTACAGCTGAAAGAAGGTAAGGTCTGTGTTTTGAGTATTTAAGCATATCACACTGCTAGCCAGCTTTCTCAATTTGTTTTTTCTGTGATCTATCCTAAAACTTGCAATAGTGCACAATATAAATTCAGTTTATAAACAAAGATCTGCAATGCACAGATGCATTGCTTCCTCTGTCCTTCATTATCTACTCCTCCTGCACATCAAAATCAGTATTTCTCACCTGTCTTTTGAAATTTATTGTTGTCTATGGAAGAATGTGTGGCATCCAACATTCATGATGCCTTTCTTAGAACTATGTTCCAGTACAACAAGCCTTCCATTTTCAAACTTGATTATGCTCAGCTTAAAAAAAAACTTTCATATTTTCACTCATTTGATGCAATAGCCAATACTTATGCATACTAATAAAGCCACTTTTTACTATGAATTTGTGTGAAAACCTCTAAGTTACGTAGGAATCTGCATTCATATTCCATATCCCTAGTCACTTGCACACCAGGGCACTTCACTGTTCCAAGAGAAATGTTGATGCATCTCTTGTAAAACCAGTTAGGATGTTCTGTCCCTCCACAGGGAAATGAGGAAGGTACTAAGCATCACTGATTGCCTTTCTATACCAAACGTATGGACAAGTAACATTATCTGAGAGCATCAGTAAGGACGTAGGGCAGAAGGTTGCACTTGATGGCCCTTGAGGACTCTTCCAACTCTATGATTCTATCATGCACTGGATTCTATGAAACAGGTCCACAAATTTTGCCTTCCTGTGATAACCAAGACAAGATTGGTGCGAAGATCCTGCTTCTTTCCTTTCATCCAATCCTTAGAGGTGGGGTATTTTCTCTTTCTCCTTCTTCTTCAGGGCAGTCCTGTCTATACCTACTAAGAATTCTACAAGTAATGGAGTAGCCTGCAAGATTAGCTACTGGTCCCCAACCTCTTCCTCAGATCTGGGACAATCTCTTCCTTTCAAAGCTAGCATCATAAAACTGGAAAAGGGTGCAGACAAGATTTCTGCAGCTGTGGTTTGGACGGCCAGTGTAACTATCCTAGGGATGGGAAGGAAAGATTTCATTTGGGTGCCAGGCAGCAGATACTTTTGAGTACCTGTTCTCTACTGTTCAAACAAGCTCCACTTTTTTTCTCAAGCTCCAGGAGAAAAAAGGTTGGGGGTTATTTGTGCAAAGGAGACACATTTGGATCAAATGATGTTTTAGCTGGAGATGGGCAGGCATCTTCATTGTGGCTTAACTTCTGAGGTTCAACCAAAAGTAATTTCTCTTCTGCACTCTCAACTCCATAGGTTGGAACTTTTACCTTTGCCAGACTGAGTGGATTCCATGAGACTCTCCCTGATGCTATAAGTGCTACAATCCAAAACTACACGTGTTCTAGAAATATTACCACTGTCCAGAGAACACTTCCATCCCTTCCAAGCAGAATAGGTAATGAAGGCAGTTTACAGCTAAAGAACAAAGCCATGCTGGACCATATGAAAGGCCTATCTTCTCCAATATTTTGTTTGCTGTGGCCAAGCAGTTGTTTATGGGAAGCCCACCAGCAGGACATGAGTGCAACTGTATCCTCCATTTGACAAGTTATTTGCCTCTGGTGAAGATAGATAATTCTCTTCACCAGCAGCTATTGATGGCCTCAACTTACATGGATTAGGGTGCCACTACATCATCTGAATAAACTCCAGCTTATACTGTCTGAAGAAGCACTTCCTTTTGTATGTCTACACCCTTAATTCTGCTATATACCTTGGTTTCTAATATTATAGATTATAGAGAAAATTATCTGCTTTCTCCACACCATGCATAACATCTCCAACATGCCTTCCTTGCTCAAATTACAGTAAAAGAGATTCCACCTAAACATTAGGAAGAACATTTTTACTGTAAGAGTGTTTGGCAGTGGAATGGACCTCCTCATGGAATGATGACTCCTCACCTTTGGAGATCTTTAAGATGGATAGGCATCTTTTAGAAGTGCTTTAGCTGTTTATTCCTGCAGGGCAGGTGTTGGAATAGTTGGTCCTTATTCTACACTCACCTTTTCCTAAACTAAGTGGTCCCAAATGTTGTAGTTCTGCCTCACAGGGGAGTTGCTTCAGTCCTTTGATCACTTTGGTTGTCCTTTTCAGTACATTTTTCAGCCATCCAACATCCTTTTTTAAGGTGCAGGGACCAGAACTGTACACATTAAACTGAAGGACACTACTCTATCAATTTGTATAAAGTCAGTGTGGTGCTGCATTTTTTTTGTTTAAAATGCAACATGGGAGTCTGCCTTTTACACAGCTGCTGGTACTGTACTGAACTTTAATACAGCTGTCAAAAAATGCCACCTGCTCTAGAGACCGATCAATAAAAGCATATTCTTTTTAAGTGGTCCTCCACTCCTAATCCATGTGGCAAATGTATCTGAAGTGTGTGGGGAGAATCTAATTAAAATAAGATTTTCAAGCCTGATCTTGTGTCAACTATTGTCACTTGCTTGGATTCATGGTCAGTTGTTACATCTTCTTTTGTAATAGCAACCCAGTGTTATGTACAGTATCTACTGCCTAATAATATAATGTATGTAGCTGAAACAATACAGTCATACAATTATAGGTAGAACTAACAATGGTTTCTTTATTGCTCCTAGAGATGCAGTTTCTGCAAAATGTTCTCTTAAATCAATGGCAACTTACTCCACATTTAAGACTAATCTTCCAATGATGCTTGGGTCATTTCTTCTGTTATACAGAAATGAATAATTGCATTGTCTGTAGAGTAGGAATCGAATATTAAGTACATTAGTACAAAATTTTACCTGAACCTGGCAAATCCACTGATGCTAGAATTTGCATTTCCCCCCAGTTGTCTTACTTTCAGGATCTTGTATCTGCTAGAATAATGCTGGGAGATGTGGATGTATCTTTTTACACAGAGATGCCAACAATAAATCTGAAGAAATATGGTAGTAAAATCCTTACATATCTTATGTGGTCATGAACTTACCAATGTAGATTTATTGGTGGCCATTTTTATTGCAGACTTGCTGAGCTTTTACTAGAAAAATGCACGACAAAAGGAATGTTGCATTACTCAGAGAAAGGCATCTCAATACAAGCATGGTCCTTTTTCTATCCAGGTGATTTTAAAATTCAAGTACATTAGCAAAATCTGATGTTATATCTCTATTAAGCTAGGCATTATTCGGAGTTAACTATTATTACCTACAAAACATGCCATGCTTTTGCACTAGCAAAACATCACACATTCTGATCTCACACTCAACCAACATTTGCAAGGAAAGCTTACATTGCAAAACCCTGAAACAGGCTGGAATCATGCAGCACTTGAGATGATGCTGGACTGCAACTCCCAGGATTCCTTGTCACCAGCTATGCCAGGTGCTAGGCCTGTGGAGAGCTAAAGTTCACAAGCATCTTAAGGGCCACAAAATGCCTATTCCCCTGAAACCTAAATCCATTTGGATCTTATTTTAAATGCAATCGGCCAAAACAAACTCCTGCTGAAACAATCCAGTTTGAGCCTGCTTTAACTGCCCCTGGCTCAATGTTAGGGAATCCTGGGAACTGTAGTTTTGTGAGACATTCAGCCTTCTCTGTCAGAGAATTCTGGTGCCAGAATAAACTACAAATTCCCAGGATTCCCTAGCACTGAGCCAGGGGCTTTAAAGTGGGCTCAAACTGGATTGTTTCAGCAGTGTGTTTTGGCCCAATATAGGTCTAACAACTCACAAAAATACAGGATTACAACTGAATAAACTGTAGTAATATATATACATATAATAAAATAATATATATAAATAATAATCTTAAAATTGATTACAGTATACTGTATACATATATATGTGTGCGTACACACACACACACACATATATAAAGATTATTTCATAGTCTTTGCACAGCTCAAATTCAGGGGCTTCTTTGCAAACCAATGATGTGCATCAGCCATGCGACTTTAGCCCCGCAACCTGCGTGTTTCCCTCCTGCATCCAGACGGCCAGCAAAGGAGCCAGGAAAGGCCTGTTGTTGCAGCAGCAGAGCACCGGAAGGCTACCATTCGGTTTGGAGGAGGAGGAGCCGCCCATCAAAAGGAAGGGAGGAGAAGGACAAGCATCCCAGATGGGAGGGAATGGCTCCCACAAACCCAGAAAAGATTAAGAGATCTGGGATGAAAGCATCCCCACTTCCATCGACTCCAAGGTGTATGTATGTGTGTGTGTATATATATATGTGTGTGTGTATATATCTACACACACACACACAAATGTAAAAATACATATGTAACACACACACACACACACATACATACACACACACACAGACACCTTGGAGTCGTTAGAAATGGGGTGATATGTATATCTATGTATGTGTGATACATATATATATATATATATACACACACACACACACACACACATACCTTGGAGTGGATGGAAGTCGTGTAACGTGTGTGTGTATATATATATATATATATATATATGAACATATATATCTATATATCTACACACACACACCCTTTGAGTGGATGGAAGTCAGGTTTAATATATATATATATATATATATATATAAACATTTTGTACACACACATACCTTGGAGTGGATGGAAGTCAGGTTTATATATATATATATATATATACACACACATATGTGTGTGTGTAAAATATATATAAAATACATATATACCCACACATACCTTGGAGTGGATGTTAGTCGGGTGATATATATATATAAATTATCTTACTTATCTACATCTACACACATACATACATTGGAGTGGTCTGAAGTGAGGCGATATATATATATATATATATATATCTGTATGCGTGTATTAAATCGCCCACGCCTTAATAGCCCGGGCCCCATCGTTGGCTGCCTACTAGGCCTTTCTCTTCCCCCTCCCAGTCAGTCCCCTCCTTTCCGGCCGGTTTAGGGACGGAGGGAGCAGGGTCTGGATGTGGGATCAGATTAAAAAACCCTAAACCGGGGGGGGGGGGGGAAAGAGCGGCGAGGGAAGAAGGAACGAAACAAAAACACGAAACCGATTTGAGGCGTATTAGGGACGGATGGCCATTGAAAGGAATAGAGAGAGAGAGGCCTAGTACAAAATGGTCGCCTCAGGAGGAAGGAAATGGAGGCCGCGCCTGAAGTTACGTAAAATGTAGGCCTGGATGCGTCTACATTGGAGAGGTAACCCGGTTTGGGAGCGCTTTAATTCTTTGTTTGGCTCGCTGCTATGGAATTCTGGGAGTTGGAGTTTGTTGTGGGCCCGAAGGGCCCACAACAAACTCCAACTCCCAGAATTCCATAGCGAGTGAGTCAAACAAAGAATTAAAGCGCTCCCAAACCGGGTTATCTCTCCAATGTAGACTCAAACCCTAACACATTACAACGATAATTAAATACGACCGCTTCCAAAGGAGAAGAAGGTACGGACTTCAATGTCTCTTCCAGCAGCAGCAGCGACGTCTCGCTCCTCCTCTCTCCTCGCCGCGCTCTGCAAGAGTGGCGTCTCTCTCTCAGTCTCCGTCTTCGAAAGGGGCGTGGTCAGAACGTCGAAGGCCACAGAGGCGGGCGGGGATTGGGCAGGGTTGAAACGAAGCGGGCCAATCCCTGCGGCCGGGTTGGGTTCTTAGCCACGCCCCTCACTGCGCAGAGTGCGAAGGCAGCAGGAGCAGAGCCGCCATTGTCGTCTCCGCCCTTCGAGCCGTTGGACGCTTCGTTCGTTCGTTCTCCGTGCCGAAGAAGAAGAGAGAAGCCGCCGCCGCTTCGCTGCCTTCTTCCCGTTCCCTTGTTTTGTTCCCTCGCTTATATTCAGGCCGAAAATGCCTCGCGGAGACCGGGAGAGCGACTGGGTGAGTGCGGTAACGGAGGGAGGGTTAATAGCCGGCCATTTATTTAAAGGAAGGAAGGAGAGAAAAATGGCGGGGAAGAGGAAAGGAGGAGAAGGAGGAGGGTTCTCCATTGCCTTCAACGGTTTCCTCCTTGAGGAGAACCGTGTCCCCAATTGTGACTCTAATAACAATGGCGGCTTTTTCGCCTCCCTGAAAGAATTGGGTTTTTTTTTTTGGCGGGAGTAGGCGCCTTCGTGGCTCTTCGGCAATTTCCGGAAATGGAAACCGGGAATGGTTTTTTCTCCTCGTTTCTTCTTCGGGCATTTCCGGAAATGGCCGAACAGGGCCGCGAAGAGGAACGAACGGCCTTCGGGAGTTTTCGGAATGGTGCCGAGTGCGTCCGGAAATGGCCGAAAGGGTTTTTTTTTTCTCTCCCTCAGACGACGACGGCTCCTTTTGGGTTTTTTAGCTCTGTTTTCATGTTTTAAAAAAAAGACAATAAATTAATATTTTTTATTAAACAACTCGAAACACTTGTTTTTTACCTAAAGATTTCTTAAGAAATAAAAGCCAGCAGAGAATGGCGAGAAAGTGGCCATAGCTATTTAAAAATTAAGAAATAAATACCTCTAGTTTTGAAAAATTAACACAAAACGGCTATAGTTTTAAAACTTGAGAGAAAACTGCCACAGTTTTCAAACTGAGGCAATTTTTTTTGTGGTTTCACGCAAATTAAAAACGGCTACATCACTTTTTAAATTTAAGAGAAAACGGCCACAATTTTTTTAAAAAAATATTTTTGTAGTTTCGCGTTTATTTTAAAACAAAAACGTTTCCGTGGCGTGAATTCCGAAGTACGTAACAACGAAAAAAAAAGGCCGCCATTAATTTATCATTAACCCGAGGGAGCCCGTATTCTCAAAGCCGCTTTACGCCAAACGTGGCCCCGAAGCAGAAGCCGGGAGCGCGAACGCTACGCAAATAGCGTAGTCGCTGAGGCGGGGGGGGGATTGAAGGGGAAGGTCCAGCCGTCGGTGCGTCATTTGCTTAAGCAGGCGCGCTCACTGCGGCAGAGCGCTACGCCGTCGGCGTAGTAGAGCGGTGTGTGACGCAGCAGCTGCGGCCGTTAAAAGTTTGAGGCGATTGAAGGGAGGAGGAAGGTTCTGGAAGGGCAGGATGGGTTTGGAGGCGGGGCCAGGGCGGGCGCCGCCCACAAGTGGGAGGAGCTATAGGCGTCTGCCTTTGTTCCAGCGGGGGTGACGTCACGCTGCTCGCCTGGGTGCGCGCGGAACTAACTCTCGCGCGCGCTTAAGCGCGCGCGAGAGTTAGTTGCGCGCGCACCCAGGCGAGCAGCGTGACGTCACCCCCTCCTCCAAAAGACCCCCTCCCTCCTCTGTCTCGCCGCCATTTTCTCTCTCACAGTCCACTGAGTCCTTCCCAATCCTGGAGTCCTCACATGGCGGAGCCATCTTCAATGGAGAAATCTGCAGTGTGTCTCTTCCTCTCTCTCTCTCTATATATACATGTGTGTGTGTGTTCTCATCTAGTACCTGAAACACAATTTATATTTTTTTAAAAACTACATCTTGACTCCTTTTTCTCCCCCCTTTTCGCCGGCGTTTCAGGTTCATCCACCAGGCAAAACCTGGGAACGGTTTCTCGACACGCCGCCGGCTGCTCCCTGTCCCCCCTTTGCGGGCCAAAGGTTTTAACGGTGTCCACAGACACTGTTTCAATTCAGTGATAATAATACCGGTAATATAATTTTATGCTTTTGGCTACGTGGCCGTGTTCTAGAGGAGCTCCTTTTTGACGTTTCGCCAGCATCTGTAGCTGGCGTCTTCAGAGAATGATAGCCTGGATAAGGATTGTGTGACCCTGGGAAGGAAGGAGTGATTTGGAAATTTCCAGGGTCACACAGGATATATATATATATATATATCCAATCCTTTTCCAGGCTCTCATTCTCTGAAGATGCCAGCCACAGATGCTGGCGAAACGTCAGAAAGGAACTCTTCTGGAACGTGGCCACATAGCCCAAAAGCTCCACAAAAAATATGGATGCCGGCCATGAAAGCCTTCGACTCCACAATAATATAATTTATTTATTGCCCTCCCCCCAAAGGATCGAGGTGGGTAACCATAAAATACATCTCAGTGCTATAATTGATATTATTATTATTAACCTTTATTTACATAAGTGCTGTAAATTTACACAGATATAAATCCCCAACCCCAGCTTAAAAAGCTACAAGCATCGTAAAGTGCAGTCAGATCACTGAATTCGCTCTAAACCCTCATTGAAATATAATTTATTTGTATCCTGTCCCCGAGGTGACAGCCATAAAATGTCACAATGCAATGATTAACATAATCTCTACCCCCCCAGTTAAAAACTGCAAACGTCATAAAATGCAGTCAAATCACTGAAACCAATGTAAAAGATCGAGGTGGCTTACGTCAGTAAAAGCCATATAATAACAATAAAAAAAATCCCACTAATCCCTTCCCTCCTGAAAACAAACCCAGATAATAATTACAACATAGCTGTGACTATAGTAAAACACAGTTAAAATCACCATTAACAGCATTTTACTTTAGCAGAACCAGGTTAATTTCCAGTTAGATCAGTATCTGATTGCTTAGGATTTCTTATTTCTGGCACACAATTGTCTAATTCAAGGATGCTACTACTAATATTTTGATTTCTTGATTCCAGTTTTAAGCGAGCTGTTTTTTCCTTTGTGCCTTTCCTGGTTAATACCAAAAACAGAACACGAGATTCTTCTGCATTGGATTCGATGGCCCTTGTGGTCTCTTCCAACTATGATTTGTTACATTCCAAGTAGGGATATAAATTAGTTAAATCAGCCACACCAGGAGGACCTCAAGGTTTATCACATTAGATGGAAATGCACGCTGTACTCATTTGAAAGGAGCCTCCTGTTAATTCTGGAGTGAAAGTTCATTGCCAATATTACTTGATGTCGTAATTTAGCGTTTTCACTGAATTTCAAAAAGTGGAATTTTTTCAATGTTTTCTCTGCTGGCTTTAAATAGAGATTGTAGAAAGAAGCATCTTTATTTCTTAGGCCAGATCTCTAATACGTCTTGAATCAACCAAACGCTCCCAGTAATGTGTTAGATCTGAGAGGAAATGACCTATGTTTGGTACAAATGCAGTGTTAAACATAGTTAAAATACACGGTTTATTCATATCTAGAGTGCTTGACTAGTCATCTCAAAACCAAAATGTAGCAAATCTAAATAGAAAGGTGTTTTGTTTTTTTAAAAAAAATAAAGTGTTGTTGTTCAAAGGACTCACAGAAATTCCAAAACTGAGAAAAATCTAGTTTTTGGGAGTGGAAGGGTGTTGACTGATAAACATCCATCTCCTGTACTGGTTATGTGGCCTACCAAATGATGGGAATGAAACCTGTACATGTACTAATACACTTTTCTCTGGCTATTTTGAGGCATTTGTGTAGTTCTGCTGTGGGTCCATATTGGCTCAGTTCTTACTGCTTGCTAGATCTCCACATGGCATATGCATGTATGCATGGGAGGTTGAGAATGATGCAAGTTTTTGGATTTTACATCAGGAAAATTAATTAGAATGCTTTAGAAGTATTAGTTAACCATATAGCATTCTGTACTTAGGAGTAGCAGTTGGATTTATGCCATGGAATTACAGCTTTTTAAAAAAAATGCAGTGATGATACACAATCTGAAATGCTTTAAACGGTTTAATTTTGCCTGTGTGAAAATTACATAATAGTTATTGAGCTTTCCCCCCATCCTTAAATTTTTAGTCTTTATTTTAAGATGAACCCCATTGATGTAGTTAAAAGGTCCCAAAGTTCATCTTTTTACTGTTGTAGGGGAGAAAAAAAACCTGTCAGGCTATTCATAAAGGAGCTTTGAAAATAAAAACAGAAAAGAAATGCAGGAGCCCAATTTCTTTCCTTTTCTTTTTTCTTTGCAGGTTAAGCATAAGGCAAGCCCCTTTGAGATTACTTCTGTGCGTTAGGAACGTGAGGCGTTTGAGCTGTGAAGGAAGCTTGCAGTGCAGCGCTCAGGCTGATTTTTTTATATTTACACATAGCAGCGTTTCTTATTGTGGAGCGTGTCCACTTGACTATTAAATTTTCAATGTAGCAATAGTTTACATAGAAACCGTAGTGTTATGAATATATAGAAGCACTGGTCCTCATATCAATAATTTTTATACAGCCAGTGTTGTACGTAGCAATTTTGAGAATACAAAAATACGTGTAGTTACATGGTCATTAGGAACCAAAGAAACATTATTTTGTGGCACTGTTAAGAGATAAACATCTGTTTAAGTTATACCTGTAGATGATGTGTTCGTAACATCTCAAGATACTACAGTAAGCAATCAAATTATAAAAATGTATTTGTGTGTCATCCTTACTAAGACTACTCAGGGGACACAGTACTTTAATCTTATGTTCTGTTGGCTTTTAAGATCATTTAGTTCATGAAATTTATTTATTTCTCTGCCTGTAAAGGATGGACAGATGAGAAAGCCACACCTTTTTGCCCAGTTAGGTGAACTTAATAAGGCTCTGGCAGGGAAAGTGAAAAACATGATTACCTGGTTGATTGGAGAGTGCCTATGCCACTTGTCACTGGGGACCAGGCTTAAAAAATGCATTTTGAGTACTATTATACTTGAAGCTAATTAGGGGTAGTACTAGTGGCTGTTTTAGGCTGTTTTGTTTCAGATGTGTTAAACATTAAACTGAGACTGCTCAAACAATTTGAAGGATATTTTACACCATATCTAGAGAATCTTGTAAGATTCTCATTTCTGAGCTTTGTTTCTTTAGCTGTGACCAGCAGAACAGAATTACCCTTATTTAATTTCCAGTTAGATCAATATCTAATTTCTTGATTCCAGTTTTAAATGAGCTTTTTTATGCCTTTCCTGGTGACCCATCAGAAACAGAACACAAGATTCTACATTGTAAATATAGTATCTCAAGAAGGTGATTGGCCAGATAGAAAATAGCATATGCCCTAATTATATTGGGGAGAATTGAAACCTAACATTGTTAAATTACTTAGTTTGTGCTATGTTGCTTTCTTTTTTCTTTGTATTAGAGGGAAAAGGAGCAGTTCCGTAAACTCTTCATTGGTGGCTTAAGCTTCGAAACAACAGAAGAAAGTCTGAGAAACTACTATGAACAATGGGGAAAGCTAACAGATTGTGTGGTGAGTTTTACGTGCTAATCTATTTTTGCATTTTGTTAAACTGTTTGAATTGGTTTAAATAATTTGGTCTTTCTGTTAGTCTCTAAGGAGCAAGCCTTAAAAATTCTATTGAAATAAAAAGGACTTAGATTATTTTTGGTAACTTTTTTATTCCCCAGTGCAGGGACACCATATTTAGAGAAGATTAGGTTTGAAAGAGCTGTACAACTAGTGGTCTATGTTAAATTGCTTTCTCGAACCTAAGATACCTACTTTATTCACAACGCCAATCTGTAGTGTATTGGTTTAAGGAGGCAATTTGATTTTTGATTTGGTGATTCAATATTGTTTGCAGATAATATGTCAGCCTGCTTTTGACACTGAACCAGTTTGCAAATATAGTCACACTTATCTGAAATGCTTGGTACCAGAAGTGTTTGGGATTTTGAAATTGCATATGTATGTTAATAATGAGATCTTGGAGATGTGACACAGGTCACATTTCATACACATCTTATACACAAAGCCAGAAGGTAGTTTTATACAATATTTTTTAATAATCGTGTACATGAACAAAGTTTGTCTACTGCGAACCATCAGAAAGCAAAAGTTTCATTGCTTCAAGCACACACAAATTTATTTACTTTGTACATGAACATAAACTATGGTTGGTCTTAACTGTGGTGAGTGGAATGCCAGACTGTGGGTAGTGTATAGCAGAGTTTAATTATTATTTTATTTCAAGGGAATAGGTTTCTCTCAAATACATGAGTCCCTTTTTCTGCTCCAAGTGGTAGGGCCCTAGTAAAATGAATGTTTTTTCCTGTGAGAGAGGTACTTTTCTGTTTAGAATCCTGCCAGCTCCAGAAAGCACAGTCACATTACAACTCCACAATTTTTGTGCTGGAGGACACATTTAAGATTTTGAATCGCTCTGAAAGAAATGTCATCACTGAAGATGAGCCTACTCTTAATCTGTCAGTGCTTTGGAGGCGTTTGCCAATTTGGTACAGGAGGCATTACGTTTTTGACTGCCAGGGGCCTTCAGAGAACACAAAAATAAACAACTACAGGTGAAGCCCCATGTAGCAGGGAATAGTTTATATCCCTGAGAACCCAGTTATCCATGTCAAAAAAGAAAGAAGATACATAAGAAATACAGAGAAAGTATTATTAAAATTCATGTTTCTTCATCTTGTAGGTAATGAGAGACCCTGCAAGCAAACGTTCACGAGGATTTGGTTTTGTGACATTCTCTTCCATG
Organism: Urosaurus nigricauda; assembly: GCA_034509955.1. Taxonomy (NCBI): domain Eukaryota; kingdom Metazoa; phylum Chordata; class Lepidosauria; order Squamata; family Phrynosomatidae; genus Urosaurus; species Urosaurus nigricauda. The sequence goes on from JAOEGL010000006.1 coordinate 86,986,450, forward strand.
GCTGAAGTTGATGCAGCAATGGCTGCCAGGCCTCATTCAATTGATGGAAGAGTAGTTGAGCCTAAAAGAGCTGTAGCCAGAGAGGTAAACTTTGTTTTCAGACTGGGAAATTTCGGTTTGTGCTCTCCTTTATTGCTTCCTGTGCCTTTTAAAATAGGCACAGGTGAATTTGGTAGTATTTGGAGACCTAATGTGTAGAATATAGTATTTTAAAGGTGTTTTGGCCAGTGAATCAAACTCCTTCACTCTTCACCTCTTTATGAGTATGCATGCAGTATATTTGACAATAAACAGTTAATCTGCCATAACACCCTGGAGCGGTGCTGTGATGTTCCTCGTGAGCTGCCCCATTTGGACTCCACTCTCCTGAGCCCTACTTTTGGGCCCAGGCCATAGTTATTTTCTGTTTCAGAAAAGATCACTCTGGGCCCTAAATTGGTCCAGGATGGGAATAAAACATGGTAGAAATCCCCCCGACGTATTGGGGCAAAAAACTTTTTGTGAAAAATGTTTTATTCTAAGGGATCTCCAAATGATATGGGTGTGCAGTTCTATGGGCATTTTGGAGGGAAACAATTGACCCTCTGGGGGGCTGTATGTGGCCCTGTGGGCTCCCTCTAGGCCATCCTGGTCCTAAAGAGCAATCGAGTTCATGTCGGGGATGCTTTGATTGGGAGTTCCTGCATGGCAGGGGGTTGGACTAGATGGCCCTTGTGGTCTCTCCCAACTCTATGATTCATACTGTTTGTGATGGCAAAGATAGATGCTGATAGTGTTTCCTTTAATAATAGGTAGAAATTCAGGTCTCTTCTAGGCTACTCCACAGCTAACCTGTCCATTTTAATTAACTTTTCCAAGGAATCCGGGAAACCTGGAGCTCATGTTACTGTGAAAAAGTTATTTGTTGGTGGAATTAAAGAAGATACTGAGGAACATCACCTTAGAGACTACTTCTCAGAATATGGGAAAATAGACACAATTGAAATAATTACTGACAGGCAGTCTGGCAAAAAGAGAGGCTTTGGATTTGTAACTTTTGATGACCATGACCCTGTGGATAAGATTGTGTGTAAGTAAGAATTAGTAAATTTTGCTAGTATGAAATATTTAACATGTGTATAATTATGGTCTGGTTTTGTGTACTTCTACCCAGGTAAGCTCTTTTGAGTGGTGGCCAAGAACATGCATTTCTTTCTTGTAGGGAGGCATCATAGAAACATACCAGCTTTTCTCCTTACTCAGCTATGATACTTGTCCCTTTTTACAGGGCCAAGAAAGTTTCTTCTCTTTTTTCCCCCTCTAGAAATGGAAAAGGGAGAAGAGCCACAATCATGTTTCTGCGGGGCTGACAATGAGCAGATATTGGCATACAATTGCCAAGGCAATTCTTGTCAACCTGTGCAGTTTCCAGTTTTCTAGCATTGCAGTCTTAGCTACTGTTTTTCTCTAGCATATTGAAAGAGATGGTACTGGATAATGAAATTCCCCTTAAGAAAATATCTCATTTTTTCCCTTCCAGTGCAGAAATACCATACAATCAATGGTCATAACGCTGAAGTAAGAAAAGCTTTATCTAGACAAGAAATGCAAGAAGTTCAAAGTTCAAGGAGTGGGCGAGGAGGTAGGTTGTGAATTGGTTATCTTTGCATATAAAGCATTTTTAAAATACTATAAATTTACCATATAAAATATTTTCAGGTAACTTTGGCTTTGGAGACTCGCGTGGAGGTGGTGGAAACTTTGGTCCAGGACCAGGAAGTAACTTCCGAGGTGGCTCTGGTAAGTCAGATTATCACTGCCAGCTTTCAAATACTTTGATAAACAAGATCACACCTCCATTATTCTTTTCCAATTTGGGGTTCTATAAAAATAGCAGGTAGTACTACTGGAAGAAAGAGATCATAGCAGTAAAGACAGCTACCAGTTTTTCTCAAGAGTATAATGAGCTTCCTCTGCAAGGTGGGAGGAGCACTAGGCCAACACAAGTTAATTAACTGAAGCTGCTTTCTTTTCAACAGATGGTTATGGAGGTGGCCGAGGATTTGGCGATGGTTACAATGGATATGGTGGGGGACCAGGAGGTTAGTATCTTAAGCTCTTCCCTTTGAGAAACTGTAACATAATTATCTTTTATTTGGGATTTCTGTTTGCCAGTTTACCGTATATTGGGTTTGTTACTCTTAAAACTCCTTGAAGTTTGTTGTTTAGAGATCTGTCCCAAATAAACATTCAAAAGTTCAGTGTACAAGGCACGTTTAAAACACTTTTCAGAGTTGAGGATTTAGCACAACACTCTCCTGTTAGTTGCAGTAGAACCACCCAGACTAGTTCTGGAGAGTTTCCCAGCCCTTCAGAGCCCACTTTTCGGCTTGAAGAAAGCAGGAGTAGTTAGGGGGATTTCGACTGGCCATACACTGCTCTAAGATCTTTTCCCATTGCTGTCATAAGATAAATTCTGTGTACATAAGCAACATATTTGTCATGTTTTAACTTTGTAATAGGGGGCAATTTTGGAGGCAGTCCTGGATATGGAGGAGGAAGAGGAGGATATGGTGGTGGAGGACCTGGATATGGCAATCAGGGTGGGGGCTACGGAGGCGGCTATGACAACTATGGAGGAGGTAATGGCGTTGGATCTTTAAGCATGTTTGAAATGGGGGAACACTTTAATGCTATTAACAGTATTTGATAATTTTAAGTTGTTCTTCAGAACATGATGAACTAAAAGCTATATTTAATACAATTTTAATAAACTAGAAAAAACACATTTCAGGGAATCTCTAGCCTTGCTTTTCAGCTTTCTTCTTTACTTGAGCAGAAAGTGGGGGTCAGAAAATACAGGATTGCAAATGCAGGATGAAAGCTGCAGGGGAAGAATGACATAATTTTCACATGCCATCTGAATTTTCCTCCAATGCAGATTTAGTGGAGAGAAGGGGTTACAGACAGAAAAGGGGCAATGTAAAGAGTGTTGTGTTGGCTGAAGCCAGCTCCCACTTAAGTGAGTGCATCGGTCTGGCTGACAAGGTTTTCTGTTAGTGGCTTAGAGATAGGGATACAGATTAGTTTTCCTCTGTGCAAGGATTTGCCATCATAGCATCTTGTTCCTGGTGCTAGCATTCTGGTTATTGAGAATAAACTTTTTTTTATTCAGGCAATTATGGAGGAGGAAATTACAATGACTTTGGAAATTACAACCAACAGCCCTCAAACTATGGTCCAATGAAGAGTGGAAATTTTGGTGGAAGTAGGAACATGGGAGGGCCATATGGTGGAGGTATGTTGAAATGAATATAATATTTCCCAACAACTTGAATAACACAGGTAGAACAGGATGGTCAAGTTGATTGGTCTTTGAACTGCCCTGTGAGAGAGGAGTAGGAAAATTTCTCCTTCATTTGTTGATTACATCCTGTTTGATACTTCCATCTTTTTCTAAATTTGATGTATGTTTTCAAAGACTCCTTCCTCCATTAAAAATAGATTTACCCTCTTCCCTCTCTGAAAGGAGGCTCTGTCTCCAGGAGGGATGTTTTCTTTTGCTCCATTAGAATTCTTGCCAGCTATGGCAGGATGTCTCAAAGGGGAGTAGTGTCCTCCCACTGCAACTCTACCTGAAGGCTGTACTTTTTTTTCTTGTTATTGATGCCAGCCATTCATATTTGGTAGAAAGTAAAGCAAAGAGGGGTTCTTCCTGGTGACCCAGTTAAAAAGAAGCAAATTTGTTCCTGCATAGAACCATTTCTGAGCTTATTGTGGAGTGAAATTATCAATGACTTCTGAGGTCTCTGGTAGAGATGGATAAATATGCTGCATCAATGACATCTTGTACTGTAACATTAAAAGCACAAAGATGCTATATGGAGATGTACTTTTGGTATACTATGTTTTAGATTTTATTAGACTTGGTGAACCCTAAGCATTTTATTATATTCAGCATGTCAATGAGATGCTGAAAGCATAAAACTTTGGTATGTTTTTTTTTAATCTACCTTGATATGGGCTCTTGGTCAGTATTGATTTTTGCCTTGGTCCATTTTCACAAATGCAGGAAACTATGGTCCTGGAGGAAGTGGAGGAAGTGGGGGATATGGAGGGAGGAGTCGTTACTGAATTTCTGAAAGCTTTTCATGGGTGAGTGTACCACTTTAAATATTACAATTTCAGTGTTTCTTGGTTTAGTTGCAGGGGTAAAAGCTTTTAGGATCATATTATCTTTCCTTTAAAAATAAGAAACTGGGTAGATGGATAATTTCGTAACCTATTTTTTTACTCTTTACTTCTGTTGAAACAGGCTTCACTGTATAAATAGGAGAGGATGAGCCCAGAGGTAACAGAACAGCTTCAGGTTTTCGAAATAACATTGTTAAGGAAACACTTATCTCAGTCATGCATAAATATGCAGTGGTATGGCAGAAGACACCAGAGCAGATGCAGAGAGCCATTTTGTGAATGGATTGGATTATTTAATAACATACCTTACCGTGGAGGAAGGATTGTAAAAATGCCTTTGAGACAGTTTCTTAGCTTTTTAATTGTTGTTTCTTTCTAGTGGTCTTTGTAAGAGTGTAGAAGCATTCCTTTGATAATGTTAAATTTGTAAGTTTCAGGTGACATGTGAAACCTTTTTTAAAAAAATTCTCAAAGTTTTGAAAAGCTATTAGCCAGGATCATGGTGTAATAAGACATAACGTTTTCCTTTTAAAAATTTAAGTGCGTGTGTAGAGTTAAGAAGCTGTTGTACATTTATGATTTAATAAAATAATTCTAAAGGAAATGTTGTGTAATTATAGATTTATTTAAAGTACATTGTAAATTAAGGCAAGGAGTGGGTAGTAGAAGGTCCCACAAATACTACAAAGTTACTGTTGTACATGTACAATGTTGGTCAGATAATGTGTTCTGTAAATCACCAGGTTTAAAGTATCTAGATAACTTAAGGGATATCTCTGCAAGGAGAAACACCTTTTTAGATCTTTTAGATGCTGCTTCTTCAATGGCAAGGAAAGGAAATATCCCCAGCGAGGTACTCTTCCAGGGACACAGGTCTAGTGCAAGAGAACTCTTGAGAACGGCACTAAGTTCAGCCAGTCTTAAAAAGCTGTGCTGTACTTCTGCAAAGCTTTAACTACAGTAGTTTTAAGGATGCCAACGAAAGCTGAGGGTGTAGAGCAAAATAGTTCTAAGCTTCAGTTAAACTTCTTTAGGTAAGATCTTATTTACTTTTTCTTTCTTAATATTCCAAAAAACAAGAAACTAATACTATATGACAGTGTACTGTTTGAGTATAGTGGTTATATTATTTAGTTTAACATAGCAATGAACCAAGTTAACAATTATATATTGGGAAATTAAGAAATTCTATTTTTGTTTGTTTGGGGGTGTGGGGGTTTGTTATGTTCTTTTGTTGTTGTTTTTTGTTTTGCTATTTCTTTTTCATTTATTTTAATTTCATCTGCTTAACCTATCTTTTCCCCTACTGGAATCTAGCTTTATGCATCATGGACAAGCAATAGACCTGCTGAGCAAATGAACCAGCCAAGTGTCCATTAATGCTTTGCAAGGGTTCGGTCCCTGCAATGGTTAGTTAAATGGTATGTTATTGCTCACTTACACAATACAAATTGTCATGTTCGTCTTTCATTTTCTTGAGAATCTAAACACTAAAGTTCTGGATGTTGAATAAGCCAGTGGCACACATTCAGAGCAGCTAAAATTCTTTTTATTTGTGGAAGTTAATTGTCTTTGAATTAATGTAGAACTTTTGACATGGGAAAACATTTTATTTATTTTTTGCTGAATGGTGGCAGATTTCTTCTTGGAGCTGTCTAAAATGTGTATACAAGAGCTTATTCAATACCTAGGGTGAAATTTATGATTCGCTAAGTTTGGTTGGGATACAAATGAGTTTTTCTTGCATAATTACATTGTATTTAATTATTTTAATGTTCACACTGCAACATAGATGACAGCATTTTGCTTAGATTAACATACTGTTTGACATAGTCTGCAAAGGCAGAATAAGTCAGATTTTTATTCTACCTTTTAAAAAAAATACTGTACAATCTGCCCACTCTTTAAAAGCCTGGATTTGCCTCATGTGTGCTTAAATAGCCAATTGCTGATATTTTTCCTGTCAGTAATACAAAGAGGCATACATGATAAACATCTTCAGATACTTTCTTTTTCTTTGGCAGGAAGGTGCCAGGCTGCAGGTAACTAATGAAGAAGTGGTCAACCACAGAAACCTCAAGATATTTATATTGTCATCACAAAATACTTGGTTTTACTGGTTTTATTAACTTTTGGAGGTTAAATAAATACTGCAGCCTACTGTGTAATGCTTTTAAACATACTGCTACAACTTTATAGAATTCATTCTGGCTAGGAAATCAAGACTAATGTGACAATAAATACTGTGTCTTTTATTTTTATACATGATAATAAACTTTTATACAAAAATATCCTGGTCTGATAACCTTTTGGCATATAATGCATCCACAATTCTACCATGCCACTTGAATGTATGTGTTTTCTGAAGTAAGAAGTCTTCAATAATACAAGCACTCATTTGTATGAGACCATACATGCTAAAAGTGAACTCAGCATTCTGGCTATCCAGTTGAAAAACCAAAACATGCTTGGTGGTCATTTGGGAAGAAAAACCTAAAGCCCCTCACTTCATAGGTGTTTGCTAAAGGTCACTGTGTTAAGAGGCAAGAGTAACAGGAATGGAGTATCCTGGAAGAAGGTATAAGAGGTTGGCATGCTTCACAGATGTACCCTGCACTGCAGCATTTTGTTGTAGGTCTTGCTAGTAATTTGCATCCATCTAATACATATGATAGTACTGCTGGGAAAGGAGGTACGCTACAATTGTGGGAAGAGCTTTTTGTGCAAGGGTCAGTCCTCCCCATACACAGCTAATTCATCAAATTAACTGGTTCAAATTTTCATCTACATCGAAACTGCTTGAACCACAGCTAGATATACTATTACTGATACTGTTGGAAAATAGCATCATTCTTCTCCAAACTAGGGTTTTATGTGTGACTAAAAGCCACCAGTAAAGTACATAGCCAAACTATTAGAAGGATATGTCATTTTTCCATAATGAGGATCCATCTTGTTCAAAAGCAAAAAAAAAGAAAAAAAAAGAAACTGGCTTTAGTGAGCCGTATACAGAACCTGTTCAGGAGGATGCACTCTAAGAAGATACATGGTCTACTTCATACAGAAAAAAGTGATAATATGACACTTGCTAGAAGTGATGGAAGGGTGAATGTTGGTTAGCATGAATAAAACATTCTGTGCTTAACTTTTAACATATGTAAGATGTGTATCCCACAAATACTAAGGATTTTGATTTGGATGCTGGTTTCTTATATTGAGGACAAATGTCAGATCTTAGTTAAGCATTTTCCCAAGGAACCAGTTTCAAGTGCAAGATGCTCTTGTATGCCTTCAAGATTTGTTAAGAGCTTTTGCCATTGCCTTCCCCTGGGGCTGAGAGCATGCAACTTGTTTAAGGTCATGCCTTAGTGTGTGCCACACTGGCTCCTTTTCAGAGGTCCTTACAAAGAGCCATACTGCATTCTCTGGTTGGGAGCCTAGGAAGCAGATTCTGATCTTAGTGAGGGAGGTGAGGCACCCCAAATGTCAGCTAAATTACTTTCTGCTTCATATGAAGATAGCTCCAGGTTCTCAGCTTTGAAGCAGAAAACATCAAATCCTTACAAATTATAGGTATTGTGATACCAATTGTGATCTATTTGTGCTAGTGGTATATGTGTGCCTCCAAGTTGTTGAGTGGTTGCTCAGGAATACTGGGTTTTGCCATTTCCTCTTGAAATACAGCCTTCACCCCTTATATAATTGTTCTTCATTTCTTGGTACTGACCAGGACTGAACCCTGCTTAGCTTCCAAGATCAGATGGAATCTGGTGCCTTTAGAATATTTAGGCTACAAACAGCTGCTCAGGCTATTGACAATGAAATACATTGCAAACTAGTAGCACAATAACAACTGAAATGAGCAAAGAACATTGAAAACACAAATTCTGTTAGATGCAGCCCATTTAAATTGCAAGTTTTTTCAGTTCAGTGCTGTAAATAGTTACTAATTGTACATTTCATAAGCGAGTATGAGGTGTCCCTATCACTAATATTTATTGGCAGGGTGTAGCATCTCTGATCACTTTTGCAGCTACCATTTTCCTTTTGTTTCACTATTTTGTTACCAAAGGAGATTGTAAATAGAAAACAAATAGCTACACAGTTCCTTTTAATTATAGGTAGCTATTTGGGAGACTGTTCAAATTCTGCTTGGCTATGGAAATCAGCTAGGTGATGTCAGGCAAGGCATACGCTCAGCCTCGGAGGAAGGTAATGGCAAACTGAACAAATCTGCTCAAGAAAATCCCATTGTATGTATTCTTTACAGTTGGCATAAAACATGAAGGCACAAAGCCAGAAACAGGAATCTTCAGTTCTGAAATACAAGTAAACGTGTATACAATTGTGATGTCAATATTCCAAGGTATTTAGCATTTAATATAGAAATGGGGCAGCTGTGATAAGTCAGATCAAAAAGGCAAGAGCCCTTGCTATAATTTCAAAACAGGTTTATAAGGTTAGAATTTTAAAAAATCTGTTTGCCCAGAACAGGCAGTTGGGATAAAAATGAGTGTCCCCAAGGCAATAATGTCACCATCCTGCCAATTTCCATACTTAATTGTCTTGTCTCTAGCCTTGAAAAAGAGCAAAATACATTGTGAACCATAATGAGAAGGTTTTTTTGTAAAACGGAGGCAGGGCTTAAACATTCAGAATTTAACAATGTGATAAATTATGCAAAAGAAATGTGTAATTCCTGTTTTATATGAAATATAATCTATTCAGACTGCTTTAGCACCAAGTGTTCACAGCACTATATGTATTACTATATATGTAGGAGTTGAGAATATTCTCAATTGAACTAAAATTTAGAACAATTCTAGATTAATAGGAGTAAAGATTAGCAAAGAACAGCCATCTGTCAGTCGCTGATTCAGTTTCTTTTAAAATACAGTAGTGCACTTTGGAAATTTAGTGGTACAGAAATTTATTGGTGTACTGTGATAATCTAGATAGGCAAGGTAAGTCCTTATAGTTACTGTCCTGCATAAATGTTGACCCATAATTAAAAAAAACCACCCCACCCAATCCTTATTTACATAATTGTAGTCTTTATACCTGCTGTGTTATTTCAAAAATTTGTTACCTTATTTGTGTTACAGTTCCACTCCTGGACAGAGCCCCAAAACATTGCTATTGCTGTAGTAGTGTAGAGTATGTTGATTTAGATTAACAGGTATTCCATAATCCACTGAAAATGTCCCAACAATGATAATTTTTTGTTTTGTTTTATATAGCTGATTGATTTATTCCACTGGGCCTCTTCCTTCTTAAGCGTTTCCTTTTGTGTTTTTTAGGTTTATAATTGCATCTATTCTATGTCTGCAGCAGTTTTGAGCAGAAACTTTCCTTGTTGTCTTATGACACAAATGAGTAATTGTTGATTACCTGTTGGAGGGTATTTTGATAACATTCTATTAAATGAATCAACAGGTAAGGCCCCAATATCATTTAGGGTGCATGGAATCCTCAAGGCCTTTGCAAAATATTCCTCATGGCTTTCTTCTCTATTTATGTTACTTATGTTTCTGATTGTGCCTTTACTAGACTTCTCCAGCCTTATGTCATACTTTAGCATAGAGGGCGCCTTTTGATGTGTGCTTTGTATGTGTAGTCATGAAACATATCTACAAGTGATTCTGCAGTCTGACCATAATTTCTTTGATAATCTGCAGTGATATTGGCTATATGCTAGGCAATAACATCCAAACATTCAGATTCCATATCACTGTTGCATGTAAAAACAAAGGATTAATTGCTGTAATTCAGATCTAAAGAAAGACCAGCCTCCAAGGCTAAAGATGTCAGGTTTATTTCATCAAATCCATTTGCATCCATGTTAAAGAAAACATCTTGGTTTGCCAGCCTCCTACAGATAACAGCTGGTGAAAATATCTTCAACCAGCTCATACCAGGTAGTTGTGGTGTATTAGAATTGATTATGGAGTTTAACACACGGGAAGAATTTCTCTCAATTTTGAAAGAAATGGAAGTGAGGCCAGTTTGGAATTGAGGAATTCGCTAGTTCAGCAAATTTACGTGATTGTGTATTGACACTGCATTGCGTTCAGAACTGCCTGAAATTGCCTCCCAGTGCCTGAAATTGCATGTGATAGTTTCTCACACAATCACGTGAAATCCCATGATTGCGTTCGGAAGGACTTCCTATTGCCAGAAAATGTGTGTGATCAGCTTTCACACAATCATGCGAAATCCATGATTGCATTCAGATTGCCATTGGATTATACTTCCAATTCCCTTCGTGTGATAAACTCCTAAGATACAACTTAATAATGAAGTCTCCATCATCTCCAAATCCCTTCTCTGCATTTATTGTAGGATAATATGATCCCATTACAGTCGCACCATGAAGATTTACATCTTGATTAATGGACAGGGTTAAATTTCCAGTGTTGTGGAAGTTTGACCGATTCACACTCCTGCTGCTGCTGTCCAACATGTTCCTGAAACGGGGAAAAAAGTGAAAACATGAAAACTATAAACATACTATATTAAAAATAAGGCTGCTTTCCTTATCCCTTGAAAATATATGCATTACATATGCTTACATTTCTGAAACCGTGATCCTTATTTAGAACATTTATCTAGTTGTCTACAGAATTTCAAAAGGTCTTGTAGCCTCCAACCATTTTCTCTCTATCCAGCTATGCAACACCATTAAAATAGAAGACCATTAGAAAGTAGGAGATAAATATCCATAATATGGAATGTCATTTTATCTAATGTCTTCCTACAATGCAAACTGAAGGCCATCAAAATCCAGTCCTACTGAAACAGATGGAGCCTAAGCTGTTTCTTAAAAGGTTATTATGTAGAATTATATAAAACCCCAGGCCTTGGCTTTCATAACCCACATCCCATCCCATGCTACCAAGGGTAGAAATTTAAGGTTATTCAACAGGCTGGAGTTTAGAGTTAAATTGGTATAGAAATACAGATGTGAAAAAAAACCCTGTGGAAATACAAAATAACCTGGAAAATATAGAATTAGCCTTTCATTTAGAGCAGTGATTCCCAGGATTTGGTCCTCTAAGGGTTTTGGATTACTGCTCCCAGAAGCTCCATCCAACTTGGCAAACAGTTGGGAATTAACTTTGATTCCTCAATCCTTTAAAAACATCTGGCTATCCTGTGGTAGAAAACACCTCCCATCCACCTTTTCCTTGCCCCAGTAGAGCATGATGCTGGCTCATGAGTTGCTACTTGCATTTTGTGATATGCTTCAGCATTTAGAGAGGCCACACACCCATAGTAACAGGCATTATACCACAGACGGTATCCCTTGCTAACGTACAGTTCTGATGTCATAAGGACCAGAGGAGAAGGGCAAGAAAAAGCAGCTCCATCCTGCATTTTCTGAAAGTGGGTCAAAACCCTGCTGTCTGCACCAAAGCCAGCCCAAACACCCACGGTGTGTCTACATTGCGAGACATCAAGCCATACCGTGTGATTATTTCCCCCCCACCTGCTCACCGTGCATGCACCATCATACCAACACACCATCAGCAACCTGCAGTTACCTCCCTCTTTCCACCCAGATGCCATTCCACAATTGGGTTTTTGCTTTGCTGTAGACTTACTTTAGCAATGAACTGTTTGCTGCTGGTGTGAAGATGCATATTTTCCACCTTATCCCAGCTTGTTTTTGCTCTGGTTTTTGTCCTTGGAGCATAGCTTTGTTTCACTTCCCAGCCACTTTTGCCTCATGTGTCATCTAACCCTCCACCCCACCTTCCAAGTGGCTAGAAGCCACTTTATTTTGTCTATGTGTTTCACACAAAAGTTACTTTTTAAAAAAACAAATTCTTTATCAGTTTTGATTAAAAATAAAATAACTTCCAATATACATTATAGTGTTTCATATATTCATCAACATATGTTACAGTATTATATCTGCTTATCAAATCAAAAAGTTCTTAATTCCAAGTTTTACATTCTTATATTCAAATTCATCTCCCAAAATATAATCCATATCATATTTTGCAATATACCAAAACAATCCTGTATTTCTAATTTATATATTACCTTTCTTAATATCTCCATTTTTTCTGTCTTTTCTCTCTACATATCTAGTCTTATTCCCCACTTCTTATTTATGGATTTTATTGTCGAGTTCCATTCTCTTTTCCAATAGTCTGTTGATTTTTTATTATTCCATATAGTAATTCTATCAATTTCTTTCAATTCTAAAGCTTTCCCTATCCATTCCTCTATTGTGGGATTCTTTTCTAATTTCCAATATTTAGCCAAAATAACTCTAGCGGCCTTTACCAAGTACAAGATCATTTTCCAATGCATTTTTTCTTTATCTGGGCAAAGATCATTTTGAGAAGATATAGTTCGACTTGCATGGAAAAAACACACACAAGTAATTACAATTAACTAGTTACTTTCAAGCTCTGTTCTCTCAGATACTGAAAGAATTACCTGAATACTATTTTTCCCCTCATATTTTTTAAACTGTCTTAAAACTTGCTGCTGCAATGAGGCTTGAAGCCTGACTGGAACAAGGCAAGAAAAAATGTCATCCAGGAAAGTTTCACTTTTTTGGCTGCTGTGCAGAATCATTTCACCATCAAAAATGTGTCTGGGGTAGAAGGAGGCTGGACACTGATTTATAACTGGTTCGTTCATCAAAGCAAAACTGCTGGTTGTGCAAGTCGATACCAGAGTGTCCAGTTTCCAGAGGGGTAGACCTGCTACTTTGTTGCAGCAAAAACAAGTCCAGTGGCACCTTAAAGGCTAACACGTTTATTACAGCAGGAGGTTTTGTGCATTTTAGCCAACTGCAGCAGATGCATGTAAGTTTTATGTTTTTAAAAAGGGGTTACAGTGTTTTGTGAATTGCACTTCTAGAGGAAACACATTGTGCCCTTTTAGATTTAAAGGCAATGCATGAAATATATGCTCAGCTGTTTGGAGGATTAGGAATTAGGATGTAAACCTGACACTGCTTTCCAATCGCTTTCGTTCATTACACAACAGCACTGATCTGCGCAAAGTATGTTGTTTTAATCAAGATGTTATTAAAAAGCACACTCCAGTTCATATTAATGCCAGCACAGCTGCTCCACTGGGCTTTACCAAAAGCTGTCAGAAAATAAATATAAAGATTAAAGGCCTCATTCCCACTACCTTTTAAATCTAATCACAAATTGGTTTGAACCAGTTCAAATGACCCTGGTTTCCACTTAATCCAAATTGTTGAACCGATTCAGAGAGGGGGGCCATGCTCCAGACCCATTTAAACTGCACCTTTTTTTGATAAATCTGTTCCATGCAAGTGTGAACCACAAGCGGATTGGAATTGATTCAAATTTCCCCGTTGGCCAGCTGGAACCGAATCATTTTGAATTGATTTATTCATGAATTGGAACCACAAGTGGGTTATTTCGATGCCAGAAAATGACAGAAAATGTGATCGGGGCAAGTGTAGTGTAAACCATGATCTGATTTTGAATCGATCCATTGATTCGGATCGCACACTGATTTATCTGTTAAGTGGGAATGAGGCCAAACACCAATGCTTGAAACACCAAATCAAGTTGGAACTAAATGTACTAGTAAGTATCGGGGGAACATCTGGAAGAAAATCAGCTGCAGTTGCATAAACCATCATCTATCACTGTCCCAAATGTTCTGGTATGTGTTGGTGAGACCTACCAACCTGAAGAGGCAATATTTGCTGTTTTCTGACAGTTTGCGGTACTGGCAGCTATGTCATTTTTTGTCATGCTGCAGTGAAATGTCTCTAGATTTAAAGAGTGGTACAGTACTTATTCTAGAGCACCATAGGAAAATGCTTCGTAAGAAGGTAATTCTGAATGTTGGCTGTTTCCAAAAAAATTCCAAAACCATACCATTTGGAAAGTGAACATCTAGTTCTGTCAAACTATGTGTTGGATCCATGAACTTTCCTGTCCTATCCTTCCCCCAGCAGTCCTTCCAGTGCCCTGAAAGTGTTACACACAAGGGATGCTGACAGGGGAGTTGAACTGTTATCAGGGCTGGATGCCCAAAAACTGCCATAAGCCCCTTCTTCCCTTGTACAGAACCTTTTTATTCGTGGAAAGTTACACGCGACAGCGTGGAAAGTTACTTTTAAAACATTTGTTGCCTGAGTCCTTACAAAAAACCTCCCCCAATGTAATTCACAAGTATTAATGGTGCAAAAGGGCCCACAACAAGCACCAACTCCCAGAATGCCATAGCCCTGAGCCAGAAAGAAGTAAAGCGCTGCCAAACCGGGTTATTTCTCTAGTGTGGATGCAGCCCATGTTGTTGTTGTTGTTGTCGTCGTCATCGTCGTCCTCCTCCTCCTCTTCTTTCTCTTCTTTCTCTTTCTCCTCTTCCTCCCCTCCCCCCTCCTCTCCTTCCTCTTCTTCTCCTCCTCCTCTCCTCCTCCTTCTATCCTTCCTCTTCTCTTCACTTCTTCCTCCTCTCCCTCCTCCACTCCTCCCTAGTCTCTCCTCCTCTTACTCTTCCTCTCCTCACCTCTTCCTCCTCCTTCTCTCCTCCCTTTTCTTCTCTTCCCTCTTGTTCTCCTCTTCCTCCTTCTCTCTCCTTCCTCTTCTCTTTGTCCTCTTCCCTCTCCTCTCTTCCTCCCACCCATCTACAAAGTGGAGCTGATGGCCAACCCATCCCAACAGGTGGGACACTTGCCCTGGATCCTGGTGTGAGGATGGAGCCGGTGACAGGACGTAATCACACCAGCAGCTGCCATTGCACCCACATTGTTGGATTAAATGTCTCATTGTTGGATCAAATGTCCCTTTATATATGGCTGGAAATGAAGGGAAACACCAGGTGCCAATCCTTTGTAATTAGTTATGTGTATAAGGACTCTGACACCCAGAGCAGGGGTGGGTTGAGGACAGTGGATCAGGGAGAGAGGAGTCGGTGTGTTGGTTTGGTGAGTTTGGAGAATGTGGATTGTAAATATAACAGACAGCATAAGTCAGGGCTTTTGTTGTACATATTGCAACTGGAAGATACAAGCCTCCAAGGACTTTGGAGGAAGTCAACCATGTCTGTGCCTTATTTCAGGTTGGTCAGTGCCTGGTTGCCAAATATTGCACACTGGGTTGGGTTTCAGCACTCTGCTGTTTGTGAGCTACTGCTGAGGTCAAGCACCTCAGACAGTATTGAACATTGACACCTCTATTTGGGCTTTGTTTTTGTCACTGTGCACCTGCAGTACACAGAACAGAGCCAACACACATGCATGTTGTCCCACCACTACAAATGACCTGAGCAGCACAACAGTGGCTTATCTTGGACCTGCCAGGGGCACCAGCATGACAGCTCTCTGCAACCGGTGACGTTCTTCTTTGCTGACAACACCTACAGCCTGGAGCTCTTTCAAGAGGTGAAAGACCTGTGACCATGGCTTCCCTTCCCAAGGGACTCTTGATGTGCCAGTGAACAAGCCTGCTGCAGGGCAAGAACCATGCACACCTGCAAAAGTCCTCCTTTATTTGCCCAAGGTGTGCAGCCTGTCAGAAGTAAGTCCCGCTGAGTTCAGCAGGCCTTGCTCCTGAGGAGACACTCTGGCCTGAGTCCAGTGGTCACAGCCTTAGGCCCAGAGCTGTGTGTCCATGCATTTTATGCAAGCATTTAGTCCTACTTTTAGTGATGGAGTTTATAATTCGAGAACCTGGACAGGACGGTGGGAGTGCTGGAACACCCCTCCAAGCTGGGTCTCCACCCAAAATCCACAGGGGGACGATGTCCACATGTAGATGTAAAGGGGGTCACTGGGGTAAAAAGTTTGAGAACCACTGGGTTATATGATTCCTACTACATACCCCCCACATGCCTTCATATACGAAATTAAACTTCTAGCCTAGCAGTCTCCTTGATGTCTGGGTTTTCTATGTGATAAACCCTCCATCACCATTGAAAGAATATTGTATCACAAGAACCACAGCCTCAGGAGTCCAGACCAAGCACAGTTAATTATATTGTTGGCTATTTGTTATCATTTTTAATGCATGTCATATTTTCTTCTATTATGGAGCGCAAGCATACATAGATTTCCTCAGTAGTCTGAGATCCAGGAATAGACCAGAAATAGATGTGCAGAACTTTCAATAAAATTGCTGCAGCTTCTACCCTCTAGTTTATTAGTACCAGACTTATGTTGCGGGTATAAACTTACATGGATCTGGATCAGTGCAGAATGAAATATATTTTTCCATTTTTAGACTTTCCCATTAAATATCAAATGGTAATAGTGACTGCTGTGGGACTCCATTTCCACTATAATCAACAGTTGAAAGAGATATTTATGTGCAGCACCACAATTTAGACTCTACAATCCTAAATGGTCAGCTTTCCCCAATCTGGTGCCCCTTCCCCAATACATTGGACTATAACACATTACATTTCCAGGAACTGAATGAGAAAGATGGTAGGTATAGCCCAACATATCCGAAGGACTCCAGGTGTCAGGATGGCCTAGTAATACATTCAATCCTCTTTTCTACATGTTAGCCATTACCACAACGTTTTCTCTGTCTCCCTGGTTGCTGTCTCCATCTCTCTTGCCATCAGTGCTTTGCCCTGAGGATGCGACCGTATGACACAATTACATGTTATCAATAGCATTATATTTTTATCTATAGACTTTCTGTGATGGCATTTAATCCCCCAAAGTTTTTCTAGCTCATCATATTCAGTAATGCTGTTTACGTAAAAAGCAATGCCATTGCCAGGATAGCCTATCCATTTAGTCTTCTTACAAAAATGTTTTCCAGATTTCCCCTCTTGGGTCATGGGACTCGGAGACTAGACTTTAGCACTGGACTTTGCTGGCTTTCTCCTTTAGGACCCAGGGCTTGAAGAAGGGAGGGTCAACAGGGTCAGGCTTCCTGAAAATAGACTGGCCAGGGACAAGCTAGATGGAATTAGCTTGCCTCTGGAGTCAGGGGTCACTTGACATGCTGAAAAGGAGGTGAGATTACACCTGCTTCAGCATATGCTGAATTAAGCACTAAACATATGCTTCATCATAAGCACTAAGCATATGCTTCAGCCTATACCAAACTTAGCACACTAAGCAGCCCTGCTGTGATAAAAATTAAATAGTTAATGAAGCAGCCATTAGTTTTTCAGTACAATTTTTTTGTCCGTTTCTTTATTCTGACTAGGTGAGCAAATAGAACATAGCACAATGCAATCTGATAAATGTTTATATGGAAACAGGTCCTATGGAGCTGACTTCTAAGAAAGTTTATATAGAATTTTGGTATTACACTTATCAGGCAGTTATCAGGCCCAGCCGCACTCTCCTTTTCTATGCACGAGCAGATTAACCAAAATGTTCGACATTACATGAATACATCCTGAATTTGTAGGTGAAGTGCCTTTTTCTAAAGGAGATCTCAAATTACAAAAACAGACATACAAAAAAAAAAAATGCAAGAGTGGGTTGAATCAAGGTTGTGCTTCTGTTGATGAATGTGCAAATGCTACTTGTTCTGTTGAGGTTTCCAATGATATATTTACATTAGAAACCTTCGCCATTTTGCATCTCAGCTTTGGACATTTAATTGGGCAGACTGTCCAAGTTTTTTTCAAGCAGGCCACTAAAAATAATGAATTATACACACCATAAAAGAAACAGAGAGCCCTCTACTGGCTGACATGGCTCATCACATTTATTTGATTTTGCAATCTTATGCAATCTTATCTGTGGGTAGCCCCTGGCCGCGTTCCCACTACGATTTAAAGTTAATTGCTTATTGGGTTATATGACCGTCATTCTCATTTGAAATCAATTCTGATCCTATTGTGATTCCATTTCAATCGCGATGAAGTGAGGCAAACGCAAAAAAAACCACGCTCTTTCCAGACACTAGTTCTTTGGTGGTTCTTTTGAAAAGAATCAGGTCCAAAGTAGATTCAACAAGTGGAAATGATGGCTCTGAATCACATAATTCTGGAGGGGAGGGACTAATGGCAGAGGGGTATTTACTATCCCTCCTCAGTTTTTGGTAGATCCACCATTTCCCACACACACCCCACCCCTCATCACTGCCTTTGTGCTTGTGGTATAACCTATGGGCACATGCTTTTTTAAAAAAAAATTGATAGAAGATTTGATTCATTGATTTTGCAACTAATTGCAATTAGAGAGGCAAATAGTTTCAAAACCAATGAGTCAAATCTTCTATCAATTTTATATATAACTATATATATATATAGTTCCCAGGCCGAGATGCCCAGGCTGCCACTGACGATGCACAGATGATTGACATGCATTTTGCAGCAGAACAAAGTAGTGGGGATGACAATCGTGCCAAAAAAGATGCAATTACAAAGGGATAATGAAAAGAACCACTTTCACAGTGGGAACAATGGACCTTACACAGAGTGAAGGCGAATCGCAAATCGGTTTAAATGTAAGCGGGAATGAGCCCCCAGTGAGCACAAAGGAATTTACTTGTGAGTGGATATGTATAGAATTATGCCTGTGTTCCCCAACCTGATACTCTGAGATGGGCTGGACTACAAATTCTACCATCACCAGAAAGCTAATAATGCATTGGCATATCATTCAGTTTTTTTAAAAGCTTTTTTCAAAGCCACTTAAATAAGCTGTTACTGTATTATAGCTTATCAACTAGGCTTTGACTTTTGATAAACCTATGAATCTTAAATAACCTCCTGTCTTTAACGCCCCTATTCTGGCCTTGCAAATGCAGGGCTTTGGCTTTTTTATTGGACCAATCTATCTGTAGTCTGGTCTAACTCTTTTCCTACTGCTTTTGACTTTTCTCAGCACTGCTGTCTTTTCCAGTGAGTTGGATTTTTAAAAATATAATATGCTCAAAGTGCAATAACTTTTGTTCAGGCATTTTGGCTTCTGTTACAAAAACTAAAAGTCTTTAAGAAGAGGCTGGATGGCCATGTGTTGGGTATACTTTGACCAAGAGTTCCTGTATGGCAGCGGGTTGGACTGGATGGCCCTTGTGGTCTCTTCCAACTCTATGATTCTATGGGGCTTTACAGACGGCCCAAAAAGGTCTGGCGCCACCTTTTTTTATGTGCACCTTTGCCACAGCAGTTAGACAGAGCGGCGAAGGTGCTCAGTAAAAAAAGAGCACCCCTTCCCTGCTCCTTTTTTGCGTTGCCATTGCAATACAAAAAAAGGAAAAGGCACCTTTGGGTGCCTCTAGTGTGTTGCAACTGCGCAGCTCTGCCTAAAAGCTGCGCAGCTGCGACAGCATCATTACGTACGCCGTTTAAACAGCGCTACGTAACAACGATGCCCTCATCATGTGCTAGGGTTGTAGGGCATGTGGAAGCCATGGCCCGAGGCGACCCTAGCACGTGACAGGGGTGCCTCAAAGGGCCGGTCTGTACTGGCCCCACGATTCTAGACTAGATAGACTTGATTTTCTATAGGACCTATTTATTTGTCTTTTGGTGGTTCATGGTGCAGCACCACATTTCACATGAATTGAGTTTTCCCTCTTCTGTCACTGCAGAACAACAAATGGTAAGTGCAATTAGGTGTCTACTGAGTTACAGAACAAATATTTACAAAATGACTGGAATGATGTAGTTTAGTGATATTAGACATTTAGTTCATATTGGATCTGCAAAGCAAACAAATACATATCTTTTAAGGGCATATCCAAAGAGAAGACAACATATTGTGCACTACTGCTCTGATATTATATTTGATATTGTACAGAATGAATACAATTTAACTATACTAATATATTGTTACTTTATGATACCATTGCATTGAGCATCACCCCACGGGTTTGTAAACTATAAAATGCTAAAGTGCTTCAGACACTTTGAACCATCACAAATTGGACGGTCTTGCTTATCATGCTGTAATGTAGCTATTAAAAGCGAATCCAAAAGCTCTAGTAAGGGAATAACTTTTATGAGGACCATAAAAGTAGTGTGCAAGCCTTTGAGTTCTTAAGAACTCTTCCTCACAAGGCAGGGGTTGGGGTGCTTAAAAAGACTAGGTATGTTGATGAACATAAAAAGACTAGGTATGTGTCACTATGGAACATAGGATTATATGTAGATTTGCATGGTGATTCTGTACAAATCTATACAGAAGCAGGTCCCACGTTCAGTTAGACATACTCCTGGTTGCATCGATACAGGATTGTAACCTGAATTAACTATACTATGCTAAGTTCCAGATAGGGTTACCAGACCAACAGCATCTCATTACCTGAGATTTTAGAGTAAAACCTAACAATAGGCGCAGACCTTTGTTTACTGAAATCAGCTTTCTTAAAGTCTAGAATGCATGTCTGACTACACTTGGCTTCCTCTTTCCACTGTATTACAAACTCCAGGAGAACATCATCACTCCCACCTAAGGATCCCATCACTTCCACTTATTAATAGGTCATTACTATTGGTTACTATCAGATCTAAATAGCTGATACCCTTGTTTCCTCTTCCATTATCTGGACCATGAAACTTTCTATAAAGCAAGTGAGGAATTTGTTGCACATTAAATTTTTGGCAGAGTTTGACTTCTAACAAACATCAGGATAGTTGATATCTCCCACTATGACTACTGGTACATCTCTCATTTTTGAATGTTTGATCATCTCTTCCAGGAAGGCATCATCCACAATACATAGTAGACTCCCCACAATAAATAATTCTTGTATTGTCTCCCACTTAATTTGTATCTAGATACTTTCAACCTGGCTTCCAGGATTTAAGTCATGGGTCTCTTCACATTCTTGACACATAATGCTACTTGTTCTTTTTTCCTGCTTTGTCTATTTCTCTGAAATAGGTTATTTCTACTACTCTTTTACTACATTCCAATTATGAGATTCATCTCATCAGGTTTCAGTGCCTAATATATCAAATTGACATTTTCCTGTGACTTCAGCCAGTGCCTAGAGTTATGGCAAACCAGGTTTCAGATCTGTTTCAGTGAATGAGGGGGGACTGGGAAAACAACACTACAACAGCTTGAAAAATATAAACTCTAATGGTTACTTTTTCAGCTCCTAAGAGAATGAACAGATCCTTGCCCAGCCAGATTGCACAAGTAAAGAGAAAAACAGTAATCTTTAATTTAGCAAAAGCTGGGAAATTACTTTTAGTTGTTTTGCTTTTACAAAGAATCAAAAGAAGAAAAATTAGATAATAAACTCTAGTGATTGGCAGATATGTAATCTCCAAATGTTATGTCCTGTCTTTAGGTAGAAGAATAGCCTTCTGCAATCTGATGCCCTCCAGATGAGGGAATATGGATCTTTACAAACAGCCCATTCAGGGGCGGCTTTGTGCCACCCCTGGAAGTGCTGGGTTGGGGATGGGGCAGTCGCACTCCACGCCTCCAACCCGGTGCAAATGGAAGCCACAAAATGTGGCTCCTATTTCTGCCCTAGAAGGGGCACCATAAGGGATACAGTGTGGCCTAATGACACCACTTGTGTGCAGCGCCATTTGGACGCTGCGCATGAGAGATGTCATCATGGCGTGTGCTGTCTGAACGGGCGCTTGCCAAGATGGTGCCCAGGTGGCAGACTTGGATTTCTGAGCATGTAAATGCTCAGCCCTTATCTAGCCCTAGTCCATGTACAGGTCGGCATAAAGTGCCGGTCCATATTGGCCCATAGTTTCACATTTAAACTTATAGCATTAAAAAAGGGAGACTAATAGCGTTAATTTGTATTATAGAATGGCACAACAAAACAATAACAGATTTGAGACTTAAAAAATGAATAAAATATTCACACAAGTCTGTTAGAAGAAGTCTCTTTTAACAAGATTTCTTATTATTTGCTTTCCAATATGCATAAAGATATCAAAATCTGAAACTAAACAGGCAGATTCAATTGATGATATTGGAACAGTATATCACAGAACGTGTCTCAAAAATGACTGGCCAATAAATCTGTTTGACAATTTAATTGGTGTAATTGATAAAATCCATGTAGTTCACCACTGAGGAAATTTAATTACTCTATACAAATCTGATTGAGATTTAGACTAGAATTTTCTAGGGCAACTTTGTTTCATGCAAATTGTGTTATGGCTAAGACCCCCTTGATTTAGAATATGTTTGGGAAGCATTCTCATCAGAAGTATATTTGTTTCACTTACCACATCATAAACTTCTATACTGGATTACTAGAATGGATTTCTCTACACTAGCAAAATATAAATGCTTCTAATGACAAAATGCAAAGATTGTGCTTGTTCTATGCACACATGCAGGGTTTTGACCGCACTTCAACCTTAGAGCAGCAAATTAATTTACATCAAATTACAGAAGCTTTGACTGCATTTGTCTCCTGCATATCAGGTCACCATCATTTTAAAGTTTCAGACAGAAAAGTATAGCTGATACAGACCAGAAACAACTCACTGGGTACACCCTGATGTAAAAATACATAGGAATAAACTACATTGAGTTAAACACAAATTACTTCCAAATAAACATGCGCAGGATTGATTCCCACAATCAAGACTCAAAATCTCTCTGTCCATTATTCTGTGCTGAACTTTTAGTGTGTAAATTGTGGCTTAAATTCATATGCAAATCTCAGATCTAAATTAATCTGTCAGATGATAGATAGCATATGAGGGTACTTTGTATAGGATCATCTGGTTTGTATGCAGAAGGCTATTAATTCCTAGTAAATCCAGTCAGCTCTAAGAGAGATCTTTGTCTACACTCTGGCCATCAGTGCAGCCAACACTGAGCGAAGAGTCTGAATTCAGTATCAGGTAGGTTCCTATAATCTTATAAGTACTAGGAACATTATCGTTTCCATGTATAACTTGGAAAGGTTACTTTGTTTGGACAATATCTTCCACAATCTTCTAAGGTTAATGTCTGATTCTAGGTTTCCTTACAATGCCTCAGGACAGATACTCTACTTCTGCACCTTCCATTTTCTCCTCATAGCACCATCTGTAAGAAAGATCAGAGCGGCTTAAGTACCCTAAAGGTAACAGATCCTGTCTGTTCTTGGAAGCTAAGCAGGGTTGGTTCTGGTTAGTGCTTGGATGGGAGACCACCAACGAACAGCACATGCTGTAGGGTGAGTTTCAAAAGCACCTCTGTAGTTTGAATCTATTGTCCTATGTCTTAGTCTCTGGAGCAGCAGAAAATAGCCTTTCTACATCCTCCATATGACACATGTTCAAATATTTAAACATGGCTATCATGTCACTTTTCAACCTTCTGTTCTGCAGAAAAACATACTCAGCTCATAGAATTTCATTAGGCAAGAAATCCTCAGAGATTGTTTTGCCATTTCCTTTTTCTGAAATAGACCTACAGCACCTGGTGTTTGTTGGTGGTCTCCCAGTCAAGAACTAACCAGGGGTGAACTTTCTTAACTTCCAAGATCAGGCAGGATGTGGTGTCATATATTCCAAGTTGTTGTTGTGTGCCTTCAAGACATCTCTGACTTATGGTGACCCTAAGGTGACCCTATCATGGGGTTTTCTTAGCAAGATTTGTTCAGAGGAGATTTGCCATTGCCTTCCCTTGAAGCTAAGAGTATATAACTTGTTCAAGGTCACCCAGTGGGTTTCATGGCCCAGCTGGGAACTGAACCCTGGTGTCCAGAGTCATAGTCCAACACTCAAAATCTTATAACACACCAGTTCTCATAATCCCAGGTTAGAGGGATATAATTTAAATATTTCTAAATATCAGAGATCAAGCATCATGACTGTAGTCACTCTCCTAAAGAAAGTCCAAAAGGCTGATCCCTATCTATATGGGTATGAATGTATTTTAGAGTACTTCAAAGCCACATTTATTAGGATCATTGACACTCACTGTGTCCTTCTAAATGAAACTATCCCATTTTTGGAAGAGAAGCAGGATATAAATCCAATAAACAAACAAATAAAAATATAATATTCTCCTGAAATTACTCTGCCTCCTTCATGGATTTTTAGGGGGAGTATCCAGGCACACTATCTTCCATTTGCAAGACTGAATCAAGGTGGAACAGTTTCAAAACAAGGACTCACTTTGCGCACATATGCAAGCTCCCCTTACATAACCAAAGGAGGGGTTGGCCATGAGCTTCTTGGTCCTAGGTTCCCAGCTTGCAAGACATGAGCCTGAATCTCAGCGATACCTGCCTCTTCACTTGCTGGCAGCTTAAAAAATGAGTTTAAACTAGGTGGAAAACACCTAGCTCTAGCAGAAGTATACAGTGCCTAGTCATTAAGAGACCCATTTTGTTCAATTGCACTGTTGTAATTCACCGTTGTCCCATTGCAACCCTGCTATGTTTGTTTAATGCAAATAAAATTTTAGTTCATCTGATGTATAATTTATTAAATAAATACATCTGGCCAAGCCATTTCCTTTCTGAATGAAAGTTACTCTGTGGATGCTCAAAGGCACTGATCTTCAGGAAGCAGAAGTCAATCATAGATACATTCACTGTGTGCATCAGAGTACCCTCAGAGTTTTCACTGGATTCATGTAATGTCAGCTACATTAAAAAAGAAATAAAGGATGACTTTTAAAATACTACTAAATGGCCAATATCTCAAATAAACGGCAGATAACAACAAAATGGGTCCATTTAAAAAAAAAGGGAAAATGGAAAGCTCAAAAAATTCAACTAACTGGTTTTTAAGACAAAAATGGGAAAGGTTTGTGTGAATTGGCCTTTAGATTCTGTTGTGTATATATCTGGGGAGATTCACTGTTGCTGTGTGCTTTCAAGTCACTTCTGACATTTGGCAACCTTAAGGCCATATCATGGGGGTTTTCTTGACAAGATTTGTTCAGAAGGGGTCTGCCTTTGTCTTCCTCTGAGACTGAGAGACAGTGACTTGCCCAAGGTCACTCAGTGGGTTTCCATGCTTTAAAAGTTCTGATCTAAAGCATGCAGCCATGCACTGCGCCGGCATGTATTTATGGTAATGAAACAGCCCTCAAAAATAAATTATTCTGGCTCCAAGAGAGAGATAGAGCAGACAAACCAAATGAATACAGATTTCATTGTGTGAAGCAGGGGGGTTTCCCCCACCTCCTATGAACATATTACTTTACCTTTGTTAGAAAAGGGAAATCAAAATGATCAGAGGCTCATACACTCAGCGCTTCTATGCTCTGTATTCCAGCTGTGCTGTAATATTGTAATAAAAATGTTTGGCCAGTCATTGTTATGCCAGTGCTGTTTAGCAGCTTGCTTCCAATATTGCATTACAAAAATTACATATTTCATATAATCAGGTCTGTCTCTTACTTAATCATCCTACACTACATATAAATCTTTAAAATGGACAGGTCCATAAATCACATGCATTTTTTCATTTTGGATCTTATTCTAAGCCAGGCAGATTCTTATTTAAATTGCCCCATGAATAAATCTAATAAACCTTATTCACTTACATCATCTCAAACTTTAAATCTTGTTCTGACTGAGGTCATAAGTGAAATCAGTATTGAGGGCAAAACAAGCAGCTGTAACAACTGTAATAGCTTGCCAAATTATATTAAAGGTCTCAAATAACATTAAAAAAGAGGAAGAATTGAATTACTTTATTCAAGCACGTTATGCTGAATCAAGCAAATATAGGGCTTAACCAGAATATGACTGTACTAAATTTAACATATGCCTCCCTTTAATTTGGGACTGAAACCACCGGCTATCTGTACAGTGAGATATATGTCATACAATAGATCTAAAATTTGGTGAATGTTGAGATTCACATGTAAATACTGACAATTTCTGATGTGAATGCATAAAACAGATACATATATCTCTTGGAGATAGTGCTATCACAAGAGTTGCATCAGGTATTCTTAATTTGTGTTGTGAATGGGAGTTTGGAGAGAGGGACTGAAGAATTTCCAAATACCTCCCAATGTGTATCTGTTTTTTATTGCTTGGAAAGGTTACTTTTTGAACTAGAAACTCCCCACCAGCATGAAGAGTGATGATTCTAAATGCACATAAATGTAAAAGGAGCCAGTGATTTGAGATTTGGACTATGACTACAGAGACCAGGGTTCGAATCCCAGCTTGGCCATGTAAACCCACTGCATGACCTTGAGCATGTCACACTCTCTCAGCCTGAGATGACAGCAATGGCAAATCTCCTCTGAAGAAACCTTACTGTTGCCATGAACTGGAAATGACTTGAAGGGACACAACAACATATATAAAAACACACGTACATGTACATAAATTAGTTGCACGTTTTGTGCAAATCTTCCTTTCCTTGTCCAGTTTTTGGGTGAATTACGTCCTCCTTTTCGGCACGGAACAGGTGGCTATTCTACTCTCTGGACAACTACTGGGGGGGGGGGGGGTAACTGCACTATGCAATCACGCAATTACACTACACAACTACACAATTACAACACTTTGATAGCACTTAAGATGACATGGTTCTAGTCTATGGAATCTTGGGATACACCATTTCATAAGTTACTCAGAGTTTTCTGCTATAGGGCTCCTAATACTCAGAGGAGTGACGTGGAGCACTAAATTCTATGTCCCTTACCAAACTGCTGATTCCAGGATTTCAGTGGATGGAGCCATGGCAGTTAAAATGTCACAAAGCTATCATTGTGTTGTATGGATACACCTTTAGTTACCTTCACTGATACATTCAATTGACCTCAAGGTCTAGATTCTGGTATCCAGTTTCTGGCCACTTCCAGAGTTAGCCAATAATCAGAACTGATGCAAGGAGAATTTGAATGCCCAACAAAAATTGCCTAACTTCCCATTCCAGCTGAAGTTACTGTATCTGCATTGTGGAGAACATATGGGGCAATGGTATGAAAGGAACTGCGAAAATACCTATTGGCATTCTCCTTTGTGTGATCTTGATTAGAGCCAATTGGGTTGGAAATCTACATGTTTCCAAAATTCACTGGTGGTTTCTCTCATTGTGAAGAAACATTTTTCATCAGTGTAGCCAAGTGACTTCTTAAGCCAGATTTGCCCTCTACTGATTAGTGTCCAAACTAATTCAATGGGACAGTGTCATAGCATAGACTATGACAAATAGCACTGTATCTATTTCTTGGCAAGAAGAACTGACATAACTTGCCAGACAGCGCTTTAAAAAGAATGCCACAGGATTTGCTGGAGGGAGGATTCTGGGTGCTGTAGTGCAAAGCAAGGTAACCTTTCCAAGCTCTGCTTTTTGCTGTCCCTCTCACCTACTGCACTAGTGTTAATTTTCACACAAACACTTCTGTTTCTATTTGTTCCTGAGATTTATGATTGCAACCAGAACGGGACACAGTGGACTTTATCGCATGCACTGGTCAAACCGTTTTGAGGACGGGAAAGGGACCTTTTTGTGGACGCTTGCATGTGCGGTAAAATGCGTTCACACGCACCCCTGCGAGTCCCGTTCCCGTCCTCGAAACGGTTATAAAAGTGCATGTGATAAAGTTCTCAGTTCTAGGTGAGGCCTGACCAAGGCAGAATAGAGTGGTACTATTACTTCCCTTGATCTAGACGCTATACTTCTATAGATGCAGCCTAAAATCACATTGGCATTTTTAGCTGCTGCATCACGTTGTTGACTCCTGCTCAACATGTGTTCTACTGGGACTCCTAGATCCATTTCACACGTAATCTTGTTAAGCTAGGTGTCCCCCATCCTATATCTATGCATTTCATTTTTTCCCTAAGTGCAGTACCTTACATTTCTCTGTTCTGAAATTCATTTTGTTAGCTTTGTCCTAGCTTTCTAACATATTAAGGTCTTCTTGAATTTTGATTCTGTCCTCTGGGATATTAGCTATTCTTCCTAATTTGGCATCATCTGCAAATTTGATAAGCATGCCTTCTATTCCTTCATCCAAGTCATTGGATACTTGTCCAGTCAACCAATTACAAATCCACCTAACAGCCACATTGTCTAGCCCACTGCAAGAACTATCTGCAAGAATATAATGGGGAACCTTGTCAAAGACCTTACTGAAATCAAAATATGCTATATATAAAGCATTTCCTTTGTCTATCAAGTTGGTAATTTTATCAGAAAAGGAGATCAGATTAGTCTGGCATGACTTGTTTCTCAGAAACCCATGTTGATTTTTTGTGATAATGGGGAGAGGCGGGAAATACAAATAAATTTTATTATTATTATTATTATTATTATTAAATGTTCACAGATTCTCTGTTTAATTATCTGCTCTAGAATCTTTCTTGGTATTGATGCCAGACTAACTGGATGATAATTGTTGGGATCCTCTTTTTCCCCCTTTTTGAAGATGGGGACAAGGTTTGCCCTCCTCCAGTCTGCTGGGACTTCTCCTGTTCTCCAGGAGTTCTCAAAGATTATTGCCAATGGCTCTGAGATTACATTTGCCAGCTTTTTTAATACCCTTGGATGTAATTCATCTGGTCCTGGAGATTTAAATTCATATAGATTAACAAGGTATTCCTCTACTACCTCTTTACTTATTCTGTGATGGATTTCCCCTATTGTGTCCTCTGCTTCATTTTCCTCAGGTTGAGCACCCTTTTCCTTTTGTGAGAAGACTGAGGCAAAGAAGGTGTTGAGTAATTCTGCCTTGTCTCTGTCCCCTGTTAGCATTTTGTCATCTTCTCCATGTAGTGGCCCTACCATTTCCTTTTTCTCCCTTTTGCTATGGACATACCCTTGTTATTGTTCTTGGCCTCTCTATCAAATGTGAGCTCATTCTGTGCTGTTCCTTTCCTGACTTTCCCCTTACATGTGCTAGTGATTCCTCCTTGGTGATTTCCCCACCTTTCCATTTCTTATACATGCCCCATTTAAAACTTAGCTCAGTTGAAAGTCCCTTACTCATCCATCCTGGTTTCTTGAGACACCTCCCATTTTTCCTCCTCATTGGAACAGTTTGAAATTGTGCCTTCAGTATCCTTTTTGAAAAACTCCCATCCACCTTGAACTCCCTTCTCTTAAGTTTTACTATTCCTGACCATGGGATCACCACCAGTTTTCCCCTAGATTTACTGAAATCAGCTCTCCTAAAGGCTAGAATGTGTGTCTGATTATGCCTGTAATTCTCTGGAATGAGACCAAACTCTTAATTGTCTAATGAAGCATCAAGTAAAGAATGCAAAAAATAAACAAACAGAAAAAACCACCCCAAAATTAAAAAAACAAACAAAAAAACCCCCAAAACACCATCTGGGCACAGTTATTGTCGCTAGGAAAGAAAATAGCCTGGTCATGGTCCATAGACTCTCTTGGAATGAATTGGTGATCACAGATAAGACATATGAGGCATCCATTATGCATTACACATCACTGTGTATCGGCAAAGGTTATCAAAGCTAAGGAACATCTATAATAATAATTGAGATTGCCTGTCTGTCTTCTAGTCTGTGATGGTCATAACTCGTGGGGACTCTGTGCAAAATTGGACCAAGTGTCTTGTGTTTTCAGTAGTCAGCCAAGCTGAAATTTCAACCTTGAAGATAAGAGTACGTTGAAGAAAAGAAGGGTGTCTGCCTCTTTCATTTTCACTCTCACAACATTTACTTCTTCTTAACTTCCTCAGTTTATCATCATCTGTATACAAGTTTACTCTCCAACTTAGTCTTTTTCTCTAACCTCACTTGCCATTATAGCAGATGCCTCAAAAAAGAAGGCCGGCAAAAGGCTTCTTGGGTTATTAAATAAAGACACATTTGGGACATGGCATCTGGAAAACAAGAGACAAGTCTCTGAGTGAGGCACTGCTGTTAAGATTCCTGAGGTAGGAAAACAAGATTGTAGAACGGGAGATGTGGGAAAATAACATTGTAGAATGGGAGAGCCAGTGTGGTGTAGTGGACTGAATGTTGGACTATGACTCTGGAGACCAGGGTTTGAATCCTGGCTCAGCCATGTAAATCCACTGGGTGACCTTGGGCAAAATACAGTCTTTCAGCCTCAGAGCATGGCAATGGCAAACCTCCTTTGAAGAAACTTGCCAAGAAAACCCCATGATAGGTTTGCCTTAGGGTCACCATAAGTCAGAAACAACTTGAAGGCACACAATAACCACAAGAATGGGAGAGGTACTGCTGGTAAGATTCCTGAAGTTAAAAATTGGGGAGCAGGAAAACAGGAGACCCCATAGAGCCCTTTAAGGATACAGACGTAGACAGTACCCGGTACACTTTTGTCAGTATATATAAAACTATTTGGGAATAGAGAAGAACATATAGCTAAGCCAGTTACAAATGACGAGTGCCTGCTCATTAAAAACAAATTGTTTAACAAACCTGTTTGAAATGAAGGACCAACATTTACCACCATTTTATTAAACCAAGCTTTGGTGCACAATAGCAACAGGACTCATCTAAATTTAAGCATATGCTTAAGACACTTATGTTCAAATCAATGGAACTTTATTTTTAAATACCCTGTGCCCAATATTTTATATCATTTCTATTTCTGCTTTTAATAACTAGGACTTGCCAAATCCATTTTTTTTCAACCAGTGCAAGGAATTAAAGAGGGCAAAGTTTAAAGAGAAAATAATGAAGCCTTTCCCCTATAAACTATTTTTTAAAAACCTAAGATTCTGCAATCTTCTAACAGTTTTGTACTCCACCAACCGTCTTACATTACTTTATCTTTATGAAGGTGATAAAGAAAACATTACATGGTGCGCTTGATTATAAATTCTAATTTTATGAGGATCAAAAATTGCAGACTTGCAAAGCTTATGTTCTTGTTTATATGCATACACATTTAAGTGTCAGCAGATGTTCTCTGATCAATAAAACTCTCTTTAGATATATTACGCTGAAGTGTCCTTGGTCATAAAAGCAGGCTGGGAATATTTAACTACAGTTTGGCTATGAATGATGATAATCAACTATAAAGTTACAATACACATTGCCACTGTGGCGAGTTTTATTTTGGCTCAGGAAATAAAAGTTATTGATTTTCACCATGCCATTGAGACAGACTCTGATTTAGATTCTGTGCTGCAGATTTATGGAAATAGGAAGAGGCTAAAATTAGGTGTATTTGGGCATGCCTGACTACAGGGAATCTTTCTATGCAACCCAGCTGCTTCTTGTGGATATTGGCTCCCCCAGTGAAATATTATGGAAAGATCCAGTTTGTGTTATTTCTGATAAATGTAATGATACAAAGATGTTGTTTGTTTGTTTCAGATATTTCTGTATTGCTTATCAGCCCAAAAGGGATCCCAAGGAGAACAAATAAAAGCAATTGTTGTTGTGTGCCTGCAAGTCATTTCTGACATATGGCAACTCTAAGTAGAGTCAGTTATTGAAGTTTCTGGGGCTGAGAGTGTGGCTCACAAAGTCACTACACCACATTGGCTTAAACAACAACAACAACAACATAATAATAATTAAAACGGCACAAAAATGAAGCATTTATTTAAAAAAACCCACTGGAATACTATTTTAAAAGCTTTTAAAAACAGTCTAAATCATAAAATATGATTGAAAAATAGCTAAAACAGAACAGTTTCAAGCATGAACAGCTATGTAGAACAGCATTGCTTCAGTTGCCCATCAGTAGCTCCAAAGTGATGGATCCAGCCTATCCTTCTTGGGTAGGGAGTTCCACAGTCATGGTGCTGCTACGGAGAAAGCCCTGCTACATATACATACCAACCTAACCTCATGAGACGTGGTAACATACAAGAATAGGGTCTCCTCTGAGGATCTCAAATTTCAGGCAAGTTTAGGGGAGGAGGCAGTCTTTCAGATATTCTGGCCCCAAGCTATTTAAGGCTCCGTAGGTCAACATCAGCATGTTGCATTGTGCTCACAAGAAAATTGGGAGCCAGTGCAGTTAATTGTCCAACTGGTGTTATGTGGTCTCTAAAATGCACACCCAACACTATTCTGGCTGATGAATTTTGCACTAGCTGCAACTTCCAAACACTTTTCAAGGGCAGTCCCACATAAGCTGCATCCACACTGGGGAAATAACCCGGTTTGGCACCGCTTTAATTGCCTTGGCTCAAGGCTATGGAATTCTGAGAGTTGGAGTTTGTTGTGGGGCGCAGAGCGGAGCCCCACAACAAACTCCAGCTCCCAGAATTCCATAGCCTTGAGCCAAGGCAATTAAAGCTGTGCCAAACCGGGTTATTTCCCCAGTGTGGATGCAGCCATAGAGTGTGTTACAGTAGTCTAATCAAGAAGTAACTTACATAGATCTTCTTTAATTAATATAGATCCTGGAAAAGTTAATGTTCTGGACCTCAACAACTAGAATCCCTAGCCAGCATGCCATTTACTATTGTGGCTCTGTTTTGAGGCATGACTGCTAATACAGAGATGAAAACCTAAAGTGCTTCTCTAATAAAAATAAAATCCCTAGAGTTCCATAGGAAGAAGTAATCACTGTAACCAGCATATCAGTTATATAAATATGTCTAGAAATGACACAGAGAGAAAGGAAGGATGAGTGGGGGTTGGGGAGACATAGTAGATGAAACAAATAAAAAATCAGGCCTGATATAACAGGTTGGAGTTAAAAGAAGATGTAAAATGGCCTTTTCCAGCATCACTTACAAAATAAAATGCATCACATGAGTAAGGAGAAAAGATGGAGAGGAAGAAGAGAACACAGATCTGGATTAATTTTGCATTTGCTAATACACACATTATATATATGCATGCACATTTAGAAATAGTTAATATAATTTAAATACAAATATCTTTCCCCACAGAGGGGAAAGACTGTGATCAGTTCATAGACTCAAATGTTTCACAGAAGAAAACTGGAACATGTGTTGCTAAGCAGCAGCAGAATGTGGTCAAGGCTGCACCTGCACTGCAGAATTAACGTAGTGTGATACTGCTTTCATTGCCATGGCTCAATGCTATGGAATTCTGAGATTTGTAGTTTTATTTAGCTTTTTCTGTCAAGAGAGCTCTGGTGCCACAACAAACTACAAACCACAGAATTTCATAGCATTGAGCCATGGCAATTAAAGTGTTGTCAAACAGCAGTAGCATCATGGTGAGGGGGTTTGGGGGGGGGGGTGCGAACTGCACCGGTTGATACCCCAGAGGGAGGTGACTCCAAGTTGGCCCCCTGCCCTTGCTGCTGTCCCTTTCTCCCCTGAGGAGAAAGGAGCGATGGCAAGGATGGCAGGGAAGCGTGTGAGTGCTCCTCCTGGCTCCTTGCCATTGCTCCTCTCTTCTCTGAGGAGAAAGGAGTTGCAGCAAGGATGGGGCAGCGGCAGGCGAATGGGTACAGGCTCAGCCTGAGTGCCCTGCGCCTCCTTGTGAAAGCCCTCTGCTGTCCGTCTTTGAAGCCCCACCATTTCAGCTGCTAAAGCCCAGCCTTCACCGGGTGACACCAGGACCAGGGATGCCACTGCACATGTGGTCTATAATGGTGAAAGTTATTAATGAAGAAGAATGAGAGGCTGCAGCAGTTACCTTTCCCCTGGGCCTACTAGGAAGGGCTATCTTCTCTTCTCCCCTCCCTCCTGCTGAGTTAACTGAGTGCAAAGTAGTTTGGCATATTGAGCTCTTCTGAACTAATTGAAGTAAACTGAGGACAAAGGGGGAAAGTGGAGGAGGAGATAAAAACTGGGACAAGGCTCCTGTTCTCCCTTCTTATGGTTACCTTTAAAGCAAATTTGAACTGAGGAGATATTCAAGTAGAGTAGGAATGGGCAAAGTTACAGGCAAATCACAAGTCCATTTTAGGCCCCAAAACAAGCCAATTCCCCATAGATTATTTTAATGCCCTCACCCCCATATCCCATAGGGAGAACCAGCATGACTTTTGTTTGACTACAACTCTGGAGACCAGGGTTCAATTCCCAGGTCAGCCATGAAAAACCTACTGGGTGAACTTGGGCAAGTCACACTCTCTCCGCCTCAGATGAAAGCAATGGCAAACCTGTTCTGAGGAAATCTTGCCAAGAAAACCCCACAACTGGCTTGCCTTAGGGTCACTATAAGTCAGGAATGACTTGAAGGACATAACAACAACAAACATCCTCTAGGAGGTGCAGGAACAATTTTACTATGTCCTCTCTTCTTTGCCCATGAGCTATCTTAGTCTTAGGAGAAGCGTTTTGAAAAGAAGATGCAAAATAAAAGTTAACTTGGCCAATGGTCTGGGATGCTGGGAGCTGAAGTCCAAAACACCTGGAGAACCAGAGTTTGGACATCACTGGCATAGATCATATAAGGCTATGGAACGCCCTTAAAGTCATGGGAGTGCCAACACATCTGATAGTCCTGATGAGGAATCTGTACTCAGGACAAGAGGCCACTGTTAGAACAGAACAGAGAAACAAAATAGTTCCCAATTGGCAAGGGGTCAGACAAAGCTGCATCTTATCACCCTACCTGTTTAACTTATACGCACAACATATTGTAAGGAAAGCAGGCTTGGACACAGAAGAAGGAGGAGTGAACACAGGAGGAAGGAATATCAAAAATCTAAGATATGCAGACAACACCATAATACTAGCAGAAACCTCTCAGACGTGGAACAACTACTAAGGAAGATCAAGGAAGAAAGTGCAAAGGTAGGCCTACTGCTGAACATAAAGAAAACAAAAATAATGACAATGGGGAATCTAAACAAATTCAACCTAGACAATGGAGTTTATCACATGGGAGAAATTTCTCTCCATTGTGAATGGAGCCAATTCGCAATTACGTGAATTCGCTAGTTTACCAAATTTATGTGAAATCTGATTGTGTTCAGAATGCATTCAGAATAACTTCCCATTTCCCGAAAATGACCACCCATTGCCCAAAATTGCGTGAGACACACTCATTTGCAATAATGTGAAACCCCATGATTGCACTCGGATTGCCATTGGATTATACCTCCAAATTCCGTCGTATGATAAACTCCAATGAAGAAATATAAGGAGTAAAAGAGTTCTCATACCTGGGATCAAACACTTATAAAATGGGGAGTGTAGGCAGGAAATCAGAAACAGATTAAGAATGGGAAAGGTAGCTATGAAAGAACTAGAAAAGATTCTAAAATGCAAAGATATATAACTGAACACAAAGGTTAGAATCATGCAAGCCATTGTTTTCCCTATTATCATGTATGGATATGAGAGCTGGACAATTAAGAAAGCAGATAGGAAGAAAATAAATTCATTTGAGATGTGGTGTTGGAGAAGTTTGCTGAGGATCCTGTGGACAGTCAAAAAGACAAACAAATGGGTCCTAGACCTGATCAAGCCA
Organism: Urosaurus nigricauda; assembly: GCA_034509955.1. Lineage (NCBI taxonomy): Eukaryota > Metazoa > Chordata > Lepidosauria > Squamata > Phrynosomatidae > Urosaurus > Urosaurus nigricauda. Next base: position 87,021,807 of record JAOEGL010000006.1, read on the forward strand.
GAAATCTCTCTGGAAACCAAGATGACAAAACTGAGGTTGTCGTACTTTGGACATATCATGAGAAGTCATGACTCATTGGAAAAAACAATAAAGCCAGGAAAGATGGAGGGAAGCAGAAAGAGAGGAAGCCCACATGCCAAATGGAGGGATTTAAATAAGGAGGTCATAGGTATGAGTTTACAGGACTTAAGCAGAGCAGTGGAGGACAGGGAGTCTTGGAGATGTCTCATCCACAGGGTCACCATGGGTTGAAATTGACTTGGGAGCAGTTAACAGCAATAAATGTCTAAATAAAATAAATCAGTTTTAATAGCAAAAAATGGGTTTGTTTGACTTGGGAGCAGTTAACAGCAATAAATGTCTAAATAAAATAAATCAGTTTTAATAGCAAAAAATGGGTTTGTTTGTTTTTTAAATTGGAGAGTGGGACTATAGTGGGGAATGTGTTCCCTGACTGAGGAGGTACCTTGAAGCAGAGGGCTGTTCTCTGTAAATATGTACATAAGAATTATCTGTTACATTTATATCCTGTTCTCTTCCTGTTTATTTGATCCTCACAACAACCCTGTGAGGTAGGTTAGGCCAAAAGAGAATGACTGTCACAAAATCATCTAGAGACTTTCACTGGAGGGAACAGAAGAACCTGGACCTTCCAAGTTCTAGTCCAACACTTTAAACAATGCTCTACAGGGACTTTGTTTCAAGTAAGATATATGGGAACCCGGGAAGGGTTATACATTGCAATGTTCCCAAAAGCACTGTGTTAGCATATGTACGTAAGTAATCCCCTAAGCAAATTCCATAAGCAAATCACATTCCAGCAGTTATTTTTTAATTGGTCCAGTTTCAGATATGTAAATGTAACCAAAGAAGACCAGGCTGAACATAAACACCATCTTGTAGTGCTGAGCACAAGTAAACTCAGCATTGAACATTTGTTGCCATGATTATTACTGAGTGGCTGCCACGTGCCCGATAATATTAGCAATGCTGCCATCTAACGGAAACAGAACCTGCACAACAACTGAAACAAGACTGCTGACTAGCAGGAAAATGTGTCTGTGTGATTTCCCACATTACAACATACTTGGGTAATCCAAATGAGGTTGCACACAATATTGGTAACATCAATGGAAAGAGGAAAGAGAATGCTTTCAAAAAGCATTCTGTGAAAAGTGTCTTCATCAGGCAGCAGGGACTGAACTTGTGATTCTCCATCTGTTGTTGGAGTACAAGTCTCATCAGCCCTAACCCAAGGAGTTATGGATGAGTTGAGAGCTGTAGCCCAGCAACATCTGAAGTGTCACACATTAATCAGCCCCGAATTATATACATAAGCATCAGTTGATTCAGAAAAATATTCTTGAACCTTCTTTACAAAAGACAACCCTCTGCGTCTAATTGAAAGGTTATCAGAGTATAGTCCTCTATCTGGAGGAATCTTCTGTTGGAAGGCTACATCAATCTTGTGCCCCATTATATTGCTGAACAGTAATCCCAAAGCATGGTTCATTTGAAAACCCTTTTGCATATGCCCTGTTATAATAAATTAGAGCTGAGCAAGAGAGCAGTCAAGTAGTAGAAACACTATAACAAGGGGAAGAGAGAAAGTAAACAGATACATCAGGTGGGAACATGGGAGAGGGCCTTTTCAGTGACTGCCCCAGGATCTGGAACTTTCTTCTCAGAGAAATTAGACTGGCGCCCTCCCTACTTTCTTTTCACAAACAAGTAAAGACTTTTCTCTTTTGACAGAACTGATGCAAGGCCCATCTTACACAGTGTGCTGCATATTGCTGATTGCTGTGCTGGTGTGTGTGTGTTTTAATGGCATATGTTTTAACCTGGTTTTAATTTCTTCTGATTGTTCAATTGTGTTTTACTTTTTGTGTTTTGTGGACTTTTTAAACAATGTTTTTGAATAGTTTTAAACTGGTTTGAGTTCCTATCTGGGGAAAAGACAGGATAGAAATCATCATCATCATCATCATCATCATCAATCATCATCCTTGCCTGAAGAACTGATTTGGAATGAGTGGGATATGGGATAATGGATCATGAGTGAGATATGCGCACCCAGAGATCTGGTTGCTATTTCTTCCACTTGGAATTTCTGGAGAACTTGCTCTTCCCAGACCATATATAGAATCCTTAGGAATGCTTTTTGTATGAATGGTAATAATTGTGATATAAAATAACTAGCAAAATTAAAATTATACCTACATATAGCCTAAATGTATTTACATGTACATAGTTTCATGTGGTTAAAATGAAAATTTGGTAAGGTAAAATAAAAATTTAAAAGAATTAACATGAATTAAAATACATATTTAAAATTAACTTTTAAAATTAAAATTTATTTTTGAATTAAAAAAACCTGTGCTCTCTCCATTCTCTTTCCACTGAGCCTCACCCAATGCACACCATCTCTTCAGCATTTAAAATAATAAATAATAATATAAATTAATAAAATTATTTATACCCTATTTTTTGTTGGCAAACAATCAAAGTGGCTGACATCTAAAAATAATTTGAATATACAATACATTGTACATATAATATCACCATCCCCCCTAAAAAAGAATTAAACACATTACAAATTAAAATTTATTAATTAAAATGAACTATGAATAATAAAGGGATGCAGATGAACACCACAACCTGTTTCTGCTAAAAGGCAGATGTTTGAGGAGCAGTGGTGTCACTCTCCCTTAGTATGTCACCTGGTGTGGTCCATACCCCTGCACCCCATCATGATGCCACTGCCAGGTAGATGTAGTAAATGCCTGACGTCACTGAAAAGATTTGGCATATCTCCTCTGGCTTTCACATGACTGATAAATAAGATCAATTGCAGAGCTTTGGACTACAATTCTCAGAATCCCACAGCCAGTTATAGTCCAAAAAATAATGTTTCCAAGCTTTGCAATTTGATATTAGGTTGTTCTGGCTGATACAGCCTGCTCTGTGATTATTTTAAAGTGTTATGATATTAGTTGCAGTGGTATGAATTATTTGGGTTTCATTATTATTAGAAATGTGTTGCTGTTGTGTATTGATCCTTTGTCTTATGGTATAATATTTCTGCTCTTTTGTTGGGAACCATTTCAAGCATGGAAAAGGAACATACACACTAAAGTCATGAGGGTGACAATAATAATAATTATTTATTTCTAGCCCACCCCTCTGAACAGGCAATCGGGGCAGGGTACAAGAGAAGTTAAAAAAACATCACAAATAAAATAGCTAATCCCATTCCCAACTCCCCCTCTTAAATAAGGATTAAACCAAAGACAAGTTAAAAACAGTTACAAATAAACAAAATCCACAATGTCACACCAAAAGACTTCCTGAGCTGTTTAACCAGATGGAAACTAAGAACTAGCAAGAGATAGAGCCAGGGAATGTTAGACATTTTCCGGGAAGGTCTGCCGAAAGACATGTGTCTTCAAAGCTTCTTAAAGCTGTCAATCAATGGAATAAGACGCATCTCTTCCGGCAGGTCATTCCAAAGCTTGGGGGCGACCGCTGAAAAGGCCCTCTGGGAGATCTGCACCAACCTGGTCTTCCTGGGCTGTAACAGATTCCTCCCAGAGGACCAGAGTGTGTGTGTGTGGGGGGGGGGGAGGGGGGTTCATATGGGAAGAGGCGGTCCCTTAGATAGGATGGACCCGAGCCATGTAGGGCTTTATAGGTCAAAACCAACACCTTGTACTGTGCCTGGAAACTGATCGGCAGCTAGTGGAGAGATTCTAGCACAGGTGTCATGTGCTCTCTCCTAGATGTACCAGTAATGAGTCTGGCTGCCACATTCTGGACCAGTTGAGTTTCTGAGTTAAGCACAAGGGTAGCCCCATGTAGAGTGCATTACAGAAGTCCAGTTGTGAGGTTACCAGAGCATGTATCACAGTTTCCAGATCCTTCCTCTTCAGGAAAGGGTGCAGCTGGTGGATCAGCCGAAGCTGATAACAGGCACTCCTGACTGTCGCATTCACCTGACTCGTCATGTGAAGCGACGAGTCAAGGAGGACCCCCAAGCTGTGAACACAGTCCTTAGAGGAGAGTGTGACTCCATCAAGAACTGGAGATTGTATTCCCAATCCTGGTTTTGGGCCTGTAACTGTGAGTACCTCCGTTTTGCTTGGATTGAGCTTCAATTTGTTTTCCCTCATCCAATCCATTACTGCCTCAAGGCAGCGGTTGAGAGGAGAGACGCCATCTGAGGTCTGGGCGGACGAACTTGTCATGGAGAGATATATCTGAGTGTCATCAGCATACTGAAGACACTGAGCTCCATGCCTCCGAATGATCTCACCAAGCGGCTTCATATAGATGTTAAATAGCATCGGGGACAGGATGGCGCCCTGAGGGATGCCACAATTAAGCTCGATTTTGGGGGAGCAACTGTTCCTGAGCCTCACCCTTTGGGATCTGCCAGAGAGAAAGGACCGGAACCACCAGAGCACAGTGCCACTGATCCCCAACTCTCTTACCCGCTCCAAAAGGATGGCGTGATCTATGGTGTCAAAAGCCACGGAGAGACCCAAGAGCACGAGCAGGGTCACACTACCCTTGTCGATGCTCAAGCGGAGGTCGTCTGTCAGAGCAACCATGGTAGTCTCAACTCCATACCCCACCCTGAAACCGGTTTGGAAAGGATCAAGATAATTGGCTTCATCCAAAACTGCTTGGAGTTGGAAGGCAACAGCTCTCTCAATGACCTTGCTAAGAAAAGGTAGCAAGGACACTGGTCTGTAGTTGTTTCTGTCCAGGGGATCAAGGGAGGGTTTCTTCAGGATGGGCTTTACCACCGCCTCCTTTAAACATGATGGAACAATACTCTCCCTGAGGGACGCATTGATCACCTCCCAAAGGAAAGTTCTCAATGCGTCCCCTCCCTGGAGGACCAGCCAAGATGGAGCTGGATTGAGGGAACAAGTCGTCTTCCTAGTACTGCCAAGGAGCTTGTCCACGTCATCAGTATTCACCAATTGAAACTCATCCAATAAACTAGCATCAAGAGCTCTGATGAGGCTGGTCTTGTGTAAATCATATATAAAGCTTACAGTTGTTCCAAACATTTGGCTGCTGAGGTGATGGACAAAGTATCCCTCTTGATTCCACATACAGAAGCTGGCTGGACTGGCAGTAGACTCTTAGTTCAGCTCTGGTAAATAAGGTAGGATTCTTCATTACATTTGAGGCAGCAGGCTAATTTAATGGGCTAGGGGAGGCAGTGAGTTAGCCCTATCCTCCAATAGAGAGGATCAACCAGAAAGTTCAGACGGCAACATCTAGACAGATGTTGGCATAGTTCTCCAGCATCTGCCACCTGTGTCTAAGTGTAGGGTTGGCCTTGGCAGCTCTCCCACTTTAGCAAATACTACTTGTGCAGGAGTGCATCTTTGTCATCAATACATATTTAGGGATTAGATTCCAAAGCTACTTATCAGAAAAGCCCAAATAACGCAGTATTTCAAAAAATCAATATGAAATGACCTTGGTCTGTGCTAAAAATCAGTACAGTTTCAGGAGCAAGGCATTCCTTGCCAAGAACATGACTAACTGTGGTCTAGTGAATTATAATTTGTACATTATGGGAAAGGGGGGAAGGAGTGTGCCTTTTTCACAGAAAGCACAGATTCCATCAGCTCCGTTTATAAGCAGAGTCCATCAAATGGTCCACTACCAAAAAAGAACCCTTCCTGAACACTATCCCACTCTGAGTAACCATAAAGTCAGACCTCTGTATCCACATCCATGGATTAAATTCCACCATCCATGGATTAAATATATTCCCATATTTTAAAAAAAGTATTTCTTGACTGCAGTCTCCATTCTGATCCACATTTGATCCAAGGTGCAGGAGCTGATGTCTCCACACATTATTTTGAAATGTAAAGAGTATAGAAGACTGCAAAGGTATGAATCATAAAACTGTCATAGATTAAGCTCTCTATGGAGTCTGTGACAAGGAACCTATGCTCTATTCAGTTGTCTAACCATACAGCACAGTTAATGATATACTCATCCATAATGAAAGCAACTTTGTAATGACAGGCTAAGGCATTTTTGTGGTATTTCACATTTAGCTCACCTATCAATTTGGTTTGGGCAAACACATGGTGACCATCTGTGGGAGAATGGGACTGTCTGCCATTCAGAACACAATCTGAGAACAAGAAGACATTTCATTTTCATTAGACACTGGGAAACCTACCCTTTTGACTACAGCTACTGGCCCTGCTAGCTGGGAAACAGTGTGGATGTGTCTCCATTATAAATTTATATCAGTTTCATACCATTTTAACTGCTCTGACTCCATCCTTCCAAATCTTGGGACATCTAGTTTGTTGAAGAACAGGGGTTTTTGTTGATTGGTGTTAGTGCAATCTAGTAGAGAATTCAAAGCACCTCACTAGACTATGAATCTTAGGATTCCATAGGATGGAACTATGGCACTTAAAGTGGTATTGAACTGATATAACTCTTTAATTTAGATACATTCAGGGAGTTGTAACAAAAAAGTAATTTTTCCTCCAAACTCTGATTTTCATTTAGCAGACTATTACGTAGGACCAGATTATTAATGTATCAATGGGTTCAGTTGCCCTAGGCCACTTGCTGACTAGTGGAAAATATATCTTGCTTCCTCTTCTCCCCTAGCTACTTCCTTAACCTTTCAATATTGTTGTTAAAATCAACATATACTCAATTAAGTGACTGAGTAAAAATGCATGTGATCAGGCAGTAGTCTCATGGTAGCTGAAGGGCTAAAAGGATTCAGAGGTGAAGATTTTGTGTGTTATTGCCCACTGTATTTTCTATGCCATCACTCCTAGAATAGCTGGCGGATTTACACTAATGGGCACCATGTGGGAAAGTGCTCCAGGGTCCTACTCACCTAAATCTGGACTTGGCTATTAGGGTCTGTGAACCTTATCAGATGGGAGGAATTTCTCTTTATTGTGAATGGAGCCAATTGGAGCCAATTCAAATTCATGTGAATTCGCTAGTTTAGCAAATTTACGTGAATTCCAATTGTGTTTGGAATGCATTCAGAATGACTTCCCATTACCTGAAAATGACCCCCCCCCCATTGCCTGAAATTGCGTGAGATGCTTTAATTCGCAATAACATAAAACCCATGACTGCGTTTGGAATGACTTCCCTTTTGCCTGAAATTGCATGAGATACTTTAATTCGCAATAATGTGAAACCCCATGATTTCGTTCGGATTGCCATTAGATTATACTTCCAATTTCCAACGTCTGATAAGGTCCTATGTGATGTTGGCCTTCCCAAGACTGGCCCCCACAGTTCCTAGTCTTGGATGCCTGCCACTCTCACCATAGACTTTGAACCCTTCAGTATTCTGCACTTTGGGGGTGACTGGCTCTGCAAGTGATCTTAATGTGGTCTAATATGTGATAGTTTTGTGGTCTTTATGATAAGCATGACCACCCCTTGATTTAGGATTAGAGAAGGCAGTCTGAATCTGAGTTAACAAAACATCTAGAGATTTAATGTGGTTTATTATATCCTGTAGAAAAGTAAATGCTTTAAGTTCAGGTTTTAGTTCCAAACATATAGTCAGCCCTTTGCACCATGGATTCAAGCATCCACAGCTTGATGATTATGATGATGATGATGATCCCCAAAAGCAAGCCTTGATTTTGTCATTTCATATAAGGGATACCATTTTTTCTATGCTTTGTATTTAATGGGACTTGAGCATTCATAGATTTTGATATGTGTGGGGTGGTGATGGAACCAAACCCCAGCAGATACCAATGACCCACTGTAACAATATTTAACCTGAGTTATGTCAGACCTTTGCCCTTCAGTCAGTTCAGACAAACAGTACACATTCACTCTCCACTGACTCTTCCAATGTGACTCCTCCAAAGGACAACTATCAAGTCTTTTTCTATCTGTGTGTCAGTGAATCTTCTCAGACACACACTCCTTTTATACTCTCTGGTCTTCCTGCTTTTTAAAAAAATACTTTCTGGTCTCTCCTTCACAGTCTTTCTGAATTGTGCTTTGTTGCCTTGAAATCAAGTCAGCCTACCACCTCCTTTATATTCTGACTTGAAGTGTTCTCTGATTGTGTGAATCTCCTAAGCTTCCTAGAGTAGTTGTATTATTCATCTTCTTGTAGAAGAATGGTACAAACGTAGTGTTGTTGATGCAAAAAAACAACAACAATACAGAACAACAGCAACGCTGAACCCAGATAGCAAGTCCATATCCTCCCCAGTAAGTCTAAGTTCATATCAGGGTGCATCTACACTGTAGAAATAATGCAGTTTGTCTCCACTATAAGTGCTGTAGCATCATCTACGGAAATGTGTAGTTTTGCAGTGCCTTTAGCCTTCCCTGCCAAAGATTGTTGGTGTCTCACTAAACTCAATACCAGGATTCTGCAGGATGGAGCCATGCCAGTTAAAGTGGTCCCAGATCTTTTGGTTTATAAATCCAGTAATTCCTTGCAATTGACTATGCTGATGGAGGCTTCTGGCCACTGAACTTTAAAACATCTAGAGGAACAATCCCCCCCCATTCCTGCACTAAGGTCTGAACTAAAACAACAACAACAACACAAACAAACAACAGCAACTGAGTAAGAAAAATGCTTGGGGTAAAAATGTGGCTAAGTGTATATCAACATCTCCTATCAGTTAGTGTTCCAATATAAATGTGTTACATTCTGCCATATCCTCCAGCATTTCCCAGATGAAAGCTGGGACACGTGCAGCCAAGGAATGTGAGCGTGTGATCAAGATGGCAAAATTTATTAATGAGGAAGAACACATACTGCTTAGTTAACTGCATGTATTTTTCCACTTTATACTCAGTTTGCATCAACTGAAATAAACTGAAGAAAAGGGGGGAAATTACTAGGAGGAGAGAAAATCTTGGACATTTGAAAAGCAGCTGGAAAAGTAATACAACAGAAGGTGAGTCGGGACTCTGTCAAATCAGGACAGTCACACTATACAATTATAGCACTCTGATCCTGTTTTTAATTATAATGTCTATTTCCTATGAAACTTTGGGATTTCTACTTTGGAGAGGAATTAGAACTCTCTGGTGCAGGATTCTAAATATCTCACAAAACTACAAATCCAGGATTTTATACGATGGAGCCAGAGCAGTTAAAGTGGAATCAAAGTGCTATTATTGTGTAGTGTGAAAGAGAGGGCATTCTGATTTTAAAATAAAGATGCATAAGATGGGGAAGCAGATGTAGCACAAGAATGGTCTGTTTTTGGGGAATGCATATTCTCATTCTCTCTCTCTCTCTCTCTCTCTTCCTGAGGAAAAGCAATAATTTTTCAGTGTTTTGGTAATTTCAAGAGCAAACTTTTAATGTGCAATTGTTCCCCCTCTTCCAAAGACTTTTATATGGGATCCAAATAACATTTTCTTGCACTAGAAAGCTTCATGTGTTTTCCCAACTCATCTTACATCCTTTGAATTTCCACAAAGATGGAAAGCACTGCATCATGTCTTTTGAGTGTAAGTCCTAGGATCATACCTGCATTAAAGAGGACCATTTGGAAGAACCCCAAGGAGCTTCTGGGCTAAAAATACCCTTGTACCTTTTCTCCTCCTCCCTGGTCAGGGATGTCACTTGGGGTACGCAGGGAGTACAGACCGCACCAGGTGACAGCCTAAGGAGGGTAACACCACTGCTCCCCAAACATCTGCCATCTGCACAAATGAGATGGGATGTTCACTTGTGTACCTTTAAAATGCTGGAGCTCAGTGGAAGAAATGGTGTGAATGGGATAAACTGCAGTGGGAGGAGAAAGGAGAGGCCCCAGGGTTTTTTTTTTTTTTTTTGTTGTTGTTGTTAATAAAATTTTCTTTTTAAAAAACATTAATTTTTAATTTGTTTTTAAAAATTGTCTTTAAAACCATCACATCTTACCAAATTTTCACTTTAACCACATGAAACTATGTGCATATATGTACACTTAGGCTGTGTGTGTGAAATTGTAATTTAAAGGTAATTTTAATTTTGCTACTTTTTTATGTCACAACTATTTCCATTACATTTGGTGATATATGGAAATTACAGTTTATGAGAAGCATTGGTTAAAAAAAACATTTTAAAAAAGGGATTCTGTGTGGTGTGGAATAGGAGGAGGTCAATGGTGTGGTGGTGGTGACACCATGAATTACTGCATCAAGTGACGATACTAGTTATACTACTGTCTGGACTGCCAAGGGAAGAGACAGATTGGTCCTGGAACAGGCCTGCCAAGATCACTTGCAGATAGGGTTGCCAAGTGAAATAAGAGATAGGGCTTCTGTCTCTTTAATAGGGGTATGGGCAGCCATGGAAGGGTAGGGGGCTGCATTAGTCTTCAGGAGGCCTTGGAAGACTGCACTTTCCTGCCATAATCATTTTTGCCAAAAAATAAAAATAAATTCCATTCTCCCTAAAGGCTCTCTAGGGTTCAAGGGGACATTTTCACCATGTTTTGGGGTTTTTATGTGCAGGAAAGGCCTTTTATAACAACAGAAAGTGAGTGGAAGTAATTTCTTGTTTTACAAAAGGTCCATCTTGGTTATAAATAGGCCTGTGGGGGCAAAACAAGGTGCACCCCCCACACCCAGTAGAGGGCATTTTGGAACAAAAAATACTTTTAAAATGTGTTGGACTTTAGGATCTACATGCAGCATGTGGGCCACACTTGCTTTAATGCTTCCTGCTTTAATGATTCTATAGAAGAGGGAATTTCAGCAGGTTTGCTCATCATGCAAGGAAGACGTGCTGAAATTCCCTCTTCTACACAACCATAAAGGAGCCTTATTCCATTTGGCAACCCTACTTGCAGATAGCTTTCAAAATTAGCCCTTGGGCCACATGCTTCACTAGGGCTGCACGTATTGCACCAACTATTCAAAGCAAACACATTCAATATAAGAACAGGTGGAACAAAAAGGATTGGCGTGACTAATGTAGGAGGCAAAATCTTCATGCCTCTTTTCATCAGATAGATGTTGAAAGAACATGTTATCATAGTAAAATATTATTCTTGGAATTATGAGAAGGTCAGTGTTAATTTAAGAGACTTGTCTTTTAGTAAAGTTTGCTCTAAAGTCTGTTGCAGTGAATTAAAAAAAATAGACCTTTATCCTTCTTGCAACTAATTGCTGCCAAAAGTGCAATTTTTCTTGATGACCTACAGCAGGAATGGACTACTTTGGCAGTTCTGGAAGGGCGTGTTTTGACCCCAAGAGCACCACAGGTTACCAGAATATGAACCCACCCACCACAACAGAGGTTCATTTATTTTCTTTTAAATAGGTATTTGAATTGTTGACCAGTGCATACACCCTACCCTGGTTTTCCGAGGCAAATGATACTCAGAAGTGGTTTTGCCACTTCCTTCCTCTGAAATATAGCCTACAGCCTACAGGTGGTCTCCCATGCAAGTACTAACCAGGGCTGACACCACTTAGCTTCCAAGATCGGTTAGGATATAGTGCCTGTAGGTCAGTTACCTATTTAAAAAGTGACCTGACCCTCATTGAGACTTCCAGGAAGTCTCCATCTCTGTCTTGACATGTGGATCATCATCAGCAGGATTTTAACATTGTGCCAGCAGAGCTAGAACCAATTTACTTGTCATGCTACTTTTATGATAGCTGGCTACATATGTCATATATCTGCAGCAGAGCCTGGAAAGTTACATCTAAAGTATTTTGTTACAATCCCAGTTTTAAATTTACTCAAAGCAGTTGGTTTTTAAAAATTGCACTGCACTTTTTCATTATAGGAAGCTTCATAAAATAGTTATTTAAGGTCCAAAACACACTGCAAAAATAATTCAGTTTGAGACTGCTTTCACTGCCCTGTCTCAAAGCTAGGGAATTCTGCGAACTGTGGTTTTGTGAGGCATCTAGCCTTCTCTGTCAGAGAGCTCTGGTGCCAGAATAAACTACAGTTCCCAGGATTCCATAGCACTGAGCCATGGCAGTGAAAGCAGTCTCAAATTGGATTATTTCTGCAGTGTGTGTTGGACCTTAATTACTTGCTAAAGAGCCGCCAGAATGCTACTGTCACTGGCCAGTAGTACAAGACACACGTATGTAATGAGGACACACAACCATATAACTATAAAAGTGTTTAAAACAGTTACAATTATACAACAAAAGAAATGAAATTATTGCTATTCCTCCCTACTTTACAATCATAATGTAATTTGGTTGCACCTTAGTTATTCCAAAAGAGTATATTTCCAGCATTTTCAAATGTTGGGTTCTCTATAGATAAGTGTGAGCCAGTGTGGCGTAGTGGTTTGAGTGTTGGACTATGACTCTGGAGACCAGGATTCAATTCCCAGCTCAGCCATGAAACCCATTGGGTAACCTTGGGCAAGTCACATACTCTCAGCCTTAGAGGAAGGCAATGTTGAACCTCCTCTGAACAAATATTGCCAAGAAAACCCCATGACAGGTTCACCTTAGAGTCACCATAAGTTGGAAATATCTTGAAGGCACCCAACAAAAGTATATACATGTATATTTTCCAAGTGAAATTAATTTTCCCTTAGATCTTTAGTAGAGACTTTGTCCCAGATCCTTTGCAACTCTGCAGGACAGTTACACAGTACAGGGTTTTTGTAACAGTGAAACCAAAACTATGGAATTTTTCTGAGGAAGTTTCAGTGTGAAGTAAGCTTATTCCTATGGTCACAAGTTACATGTTTATGAGCATTCTGAGACAGTTATACTGAGCTGGCTAACCACTCAAATAACATGAAACAAACACTATGGCCCTGTACAGACTGCCAGGATGTGACATCCTGGTGGTGATTTTAGGGCAAAATTGGGCTGGGCACCCAAATGCGCCCAGCCCTAATGATGTTACAGCTGCGACGGACTGCCCACACAGCTGTGACACAACACCCACACAGACGGTGCTGCACAGAAGGGACGTCATAAGGGCTGCGACACAGGCTAGGCAGCTCTTTCTTTTTTTTTGGTGCGCAGCGGTGCAGCTCTGTTTGGTTGCTGCTGTGCAGCTGCGCAGCAAACAGGACATCTCCAGACCACTTTTTTTCAGGCAGTCTGTACTGTCCCATTATCACTTCCAACAAATTGTTCATTTAAAGAAGGAGACAGCAATCAGTTACCTCTCAACAAGCTGGATATAACTATAAAATACTGCAGATAATAGAGAAGCAGTGTTGGAAGGGGAGTCCTGATGCTTTTGCATTAGTGTTGCAAAAACAGTCTACAGAAGCTCTGGTTTAAAATGTTGCTTTTCATTTTGTTTTTCCTTATGTAATATTTAAGTGGAGTAATCCAATCCATTTGTTTTTATTAGCGTCAGGAGGAAGTCAACATACATTGAGTACCATAAGGAATTAAGGAATTCTGTATATAGAAAGTACATGAATTCCTGTAAACAAAGCTATATATTATTCCGATGGAGCTAGAATTCAGAGACATAGCTGGGTTTGTTTGGAATATCAGTATGCCAAGGGATCTTGTAGCACCTTTGAGACTAGAAAAGCAAAAGATGTTGGACACCAGTTCACTTCATGCATCTGAAGAAATAGACCACATCCATGAAAGCTTATGACACAACTTTTTTTGCTCATTTAGTCTCAAGGGTACCACAAGATCCCTTTGCATACTGTTATTTCCAGTGTCAGTGTAACATGTTACATGCTTCTAGCAGGCACATTACACCCAGTATAGTCAGGTAAGAGGGAGTATCCAAAAGTTTTACTGATCACCTTTTTTAAAAAAATTGACAGAAAGTTTGTTTTGATTTGTAGTTGTTAACTTATCTCTATGTAGTCACTATCTAGATTTACACATTTTTCCCAGCATATCTTGACCCTACAAATACCTGATATTGTAGAAGTCTGCAGATTGTGCCTTACAAGGGGGTATTGTAAAGTAATCATTATCACCCAATGGCATATTGATGAAATTTTGTCAATGTCATCATTGGTCCCTAAGTGCACGTTGCTGAGAAAATCAACTCATTGTGTCCTTTATTTTTGTGACTGGCTCTGCCAGAAGTGACTAAAGTGTAAAATCCTTGTCAGGCGCAATCTGCAGGCTTCTAAAATATCAGGTATTTGGAGGGTCATGATACGCTGGGAAAAATTGGTAAATCTAGATAGTGACTACATAGAGATGATTTAACAATTACAAATCAAAACAAATTTTCTGTCAATTTTTTAAAAAGGTGATTATTAAAACTTTTGGATACCCCCTCGAAAATGCCAGAGTCTACCAGGATGATACTGGTTACCTCCATCTCTATTTCACCCTTCCCTCTCCCTCTCCTCTGTTTTAAAGAGACTATGCAAAGCCAGAGAGCCAGAAATAAACACAACAGTAACACCATTACAGCCATTACAGCATAGTGTACTGGACTTAGCATTGTACTAGGGTTCTGGATACCAGGGTTCAAATCCCCACTTGATCTTAGAAAACTACTGGGTGACCTTAGGCATGTCACACTCTCTCAACCTCAGAGGAACACAAAGCCAACCCACTCTGAACAATTCTTGCTAAAATGGTCACCATAAATAAGAAGTGACTTCAAAGACACACAATAGCAGCCACAACATGCAAAGCCAGGCATACCATTAGGCAGGATGAAGCAGCTACCTGAGGCAGTACATTTTGGAAATGTAGCAGAAAAATTAATTTGTTATTATTGCATGTTGTTTACAAGTTGTGGTGATAGATGTTTGATGGATTTGTTTTGCCTCATGTCCCAAACCATTTCTTTTGGACCTTGGTGTGGGTAAATTGGAGAGGACACCATCTGCTCTTTCATCTCAGGCATAAATAAATAAATATTTATATTTCTCAAAAATTGTATAAATGCAGTCCCTAGTATGGCAAATCATTCCGCAAACACACCCACTATCATGTTTCCTCTCATTTTTGACTTGGTGAATAGGGAGCTATTTGGTGAGTTCACAAAGGGTGAGTTCAATAACTTGGTGCCCATTGAAGAACTGAATGCACAACTATGGGATCCAGTTGTAATTACTCCAGTTTATATTTTCACAAAACTAGAAGTCTATAGGTTGTTGGCCATGTTCTCTTCAACAAAACTTTCCAACAGACTGCAGGTGATGGAATATTACCAGAAAAAATATGAACATATTCTCACACTCTTAACCAATTCAGTGCACACAATCTTGTTTCAAAGTATGGCTTAATATTTAGTGGTAAATGAAGTCAGACATCCCACTGTTCTCTCTATGCAAGAGCATGGAAAAGTTACTTTTTTGGAAAACACCACCCAGAATCCCGCAGTCAGTATGTCAGCATTCTGTTCTCACCAACTCTGGCAACTATTTTAAAGCAAAACTATGCTGGCCACATAGGATTCTTTTCATATGTTTCATGTTTCTTATGCTTGTATTATCATGTTCAAGTCATTTTTGTTTTATAGGGACCCCAAGGTGACTCTATTATGGGGTTTTCTTGGCAAGATTTGCTTAGAGGAGGTTTGCCATTGCTTTTCCCTGAAGCTGATAGCATGCGACATGCCCAAGATCATCCAGCAGGGAAAGGAACCCATTTCCCATTTGATACAGTTGCCTCTCCTGATAATTATATTCACAGCATCCAAGGCTTTCATTCACTTTTTCCTTTTCCAGGTCAGTTTCAAGATTCCTTTGTTTTTATTTCTTCTCTCCTAGTGGCTCCCTCCAGAGCCATAGGTTGCCCTCCTGCTGTCCCAGGGACATGCCACCTTCACATCTCAGGCATCCCTTGTTTCTATAGCAACTGGGGTTAGCTAGATGCTCTGCACACAAGTTCTTCACTCAAAAAGACCGATTTTGGCATTTTGCTTGGCTCAGCTCACCATGAGATACTTGGTTAAGAGGCAATCTATAACTCTTCAGGAGTGACTGGATATAACCAATAGGCAGGGCATAACATTTGTGCAGGAGACAACATTTCAGCATCTTTCCCCTTTGCTCTGGGGTTTGATTGGAATTGCTGTGGTTTCCTTTACTAGTGAACTATGGTGATAGAGTAGTGCATAGTTGCATATGCTGGCTATTCTATTAACCAGTAATTAACAAATAATACAGACTCTAGCAGACTCCCAATCTATATGTATATATTAATCAACACCTATTTAGAAAAGAAAAATAGGTGAACTTAATCTTTAATGTGCTTTAACAATCACTGATGTGGATGATGGCATAATTAAATTGCTTATAAAGCTTATCGGTGCAATAGCAGGATTGATTTTTCACCACAGCCTAGATTTTCTGGTTTTTCAAAAGCTGGGTTAACAATGTAAATATCCAGCTTTCTGCCATGCACTGTAGCATTCTCAGCAGGAACATTGTCTGTGTCATGATGTATCCAAATTCACAAGCAAAAGGATCTATTAAGAAAGATCACCTTAAAGGTTTAACTATTAATCTTAATTGACATGCATGTGCTATTAACTATATTTTGATCTACAGAGAATTTGAAATATTCTGCAAATATTGGAAGACATTATGATACTGTATGGGAATTTTAATATTTACTCTATACTTCTTAAACAGTTCATTATAGCATCAGAATGAGGGAGGTATCAACCAGAGCTTCAGAACAGGTTTGCCTTACAGCTGCAGTCTTGTGCTCATTTATGCCAATTTATGTCCCATTGATTTCAATCAGTTACAAGAACCTGTGTGACCATTCTCAAGGATTGCAGCTTTGGAAGTGAGGGAACAAGGGAGGAAAAATAATCTCTGGAAAAACAAGTTCCAGGGTTTATTTACTTGATTGTACATTAATCCTGGGCACATTATGGTAGGTTTTACTGATGTCTCCTGAGTGACTTCCTTGTCTTGCTGAAACACAAGACACAGTAACCGGATTGAATTTCCATGGCAACCAAGGACCCTCCCAATTTCCAATTCAGGGAAACTGATGACAGGAGGAAATCATGTACCCAGGATTGAATTGTTAGAGTGTTTTTCAGTCCAGTCAGTTACGGTATGAAGGGCAAATTTTGTCCCCTTGTTGTTAATTGCCATCAAGTTGACTTCAGTTTACTGCAACTCAATGAATGAGAGACCTTCAGGTCACCTATCATTAACAGCTTTGCTCAGGTCTTGCAGACTATTACCCCGAAAAATGGGGGGAGGCCGGGGGGGGGGTCCCCACCAACAGTGTCAGTGTCTTCTTTAAGCCCTGGTGGCAGTGGTTAAGTGCTGGTACTCCAGCCAAAATGTTGTGAGTTCGATCTTGCTGGGCTCCAAGTTGACTCAGCCTTCCTCCTTTTGTAGGTTGATAAAACAAGTACTCAGCTTGTTGGGGGCAACTGGCTAACACATTGCAAACTACTTAGAGAGTGTGTAGCACTAAAAAGCAGTATAGAAATGTAATTGCTATTGCCATTGCTAAGTGCTATTAAGTGTTGGGGGAATTGTTTAGCTCAAGGAGGCTTGTGAGAAGCTGGGTCACTTGAGGACCATTTCCATCTATTTATACTGTACTCACTTCTGGGGGACTCCATGTTTGGTGAATAAAGAAGATTTTTATTTCAAAATATGCAAGAGTGCAATCAAACACACAATAGTAGTTCAAACAGCAACACTGTACAGAGCTAACTGAAACAGAGGTATGAAAATTGGATAGTGGAGGCTCAGGTTGTTGAGGGGCAATATTACCTGTCCTCAGGAAGGAACCATGGAAAGCAGAGGATGACAAAGTGAGTGGAAGAATCTCTATGTGCAAAGAGGCTAGATTTGGGACTAAGAGCCTTACCTTGAAGTGTGCTAGGTACTATCTTGCAGTGTAACAAAGGCCCGATGGTCTTTCCAGGGAATCAACCATGGGATTTTGGACCACCTAATGGTTTTAATGTTGGAGTAACAAAAAAAATTGATTGGATCTAGGATAACCCCAAAATAGATTGATAGGGAAGTTGGTTGGGAACATGGCAGAGGGTAGGATGGAAGTGTTGGCTTACTCGCCTTTGACTTTGTTTCTAGTGCAAGAAGATATGCAGAGAGCCTGGTGGGGGAGCAATCAGCAAACCCATTTAATTTTAATCCTGGTATTATCTGGGCCCTTCACATGTCTTCAGGTCTATGTGACCTTCCCATGAGAAAGTCTCCTGGTGTTCCAAAGGACATTGTGAACTCTTAACAACATGCCTGGCTCCAGATGTGAAAATTTTAAAAAATGAAAACCCCCATATATACCATTGCGGTGATGGATTGTTGGGTATGCTAATAAGATTCAGGACCATGGTTTTCTTAATTGAGTCCATCCATCTGAAATCTCTAGCAGTTTGCGATATTTGCAGAACTCTTCTTCAGCAACACATGCCCCCTTTATTCTTAGAGTTCTAGTGCTATTAGGCAAAAGTACTATTTCACGTATGCATATAGCACTGTAACTCAAAAAGGATAGAAAGGAGAAGAGGAGATGTTTTTGTTCCAATCTGTTTTGGAGTTTGAAAGTTGGGAATAAAATGTTACAGATGGTGCCGTTAATTGCAATTGTCGGGAACAAACGAAACATTATTTTGCTATTTTTAAACCACCACCACCAAGAACTACAGCAACAAATACAGCAACTTCTAGTAACTGCCCAATAAATTTGCTTCACTGTAGGAGCCCTATAACAATTTAAGAAAAATATCTTGTCTTTTGAGTCAGAACAAAATACTTCATAAGAACGTGGTAGAGGAGGGAAATAGCCTCAAGTGTTGTGTAATTGGCAAAACATCAATTGGATTTTTAAAAGAAAAGGTGTGGGGAGTGAGCAGGACTGCAGCAACCAATAACCACCAACTCCTGTCACATTTGTTCCTTCTGGAGAGTTCAAGAAGTCCCTGAAGCTATGCACAAGATCCTGATCTCTCGTGGTCATAAGTAAATCACTGTCACTACCTACTGAACTATAAACAGCTTGTAAAAGTTACTTTTTGAGGGGGAGAGTATAGTTCTGAGAGTCTCAGAACTGTACATGGCAATTAGAGCGATGTCAAATTGTGTTATTTCTGCAGTGCAATTGCCACCTAAGCTAAGTCAAAATGCAAATTTGTGTTAAAAATATTTTCTGTTAAGCACTGTGTGTGCGCGTGCGCATATATACCCTGAAAGCTCATACTCATTAATACATTTATAGCTGGCACTTAAATAATAAATCATTTGCCTCTTTATATTGACAAAAAGACATTGCAGTGTAAATTAAGGTTGTTTTTGAAAAAGATTACGTGCTGATAAAATGGAACTAATGGGAAAAGAACATGGGGCAAAGTATGAATGTATGGCAAGACATTTGACTGTCTGAAAAATTAGTGTACATGTCAAAGCTATGTACCTCAAAAAAGTAAAAAGAAAAAAGCATACAGAAGAACTGCACTGAGAATTATCATCAGCAGTAGTGATTGCTCTACTGTCTATTAATTGCAAATGTCTAACTCTCTATGATCTAAACATAGATGTAGGTAGCAGAGAGGATGGTAACAATTCAATGACAATATAATGTCGATGAATTGAATAAACCAAGTTTGGAAATTCCACTGTAAATTCCTGTTCCTTCCTAAGAACCTGCCTGTGTTTTGAGCCTTTGGGGTTAAACAGACCGGCGTTTAATGCTGGCCTTGGGGCAGAGTGGGGGTGTGGCATCCGCACGCACCGACACTGGTGTCACACCGCGCACCTGACCACATGGTGGAGGGTGTCACAGCACTCCTTTGGCACAGTGTTTAGACATGCTGTGCCAAAGGAGCACCGAAAAGCTGCCATTGCCGTGGCATTAAAAGGAGTGGTATTTTGCCATTCTTTTTAGCACCAGCAAGGCACCAGATCCAGCGCTGAAAAGGGCAGCGAGAAGCTGCTCCTTTAGGGCTATCTATTGCACCCCTAAGTGGGCAAGTTTTTTTTTTCTTTTTCACTACCTTCACAGGTACCTCCAGTGGAAACTCAGGACAGGACCTTCTCGGTGGCTGCTCCTAGGATCTGGAATTACTTCTTTCCTAAAATGGTTAGATTAGTACATTCCTTGCTATCTTTCTGCAGTCAGATGAAAATCTTTTTATTCTGACAGGACTTTGAGAGCTGGTTTTTTAAAAAGAGGAAGTATATCTTGTATAATGTGTTGGATTTTCTTTGTGGGGTTTTGTAATGCTTTGTCTTTTTAACTTGTTTTAATATTTTGATAGTTTAATTACTAAAAAATAAACATTTTTAATAAAATAAATATAACTTGACAAATTCCAATTGAACAAAGTAAAATTTACAGAGTGTCAGCATTCTTTAACAAAATATATAATAAATATACACATCTCTTTTAACTTTTGTACGCTTTGAACATTTGCATGATGAATCCTGAACTGGGAAAAAGGTGGAATAAAAGGAAGGAGGAAGAGAAGGAGAAGGAGAAGGAAAGCAACCACAGCTGCATGGATTAGAAATTACAAACCAGAACAGAGTATCCTTCGCTGATCAACAATTATGTGTCAAAAAGGTTACTCCATTTCTGATCCTTCCAGTGTGTCTTGAGAAAAAAAGGTGTACCCCAGCTTGAAAAGATACATTTTAATACTATTCTGGACTCCAAAATAATGATGATGATGATGATGATGATGATGATGATGGACTGAATTGAAACTGTGGTGCCTAGGTTATCTTCAGTAGACACAAACTAGCCAACCATAAGCAATTATAAGTAATCAAGGCGAGCAGTTCTATATTATATATGTTTTCTTCAGAGTTTTCTTAAGTCTCGGTAGTAGGCTTACTTTCTGGTAAATGTGACAAGATTGGAACATTAACCATGGGTTTGCAGGCGGTAATTCTGTACTTATTTTCCTAGGAGTAAGTACCATTTAGCACAGTGGAACTCACTCCTGAGCATATAGGTATAGGATTGTAAGTATATATTATTGAAACTGACTTAAATTAGCTTAACTTTTGCTGCAGTTTTTCACATACTTAACTTGGAATACATTCTGCTGAATTCAGTAGATTCTACAAAATAGAATCTATTTCTAAGCATTAGTCCACTGGATTGCATAGTTGGCTGGAATTTTGCAGCATAGCTCAGCCAGGTTTCTTGGTGGTCTTTAGCTAAACACATTAAACACAAGGACAAAGGTTAATTAAGCACAATGAAATTTCCTTTTTAAAATCCAGAATATATTGTTAAAAGATATATAAAATGAGATTTCAGTGTTTGGTTATGTGTAACTTTAAAGCAGCCTGGTATGTTAAATATACTGGCTCTAACTCTGAAGTGGACAAAAATAAGAAAACGCATTTCCATTTAGTGACTGACCTCAATCTCTGAATGAGGACCCCTGGATGTTACATTAGCAGGCTGGGCTCCATTACACCACCACACACTCTCTTCAGTCTACTGAAATATTGATTTTTTGGACTGCGCACACACAGTGTAAAATCAATATCCAGTACATATAGCAGCATGGTTACAGTATAAAGGCCAACTCACTGGCATTGTATATGGGTTCATGCCCACATGTTGTAATAGGAAAGACAGGATCAGAATGGTAAAAACATACAAAAGAAAAACCAAAACCTGAAATGCAAAAACAGTACAAAGGAAGACAGGAAAATATAGACAATGGAAAGCAGCATATGGATAAAGAAAAGCAAACTGAAGGGGAATCCGTATGAAGACAAAAGGATGGATGAACAGGAGAAAAAGAGGTGAGAAATGCTTTGTACAAATATGTTGCCAAATATGTATGCAAATCTGATGACACGGATATAGCTATGCAAGACTGCAGTTTAGATCCAGTGTAAAAGGTCTCGTTCCCTGAGTTATTCTTGTGTGTATATGTGAAACAAGTAGAAATTAGTAAAGATTGTAACACATGGCACAGAAATACTTAGAAGAGTCAGCATAAGTAGATTCCTCTGCAAAGTGAAATGCTTTCTTTTTTAGATAAGAGAGATGTGTCTACCTATGCTTTTGGTTAAAAACATGAACTGTCAGCACTGTGTAGAGCAAGTCATGAATGTATTACAGAGTTACTGTCTTATTCATTATTAATTTGCTGTTTCTTAATTTTTGTAAGAATATGAGTTTAGCTTGTAGGTCAAGTTCACTGTTTATTCTATTCTCACTTATATTGGTTGAGTCTGCACTGCCAAAATAATGCAGTATGACACCGCTTTAGCTGCCCTGCTCAGTGCTGTGGAATCCTGGGATCTGCAGTTTGTTGTTATTCCAGTGCTTTCTGACAGAGAAGGTTACATAGCTCACAAAAGCACAAATCCTAGGATTCCATAGCATTGAGCCTTGGAAATTAAAGTGGTGTCAAACTGAATAATTTTAAGAGTGCAGATTCAGAGCCATTATCCTTCTTGGGAAGAGATTCGCTGAAATTTGTTGGTTTTGTTGTTGTTGGGTGCCTTCAAGTTGCTTCTGACTTATGCTGACCCTAAAGCAAACCTATCATGGAGTTTTCTAAGCTCGAGAATGTGTGACTCACCCAAGGTTGCCCAGTTAGGAACATTATCACATGAGGTGTCTACTGTAGGACTAGAGCAAGATAGTAGTGTTATCGGGTGGTATTCGCTGCACAACACTGTCTTCATCCCGTTCCTAGTGTGTGCTTCAGTTGTTTCTGAAGCACATCTTTTCATTGATGGGGAAAAGCTGTCAATGGCTCCCAGTACCACTGCTATCTAGGTAGTCCCCTTTGTGCAATAACCTTTTCTGCTTCAGAAATGGAAAAGACAGTAGTCACGTGGCATGTGGCAATTCTCCTCCTCTTCCCTTGTTTCCTCTTGCTATACCCAAGTGGGCCGAGCCGTAACTTTCAATTTTATTTATTTTTTGGCTGTCATTGGTTGTCCGATCTTTCTTCTCCCTTCTCCACCGGTGCTCTCTTTCCTCCCACTCTGCCACCCAATCTGTCTCCCTCCCACTCTCCATTTCCACCTCCATTGCCCAATCTCTAGGAATCTCCAGGTCCTCCAGTCCAGTTCCATGGTCAACATCTGCCAGAAGTTCATCATAGAATCGTCATGGAGGACCTACAAATGCCTAGCGAAGTGTTTTCTCTAGGAATGTCTAGATAGAGAAATGTCAACATAACTTGCCACACTGCATAAATAAAGCGCTTTGACACCAATTTAACTTTCATGGCTCAATGTTATGGAATTCTAAGATTTCTAGTTTGGTGGGGCACCTGAGGTCTCTGACAGGGAAGGCTAAATCTCTCATAAAAGTATAAATCCCAGAATGCCATAGCATTCAGCTAAGGAAGTTAAAGTGGTGTCAAACTACTTTATTTTTGCTGTGTGGCAGCAGACAATTTTTGCTTTTTGTGCATTAGGCTATTTTAAAGCATGACACACACACTTCTCTACTCATTCTCTGATGGCGCCAGGGCTCCATTGCTCAGTTTGAAAGAATTTGTATGTACAATTTGCCTGTGCAACATTAGTGTACCAAAAAAGTCAAAAGGGGACAGGACTGGGGACATGGCAGTGAGTACATGCATTTGGGTTTGTTGTGCCTATTGAAGAACGTGCTGTTGTGACACCTCTAGAAATGTGAAGACATGAAAAAAAAAATGGAACATTTAGTTCCATTTTAGCCTTATTTTTCCAGAAAAACTGAGAAAACTTATTATGGAATATTTTCTTTTAGAATGATGAATAACATACTTAATAGAAGGTGTCCACATAGTTATTCCTTCCACATTGTTTCTAGAAATAAGCCAGCAGCTAGACTTTAATGTAAAACTATGTACAAGAATGCTATTCAAAGTAGTGGTCTGTACACTGCTGTCGGTGCAAACACCATTGGCTGAAAGTTGTAACCAATGAGCACAAATATGGTACTGGCTCCTGGCACATAGGGGGGGGGGAAATGATATTTCCCCACATCAGATAGCTTAAGAAGAACCGATACAGTAAAATCATTGTAATCCCTGATCCTAGTTTCCATTTCTCAGTTCTTTTAAAAGGATTTTGTACTTGATACTAAAATAATTGTTTGACTCTCAGGCTGCATCCACACTGCAGAAATAATCCAGTTCGACCCCGCTTTAACTGGCATGACGACTCAATGCTATGGAATTCTGGGAACTGTAGTTCGTTGTGGCACCAGAGCTGTTTGACAGAGAAAGCTTAATGTCTCACAAAACTACATTTTCCAGAATTCTGTAGTTTGAGCCATGGCAGTTAAAGTGGGGTCAAACTGGATTATTTCTGCAGTTTAAATGCAGCCTAGGTCTGCTTGACGCTAGGGAAGGCAGAATAATTTTTGTTGTTTTGTAAATGTTGGTGGATTCTTCTCATAAATTGGCAAAAACCAAAGAGAGTCCACAGTTGAGGACTTTGTGTGGTAAAATAAAATTTCAAAATTCAAAAAGGAAATTTAATTTGTAATTATTTTCTGAATAAACTTTTAATATATCAAAACAGGATAATTTTATTCCAAACCAAGTTATACATCACACATTTTAAGTTCCTAAAGTAACAGAGGGGTGGTACAGATGGGTCCTTTGTGCCGGCCTGGGCCTGAACTAGAGGTGTGCGGCCCTTTCTGCCAATCTGTACAGCCCCAGAGTGAATTTCAGTCTGCATTTTGCAGAGTTTTTTTTCTGAAATTTTCAAATTTTTTGCCAAGAAAGAGGAAAAAGGCACTACTACCAGCCCTGGCAAGGATTTAAAATGTGTGGAAATTTTAAGTCTCTAGATAATTCATGAGCCCTCTTGTCTAAAGCTTTGGGATCAACTCAGGGTCCAGGATAAGGCTTCCCATGTCCTGGAGCTGGGCCTTTCTTAAGCACCAACAGCCAACAAAGAAGTTGGAAAAACTCCCTCCATCCTGTATGGAAATTAACACACCGCTGAAAAAGCATCTTACTACTGCCAAATTCAAGTTTCATTCAGGCTGCAACCTGGTGTTATCGTATGGCTTTTCTCTCCCAAACCGCCATCCAGGTACAGCCTGGCTCCAATGTGGGTCCCTGAACTTGCTTTGGTGGCCATTTTTCAGTCGGGAGCTTCAAAGCTTGAATTTGGCAGCGGTAAGATGCTTTTTTCAGCAGTACAATAAACTCTTCTGACTTGAAATTGCAGCAACCACTGGTGCTACTGGTTGTATTTGTATTTTTGCACAGCTAACAAAAATGGTTTCCCAACTCCCACTCCATCCTTGGGTCAGTAGGAACATCATCCAGTCAGCCAGGTTATATGGTCATTTTCACAATCAATTGGTTTAAAAGCAGTTCCAGCCTTGCTCCCAAAGCTTCCCTCCCTTGTCTCTGTGATAGCCCAGATTTTGGCCTGAAATGGCAAGGAATAGAATACTGCTGATCTAACAACTCTATTGACATCCTGTGATTATAAAATAATCAGGATAACAGATCATACATAGTAAAGTGTACATTGTAAGCTTAGTCTTCCCCAGAGTAGACCCACATGAAAAAGGAGTTGTTAATTACAAGTAAGGGGCATGCTGCAGCCCCAATCTGGTCTTTCCCACAAGACATTCTCAGCTGTACCCTCTAAATTATGGAACAACTTGCCGGAAGAGATCTGTCTTATCTCCATCTTAGAGGCCTTTAATAAGGCACTTAAGATGGATCTCTTCCAGCGGGCCTATCCTCCAGACCTTATATAAGCGATATGAAGCGGTATGAAGTAGCATATAGATGAAGCTGTTTGTTTGTTTGTTTCATTGATGTTCTTCTTTCCTGATGCTGTTTGGATATGTGTAATGTAGTTCACCCAGTGGCTAGGTAACTAGTTTTTAATGTAACATAATGTAATAGAATGTTTTAACTTCTAATTTTTATTTATACTGTAATTTTAGGGTATTAATTATATTTTTGTTTGAATTTTGTTGGAATCCCACCTCGATCCGTAGGGAGAGGGGGGAAATATAAATAAAAATTTATTATTATTATTATTATTATTATTATTATTATTTCTGTGGTGCAGAAAGGGCACACTAACCTCTACTGCGGCACCTTTTTGACACTTCTTTGGCACAGTGCATGCTAGTGCTGTGGTGAAGACTCATTGGGGCTTTCTAGATTGGCAGGAAAGGGCGACATGAAGTTGCCTTTTCCTTAATACTTAGCAGCTACACTGCAAGTCCCAGGTGTGTAATAAAAAGGCATAGGGCAGCTACACTGAGGAGGTGTGGGGATGACTTATCTGAAGTCTTTTCTGTTGCTCAGCAACTACATTGGAAGCTATCAGGATGCTAGAAACACAGGCGGAGCAGCTGCACTGGTGGCAATGAATGGGGCTTTTGGTCACACTGAACCTTTAATATTTTTGTTGTTGTTGTTGCCGGCTGCGAACTGCACAGTTGCACCGGTACATCACACATGAACTGTGCAGTTATGAAGATCTGTCAAATTACCATTGCGCTTTCGCTTCCCTTTTTAAAGTGCGCAGTTGCATCGGTGCACCATGAATGAACCCCTTTACTTTAGAACAACAACAACTATTATTATTATTATTATTACCCCACCCCTTTGAGATCAATCGAGGCCGCTCACACATTAAAATACTATTACATCAATAAAACAAACTTCATCCCTCCCCCCCTTAAAAAGATATTAAATCTGTTACAATTTAAGTTTATGAATAAACTTCTTTATTTTATGAATGAATTGACATTTTATGCGCAGTTGCATAACAGTTACAGCATCCCAGAGTCCCGACTGCATGTGTCTAGGGTTCGGATTAGGGCTGGAGCTAGGGTTTGGGAGCTTTAAAAAATGCACAGTTGCACTGCAGCATTTAGACGCAGCGGCACTGTTACACCCTTTTTAAAAAGAAGCTGGGGAAAGCAGCTCCTTTTTAAAGCTGCTTTTTTCCCACTAAAATGCAAAAGAAGAGTGTTCATGCCAAACTTTCAGTGTGGGTCATCTAAAGGCTACACTTTCATGCAGGCACGAACACACCCCTTTTTGCCAGTCTAGATCAACCCATTGTGACACCACCCGCTGTCTGGTCAGGTGGGTGATGTGGGTGTGGCATAGGGATGCCATCTGGATGGCCGGCGTATGGACACCACACCCACTCCACCCCAAGGCCAGCTCTTTATGCTGGTCTGTTCCGGCCCTATGTCTGCTGGCACAATGCAGAATTAATGCAGTTTGACACTGCTTTAACTGCCATGGATCAATGCTATGGAGTCCTGAGATTTGTAGTTTGTTTTGGCACCAGAGCTCTTTGACGGAGAAGGCTATATATTTCACAAATTTACAAACCCCAAAATTCCATAGCACTGACTGGGCCATGGCAGTTAAAGCAGTGTCAAACTGCATTATTTCTGCAGCGCAGATGCAGCCATGGTGACAGCTGTGTACATATGTACTCTTTCCCAATATAAATGGGTTAAAAGTCCAATGTACAAAACAATCTTTAATTTGTGACGGTAGAAATATAAGGG
Source organism: Urosaurus nigricauda (assembly GCA_034509955.1). Taxonomy (NCBI): domain Eukaryota; kingdom Metazoa; phylum Chordata; class Lepidosauria; order Squamata; family Phrynosomatidae; genus Urosaurus; species Urosaurus nigricauda. The sequence continues at coordinate 87,049,230 of JAOEGL010000006.1, forward strand.
TTAGGTGACCTTGTAATTTCAGGTATTACACAGCTGGCAGAATCAATGCCAAATGTATTTTAATGGGTTGCTTGCAGAACACTGGCACCTCCTAAACTACTGTTTCTTAAACTATTTTACACAGGAGCCCAGTATTATATTTGTGCCCTTTGACTGTAGCTGTCTTTCTTTCTTTCTTTCTTTCTTTCTTTTTTCTTTCCTGGAAGCTCTCCAGGACCAACAGCAAATAGCTTGGTGGCCAACGCTTGCCCACAGAGTACCACTTTGAGTAGCATTGTTCTACACTACTAGAGCTCATTGGTCATAGTAGTTTTCAGAAAGCTTTTTTTAAAAAAAGAATTTGATCAGTTTTGTCTTTACATTGTTGACAATGAATTCATGTTCACCTGATCAAAGATAAAAGTTTAGGAATGCAGAGGGGGAAAAAAAAAAGAAATAAGGCTTATGTAATGAAGAGAACTAAAGTATTAGAAACCTGTAGTTGTGATGACTCTAAACCTGGTTTTGCATTGGCATGCCAGCTGGAAAGAAAATGCAGGAAAGAAAACTTCAGGGTGTGGTTACAAACCGACTTATTTTGACTGCTTCATGAGAGGGTGGAACAGTGCATATTTATGAGTTAAATAATCCTCACACAACCCACCCCCCTACACACATATAGAATTCCCGCTTGAAATCCTTATACTGTATGCAATAAGCTATCCTTATTGTCAACTGCATAGGTATGGCTCAGAGGTTGGCAGAAAAATGCGTGTTCATGCCAGTGTATTTACCATTATGCCAGTGGTATGTGTCTTACCTTTTATTAATTGCATTGTTACTGGCATTGGTACTAGTCAGTGCAAGAACTGGGTGTAGACTTGTTGCTACTGAAATTCCTTTTCTGTGGAATGCCATCTATCAGCTGTTTTATGTTTCCAGGTACTGATAGTGTTTTACAACATGCGTTTTGTGGTTCTTACTTGAATGGTTTCTTTTTATAAAGGAGGACCAATTTTTCAACAAAAATCTGCAATACAATTATTTAGTCAAAACTCAGTATAACATCCTGTTCTCATCATGGTTGCTACTCAGCATTTTGCAATGTCCAAGTAATGAGGCTGTGGCAATTATTTTTTTTTTTTAATTAGACAATGATGTACAGTTGGCCCTCCAGTTTTGTGGGGGGTCCATTCTGGAACCCCTCACAAAAACAGAGACTCACATGTATCCAAGCCTCATAGGCTTGAATGGGGTGCATGCCTGCGAGTGCACGCAGGGTGTGCACTGCAGGAGTGCGCCCCATTGGAAAGCACGGAGGTCACCCCTCTGTGAGTATTCATAGTCATGGATCCCAGATCTGCAAGTTTAGGAGGGGCAACTGTATATGCCTGGGACTTACTGTTTTCTGTATACAAATACTGTTGTTGCTTTTTGAGGGCATGACAAGTTTTCTAATCTTGCAACGATATAGTCCCTAAATGGGTCACTGAAGTCCTTCAGGTATTGTTTGTTACTGCCCTAGCTAGAAGGACCGATAGTGAGGGATGCTGAGAGTTGTAGTCCAACATTTTGAGGACTATATTGCAGGCTTCTACAATATCAGGTATTCAGAGGATCAAGATACCCTGGGGAAAATGTATAAATCTAGATAGTGACTACATAGAGATAAGTTAACAACTACAAATCAAAACAAAATTTCTGTCAATTTTTTAAAAATGTGATCATTAAAACTTTTGGATATATTTTATTATCTTGTCCTATCCCTCTTATCCACTGAGAACCAGTGTGGCATAGTGGTTTGAGTATTGAACATCTGGAGACCAGGGTTCAAACCCCCGGCTTGGCCATGTAAAAACCCAATGGATGACTTGGCCATGGGCAAGTCATACTCTCTCTGCCTCAGAGGAGGGCAATGACAAACTCTCCTCTGAAGAAATCTCGCCAAGAAAAATCCTATGATAGTTTCACCACCTTAGGTCACCACAAGTTGGAAATGACTTGGAGGCACACAACAACAATAACAACAACAACAACTTTTATTATCCTGCCCTACAATGTATATTCCTTATTATCCTATCTTCTTATGTGTAGTGAGGACAAGCTACCAAGAAGACACATCTCTCAAAAGGGGGACAACAAAACGATGTTGGGGCTGCTCCATGGGCTTCTCCGCCATGTTGAAAATGAAGAACGTTTTGGAATTCCTCCTGGAAAGGGTGACCAGATGTCCTCTTTCTCCAGGCCACATCTTACACTTCAGTGTTACAATTCCAAAATGTCCCTCCGTTCTGAGCATGACTATCTGCTTTATCACACTAGGTGGCAAACAGGATTTAAACGAGAGTTAAACAAGAGTTAAACAGGAAATGCCCTATGTTTATCACAGGACATTTCCTGTTTAACTCTCGTTTAACTCTCGCTTAAATCCTGTTTGCCCCCTAGTAAGATAAAGCAGTAAGAAGCACAAAGCATTTCTTTACAGAAAAAGAGATTCCACCTCAACATTAGGAGGAACTTCCTGACAGTAAGGGCTGTTCAGCAGTGGAACACACTCCTTCCTTGGAGAGTGCTGGGGTCTCCTTCCTTGGAGGTCTTTAAACAGAGGCTGGATGGCCATCTGTTGGGGGTACTTTGATGGTATTCCTGCATGGTGGAAAGGAATTGGATTGGATGGCCTTTGAGGTCTCTTCCAACTATGATTCTATATGTTTGGTTCTCACCTTGAGTCCCTACATTGGGAGAAAGGCGGGATATAAGAAAATAATAATAATAATAATAATAATAATAATAATTTTTAATAGTTTTTTGTGGGTTTTTCGAGCTATGTGGCCATGTTCTAGAAGAGTTTATTTCTGATGTTTCACCAGCATCTGTGGCTGGCATCTTCTCTGAAAGGTATAAGCTCTCCTAGAACATAGCCACAGAGCCTGAAAAACCCACAAAAAAATGACTGATGCCGGTCATGAAAGCCTTCAGCATCACAATAATAATAATAATAATAATAATAATGTATTTTTCTGATATTTCACCAGTGTCTATGGCTGACATCTTCTCTTGAAGGTGCCAGCCACAGAGGCTGGTGAAACGTCAGGAATAAACTCTTCTAGAACATGGCCATATAGCCCAAAAAAGCGACAAAAAAAAAAAAAATCCTATGGATATTGGCCGTGAAACAATGTATATTTCTGATGTTTCACCAGCATCTCTGGCTGGCAAACCATCAGGAATAAACTCTTCTACAACATGGCGACACAGTCTGGAAAGCCCCCCAAAAAACTACAGATGCCGGCCGTGAAAGCCTTTAACGTCACAATAATAATAATGTATATTTCTGACGTCTCGCCCACATCTGTGGCTGGCATCTTCTCTGAGGACACCAGGCAGACTCGCAAAACGTCAGGAACAAACTCTTCTAGAACATGGCCACATAGCCTGAAAAACCCACAAAAAGCTACCTATGCCGGCCATGAAAGTCTTCATCTTCACAATAATAATAATAATGTATATTCCTGATGTTTTGCTAGCATCTGTGGCTGGCATCTTCTCTGAAGATGCTGGTGAAAATGTCAGGAATGAACCCTTCTAGTTAGGGCAGGGGAGGGAATAATAGAATGTATTTTAATGTATGCTGTATTTTATGTTGTATTCTGATGACGTAAACCCCCTTGGTCATGACGGAGAGGCAGGATAAAAAATAAATTATTACTATTATTAGTCTCGAACATGGCCACATAGCCCAACCCCCCCCCCACAAAAAAACACCAGCTGCAAAACGCCAGCTTCCACTCAACAACAATAACAACAACAATGTACATTCATATGAGTGTGTGTTTTTTGAAAGCTTTTATTGGGTCACATCCTCCATTTCTATTGGAACAGCTGTTTTTAGGATGACGCACTGCATTGTATTGTTTTTATTCTGTTTGTTGGTTTTAATCCCATTGTTTAGTTTAATTCAATTTTAAGGTGCAAGGAGGTGCGGGTACTGGGTTATTGGATTGTTTTAGTTTATGTTGAATTTTATCCTTGTTGTACCCTGCTCCGATTGTGTGAACAGAGGAGCAGGTTATAAACAAACATTATTATTGTGGAGTCGAAGGCTTTCACGGCTGGCATCCATAGTTTTTTGTGGAGCTTTCGGGCTATGTGGCCACGTTCTAGAAAAGTTCCTTTCTGATGGTTCGCCAGCATCTGTGACTGGCATCTTCAGCTCCATCAGGGCTTGCCTGAAGAAAGAGAGCCCTCCCTCCATGGCATCTGCCCTCAGAGGGAGAAAGAGGAACCACTGAACCTCATCCCCTTCCCGACCACCATCCCCTTCTCCTTTTGTGCCGTGTCTTTTTAGAACGCAAGCCTGAGGGCAGGGAACTAAAGAAAATTAATAACCATAAGCCGCTCCGATAGCGGGGTACAAATACCGCAAATAAATAAAAGTAAATAAATAAGCTCTTTCTCTGAAGATGCAGAGATGCTGGTGAAGCGTCAGAAAGGAACTCTTCTAGAACGTGGCCACGTAGCCCGAAAGCTCCACAAAAAACGATTACAGTATTATATTATTATTATTTATTATTATTATTAGTTCCAAGGGAATAATACATTGTTTTGAGGTGGCTTGGAGGCGAGGGGGGAAGAGGTGGAAAGGTAGGACTCGATTAAATAAGGTGCTTGGTCATGGTCAATACATGGTCAATACAATACTAGTGATTCTTTCTCTGAGGGGAAAAACGACCGTTGGAGGGGGGAGGGGCGACCGTTGAGGGAGGCGCGCATGCGCACTCGCTCAAGAGTTCCAGGTGTTGGGGGGGCGGCGCAGCAGGAGCAGCAGCAGCTGTTGGAGCCACGCCCACCGGAGGTGGGCGTGGCTCCAACAGCTGCTGCTGCTCCTGCTGCGCCGCCCCCCCCCCCGCAAAGGCGACTCCTTGGCGCTCAGCAGCGACAGCAGCCGTGACCTCTGACCCCGCCCTGCTCCAGCCAATCAGGACGCAGCTCGTCTCCAAACCCAAAATTTCCACGTCGGCAAAAGTCAAAATGGAGCAGGAGGCGAGGAGGAAGGAGGTGGGCAAGGCTGCTGCTGAAAGGTAGAGAGGGGCAGGAACAGAAGGAGGAGGAAGAAGTGTCTGCAGCTGCTGCTGCTGCTGAGCCTTGCTTCCATTGCTCTTATTGCTGCTGTTTTGGAGGAGATAGAAGCCTGGCCTTCCTTCCTTCCCTTGTCCCCCTTCCTTTCTCTCTGCAGGAGACCTGTTGCTTTGGGTGAGGACTAGGGGTTGGTTGGTTGCTTGGCTTCCCTTCTGTTTCTGTGGGGAGCCTTAGTGGGCATTTCTGGGTCCTCCCTGCATGGAAACAAGACAGTCTCTTTCTTTCTCTGAACCAAGGCTTGGGTGCAAGGGGTGCTGCTGTCTGTGTCCCCCCCCCCCCATAAGCCTCCATTAAGTGGGGTTTTTGGTTCCCATTATGGCTCCCTCAGAGCCTGTGGCTGACCACAAGAGAGGTTTGGTTCCTCAGTGGAAGGTATAGGGCTCCATAAGTGGCTGAAGGGAGGGGTTTGGTCCCTGTATGCCTCAATAGAAGGGGAAATAGAGGTATGTGTTTCTGTGTGACTCTATAAGTGGCTGAGGGGTTTGTATCCTATATGACTCAATAGGAGGGGAAATAGATGTGTTTGTCCAGAAGGGGCTGAGAGAGGGGTTTGGTTCCCATATGCTTCAATAAAAGGGGAAAGAGAGAGAGAGAGAAAGGTATTTGTTTCTATATGGGTCCATAAGTGAAGAAGAGAGAGGTTTGGTTCCTATGTGCCTCAGTAAAAGGAGAAAGAGAGAGTGCTGTTTGTTTCTATGTGACTCCATATGTGGAGAAGAGAGAGGTTTTGTTTCTGTATGCCTCCCTGCATGAGAAAGAGAGAGATTTGGTTCCTGTATGCCTACATAAATGGCTAAAAGGGGAAAGAGAGAGAGGTATTTGACTCTATGTGACTCCATAAGTGGCTGAGAGAGGGGTTGGGTTCCTATACGACTCAATAGAAGGGGAAATTGAGAGAGGTATTTGTTCCTATATGGGTCCATAAGTGGCTGAGAGAGGGGTTTGGTTCCCATATGCTTCAATAGAAGGGGAAAGAGAGATGTATTTGTCCCTGTATGGTTGCATAAGTGGCTGAGAGAGAGGTTTTGTTCCCATATGCCTTGATAAAAGGGGAAAGAGAGAAAGGTATTTGTTCCTATATGGCTCCATAAGTGAAGAAGAGAGAGGTTTGGTTCCTATATGCCTCAGTAAAAGGGGAAAGAGAGAGACAGTTTCTATGTGACTCCATAAGTGGGGAAGAGAGAGGTTTTGTTTCTATGTGCCTCAATAAAGTGGGTAAGAGAGAGGTTTTGTTCCTATTTACCTCCATAAGTGGGGAAGAGAGAGATTTGGTTCCTGTATGGCTTCTTAACTGCGGAAGATAGAGCTTTGGCTCCCATATTCTTCAATAAGTAGGGAAGAGAGAGGTTTCGTTTCTGTATGCCTCCCTAAGTGAGGAAGAGAGAGATTTGCTTCCTATATGCCTCCATAAATGGCTAAGAGAGAGGTTGTGTTTCTGTATGCCTCCAAAATCCAGTAAGAGAGAATTTTGGTCCGTATATGCCTCCATAAAGTAGGGAGGAGAGAGCTTTTGTTTGTATATGCATCAACTGATACATAGTGGGTGTATTTTCTGTGCCTGGTGTGTAGACGTGGCCTTCCTGTGATCTTCAGTGGTGAGGCTTTGCTGCATCCTTCCTGATGCATGAGCAGCAGGAGTTCTCTGTAAAGTGTATGGGGGGAATTGTATATTACAGATAAGGAATCTCAACTTATTTACCAATGTCCAGTTATTCAGTTGGTGGGAAAGCTGAGAAAGGGCATACATGGACTGAGCGTTGTTGGCTTTTCTAAACCCATCTGCTCTGGCACCAAGCTGCAGAGTACCTGAGGATAGGCCAGTGCTCACAGTTAGAAATGCACCTCACAGAGAATTGTGGAGTCGAAGGCTTTCACAGCTGGCATCCATTATTTTCTCTGGGTTTTTTGGGCTGTGTGGCCTTGTTCTGGAAGAATTCATTCCTGACATTTTGCCTGCAACTTTGGCTGGCATCTTCAGAGAGCAGTGGCATGGACGTGTGTGGAGTATATATACGTGTGGGACCCTTGTTTGAGAGGAAGTGATTTTACTAACTCCACCATTGACATGTAAAACCAATTCCTCCCAAACAAGGGTCCCAGAGGTATATCTACTCCACACATTTACATGCCACCACCCTTTGAAGAAGGCAGCCAAAATTGCAAGCAAAACATCAGGTATAAATTCTTCCAGAATGTGACCACACAACCCGAAAAACCCACACAGAGAATTGTTTCACTTTGAGATCCAGACCTGGAATGTGCATACCTGGGGGTGAGGGTCTGTAAAACTTTGTGTGTTCTCCCCCACCCACCTTTAGGTTATATGTGTGGGTGGGTTTCTTGGTTTCTTAATAGTCTTTTTTCATCTCTTTGTGTTTTTGTTTCTTAGTTGGCATGCAAAAGAGGCCATTCAGATGATGAAGTCTGGAGGAAAAAGAAGATTTGGTCTCTGGAAGCAAAGTTCTGTGACACTCAGACTCTGATTATGATAGAAGTCAGTGCACTACAGAACTTTGTCTCCAGGGGCCGTGGCAGCCAAGGTGTTAATACAGCACTCCTGAAACTCAGGTGGACACGTCACTGCAGTTGCTTCCAACAGGGTGAGATGGGAGGGTTTGAAGCCAGATGGGATGGAAGAGGTGGCACTACTCAAGTGGTTATGCAAAAGCACTGAACTGTACAGGCCGTGTTTAAATAAAGCCCTTGCTCTTTGGAAACTCGTGGCCTCCTAGTTTCTGATAGGAAACAAAATATGAATATTATTTAAATATGCTGTTTCACTGAAACTGTGACAAGGTAGATGGAATGCTATCTATGCTGAATGCAAGTAGCTACTGTGCTGGCTATTGTACTAGTTGGTGAAATGTTGTTTATTTAAATACTGCAAAATTAATTATGCTTATAGTATTGAAATTGTAATATTCATTACCAAGGAACAGTAAAATTGTTTGATCACTTTGCATAGCACTGTAAAGCTGCAGTCTGGGCTAACTTGATTGGTAATAAGTCTCTTTTAAATTACTGGAATGTCTGATTAAACATATATAGGATCATGTCACAACCTTTGTGTGTCCTCCTATTTTTGCATATTTCACCTACTAACAGGTAATAGCTTTCCTAAGATGAAGATTCCAACTTTCCTTAACTTCTTTTTTATTTGGTTTATCTTCAATAACAAAACTCTTGTCCAGATTATAGTAGAGTCTGAGTATCCTTTATCTGAAATGCTTGGGACTTGAAGTGTTTTTTAAATTTAATTTTGTGTGTGTGTGTTTGGAGAATTTTCATGTACAAAATGAGAGTCTAAACACAAAAATTGTGTTACATAGAGCCTTAAAGTAATTCTGTGCACAATATTTTTAATATTTTTGTGCTTGAAACAAAGTTTGTGTGAAACCATCAGAAAGCAAAGGTGTTGCTATCTCAGCGACTCATGTGGACAATTTTTGATTTTGAAGAATTTCAGATTTCCAGATTAGGGATACTCAACCTGTAGTGTGTTTTATACCTGGCTTTTTAGAAAAGGTCCTAATGACAGTTGGAGCAGAAAGTTTTGAAAAGTTGATTAGAGTCCAAAATAATGGCATATTTTTACTGACACTTGGAGAGATATTTGAAGAATTAAATGTGAAATTAAGGAGACATGTCTTTAAAAAAAATACTTTCAGAGCATTGTTAATGTAAAATGCTTGAATTAAATTTGGATAAATGCAGTCTTGCACATAGAGTTAAATGAGTTAATGTGACTGTCTGTTTTATTCTTCTGCTGGAAGATATTTTTCAAACCCCAGTGTGACATTAAAAACTGGCATCACATTCTGAGAGGAAATATACCCCTAAATATTTTCTTTCCCTATCTCATTGTGTGACATTGGGCAAGTCACATGCTCTCGGCCTCCAGGGAAAGTAATGACAAACCTTCTCTGAACAAATCTTGCCAAGAAAACCGCATGATACCCAGGGTTGCCATAAGTTGGAAAATATTTGAAGCCACACAATAACAATAATGAAAACTCCACTGAAATGCACAGGGTTCTATCACTATCAAAGTAGGTAGACTTATCACCTGAATTTGTATGGGTGAGGAGTTATACTAGAAAATTATTACCTTTGCCTGTTTCTGAGGCAGACTTGCAATAAACTTCATGAAAACTGTAATGAAGATAGTATTGAAATGTATGCTTTCTGTTGAATTTCTTTGTATAGACCCGTTTTAATATTTTAATTCTGTTTGCCTTGAAATGTGTGGCCATGAAGAAACACTACTTAGAATTAAAAGACTAAGGTTCTATTCTCTGTGTTAAAACTGTTTCAAGCGTTTCAGATTCTGAAATGTGCACCTGACTAACTTTTGCAGAATAAGCAGTGCTCTTAACAGTAACTTCAGTAACTGCATTTCATACAGGAATTCAGCGCTGTTAAGTTCTAGTGTCTGTGCACTGTAAGTTTTGGCCAAAACAAATGTAATTAAGTATATCATGTGATCAGAGCTGGACCCAGTAATTCACTATAAAATAACTTGCTCCTTACATTGTGAATCTTTGCTTTAGCAATGCAGTTTCACTTTTACAGGAAGAATTCTTAAGCTTACATTTTACTTGTTCAAAACAGTTTTATAAAACCACTTTTCATTGGGTAGCTTTTCAGAGATCTTTGGTACTTCTGCTCTGGCAGAGGTGGTTTGTGGAGTGCAATTCATATTGCTCAAGCAGAATGTTTTCCAGACTGATCAACTATGCAAACATGGTTGGCCTTGTTCTAGTGCAGCAGTTGGTAGAATACATGTCATTCATCTGCTCCTTTCCCACAATATATTTATCTTAGATCACATGACCTCTATGCCATATATAGAAATGTACTTTAGGAAGTATTGTCATTAACTGTTAGTGCCAGCAAACTCTTTGCTCTTTAGGTAAACATCAAAGAATTAAAATTAATTCAGAAATTGATTGAGATGCTTTAAGGAAAATATTCCAAAAATTATCAAAAGACGTTCATAAGTTACCAAGCAAAAATAGTTGGAAGTGAAATAATAAAGCTGAAAATTGTTCTCAGATACTAAAGTGTGTACTTAATGTTTTGCATGTCAAAGTACAAAGGCTGGCATACCTGGTGGTTGTGCTTTTAGCTTATTTTGCTTGACAGCTGCATTCAGAATCATTCCCCACTTGTTAATTTTGTCATTAAAACTCTTGCTGTACAACTGTTCCTGATCTCAAACACATTTATTCAAAAATCAATTCATTTCACAGGGCATGTTTCATGTAGGCCTTCAAGCACTGCATTTGTTACTGAATGTAAGCAGTAAACAGCAGTAATACTTAGCATGCTCAAATGTGAAATATGCTTGAAATTACTTTGTTACAGCTCTTCAAGAGAAGCCAGCATATCCCAATATTGTGAAAAAGATGTGGGGGTAGCTGAGTGGCTAAAACTGCTTTGTGAGTGCTTGACAGATACATTTTGAGCAAACTAATTTGTACTTTATTGTGTCTTGAAGTTTACATCATGTGAATTCCTAAGACTTGTCTTACCCTTTGTTATTTTGCACACCTGAGAGCTTTGAACATATTCTGCAGTTATGCAGATACTTGATTTTCTAATTTCTGAAAACATTGTGTTTGTCTCCCAAATACCCCCAGCATGAATGGTGTATAAGACCAAAAAAGTCTTTTAAGTATAATTCAAAAAGTTTCCTTTCAGGATAGATGGGTTACATATGTAGATCTAACAATAAAGAACTCTGAAAGTCAGAGGTTAGAATTTAAGAATTAGTCCAATTGATAAAAGAAGGGTACTCATGTGAGTGGTTATTCGACAGACAAAGAGAGATTCTTAACACATGACAAGGTGACAGGAGTAAAAGCTGTGGATTCTAAATTTGAAGAGATTCAGGTAACCCACATAAAATTGCTTTATTTTATAAACGTCTGTTGGAGATCGAAATGGAGGGCACAAGACGTAAAACATATCTTGTTACAACAATGGAAAAAATCGTGTTCGATAGGTTTGTTTGTGTATATGTTCAGGTGTTGTTTGTGTTTTTAAAGTGTTTAATACAATAAAGTTTAATTTTAAAAAGATTCCTCTAGGACTACAACTCCCTGAACCTTACATACTAGTCCAGAGCAGTAGCTTTGCTAACTTTCAGGCTTATGTCACAGTCCATCAAATTTTAAGGCAAGAGTGGATAGAAATCAAATCGAGACCATGACCAGCTTCCTTGTACAGAATCAAATCATTGGTCCATCTAACCAATATATTCAACAGCAGCCCTTCAGGGTTTTAGGCAGCATTTTTTTCCTATCCTATTTGGAGATAGCTGGCACTTTCTTCCCTTCCATTTCAGGATTAACAAAGTCTTTCCCTGGTTCACTTCCAAGATCAGACACAATTTGATATATAACAGGTGGTATGGTGGTCCCAATCCCACAGGCAGTTCTCTGTATGATTAGTAAGTTGCTTTTTACTCCAAACTACTAACAATAGGAATGGCTAAGAATTCCATCCCACACCTTTCAAAACACAACAGTCCTAGTTTGCTGAAAGCAAAGAGGGAAACCAGGATAGAATTTTGTGTGTGCATGCATGAGTGAAGCAATACATTAGCTTGTTTCAGACCACTGATCCCAGGGCTAAGCATATCCTTAAGTCTGAAGGCTTCTTATCTGTATTAGTATTTGGTGGCATGGTACCTATCTGAAAGAATGACCACAGTGAAATATCAAATTCTGTAGAGAAATTGTGAACTTGGTTTGTAAAATGAATTGCTATCCTTGGGTAGACATAGAGGCTGTCTATTGACCTAGGATAGAACAGGGATCAGAGTTTATCTTGCACCAGGCAATGTGATGGTCTGCTATTCAATACTTCAGGATTGACTCCATAGTCCTTATTGTATTCTATTATGTTTTATGTGAACTATTGCTTTTAGACATCTAAGAAACCTGGTCATCAATAGCCCTGCTCAGGTTTTGCAAAGTCAAGGCTGTAGCTTCCTTGACTGATAACGCTACGAAAAGTGAAAGACCACATTATAGGTGGATTGACTCAGTCAAGGAAGCTACAGCCTTGAGTTTGCAAAACCTGAGCAGGGCTATTGATGACCAGGTTTCTTAGACGTCTCATTCATAGGATGTCATAAGTTAACAACTTTGTAGCATACAAGAAGAAAGTTTTATTTGGGGGATATGTGGATTATTTCAGCACCAGAGAGATTAAATAGCTCTATACTACTTGGCTTGAAATAAGCATTCATAATCAAATTGAGGTGACTAATATAATAGGCATAATCCAAGGTAAAACAGGAAAACTAATGTCAAACTTCATAATGTAAAATAAAATCCTAGTCACACAATGCAGCAAATTGTGATTGTTGCTTGTTTTGAGACTACAAGATTGTTCCTTGTTTTGAGACTACAAGATTAAGAAACCTGTGTAATTATGAAATGAGTGCAAAGCAGTACTATATTGGAGGTCAGTTTGGAATGTGCCCTTACATTTGCATCCAATGCATTGCTATTTTACATGAAGAAATGGTTTAAATAGGCTAAATATATCATTTAAGGTTGTCTGGATACCCAGCACTTTCATCACTGCATTGTCATAATTAAATAGATTTTAAAAGCCTTAAATGGTCTGAAGCCCTGATAATCTGAACAGTTGATGGCTCTCGTAAGGACTTGGCTGTTCAAGATCTTCCACTGATATCCAGCTCTGAGTGTTCCTGTCTTCAGAGCTCAGTGAGCAAGTCGCTACAGGTAGAACATTTTCTGTGGCCACATCCAAATTTTGATACACATTCACCTATCACATTTTTGAAGTGCTGATGTATACACAAGAGTTTTTGCTAGGGTTTTTAATGGGTTCCAATCCACTTTTTCAGATAAGACCGAAAGATTCTGAGGAAACAAGGGCTCCCCCAGAATGGACTTGCAAAACTTTAGTTCTTGCAGGATAGCTCCTTGCATTTTGCTAGCTGTCATCCATGTGCTCCATTTATGTTTTTTTGAGGTGGAGGATGTTGGTAGCGGTTTCTTGGATCTTCTGTAGGCCTCTTCCAAACATTGTTGCTGAAGTGATCCAATGGTAATTTTGTTCCTAAGTTTAAAAAAACAAACATTACTTATAGCTATAGAGGTGTTAACACTGCAAATGTGCCATTTCATTGATTCCTTATAACTTATAAGAAAGAGATGGAAGAGAGGGATAATTTGGGATCTTCCAGGTAGGGCAAATGTATGGTGAGATTGTGATATTTCTTACTGTAATTCTTCTTTTAAAAATATTTCTATTGTCTTAAATCAACAATGTATGACAATTTTCTGCCAGATAGTTTCCTGGCAATTCCTGGCATCAGGTGAAACATTTTATTCCCACTCTAGAATCAGTTTCTTTTTCTTTTTTACTTTTGAGACCTGTTCAAACAAACAAACAAACAAAAATCCTTACTTTCTTTTCTCTCTTTTTAAAGTTTCTTCATATTTAGTGACCATGTTGGGCTAATTTCAAATGTAAAATAATGGCTTTGAAGTTATTTGGACATCGTATTAGAGTGATTTGAGCTGTGTGAGTGTGTATGCTGTTACTTGCTCATTCAACTTTACACACACAAACACAGACAAATAACACAGTATCCTAACTGTTAGGAAAAGGGTTAGATGTAGAATGAAGCTGTAATGATGAAGATAGAAAAAAATCTGCAGGGAGGGAATTAATGGGAGGCATTTTAATTGTATGTTGTATTTTATATGTGTTTTTACCTAATGTTGTAAGCCACCTTGATCCTGTGGGAGAGACAGCATCTAAATAAAAATTATTATTATAATAATTATTCTTATTTTGTCATTTTGAGTTAGGCACACAGTGAGAGTGCCTGCATATGACTAGCTAGCCAAGGGATCCAACCTTACAGTGTTTTCAGGTAGTTGCCACCCTAAACCGTTTCTAAAACAAACAGCAAGATCAGGTAGAGCAAGCTTTACTACTTACCTGGCACATGTGTGAAACATAGTACAGAAAGTACCCATAATCTTAAGGCAGCTCACCTGTACAGAATGGTGTTCTTCCTGTTAGCTATCTGTAGAACACGTTGACCCTGACTTAGTTCAGTAGAGTTCAGTTAGTGGAATTAAATCTATATCAAGAATGCCAAAGCTCTGTCTGCCAAAAACCTACTTGGCTAAACATACGGCTATGCAGAGAACATTTATAATCCCCTGTGAATTTATAAGGCTAAAAATGCAACAGAATCTTTGAGGTTCAGCAAGGCTGACATGTTAAATATGGCAATATAAATGATGGTTTACAGTCTACTTCATCAGATGGATGATGACTTCACTGAAAGTGTATAACTTCATGACATGCATTAACTCTGTTGCTAAAAAACTCAAAGAGCACTGTAACATTTGCTAGGAAGTAATGGTGTTAATGTCTTCACAGCAAACACACATACACACAATACACATAGGCCTAAGGAACCTTAAGAAGTAGCATGTTTAGTCTAACATACGCCTTGCTATCAAAAGCATAGTCCCACCACCATGTGATTGAGGTGCTATCCAGAGGTTCAGCTGTACATACGGTACATATGATGCTATACACTACTTGGCAAATATTATACCATACTGATTTAGAGGAATTGCAACAGCAAAGAGGGAAATTAAATGCAGAAAGTGCTAAGTGACCATTACACTTCTTTGTTGTGTGTCTCCAGGTCATTTCTGACTCATGGTGACCCTAAATGAAACAATCACAGGGTTTTCCTGGGAAGACGTGTTCAGAGGAATTTTTGTGGGTTTTTCGGACTATGAGGCTGTATTCTAGCAGAGTTTTTTCCTGACATTTTGCCAGCAGCTGTGGCTGGCATTTCTGATTCTGGATGCCATAAGTAAAGAAGTGCTGTTGATGGTAACACACTCTCAAGGGTTGTGAAGAAAGTAATAATTGATGAACCCATCCTGAGGTGTTTTAGGCATTTGAGGGTTGAAACTGGCACTGTGAATTCAGTCTATGTGGACATGGAATCAGTGCAGCTGTGTAAATGCTAGTGAGATGTGTTTAATCATCCAGTGAATATCTTTACAGTTACCTTGAAAGAGAAGCCTTTCACTGAGAGTGGATAGATTTGAAGCTGAAGAAATGGTGACTTGACAAAGGCCAACTAGTGAGTTGATGTGAGTAGTGAGTATTGAGATCTGAATGAAGGGCTTCTTGTTTCATAAGTAAATTACTGTGAGATGAAGTTTTTTGTCAGTATGTAATGTGAATTTGAAAAGACATCCTGAAGTCTCTGAGATCAGCTTCTAATGGGAAACACATGCACACACAGTGGGAGTAGGGCTGCTATCACTAACTGATTGCAGCCGGATCTGGAAAACAACTAAGTTCAGCACTTCTGGAAATCTATACTCCTTTAGTTGTCTAAGATTTCTTTCATTAAGGCCTACTTTTGATACTGTGTGTATTGATTCCTAGAATGTGAAGTTAGTCACTTTTAAGTGTGAGGTATACATATTGCCCGATAGAGCTCTTAATCTGGGAAATGTTGTGCAGTGTTAATGCAGAATGTAACATTCTCAATTGGGTTTCACTTAGGATTCACTATATCTGTTGCGTAAAGCAGATTCTGTGATGTATTGAGTGAGTGTGTGTTCTGGGAGCAGGAGATAAAAGGGGAAGAAATATAAGGAAAAGTTTAAAAGTTATATGTGAAATCCATACAAGTCAATAAAGAAACAAGCCTACAATCTCATAGGAGTTGAGACAGAATGTGGAGATGGAATGAAATACTGCAGAAGTCACTATAAAAGTGAATGCCTTGCTGGTTTGGAACAGGTTTTGCAGCTGGTCAGAGATGTTTTTCGACTCAGGTTCTAGAATGGGTTTCAAAAACTCTAAATCAATAACTACATCTGTGTGTAACTACAACTGTGTGTAGTTAAAAGAAGAGAACAAAAAGAAGGCAACAAATGTCAGGTGCTAAAGTATACAAGATCCTTTAATGCAGTAGTATTTCTTAGGGTAAGAGGTATTTCTTAGCAGATGGCATCTAGCTGACATCTACAATTGCAAATGAAAGACTGGATATTCTCCAGTGTGTTTTCTTAGGACATGTCCTGAACATCTCAAAAGAGTCACTTGGTTTTTTAAAAGGCTATTTAGAAATCATACCTGGAAAAAAAAAAACCCTGGTGCACCTTATTTATTTATATCTGCTTCTTCCCAAGATATCTTGCAGCACACAGTATATGCATGTTAAGACACTTTAAAACATCTCTTAAAAGTCCAGCCCCTCCATTCAGACACAGTTACTGAAGGCATGCCAGAATAAAAATTTGTCTTAGTTAGCCTAATCTCCCCGGGAGGGACATACCACAGTCTAGGAGCCACCATGGAGAAGGCCCTGTCCTCTGTCCACATACAAGTATCTCTGAAGATGGTGGGATAGAGAGAAGGGCATCTATGGCAGATCTTAAAAATACAGAGAAGTTCATATGAGGAGCTATAGTCCTTCTGACAGCCTGCCTCTATGATCTGGGGGAGTGGGGGGGGGGCATGGACAGCCAAAATGTTTCCTCAACCCAAAACAAAATCAGAAATGGCCAGAAGCCATCTTCCAGTTTTAGAATATGGGCATTTTAAAAGATAGTGTTTACCTTTTTAAAAAATAAAAAAGGATGCCCAAATGGCACTATTTCTACCTTAGAGGTCCCGGGCTGCGTTTTGTCACCCTGTGCATTAAGAATAGGGTGGTAATAAGCCAAATAGCCTCTGCCTGGCTTCACCCAGAAGTTAGATTTCAGTGCTAGAACTGAGTTCATTCATAAACCCACTCCCTCTCTGGCCAGCGTTCTTGATTTTAGTAACCTAACTTAGGCTAGAGGAGCAGGGCTAGTGTCAGATTTGGTGGGCCTTCAGGCATTATGCTGCCATTGCCCCTTTCTAAATTCTCTACCCTGCATCAGATGTCTACCCCCAGCCACTATTACAGTATATTGTTTAGTGGCTGATATTATCTTGCCATGCACCACTCGCATTCCTTTTGAGAGCAGAGCTAAGTGTTGACTCAGTTACTGTTTAGAAGCTCCTGTGAAGGAGGCAAGCGGTTAGCAGTACATCTGGATGGGAGCCCCAATGATACTTGACCCCATTCCATGTCCCCTCACAGTCTTAGTTCAGCTCAGTTGCAGTG
Organism: Urosaurus nigricauda; assembly: GCA_034509955.1. NCBI lineage: Eukaryota > Metazoa > Chordata > Lepidosauria > Squamata > Phrynosomatidae > Urosaurus > Urosaurus nigricauda. The sequence goes on from JAOEGL010000006.1 coordinate 87,066,541, forward strand.
CCTGAATTAACATCAGCTTAGATATTGCATTTGGGGTGCTACAAAACGCTGACAATTGCAAGATCAGCAGTTCAAGGCGCAAGTGCCACGTTATGGAGTGAGCTCCCATCACTAGTCCCAGCTTCTGCCAACCTAGCAATTTGAAAACATGTGAAAGTGCAAGTAGAGAAATAAATACCACTTCGGTGGGAAGGTAACAGCGTTCTGTGAAATCATGTTGGCCACATGATCACCAAGTTGTCTTTGACAACTCTGGTTCTTTGGCTTAGTAATGGAGATAAGCACCACCCTCTACAGTTGGACACAACTTGATAACCTAGTCAAAGGAGAAACTTTTACCTTTACCTTTAAGACAGCAGGGGTTGGGTCTGAATTCCTGGAGATCTCTTGTGGTCCTGGAAGCTAAATAGTCTCAGACCTTGTTTATACGTGGAATTGGAGCGACTAAGGAATATCAATTGTAGTCCACTATATTTTCAAAGTAAGGCAATGGCAAACCACCATTTTCTGTTTTTCTGCTTAAGAAAATCCTATGAAATTCATGGGGTTGCTATACATTGACAGACAGCCTCTAGGCTCATAGACATACAGACAGAGACACAATGGCAGGAATTGCAGTACAAAGAAGAAAAGTTCCATTTTTTTTTAAAGTGCCACCGGAGAAACATTTCAGTGCCAGAAACATGGAGAGCACATAGACTCTTGTAAAACTATGGGCCTGTAGAGGAGTCTTTTAAGACTTGTCATAGTTGTTAAATGACTGGGAGGCAAAACCACCACTAAACTACTGCAAATAATGCAGAGGTCTACTGGCAGATGACAGTATTCCCTTCTGCCTATGCCTGTATTAAACCAAAGAAACAAACTCCTCAGTTAACCTTACATTTTCTGTCTCTTTAGTTCTCAGTTCTCCCCTGTATACTCTGTAAAGATAACAATACTTAAGTTTTACCAGCCCTGGTGGCGCAGTGGTTAAATGCCTGTACTGCAGCCACTCACTCAAAACCAGAAGGTGGCGAGTTCAAGACCAGCAAAGGGCTGAAGCTTGACTCAGGCTTGCATCCTTCCGAGGTCGCTAAAATGAGTACCCAGATTGTTGGGGGCAAATAGCTTACAATTGTAATTGAAGCTGTTTGTTTAACAAATTGTAAGCCGCTCTGATAGTCTTGGCTGAAGAGCGGGGTATAAATAAAACATTATTATTATTATTATTATTTTATGAAGCATATCTATTTTGGTTCCAATTGCCTCACTCTCACCCATATTTGTACTGCTATTTGCAGTTCCCTAAGTATTCTTGGTGGGAAAAATGTGAGGTAGATTTGCAGGTGATGTTGCTGGTAGTGGCTGAAATTTACTCAAGTTTAGGTTGCCTCGCAAGAACAGTGTTACAGCTTAAGGCAGGGGAGAATGAATGAGTGAGTGGATTTGCTGAATGATCAAAGGCTAAGGTTAGATATCTTTGATGCAGGAAAGCAAACTCTTCAAATTGTTTGCTCTTGCTTTTTACATCAAAACTGCAATTATTACTATTAAGAAATACTCCGGTATACTAATGCTCATGTATAGGCAGCACTCTGAGAGAATGATTAGATAGCTGCCCATTTTTCTGAGGATATTATGAACTTGCATATGGAGTTTACCTGCATGTGCTGCTTCCTTCAGGACTGCCATAGTCCTTTATATGTGGAGCTTTGAACATTCCCTTGAACTTCACCAAACCACTTGTCTGTGAATTTCCCTAGATTTTTTTATTTTGTGTATTCTTTTTCTTGCATATTTTGTGACTTTGCATACATTTTGATTTAAAGTGTTCAAAATAAAAGCTGAAAGGTGCAAGTCAGTTACTGTAATACTAGCTGAAGTGTATTCAGGGCTGCCCATGGGGTTCTTACTTTCCCCACTCTGTCTTATCAACCTCAGCAATCTTACCAGGAGTACCCCAGAAACCTTTCTCCCATTTTTGCACATTTCAAAAGAAAAGATCATGAATCCTAGCAGTAGTGTCATAGCCCTTTGCCATCTTCATTTCTGCTCCAACAGATCTTAGCAGCAGTGCCTCAGAAAGCCTTCTTAAGTTTTCTAGTCCTTTAATTTTTTATTTATTCATGTATTACACCAGCCTTCCCTTTTCTGTTGCAAGGGGGCTGAGCGCACAGGCCAAAAGACCCATGTTCCCCTCAACCTGGTGGCATTCCTATTTGGATGTTGCTCACAACAATCCCAGGCTGGGATAGGCCAGATCAGATGCCAAACTGGTGGTGTTGGTGGTTGTTATTATTATACAAGACTGGGACTCAGGGCGGCTTGCAAAATTAAAAAACAATACAATTAAAACACACAAAAATAGTACATTAAAATAGGATTCAATTACTACAATAATTAAAACAAATTATATATTAAAAGATCAAATACTTTAAAAAGATATAAATGTTTATAAATAGTTTTGGACCAATCCCAGCCTGGTCCAAGATGGTGCTATCCTGGCCTTTTTTAACCGGCTGTTTGAGGTGGAGTTTCTTAGAAACTCTGCTGTGACAGCAGTTAGGTGACATGGTTGTTGTGTACACTAGGAGAAGTAATGTTTATTGTGGCCCTGCCAAACTATAATATAATCCCTGTACATTTAATCATGCTGAGTACAATTCATCTTGACTGAGCTTAGCAAACTGCAATCAATAGGGAGGAATTTTTGCACAGTGGCCATATCCTAACTTTCCTCTGTCAAATTGCAAGAGCTTTGGAAGGCTTCTCTTGTTTCTTTATCATGGCATCATGGCCCAAAAGCAATTGCACAGGCAGAAGGAAATTGACTTGTCTTGTTACATTTAGTTTGTACACATTGCTTTGAAAGTACTTATACAACTGCAATTCCTACCTAAAAATGCCTTGAATGAAGGTTAACCATATTATATGACTGGCTGGATTTTACCTGAATTCTAGGCATGTTCGCTGGTACCTGTTTCAACCATCAGGTGGCTCAGATTCTAAGCCTTCATTTTCTTTAAAAAAACAAAAAGCAAAACAAGTGTGTAGCCCATGTGGTAAAATGTGTGGCCAATATTTGCTCAGTATTTTTGGGAAAAACAAGGCTGCCCAACCAGTGTAGCATTTTTAGCCAATGAATGAAATCTGATATTATGACTGATGGTTTTGACCCATCCTCGCTCAGTTCCCTGAATCATTGTTACAAACAACTCTGAAGGAACCAGTAGCTGAAATTTGTTTTTTTTAGAGCTCTTATGCATCAGAGTAAAATAAAAACTGCAATACAGGGATTATCATGTTGATGTTGTTGTTGTTACTTTCATGTTGTTTCTTACTTATGGTAATTCTAAGGCCAACCTATCACGAGACTTTCTTGGCAAGATTTGTTCAGAGGTCTTTGCTTTCAATGTAGAGTCGAAGGCTTTCATGGCCGGCATCCATAGTTTTTTGTGGAGCTTTCGGGATATGTGGCCATGTTCTAGAAGAGTTCCTTTCTGACATTTTGCCAACATCTGTGGCTGGCATCCTCAGAGAATGATAGCCTGGGAAAGGATTGGAGAAATATATCCTGTGTGACCCTGGGAAGGAAGGAGTAATTTGCAAATGTATTGTTCTGTTGCGAATGGCAGTCCTCAGGGTGGGAGGATATGCAAACAAGGATTAATGTCTGCTAACTGGTGCTCATTGTCTGCTGGGAATTCCCTGGCCTTAGGCTGTTTCTCATTTGCATTGGTTGAGTCTTGACCTTGCTGTCCTTCAGGACTGGGAGCCAAGCCTTGTTTACCCTCAGAGTTTCCTCTTTCCTGTTGAAACAGCCTAAGGCCAGGGGAGGTTTGTCATTGCTTTCCCCTGAGGCTGAGAGCATGCGACTTGCCCAAGGTAGTGGGTTTCATGGCTGAGCAGAAACCAAACCCTGCTCTCCAGAGTTTCAGTCCAATGCTCAAGCCATTACACCAGCTGAGTACCACTGGTGGTGGAAATTCAAATGATGAACATCTGACTGTTCTGCGATCCTGGGGGAAGGGAAAGGCAGGTGCTCTCCATTTGAGAGCTCAATCTCATTTCTTCTCCCCTTTGATGGAACTGAGACCAGATGCTTCTCTATGGTCTTCTATGCACACATGTGGGATCTCAGCCAAAGCTCTGGGTAGTTTATTCCTCCAGTGCCTCCTTCCTTCATAGCTCCTGCCTGTGTGGCCTTTTCCTTTATGCCACCATGACCTAGGCTGGTATAGCTGTGCCACTGTAGTATGCCAACAGGATTCCAGCCTAAGATTGACAAGAGAACAGTATAAAATTTCAAGACAGTCCTGTCACAGTGCCTATAAAATAATCATTAGAAAGTAACATTCGAAACTCATTAGAAAAGGTTACTTGTTTCACGAATAAAAATAACCGCAATTTTGCTTATTATAAAACTTTTCATGGGACTTTGCTACACCTTCTTTACTAAAAAAAAGTGTGGGTGTAGTAGTTGCAAGTCATTAATTCAAAGCTCTGTTTCTTTCTATAAAAATGTTCAACATACTAAATTTTAAAAAGTATTCCCTGCTTTTCTTTTCAAACTCAATAGCCACTTACAACATAACATACCCCACAGAAAAACCTTCAGAGAATTAAAATCTCTCTTCATATGTTGATGTTAAGTAATTCAAATTAATTCAGTACAAAAAACAGGGAAGCAGTACTTTAATAACTGTAGGATAGCTACACACCTAGTTATTTCATAATAAGATTTAAATTACATATGCCATAACTGTCTCCAGATAGAATGACATTCATCACTTGAGAAAACATTTTACCAGTGATACCTTACAAGTGAGATGAATGGCTACCAATCGTCTATTTGAAAAACAGTTCTATAGCACATGGCAGCATATGGACATAGCTACAGGAATTTTTCCACAGAGCAAAGCTGCGTAGTATGTAGTTTGTGTGCATATTGTATATAGCATGTTGGTACTTTCTCTTTGCATATGCACATGTATTTAAACATCACATTTATTAACATTTAGAAGATTGGAAACAGTGGGAGGAAAAATCTTAACTTCATATTTGACAGGATTGATGCAGAACACAAGAGGCAAACATTTAATGCTAACACACCACAGTGACTCTCTGCAGTGATTACTATACCTTCCAACATTTCACAAATGAAAACCAGGACATGTATAGCCAAGCAACATCCAAGGGTAATCAAGACGGCAAAAGTTATTAATGAGGAAGAACAGACAAGGAAGGCCGCAAAAAACAGTTTGCTTTTGCCGGAGCCTACTGGGAAGGGTAAGACCCCCGCCCCTCCTCTCTTCTTCTCCTTATGGAGTTAGGTGAGTTCAAACTACTTTTGCACTTTGAACTCATTTTTCAGCAACAGTGAAAAAGTGGGAGGACAGAAGATTAATTGGGACTTTTCCTACCAAATCAGGACTATTGGTGAGAGTATATTACAGTTTAAGGTTCCATGGAATATTTCATGACTTGGTTGATGTAACTTTATTATGCGTTTTCATTTCATGTCCAGAAAAGATCAGGTTCCTTTGTCCAAGAGGTAAGTCAAATTGTCTGATGTAAGAGAAGAGCTGCCTTCTCCCCACCATTCCTTATCCCAGCATACTCACGACACAGAAACCAATGTCACTTAGGTCAAAGTTTGACACAGCTTTAACTGCCATAGTACAATGCTATGGAATGCTGGAATTTGTAGTTTTCTGAAATATCTAGCTTTCTCAAAGACCTCTGGTGTCACAACTACAAATCCCAGGATTCCATAGTGGTGAGCTGTGGTAGTTAAAGTGCGGTCAAACTGCATTATTCCTGAAGTGCAGATTAGACTTCAGACTCTGACTTTAAAGGGGAAAATGAATGACGAAGCCAGAGAAGCATATAGTAGATAGTTTTAGCATTGCAGGACTATCCTTTATGGAATAAAGTCCAATAGGCTTCATCCTTCCAGATTGTATGTGAATTTATGGAACAATGTACTTTGTTCTTCATGACGAATTGTGGATAGCCTTGTGGATACTATCAGACAGGAACAGATAACCCCCCTGTTGAAACAGACTCATTACAAGTACATTTCAGAGTCTTGACTATGACCTATAAAGTAAAATAGCACTTGGGTCTAGGCTGCTGAAAGACCATATCCTCCAATATGAGCCTGGCAGAATTTTAAAATCCTCAGAAAAGGGCTTTTAGTCTCTCACCACCATCACTGCCAGGTTTGGTGAGGACACCGGAGAAAATCTTTGTGGTGGCTGCTCCCATATTATTGAATTCCCTCCCATGAGAAGCTACATGGCCCTCAACCTCTTTGCTTTTCTTCCAACAACAGGTGAAGACTTAGGAGTTTATCACATGGGAGGAATTTCTCTCAATTGCAAATGGAGCCAATTTGCAATTATGTGAATTCACTAGTTTAGTGAATTGACGTGCAATCTGATTGCATTTGGAATGCGTTCAGAATGACTTCCCATTTCCCAAAAATGAACCCCCCATTGCCCGAAATTTCATGAGATACTCTAATACGCAATTACGTGAAACCCCATTATTGCATTCAGATTGCCATTGCATTATACCCCCAAATTCCATCGTATAATAAACTCCTTAGTTTATCCAGGCCTCTTTGAGTGATAAGTGTCTAGTGCAGAGGTTCTTATAACTGTATTATGTTTGTACTTATTTTATCATTATTTTAAATTTTTAATTGCCTTTTAAAAGCTGTTTTAAATTAATGTTTTTAATGTGACTTTTGTTCTTAAAAAAACCTTTGCACTACCCATCATTCTAACTGCATTTGTTTTTAACTCAAATTGTTTGCCATCTTCGCTGCCATACTGGGAGCAAGGCAGGATATACATTTTAAAAAATAAAATGAAACTGGTGATCTATTTCTGGACCTATTTACTTGCACATGGAAGCCCTTTGCCCCCTTTCCTTTTTAATTTCTTATTGCTTCAAATAACCTTAGCTTGAAATAAAAACTTATTAAAATTATATAGGCCCTGAATCATTCCCCTTTGTCACATTGATTCTGGAATGTCATTTGGTTGCACTCTCATTCATTTTAAAAGGTGTGACTTGTTACAAGTGACGATTATATCACTTGTAACTCCTTAAACATCTGATAAAATTCTTGGCTAAAGGTATACATCATAAGTTTTCTTGTAAAAAAAGCAAAACTAGTAGGCAATTATGATAAGAACTGGATGTTTATTCAAAGAACCAAAGCAGAGAGTGGCTGTGAGGTCATGAGACAACTATACGTGCTCTGCAATATTTTCTGCAGTAATAACATAATTAACTGTAGTGGTGACACTCCTCACCAGAATTGTCATTGCCTTGGAACTGGGCCCATTTTTTAGGCATGGTAATCTTCTTCATCTGCTGATTTTCAGCTGTGAGCATCATTTGCTCTACAGAACTGATGAAAGCCATTTCAAAAAAATTGCCATGGATTAGTTCTCTGCATGGTACAGGTACTGTACTGCAGTATATTCCCCTTTGTTGCTGGCACGTAAAAAGCTGGTACACCGAGGAATCTGTGGCTTTGTACATATTTGAGAGTACCCCTCCCAGCATTTCTCACCTCTTCCCAAGCCAGGAAGAATTTATGACAACTGGAAGCCAGTGGTACCTGGTAGGCCACATATTCACTAACCCGTTGTTGTTGTTGCATACCATCAAGTTGTTTTTTACTTATAGCAACCCAAAGACAAATTTATTGTGGGATTTTCTTGGCAAGATTTGTTCAGAGCAGATTTGCCTTCTTCTGAGGCTGAGAAAGTGTCACTTACCCAAGGTCACCTACTGAGTTTCTGTGGCCCAGTAAGGATTCAAACCCTGGTCTCCTGAATAGTCTAACACTCCACTACGCCATGTGGACTGTCTTTTTTGAATGATGCCAACCTTCACAGAACTGTGTGGCACTTGGGGCAGGAAAATGGTGAACAGAGGTGTTATACTAAAAGTTTTCACAAGAAGAAGCCCTTTACTAATTTCTGATTGTAAGTAATATTCATAGATTCAAAGATTTTATTATTATTATTTTGGTTAAATAACCAGGGCAGTGCACAATCTCTAACGTTTCAGAAATGAAAACCAGGACACATGTGGCCAAGCAATATCAGTGTGTGGTCAAAAGGGTGCGGTCACACAACAAGAGGAGAAGTGTTATTAATGTAGAAGAACATGAAAAATACTATTTTAAGCAAAGAAACCCTGGAATTTATGTGCTGAGTTTAGAAAAGGGTTCCCTCTCCCTTCGTTTAAAGAGCCCCATTCATATTGAGCATTTAAAGGAAGGGAGAGGGAACCCCAATCCATATTTGGAAACTAACTATCCTTATATGGATTGGGGGTTCCCCTTCCTGTTTAAAGAACCCCATGTAGAATGCACATAAGCTGTCAAATTGTAAAAATAATTAAAATAAATTCAGAAATGCCCAATGAAGCACTTCTGGTGCTGAGAAAAACAGAGGGGGAGGAGGAGGGGAAAGGATCCCCACAAGCCGCACCGCTCCCAGCCCTATGCTCCATGAGCATAATCTGTCAAATGTAAAAAAGTATTTTTTTAAAAAAACGAAGCGCCGGATGGAGCTCTAGCACAGCCAATGGCTGCATCAGACGTCACCATGACATCATTTGATTGACAACTAGGAGGCTCCATCTTGAATCGTTACTTTTGCATGTCTGAACTTCAGTGGGGTAAAATGCACCGAGAAGCATCAATCGGGGCAGAGGGTAGTATGAACTCCTTTCCGGAGAAATTCGTTAATGGCATGCACAATCTGATCTTGATCTAACCAGGGGAAATGGGGTAGTATGAATGGGGCCATCGTTGGCTTTCCTACTTCATTTCCTGATCCTAGCCCTTTTTTTTTTTTTTAACATCTTTGATTCTTTACTGCTTCCAAACTTAGAATTCCAATTGCCTATGATCAACAAGAAATCCTGTTTTGGTGTTTTATCAGTTTCTTCCTGGACTCCCATCATAGAATCGCTCAATTTCTTCTTCCTCTCCATCTGTTGTTGTAACTTGGATTATGGTAATGTTGATGGCTTTCTCTGTAGTCTTATGGATATGATTTGATTGACTTTGTGTTATATCCTTTTACTGATTTTGCCACATCTCTCCTCTCTATTAATGCCACACCATTTCTTCTTGTCTTTTCATTTCCCGAGTAAAACACTATATAATTATCAGATTCAAACTGTCCCATTCCTGTCCATCTTAGCTCGCTCACCCTGAGTATTGAAATATTTATATGTTCCATTTTCCATTTCCCCCCTGATTTTACCATGTCTAGCTTCCCTCAACTCATGCTCTTCACATTCAGTATTCCTATGATATGTGTAGTACAGCTTCAGACATTATTTTTGTTTTTGAACACATATGTTGCTTTATTCTAGTTGGGCTACCCATGTTATGTAATTGAAAAATGGATGTCACACATGTTCTCCTTTCGACTCTAATGCCTACCTGATGCTGTAAGATAATTGGCTTTGTGGGCAGTGTTGCTGATAGTGAGAGGAGGACAAATACTAGAATTTTATTTCAGTCAGTTCTATTTCTAGCATGTCTTTTATTTTACCTTTCTTCTGAAATACAGAGGCAGTTCCAGCACCAGGGATGGGGAAAATATGGATGGTTGCACCCCATATTATTCAAGGGGCAGCAAAGTGTATGCATCCACTTCAGCACATGCTGCCATTGAGTAATATATGGGGTGTGGCAGTCCACAGGCAGTCAAGTCTGCAGATCACTAGCCCACCAATGTGGCAGCCCCACTGTAATGAGGTCTGATTTCAATTTCCTGGTGACATGGATTTGTTCGCTTTAGTTTGTTTTTTGCATATCAAAAATGCTATTACTTATTTGCATTGTTCTTTCTTTTAAAAAAGAAACCCTTCTATTAAGAATGATGCTCAAAGAGGCTATATTTGACTTGTTTTCAGCCTTCTCCGGAATTGACTGCCCTTCATTCCCAGCTGGCATGTCTGCTCTGGCTGAGGATCCTGGAAGTTGTAGTTTGATAATCTATAGAATGCAAAGAAGGTCAGGAGGTTGAGAAAAGCTGTTTTAGCAAGCAATTTATGTCTCTGATAATAGGATAAGCTGGAATTAGTAATGGTGCATCAACACTGAGATTTCTGAAATATCTCGAAAGTACTGCTGAATCAAATCTTGGAAAGATAACATTTTTGGCCTACAGTGCCCAGAATTCTGCTGGTCAAATAAGCTAGGGGATTCTGGGAGTTTCAAAAATAATTTTCCAAGCTCTTGATCTTGAGGTGTAAACTGAACCTAAATTACCACCAGGAAACAGCAAACCTTAAGACAGTGGCCAATCAGTAGTAGTAGCAGCCATGGCCAAACCAGTTTATTTTTTTGCAAGAGTCATCTTCTAAGGCAAACTGGAATTTCTTAGTTTGAAAGTTAAGCGTAGTTTGATTAGAATCCAGTTTACTCATGTCCTTCTTTAAACAAGACAATCCTTTGAGAGTGCTCCCCTGAGGCTGCTTCGCCTAATAAAAATCATACGATCGATCTGTGTTGTAGAATTTGGAGGCAATGGGCCTGACATTATCAGCCAAAACTTTCAGGCAAATGGTATCCAGTTTGGAAGACTTAGGTCTTCTGTGGATTTAATTGGATATCTTAGATGTTTTCTGAGACAAAGCAAATCTGATTAATACCTCTAATACTCCAAAAGATGGAGGGTTCCAAAAGAACCTTATTTCTCATCCATCAGAGCTTGACATCTTCAATATTATATATAAGGCCTGTCATGGAAAATAACTTAGACAAAGACGTTGCTTAACTTTCTCTAGTAATACTAGAGAATGTTACCTGGTTTTTCCTAATGTCTATAGTTTGAGATTGCAATGAAAGTGAAATATTTAAAAACAGTAATCTTAAAACACCCAGGTTTGATTCTCGTGGGCATTCCACAATGGAATAATGATTTAATGAATCCAGTCTTTCTATAAAACGGAGTAGACAGCGGCCATCTATGGTAGTTTGAGTGCTATGAACACAAGAAACACAACAGCAATATTCTGCTCTTTTTCCAATACTATGTGGAAAAATGTCCCTATTTTATTTACAGTATATCTTTTCCATTCCCTCTAATTGAGTGGTTGGTAATCATTCAACCTTCCAGATGTTATTGGACTACAAGTCCTATCAGGCCTAGCCAGCGTTGCCAATGGTGAGGAATGCTAGAAGCTGCAGTCCAATATCTGAGGGCCACATGCCTAGAGATGTTAAATCTCTAGATGTTTTTAATTGTTGTTGTTACTGTGGTTGTTGTTGTTGTTACAAATGGAGACACAAGGTTCTGAACTACTGCATAACAATCACTCAAAAATAAGGAACTTTTTTGGTTTTGCCAGTTTATGAGGAGCAGATAAAAATTAAAAAAAACAGAAGAAATCATCAACATCTTCCTGTAGCCCTTTCCTGAATTGTAAACCCAGCCTCACACTGAATACGACTACCTCTTTGAATACTCCATACCTGATCACATGCTGCCTATTTTAATTGGGTGATTTTCATTGATATTTTAATGTTTAATTGTTGTTTTAGGGGAGGGAGGGAAATAGGGCTACTGGGATTTTGTATGACGTTTTAATCTGTAAGCCGCTCCAATTGTCTTTGACAGATGGCCAGGGTGTAAATAAAGTTTTATTATTATTTATTATTAGTAAATGCTTGTGTTGTTCTATTCCTCTGTAAAAGACCAGCGAAAAGGAAACCAAGGCCAAGAATCACAATGGTGTGAGATATTATTTATAGTCTTACAGAAATGCAACATAGCTTTTAGAAATAGTGTGGGGGAAATAAATGTATAAATACTTTGTTGTAGACATTTTTTTCATCATTCTAAAAGAAAATATTCTAAATCTATTTCACCCATATTTTTCGGGGGGGGGGGGGGGAAGCTCCACTCCTGAATTTTTCCAATCTTTTCTCTTCACATCTCTGCACATGAGTCCCATTCCTGCTATAAAGCAAAGCTGAAAAAACTTCAGTAATCCACATTTGCTGGGCATCTATACTGTAGAAATAATGCTGTTTGACACCACTCGAGCTCCATCCTATGGAAACCTAGGATTTGTAAGCACTTTAACCTTTTTTTTAAAATCAAAGAGTACTGGCGTCTCACAAAACAACAAATCACAGGATTCTGTAGGATGGAGCCATGGCAGTTAATGGTGTCAAACTGCATTATTTCTACAATGTAGATGCATTGTATTGTAATCCAAAACACTCATAATCCTTTACCACTGGCCATGCCATAGGCTCTGCAAAATGAAGTGCAAAATATCTGGAAAACTAAATGTTCCCCTCCCCTTTGGGCTAAAAGGTAAAGGTAGTCCCTTGACTGTAGGGGACGGTGCTCATCTCCGCCAGCATTGTCCAAGGACTGCTCCGGTGGTCATGTGGCCAGCACGACTTCACCGAACACTGTTACCTTCCTACTGAGAAGTGGTACCTATCCATCTACTTGCATTTGCATGCTTTCAAAGTGCTAGTTTGGCAGAAGCTGGGAGTAGTGACAGGAGCTCACCTATCATGCAGCACTCGGGCCTCAAACTGCCAACCTTCTGATCTTCCGACCATCAGACTTGGCATCTTAACCACTATACCACTGCATCCCCTTTGGGCTACCAGCATAAATTTCCACTGTCATAGAACACAATTCTATGTTTACGCCAAAATATGGTCTGTTCTATTTAATCTCTCACACTCAGGAAACTCCATGGGGTTGCGATGTAAATACCTTAAAAAGCAAGAACATAGTACTATCTGCACTGAATAGCATAGTACTGTCTGCACTGAATGGGGCCAGCTTTTGAGAGTTTCATACAGGAATCCTTCCTAGCTGCACCGTGAGATGCCAAGAAGTGAATCTGTGACCTTTCAGCATGCTGAGAATGTTGTCTCCTACTGAGCTATGCTCCTTCCCAAAGTGACCAATTAAAGCAATGCTCACAGTCTAGAAAATGTTAGTCATCTCTAGTTCTCACTGGAGTTGGTGGAGCTTATGTCCTTCTCTGTGCATTTGAAGTCAGATTGGTTCTTATTAGAATAAGACCCACCCAGCTCATAAATTGCTTTAGTACAACCTTAGCAGTATGGCAGTTGCAGAAAATATAAATTATATTGATGCTATTTTGCTTAAGGAGACTTTAGATGAAAGGATGCCTATGGGGGTATTGAGAGCAATTAGATTGTGGTGATTAAAACAGGCAAAATAGTCTATGAAAGCTCATGCTGCCAACTTTTTTTTTCAGTTAAAAGCTACAAGAACAAGATTCATCTCTTAGTTTCTGCCACCAGCCATTTCACTGTAGTATCTTTTTTTACCATTGGAGGAATCACATAGTTCTCACTGGCTTCGCTTCCATTGTATGTCACAAAATAAAATGGATGCAGTTAGAAATAAGCCAATTATTGAAACTGATATTTTATCTGTTACAACACAAGTGCTTGGTGCTGATCATGAGAAGCAGGAAGCTCAAACAGAGAGTGATTTGCAGAGTCCTGGAATTGTTTTCATTTGGTTTTGTGGCAATCACACTGAACTGTGGGCTCAGGCTGTGGACATATGTTTCCACTTCATTTCACCCCCCCTCCCTTTACTGTATACCAGAATTCTCAGATTAGTCTGGAAACTGGTTTTCTACTACTGTTTCACTTCTAAGATTAACAAAGTGTTGTTCACGTGCACTCCTTGTTCACAGGCACATTTACTTCTGTACAAATTCAAGACTAAATCCTAAACTCAGTTGTTAATCCCAACTACAGTGAGCATCCTGCATCAATGATAATAAGTCAACTTTTCTGTTAAGTTCTGTTAATATAATGAGTCTATAATGTGGTGGTTGAAGTGGTTAAAACACTGTTGATTGCAAAGTTGGCAGTTCGAGGCCCAGCTGCTGCATGATGGGGTAAGCTGCTGTCACTAGTCCCAGCTTCTGCCAACCTAGCAGTTTGAAAGCATGCAGATGCAAGTAGATAGATAGGTACCACTTAAGTGGGAAGGTACAAAGAGTTCTGTGCAATCATGCTGGCCACAGAATAGTCTCTGACAACACTGGCTCTTCAGCTTAGTAACAGAGATGAGCACCGCCCCCTAAGGTCGGACATGACTTGACAACCTTGTCAACAAGGAATTTTATAAGGAGTCGACTGTAGTTTGGACTAAGGTGTATTTAGGTCATTAGACCTTTTAAGTGAAGAAATAATTATTAGAGCTTGGAAGTAACACATTACAAGTAATAATGTTACCTGTAACGCACAGGTGGGCAGCTGTACAGCAGACAGAGGCCATTTCCCCAATGGCATCACTAACTATGGTGTCAATTGGTGTGGGAAAGGTGTGCTTCAACTCCCAAGGTTCAAATTTCCACTCACCCATGAAAACCCAATGGGTTTTTCAGCCCCAGAGAAAGGCAAATGCAACCTCCTCCTCCCCCAAACAAGAAAACCCTGTGATTTGTTCACTGTAGGCTTGGCATAAGATGAAAATGATTTGAACCAACACCAACAAGAGGATTCCAAGAAATCATTGGGGCTTTCTAGTTTGGCAGGAAAGGGAGACATGAAGTTGCCTTTTCCTTAATGCTTAGCAGCTACACTGAAAGCCCCAGGTGTGTAATAAAAAGGCATAGGGCAGCTACTCTGAGGTGGTGTGGGAACAACTTATCTGAAGTCTTTTCTGTTGCACAGCAACTAAATTGGAAGCTGTCAGGATGCTAGAAACACAGGCGGAGCAGCTGCACGGGTGGCAATGAACGGGGCTTTTGGCTGCACTGAACCTTTAATTTTTTTTGTCGTTGCCAGCTGCGAACTGCGCAGTTGCACCGCTACATCATACAGGCAATTGTATTGCCAGCTGCGAACTGCGCAGTTGCGCAGGTACATCACACATGAACTGTGCAGTTATGAAGATCTGTCAAATTACCATTGTGGTTTTGCTTCCCTTTTTTAAGTGTGCAGTTGCATTGGTGCACCATGAATGAACCCCTTTATTTTATAATAATAGTTGTTGTTATTATTATTATTATTATTAATACCCCACCCCTTTGAGATCAATTGAAGTGGCTTACACATTAAAATACAATTACATCAGTAAAGCAAACTGCACCCCTCCCCCCTTTAAAAGATATTAAATCTGTTACAATTTAAGTTTATGAATAAACTTCTTTATTTTATGAATGAATTGACATTTTATGCACAGTTGCATAACAGTTACAGCATCCCAGAGTCCCTACTGCACATGTCTAGGGTTCGGATTAGAGCCGGAGCTAGGGTTTGGGAGCTTTAAAAAACTGCACAGTTGCACTGTAGCATTTAGACGCAGCTGCACTGTTACACCCTTTTTAAAAAGAAGCTGGGAAAAGCAGGTCCTTTTTAAAGTTGCTTTTTCCCCACTAAAATGCAGAAGTGCGTTCATGCCAAACTTTCAGTGTCGGTCATCTAAAGGCTACACTTTCATGCAGGCATGAACACATCCCTTTTTGCCAGTCTAGATCAGCCCATTGTTTCTGTTCAAACTGCAGTGGGCCCTTGTAATCTGCTGGTTTTTGGTTCCAGGACCCCCCCCCCCCCCGTGGAGAACAAAATATGTGGATGCTCAAATCCCATTAAATACAACAGCATAGTAAAATTGTGTCCTTTATATAAAATGGTAAAATAAAGGTTTGCTGTTTGGAATTTATACTCTTTTGAATATTTACAAGCTATGGATACTTGAGTCTGTGGATAAAAAAATCTGTGGATAAGGAGGGCCAACTGTACTGCCAATGGACAAAGGACAATTCAATGAAACAAATTAACACAACAGAGTCTTTAAATACTGTGTGAAGTCGAAGGTTTTCATGGCCAGAATCCATAGTTTTTTATGGGGTTTTCGGGCTATATGCCCGTGTTCCAGAAAACGGCCACATAGCCCGAAAACCCCACAAAAAACTATCTCTGAATACTGTTTGCAAAAAGTGGAATGAGTAACATTTACTGATTTATCCCTGTTTCTTCCATAAAAGATCATGGTGTGGTGCTCAGTAACTGTTCTTTTTTTTTTTTTTTTTAAGGCTTAAATAACTGGGGCTTTTTAAAGGGAATAATAACCAGAACTTGGAAACTTTACATTTTGGCACTACAACACCCAGAATTCCCAGCAATCACAGCCACCATTTCTATGCCATAGTATCCTTCTGTGTTTCTGCACTGGTGTACCTGGTTGGCTTTGTCCCTTTTTACATCTATAACAAATTAGTCGACTAATCTTTTGACAACCACTGAATGAATCAAAAACATCAATGCTCTCTGAACTAGAGCTGGAGAGCCTTGACTTGATAAGAGGAGCTAGTTCCAAAGGTTTGTGTTTAAAGTGTTCTGGTTGGCTGTAACATGGGCAGCTCCTGCCGGGAATGCCGACAAGTGTACAGTTACGGTCACTGTGTTATATGCAGACACAAAGGTGCTTCTTTAATTGAAAGTTCCTCCATCATTTTCTTGACAATAAAAAATGCAAGGCAGGTGATTAATGGCTAAGGCTTCAGTTTTATATTCACTTACCAGTGCAACTGACCTAAAGGAATATTGTGGGACTTTGCTTCTGAGGAGCTCTGCATAGGAATGTGTTTGCTTTCTGCATTTTGAGATCTGTGCACCAATGGAAAGTTTCCAGTAGTGTCTGGGGCAAGGTGGAACAAGTCAGATTATGTTTTCTGGATTCTGCATTTTTCAGTGAAATTGTCCCTCCCCCCTTTTTTTTAAACAGGAAATCAGTCAGCGGATTTGTCTTTCTCATACCTTCCCACTGCCCTGATTTGGCAGGAACGGTCCCAATTATTTCTCTGTTATGCCACTTTTTCAGCTGCTTTAAAAATGTCTCAGGGTCTCCTCCATCCTCCTACTTTCCCCTTTATCCTCACTTACTTCAGTTGCTACAAAGTGGGTTCAAACTGCAGAGCTAATTTGCACTCATTTAGCTCAATAAGGGGGAGAAAACACTGAGTGGAAGAGTCTTGCCCTTCTCAGTAGGCTCAGGCAAAAAGCAAACTGTTGCAGCCCCTTTTACAATCTTGACCATATTCTGATGTTACTTGGTCACATGTGTTCCAGTTTTCATTTATGAAATGTTCAAGGATATGCATTCTATATCTTCCTCCTGTACTTCTCAGATGTTATCACACCAGCCTATTTTTTAATTTAATTTAATTTAATTGTTTTGCAACAAACATGTTAGTGAAGCAAATGGGAACATGCCGGTTTGAAACGTTCAATATCATACTTCTCTGCAATGTGTCTGCTGCAAGTGTGCTGCTTTGGCAATCCATGGTCCATTTTGCATGGGCTCCATAACCTTGCCTAAATAGTAAAGGTATTCCCTTTTGACAAGGTTGTCAAGTTGTGTCCAACTATAGGGGGCAGTTCTCATCTTCGTTACTAAGCCAAAGAGCCAGCGTTAGAAGAGTATTCTCTGTGATCATGTGGCCAGCATGGCTGCACAGAACACTGTTTACCTTCCCACTAGAGTGGTACCTATTTATCTACTTGCATTTGCACGCTTTCGAACTGCTAGGTTGGCAGAAGCTGGGACTAGTGATGGGAACTCACCCCATCATGCAGCATCCAGATCTTGAACTGCCAACCTGCCGATCTTCCAATCAACAGCGTCTTGCGATTGACAGCATCTTAGCCGCTTGAGCCACCGCATCCCTGCCTACCTACCTGTGAATATTTTACTTGGCACATATGTGCCTTTTCAATTTTTTTTTTCATTTTGCTGTGATTCTGTAATTACGGGGAAATGGTTAAAAATTTGTAGCGTTTAGCTGTAATTCTGCAAATACAGCAGGAAAAAAAGAAAAGAAGAAAAAGGAAAGACACGGAGTGAAAACATCCTCAACCTGCTTGGGAGTAGGGAGGGGGAGAAGAAGTGAAAGGAGGAGAATTCCACCCCCTCATGCTTCATGACTCCCATCATATTGTTATTGCCGCAAAAGGGACCTGTCTCACCAGGAGGACTAATGGAATACTAGCAACATTGGAAGCTATTGATGGGTCTTTCCCATCAATGAAAAAGTGCGCTCTGCCAATGATTTAAATGCCAGCTAGCAACAGAAGGGACATGATGTCATGTGATAACAAATATGTTCTTATCAAATACCAAGGGCCCACTGTGTTTAAATTATATCCCACCTTTTCCCAAAGACTAGGGAGTTTATCAGATGGGAGGAATTTCTCTTTATTTCGAATGGAGCCAATTGGAGCCAATTCGAATTCATGTGAATTCACTGGTTTAGTGAATTTACATGAATTCCAATTGTGTTCAGAATGTGTTCAGAATGACTCCCCATTACCCAAAAATGACTGCTTATTGCCCGAAATTGCGTGAGATGCTTTAATACACAATAACGTAAAACCCATGATTGCATTTGGAATGACTTCCCTTTTGCCCAAAAAGGCGTGAGATACTTTAATACACAATAATGTGAAACCCCATGATTGCGTTCGCATTGCCATTGGATTATACTTCCAATTTCAGTCAACTGATAAACTCCTAGCACTTAGGGCAGGATGTACATTGCTTGCAAATAGCATGATCAAACAAAGGGTGGCTTAGAAATTCAAACATTTGCAAAGGGGAGATGTGAAGGATACTTCTGTATTTGCTTTGGAGCCTGCATTAGAAAAGGCAGGTTTAAAGCAGTCCATCAGACTTGGAGATGTAAAAAATACTACACAAGTAGGAGGGAAATGATGGCAGCATTTGTACAAAATGGAAAGCAAAATAGCCAAATCAAAATGCATGCCTTCATATTTCTTAGAAAGAAACAAGAACTGAACCTAGACAAGTGAAGAGGTGATTTGATGTTTCATAGCAAACTGTGAAAAAATGTCTTGCAGAGGGGAGAAAAATAAGTTACAGTGGTTACATTTTTGAATATGTGATGATGCTATGATTCTGGAAGCCACAATCCAAAGCGTAACTTATCCAAGCGCTGTGTGGTATGGGAAAAATATGTTTCTATTTTTAAAAAGAGCAGTCAAAATCTGCCTGCATTTGGGTTTCTGCTCAGATCCCTTGGGGGGGGGGGGAATCCCAGCTTTCAAAATAGGAGGAATATATTCTTCTACAGTTACAGATATGCAATAAAAGAGTGGGGGAGGGAAAGCAACTAGCAAAGTTGTGGCATATGTGGTGCCATGGTGCCCCCTGGTGCATATTTGAAAAAATAGCAAGCTCACAAACCCCATTTAATTCTCCAGCTGTTTGCCTTGACCTGAAAAGAATCCATGGTAGCTCAAATTGAATTCACAATTCTGCAGCGTGAAAGTGGTTTTATATATTTTTATCTCACTTCCCTGTTCACTGGAGAATGATCTAATGACGCTTTCATATGTTGGCTTACAGAATGATGCGCTGAAATAAATTACTTAAATCTCTGTTCTGGGAATAGATGGGAAGGAATCGTCCAACTTTTCTTCACCTATGTTTCATCCTATATTCTGTTTTTAGCTTCTACCAATGAACATTCTTCTTAGCTTTTCCCTCTGGTCTCCAAGCATGTTTTAGGCACCAAGGTTAACATGGTCCATAAATGATGGGAGAGCTTGGGATTAAAATAAATAAATAAGGCAATAGTCCTGTAAATTTTGCAGCCATCACCAACTGTAGGATTCTGGAGTTGCATTGCAAGGCCTAATCCCAAATCCTGGTCCCAACTAGAGCAAACACATAGAATCAATGGGAATTTGACAAGTCAACTCTTACATAATATGCATTGATTCAATGGATCTTGTTGTTGTTGTGTGCCTTCAGGTCATTTCTAACTTATGGCAACCCAAAGGTGACCCTCTCTTGGCAAGTTTCTTCAAAGGGTCTTTGCCATTGCCATCCTCTGAGGCTGAGAGAGTGTGATTTACCCAAGGTCACCTAGTGGGTTTACATGGCTGAGCCAGGATTCAAAATCTGGTCTCCAGAGTCCTACTCCAATGCTCAGACCACTACACCATGCTGGCTCTTGTGGATCTACTGCAGTTCAAACTGAGAATTGTATTTAGACCGCCAGAATAATTTTTCCAAGCTGTGAACAAATGTGAGCCTTTGGTGCTGACACGAGAGTGCTTCCAGCTTTTTTACCCAATGACAGTCGCTAGTGAAAAGCACATGGAACATCCAAGGATATCAGAAGAAAAACATGCAAGTTCTACCCAGGGTTGCCAGTTATGTTACAAGATGAAAAAGAAGAAGAAGACTGACCAATTCTAGTTTATTTTTAGAAGTACAAATGTAGAAATATATACTATGCCTGAAACAGAAAAACTACATTTTTCACCAGTGAAAAACTATGAACAGGTTACTTTCAAGCCTGATGTCCCAGTATTGTCCGAACTACACTATTATAGTGCTGTTATTTCACTTTAACTGTTATGGTTACCTCATGTGGAATCCTGTGACTTGCACTTTAAGCAGGGGCATTTAGAAGTTCTGGACCTCCCCCGATACCAAAATGTGTGGATGCTTAAGTTCTGTCATCCCTTATGGCGGAGTGTGCATACAGCTGCACCGCTATTAGGAATAACATAACTTCCATGGCAGTGCAGCCACATGCATGCACCGCCTTTGAAGTTCCATTGTCCCTAATGGCGGCCATGGGCACACACTGCCATTGGGGACAACATGGGCTTGTCGTCTGCAGATGCTTGAATCCATGGATGGCAAATTCATGGATACCAAGGGCTGACTGTACTGTTGGGCAACCTAAGAACTCAGTCTCCATTATCTTATACTTCTGGATTAGGTGGGACACATGGGCATCCAAGGTCAGTCTAATGGCTCAGCAACAGCTGGGCAATACCACTCCGTTTGAGATCTTACACAATGTCAGCAAGCCCCCAAATGGGAGTATCACATATTCAGGAAATGGAGAAAATGTGATACAGGGCATACCAAAAACAACCTTCTACAGGCTCATTTTGGGATGCTTGTGCTACAGTAGACATACACAGAAGGTAGATGTGCTGGTTCTTCAAAATATTGACAGTTGGATGGAAAGATAAGATGGTTGTTAGTGTTAAGAATAGTACTAATTAATTAGCCTGTACAGTCAGCCCTCCTTATCCAGAGATTTTTTTAATCTGTGGATTCAAGCATCCACAGCTTGAAAATATTTAAAATACATGTAAATTCTAAAACCAAACATTGTATAAGGGATGCCATTTTACTATGTCATTGTATTTAACGGGACATGGGTTTTGGTTCCACAGCGGGTCCTGGAACTGAACTCCAAGCGATACCAAGGGCCCACTGTATTTTTATCTAGTGATTTCACCATATTTCATATCAAGGGAAATGATTAGTGTTCTCTCCATCTGAAAAGACTGTGTGCCCATGTGGAAATCTAAGGTAGTCTAAAGCAGAAATAGGAAATGTATGGCTGAACCCTCATCATTTGCTTTGTTAGCCGGGGATGATTATTTGTTGTAGTCCAACATCATCTGGAAAGCTCCATATTATCCGTCTCAGGCCTCAGGTTTTCCAGTCATACCTTCATCATGGAAAAAGTTTCACTCACTGAGATCTGTCCATGTTAAAGATACAGGCAGGCAGCCTATTAAAGATAAGAAAAAAATAGAATAGCATATTGATTCTCAGGAAATTCTGAATGTATATCAGTATTTCATAATTTGCATCTTCTGTGTGCAACACACCTTTATCACTTATCCCTTTCAGGGGGAAAACCATGCTGTAAAAAGTATAGAGACTGAAATATAATGACCGGTCTGCCACTGTTTTTGGTACTTTTTGGATAACATTGTCATTTTTAAAGATTAACTAATTCATTATGCCATAAATTTTCATGGACGAGGATGTACTTCATAAATGCTAATAACATCAAGTGTTATTGTCAGTTGGAAGAAATTGTGTCCAGGCATATTAACCACAGATAATACTTTATGCATCTTACAAAGTGGGCTCTAATCCATGAATCCCCGCAATAAATCTCTAAGAAGAACTGAAGATGCCATAAAGCTGTTGATTAGTGTTTTGCTCCAACATGGCTTCCCCTTTTGTTTGTTACTATGGTTCTGGTGTGTATTTGTCAAATGCCGTAGGCTGCTTCCAGACAAAGTGGTGAGGCCCATGCTTGGTTCATCTGCTCCAAACTACCTGTGGCATTGCAGCTAAATTCTTCTTTATTCTTCAGTGGTAGAACAACTAAAGCTTAGGAATTTAGTTTAAAAAGTAACTAGTCATTGTTATAATTCCAAGCCCAAACTCTTATCAGTAGGGAAGTGGTTGCCTTTTTCCCAACGTCACACAACAATGGTGGTGATGGTTATGTGCCTTCAAGCTGTGCCTTCAAGACTTATGGCGACCATATCCTAGGAAATTTATTGGCAAGATATATTCAGAGGGGAGTTGCCATTGTCTTCCTCTGTGGCTGATAGAGTGTGATTTGTCCAAGGTGCCCCATTGGATTTCCATGGCAAAGCAGGGGTTTGT
Organism: Urosaurus nigricauda; assembly: GCA_034509955.1. Classification (NCBI taxonomy): domain Eukaryota; kingdom Metazoa; phylum Chordata; class Lepidosauria; order Squamata; family Phrynosomatidae; genus Urosaurus; species Urosaurus nigricauda. The sequence goes on from JAOEGL010000006.1 coordinate 87,089,058, forward strand.
CCCCCAGATTCCTACTCAGACCACTATTCCTAATACCACAGGCTCACAGTGAGAGGGAAGGCAAATAAAACCTGCCATCTCCAAGCAGACTATTTCTCAGTTTTCTTCATGCTGTGCCCACAACTTTCTTTTCCTACTGCTGGTGCTTATGCTAGTACATGTATACCAACATAATGGATCAACAGTATTCCAGAGTTGGAAATATAATGTTAACTAATTACTTTTTAAAAGTAACTCTGTTGGTTCTAGTTATCCATCCCCTTAAGCACAATATGTTGTGGATACTAGTGTGGATGGTACGTAGTGTGGGAGGACAGACACACATCATATTGGGCACTTAGTAACACCTTGATTCACTTAATGCATTTCTTTTAATAACAAAGGAGTTTATCACACGGGAGAAATTTCTCTCAATTTTGAAAGAAATGGAAGTGAGGCCAGTTCGGAATTGAGTAAATTTGCCAGTTCAGAGAATTTATGTGATTGCGTATTGACACTGCATTGCATTCAGAACTGCCCGAAATTGCCTCCCAGTGCCCAAAATTGAGTGTGATAGTTTCTCATGCAATCATGCGAAACCCCATGATTGCGTTCAGATTGCCATTGGATTATACTTCCAATTCCCTTTGTGTGATAAACTCCTAGAAGCAGAGAGGCAGGCAGCCTAACCTTCTGTGAATGAATTCAGAGACAGATTATCACACTAGAGTCAATTCCAGAACCATCTCACAATTATCCCATTATTGGCAATGAGATAATTGTGGGATGGTTCTGGAATTGACCCTAGTGCGATAATCTCAATAGCCACATTAGTCTGGAATATCAGTATGCAAAGGGGTCTTGTAGCACCTTTGAGACTAAATGTGCAAAAGAAGTTGTAGCATAATCACTCATAGACTTGTACCACTTCCTCAGATGGAGTGAACTGGTGCTCAGAAAGGATCCTTATAACCAGACTGTATGAACAGCAATAGAAATGCAAATTTGTTGACAAGGTGATGAAATGACAAGTTCCACGTAAACTATGGTTTTAATTTAGGCAGCCTCTTTCCTCCTGCCTTGGTCCCTCAATGACAAACTGAACTGGCCCATAACACGTAAATGAAGAAAGAGTAGTAGTTACTTAGTAAATACTTAGTGTGGCGAACGTCCATAGTTATATTTCCAGAACAATCATCTCCTCATCTGGGTGAGAAAGAATTTTGTTTAGTATCAGTTGGTTTTTGGTAAGAATTTACACAAATTTGCATATATATATTTTCATATCTGAGATGGAAAGAACTTGGGATTCAAAAGATCTGAATGTCAGAGAAACCAGTTGTCAGATTCACCCATCCAGACCCAGGCATTTAAGTGTTAAGTCTCAAAAGTCTACATTTGAATCCCTTATGTGTTCAGCCATATTACCAGTGCAACACAGTTTCTACATAAACATTTGTCCAAATCGCTGGAAGGTAGATTTTATTTCCAAATAATCTCGTTTATTTCTAAATGATCTCGCACCACCATTTTGAGATGGGAGATTATTTTCAAGCAGTGGTTTTGCTGATTCTGAACTCTTCAGCTTGGATCATTATTCCAAATGCAACAACATACAAGGGACAATGAGATGGGGGGGGGGAGAGATCTGCTAGTGTGTTTTTATCATGTAGGAGATGTCCTCTTTGTTGCTATTCCTGCAGCCACTGCCATTTCCTAGATAAGCCAGTAAAAAGAGAAGAACAAAAGAACGATGTTAATTCTGCACTGCAGGACATCTAGACATCCTCTGTTGGTCATTCCCTTTAGCCAGGTACATCAAAAGAAAGTTCCTTTAAACATGGAGGTGCGAATATAACACCTTGGATGATGTGGAGCAGGATATTAGCTAGTTCTTTTTCTTCTTGCTCTGAGAAAAAACACCAAACACAGCCAAATATAAAACAAAAATGTAAACCTTAGAGGTTCTTTTCTCAGCTCTTTTCTCCTCTACTTGTCACTTGTCATAATATCTGTGCACTAGTTTTCCTAAAGGAATCAGATCCTGTCTGATATGGTCAGCCCTGGTTCGTACTTGGATGGGAAGATGCTAAAGATACAGGAATACCATGTGTTTAAGGCTATATTTCAGAGGAAGGAATTGTCAACCCCCCCCCCCCCCGAGTATTCTGTGCCTATGAAAACTGTATGAAGTCCTCATAAGTCAACAGGTGATTTGAAGGCACACGTGCCCAGAATAAATTCAAACAATTCCTTCTGCAATTATGCTTTTCCGGTAGTACTATTTGGCTTGTGGATAACAGCATGATATAATCTAGATATAATATATACATATCATTTTAAAAAGCATATTGTCAATTAAGGTCTCTGGAACATTTGGGAAGACTTACTTTTTCAACTACAGCTCTCATAATCCCCCAGCCACTATGTAGTGCAAGAAGAAGTAAATTCTCTATGCACTAGGACACCTGTGGCTCAGTAGATGTGAACCTGTATCTCCCAAGTCTCAGACCAACACTTTAACCACTGCACCATATTTGTTGTCATTCCTCCTTGGCTTTTGGGGGGGAAGTTTCCTTGAAAATCCCCCCCCCCCCAAATCCTTTGTACAATGGGCCCTTGGTATCAGCTGGGGTTTGGTTCCAGGACTGCTCTGATCTCCCCTGTGGATAACAAAACCTGTGGACACCCAAGTCTCATTATATACAGTGGCATAGTAAAATGGTGTCCCTCATATAAAATGGCAAAACCAAGATTTGCATTAGGGAATATTTTTATTTTTGAATATTTTCAAGGTGTGGATAGTTGAACCCATGGATAAAGAATCTATGGATATGGAAAGTCCACTGTACTCCTACAGTGCTTGAGGTTCCCTGCAAATTTGCTGACACTCTGCTCTTGAGTGTGAATGGTACTACTGTGGCTACAAAAATCTGGGTTCTCAAACCCAAATTTCAGTTAGTATATATGATTTTCGGTGAGCATCACAATGCTGAGTCTCTTCTAGCTATTAATTTACAATAGTGTTTAAATGGATTGACCAATGAAAGTCTTCAAGGAGCCTAGGGTAGAATGAGCCAGAGGACTCTTTCAAACGGGGAGGAATTTCTCCCAACTCCGAATGGAGCCAATGCGGATTTATGTAAATTCGCTTGTTTAGCAAATTTACATGAACCCCTGCTCCGTTCGGAATTACTTCCCATTACCTGAAAATAACCCCCTCCTGCCCAAATTTGCATGCGAAGCTTTAATTCGCAATAAAGTAAAACCCATGATTGCATTCGAATTGGCTTCCCTCTTGCCCGAATTTGCATGTGAAGAGTTAATTTGCAATTACATAAAACCCATGATTGCATTCGAATTGACCTTAAATTATACTTCCAATTGAGCCTTGTATGAAAGAGTCCAGAGATTCAATACAAGTAGCTTTTATCACAAATATACAACAATGAAAGTGTGGTGGATTGTAAAAGACAAAAAACAACAACCATAACCCGTCACTCTTGAAGGCACAGTAATATAACTGGCAGATGCATCATATCGTAAGATAAATAAAGACTAAAGTTCAAATTCTGAACTGAGCTTCATCTACCCAGTCCCACTGAAAACACAACGTGCCTATCAGCTCTGAGTATGGCATTAAGAAGGAATAATTGTTTTCCATAAGCTTTTCCTCTCTCCATCATACACACACACACTGCAATACGGTCACAGATAATAGTGAAGAAAGTCTCTTGCTTCCAAGCAAAGAACCTCAGTTGATGAGAATAAATCTAATTCTAAGTAGAAATCTTTCTACTTGGTTACCACACAATTTAATCCTGACAGTGAACAGGCCTTGAAAAATGATACACCATCTCTTAAGGATTGAAAGGTGGCAGGAATTGCAGCAATTCTCTGCTTGGCTCTAAAGCAATTATGAGCTCTTCACAAACTCTAAGTCCAAAATTGATTTTCTTTTCTAGATTATCAAGATGTGGGAGCAAAGAGGTCATGAAATCTGACCCCATCTTGACCGAGCAGATTGGATTGTTCTCATACTTATTCAATATTAAAAGGAATTCCTTGCGGGAGATATTCTTCTAAGGCTCCTGAAATCTAAAGATCTGATGGTGTCCGCCCCATCTTCCTGTTATGTTCCTTCATTTACTCTTATACAGACAGCTGTTTGAAGATGTTTCATTTTAAAAGAAGGGAAAATGCCACTCAGGGCTTTGCTTACATAGAGGTTTGTGGAAATTCTCATTGCCGAATATTGACCTTCATGGCATGTGACTCAATCCGCCAAGCATCACTATTCTGCTCTTTTACTTTTGGTAGAACTTCCTGTGCAAATGTCATTTAAAATGAATAAAAGCTAGACAATAGTAGTTTGGACTAGACTGTGACCAGTCCTTCAAAGCCCTCCAGTCTCCCTTGTTTATTTCTTGTAAACATGTTTGCCCCTAAACCATGCAGAAACCTTACCCAACATGTGAACGCTCACAAAAATGTTCCCACCTTATTCTCATAAGCATGCCAGGACATTGTACTACCATAGTGTCAGTTTTTCTCACAATTTTTGACTGTGGAAGAGCGGTCTGAGAGGGAGGACTTGCCCCTTGGCCACCGTACAGTTGCTCACCCTAGTTGTAATATAAGCCACAGTAACATCCATGCCTAAAGTTGTCTTGCGTGTTACAAAACCCCCCACATATAACGCATATGGGAATATAACCAGCCATTCTACAAAAGTTTGAATGTTACTTGAAATGTGACAGTTAAAAAGCATTCTTGTGATTTTATTTTATGAACAAATAACACTTGGAGTATCTTAAAATTATGGGGTGGAGGAAGCATCTCTAGATCAAAATCCAATGATTTATTTTACTCATTAAGCATTATACAGTATTTAAAACTGCAATGCTATATACACTCAAGGTACTACACCACGCTGGCTCCTATGTTCACTTATGCATCCCTCCAAAGAGGGGATGACAGATCTCCATAAATTTTCCACAGGTTAAAATATATGTGGTGGTTCAAATTTACAAATAATTGCTCTAATTTAAATAGCTATGTGATGCACCTCACCACAGTGGGGAAGGTAGGGTGATCTGTGTCCTTAATCTGCTGCCTTTTAGTTTGGAGCAAGAAACAATGCACACCACATCAGCTGAGATGATTAAAATAAGAATTTGGGGATTTATTGAGACTTATCCCTGCCAAGCTCCCACTTGCTCTGTACTTCTTGTAATGTTGTCTTTATGTAAAGTTTTGATTAATAAATAAGGATCTTCACAAACTTTGATTTTTTAAAAAAGAAATAAGAATCTTGTGACTGAGAGCCAGTGTGATGTAATGGTTTGAGTGCTGGACTGCGACTTTTGAGATCAGGGTTCGATTCCCTGTTCAGCCATATAACCCACTGGGTGACCTTGAGCAAGTCACATGCTCTCAGCCTCAGGGGAAGGCAATGGAAAACCTCCTCTGAAGAAATGTAGGGTCTCCATAAGTGGAAAATGACTTGAAGGCACACAATAGCAACAGCATGGAGTAGAGCAGTCTGTGAGTATACCAAATACTCAAGAGATGCTCATTTCTCCAAATCACTATGATTCAATAGAGCAGACTTTGTGAACCCTGTAATTCTCCAGATATTGTTTGACTCCAACTCCCATTAGCCACAGCCCACATAACTAGCAGACAGAGATGATAGGGAGGAATTTTAGTCCAATAATATTTAGAGAGCCACACGTTCTCCAGCCTGATAACAGAATATGCAGTTTCTCATTTTTTGTTATTTTGTGCTTGTCTTGGGAATTCATTTTTGTTTACTGATCATCACACATGGAATCAGTTATCTCAATTCTCTGGGTAATTGTAATTTTGTAGTTAAAATGACAGTATTAATGTACTATAGCAAGGGCAGGCAACACGTGGGCCACCAGATGTGGTTGGACTACAATCTCTAGTACTCCTCACCATTAAGTAGTTTACCTGGGGTCCTGAGAGATAAAGTTCACCAAGAACTAGAGAGCTACATGATTCCCCATTCACACATGGCAGTATCTGCATACCTGAAAGCGCTCTAAATGTTGCAGAAGTACAAATAATCTTTAAGGGGAAAGCCCCTCAGTGATAAACATTCAGTTAAACAGGCCTGTGAAGGAGAAAGATGACTGACTGTGGGATGGTGGATAGACATGAAGTGTGAAGTATTTTTATTGCATTTAGCCTTTGGCCATTGCAAAAATGGCAAAGTACAGTGGAGCGTCTGTTAGGAAAATCACAGACTAAAATAAAAAAAGGAAAGATTAATACACATTCTAATAAAACAACTAAAATCTAAAACAGATCTTATAACTTAATAAAATTATTCTCAGATTAACATTTGGCAATTTCTAATGATGGCATATCAACCAGCATGACCAGAACTATAAAATGCAAATATTACTTATCCTATTTGAAAACATTCATATTTAACACTTGCTGGAGCTGCTAAAAATGAGTTCTTTCAGATCTCTGGATTACATTTATTTTAATGATAACAGATCATTAAATCTTTCATTTCTGATAACAGATCATTAAATCTTTCACTTCTGATGGAGTTTTTCGTTAATTAATTAGCCTATATTTGCACATAACGATCTGGAGTTCAAGCTCATTCTCTCATAGACTGTTTCTAAAGCTGTTGCTGATGGGTTCACTTCATGCTGTGAAGCTTGGTGTGGGTTCTCTTTTTCTTGTTTATGAGGCACAAGCCAGACCACAGTCATGAGTGTTTCCTATTTCCCAGGAAGTCCCCTGAGCTCTATCTTCAGACAATGGCTATGATTAATTAATGCTTTGCCAGCTGGTTGTGCAGATGCAATTGCACTAATATGGAGAGATAATTGTGGAGCCATAGGTTTCTGCTTTGCATTTGATCTTAACATAATCCAGATAATTTTAGACAAGGATCACGTTTTAAGTGCCTTTGCTCGGCTTTGGCTGGTGTGCCAGCTGTATCCTTTCCTAGGGAAAGCAGATTTGACCATAGTGATCTATGCCTTAATTACCTCTTGATTCAACTGTCAAAAAGTGCTCTGTGTGGGGCTGTGCTTGAAAAGTGTTCAGAGCCTATCATTAGTGAAAAACACAGTGGCGGACTATTGTCTGGTGAGTGCTTTAGATTCCATATATCACCAGTCAGGAATTAATTGGTCTGGCTTCCAGTGTGCTTCTGAGTTCAACCCAAGGCGTTGGTTTTTACTTGTAGAGCCCTAGAAAACTTGACACTGGAGTTTCTGAAAGACCACTTCTTCCTATATGCATCTGACCAGGATCTTAGATCCTCAATAGAGGCTTTCATAGAATCATAGAGTTGGAAGAGACCACAAGGGCCATCCAGTCCAACCCCCTGCCATGCAGGAACTCCCAATCAAAACATACCCGACAGATGGCCATCCAGCCTCTGCTTAAAAACCTCCAAGGAAGGAGACTCCACTACACTCCGAGGGAGTGTGTTCCACTGTCGAACAGCCCTTACATTCTTCCTAATGTTGAGGTGGAATCTCTTTCCCTGCAGTTTGCATCCATTGTTCCGAGTCCTGTTCTCTGGAGCAGCAGAAAACAAGCTTGCTCCCTCCTCAATGTGACATCCCTTCAAATACTTAGGATTCCATAGGATGGAACCATGGCAGATGAAGTGGAATAATAGTGCTATAACTAGTAGTGTGAATGATCCCTAAACTGGTGAGTACAGAAAGCAGGGCTCTGTCATGGGAAATCAGTTATGAATAAAATGGTTGCATTTCAGGTTTTGTATATTAGAAATCAGAAGCTAAAAGTTTATTCTCTGTGTATATTAGAGTACAGGTGTAAATTCTCCTTAATAAATGTAGCCAGCCAAACCTGAAACAAAGCTTAAGGATGCAGAGCCAGGTCCTCCAAGAGAAGTCATCCATGAAATCCCATGACTGGGCAAATAAATAAACTGTAGTTTTGCTGTTGAAGGCTGTCAAAGCCTTCTCTTTCAAGAGGTAAAGTTCATAAGATTGCGTGATGACTAGATAGACAAAGGGCTGCAACAGAGATAGGTTAGCCCCTTTGAGCAACTGCACCAAAGATACAGAAGCCGCTACACTGATGCACTCCTTAGGATGGGTGAGAATACTGAATTTATAATGTACTCTGACTGACATGTCAGTTCACAGGCAGTTAGAAATACACTCTGAAACAATGATTTAATGCAGTGTGTAAGAAATCTGGAGTACTACCAAATTCTGAAATGTACATATGATGGTAATGTACTACAACAGTTGTTCTCAAACTTTTAATGCTTGTGTCCCCCTTTACATCTACAGTGGGCCCTCCACTTTTGGGAGCTTAGGGACACAAGACCCCTGTGAATGTGGCAAAACTGCAAATAAAAAAACACTGTTTTTTTAACCTGAAAAAACACCTCTCTGGGAATCTCTACATCCTCCAGCACAACTCCATGGTCAACATCTGCCAGAAGTTGACTATAGAATCACACTGTAGGACCTACAAATGGCTAGAGAAGTGTTGTCTCTAGTTTTCTCTAGTAATCTCTAGGTCTTCCAAAGCAACGCTATGTTTCAACTTCCAGCATAGTTGCACTGGAGGACCTAGAGATTTCCAGAGAGAACATATTAATCAAATCCACAAATAATCTGCAAAAGTCAGAGCCACACATATGGAGGGCCAACTGTACATGTGGACATTCAACCCACCCCTGCTTAATGTAGTATATGAATAAAAATATTTTGTTTAGTGTGTATTTTCATTTGCACACTCATATAGATTCATATATTAACGTTTTGTAAGGAAATAATGTTGTTCAAATCAGAAGTTTTATTTAAATAAATTCATTACCTAACCCAACACATGTCCAAAATATAGTGTACAGCCTCTGGTATTTATTTGCAGTCTCCCATCCAAGTACTAACTAGGGCTTGGCTTCCAAAATCAAACAGGATCTGATGCCTTTAGGGTATTTATGCTACAAAGTGGGTAGTCTAAAGAATAATTTATTTTATGTGGGATTTGTTTTCAGATCAATTTACTTAGTTTGCTGTCAGCACTTGTCATTTAATTTGTTTTAATGGAAGATTAGGTTTCTTCTTGTTCTCATTCTTAGACTTACATGGTTTGATAATTCTGGGGATAGCTAGTGTGTCCCTGCCCTTTTTTTTGTCTGGTATCACTTCAGTGCAGGATTCGCACTGTGTGGATGCAAGTGCAGCATATCTGAGAGATGGACATCTTGCCTCTGCTAACTTCCCAAGTTAGGTTGGTTGTTCCAGTCTTGTATGGTTAGGAAGCTTGTTCTAAAATTTATCTGATACCAACTTCACTACTACTTTCATGCATTAGCCCTGCTTTCTGAAGTAACAATGAGTGTTTAAGATGCATCATGAACATAATTAAGTCTGTCTTAAGATGGACAAATTCTGGCTTGATTTATGATAAATTTCAATTGACCAGTGCAGCATCAGAAACCATAACCAGATTTGTTATACCAGTATCCAAGTCTGCCACACAGTTGACTTCTCATGACAGTTCCCTGAGTTTGTGAACATATAGTTGTCAGCTTTGCATGCATATAGTATTTGAGGACAATCTGGTTGCAACATCTGTCTCCCCATTGATCGCAAGGGTTGATTTAGTTGATCTGGCTGACTAGGCAGGTGTCCCCTTCCTCCCTCATCGCTCCATGTGTGTCCCTTCCAAAACTATGTGCTTGGTGGAAGAGGACAACCATCCCAGACAGAAGGAGCATACCGTTCTTCAGTCAAGAGTGTAGAATAGCTGAACTCCCCTGCTAGAATCTCCAAACAAGCACATAGGATTTTCTAAGGAGTTTATCACATGGGAGGAATTTCTCTCAATTTCGAAAGAAATGGAAGTGGGGCCAGTTTGGAAATGAGTGAATTCACTAGTTCAGTGAATTTACGTGATGGCGTAGTGACACCGCACCACGTTCGGAATGACTTCCCATTGCCCGAAATTGCCTGAAATTGGGTGTGATAGTTTCTCACGAAATAACGTGAAACCCCACGATTGAGTTCGGAAGGACTTCCCATTGCCCAACAATGCATGGGCTAGTTTCTCACGTAATAACGTGAAACCCCATGATTGCGTTCAGACTGCCATTGGATTATGCTTCCAGTTTCTGTTGTCTGATAAACTTCTAAGTAATTTTTACTGTGCTTAGCATCATCTTTGCCTCTTCCTCTTGACTTTCCTATGCCAATGCAGCTGTACTCATGTCTACTCAGAAGTCAGTCCCATTGTTAAACTGAACTTACCTCCCTGGATCTAACCTTGAAAGTAAGCAAAAAGAATAGATCTTACCAGTTACTCCTTAACATTACTCCTAACCACAGATTTACTCCTAACCACAGGCTCACCAACACCACACCAGCAACTATTAAGAATTAACTGTCAAAGGGAAAACAGATTTGTTTTGTTTTGACCTGTGAGCCGCCTTGGGTCCCATTCTAGGAAAAAGGTGGCATATAAATAAAATACAGCCACCCTTCCTAACTCACGGAGTCCTAGCTTACTGATAAGCGATATAGAAATGTACTTGCTATTGTTATACCAATTTTTATTTTTATTTATAAAAATAATTTTCATTTATCATTTTTATTCTTTTGAATTTTCTTTAAAAACATTACATCTTACCAAATTTTCACTTTAACCACATGAAACTATGTACACGTAAATTAAAGGCTATGCATATGATACTGTGATTTAAAGGTATAATTTTTAATTTTACCAGTAGCTTACGTCACACAGGTATTGCCATTCTCTTTGGTGATATATGGGGATTATGATTTATGAGGAAAATTAGGTGAACGCCACAGCCCTTTTCTAAAAAACATTACTAAGGATTTGGTATGGTATGGTATGGTATGGGGGCATGACACCACAGTTACCGCACCAGGCGATACCGCAATCCTAGTGACATTACTGTTTTCATCCCTTGAGAACTGGGAAAAATCCATACAAAATCTGTAAAACCACTGAATGATTGTATCATGGTGAACAGAATTTAGCACAGAGGGATGGATCGGGATCTCAGGAAGACCTTTAGTTCATTAACTTTTGTTTGAATTATTTACATTCTAGATTGTTTAAAACTGAGTTATTTGATTATTGCTTCACCATCATATTGGACTATATATATATATATTTTTTAAAAAAATCAGTTAATAAATGCTATATTGCAGAGAGATTCCCAGAGTCTCCTCTTCCCCAGAACTGGATAGACCATATAAGTTTTGTATTAACATAGAGAACAGAGAGAAGTTTTCAGCACAGCTCCTTGAACCTCTACCTGCCATTGGTTCATGAAACATCACTCTGTTAGGTCTGCATGGTGATCTCTTTAGCAGGGGAATGGGGAAGCTGTGAGACTACGGCCCCAGACATGTTTCGCTATTGGCCCAGCTGCCTGGAGTTCCTGGAAGTTGGAGTTCATTGCCGTCTAGAAGGGCAATGGTTGCAGAGGCTGACATGATTTCATTCAACAAAAGTCCCATGCTGTGGAAGCATGGCTTTTTTGCTCCCTTCTTTATCAGCATAGGCAACTTTTATCAAAGAGTTGTCATTCCACCAGCTTCAGGGGAAGGAGAAAGAAGGAAACCAGGCCTATAATCGTATATACTTTCCTGAGAGTCCAACAACTTTGTGCTCTCTCTCTCTCTCTCGGGTATAATTTAGCCATTTTGTAAAATTGCCTACTATTTGCAGTCCGTGTGGCTCCTATTACAATGGTTCCTTCAAGAAGTAGTGAGCATGTTAGTTTTCCTCTTTCCTACCCATCCTTTCCCCCTTGTACATCATGTGTTTTAGACTGCATGCTTAAGGGCAGAGAAGGTCTTATGACTGCAATCTGCATGCTGCTGTGGTCTCTTTTTTGGATTAAAAGTGTGTCGAAATTGCTTGAAATTGGTGCTACTCAAAGTGGTGGTCAATGGAGCAGTAATCGTCCACGAGCCATCAGCTGTCAATCCCTAGAGAATTTCCAGGAAAGAAAGAAAGAAAGAAAGAAAGAAAGAAAGAACTGTAGCCAACAGTCACAAATATGGCACCAGTCCCTGAGAAACCATGCCTTAAATGATTAACAACAGCAGCAAGAACAACCATTAACAACCATTATTTGTTTGTGTTTATCTATTTAATTTCCTATCTTTCTTCCTTTGGGACCAAAGGTGGTTTAGAGCAATGCTAAAGCAAGACAAAACTAAAACAACCAACCAACCCCTAATGGTAAAACACAATTATACAAGCTATCAAATTAAAAATACCATTCATTTTAAAAAGCATGCAGGCTTAAAAAACATAACCATCCAGTTAAAACAACAACAAACAACAACATATGCCATAAAAAGACTCCTTCAATCTATTAATCATCCAATACCTAAATACAGAGGTCTTTAGTGCTCTGGAAAGGGATGCGGGCAGAACCTAAGGCCTCCTGTGTCATCACTAGACTGGCCTCTCATGGTAATGGGATCCAGAGTAAGCCCTCCCTCAAGACACCTGATCTTGGAAGCTAAGCAGAGTCAGACCTGGATAGTACTTGGATGGGAGATTGCCAATGAATACCATGTGCTGTAGGCTATATTGCAGAGGAAGAACCCTCTTAGTATTCCTTGCCTAAGAAAACCCTATGAAATTAATGAGGTCATCATAAACTTCCAGGGAACTTTAAGGCACATCCACACACAGTGTTGAGTATAACAACAGCTCCCCCCCCCCCCCCCCATTTTCAGCAGGCTTTATGAAAGTATCCTTTCACCTTTAGAGACTCCTTAGGATCCCACTTTCTTAGGGTGTTGGTCTGTGATTGTTAATAATTCTGTTAACTGATAAGAAAATGTTTTCTGAAACTGGATCTTATTGGTGTTTAGTGTTAGGTAGATGTAACTGCTGTGGAGAATCTCTTTCCATTTAAATGATCTTTGGAATGGTCATGGTCACGCAATGATGATGATGATGATGATGATGATGACGATATAATGATGATAATGATCATACTGTAATGATAATGATCCCTCAGATAATCTGCATTTATTTTCAAATGCTTTGATGTCATTTTCCTCTGGATAACAGCTGGATTTCAATTTGAGACATCTTCCCTTCAGTATGTTTGTGGGTACACATGTGTACGTATGAATATAGATAGAAAGACAGACAGACAGACAGAGTGTGTATAGAGAGAGTATGTGTGATGTGGTTTTAAAATATTGGTTTTAATTTGTAACAGATTTAATAATTTTTAAAGGGGGGAGGGATGTAGCTTGTTTTATTTGATGTAATTGTATTTTATTGTTGCTAGCCACCCCATTTGATCTCAAAGGAGCATGGTATAAATAAATTATTATTATTATTATTATTATTATTATTATTATTATTATTCCCTCCCATGGGAGCTTCAGTTGGCCTCATCCTCTTTCCTTTCCTTTTACCGACATGCAAAGCCTTTTCTTTTTAAATCATGCAGTCCTTTGGCTTATAATATATGTGACAAAAAGAGCTTTTAATGGGGTTGTGTTTTAATCTTGTTTACTATATTTTAAGTGTGTTCTATATTGTTTTAATATTGTATGTTTTAAATTAGCTATCATTTAATTGTGGGTTGTTGGGTTTTTTTTAACTTCTGTATGAGTAATTTTTAAAACTCGACCCTGTTTCTTAAATGCTTGCATGTCATCTTGGATCTTGTGTAAAGAGAGAGGTGGGATATAAATGAATGAATAAATCAATATTTTAAAAACCAAACGAGGCCCATAAGCATTTGAACTGGAATTCCTGCACCTCAAACATACTGAAACAACATTGTATGGGTAACTGAAGAAAAATTATGAGAAAATGCAAAAAAATAGCTGAGACATTATAGCCCTGAGGTGCACAATGAACTTCAGTCCCAAAATGGAAATTGCAGACCGAATGCACCCTGCAGCGATCAGGTGACGGCTAGCAAAGCAGCAAGGTATTTCTGAAAGGACAAGTCTGACCAGATCGGCCCCTTGCTTTGGGCAAAACACATGTTCTTGAGCTGGCATATTAAACTCCATTTCCACTGAAAAATGTCCCCTTTAATTTGAAATACATTAGATAAAGATTGCCTGCATATCAGCCACACTGCTAACATGTTTTACTGAGCTTCTCAGGTCAGATGTTACAATCATGTTATAACCAAAACTATCTAATGCCGCAGACATAAATCTGTGAATTTTTTCACTAAATATAGAAATCGGCTGCAGGACCCAATCAATAACAACATCTTTCATTAATAAGCCGCCCAGCTGTCATGATGTCAAACAAATTATGCATGGTATCTGGTGTTAGGTACCATTGAAAATAATTTTATAATAATTCTCCCTTAAATTTGGAGAAATTGCGCACCTAACTTCTTTTAGCCGTATTTTCTAAAACTGCACCAATTGAAGGGGATGTCCTGCCTTCCTTGCCCACTTAATCATGGGGGTCTTTAATGATTTCATCTTCCATTTCTGATTTTAATCACATTTTAATAATATTATTAAACAATAATATTTATTTTTTCCTAATTCTGGTTGTTGGTGGGTTTTTTTTGTTTTTTTTTTGGTCTTCACATTCAAATCTATAACTTTTTCCATCCATCACAAACCTTTCATAGAGTTGCCTGTGAGAACCAATTCAAATTAAAGCTATTCTGTTGTCTTGTTGTCCAGCTTTCCATCTTATATTTTTACGATATCACTGTATTTGCACCACTTATCTTCCGTACACATTGCTTTCCTATAAAATGCTTCCTGAGGCGATATCCATATGGTTTATATCTTTTCCATACACGAATTAAGGCTTTCCTTAGGAAGTGACTAATGAAGGCTTTATTTAATATATCTTTGCCATAAGCAAGTTAGGCATGCCATTCATATCCATATCAAATCCCAGCTATGCTATGGAAACCCACTGGGTGACCTTGAGCATGTCACACTCTCTCAGCCTCAGAGGAAAGCAAGGGCAAACATGTTTGGAACAAAATTCTGCCAAGAAAATCCAGAGATAGGTTACCTTCCAGTAACTTGGAAGTATTTTCCCACCAGCTTTTCCAGCCTGGTGCCCTCCATCTGTTTTGGACTTTAATCCCCATGAAACTTTTGCCATTCTCCATATAAGCTAGGGCTGACGGGATGTACAGTCTAAAATATCTGCAACAACCAAATAAAATAAATTGATTTAACTATAGTACAAAGCAATAACTTAGTAAGCAGTATAGCTAGTCTAACTGTACAATATTAACATATATTTAAATCAGATTTTTACTGGAACTGCCAATGTTTGATATGATTACAAATCAACTATTGATACCATAGCTACCTCAAAATACAATGTAATCTGTATCCAAAAAGGTATGTATTACTGTATTAAGCAAAAGCAATGCCTTTCATTTTTTTTTTAAAAAAAGAAATATTGGGTGATACCTAAACTTTCCACAATTTCGTTGTCCTCTCAAAGCAATGCAGTTTGCTTTGGGGTTGAAAATACCTTCCTTTTAAACATCTGCATTGCAGTACTGAGTACCTTCCATGGAGATAAATATTACTGAAGTCAATTTTAGGTTTCTTTGCAAATGAAATGAACTTGAAATAAGGGCAATGATAATATAGAGTTAATTCACACATGTGAAATTATTGGGCTTTACAACCAACTTTAGTTCCACTAATTTCAAGAAGTCTATTCTAAGAAGGATGAATGATCAATTTTATTCTCTGCCTTTTAAATATAATTTTATGATTCTGAATTTAAAAGCTTTTACACTATTAGGGGTCTTCTTCATATTGGTGGAAATGCTTATTTATTTTAAGTAGGTTATATTTGCAGACTGTATTTGGAAAAGTATTGCTTTCAAAGTAAGGCTGAGGTCCTAAATCCTTTTTACTCATCAAGCGCCAGTGAACTCAAGAAGGCTGAGATTCATCAGTGAAACTTTGAACTAAATACAGAAGTCTCTATAAATACAACACAAAGCAACAAGTTACATAGAGAAATAATTGCTTTTATTTCCCTCTGGAAGATGATATGCCCATATCTGGATATATTTCTGGATAGAAAAAGGTGAAAATTGTACTTGATCTTCAAACAGCAGCAAATGCAGCCAGAGTTTTAATAGAGTTTTTATTCCTGTTCTTAAAAAAGAAAAAGAAATCCGTGTTCTAATAAGATTATATAATTTAAATTTGGGTGCTTTGGCACATAGTCCACTTATTATTATTAAGAATTATTAAGTTTTAAAATGTAACTCATCAGTGGGACTTAACGGTTTACTTTCTTCTGCCTTCATTAATGTTAGCTAATTAATAAATAGCTAAAATATTCACTGAGTAAAGGGCTTAGATAGCTGTTAAGGGTTGTTTCTGTATTTCAAACTGTGCTTTTTTTTACTCTTCTGTACTTTACCTTGTTTTAGATTTTGATAGTATTTCTTTGATCTACTTTTATAGTAAGTCACCTTGAGTCTCTTTTGGGGAGAAAAGTGGAGGAGAGACATATTTTCAATAAATAAATAAGAAGAAACAGCATATTAGGTTGCTTTGAGTATTAAAGGACTATGTCAGTTACTCTCTTATTAATTTGTTACCACAACTTATGAATTTATTAGAATTATTTGCATGAGTTGTAATAATTGTCATAAATAGTCATAAAGTCATTGTAATAAATTTATTGTAATAATTATAATTGTATTAAATTGTGATAAACTCACTGTAGTAATTATAACTGTAATAAATTCATTGTAATAATTACCATTGTAATAAATTGTAATAAATCCATTGCAATAAAAATAACTGTAATAAATTGTGATAAATTCGTTGCAATAGACATAACTTCATAATTATAATTGTAACAAATTGTGAAATTCATTGCGATAATTACAATTGTAATAAATTCATTGTGATAATTATAATAGTGATAAACTGATAAATTAATTGTAACTATTATAATTTGAACAAATTGTGATAAATGCACTTTAATAATTGTGAGAAATTCATTTTAATAATTATAATTGTTACAAATTAAGAGAAATGCAAAATAATTATAATTGTAATAAATGGTGATAAATTCATTGCAATAATTATAATTGTGATAAATTCATTGTAATAATTATAATTGTAATAAATTGTGATAAATTCATTGTAATAATTATAAGTGTGATAAATTCGTTGTAATAATTATAATTATAATAAACTGTGATAAATTCATTTTAATAATTATAATTGTGAAAAATTGATTGCAATAATTATAATTGTGATAAATTGTAATAAATTCATTGCAATAATTATAATTGTGATAAATTCGTTGTAATGATTATAATTGTAATAAACTGTGATAAATTCATTTTAATGGTTGTAATTGTGATAAATTCATTGCAATAATTATAATTGTGATAAATTCGTTGTAATAATTATAATTCTAATAAACTGTGATAAATTCATTTTAATGGTTGTAATTGTGATAAATTCATTGCAATAATTATAATTGTGATAAATTCGTTGTAATAATTATAATTGTAATAAACTGTGATAAAGTCATTGCAATAATTATAATTGTGATAAATTGTGATCAGTTCATAAACTGTAGTAATATCTTCATAATGACGTAAGAGGCATTGGGTGGGTCGAAGTCCCATTCATTAATTCATTCATTCATTCTCATTCATTCCAGCGTGACACTCATTCCTGCATGCTGATTGGCCCTCCCTCTTTCCCCGCCCACTCCGCCTCGCCCAATCAGCGCTGAGTCCCCTCCCCAGCGAGGAAAGAACAAAGGCACAAAAAGCGGGACCTTCATTTGCATATCCTCAGCAGAGACGCCTCGGATTGGACAACGCGCGCACCAATCAGGATCGTTACATCCCAACCCGGCCCAGCACGAGCAGCAACCACTCAACGCAGCGGGGCGTGGCCGAACACCGCCCCTTTTCCATTCCTATTTGCATACCGCTCTGCTATTGGTCGCAGTGATAAAGCCTTGCTCCCGATTGGCTCAGCCGCGCGGTGACGTCACCGGGGAGGAGAACAGGACTCCCAACGAAGACGCAGCCAGCCAATCAGGACGCTTGGCGTCATAGAACGTTGCAATTGATGAAAGAAAGCTCAGCCACGTGATGAATGAATGAATGAATGAATAAATGAATGAATGAATATGTAATTGTGGGCGAGGTTCCTAGTTGGTTCCTCCCACCTGGTTATAGGAGAGACAATAAAAATATTCTCCTTTGGTTTTTATTGCCTCCAGACTTTCTCTTTCCCTTAATTGATCTGAGGGTGGTCCCCGGCCCTTTGGAGATCCCTTTCCTTCCTTCCTTCCTGCCTTTGCTGGAAACTCTAGCCTGGGCCCCAGCGTCATTAATAAAAGCCCAAGGCCAGATGGAAGCAATTAGTCATTGTTTCTTCTCCCCCCCCCCCCAAAAAAATACCCTGCTGCGGTTAACTAATCTTCCTAATCTCATTAGCTTAATGAGCCAGAGAGAAAGGGTCTGGTTCCTAAGGATCAAAGGGAACACCTAAAGAGAGAACAAGGCCAGGGTTGGAAAAGAATAGTGGATTTAAAAAATAAATAATACACACACACACACACACACACATATATATAAAATATATAAAAATATATAAAATATAAAAATAAATAATATATATATATATTATTTATTTTTATATTTTATATAAATTTTATATATATTTTATATATTTTATATATACAGTATATAGAGAGAACGTAACTGTAATAAATTCTGTAAATAAAACTGTAATAAATTATAATATATTTTAAATATATATTTTAAATATAAATATAAAATATATTTCAAAATATAGTTTAAAATATTTATATTTATATATATATATAAATATTATAGATTTATATTTATATTTTATATATACATATATATAAATATTTTATATTTATATATTTATATTTGTTTTATATTTTATATTTAAAATATTTTATAAAGTATTTATATTTTAAAATATATAAATATAAATAAAATGTAAAATGTAAAATTTAAATGTTTTAAATGTATCTTTAAATATAAAAATATAAATATAAAATATAAATATTTTAAATATTATATATATATATATTTAAATATATTTTAAATATAAAATATAAACATAAAATATAAATATTTTAAATATGTATTTAAATATAAAGTATAAAATATAAAATGTAAATATATATTTTTATATTTTATAATATTAAAAAAATAAAAACACATCCTTTGATTTCTTAAAGTGCGGTGGGAAGGGAGGGATGTTTGTGTCGTTGGGGAGAAAGGGGAAATCCAGACAAAAGTTGTTGTGGTTGTTGTGTGCCTTCAAGTCCCTACTATCACAGGGGTTTCCTTGGCATGTTTCTTTTAAGGTGCCCTACTCTGAGAGGCTGAGAGAGTGTGACTTGCCCAAGGTCACTTTAGTGGTGAGGCCCAGGGTAGATAATAGAATAGATTAATAAATAATAATAATAATAATAATAATATCTGGGTTTATGATGACCTTAAAAGAGGGATGTGGAGGGAAAAGAGAGGATTGCCTCTGTTTTAGATTTTAGTGGCCCCACTTTTTATTATTATTATTATTCCCAGACCCCTTTCCCTTCTTTCCAGCCATAACTTATCAGGTCATAAAGGAGAAAAGGCCCACCCTTGTGGTCCATTAAGGGGAAGTGTGGTTTCATGGCCCTTGTCAAGGGGTTTTTTTTTCCCGTTTTTTTATTGCCCCCTCAAAAACCTTGCAAGGGATGGCCAAGGTCTGGAGAGAGGATGAAAAAAAGAGACTGAAGTTGTATTCTGGAGGCAACACTTTTGTGCCAAGATTGCCTGGAGATCCTGGAAAGGGGTCCGGATGGATGGCCTCATGGGGAACCCAGCCTTAAGGATGAACCCTTGTAGAGGCCAAACCCTTTGGTTTATAGGGTTATCAGCCCTATAAGACCTGACTAGGCTATATATCCCCCCTTAATATATATTTATATTATATTAAAATAATATTAAATATATAATTTCATATTTATATTTATTTCATCATATATATATATAATTTTATATTTAAATTTTATTTATTTCATATTACATATATATATATATAATTTTGTATTTATATTTATATTTATTTCATTATATATATATAGATAGATAGATAGATTATATTAATTTTATTATTTTTTAAATTATTATAAAATTCTAACAATGAAAACCTCTGTCACATAAAATATATCTAATATAATACAATATATATATATATATATATATATTAAAAACCCACATAAAATATAGTTAAATTAAAAGCAGACTAAAAACGCTCCATAAAACCACCCTGCTATGCAATAATAATTATAATAATAATTATAATTATAATTATAATTATTATTATTTCCCCTATTTCTACCAGGCAGAGAGTGGAGTCCTTGAAAAACCTTTATAACTTCTAATTTTGTTGTTGTCGGGTGAGCCTTCAAGCCTTTCCCGACTTATACAGAACCTATAACTTTCTTCATTCAGAGGGACAAGTTATAAATATATTATTATTATTATTATTATTATTATTCAGAGGGTCTGCAGGCATCTGACTCACATCTCCGATTGTTTTCCTTTTTCCTCCTGTTTTGTTTGGTAACCTCTTCCCTGAGGAAGAAGCCCATGGAGCTTCGAAAGCTTGCAACAAGTCTATTGCGCATAAAAAGTCTATTGCCAATAAAAGCATCACTGATGGATTTTTATTCCTTCAGAGGGTGGGTTTGTCTGAGCCCCACAACAAACCCCCAACTCCCAGAATCCCATAGCCTTGAGCCAGAAAACATGTTTTAAGGCACATGCTCTCAGCCTCAAGGAAACTCAAGGGCAAACCTCCCCTAAAGGAATCTTCCTGCCAAGAAGGTTTGCCTTAGGGTCCCCATACGTCGGAAAATAAATAGGTTTCAATGGCATCACTTTTGTGACCTGTTAGTATTTTCCAAGGAGATGTTTCAGGATTCCTCCTTCATCCTTCTGGGTAACAATAAAAAAACAAGGAAAGAAAAATAGGGGGAAAAAAGGAAGAAAAAGCCATCAAAATGACCAGGGAAGGAAGGATTTCACCTGTGGAGGAGTTAGAGCACCAGAAAGCAGTCTGGGATTTTATAGTACATTTTATATAATATTTATTATATTATATTATTTATACTATATTTTATATTATATTTTATATTATATTTTATATAAGATTTATTATTACATATTATTATATATTATATTATTTATATTATATTTTATATTTTATATTATATTTTATATAAGATTTATTATATTATACTATATTATTTATATTATAGTTTATATTTTATATAAGATTATATATTATATTATTTATATTATTTTATATTTTATATTAGATTTTATATAATATTTATTATTATATACTCTGTTACTTATATTATATTTTATATTTTATATTAGATTTTATATACTATTTATTATTATATACTATATTACGTATATTATATTTTATATTAGATTTTATATAATATTTATTATTATATATCATTTATATTAGATTTTATATACTATTTATTATTTTATATCATTTATATTAGATTTTATATACTATTTATTATTTTATATCATTTATATTAGATTTTATATAATATACAATTCTTCCTTCTTCCCTGCATCCTTCTTCTTCCTAACTCCTAAACTCATCCCTCACTTGACTTTACACCTTCCTTTCTTTTCTCCCTTGTTCTTTGCTCCCTTCACTAACTTTCTAAACAACTTACACCTTTAACCAACTCTTCCCCATTCATTCTGCTTTCCTTCTCAACTTCCGACAATTTATATTACTGTATATATATATATATATATATATATATAATTTATTTATATATATATATATTTATATATAGGTTCCTAGTTCTCATTGAGTTAGTCTTGCTCTTCCTTAAAAGTTTGGCTCTAGTTCTTTACGGTGACCGAGATGGAGCCAAGGTTTATTCCTATACGATCCTTTCCTGGGACTTTATTTGTTAAGTTCCTTGTGGTTTTCTTTCCTCCATCTGTATCGAATCGGAGCCTAGATCTTTTCCCTTCTTGTAAACGAATCCAGAGTTAATCGGGTTCCAGATCTTTATTTTCCTTTCATCATCCAAGAATTGTTGGGATTTATTATAGGGTCAACTTTTATTTATAGGGTCAACTTTTCCCATGAAATGTCCACTTCCTCGGATCAGGTGCGACTTCTTTGAAACAAAGGAGAGGCCTTTCCAAAAAGAACGACAACAACACCGTGCCTAACTCTCTAATGTATTTTATTTATTTATGGCTGCATTTCTTCACTCCTTTATTTCTTTAAAATCTTATCTGATCTAGGCTCCAGAGAAGCAGATTAGAATGACATCCAAGATGCTTTTCCTTGCGACCCTGAAGTCGCCTTTGAATTGAATTTTTGGAAAGGACCCGGGAGGTGTATCCTCGGGTTTCTGGCCCCCAAATCCTGCCCAGGACCACAAAGGCCGGGAGTCACCCGATCAGCCTTAAGCCCGGTTTAATTCTGAAGCTTTGGGGCTTTTGATGGAGCTTGGCAAATCTTTAATGCGCTGGAACGAGGCCGGCCGACGTTTGTCGGGTCTCGGGTTGGGTTTCATGGCTTCCGATCCAGGAGGAAGGAAGGAAGGAATGAATGGGGAAAGCAACACTCAACCCAGATGCCGCGATCACCTGCATCGTTGTGGTTGTTGTTGTTGCTGTTGTTGTTGTTGTGGTTAAGCTTTAGTTCTGTAGCGCTGAGGATCCGTGTACCGGTGTGTATGTATACACGTACGCACACATTTTATGGACATCGCGTACAATGATTTGTGGACATGACACACACACACACACACACACACTTATATGTGATGCCCATAAATCAGTGTATGCCACACACACAAATCCAAGAAGGGTCTGTCAAAAGAGCAACGTTTAACCCAATGTGTGTGTGTGTGTGTGTGTGTGTATATATATATATATATATGTATATATATATGTGTGTGTGTGTATATATGTGTTTGTTTGTGTGTGTGTATCTCTCTCTCTCTGTGTGTATATATATATATATATATATATAAAACAGGCATATATCTGTGCGTGTGTGTGTGTGTGTGTATATAACCGGTATATATATGTGTGTGTATGTGTATGTGTGTTTGTGTATATATATAGAGAGAGCCATAAATCACTACGATTTAACCCAGCTGCCACAACAGGTGTGACTCGCAATGTGTGTGTGTGTGTATGGGTGCATATACACACAAACACACATACACACGCACATACATACATACACACATACATATACATATATATATATATATATGTATGTACACAAACACACGTTTTTTATGGGCATCCCAGGCACGCGTCGCCCTCTTGCGTCCAAAAAGGCCAGGCTTCCTTTCTTGCCCGGAGAAGCCAAAGCCTGCCTTAAAAGGGAGGGAGGGAGGGAGGGAGGGAAGGAGGGCAGCCTAGCCCTCTCAGAGTACTGCACTCTAGGGCAGTAGTCCCCAAACGGTGCCCTTTATAACAGCTTTTGGACTCCAGCTCCCAGAATCCCAGGCCATTGGCCAACGTGGCTGAGGCTTCTGGGAGATGTAGTCCAAAAGCTCTTGTAAAGGGCACCGTTTAGGGACCCCTGCTCTGCCATCCTGAACCCACTCATCCAATTCCTGGGTCACTCCCAGGTCCACGTGGGACCCAAAACACACTCCAGAAATAATCCAGTCTGAGGCCGGATCCACACTGGAGAAATAACCCGGTTTGGCACCGCTTTAACTCTTTTTCTGGCTCATATATACTGTATACATGTATGTGTGTAAGTACTGCATGTACAATATATATGTATATATATATATAGACACACACATACAAATATCTACACACGCATACACACACACTATATATATATATATATATAGTGTATACATATATACATAGTATACATACATGAATATATATATATATATATTGTACACACAGATATATATACACATACATATATACATACATGCATACATATATACATACATAAATATATACATACACAAACATGCATATATATATATACATATATATATACACACAGACATATACAGACATATATATATATACATATATATACACACACACATATACACAAACATATATACATATATATAAACACATATACATATACATATACATTCACACACATTATATATATATATATATAGTGTATACATATATACATAGTATACATATATACATACACACATAGTATACATACATGAGTATATATATATACACACACACATACTGTACCACAGATATATATAAACATGCATATATACACACAAATACATACATAAACACACATATACAAACATGCATATATATATATATATATATATACATACATAGACACACACAGACATATATATATATATACACACACACAGAGACATACATATACACAAACATATACATATATATATATATACATGCATATATATAAATATATATATATATATACACACACTCACACACATATACATATACATACATACACACACACAGACACGGATCCAGGCGATTTGGGGTTCCATGGCCCACGTGATGGATGGCATTTCCTGATGGTTTCATAGCCTCGTATTTTACACACCCATAAATCCATCGAGACCCCTATCCAACCCTCAGCCAATCAGGTCCCTTGTTGCTCATAAGCCCCGCCCCCCGCCCTTGTGTAAAAAGGGGGCGGAGAGAGCGAGCCGCCCATTGGCCCTCCAAGGCGGGGGCGGGGCTTGGGCGCTCTCCCCTCCTCCCCAAGCCCCGCCCAGCGGCAGGCTGACCAATGGGCTTCAGCCTCTCCTCCCCTCCCAAACCCGCCACTCCCTCGGCTCCTCCCCCACGAGGCCCGCGCGTTGATTGGTCACTTGGATCAAAGTGACGTCACAAACGGTGAGGGATGATTGACAGCGTTGTACTCGGCCTCGGTGCTGGTGACCATTCTTTGACACCGCTTTGGCTGCTATGGAATTCTGGGAAGCCCCTGACTAAGAACGAGGGGCCACGATTCCCGGCCGAAAGGGAGCTCCTTGACTCGCATTTATTGGAGCACCCATATAAATGGATATATATATATATATATATATATACTGTATAGTCATTTATACATACAGAATAGTATTTGTAAATAGGGACTTGCTGTTTTTAATATGTAGAAAAAGTACAATAAAAAGGGATACCATATCTATATCTATCTATATATATGAAAAGGGAAATCTATCTATAGATCAACGAGAAGGGAAACCTATATATATATATATACACACATATATGAAAAGGGAAACCTCTCTCATATATATATATATATATATATATATGAAGGGATATATATATATAGAGAGAACAATGAGAAGGGAAACATATATATATATATATATAAAGGGAAACCTCTCTCTCTGTATATATATATATATATATATATATGTGTGTGTGTATATATATAGATATATATGAAAAGGGAAATTTATCTATATAGAAAAACGAGAAGGGAAACCTAGACATATATATATATGTGAGAAGGGATATATATATATATATATATAGCACTGTGTAAATTTACAGCGCTATATAAATAAAGGTTAATAATAATATATAGAACAATGAAAAGGGAAACCTATATATATATATATATATATACACACACACACACACACATATATGAGAAGGGAAATCTATCAATATTTAAAATATATAGATCCCAGTGTATGAAAAGGGAAACTTATACAGAGCTTTTCCCTTCTCATTGTTCTATATAGATTTTCCTTT
Source organism: Urosaurus nigricauda (assembly GCA_034509955.1). NCBI lineage: Eukaryota > Metazoa > Chordata > Lepidosauria > Squamata > Phrynosomatidae > Urosaurus > Urosaurus nigricauda. The sequence goes on from JAOEGL010000006.1 coordinate 87,114,892, forward strand.
TCGTATACATAGATATGTGTGTGTGAAAAGGAAAAACTCTATATAGAACAATGAGAAGGCAATTATATATATATATATATATATATATATAGGATGACATTTTAAATCAATAATGGGGACCTATTTTCTGGTCATTCCAAGCATAAGCTGGGCTGCATGGATTGATTCATTCATTCATTTTCTCCATTCGCTGCTCTCCGTCCTTTCCTTCCTCTTCCAGCAGCAGCGAGAGACTGGCGCCTTTCCGGCCACCGCAGGTCATTATGCAAATTAGGGATGATTGACGGCCCTCCAGAGCACCAATCGGAGGCGTCCTGGTCAAGCATTGGTGGAGATAGGAGCCAACGCGACTGTGACGCAAGCAGTAGCTTTGGGCCAATCCCAGCCAGTTATGCAAATATCATGAAGCGGGGGAGGTAAGTATTCCCCCTCCTTTCATGACTTCTGCTCTCTGGCGCCACTTAGTGCTAAAAGGGCGGAATTGCACCCACCAGTTAGGAAACTTCATGTTTGGAGATTCTTTTTGGATAATAATAATAATAATAATAATAATAATAATAATAATAATAATAATAATAATAATAATAATAATAATATCATCATCATTTTATTTACAGTCTGTTGCACGGCCTGCTAGACAATTTTAATTGTATTATGTTTAATTCATTTTGGTAACATTATATGTATTAAGTATTGTATCTTGGATGTTTTAACTATGTTATCCGCTTTGATTGTTTTACTACAGAAAAGCAGGGTACAAATGAAAGTTTTATTTATTATTTATTATTTTAAGACAATCATCAGTATTTAAAGGTGGCCCATGGAAGAGAATAAACTTGCAGTCTTGCTTATGTCCAGCCCTAAAGATTGCCCTTAAAAAAATAAAATTAAAGTTTAGAGACTGATCTTTCATAAAATAAAATAAAATAAAAATTCCCCATAGGGGCAAATCACTGTTTCGAAAGTTTCTGAGATCTTTGAGTTCCCTGGGTCTGTATTGGAGAAAAAACTGCAAATTCAGCCCATGCAACTAGTAGTAATACTGCTATTTCAGTAGGACCTACTAAAACAAATGACAGTACAGTACTTGCCCATAGGGAAACATAGGGGAATACTTACCCATAGGGAATCATTGGAAAATACTTACCCGCAGAGTAATATAGGGGAATATTTGCCCATAGGGAAACATTGGAGAATACTTGCCCATAGAGAAACATAGGGCAAGTATTCAGTGTTTCCCCATGGGCAAGTATTCTGGAATGATTCTCTGTGGGCAAGTTTGTTTTCCCTATGGGCAAGTACTGTCATTTGTTTCAGTATGTTTCAGCTACTTATTTTTAATTTGGAGTATTTATACCCGGATCTTCAGCCACTCCTGTGATACAGGGAGGGCTATATACCACCAAATGTGCTATTTATGGTTATATATTGCAACAAGAGCCAGCTTGGCATAGTGATCTGAGTGTTGGACTAGGACCCTCGGGCAAATCACACTCTCTCAACCTCAAGGGAAGGCAATAGAAAACCTCCTCTGAACATATCATGTCAAGAAAACTCCATGGTGGTTACCATTAAGGCTGCGTTCACACTGGAGAAATAAACCGGTTTAAGTGCCATGGCTCAATGGTGTGAAATTCTGGGAATTGTAGTTTGTTGTGGGGCCCAGAGCGGAGCGGAGCTCCGCTCTGGGCCCCACAACAAACTACAATTCCCAGAATTTCACACCATTGAGCCATGGCACTTAAACCAGTTTATTTCTCCAGTGTGAACGCAGCCTCAGATTGCCAAACAACATGACAGCACACAACAACAACAACAACAACAACAAACGTTGTAATAATAATCTCAGTACAAAGGGAAATGTCCTTCCACGTTATTTATATAGCCCATTTGCGGTTTCAACTCAGTGGCTTTGGTCCAAAACACACTGCAGAAATAATACAGTTTGAGACTGTTTTAACTGCCCTGGCTCAGTACTAAGGAATCCTGGGAATTGTAGCTTATTGTGGCACCACAGCTCTCCGAAAAAAAGGCTAAATGTCTCACAAAACTACACTTCACAGAATTCCCTAGCATTGAGACAGAGCAATTTAAGCGGTCTCAAACTAGATTATTTCTGCAGAGATTGGGAGTTTATCCTGTGAATATCCCGGAAAAATTGTGTAATTATGATTGCGTAAAAAACGATTTCATACAACGTCGCGCAAAACTCACCATTAAAGTGGTCACAAAGAAGCATTAATGCACATCTTTTTACTTCCGGGATTTCAGCGACAATGCATTACTTGCCATTTAAGCTTTATTGGCGGGATGCTTTAAATGTGCTTTAATCTCTCTTTAATGCAGAAATTAGCCCCAGTGTGATAAACTCCTGCATTTTGGACTTTTGTTAAGCCCTAGTTTCCTTTTTTTCAAAGAGTGATGCCTGGCTCCCTCGCTTTTCACCGCCAGGTGGCACATCTTTCAAAAGAAAAAGCGCCTCTATGTTCAAGCTGGGAAATCCATTTCAACCCCTGTCATTATTTCCCCCCTTAACTGTGTATCCGAGGCTATTACCATTGAATCTGATGAACGACGTGAGTCTTAATAGTCCTATCTAGAAATAATTGGAGGTGACATCAATATGGCACTTAACTTCTATAGGTAAATGCGGACTTATGAGTGGGCTCTTTATGCAGTGGATTTGTTTAACAAGGCAACCTTCCCTTAAATGAGGTGCTTTCGTTTAACTGGATTGCCCTTTGTAAAAGGCCTTTTACAAGATCTGCAATATTGTTAATCCACTCGAGGCTTTCTTTCAGGTGTGGACCCACACCGGCTACATGCTCAATGCAGAAAAATTCTGGTTTGACATGCTTTAACTGCCACGGTTGCATGGTATGGAATTCTGGGACTTGTAGTTTGTTGCGGCAAAACAGCTTTAAAAGGATGCACTATATTGAAGCTGATGTAGGAAGATGCTGGTTTCCCGGCTGAAAACTCCCTGATGAAGAATACCATGTGAAAAGCCTAGCATGAATTGTTCCCTTAATTTCTTTGGATCCCAAGTCGTGTATTTATTTCTTTATTTGATTTGTATGCTGCCTTTTCCCCAGAATGTGACCCCACGGTGGCTCACAGATGAAAACATGTAAAAAGCATTGCAACAAAATTCAAAACAGTTAAAATCCTCTAAAAACAATATAAAACCACACAAAAATATACCAAAGTTAAAAGGCGTGATTAAAACACATGTATAGAATAAAAAGGTGGACTTGGTATGGGTAATGGAAAATCCCTGCCATTTCCTGCACCAGGAATCCCCGGACACCTTCTTTTAACCCCCCTTGTCTCTTTTCACATGACGCAGTTCCAGTGCTATGATTCTGCTTTAATTGCCATGGCAACATCCCACAAGACCCTGGAGTTGTAGTTTGGTGACGCAGTGGACCACTTTGGCTGGGAATTCTAAATATCCCTGCCAGGAGTCCATAGGATGGCAACCATGACAGTTTAAGTGAAATGATAATGGTATAATTCTGGAGTTTGGAAGGGCCCCTGAGACCGATGCATCCCTTCCAATTAATTTTAGGCAGCGACGAACTCTAGAACCAAGTTTCATTGTTGTGCTGGTCTATGACCGTAATATAGATTTTATTTCTAGTTTAATTGCAGATCTCGTGTCTCATGGAGAGTAATTCTATCGAGCGTTTTGGGCAACCTGTTGCCTTGGCTCCAGATTCATCTTCTTCAGAACTGAAGAAACCACATCAAGCCAGACCCCTGTATTTTAGATACTCTTGGCACATAACAGCAGCCACCATCGGCACCTTCTCCGAAACATCCAGTGCTCTGACTTTCTTGGGGGGGGGGTGATGTTCAACTGAACCACTGTCTTTTATCCTCTTTCTGTGTGGAGGGAGGGAGACAAATAGATAAAGAACAGCTTTAATCCTGTCTCTCACTCTCTCTCTCTCAGTGAAAGAGAGAGAGAGAGATTGAGAAGATAACCAGAGAACTGGCTTTTATCCTCTCTCTCTTTCTCTCTGTGTGGAGACAACCAGAGAGCTGGCTTTCATCATCAGGGTGCGTGGGTCTGTTTCTAAAGACAACGAGAGGAGCTGGCTTTTATCCAGTCTCTGCGGCATGTCTTCTAAAGATCACAGAGTCATCACCACTTCCACCGCCCTGGTAGCACACGTTTCCTGCTAAAGAATGTCAGGTCGGAAGCCATCTGGTGAGGTAGGCTTACTTGTCAGTTTCACGGCCATGTCCAAACTAGCCATTCTCTCTTGTTTTCATATAGGGAGGGTGTCGATTGCATACATAGTGGGCCTCAGGGACCATAAAACAAATATTAGGGAACATATGATGTGGCCCTACAAGGTCCCATACAGGGAGGGAAGTGTGGATCTCAGTCCTGGTAGTTGCCCATCCCTGGCCCTAGAAGCAGCGCGATCAGATGTCCTAACTACAAAGGGGGACGAGGTACTGCAAAATGTAGCACATTCAAGAAAAGTGTGGGATATAAAATACAGTATAAACTATAGGTCAACCTCATGTATAAATTGAGGAAGGATTTTGGGGCCAAAATTATGGCTTTTGATATGACCCGTGGATAAGTCGAGGGCAAAACTTAGGAGGATGTAAAAAAGGATGTAGAGAATGAAGCAAAGGGAAACAATGCCAAACAGCTTACAAAATCCAAGCAAACATCACTGTGCTCAGACTAAAGGCTGGATGGATGAGAGAATAGAGAGGAATCAGTGCTTCCAAGATAGACTAAGCTCTTGCCATTCATCAGAGGCTGGCTCATTGTTTTTGGTAAGAGTATGGTACTTACATAGACCTGTGGATAAGTCCACTCAGGCTTTTGGGGGGGGGGGGGGGGTCAATTTTTTGACTAAAAATTCTAGACTTATACATGAGTATATACAGTAAATGCCCAAACCATTCATAAATGTAAATTGATGCTTCTTAGTCATGCTCAGACAAAGAGGACCTTTGGAAATTCCTTCTGGACAGAAGGTTGAAATGTAGGGCATGTCCTGGAAAATGAGGGCATCTGGTCACCTTGCCTAGAAGAAACATACTGCTCAGGGCACTAGAAATAGATAGTTGAAGCCTTCTAGTCCCAGATTGTCACCTTCCCCATATGGTCATAGCTCCATCAAGTCACCAAAACAGTTTTATCAGGGCATAGAATGTCATCCTTAATCAGGGATTCCTGCAAGGTGTATAATTCTTTCTGAGGGCCCTTCCACACTGCAGTTATAGCTCGATGGTTCCACTTTAAGTGTCATGGTTTTATCCAATGGAATCCTAGTATCTTCAGTTCAGGGAGGGGGATTTAGAGTTCTTAGCCAGAGAACTCCAGTACAAACCCCAGGATTCCACAGCATACAACCATGGCAGTTTAGGAGGGAGTCTGACTATGATATGTAGTATGGAAGAACCCTGAATGGCTAGCTCACTTCAGTGGGTTGCACATATCAGTATGACTTCTTAATAATTGTGGGTCAATATAGGTTTTCTACTACCTTTGTTGGGGCCTAAATACCCTAAAGGTACCAGATCCTATCCGATCATAGGAGCTAAGCAAAGTCAGCCCTGGTTAGCACTTGGGTGGGAGATTGCCAACAAATATTAGCTGGTATAGTCTATATTTTAGAGGGAGGAACTGGCAAAACCACCTTGCCTAAGAAAAACCTATGGACAATTGATGGGGTTGCCATAAGGCAATCTGTGACTTGAAGGCACACACACACACATACACACTGTTCTCCATCTCATTATGGGTTACATTCAATCAGAAGGACATTCACCTGACAGAAAGAAGGTCCCACTGTCTTCAGCAGGACTTTGTTTCAAGTCAACACACTTCTTCATGCCAGATGGTAAATCTCATTGGTATCAATGCAAATGACATACAGCTGATTCCTTTGCAAATTGACTGACAGATAGCACTGAGAGCAGCAAGCCTAGCCATGTCTACTCAGACATGTCCCAGTTTGTTGAACTGGCCTTACCTCTGTCTATAGATGACTGCAGCCTTAAGTATCATGCTTAAGGCTGCACCCCAGTCCTAAACATGTAAGTCCAATGGGATTGACATCTAAGGTCCCTTTTCACATTGCGCAAATTGTAGCACTATGGTTCCACTTTAACTGCCATGGCTGCATCTTTGGATTTGTAGTTTAGTGAGACACTACTGCTCTCTGCCAGACAGTTGTAAATACTTGGTGAAACTATCAGCCCCACTATTCCATAACCTGGAACCATGATGCTTAAAGTGGTACCAAAATGCTATAATTCTGCAGCGTGAAAGGGGCTTAGAAGGTAAGCAGGCATCTGACAGGTGCACAACTTTGACCATTGATGCCAGTGGCATTTACTTGCAAGGAAGCCTGCTTGAAAGAGCAGCCTTGGTTATAGATAGGACTGATCATCCAGAGAGGGAGGGATGTGTGAAAAAGGAAAATATCAAAACTCTCTCTATTCTTCAATAACCTTAGATCCTTTTCTCCCCTGACGCCCTTGCTGGAGCCTGGATTTGTTTTCATCTGGATTCTTACACAGTATGTTTGCATTTTCCTCCCTCTGTTGGTTGACATTTGTTTAGGAGATCGGGGCTTGGAGGCTCAATTTTTTTTTAAAAAAAGTTTCCCCCTCTTCAAACATTTCCAAGCGGCTTAGAGGAACACACGCGATCCTTCCATTCCCCGAATATAAATAACACACATGCCCCTAGACCCGCTGCATGGATCTCCTTGTTGCCCTTGGATAGGCCTTTTTTTCCTCTCTCTCAAATGCACGTCCTTGCCATAATTAGAAAAGAGCCACATTTGGAATGAGCCATAATTTTTGCGCATTTTGGCAAAACTCAATGCAAGATGGGTGAGGGAGAGATGAGGAGGAAGTCAATCTAGTCATTCCTTTGTAAGGGGAACATTCGTATTCGGGGCCTGTGCTTGGGAACAAGTTAAATCAACACGAGGGAGAGAAATATACGTTCGTTTATCAACCCGATCTGCCATTCTTCAAAGCGCAGTCTATGAAAAACACATGTTCCGTCTGCTAGAAGAGGAAGGGAGAGGACCAGGGGGTAAAACAGCCCTTTGCTTCACTGTTCTTACAGTAGAATTCAAAGACATAGCCCTGTTAGTCTGGAAAATCAGTATGCAAAGGATCTTGTAGCCCCTTTGAGACTAACTGAAAGAAAGAAGCTGGTAGCATGATCTTTTGTAGACTTGAGCCAACATCCTCAAATGCTCGCCATCCACATGCACCTAAGAAAATAGGCTCAAGTCTTCTTTCTTTCAGTTAGTCTCAAAGGGGCAACAAGATCTCTTTGCATGCTGTTCTTACAGTGCAAAGTTGGCCATGTCTACTCAATGGGTACAAGCTTGCTGTCTTCCTTTAAGGTACACTCTCTTGTAGGCACTTCAATGGGGCCTGCTTCCAGGGCAAATGGTTACAAGCTTGCTGCCTTAATTTCAAATGCAGGTCTCTGCCTGTTTACTCAAAAGGAAGCACAACTGAATTCAGTGGCATGGACTCCCATGAAAATGGTTAGGAATTTGCCTCATTAATTTAAACTACACTCCTAGGCCATTAAGCAAAAGTAAATCCCGTGATTCCTCATCACCATGTATGGATGTGAGTGGTGGAAATTAAAAAAAAAATGCAGATAGGAAGAAAATCAATTTATCTGAGACGTGGTGGTGGTGAAGAGTATTGAGAATACCACGGACGACCAAGAAGACAAACAAATGGATCCTAGAACAGATCAAGTTGAACTCTCTTTGGAAGCCAGGATGACTAAACTGAGGCTGTCATACTTTGGCCACATTGTAAGGAAAGATGAATCATTAGAAAAGAGAATGATGTTAGGAAAGATGGAAGGCAGTAGAAAGAGAGGAAGAACATATGCCAGATGGTTAAGCTCAATTTGGTGGAAACAGGCCTGGGCTAGTAGGACCTGGGTAAAAACACTGAGGACTGGGGGTCTTGGAGATATCTCATCCACAGAGTCTCAACTCAAAGGCAGTTAACAACCACAACAACAAGCCCTGTTGAATTCAATGGCACTTTGTTGTTGTTTGCCTTTAAGAGCCTACAGTGAACCTTTGATGGGTTTTCTTTGGAAATACCAAGGAAAATGATTACAGTTTTGCTGCTATAATTTAAAATGTAAAATATGTATGTCTGTTCAGAAGTAGGCACTGCTGGGTGGAGTAACTGCAGGAAAATGAGTGTAAGTTTGCCAACTTAATTTGCAATTCACTCTTAGCTATGCCTTCTCAGATGTAAGCCCCACTGACTTCAATGGAGCTTACACCCAGAAAAATGGATTCAAATTTGTGGAGGTAATTGAAAATGCACACCTATTTGTCATTTCAGAAGTAAGGCCCATAGAGTACAGTGCTGTTTAGGCTGAGAAAAAAATGGGATTTACACTTAGGTGGGTAAGCAAAGGGATGTTTACGTCTAAACAGACATATCTATGAGTGCATTTTAAGATGGCACTGTTGCTGCTCTCTCACATATGGAAGCCCCATTTGAGAATCCTTTCACACTATACCATTATTACTTTATAATTCCACTTTAATTTCCATGGCAACATCATATGGAATCCCAGGAATTGTAGTTTAAAGAGGGGGCATTTAGAACCAGTGTGGTATAGTGGTTTGAGTGCTGGGCCATAATTCTGGAGAGCAGGGATCAAATCCCCATTCAGGTATGAAAACGCACTGCGTACCTTGGCCAAGTCACACTCTCTCAGCTCTCACACACTCTCAGCTTCAGAACAAATTCTGCCATGAAAACCTTGTGATAGGTTTGCCTTAGAGTCACCTTAATTCAGAAATGACTTGAAGGTAAACAACAACACTTTTAAATTTTTCTGTCAGAGAGCTCTACAGCATCACCAGATTACACACCCCAGGATTTGAATAGGGTGCAGCCGTGACAGTTAAAGTGGAATATAGTGCTACAACTGTGTAGCGTAAAAAGGCCTATTTCCATAGTCTTTTATTAAAAATAACTGCATCTGGCGGTTTTTCTTAGTGTTCTATCTGTTTGTGTACTGCAAGGAGGTTGTTCCAGGCCACCTGCAATGGATGAGCACTGACTGGAAGTGGAAGAGCATTTTGAAATATATATTAAGCTTCTCTCCCCTAGGGAAAAAAAAACTTAAACAAGGGAAAGAATTACAAGCACCCGCACACAAACAACAGGCTCTTGGAGGTTGTAAAGCAAGACCTAAACAGAGTTCAGGATATAAACCACCAGCAAAATCTCCCAGCTGTCGTGCTGCATTGTCCAAACCTCCCTTCTTCCTCTCTTGTGTTTGCTCTGTCTTTCTCTGTGTTTGTCGTTTCTGTCTAAATAAAGACGCTTCCCTAGAGACAACCTGGGATGGAATTCACTCCCTTAGGGAAAAGGCTGCGTCGGAGAGTCTGGTTAGGAGAGGTTTGAGAGAGGCGAGATAGCAAGGTTGTGAACAGACCAAAAAAATCTGTGACAGGAGGGAGGTTGATTCTACAAACTGGCTATTAGTTCCTCTCCATCTCTCCTGCTGTAAATTCAAAAAGAGATCAATATATCTACAGAGCTAAAATGAACTCGGGGAAGAGAGTACTGTGTATATCCACAAGTATATTCTTCTAACTGGAATTAGCTCCCAATTCATAGGCTCCCAGTTCATTGCCACCCCATGCTACTGTTCCCAGTTTTTCTTGTTTTAGACTGTAATCTGATCTCCGTTTACCAGGAAGGAAGTTCACCTGCACCCATTAGGACCTATCTGTGTGCTAGTAAAGGCCCAAATTCTATTGTTAGTCCTGACAAAAGTAGACCCAGTAAATCAGCTGGATTTCCCTATGTGTTGACCCATGATTCAGCAACTGAATACATTTGTCTATTTCAGGTGAAACTAAACAAGGATGCTTTTGTTCTGGAGGCTTGAAGTGGGAAAAAAGGCCAATAATTATTGCTTTACCTCAAAAGTGGGACCTGTGCAGCCCTCCAGATGATATTGGACTGCAGATCCCATCAGCTGTAGCCAACATAATGACTGATGAGGAATGCTGGGACCTGCAGTCCAACATTATCTGCATTTCTCAACCCTCATCTGAGTTTCATTCCAAAGATTTCATATTTCTTTCTGTGAAAAGAAAAGTAAAAGACAATGCCTCTCAAGAGTGAACTGTAAAAGCCAAAGTCTACGTTCCAAAATGCTGCCAAAGCTGGAACTCATGCAACATCTCACTCTGGTGAAATCCTTTTGGTCTCCTTTCTAGTTTTTGCTGACCCACAGCCTCCTTTTCTAACCTCTCTTCCTAGGCCAAGTTGTTTTGCTCAAAAAAGTGATCTCACTTTTAACAACCACTTAGCGGTTTGAATTCCTGAGCTGCAAACACCAAGGGAGCAAGACTGCATTTCAACATTTTGGCCTAGTTTGTGTGAATGTTGTGTGAAGGCTTGTTCCCCCAGGTCTCCTTTGAATGCTGTAAGGAGAATGTCTCCCTTTTAGAAACCGGGGGAAAAGGTAAACAAATAAAACATGAGCTAATCGTTCACAAGCATCTGTTACCTTCCACGTCAATGGAACAATGAATCTGCTTTGGAATCAAGTATAGACTTGAAAGGAGCTTTACAAGGTACTGGACATAGTTGAAAGAGTTCGGCCCCTTGGATGGCTTCTTTAAAGTTCACACCAAAATCCAGGGCAGATTGTGGCATGGAGACCACCAACTGTCAAATGCATTTTCTCCGGTGAAAAAAACAAACCAGTGGGTAGCCTTAGACATTTTGCTACCCGAGGAAAAGAAGACTGTACACTTACCTCAGTTCCACATAGATAAGTTTACAGGCGTGACAGCCACATTTTATCTCAGCTCTGGGAACAGGATAGGCTCTTCTACCATCACGGCTGAAGGCAGCAGTTCTGTTTAGGATTATAGCATTGGGGATCTTGGTCTTTCCCTAATGCCCCATATCATATGCTGCTGAGGTCATTGTTTCACTCTCCCTAATGGTAGGGCTTGTTCCTGATAATGTTCCTGTGTAGATAAAACAGATGGGGAGGTATGGAAATACCCCTTCAGATATACCTGGTACTGTTTACATTTTGCTAAAGTGAGTATTGGTAGGTATTCAGTGAATGCAGATTATCTTTTTGAAGAGCTAAATGGGTGCTTCAGGTAAGAAGAAATCAATGCTTTTAAAGGCAGTGATCCTGCAACTGGAATTAAAGGATTTCTCCAGAAAATCAGTTTACAGCACAATATTTATTTATTTATGGTATTTATATATCACTTCACAACTCAGAAAGGCAATAAATACATTGTCTTTACCCTGTGCCTCCAAGCACATACCTGCATGTGGGGAAACAGCCCAATTACCTTTCCTTAAAGGAAGAAGCCTAAAGTGAGGCCACCCTTCAAAGCAAAATTCAGAAATGGAAGACTGGCTGAAAGATGCAAAACCAACAATCCTTTGGGCATAGGATTTTCCTAGGAGGAGCTACCTGTAGAAGTAAACAAACTGTATATCCAATGATTAATTGTTTAAAAAAAGATGCAAAAATGTGAGCCCAACTTAGTAGAAGGAGAAGAGGGATCCAGATGCAGCACAGCTGGTGTACAACATTTTGAAGAAAGCAGGGTAAATCCATAGTATCATCTTCAGAGTTGAAGGACTGAAACTATTTATGTCCCAAGGAAAGAAGATGCACGAGCCTTTCATTCAGGAACCTGAAATTATATTGCTGCACCAATGGTCTTGAGCACTGACATACAGACACATTATAGGGTCAAAAAAGGCATGCATGGGTGAGGGTCCCTTCACTTTTAAGTTACGCCAAAGACTTCAGAGGGAGATTTGAAGTCCCCCAAAGAGTTCATCCATAGGCCTCTTAGTGAAGCTGGGATCCAGGATCCATCCTAGCTTGTTTGTTTGGCTAGAAAGTCATTGTTTTGCTTTCTTTGCAGAGAGCATTCAGTACTTTCCAGAGCTCAGAACAAGGGGTCACACTGACAAAGAAGGGCCATATTTTACATGCCTTAATGATTTTTATCAGGAACCTCGCAGGAAACAACTTCTACCTATTTTGTTTTGAGTGAGGGGAGTGAACTTCTGTGGTCAAGTGCCTTTTCCTCCCTCTTGAAATGAATCTGCAGCTGGCTGTAAGATCCTATTGGCATCTTACAGCCATACACCAGACTAGAATCTCATTCTAGTTACTTCTGTTTTAGTGGCTTTTGGCCGCTAGAGAGCAGTAGAAACTGAAGCAGAAAGCCAAGGAAAAGGGAGCAGAGTTTTTATAGCTGAGTAGATGCCATTCATCACAAAGGGTAAAGCTAAGCTCTCCCTTAATGTTGATTCATTTCTGCAGTTTTGTGTGACTTGTAAATGCCTGGAAGAGGTATTTCTTTAAAGCGGTTCAGTTGGTTATCGGTGTGTGTAAACGCAGTTCGATCCTAAGGAACCAAAAACCATGTCATATTAATGCAGAAACAGGCATTTAAGACACAGAGTTCATATCCATCCTACATCTTGGCTGGACTCGTTCCCTTGTGGAGGGTGTTTGTTTCAGGGCTGCCCATATTTCTCACTTAATTGCTAGGATCGATCACTTGGGACATTCGCTGTAGGTCGAAAAGATGCCATTTGAAAATAGAATGGAGTCATGGCTACACTTACTTTTTATTAGGGAAGGGTGGTCAGGGATGATGAGAGGGTTGCACGAAAAGCAGCATTTGCCATACAAGATGTGGATTTTTCTTTATGTGCAGGCACTAAGAACTTGCAGGTGGAGGGAGACATCTGCACGAGGTAGCAGTTGCTGGGGGGGGGGGGCAGCTGTTCCACCCATACTTTTGAACATTTTGCAGATGAAGCAAATTCGTGATCAAGATTGAAAAGATAAGATTGGGAACTTCTTTCAGCCTGAGGGCAAGGTGTAAAAGTCAAATTCATTTTTAGAGAAATTCTTGGGGACCTCATTTAGTAGGGGAGGCCAAAGGCAAAAGTGTGGATCCAAAATTATCAGCTCAGGGTACTTAATGGTCAATTACTAAGCATTAGGAGAGGCATGCCAAACTCATAGAAAAATTCATAGAAAAGCTAGGAAACACACATATGGTGACCTTTGTGGGGAAATGGGCATGGTCATCTTGGGATCCCCAGAGAGTCTGGTTTTGTCCCAAGAGATTTTCCATCCTGTCCTAAACTACCTTGCTGTTTTCAGGTGTGGTGGGGATTTTATCCCATAAATAATGTTGAGGGAAGGTCCAGGAAAGCTCACCTGTTTCTGTTCATGGATTGGAAGTTGGGATGGAGGATAGCACCATCTTGTCCTCTTTATCTGGCAGCTAAATGTCTTGGACTGGCCGTGAGCACACTATTGTCATTGTACAAATCAGACAGACACATACTGCATTTTGATTCTAATCTACAGCAGAGCTTGGAGCATTCCAGATCTTAAATCGGCCCTTAAAGATTTTCTTCAACACAAAGCTGATGTATATTCAGCTATTTTCCATCTTTCTCATCCCAAGGTAACAGGGGGCATGCGTCTGCATCTTGGAAATGCCACCACACAAATGTGGGGAAGCTGTGTTACTCCAGATGTTGCTGGGTAATAACACTCATCATCCCTGACCGTTGGCTGGGACTGAGAAAACTTCAAATCCAGTAGCATCTGAAATGCTGTAATTTCCCCTGCCTGTTGTAGAATCAACAAATTTCTGAATATCTGTCTTCAAGTCACTAAGAATCTTCACACTAACTCACTCATTCACTCACTCCTTTGGCCCATACCACTTTCTGTATAAAGGCAGGGGAATACAATATCCCAATCGGTTTATCCTTTTATTTGTAAGAAAATGCTTTCCCCATCTTTCTGTTGTCTACTCATTACTCAAAATGATTTAAATCAAATAAAACTATCATCTTAAAATAAAACCACAGCATCAATAAAATGGAACAATGGGAAATGGAGCTTATGATTATGTTTAAAACAAAACATAACTTGCCCAGCATGACCAAAACATAGGAAAATAAAAATTTCTATGGAAAACAGCAATCGAGAGAGCAGAGCTTGGAAGTGGTATTTTTGGACTACTGTCAAAGTTTTATTCTGTCATAAAAACCACCTGTCTTACCCCAGAACATTTTCTACATTTTGCCATCACAATATGAGAGTCTGAGAAGAGGTCCAAAGTTTAAATGGATCAAATGGATCATATGCTGGTGTCATCTGATGAACATATGTAAAGGGCTTTCCCTTCACTATATTTGCATAGTCACAACCATCCGCTGCATCTGTGCCTTCAATTTTTTTTAACATAAGCATCATGATGTGACTTTCTTTTTTACCCCTTTGGTGATAAGCAAATTACAAGTGTTGCTTCTTCCTAATTTCAAGAAAGTCTTAAATTGCAGTCCTGCAAAATCTTCACTGAATATAGGACTTCACTTCTAAAAAGTCATAAATAAACATGTACTGTTCATTATACATATTCTCCAAGAAGAAGAAAAGTGGTGAAGAATGATTTTTTAAAATACACTCCTCTGTGTTGCCAGCTCTGTGTGTGTGTGTGTGTGTGTGTGTTTGTAGGTCTATGAAGCTGAGACAATGTATTTTAAAGGTTATTGAAATAATGAAATAATCACATAAATTAGTCACATAAATTTGCCGGAATGGAATTTTGAAAGAATGCATGAACGCTGATTGGAGCAATCTGTAATACAGCATGCGAACTTTGGGACATGGAAAACATGTAACAATCTGTTTTTAATTCACAGATTCACGGATTCACCGAGTACAGTGATTAGTGAGTACAGCCTGTACCGACGCATGTTTACTCAGAAGTTAGTCCCGCTAAGTGGTAGGATTTATTCTCCAGGAAACGTGCTTATGCAAACCTCCCTGTGAATGTATCCCTGAATGTAGTGGAACCTCTTTCTGAATCATTATGCATAGGCTTGTTTTGTTACTGGGGATTATTCCCAAGTTAATATGCACAGGGCTGCCGTCTAATACATTATATTCAAAGGGCACCCAGGTGACGAAAATATGCTTTCACATGTTCACTGCACAAGTGTTTAAGCCCGAACATTTCTCCTGCACAGTTTGATCAAAATGCAATTCCTCGCATGTCTGCAAAAAGTAGAACAATGAAGATATATATTAATATACAGGGTGGGTGGAAAGGAGAGGTGATAATTAATGACAGATTGTCATTTCATTAGGACAGATTTTTCCCCCAGTCTTGGGACCCTTCATGCTATTGGGGTCTATTTCTCAACATCTTTTGCAGGCATATGAAATGATTAAAAGTGATGACGGTTGTAGTCTAGCAATCTATGTTGACCCAAGGTTAGGAAAGACTATACTAAACACAGACACAGACACACAGACACACAGGCCAAGTGAGGGAGCTCAGAGATCTTACTGCAGCCCCAAGTTCTTATATGAATGAACACAAATTTTAGAGAGACAGAGTGAACAGAAAATGATCAAAAACACATAAGTACCAGGGCTGGAGAGTTGGCTAAGTTATTACATATAATTCAGTTGTGCTAATAATATATTAAGTATTATCAAATTACATCAAGAGAGGTAGTGTGCATTATCATATACTCTCCACAAACTGATAAAGCAACTGTGCTGCACTGAAGTTTTAATTCATGGATAACTCTGTGTATTCCAAGACTATGCCCATTTGACATATCTTCTTTTCAGTGATACGTATTGCCATGGCAGTACTATACAAATCCTACCAAAGTACTGAGCAAGGTCTCTGCTGTGGAATACCACTGAGTCCATAAATGAGATCTCTGAGGTCTGAGGTGAAATGTTTTCAGTCGCTAACAAAATGGCTTGGTAACGGCTGTTTACCAGGGAGAAAAGGCCATTGGAGATGCTGGGATGTGAATAGAGATGTGACATCAAAGACAGCTCCCATTAATGTTAAAGACAGTTGTTGCCTTGTTCTTAAAACCAAAAGAAGCAGCACATGCAAAGTGAAGGGAGGCTGATGGTTTGATTCTAAGGGGTATTGGCTGCATGTTAGAAACCTTGTGGTCTAAACCTGGGCCATAGTTAGTGGAGCTCCAAGGAAAGTGCAGTGCAATGGTATCACTAGGGATGGTGTCGCCTAATGTGGTAACTTCTGGTGATACCACCTCCATTGACCTCCTCCCATACCACACCATACAGAATACTTAGCAATGTTTTTGGTACTAATTGTAATTCCTGTATATCACTTGAATGTAACAGTAATAGTTGTGACATAAACAACTAACAGAATTGAAAGTATACCTTTAAATTACAATATCATACATGCAGCCTAAATGTATTCACATGCTAGAAATCTTGTGCTCTAAGCCTGGGCCATAGTATGGTGCAGATTGGAGATATTTTTGGAAAAGGTGGGGAAGCTGTTTGGGTATAAGACCTTGGACAGCTCCTTTCAACTTCAGACCAAAAATTGGGGTGGCCCTACCCCAGGGACACATCGACTGCTACTATTTGGCGGGGTGTGTGTAAAGTGATGCTCCTTAGTGCTCCATTGCCTGAGGCTGCATCTGCACTGCAGTTTGATGCTGCTTTAACTGTCATGGCTCAATGCAATGGAATTCTGGGATTTATAGTTTTGTGAGCTATTTAGCCTTCTCTGTCAGAGAGTTCTGGTGTCACAAAAAACTAAAAATCCCAGGATTCCATAGGATGGAGCCATGACAGTTAAAGCCGTGTCAACGACAGCATTATTTCTGCATTGCCGATGTAGACTGAGAGGAATGCTTCATGTTGCCCTGAAAGAAACTGTGCTAGTTGGCTGGATCTGGTGGAACTGTGAGGTTGACTCTAACCAGCATATTTAAAGAAGGATTTTTAAAATCATTTTTTGCAATAGTACAAGGTGCCAGAACATGGAGTTGAGGCAAGTGGGATTTTTAAAAAAACATTACAGGTTCCAGAATCCTTGGCGTTGTACCCCAGAAAAGTAACTCTCCCAAGCTCTCTTACAAGTTTATCATATGGGAGGAATTTCTCTCTATTTTGAATGGAGCCAATTTGAATTTACGTAAATTCGCTAGTTTAGTGAATTTACGTGAATTCTAATTGTGTTCAGAATGCATTCAAGATGACTTCCCATTGCCTGAAAATGACTTCCCATTCTCCTAAATTGCGTGAGATACCCTAATACAGAATAACATAAAACCCATGATTGCGTTCAGAATGACTTCCCTTTTGCCTGAAATTGCGAAAGATACTCTAATACGCAATAATGTGTTGAAACCCCATGATTGCGTTCAGATTGCCACTGGATTATACTTCCAATTTCTATTGTCTGATAAACTCCTTACTGAAGTACCTGCAGTGTCCTTTGCTCCATGAAGGGCTGTAACACATACTGCATTAAACAGCTGCTTAGCTTGCACCAGCCCTTCCCCTTCCCGCATTATAGTCGTTTTCACAGGCTTTGGTGACATAAATCGTAGGGAATGCTGGCTCTGTTTATAGAGCATGAAAGATGTGATCTTCCATGGGCAGCTTGCACACCAGCACAAGTGACAAAATGTGTGCTGCAAGGAAAAAGGAAGGATGAAAAAGCAAGTGTGACTTACTAAAAAAACAAAAGAAAATAGTGCAGAACAGAAACAGATAGCCTGAAAACTTTTCCTTTTTCTGGGAGTTTCATGTGCTGTGATTGTAACTGAAAAATGAGAACTGGGTATGGTGTAAGTCAGAGCATTGCATAAATGTTAGCTGCTGTTTCCACAGAAAACAAGGAACTCTGCTTGAAAAGGCTGCCACCCTCACCTCCAGCCCGCCTCAAATGATACCCTTTGGCATGAAGTTGGAGGACCCAAGACACTTCTAGAAAATGGAGCAACAAGAAGCCTGCTTGTGTAATTCCTTACTGTGGTTTGATAACTACATTCTCCAAACCATTTCACCTTGTGTCAGATGTCACGTCAGGCCACATGTTTTTCAAAATAGTTTCTTTGATGTGGATTTTTGAATGGTATGTGCTTGTTCTGAGAAGGTTTGCTCTTTGTTCCTACCATCTCATCTTTGCTGCATGGATGTCAAATGTCTGCTTGGAATATAACAGATGAATTGCTCATGGTGGCGGCTACTAGTGCTGAAACTGCAATTGCTTACAGTGGGATTTTATATTTCAGAAAACTGACGAAAGGGATTTTTCTGCCTCTCCTACTCCCCAGGATGTTTAGGGCTTTTTTGCTATGTGCCTTCCAATTGACTCTGAGTTACAGGAGCCCTGTCTCAGAGGAGATTTGCCACTGATCTCCTCTAAGGCTGACAGAAGAGGGTGACTTGCTCAAAGTCAACCAGAGGGTTTTCATGGCTGAACAGGGATTCATGTCCTAATCTCCCAGAGCCATAGTCAAATATTCAAACCACTCTACCATGATGGCTTTCATGCTGCATCAGATGAAACCTAATTCCTTGATAAACCCTTTTGTGTGTGTGCAGGGTTAGTCAAATACAATTTATCTCTTCCCCCTTCTGCTGTTTAGAAATATCATAGAATGGAAAAACGCATCATGCTTGCTGGAGAATTATGAAAACTGCCACCACCGAAGGCTAATATTCTCAAGTGTTGCAACTTGTCTGACTGAAAAATTTAGAGATCTTAAAATCTTGCACATGTTTTCAGCTCTTCCTGTTGGCCTAAAGAAAGTATTGGCCTATTATGTATTTTGGATTTTTTTTTCCTGTTGTGGGAGATGGGATGTTTCAGAGAAAAAGAAAGCAAGAAGGTGGCAACCAGGGCAGGAGAAAGCAACAGCTAAGGCACAGACGGGGAACGTGGCACTGGTACATCACATGCCCTAGTTTTATGCCATCTTTGGCTTACTTTCATGTGGTCTGCAGATATGGAATGACACCAAACTATAACCACTTTGGGCTCTTGCTGTACTCCCTTCTGGTGAACGCTTCCCTAACCCAATAGATTGTTGTTGTTGTTGTTAACTGCCCTCAAATTGTCCCTGACCTATCATAACTCTGTGAATGAGACAGCTCCAAGATTCCCTGTCCTCCACTGCTTCACTCAGGCTTTTTGTGGCTTCTTTTTGCGCTGCAGACCTGCCGGGTTGGGGGTGTGGCGTGCGGTTGCCGCATTCCCAACCCAGAGCTTCCCAGGGTGGCAAAGAGCCACCTCTTAGAGGTGGTCTATCCAGGCCCTCAGTTCCTATAATGTTATGCCCATGACCTGATTAAGTCTATCCATCTGGCATGTGGTCATCCTCCCTTTCTACTGCCTTTTCTTAGCATTATTGTATTTTCTAATGAATCATGCCTTCTCATGATGTGGCCAAAGTAAGACAGCCTCACTTTGATCAGCTTCGCTTCCAGGGATATTTCTGGTTTTATCTGCTCACTGACCCATTTGTTTGTCATCTTGGCTGTCCGTGGTATCCTCTTCTCCAGCACCACATCTACACTCCCTTGGAGTGTAGTGGAGTCGCCTTCCTTGGAGGTCTTTAAACAGAGGCTGGATGGCCATCTGTCAGGGATGCTTTGATGGGGAGTTCCTGCAAGGCAGGAGGTTGGACTGGATGGCCCTTGTGGTCTCTTCCAACTCTATGATTCTATGATCTCAAATGGATTGATTTTCTTCTTATCTGCCTTCTTCCTGTCCGGCACTTGCATCCCTACATGGTATTGATGAATACAGTACAATGGCTCTCTTGATAAAATGCAGACATTTGCAGAAAAAAAATCCCACCCATAATCTACAGGCCTCCATAAGCAGCAAGAAGGAATAAGCAAGAAGTTTGGTGGGTCTGGATGTGAGCAATGTGAGTATGAGTAACAGAAAGACTAGAGGATGATAACTGGCAGTACAAAGCGAAAGAAGCAAATGGGGAAGCCCTTGAAGCCACAGCAGGCATTTCCAACTCAAAATCTCTATCTCTCTATCTCTGTCTCTCTCTCTCTCTCTCTGTGTGCACATGCATGTGTGTGTGATGATACGAAGGATCTTCTACTGTAGTTTGGTCAACCATAAACCTAGAATATTCGTGTGAGGATGAGCCATCATTTTGGACTGCAAATACTGTTACTCCAAACATTCTATCCAATTGCCACTGTATCCACTGCGATATCCACTGCATCATGTGATATTCAAACATGAAAAAATGATATGGAGATATAAATGAGGATGTTAGAATATAATGTTTGAGCAACTGAGAAATAATTTACAAGGGGAAAAAAATCCAAATCCAAGACTTAACTTTGTGGGGTACTTCTTTAATTCTAGAGTTTCCAGAAGAGAAATTTCTAACTTGAAGAATGCAATCCCATGGCCATTTATGGGAAGTAAATCCTATTAAATTCAGAAGGATTTACTTACAGGTAAGCCTTCACATAATCAGGCTGCAGTCCAACACACTGAAGAGCTAAGTGTGAAGCTCAGTGGAACTTAACTTCCCATGTTAATGGCACAAAATCCTAAGCAATAAAAAAAACACTGCAAAGAGTGTGTTTCAGGTACAGTATGTGCTATCAACTAGACATGTGTGTGTTTCCTTCTTTCATATAGTTCAAGGGTGTGATGTGACCCAAGGACCACATGCAGCCTCACGGTGGCAGTTGAGGCCCCCAGGAATCTCCAAGACCCTCATTAAAAAAAGGAGGGGGAGGTTATTTCCTGTTGCCAAAAAGCCTTTTCTTGGGCCACAAAGGCCCCAACCTCACAAAAAAAAATGTGGACTCATAGGGACATGAAAGAGAACATTAAAAAAGTATAAAGGATGTTGGGGGTGGAGGCACGGTATGGTGTGGCAGGCAAAAATCTAAAGGTTCCAATGGAAGAACAGTTGCTCCTCCCAATGTTGGCAGTTGCTCCTCCCAATGTTGTTTAATCCATACTGCAGAAATAATGCATTTTGACACTGCCTTAACTGCCATAGCTCAGTACTATGGAATTCTGGGATGTATAGTTTTGTGAGACATTTAGCCTTCCCTGCAAGAGAGCTCTGGTGCCGCAACAAACCAAAAACCCTAGGATTCCATAGCACTGAGCCATGGCAGTTAAAGGCATTTCAAACTACATTTTTGCAGTGCAGATTAGGCCATTGATAGGGGAATAATGCAGTTGGAGCTTGGAGACAAGGTAAATAAAAACTTGGCTCAGCTTTAAAATTTGCATCTGTATTGATGGAAAGACTTCCCTGGGACAAATTTAGTATTTTCCACAGGCTTCCAGGAGCCTCCATCTTCCTGTGTTGGAGTTCTATTTTACAATGGCTAGCATCCTGTTAGTGACATATATAGGCTTAAGTTATGCTGTGCATGCAGAGTGATTTTTGTGGACAAGGCATAGCAGTTGTATCATGCTGAAAAAAGGGTAAAGAGAGCCTTTGTACCTATTTTGAATGATTTGGCACCATTGCACATGCAGTAGTGCATTACAGTACCATACACCATCTGGGACTGCAAACAGTATTACTCGAAGCATTCTATCCAATTGCCTTGTTTGAAAAATATATAATTGTTATAATTAAAAACAAAAACAAAGGATGATCACTTTCTGAAGTTTCCTGTATTTGTTTTTTAAAGAGGGCACACTTATGCAATAATATTTTACCATCTCACTGACACCGGTTTTGACATCTAGTATGATGATGTATCCCCTAGGTTGGAAGGTAACGAAGTGCTTTGCCTAGGAATTAAAACTCCATACGCTTTTCACCTAAACTGTGGCAGATTTGTGGTCTAGATACCTCTGTTCAATATTAAGCAGAGTGGCTTGAAAAAAGGGTTGTTCTTCTTGAGTATGACTTTCCCCTCTTTTTGTAATTCTTGGCATGGTGTCAACAGCCTTGCTCTCGCTGGTCCCAAGCCAGCCCCGTGGGCTTGCAGTCTCTAAGGTGCTGACAGAAACTTTTTTGGCTGAACCAAAGATTTTATGTCAGACGTCAAGATACACAGCTTGATAAACATGTCTGCCTCTGGCGATTGGCAGCATTCTTCTGGAAAAGAAAACAAGAAATGTTCTGTGTAAACAAGAAAAGTGGTATGAATAGCATAGAATAACATGACTTTGAGGCGTGTCTGGATCACTGGCTTTTTATTTTGTTAAATTACTTCTGCACTGAGGCCGCTCACTGGAAGAAAGTACACACTCTCACAACAACATTCCCTGCATCTCTTCCCAGGCTTAACTGCTTTCTTTTGGAAGGAGTGAACAGTCAAGATAAAAGCACAATGATTCTTGTTGGGATCTTGAGATGTCTCAGAATAGTCAACAACTAGGGAGCTGTTGCATACTAGCTCTTTTTTTTGGCACCGTGTTAGTTTTTTCCAGTTAGGCTGGGGTGAATTAGGGATAGTAAAATTTGTCTGTTTTGATTTCTCTTGCATTTAATGTCTTGAAAAACCTCATATTTTGTTCTGAATATGAAGAATTTTTTTAATTTTTCATGAAAAATAAACTGAGACAAAATTCTCTCACATCTGCACCCTCCAAACTTAATTGGTACAGCATGGAGGGGACAGAGTTGTAGCCCTCAGCCTGGATGGACTAGTGTTGTTTCACTTTCTCCTGTGTCCATTTTAAACCCTCAAGTTCTTTCAATCCTATATATGACCCTTCCCACAAACTGTAATAAATTATTATCAAAGTGAACTGAAACAAGATTCTCACCTACCCCTAGGTCAAATATGCCTTTACTTTAGCCTTGGGAACAGATAAATATGTGTACAGACTCTGGATCAAATCTATTGTCTTTCTTTCCATAGGAATGTAGGAAGCTGCCTTATCCTGAGTCAAATCCTTGGTCCATCTAGCACAGAGTTATCAACTTTGGTTGAAAGCAGGGATTCAGGCTGGATTCACAGAACCACCGGTCTACATGAAATCAGCCACCAATATAGTCATCATTCCTTCTTCCCTTTCTCCTGCTGTCGTTCTGTGGTTTGCTGCAGTCTGTTAACATTATTTTCAAGAAAGGGTGGTCATGTCTCTAGGGGATCCTCTGTACAGACCAAAAACCCCATGTTTCCCTCAGCCTTGTATTATCCTGTTTGAATGATTCAGGCAAATGCCCCCAGGCCTCCAGGCAAGGATTGGGCAGACTGGATAGTGATCCAGCAGTTCCAGTTTGATCCTGGTGCAAAGGGGACTTAGTGTGGATCCAAAAGACCGACTGTTTGCTGAGGAGTTTCTAGGAAACTCTGTGGCACCACCCAGCAAACTAGACAGCCCAATGTGTCCCTTTCCTTCCTCTGCCATCATCCGTTTTGTGAAGACTCCTATCACCATGTCTGACATGGAAATGGGGCATCTGGCAACTGGGGTCTTCTTAGTAGGGATGATGGCAGAGGAAGGTAAGGGCTCACAGTGGTAGCAGGTTCATTGCATGGCAGCCTGCATCCATATAAACACCTGCCCATCCCTATGACAGCCTGGGGATTGACCCAGATTAGGACCCAAATCAGGATAGCTGTGCTATCCTGGCTCATCCACAGTTAATCCCTGGACAGTGGCCTGAGCAGACACACAAGGTACTGTGTCATCATTCTCTCCACTACAATATTGTATATATCAATCACAGTATGTGATTTGCATTTACACTGTGATTTTCTATATGATTTGAATTCACACTTCCAATGAAGCATAAAGTGTATGGAGCTCTGGCTGCATCCAAACAGATTAGGGGCACATCTGTACCGATTCCAAAAAGGCCCAGATTTTGTTCCTGTTCTTTCCAATTTTATTTTGGAGCTCCACACATTTTGTTTATCCCAGAATATTTTCTGTCAGCTCTTGGTATGATCAACAACTTTTTATGCCAGCTCTCCAGGTCTGTTTATTTTAGGCCAGTATAAAATCAGAAAGAACAGGAAAAAAAATTGGGGCTTGTCAATCAGTCTGGATGTGCCCCATCTATTTATTTGTCCAGTTGTTGCTTGTGGCTTTTATGACTGTGGAGTTTATGAGACGGAAGGAATTTCTCTTTATTTCGAATGGAGCCAATTGGAGACAATTCGAATTCATGTAAATTCGCTAGTTTAGCAAATTCACATGAATTCCAATTGCATTTGGAATGCATTCAGAATGACTTCCCATTACCCAAAAATGACTTCCCATCGCCTGAAATTGCGTGAGATGCTTTAATGTGCAATAACGTAAAATCCATGATTGCGTTCGGGTAATCCCTTTTGTCCGAAATTGCGTGAGATGCTTTAATACGCAATAACGTGAAGTCCCATGATTGTGTTCGGATTGCCACTAGGTTATACTTCCAATTTCCGTCATCTGATAAACTCCTGTGAGACATTGAGTATGCTCTGGGCTGTAGTCTGAACACCTTGAATAACTCCTTTAAAGTTTAGACTTTAAACTCAAAATGGATTTGTTGCTCCACTTTTCTGAAAGGCATAGCTGCTTTTGTCTCCTCTTTTGTCAATGCATTTCTTCTTTTTGGGTGATATGTAAGTGTAGACCAGTTCTTTCAAAGAAATACTTGGCAGAGATTCCTCCCATATTTACACCATGCTACCTTTCTACCGATTAGGGCCTCTTTCCCATTTTGTGCATAGTCTTACTAGCAATGGATTACTTGCTGATGTAAAGTTTCTAATACGGGTATTTGAATTATTGCATACTAGGATCGGAAGATTATTTCCACTTCTCCCCTGTGATGAAATCAGTCAGATCATTTTATCATGTAAAGGGAACCATCCCAGTTTTTTTTTGTCCCTAAAAAACCACAACATGTTAGACTTCTCAAAGTTCTATGTTTTGAAGGGAACTGACGAGACCATTGGGTGTTGTGTCACCTATTTATGAAAGGAACCATGAGCAAAGCCAAACAATGGCTCCAGCTGCGAATGGCGGGAAGGCTGCGTTTCCTGGTTCTCTAAATGGGGCCTCTGTGTTGGTTTGCGACTTCCTTTTCCTCAGCTGATTGCAGATCATAACGATCCACAGCCGCTTGGACAGGAATAATTAATGGACTAAGTGTAGGTTACTGGCTTCTGAGCAGCCAAGGGCAAGAATGCCTGTCCATTTCAGCCTCAGCCTAACCCACTGAGGCACTTAACTTCCTGAGTCAATAGTGATCCCGTAATGCTAACAAAAGACCCCCATTGATCATTGCCCTTTGGTAATTACTGCCAGCGTGAGGCTGTCCCTCACAGTTTGTTGACATTCTTTTGACAATTTAAATATGGCCATTAAAAAAAATATATACCCCAAACAGTCTCTCGAAGGAGTAGACTTATAGATCTCTAATAATAAAAATTGCCTGTGAATGTAGAGACAAATAGGATTTTTTGCATCGATGGACCCAGGGAGTGCCATGTTATTATGACAGTTTATAATCATAAACTCTACTGACTCCTGGTCAACTGCAAAGCAATTTTTCTGAACGATTGACTTCAGTGGTGATTTCACCACATCCTGACAAATGAGGATAGCGTACAATGGAAAAAAGTATGTCATGTTTTTATGTGGCTAATTGTGTTAAAAATAGAACTGGCCTCTTTGGGAGACTATTGTGAAACTTTCAAACCTTCGCACAGCTAAAATCAACCAACCTCTTCTTGCTCTTAGCTCAGTTTGGCATTACTACTGCTGGGCAGGCTGGTGTCAGCACTCATCATTGTCCAGAAGGGTTGGGGTCCAAATATACTTGCAGGGCCAACGGATGCTGCCACTTATCCTGATCTCCACCAACAGTTTTGAAGACTGACAACTCTGAGCTACTATTTAAAATCGCCCATAATCACGTTGGACAATGTTGTATGGGAGGCATTGTAAAAAATAGCCGTTTGTGGCTTCTGAATCTTCAGGGTAGGGTCCAGCGTTCAGAAACCTGGGTAGGCTGTCTGTTGAGATTATGTGCAAACTTTATATTGAGTCTATGCTTGGTGGTCATCCTGGGCTTGTTTTGTTCTGTTTAGTGGATACAAAGGCTCCATCTACAGTCCAGAATTAATGCAGTTTGACACTACTTTAACTGCTATGCCTCAATGAGACAGAATTCTGAGATTTGTCATTTTGTGAGATATTTAAGCTTCTCTGTCAGGGAGCTCTGGCATCACAGCAAACTATGAATTCCAGCATTCTATAGAATGGAGCCATGGAAGTTAAAATGGTATCAAACTGCATAAATTCTCCAGTGTGGCAGCAGCCAAGGTATCTATACAGCTCCTACTCAGCTATACACCCATTTTATCCCTATACATAGGATTCTGCACACCCATGGAGCCTAATCTTAGGCAGAATTAGGTATGCCAAACCCATTGAAATTAGTGAATTTGAACACACTTTGCTTAGGATAGTGCTGTTATCTGTAGCATTGACACAAGCATACCAAAGTGTCCAAACTTTGTTTTAATTACACTCTGTCACACATATGTGCACACCCATGCTATAATTTTTAACTCATTACATCTTTGGTTTCCCATATAAGATGAGAGACAGGTTGAAGCTTTTCCTTGAAATGCATAGTTGTCAACTCTTTTGGTAATAAATTTTATTATATCTTTATCACGCTGGTCTTTGAAAAGCTTAGAGTCAACTAGAGGCACATCTGGGATACAGAACATTTCTTGAGGGGCAACTTTCTTTTAGACCAAGAGCAACTTTTTAAGAATACCCATTTATTTACTACTTGAAAGCAACATTGTTTGATGTGTGTGAGCACACAGATGTGAACTCATCTGTGCACATTTATATATTTTTCAACAGATACAACTAAATTGAAGCTACAAGTTGTAATGAATGAACTAAACAGTAAAATGTCAGCTTGGAATCCAATTTTTACTTGTGGCTTAAAACATGGAAATCAAATTGTTGTGGGTTTGTTATGCTGTGAAAAAGAAAAGACAAATTTCCTTTTTATTTGTAGACATTATTCTGTTAATTACTCCTTTTATGGATGGTATGAGTAAATTGTTGTTGTTGTATGCCTTCAAGTCATTTCTGACTTATGGTGACCCAATTGGGTTTGCTCAGCAAGATTTGTTCAGAGGAAGTTTTCCATTGCTTTCCCCTGAGGCTGAGAGCATGTGACTTGTCCAAGACCATCTAATGGGTTTCATGGCTGAACTGGGACCCTGTTCTCCAGAGTCATTTTCTGACACTCAAATCACTACATCACACTAGCTACCACAATATGATTAATTTGCTAGTTTATTTACTTAAAGCGAGCATGGTCTAGTGGTTTAATAATAATAAT
Organism: Urosaurus nigricauda; assembly: GCA_034509955.1. Lineage (NCBI taxonomy): Eukaryota > Metazoa > Chordata > Lepidosauria > Squamata > Phrynosomatidae > Urosaurus > Urosaurus nigricauda. Next base: position 87,142,111 of record JAOEGL010000006.1, read on the forward strand.
AATAATAATAATAATAATAATAATAATGTTTTATTTATACCCCGCTCTTCAGCCAAGACTATCAGAGCGGCTTACAATTTGTTAAACAAACAGCTTCATTTACAATTGTAAGCTATTTGCCTCCAACAATCTGGGTACTCATTTTAGCGACCTCGGAAGGATGCAAGCCTGAGTCAAGCTTCAGCCCTTTGCTGGTCTTGAACTCGCCACCTTCTGGTTTTGAGTGAGTGGCTGCAGTACAGGTATTTAACCACTGCGCCACCAGGGCTGATACTGCGCCACCAGAGCTGAGGGTTTAAGTCTTGGAGTAGGACTCTGGAAGGCCAGGATTCATATTCCCACTTAGTCACAGAAACCCACTTGGACAAGTCACACTCTCTCAGCCTTTGAAGAACACATCTTGCCAAGCAAACCCAGTGATAGGTTCGCCTTAGGGTCACTATAAGAGAGTTGCAGTCCATCAAATATGGATGGTGACATCACTCTTACCCTTGGCATAGGATAAATTCTTGTCCCTAACTTACTAATCAAATGGGGTAGCAAATATAAAATATATTTATTTTATGTATTTCATTTAAGCATTTTTGTCCTGGTTGTGACTTTGAAAAATTACCATTATCATTTAAAAAGGAAGATAAAATATAATTTGTTAATAACAGCGATATGTCTAAAAGGCAGCATTAAACAGAAGATCAATTTGTATCACAAAAGCAACAGCAAAATCTTTCATGTTCATCATGAAAGTCTTGGAAAAATAAAACGCTTTTTATTGGGCAGCTGAAACTCAACAGAACTGGAGCCAGGAGGATACGCCTGTGGACAGAATTCCAATGGGTGGCCACCACTTGGAAGACCCTGCTACTTGTTGATCTGAAGGCTGTGATAACAGGAATACACCATTTTTGGGGTGTCTGCTATGGACTTGCTCAAGATTTTACTCATTGTAGAACCAAGGATGACTAGGTTGGTAAATGCAAATGAAATGGACTTCCATGGCACACTGTACCTCTGGAACTTGAATGTTTACAGGGTCCCTATCCCTGAAAACCTTCAGAAAGTTTATGTAAATCACTCTATACCCCTCCCAACCCTTCTTTAGCATTTGAGGTTCTGGCTTTATCAGTAATTCCTGTTGTTGTTATTGATTTTCATTGTGTTGCATTGTATTATTTGTATTTCATTTAAAAATCTTGTACACTGCTTCAGAAAGCTTCTGTCCTTAAACCTCAGGAAGCTTCTGCCCTTAAAGATGGGCATAAAAATACATTTAAATAAATAGGGTCTGGATCTCATTTCTCCGATTCCTGCTAGTTTTCCTGGCTCAACAGCAGCAGCATAGGGCTTCATATGGTTATAGTAAATATACCAGCATGATGGCTGTTATTTCAGGACTGCTGAGTGTGCTCAGTATTTCTGTCTTGCTCCTGTAATGTGATGGCAGGAGCAGACCCCAAGAGGGATGTATATCCAGGCAAGAATGGGGGTCCCTACATTGCCAATCCAGATTCAGAAGTGCCCATTCCGTTTTGTGACAGCAGAGAATTGACACAGCTTCTGATTTATGTGTTGTGTGTGCATGTGTGGTTTTTTAAAAGAAGTGATTTATTCTATCTCTCTGTTTCATTTCCTGCATTAATGAGTGTGGAGAGCTTTAATTTTTAAACCAGCAGGGTTTCCATGCTGATTTGCTTCATAGTTTTGCGGCTCTCAGTTGATCACTATGTTGTAAATCTTTGCATTAAGCATGTGGCTTATTGTTACAGTTATTATTGCTAGAGCACACCGCATTTGGAATGACTGTAAATGGATTTGCTGATATGACTGCATAGGCAAACTGGGCCTGGAAGGCATCCTGCTCCGTGGGGTAGAAGGGCCAGCGGGTGCTTACATTCATGTTACAAAGAGGATGAGAAGAATTTTGCAATTAGAATAAGTGTATGGATTCTGCACAAATGAATGATGATGATGAAATCTTACCAGTGATACATTTTCATGAACAGAAGGACACAGAGTGTCAATAGCAGAACAACCCATGATGCAAACATCGATAACTGGCTGCTTCTACACTTATGTTTAGTCAAGAGCATTCTTTGTTTGCTCTCTTTTTTAATAGTGAATCAACATATCCTTATCAAATTCAGAGCTTAGAATCATTTTTAGTTTGGACTACAGCTTCTTTGGTTCCGCAGCTAGCAAAGTCAAGAAGTTGTGGTCCATAAAATTAATTTTTCCAAATTTTGAAAAAATTACAGTATTGTTAAAACTGTCTTTCTCCTAGGATTCCTCCATATTTGTTTTTGGAAATTCAAATAACCCTTTTGTTTGCAAAAGAATGGAACTGTAGCACAATTCCTATACTCTAGCTTTACTGTACAAATTGCTGAAAAGAATTGCTCAACAGTTGTTCCCCCTTTACAAAAGAATTGAATAGACATACAGTGAACTGCAATTTTGTTCTGTTCTAGTAATGTTTTAATAAGCTGCTTGGTTGAGATTTTTGTTAATATTAATTTTGTTAAATTATGTTTTTGAAGAAAAATAATGCTGGAGTGTAAAGTTCTTTTTTCCAAGTGAAATTTAATGTAATTTTGAGAATATTTTGGGCAGAGTGATGGGAGGGGTATGACATTATGTTGGCTAACTTGTCTCCCTTGCCTGTTTTTTCCCATTCTGTAGCAGGTTGGGGGGGGGGGTGGAAGTGGTGAGTACAATGGGCATCAAAAGTGATAAACGGAAAGAAGAGGAAGCCTGCAGTGTATCACCCCTACACAGTGGTTTGTTGTTGTTGTTGTTGAGCCTTCAAGTCACTTCCGACTTATGGTGACCCTCAGGCAAACCTATCATGAGGTTTTCTTGGGAAGATTTGTTCAGAGGAGGTTTGCTATTGCCTTCACCTGAGGCTGAGAGAGTGTGACTTGCCTAAGGTCACCCTGGGGCTTTCATGGCATGGGTGTGAATTGACCCCTTGTCTCCAGAGTCATAGTCGAACTCTCAAACCGCACAGTGGTACATGCAGGAAAAGAAAGCTGCAGAGGCACGGTGACCAGATTTCCTCCTTTTCCTGGACATGTCCTACATGTCAACCTTTTGTCCTCCATTTTGAGCATGGCTAAGAAGCATGAATTTACATTTCTATGAGTGTTTCCAGCTTTTATTTGGGAAGGCCTTACATTTTTTTTTAATGTATTACATTTTGCGGTGCCTTGTCCTCCTTTGCAGAGGTGGTAGTGGGAATGGGTGGAAATAGGTGAGAGAAAGAGACAGGAGGAATGGACGAAGAGAGACATACGGAGAAGAAAAGAAGAGAGGGGAAGAATCACAAGATCTGAGACAGATGGAAGAATGGGGAAGGCACATGGAAAAGAGAAAAGACAAAAACCAAGCAGATGGACAGAAAGACTCACGGAGAAGCAAGAAAGTGATACAGTGTTAACAAACATCGCAGTGGTAGGCTAGAATTAACAGAATAAAAATAAATACCCCCCTTTCAATGTAACTATAATTAATGTAAGTTTTTTTTTTAAGTTTTCAGAGTACATTAAATGTAATGCATTGGCACTTTCCCACTAACTTTTCTCCTCTCTCTGACAGACTTATCCTTCATGTATTTGGTTAATTGCTTTTTAAAAAAGCCATCAATGTCACTGGCCGCTGCAACTTCCTGTGGCAATGAATTCTATGAGTTAATTAAGTGTCCCATGAAGAAGTACTTCCTTCTGTTTGCCATGAACCAACTGCCAATCAATTTCCCCCCGCTGGTCCGGTTTCTTTGTCTGTCTGTGTGGGAATTTGCAACGTTTGGAGTGGTGGCTCTTAAACTCCCGATGATGGAAGCCAGAGTTTCCTGAAGCTTAACCAACAGCTCTGGCCTGCCCAAGCCAGACAGGTTACATTTGTTTAATTTCGAGCAAAACTTTTATGGTTTGGTTAGTAGCAAGGGAGGCACTGCACATTCCTCTGCTTCCTGCGTGTATGTCTAGATTCCGTCTCAAGAAGCAAACTGAGTTTATGGCATAAATATTACAGTCAGGAGTTACACAGCTCTGGTGAAGGCTATAAATATGATGGCACTTTTTGTTTAAACAAATGCGTTTTGTTTTTGTTTTTTGCAATGTGGTTTTTGCAACCCTTCTGCCGATGGTAGAGAGGAAGGATCTTCTCCATGTCAGTGATATTGACTATTAATCTCAGATATGTGATTTTTAAAAAAGCAATTATTTGCAATGCTTTGGTCTTTCAGGAGGTAGGAAAGGCCAGCTGGAAGACCAGCTTCCTGTGTTCCAAGAGTGGGCCACCCACACCTTCGTACATAATTATAGTCAAGGTTTTATTAAGTTATCTGATTTCCAGGCAACTGGGTGCCCCTAGCTGGCAAGGGGAAAGTGAGGAACATGTTGTCCTGGACAAAAGTCTGTATCCTCTTCATTACTTGTAAGTAGAGTAGACCCACTGAATCAAAATGTTGGATAAATCCTAATGGTTCAGTGGATCAGCTCTAGTTAGGATAAATTTATTTATTTATTACATTTATTTATATGCTATCTTTCTCCTGGATTAGGATCCAAGGAGGCTCACAACAGAATAAAACAATACAATTTTAAAACACAATTAAAATCATGACATCAAAATAACATGTTAAAAAATAATATGGCTTAAGCCAATGTCCCCAGCCATTTTGCGCATTCCTTTCTCTTTCCAGTGCTTCATAGCCCCAAGAAGTGTCCAAGAAGTTGCTGGGGATCAGGGATGGGAGCCAAACTGAGCAAGGTGTATGCACTGAACAATGAAATCGATGAGACATAAATGTTGCAGTGGTCATGTGTCCCGTTTTATTGACAAGAGGCCTCAGTTTGAAGGGTGGCCAGAGGACAGGTTTCTGTTTGAAGGCTGTGGAGAGAGACAGGCTGAAGGGAGAGATACAGGCTGTTTGGAGCAGACAATCAGGATGCAACTGGCAAAAAGGTGGAGGCTGGTCTGGGGAGCAGATATAAAAAGGGGAAGGAGGAGCTGAGAGTGGCGGAGTGTGGACTTTATCACATGGGAGGAAACTGTCCTCCTTCATTCATTAAATAGATATTAAATTGTGTTAATTGTGCAATCGGGGGGAGGGGAGATTATCACACCCCAATGTGGTTCTCCTGTTCTTGTCCTATCTGTAAACAGAAATTCCCATTAATACCAAATTATGGGTCCATTACTGTTTACAGATGGGATAAGAACAGGATAAGTGTGCATGGGTGTGATAATCTTCCCGTTCTTCAAAACTGCCCTGCTAACTGCTGCTGGGAGATAGGTGGTAGTTGCCCAGTGGCATAGGTGCTGTGCACCTATGTGTGTGATAACACCCATTCAAACCTGTCCATGCCTGTTCCCAACCCATGCCCAAATCAGGTGAAAAATGACATGCAATGATCTCCATAGAATCACAGAGTTAGAAGGATCATCATGTCCAACTCCCAGCTGTGCAGGAAGACACAATCAAAGCACTCCCAACAGACGGCCATCCAGCCTCTGTTTAAAAAGTCTCCAAAAAAGGAGACCCACTGCACTTCAAGGCAGTGTGTTCCATTGTTGAACAGTTCTTATCATCATGAAGTACTTCCTAATGCTGAGGTGGAATCTCTTTTCCTGTACTTTGAATTCATTGCTCTGGGTCCTATTCTCTGGAGCTGCAGAAAACAGACTTGCTCTATCTTCATTGTGACATCCCTTCAAGTAAACAGGGCTATCATATCACTTCTTAACCTAAAGATACCCAGTTCCATAAGTTACTCCTCATAGGGCATGATTTCCAGATCTTTCATCATTTTGGCCACTCTTCCTCTGGGCATGCTCCAGACACACAGGATTTTTCACCCTAAAGATTCATAGCAGATTTTTATCCCTGCAAACATTCTTGTCCCCCCCTCCCCAGATCCCCCCCATCCTACTTACACCAGTTGTAAATGAAATATTACGTCTTTGTGTGCTTGCTTTTAGTACAGTGATATGATTTAAAATAAGAGTAGCATGCATTCTTGTTCATGAGCCTACTATGGTTTTCCTTTCTTTCTGGGAGTTGGTAACTTTCATGTCAATGTGGTGGCAAATCTACTCTGGGTTTTTCTCTAAATTTTAAAGCTGCTGAACTCTGCCCCACTGATATGGAAATCATCACCTGCCATTTTTGTTCCCTTTTTCTTTGACTCCAGCAAAATCCTTCTGCTGGCTTAGCCAATGATGATTGTCTTTTCTCATCTTCCTTCACTTCAAGCTGTACCTTTTTGCAATTGCTGATTTTACAAGCCATAAAAGCTGACTCTGCTTGTGGTTCATCTGTGTCTATAGGGTAATAAAATCTACACTTCACCCACAGGCACTGTCAGCCAAGGCATCCCTGCACTTGTGGTTGTATAAAATGATCCCAAATTGTTTGGTCAGGCTCTGTATGGAAGAATTACATTTCAGATCTCCCATAAAAGAAGCATTAGGTTATTGCCGTATTAAAAGAAATCATTTATGAGGTTCAATTTTTATTTAAGTGTAATTCCAAGCATGTGTGTCGGGGTATAAAGAGAAGCAATGGTGGCTTAATGCTAGTTTTTTTTTTCTTTTTTGGAAAAAGAAATCCCACCATGAAATAAATGGAAATGTATTCAGAAGGTATGTTGTACCAAACTCTGATTAGTTATTCTACAAAAGTTAGGCTGCTAAACATATGTTAATAAGGAGGTCAGTGTTTTCATACAGATGAAAGTTTAGAGCATTTCCTGCCACTGAAAACTTGTCACTCAGGCTTAAATGTCATGTTAATGTTTCCTAAAAGTAAAGATTCAGAGAATTTTCCTTCTGCAAAGTTAATTAAAAGTCCAGCAATGGATCAGGATGTGTAGCAGCCATGATGAAACAGAAAAATTTAAGAAGACCATAGGAATGAAAGCTCTGTCCAGTTCAGCATCCTTTCTCCCACAGTGGTCAAGAAGTCTTTGGGAAATCTGTCTTCTGTTATTGTTCTTGAGCAAATCCTACTCAGAGATTTGCTGCCTTCAATTGTGGAGGCATCTTTCAAAGAGGAAGCTGATTTAGCCCGCTTTAGCCTTAAAAGGCATAAAGAAATTGAATATGAGCTTTTGTGGATATAGATCCACTTAGATGCAAAGGATCAGAAGAAGTAGATGATATCCATGAAAGCTCATGCTAGAATAATTTACCAGTCTGCCCCTCAAAGGTGCTGCTGGATTTCTTCATGCCCTTTTTATGGAGGTATCATATTGCCTTAGTTAACTGTTCTTAGTTTTCAATGCATGTTAAAAACACATTTACCGGAGTAAGCCTTCCCTGTTTAATCTACCCCAAAATCTCTTTTTTGGACTGCCAATCAATGTATATGTTATTTCCTGGGTATTTGAGCTTTGTGTATATTTTTAAAGCTTTATTGATGTATAATCAGCCCTGGTGGCGCAGTGGTTAAATGCCTGTATTGCAGCCACTCACTCAAAACCAGAAGGTGGCGAGTTCAAGACCAGCAAAGGGCTGAAGCTTGACTCAGGCTTGCATCCTTCCGAGGTCGCTAAAATGAGTACCCAGATTGTTGGGGGCAAATAGCTTACAATTGTAAATGAAGCTGTTTGTTTAACAAATTGTAAGCCGCTCTGATAGTCTTGGCTGAAGAGTGGGGTATAAATAAAACATTATTATTATTATTATTATTATTATTATTATTATTTTGAAAGTTTTAAATATATGTGATATATAAATATTTGCAAATAAATAAAATGGCATTATCCTCCATGGTTGCTTTCACCACATCAAGAAGAAACAATGTTTGTCAATGAAGTCTATCAAATTGGAGGGAAGTACCCAAATCCCATGGATAAATAAGATTTAAACCTGGGGATATCCTGCAAGAGCGGGATTATTTTCAGATTATGTTGTGCGACTTGGGCATTAATGCAACATTAACCCGTGTAGAAAGTCACAAAATCATGCCACTTTTTAACTTTGGAAACACCCTGAAGTTAAAAAGCGGTATGATTTTGCAGCTTTCTGGATGGGTTAATGTAGGGTTCATGTCAAAATTGCCCAACATGTCTGAAAACAATCCCAGTCTTGCAGGATATTCCCAGGATTTAAACCCCCTTTATCCATGGGATTTGGGCACTTTTCCTCCTGTGTGATAAACTCCTAAGTTATTTGTTAAGAATATTTGTTGTTATTAATTTCTTGGCAAAGAAGGGGGTTTCTTGATGCTTGGGAAATACTGTCAGGGGGAAGAGAGGCAAATTGAGATTTTTAGTACTTCAACAGTATTCGTCTGTGCAAAAATATATGATTCTTTCTCTAGACAGAGACATGTCTTCTGCTTTAAACATATGTTTCCTGGACAGACAACTGTGTTTTTGGTGTATAAAATACTGCTCCCTGCCAAGGAAACATGTTTTATATGCAGAAAAGCCACATGTGTTTTCTGTGCAAAATAATTTCAAGGTGGGAACTGTAAAAAATGTTTCATGCCCTTATTCAGTGGGGAAAATTCTGGAGGATTTTTTTCCTTGTCTGGCAGGATGACATACGTACACCTCAAAGATTTATGTCCCGAGAAAGAACATGGAAACATTACCTTTTGTGCTCCCTAAATTCCCAGCTCGCAAGGTGATGCTAGCTGGGAGAGAATTGTGGTCCAAAAGTACCATTTCCAGGCTCTGAATTATGTGCTATGTGAAGAATTTATCTATCATATTATTAGGTTCATTGGATGATCCCAGGTTCTAGCAGTTTTGGTGATGGTAGAAGATTGTTACCTATTTTCTCTTCACCATGCCTATCTATTCCTCTATCATATTCCCTTTCCTCATTTATCTTTTTTGACGGGTCTGCCAAGCAGCTGGTCTGTATTCCTTTTAGCTATATGTAATAGCTAACATATAACATATAATACAACTTCCTTCAATCAGGTGCCCTCTTGCTATGTTGCACTACAGGAATTAACAATTAGTGTAGCTGTACATGATTCCAGATCCATGACCCATGGACTGATCTTCCCATATTTGTCCATATTCACATCACCACCATTAAATAATGTGGGACCTGAACACTTTTTTGGATGTGTGTGGCGTCTTGGAACCAAACCTCTGTGAATATGGCGAGGCCACTGTAATCTATTACACTGGGTGGCAGGAAGTAGGTTAGGGAAGCCTGGCATTATGCAACATTTAATTTTGTAAGCTTTAAAGAAAAAGGAACTACTACCTTTGCTCTCTTTGTACAGAATAGTGGATGGCAGTAGGAAGATGCAAATAATTTTTCATGTCTTATATTTATGCAAATGAAAGAGTGAGAGACTTATATTTTAATGGAAGGAAAATATTCAAGAGAGGGGTATGAATATCTCTGAAAAGGTCAGTTTGCCCTCATTTCCAGTATGTGATATTTCTGCCTCTACTGTGTGGAGCTCAAATGGGCCTTTCAATCTGGCAAGGTTTCTTGCTATTTCTCATCCATTTTAAACAAATCAGTTGGACATCTTGTTTCATAAGTCTTCTCTTGTTGGTTTTAACTAACAGGTGTCATCCTATTTATTGATCAGATGTAATTTTCTTCCTGACAGTAAGAGTTATAGTTTTAACTATCATGGGCAGGAAGACCAGCAGGTCCAAGCTCTGACTTTAAACAAAACAGCTTTCTTACCAGAATGGGAAGTTACTGTTCAGGACTCCAGCCAGCCAGTTAGCCAGGCCCAGTTCTATAATACACCATTCCATTCTTTCTTCCTAGCAGGTTCATGGGCCTTTTTCTTTCTCTGACCCATAGAAACTCAATGTTCAATGGCTACGGAGCACCCTCAGGTCCTGTTAGGCTGCTATTACCTCCTTTAGTTTTGTTTCCCTAAAAGTACTTTAGCATTTTCCCTGAATTTGGGACTCTCTCAAGCATGCTCCTAGGTGTAGACGGTGCCATCTTGGTCAGATGAGAACCCATAAAGAAGGAATGACTTTGCTATTAGTTCTGTAAGATGTATAACAGGGACCTCCAATTATGCCCATGCAGAATTTTTTAGGCTGCAATTTCCATAGTCCTTTGCTATGGGCTATACTGGTAATGGCTCAGGGGAACTCTAGCTAAAAAGCACATCTTTTCAACTAAGGTGGAGTGCTGTTATTGCCTGTCCAGATGTTTTGCAAATTCTTTGATGGCTCTGAAGTGCTAGATAAGTAGAAATTATTTGAAGGTGCATATAAGTAATGTCCTGTGCAAGAATTTTAAAATAGAGGTCCCAGAGTAGGAAGCAGCATAGGACAATAAAATGCCATCTGAGAAAACTGAAGATTATATGAATGGAGGACTGCAGAATCATGAGAATGAAGACAACAGGAAAAGAAGTAAAAGATCAAAAAGGGATATAGGGTATGCACAAGAATGCTTGGAAGGTGATATCAAGAGTATATATGCTGGATTATAAAGGGGAGTCTGAAAAAACAACAACCAAGTAAGCCTTTTTGTTTCCCAGAATCTGACTTTTAGAATATTCAGCTCCTTGCTAATATGCTACCCCAGCTGTTGAGGTACAGGAATATATCCATGAGACTAAATCAAATTAACATTATTTTTCTCTAACTCAGGGGGGAGATTGCTCAGTTTGAAATGTTGCCTCCAAAGAAGCTGTAATATACGCCAGTTGTTAGAAATGATACCATTAACAGCATCAAAGATTTCCCTCCCTGGTCATTGCCTAGACTAATTTCATTCTTCATTGCTTGTAGAGCTCAAACAACAATATTCATGTATAAGAAGGCAGTATCAGAAGATTTGGGAAAATAGCAAGGCACAAATAAGTACAAGAGAAAATTGTGTGGGGAGGACAATGTTCATTGAAGACTTGCATGCTTAGTAGCTATAGAATGCTTACTGACCATCAGAGAGCAGGGAATAAAGAAAAGTGGTGGCAGCACTCTTCCTTTCCACTTTGCTCTGTCTTCTCATCACAGCCAGTGTCAAACAAGGGTGCACTGAATCTATTATGGGTACAATTTTATTTAATTCTAGACTTAAAAGAAGATCTCCAAAGTTTGGAGGCCCTTGGAAAGCTCCTTTAAAGTGTGAGATAAAATCCAGGCCCTTGGAAAGCTCCTTTAAAGCATGGGATAAAACCCAGAGTAGATTGAATTGGCAAGGAAGCCACAGGTGTCAGGCCAAACTGGAAGGGGATAGATGCAACATTTTGTTGACTGTTCCACTTGCCTAATCATATAATTTCCACCCATACTAGATATGGTATGACACTAAGAGTGTCTTCACTGTGTTGCATTCAGCCTTCTGCCACTGCAGCATGTCGCTTCATTTTTCCATAACAAGAAATAACAACACAGTGTGTTTTGCTGCCCAGCTTTACACCATTATCCCCTGTTGGATGAGAGCAGGGAAGTATACAAAGTGATAACCTGGTACCACAGGTAAGCAAAATTTCACATTATGGGGTGGTGGAGATAATGTAAAGTTATGTATTCGAACAGTTTGGTAACCATTCCATGCCTGTCATATGGTGCATTCTGGCATACTCAGTTTTAATAGGTTTGCAGGTAGCTCGTGAGTCATATATTATACAGCAAACAAGAAACAAAACTTGGTCTCAGTGGCTAGTGAGGAGTCCTCCCTCCATTCCAACTGCCACTGCTGCGGCCTTTGTGAGAATAGCTGGCAGACACATATCCATCATTCCTTGGTTCCATTGGTTGGCAAGGAGACCCCTTTCTGTTCCAACTGTCACTGCTGTGCCCTCTGAGGGAAAGAAGAGCAGCCAGGTACATCTCTATCATGCTTTAATCCCAGTAGGTGTTGAGAAACCCTTCTTCCATTCCAACTTCCACTGCTGTGAGGGAGAGAAGAGCAGTCAGCATTTGTTGTACCGAATATCCTCTACCACTACCATCCTCTTTTCCTTATGTACCATGTCTTATTAGATCATCATCATCATCATCATCATCATCATCATCATCATCATCTTTATTTCTAGCCCGCTCCTCTGTGAGTACAATCGGAGCAGGGTACAACAAGATTAAAACATACAAATTAAAACACTTCATTGACCCATTTCCAGCCACCCTCCCCTTAAAAATAAATTAAATTAACAATAATTTAAAACCAACAACATTAAAAATATAATTCATCCTCCATAGTTCTTAAATTGAGGAGAAAAATAGCACCAGGCAAGGGGTCAAATTCAATTTATAGGTCCTGTTCGGAGCTGGGATCTAAGATGTGTCAGGGAAGGCCTGCCGGAAGAGATTCTAAACCTAAAGCAATGGAACTTTCTAATTAACAATCTGCAAGCTGCTCTGGGAACCTTTTTGGCTGAAGGGTGGGCTCTAAAGCTCTAACTCAATCACTCAATTTTGGAAAAATTACTTTTTTAGACTACCATCCCTGTAATTCCCCCAATTAGCATCATCTCTTACCATCCTAGCTAGGCTATTCTGAGGGCCATAGTCTGAAAAAAAAAATTAAAACTTTTCCAAGCTCTCCCAAGGGATATCCTGGAATATGTATGTTGGCCCAGCAGAGTAAAACCACACTGTAAAGATGGAAGGGGAAAGAGTTACAATGTAATAAATATTGACAGTCCACTATAAAAACAAAAACCTAAACCACATTTCATTGGTGTTAGCAAATATAGTGGTGTTATTGGATTAAGACCTTATTTTGGTAACCCTGCTCCAATTGTTGTATCCAGAGCCCATAGCTATACTTAGATACACGTCATTTCTCTGGCTTCACTGAGGTTGGATCATCTCCTTAATCCTGAGTAAGTGAAACCAATGGAGCTACTTCAGATTTAGTGCACCTATTAAAAAAAAAATCAACTAAACGCACCTGCACCTCCCAGAAATGAACCTTGCTCTGCAAAACCTCAGATTTTAATCAATCCATCTGGAGTTGGTATGTGTACTGAAATACTAACAACCTTTGGCAATGATTTTTTTTTAAAAAATGAACACACTTGAGAGAAAGAAGACTACATCAGTGCTCCTTCATCTGAACAGTGCAATGAAATATTTAAGCGAATATCAGAAATGAAATAAAACTATTATCTATACAATTATGGATTGCAGAATGTTCATTTGGGCATCATCCTAGTGAAGTTGAACAATAAAGAATTGTAAGGTGGTCTTAAAGTTTTGTTTTGGCACTTAAGCACTTCGAAAGAAGATATTATTATTAACCTTTATTTATATAGCGGTGTAAATTTACACAGTGCTGTACATAAATCTTAAAATTAGGCAGTTAAAAGATAGAGCAGGTACTACACTGACGGTCAGTCTACCCCACTCTGGAGTGATTTATGATATTTCTTATTTAAATTATAGTAATTGTGTTTAGATTGGTATCTACAAATATAAATTATGAATATTTTGTGTAAAACCTATCCCTCAGTTTGAATGATGCATAAGGGGTGAAAAGACCTGTTTTTGTCTATCATCATCATTATTATTATTATGCTGTAAATTTACACCATGCTGTACATAGAATCTTATAATTAGACGGATCCCTACTCTACATTACTAGTGCCATGTACTGAAAAATCTCCAGCTCTGCCTTGGAGTTCACATGCCAGCAAAGCCATTTCTAGTTAGTCTCTCAGTATATATTCCATCCCTTTGTCTGAAATCTTGTCAAAACTGACCATGAAACCATTCTTGTGTTGGCTGGTTCCTTTCCATAGAATGACTCGACTTTGAAATACAACCTGTATGGCCCTGCTGGCTGGAGAATTCTGGGAGGCAATCCATAACAGTAACTTTTCCAGGCTCTTCTCCTCATATGCAAATGAAATAATAGCACTTCCAATTAGTAACATCCATCTAATTCCTGGAATGAATATGAAATATTCACATAAAAGACAGAATGAAGAAGAGTAATTTCCTAGAAAAAGCTGCCGATGGTGGCCAACCTGTCAACATTTTCTGGCTTTCCTTAGTAACTTTCATTGGATGAATGGTTTTCTTTTCCATTATCATAAATTCCCTGATGCCTCATCTAGCCAATAACTCATTAGCTGGAATAATGACACCCTTCCAGAGCATGCAGTAACAGACTTACAGCTGCTAGTAACAAAACCACCAAAAGGTGTCTGTATTAACACATTTACTCATAGCAGTTTCATGGCCCTCCAACCAGTTAAACCCTTATGACCCTGCAACCAGTTAAAAATGATTGAGAGCGAGAGCTGGAAAAAGTTATTTTGTGGATTATAGCTCCCAGAATCCCCCAGTCAATATGGCCACTTTGCCAATCAATTTTTCCAAGGGTTCATCTAGGCTTTTTAAAAATGTGTTATGTTTTGTCTTTTTGTTCCCCTTTAAACCCTGCATAGGGAGTTGAGAACACCATCTTTTATGTGCAAGACAGCTCTGCTAGTCCTTTAAAAAGGAACAAGAAGCAAAAGTTAATTATAGATAGGCTAAATGTAGACTAAGTCTATACTTTTGTAGCAAAGGCCAACATTTGGGGACTTCCTTCCTTGCAGGATTGGCATCCCATTTTTCTACCAAGCAATTCGCAGAAAAAGTTAGTATTTTAAAGTTCCCAACAGGAAGGTTAGGATGAGAGATACTCACTTTGCATAGCCAGATCTAGGTTTTGTATGTGTGTTGGCAGGGCATCTTGGTAGTGGCTTGGGCAGCATCTTCTCAGTGGGTTCTCCTCCCCTCCACTATCACAATTGATGATTAATTCTGATCAATTTATTAGATATTTTTCACCAGTAATATGGCATTGGGAAAGGATTAAATCCCTCTGGGAGAGCGGTGTGGACTCTCTTTAGACCCACCAATGCCACTGTTAAACTGTTTTAACGTAATGGAAGATACAGTCATGGATCTCATGGTTGAAATAATAATAATAATAATAATAATGTCTGCAAAGGTCTTCGATGTGTTGAACCAACAGAAACGACCAACTGAATGGGTTGATACGGATAAGTTCCTCACAGTGGGATAAGTGTCTGTGAAGTTAGTGCAGACTGGAATCTCTTTCATAACCTAAATTTAGGCCATTACACAGCTGGTAAATCTTTTGAAAGAAATTTCATTTTGACCTCCGTTTACAGTTCCATCCCCAGCCCCCAACTCAATATCCCTTTCATACACAGGCCCACGGCAGTTATTCCCATCAAGAGGCTACAATGGATGTGCTGAAAAGTGGCAGAGTGGAGTATTACCTAAAGTGCTTTTATGCACACTGCCAAAGTCTTCAGGAAGATTAATCGGACAGAAGTACCTGAAAAGCTGGAAAAGCTTCAAGACACTTCTGAATAAATACATTCATTTGGACCTGATGTCTACTTCTCCTGTGCCTTGTAAATCCTTGAGGAATGCAACGGGGGCTTGGGATAGCCCAAAAAGAGATTTACAGAGGGTGTGAGCCAAAAAATGGAGGACATGTAAAGCTTTTATGCAGCTGACATTCTCTCTTTACTGAGAAAGCATTCATCTGTACATACCTGAGAAATGATATTTTGCGAACATACAACTTAATGTTATATGCCACTGAACTGGGAAGCTAGGAGTACTTGATTTTTGTTTTAAAAAGTGTTTTAGGTTTTTACTTCATTAGGAATGTGTTGTTGTTGTTGTTCCTCCTTTTCCAAGTTTTTCGCAGTTTAACAGTTTAAGCAGTAAAAACAAAGTTAGCTAAAATTCACAGCATATAAAAGTTAAAAGATAAGTAAACCATGAAAAAATATAAACCGAGTTAGAACATAAGCCATTAAAAGAAAAGAGCAAATAAAAAATCCAACATGCTACACAAGACCTGTTCTCTTTTTTAAAAAGTGAGTTCTTAAAGGTCTGCTAGAACAAGAAGGTCTTCACATACTTGTGGAAAGATATTAAAGTGAGTGCCATCCTAACCTCTATGAAAATGGAGTTCCAAACCCTGGGAGCAGCCACGGACAGGGTCCTCTCTTATATTCCCACAAGGTGCATTTGTGAGGGTGGTGGAACAGAGAGAAGAGCCTCCCCAGAATTGCTCAAAACATGGGAAGATTATATCTTTTAAAATTTAGCATTTGGACTGCTTGGAATAAATAAAATAAAATCAAGTGAAATATGCCTCTCTGAAATCAAATTAATTTTCAAGGTGAAATGTCATAGGCTATACTCTAGCCACTTATTTGTGCAAAACAGAAACATCACATTGATATTTTTGTTCTGGCCTTCAAACAAGACTGTTTGAATCCCCACCACACATGGATATTTATGTCAAACAAAATTTGTTCCTCTCTAAGCTAAAACTAGTATTAGCCACGTGCCTGTTGGTACCTTTTGACTCTCCCTATCTTCACACCATTGCATCAGGCTTAGGGGATCAGTTTTCAGCCCAATAGACCTTCTGAAGCCCCCATAGACTGCTGAACATGCCAAAAAACTCTGTTATTGTTGTATGCTTTCACGTTATTTCTGATTTATGGTGAACCTAAACTGAATTTATCATGGTTTTTTAAAAGCAAGATTTGTTCAATGCAGGTTTGCTACTGCCTCTTTTGAGGCTATGAGAGCATGATATGACTGAGGTCATTCAGTTGCTTTCCATGACTGAGTGGATCCAAACTTTGGTCTCCTAGAGTCCTAGTTCAACACTCAAACCACTACACCATGATGGCTTTCACCCTGGAAGACACAAACCCCCAAACAAACAAACACTACCACCACCAGACTGGAACTCTCCAGAGGTTTATTTCTGGATTTGAAAAATTGCCATTTTTTGATGTTAAAACAGTACAGGGGGGCACTGTGACTTATTTGAATGGTGAATCATCTGTCCTGGAGGCTTTCGGAAGAAGAAATCAGTGGGGCTTAGGACAAAAGAAGATTCAGCTGAGTGTGAACCAATGTGTGGATCCAAATCTGCTACCTGTGATGTCCCCAGCCTCCCCGGCCTCTCCAGCCCCCAACCGTCTCCAGCCCTGGCTTCCCCAGCCTCTCCAGCCCCCAGCCTCTCGTCCCCAGCTTCTCCATCCCCGGCCTCTCATCCCCAGTGCAAAAGTCATGGGAACAATGCTTTACCTCTGAACTGATTTATGGATTCGGATTGGGTACTGAATTAAGTGGTAAGCGATTCAAGTGGGAATGCGGCCCTAATGTGCTTAATTTGTACAATATTGGCTTGTCTGGATTTGGGGAAACCAGAATATGGCAACTTTACCCACCCTCCAATCACCACGTATAATGATGAACCTTCATTGGTCACTGACAGTTTTAATGCAGCATCTTTTTTTAATGCGAGGATGTCGTTTAAAAGAATGAACTGGCAATTCAATGAAGCCATTGAAATGCAGCTCTTTTCTGTTGTTTGAGCTCATATTATTATTTTTGGAATGGGATGAGGAGAAGGTCAAAATTGCTCACAGGGCAATGTTCAAAACACTACCTTTCCCCTTCACTGGTATATTTTGGATCACAGTTCAGAACTGAAATGAGCTGTGTTTTCATCTGTGCCTTCCAACGGACAATAATCCAGATCATAAAATATACCACTTAAACTTTGGCAGTCTCCTGTTCTGAGGAAGCTTTATTGCTTGGCTTTACCTTAACAGAGACAGTCCTTCTAGGATGAGGTTCAGACTGAGGTCACTCGAAAGAATATCACTTGTATTTTTTCCTAGAACTGTTATGTGGATAGGGACAGCAGAACAAAGCTGCAGGCTTGCCTTCCATACACTCCTGACATTTTACTACCTCAAAGACATACGGTTCACAGCTCTCCAAGTGCATCTCCCTTAGGAGCCAAGGGAAGAGGAGGAGGAAGAGAAGGAAGTGGAGGTGGAGGTGGAGGTGGTGGAGGAGGAAAAGCCTAAAGCAGAGTCATTTTTTTGTCTACTGTGAGACAAGATATCTTGTCGTTCACATTTGAACTTAGCCCAGATGTGATCTGGATGAACTCTCCATAAAGGTCAAGCTTGCTGATCTAATGGTGAATTTCCTAGACATGAAAATACAGAACAGGAGTAACATTTATAGAAGCACAATTTATTCAAGGAAATAGCTGCCTGATCCTTCAGTATCTGATATAGAAGTATTTGTCCATCATATATATATATATATATATATATATGAGAGAGATAGAGAGAGAGATAGAGATTATCCATCATATATATATATATATATATATATATAGTATTTGTCCCCCCCCCCCTCTATATATGTGAGTCTAGGAAACCCACCCTTGATTTTACCTTTTCAGTGGAAATACAATAAACATTGGGGATGCTTTGATTGGGAGTCCCTGCATGGCAGGGGGTTGGACTGGATGGCCCTTGAGGTCTCTTCCAACTCTATGATTCTATGATTCTATGGTCAGCTGTGGAGCTGTGGCCCCCAAAAGTAACTTTTCTATGTTTTGCTCTACCAAAGCATATTTGTGAAGGAAAACTGAAAGGTATGCAGTACTGAGACATAATAGTATATAACACCCCCCCCCCCCCAATTAATGAATGTCTAAATTGCTTTCTGGCTCAAAATTAAAGCAAGGAAAAAGTTTGATGAAAGAAGATGGCATATTCTTAAGAAATTTCACCTACATTCAGTGGTTTCTGTCTGAAAATAAAACACATTTAAGATGGAGGGTGAAAATAGCTAATATTTCAAGGAATTCCATAAAGTGAAGCTGTCTTGGATTCACAAGGGGAGGGATGTCTGATGGCCAGAAAGAGGGTTTTTTCTCTTTACAGCTGTACCATGTCATGGATTTCTGTGACACACATTTTTCTTTTCCTCTATCTTGTCCATTAGAAATCAAGCCAGGAGGACCTGCAATAAAATGTTGCAGCACGAGATGTGCTTTTGCTCAGTCATGACTTACTTCATGAGATTCCTTTCCAGTCCACCCCAGTTTTTCTGCTTGTCCTAAAAAGAGACACTCAGCATTCTGTGGCCACTGATTATTGTTAAGAACAATAAAAAGGGCTTTTTTGGGTATGTCCACAGTAAAAGGAAGAAGAAGGAAACAGCTGGGCCACTGCGGTCAGAAGATGGCAAAATGCTCACAGGGGACAGAGAAAAGGCAGAATTACTCAACACCTTCTTTGCTTCAGTCTTCTCAGAAAAGGCAAAGGGTGCTCAACCTGAGGATAATGGAGCAGAAGACAGAATAGGGGAATTTCAGCACAGAATAAGTAAATAGATAGTACAGTAATACCTGGTTAATCTAAATGAATACAAGTCTCCAGGACCAGATGAACTACATCCAAGGGTATTAAAAGAAGTGGCAAATGTAATATCGGAGCCATTGGCAACAATCTTTGAGAAATCCTGGAGAACAGGAGAAATCCCAGCAGACTGGAGGAGGGCAAACATTGTTCCTGTCTTCAAAAAGGGGAAAAAAGAACATCCCAACAATTATCGCCCAGTTAGTCTGACATCAATTCCAGGAAAGATTCTGGAACAGATTATTAAACAGAGAGTCTGCAGATATCTAGAAGATAATTCTATCATCACAAAAAGCCAACATGGGTTTCAGAGAAACAAGTCATGCCAAACAAATCTGATCTCTTTTTTTGATAAAATCACCAGCTTGGTAGATGAAGGGAATGCTGTGGATGTAGTATATCTTGATTTCAATAAGGCCTTTGACAAGGTTCCCCGTGACATTCTTGCAAACAAGCTTGTAAAATGTGGACTAGACAAGGTAACCGTTACTTGGATTTGTAACTGGTTGACTGACCGAACCCAAAGGGTGCTCAACAATGGTTCCTTTTCATCCTGGAGAGAAGTAACAAGTGGGGTCCCACAGGGTTCTGTCCTGGGCCCAGTGCTATTCAATATCTTTATTAATGACTTGGATGAAATTATTGAGGGCCTAATTATCAAATTTGCAGATGACACAAAATTAGGAGGAGTAGCTAATACCCCAGAGGACAGGATCAAAATGCAAAATGACCTGAATAGACTGGAAAGCTGGGCCAAAGCTAACAAAATGAAATTCAACACAGACAAATGTAAGGTTCTGCACTTAGGGAGGAAAAATGAAATGCACAGATATAGGATGGGGGACACCTGGCTGAATGAGACAACATGTGAAAAGGATCTAGGAGTCCAAGTAGACTACAAATTGAACATGAGTCAACAGTGTGATGCAGCAGTTAAAATTTTAGGCTAAATCAATAGAAGTATAGTGTCTAGATCAAGAGAAGTAATATTACCACTGTATTCTGCTTTGGTCAGGCCCCACCTGGAATACTGTGTCCAATTCTGGGCACCACAATTCAAAAAGAATGTAGAGAAACTGGAGCGTGTCCAAAGGAGGGCGACTAAAATGATGAAGAGTCTGGAAACCAAGCCCTATGAGGAACGCCTTAGGGAGCTGGGAATGTTTAGCCTGGAGAAGAGAAGGTTAAGAGGTGATATGATCGCCCTGTTTAAATACTTGAAGGGATGTCACATTGAGGAGGGAGTAAGCTTGTTTTCTGCTTCTCCAGTGACTAGGACACGGAACAATGGATGCAAGCTCCATGAAAAGAGATTCCACCTCAATATTAGGAGGAACTTCCTGACAGTAAGGGCTGTTCGACAGTGGAACACACTCCCTCGGAGTGTAGTGGGGTCTTCGTCCTTGGAGGTCTTTAAGCAGAGGCTGGATGGCCATCTGTTGGGGATGCTTTGACTGGGAGTTCCTGCATGGCAGGGGGTTGGACTGGATGGCCCTTGTGGTCTCTTCCAACTCTGTGATTCTATGATTCTATGATTAGTTCAGCTCTCACTGGGAGATTTTAAAAATCCTCTTCTTTACACCTATTTCCTTTTGCCAGTTTCCTAAACTAGGAGCAGCTCAATGTTGATTTTTTTAAAATCTCAAGTTCTTCTGTCCTAAATGTATGATTTGCAAATTTTGGTGAATATTTCAAAACCAACCGAAAATGAAAGTTTCACTCACCTTCACTAACCAAATTCAATAGGCACAGCTGTTCCCAACATGGAAAGGGCTGTGTTGTATCTACTTCCCATAGATGTGTTAAAGACTGAGACCATCTTAGTAAAAGGTGGATGCAGCCTTTTAAGAAATAATAATAATAATGATACCACTACTACTACTACTACTTATTATTATTATTATTATTATTAATATCCTGCTCTTTTCCCAGAACTGGGACCCAAAGCAGCTCACAATATTAAAAGAACAGTACAATACAGTTAAAAACATAGAAAAGTGATACATTAAAAAAGAATTAAATTTCTGGCCATGAGACATCCCTCCCCGGTGTCTCAAGGAATGGGTTCAAGTGATGAACAACTTTTAAATATGCTAAAGCACTCCTGATCACTGGAGAGACCTGGGCCTCCAGGTTCAAAGCTGAGTCCAGGAGTAAACCCAAAATGTGAACCTGCGTCTTCAGGGGAAGTGTAATCCCATCTAACACAGGCTGTATCCCTAATACCTAGGCCTGGATAGATGTACTTGTCATTTCAGTTTTTTTTCACATTTGTTATTTTTTTTAAAAAAACTCCAAAGTCCTTGCAAAATATTAAAATGGATATTTGAAAAGTTTGGGAAATTATTATAAAAACGAGCTGAAATAAAATCATCCAGAGTGGAGTCCTCTAGATTTTTCACATACAACTCCCTTCAGCCACACCAAGCATGGTCCATGGTAAGAAGCAGTAGCAGCAGCAGCCCCAAACATCTGAAGGGCCAAAGTTTCTTCACTCTTATTTTTGCTTGACATCAGGGAAGTAGCTTCTTGGGGCCTTGTGAAAAACAGGCAGCATTAAAAAGAAAAGAAAATATTTTGAAACTGCTTTAAAATAGTAGTGGAATAGAGTTTAATTCATTGGTCAGAGTGATATCCCTTACCTATGCCAGCGTTATTTTAAATGTTTGGATTGGATCTTGCTAAACGTAGAGATGCCTCAGTGAGTAATGTTGCATGTCCACAGGTCTGTGAAGTATTTAAGAGTATGTTTTAATTAGCCTTAACTTGGCAACGTTCTTGAAGTTTAAGCATGCATAGACATAATGTAACTCTCTAGGCCAGAGATGAAGGATGTGGGCCCCTCCAGACATTATTACATTCCCATAATCCCTCATAGTAGCCCATCCTGGTTGGGGAGGTCTGCCTTTCCGGCTCTTGGCTCCCCAAACAACCATGCATTTTCATTCAATCTGTAATCTGCTCCACCAGTCAACAGAAGATCAGCATGTATTTTGCTTAGGAAAAGAAAAAAAATCACATTTTTTTTTTTAAAAAGGAGTGGACTACTTTTAAATTCCATTAATTTCTATGATGAGAGTAAAACAAGCACAGAACATTCACAATGAGATCAATGGGAGTTAACTTGAGACAGACTGCAACCATACTCTTTGTTTTCTATGTACATACTTGCTGTATCTCAGCCTTCTGAATAATGGTGCAATTCATTTGCCTGAAACAAAGGGCTCCTTTGAGTCTAAAAGTGGTGATCGCGTGTCTTTCTCTTAGCACATCTAAGCCCAGTGGATGCTGATGTCTTCCATGTCTTTGGGGTGGTAAATCTGGGCTGGATTTTGGTACAGATTTTAAGGGTATTATCCAGGGTTCTGGACTCTATTCCCCAAAGAGGTTCAGCACCTTGGCTAGCTGCTTTGAAGTCCAGATGGGATTTCTCAGCCGAGCAACATGGGAGCCACCAGCTGCTACTATCTAAGTTTGCAATTCTATACAAATGAAACTTATAGGTGGGCAATAACTTAGGACAAGCTGAAGTTTCACAAAAGTGCATAAACTTTTGAGTTCTCCAGAACTTTTAAGCACAATAGATTTTTAAAAATAGAAAGAGGGAGAGGAAAGAAATGAAATGCAAAGTATTGCCCATAAATTGCTGTGGCTAGGACATCTGCAGTGAAACCCAGTCCCAATGTGGAGAAACCAGCTTGACTGAGGGCTCTTCCAGATTAGTATAAATAAATGAGAACTCTGATAATAGAGATCCTTGATTATTACTGGTTAGTGCCTCTTCATACTTTTTGCACCCACAGAAACCTCTCATTCAGCCCCTATTGAAGCCATTGAGGGTAGCGGGAGGAGGAACGAAGCTGTATGATACTGTAGGCAATTGGCTAATAATCATTCAGGTGTTGTTGGTGCCTTTGCTGTTGAGGTTCTGTGATCCCATGGGCAGGTCTTCTTTTTTAAAGGAACAACATTCTAAAACTCTTTAACGTGCTGTCAGGGATTTTCCTTCCATCCAGAAAGGAAGAGGAGGAATGGCCCAGGAACTCATTATGACTCATCTGTATTGAACCATACAAGTCTTTTAGCTTTTTGTGGATTTTTATGTTGCAAAGTATTCTGTTTTCCCCCTCTCGTGGGAACAAATACAGCAACCAATACAGGTGCCAGCAGCAATATTTACTCCATTTGGAGATTTCAGTGACTGATAGGTGTGCAGGTGTGAAGGAATAGTATGTCTTCATTTCTTTTTAAAAAAGTGCATGTAATTCAGACAGCTGCCTATTGGTTAGGGCCAAGCAAGGAGGTAAAAGGAGGGTGTACAACAGGGATGGGTAGGAAGGGACCTGGAATAGTGTTTTAAAAGGTTTCGCCTGGATCTTATGCCTCCAGAAGGTTCTCAAATCCTCCCAAACACCTGCTGGGAGCATATGATCCAGGATAAACCTTTTAAAACAATGCCCATTTCCCTTCTTGTTTTAAAAGAGGCCTCTCCTGAGCCTAAAATGGCCCACTTCCATCTTTGTTTAGAGAAGGGCCCTGGGGGCCATAAAAATGGTCCCAGGGGCAAATGTCACACTTTGTGACATAGGCCACACTTTGCCCACCTTTGGACTACCATGATTTACATGGAGAGGTTTCCAGTTCATTCTCTGGGATTCCCATACTGAACTGGGAAAGACCTGTGTCTGAAAGACCTGTGTCTGCAAAGATCCTACCAGTTACTGTGATAAATACTGATCTTGATGGATTAATATTGAGCTACATGGACAATTCAGCCCTCATGTAGGCAAATGCTGGGGAGCATGAGGGATATTTTTCAGGTTGGCTAACACATACTCTACTGAAACATGGCTTAAGTGGAAGAGCTGCGGATTAAAGGGATGAGGATGGGGCTTAATAGGGAAAAATTAATTGTAGGAAGATCTAACAGTGAGATTTTATAAGTTTTTATAAGTTTTTTATAAGATTTTATAAGTATAACATCATAAGGAAGATCTAACAGTGAGATTTTAGAGGGAGGTGGTCCTTGTAGGAGGTTCCTATGGAATCTAGTTCTGCCACAGAATTGAAAACACAAGCCGTCTTTAATAAATCTCTGTTCTTGCCTGACAACTGAGCAAAGGCACTAAGTGCAAAGCAGCAAAGGAGGGGCTTGGAAGGAGAGATTTGCTCCACATGCACATTATAGAGCCAAGTGCATGTGAGAAAATATTTTCAGGGGTTCCTCCTCCCCCGAGGAAACAGCTTAATCAAATAATCCATTTTTATTGGACAAATTGGTTAGAAAAGTAGGATGCTTGGCTCTCCTCCAACACTAATAATGCTATTAACAGGAGACATGGTGGAACTGATGCCAGATTAGAAAAAGCGTGCATGCTTTGATAGACAGAAGTGGAATTTTGTGAGAAAAAATACATTTCCATTGCAGGAGTTCCTGAAATATACCATTCCTGACAGAAATCTGTCAGGAGAAACATTTCCCTCCTTTTTCTAAATTGTCATTTTGAATTAGAAACCCACAGGGGGAAGGGGAATCATCGTAAGGACTTTATCGCAGTGCCTCTGTCGCTTGACTTACCTTTTCTGAATTTGAGTCAAATTCGGAAGTAACGCTGATTTTATCGCATGGACTTTTCCCTCAGAATGGCTTCTTGCTGCCTCCAGTGTTGAATTTGGGTCCTGTAAGTCGCTTCGGTGGCCATTTTTTCCAAATCGAAAACTTTGGAATGGGAAAAAATGTCCACTGAAGCGATTTACAGGGTCCAAATTCAACACTGGAGGCAACAGGAAGACGTTTTGAGGGAAAAATCAGTGCAATAAAATCAGCGTAAACTTCCAAATTTGGCTTAAAGTCAGGAGAGGTAAATTGGGCACTAGAGGTGGTGCGATAAAGTCCTAAATCAAAGATGAGCCAGCCATATGGGGATTAGGATTAAGCAGAAGCATTTTTTTACTTGCAGAAATGTCCTTCGGATGACAAAACTTCTTTTAGCCAATTTCTGCTGCTTGATGTTGCCACCTCACTCTGTCTAATTGTAGGGCTGGATTACCAGATTACCATGAGTCGACAGATTACCACAGATCAACTCAAATTAATTTAATCTGAAGAATTTCACCAGAAACAAATCATCTATGTCTAATTTAGGATGCAGTCCCACATACTATTTACTTTGGAATAAGTCCCATAGAACCTAATAGCACTTACTTTTAAGTGGACTTCTATGGAAAAGCACTGTTACTGTCTCATTGAGGTTGCAATGCCATATCCGTTTACCTCTTATAAAATATTTATCATGATACATTTTATAGAAGATCAATAATAAATGTAAAAAGGGATGTGTTTTAGTGTAAATGTTAGAGGGTGGACAGCTACCTGATGAGGATGCTGAAACTTCTGAATGTATAAAATAAGTGTATTTATATCTATATCTATCTATGGCTGCTTTTGCTTTGCAGAAATAAAGCAGTTTGATGGTGTTTTATCTGCATGGCTCCATCTTATGAAATCCTAGGATCTGTAGTTTGTTGTTGCACCAGAGCTCTCTGATAGCATGTCGCCATGGCAATTAAAGTGGTTTCAAACTGCTTTATTTTGGCAATGCAGGTGCAGCATTTATCTACATCCATCATTGGTTCTGTCTATGCTTCAGGTTTTAACTTCCAGAATCCCAGGCCGTTGGCTTCTGAAGGACCAAAGGCTACTGATTTAGAGGTCTTCAATCCTAGATACTGAGTTTTTTTATTTGTGGTGCTTCAGATTTAGGAGATTATCACACACCTTTTTTCACCCGATCCATGTACAGGTTCAGCACAGGCTTAAATGGGCGAAAATGGATTTTATTGAACACTTCCATGCCCAACTCAGCTGCATTGCATACCCAATCAAGACTCCTGGCATACCTTTCAAATAAATGATACTTTCCCATTCTTTGAAAAGTACTCCAGGAGTCTGGATCAGGTAGGCAATGTGGCTGAACTGGGCATGGAGGCATGCGACAAGATCCATTTTTACGCATTTAAGTCTGTGCCCAGCCCGTGCCCGAATCGGGTGAAAAAAGGCATGCAATAATCTCTTAAATGTTTAATTCCATCTTAAAACAGATAAACTTTTCATCTGTAGCACACGGTCATGTAGAATGGTTTGGAATGAAACAAATGAATCATTGCTTTCTTTGACCAAAATTAGAATTCTTGTCTTATCACAAGGGGGAAAATATTCATAGACTTTCTGATATTTTGTATATATTAACATATTTGAATGTGCTCAAATTTGATTTTTCCATGGAGACCGTATTCCCAAGGGACCACAACAGCAGCACCCCATCTCCTCTCCCCAGTCACTTGCCTTTCCCAAGAGGGTCCCACTGAGGAAATGGGGGCACTGTGGATATTCATGGTTTTTCCACTTTCGCAAGGGTCCTGTGCTCCTAACCCTCTCAAATGTGCAGGGCCAACTATTCTTCTTGCTGTTAATTTCCTTCTGATTTCACTGCCTACAGTCCTACACCCAATTTTTATTTTCCTTCTGATCTCTCTGTCTATAATACTGCCCCAAACCACAGATATATGCACACTCTCACTCTCTAAAATCTGAAATTTTGGATAATGACACTTCTTGCACCTCATGAATTGGACGACAGTCCATGAAAATCCAGTAATAAATGTGTCACTTGTTAAGGTGCCATATAATCCTTTGTAGCCATGCAGATCTACAGTCTACTTAAGTTTACAAGTAACCATTACAGCAACAGCTACACATTTGAATGGCACTTATCAGAACTGAAGGCCATTGAAAGCTTACTGCTGTATTTTCAGGGCACACATTTTGATCGCTAACAAAAAATACTAATAAAAACACTCCTCCTGTTTGAAAGTTTCCCATTCAGCAACCATCCAGGCAAGCAAAGTACCCAAGTGGAGCTAAAGAAGACAGAAAGCTGTTCCTTGTGTTTAAATTTGAATGGCTAAGGGTCCTGCAAGCCCTTTCCAAAAGAGAAACAGTTGCTTATAGAGGTGACCAAACACATGCTCCATTCAGAGAGCCATTTGCATTCAGCAGAACAAGGTGTTACTTGTACATTTATGATAAGCAATTTGCTTACCAGGAGGAAAAGAGGAAAGGTCTGTTAATTCTGGGTAGTAAGGACATGTAAAATAGGGGATTTAGCTGTTGAACAGGCTTTCTAAATCCCCATCTCTGAATAAGATGACAGCTTGGAATCCCCATGGAGTACAGATTTGTTTTTCTGGCGCTGTTAGTATGAGGAGACTCCCATACAAGTAATTCAGAAAGAGAAGCATTTAAAGAAGGAAAAACACAGCCTCTTGATAAATATTTAAGCTACTTTCTAACACACACACGTATACACACAACCTATTCACAGGCAACGAAAAGGCTGCAATGTTTTGATTTAAAAAGCAACCAAGGCTAAAATATGCAAATGTTTATTGGCACAGGGCACCATGCTGCGCAGCAGCCATTTTCTAGCTGAATCAGATGTAAATTGAGGTCAGAGGTCTGCAAAAGGCCATTGCCTAACTTGACCTGCCTTCAAAAAATCTGTGATTTAAAGACTAGAAAGAGAGAGAATCATTTTTAGTTGGAAAAAGGAAGTGTTTCATGGGTTTTTTTTTAAATAATGGAACACAACTATAAGATCTACATAGTTACACACAATTAAGGATAAATTACCACCAGATTTTTTTATTCAAAATAATTTATATTCAAAATAATAGTGTTCCTTTATTTGTTTTAGGAGCCATCATATAATTATTTCATAATGAATTGTATGTGCTCGTGTAATATTGCTAAGCATTCATTACAAATTAAAAAGAAAGAGCATTTCTTCAGCTTTAGGCAGGGTATTATTTTCAGGGCTAAGACATAGGTAGCAGGAGCTGAATGTGCAGAAAAGCACCGGGAAGAAGTTATAACTGAAGGAAATTCCCAGTCCAGATGGCAAGCCTATGATAGAGTTGCCTGCCCAGCAAAGACTGCTTCACATGAAACATATTGGGTTCCCTTTAGAATATTATGCAGCTTGAACCATTTGTTTTCTACACCTAAACAAGGAATTAAGAGCAAAGAATACAATTTTAAAGCATTATTAAAGTTACAGTGACAAGTAGTTACATACACAGACTTCTGTTCACATTTCACATCTTTACCAGCTCATCAGCTACTTGGCCACACATAACTATAGGCACAGGGAGACAGAGTATGTAGCTGATGAACATGAGATATGATGAGGTGGTCTCCCTTTATATTATAAATATGTCAGTCTGGTTGGGTGAACCAAACTGGGGACTGGTAGGCTGAGAGTTACTTCACTGCCAGTAAGATGCTTTATTCAGAATTCTCAAACTTGGCCCCCTCCAGGTATTTTGGACTACAACTACCATCAGTCCTAGCCAGCATAGACTTTTCCTTAAGATGAGAAAAAATGTCTTAGGTAGCTATCACACTAGCGAGCAAACAGGATTTAAATAAGAGTTAAACTTAGAAAACCCGGAAATGTTGTGTGATAAACTTCAGGCATTTCCTGATTTTCTCTAGTTTAACTCTTGTTTCAATCCCATTCGTCCACTAGTGTGATAAAGCAGATAAAGACATAAAATGAAAGGTGGGTCAACAACAAAGGAAATGAAAGCCTTCTCCTTCTAGTCTTGAAAATTCCTGATCATCATACACAAAGTCTGGTAAACTTTCCTGTTCAGCAGCTTCCTTCCTTAGAGGATGTCTCATGGTATAACAACCAATGTGTGGAATTAGATCTGCCGTCCCTCCACCCCATACAGTCAGGAAAAAGGAAAGAAAAATAGTTTCTTGCATCCTAGTGAGGATTACGTTTACATTGTTTTAAAAAACAGAACAGCTCCCCCAATGCTGTATGACAAAATTATTTTGAAATGAGAACTTTGAAAAAGCAGTGTGTGATACAACAATGAGCCAGCCGTTCTGAGAGAAAGGCAGAGGGAAAGGAGAAGAGAAGAGAAGGAGAAAGAAGGAGAGTAAAAAGAAATAATGGACCAGTATAAATCCTTTTTCTGAGCCTAAGAAGTTGTTTGGATCCCAGCCCATGCTAGTCTCTGGACACAGATCTGCAACATCTTGGCTCTAACCACAGCAGACCTTTATCCAGTTCTTTGGAACTTATATTACAAAACAGCCCGGAGCACATTCTTATCACCTGGTCTAGTATGCTTCACATACTACTCTTAGAGAGATGTGTTTGCAAAATGTTTGATAGGTTATGAATAGATGAAAAAAATTAAAGTATGAATGCAACAGAAATGATTTTACAAATGTATGTATGATGTATTGTGCAGGTAGACTTATCATGGATTTGCTGCAGCCTCCCCAATGTATTCAGGTCCAGCTCTACCATTAGATAGAATAAGGCAGTTGACACAAGTGGAAGATGTTGAAAAGCACAGAATGCACAGAGCTGTATGTGCTACATGGCCTGCTCTGTAACCCTAACCTACTGTTCTCAGTTGTAGTCCTGTCACCACTGTTGAAGTAAGACCTAACTTGTCGACTTGTCAGATTTGTACATGAATTCAGGCTGGTGTGTCTATTTGTGTGTAGTGGGACAGGCTGGATCTTGTCCTTTGAGAGTAAAATATTCTGGGCTGGTGTATGCTTAGTAGCAAACATGGGTTTGAAAAAGCATAAGGTATGATGTCACTATCAGGCTTTACCAGTACTAAGTTGGCTTAGGTTGAGGTCTAACAATACTGGGAAATAAACCTGGGCCCTGGGCCAGTATTTCTTTGGGCTACTGGACTTGGGCCTAAAAGTTAATGTTTTAGAATAAGGTCTTTGAAGAAAGAACCATAGGGATGGATATATAAATACGACATTTATTGTAATACTAGGAATTTTACCTGGTGCTGCCCAAGTTGATGGGTTTGTTTATTATTTTAATTAAACAAAAGTTTAACTGGTAATATTTACATCACATGAAATACCATGCAAAATAAACCCAGATCAGCAATGTTCTGAAAAAAGCCCATTTGATGATCAGTCTCATACTTGCTAAAAATATTTAGGATGTCAATCTAAGTAAATGCTTGCTCAATGCCATTTACACACAGTTAAGTCCATGCAGTATGAAAGAGTTAACCCATAATATTTACGCAAATGATTTAGACCTAAGTAACTTTTTGGAATCCCCAGAGTTGCTTGGAATGTGGCTTGCTTGAAAGTCAAATGTTTTAAATCAGTACTTCGTGAAATAATTTGTGTTATAATTTAAAGTGATTGTTCATCAATCTGTTAACGCAACACAAATCCATTGTGTTCGATGACAGAATCACCAGACTTGATGTGCCATCTAATGGGACCAACACAGAGTATAGTATTCTGTGTTCAAGTATGTGGATTTGTGTAGCATTAACAGACAGAGGCACAAACACTTTAAATTATAGTGCAAATCATTTCACAAAGAACTCTGCTACCCCACATAGACTTAACTGTGCATAAACTGCATTGAATATATACGTGTCTACTTCTAAGTAGACATAAAAATGATTTTTAGAGCTTAATAAGTGTATTTTAATATGTAATAATTTTCTTGCTCTCAATATACTGTTCATTCAGCAACCCTCTTTGGAAGCATATGTCTTTGTCCAGTGATGTACAGCAGGGTTCAGGAACCAGTGGCTTTCCAGATGTTGCTAACTACAAATTCTATCATGCCTCACCACTGACTAGGTTGGCTATGACTGATGGGCACTGAAGTCCAACAACAAATGAAAGGTTCACATTCCCCACCACTGACCATCACAGGTCACAGGGCAAATATATATAATTCAACCGTCTGTAAGTGTAGATCCTATGTAATTTATGTGGCATTCCTGCATCCCAGCTGTAATGTCATGGATTGTGACTTTGTTCTGGTAGAGATGAGTGTGTCCTATACTAGGCATTTATTTGATAGTTAGGTGAGATTTTGGTTTGGGCAATAAGTCACTGTTCAGTGCTTTTCCAGTGAAGTCTGACAGTTTCAGTATTAATGTGAAGCCGCTGTTCACCTTTATGCTTTTAGGCTAGTCATAGATGACATTTTTTCAGGCCACACACAGGCATCCTTTTCAATTCTGGCAAGAGGCACTCAAGCAAGCTCATAAATTACGCCCATAAATATTTAGTGAACTCATATGTGTGGTTTTTGAAATAAAGTGGAGGAAAACCTGGGCCTGAGGAAACAAGGCAGTTCTGAAGGAAAGCAGTTTATATTTTGAACGGGCAAGTGGGGAGGGTCCCTTTTTAAGCAGTCTATTAAAAATTATTTGGATGTTTAAAGCAGATCAGTTTCTTTCTGCTAATACACTAATATTATTATAATTCCATAATATAGTGTAGCAATATACTACAGTATAATTTACTAATCCTATAAAATAACAGAGGTCTGAGTTCTCTCTATGTAGAGTCCAATAAAGCCCAAACTGCACAACTTTGGGGTGATATACGTGGTCTATGAACAGAGCTTGGAAAGGTTACTTCTTTAGAGTGAAATGCTGAGTGAGGGATTTTGGTAGTTGAAGTCGAAAAGGTATCTTTTTTGGCTAGGGGGAATCATAAAGACTGCATATATACAAAGAGATAATAATAAAGAGAGACAGCATGGTGTCTTGGTTTGAGTGTTGGACTATGACTCTGGAGACCTGGCTTTGATTCAGCAGTGGAAACCACTGAGTGTCCTTGGGCAAGTCACAAACTCTCAGCCTCAAAGGAAGGCAAAAACAACATCCCTCTGAACAAACCTTGCCAAGAAAACCCCATGACAGGGTCACCATAGGGCTGCTCTGTTGCAGCTATGTCTGAAGATTACCTACCCCCAAATATCTTACTTTTTTAGCCAGGCAGTGCCCCAATCAAAGGGTTTCTGAAGCACTGCAGATCAGGGCCCTGGGAAATAATGTATAAAATAGTCTTCCAATTATGGGACTTATTGACAACAGGGAACAGTGACCCCTAGGAGTCCTGTTGCAACTGCTTCTCTTGATGCACCCTTCAACTAGGTGAGCGTTGCAGACATCATTTCTCAGTACTCCAATCTGCAGTGCCTCAGAAACCTTTCAACTGGAGTACTGTCTGGCTAAAGATGTTGGTTTGGTGGAGTAGTCATGCTGGGCCATTACCATAAATGTGAATCCTAGAAGTTACAAGATCTTAGGTCTGGCTTATGATTTTATAACTTCTGAATGGGATGCCAGATATAGTGCTCATAACCTCTTTGTCCTTTGGTCCTATGCTTTGTACGAATCTCTATACTCCCCCCTCCCCCGATAAACATAAGATGGGTTTAACTCTCTTTCTATTGTTTTGTTGTGCTAGCAAACTCTATAAACACTTGCAATTTTTCCTAAACCCATGTACAAATTCTTTATTTCTCCCTATTTTCTCTTGGCTTTTTAAAAATTCAGTTTGAAATGTGTAAGACAATCTTAAAATGGTGTAAGTGTGTGTGTGTAGATACATATATGGGGGTGTTGCATGAGCATGCAGGAAGGGGTAATGTGTGTGCCTAGTGCGGAGCTTGTCAAATCCCAGCCATGGAAGAGTTCAGAAAACATGTGTGATCAATTTTCATGGTGGATTGATAAGCAGCACTTGTTGCCTCAGGTAAAAGCTAAAATGCATGCACCAGTGAAAATAATCACGTCTCTGTCTCCAGGCAGATGTATATTCAGCTTAGGGTCCCTGTATTATTTTCAGATGTCCATGCCTTTGCTCACATTTGAGGAGTGAAGGGGATTGATGCATAGCTTCAGGATTATATTTCAAATAGAGACCTTTGAAAGGGCTATGGAAAGCCTCCCTCTCCCCTCATTTCTTCATTCCCGCAACAGAATTGACAAATGATGCACCTTGCCGTTAAATTATTGTTCAGTAAATATGTATCCAGCCACATGTTTTGCGATATAAAGTGACAGCAAACAATAGAGAACCATGGAAATACAGTTTAAAGCAAGTTCCCATTTCCTCACCTATGTCTTAGGACTGGCCTCAGTATTAGGCAGAGCAAGGCAGCTGGCTTAAGCAGTATATATTTGGTGTCATGAAAGGGCAGCAAATGGTTAGCTATTTAATTGGTTATAATTCTATTTCTGCTGATATGGGGAGGGGAGGCACTCAGAGAGTGAGTTCCCTCCAGGTGCCGAAACAGCTTGACTGCCCTTGGATATTATGTGATGTGGAATGGGTACCATTTGTAGCTCTGCTTCAGGAAACAAAATATCCTGGGTCAGGTTTGAGGGCTTCTCATGCCACAATACAGCCCAATGATTTCATATTAACTTCCACGGTTCTGTCCGATGGAATCCTGGGATTTGCAGTGCCAAAGAGGGCATTTAAAATTTTCACCTAGAGAGCTCCAGTTCTTCACCAAGCTACAAACCCCAAGATCTTGTAGAATGGAAGCATAGAAATTAAAATGGAATCACTGTGCCATCTTTGTTTTATGTGAAATGATCCAAGATACTCTGTTGTGGGCTGCTCATTCTAACAAGTTATACATTGTGATGCACTATGATGGTGGTACTACACATACAGAGCAATGCATGCACATGTCCAACGCCTGCTGGAGCAATGGCCTAACTAAGCTTTTTTGCTGATAACTTATTTGATCTTGGCTAGGGGTGAGAAACTTTTTACCCTTCACATTGCTGCAAATCCCACAGTTCTTTGCATTTGCTAAGAAGCTGGCTGGGTCTTCTTGAAGTCCAAAACATCTGGAAGACCAAAGGTGCCAAACTCCTAGGTCTTTCCCAATGGTGATTGGGAATGGTCTGCAATATGTTAGGAGAATGCGACTAGGCAGGCCACCTGGTTAGCTCAGGCTAGCAAGAGAAAATAATCCCTATTTTGGGGTGAGATTAATAGGAACAGCCAAGGAAGGAGCAGTCAGAAGAATAGTCAGGAGGGGGCACAGGAGAAATGGCTCTGTGTGTGGCTTGTGCTGTCAACTCCCAGTATCCACTAACCAGTGCCTCCACCTCATCCTGCTTAATGGTAATTCCAGCCTTCTAAACAAAATGTTAGACACTTATTCCCATCACACCATGGGAAGGAATTCTGTGGTCTCTGGGCCACATGCAGCCAGGGAGACTTTGTTCTTCACTCCCCCCCCCCCACACACCTTCCTGGTACCCTCTTATCAGAAAAAAGTGCTTAAAATGGAGAAGCAACTAAAATTTGAATTCTAATTTCAGCAAAATGGTGGTGTATAGCCTACAGAAGTCCAAAGGGGATAGAAATAGAGTGAGACTGAACATTAGCCTCTTGGCAGTTGCCCATCTCTGCCCACGTCTTTCCTTTCAAACATTCATCTGAAAAGAAGAGAATTTATTGTGTAGTTACTACATACATAAAGAGCCTATGAGGTGTGTGTCTCTGTGTATGTGCCTTCAAGTCACCTGTCAACTTATGGCAATCTGATTAATTTCATACGGTTTTATTAGGAAGGAATATCCAGAGGTGGTTTTACTATATTACTACTGTAATATAGCCAAAGCACCTGGTATTTGTTGGTGGTTTTTCACCCATGTACTAACCTAGAATGACCTTGCTTAGCTTCCAAGACCACATGAGATCTGGTGTCTTTAGGATATTTAAGCGAAATGTGGTGTAAAGCACTGCTATTCAAAGTAGTGGTATGTACTGGTCTATGAGCCATCTGTATTGAGCCTCCAGTAAAAAAAGAAAAGAAAAAGAAAGAAATAGTTTCAACCAACAGGCAGAAATATGGTACCTTGGAACCACAGAGGAACAATTTGTGCCTTCAGATTGATTCCATCTTATGGTGACCCTATGCTAGAGTTTTCTTGGCAAGATTTTTTTCAGAGGAGACTTGTCATTGCTTTCCTTTTAGGCTGAGATGGTGTGACTTGCTCAAAGTCAACCAGTATATTTCCATGACTGAGGGGAGATTTGAAACCTCATTTCCCAGAGTCCCAATCCAACACTCAAACCACTGCTGCCCACTGAGCCATAAAACCCAGAGTGACATTGGGCCAATTGTTCTCTTTGAATCTGATCTACAGCAGGAGGTTACTAGGATGGCAAAGTTGTAAGATAGAATACCATGTGCATTGCCTTCAGCTCACTGACGGAAAGATTTGGTAGTAAGGTAACTAGTAATAAATGTAACTAATAAAGAAGTATATACTTTTCCAACCATTGGCATATATCTGGATAGATTGAGCAACATGCAAATATGCCGCTTGACTGAATTTAAGGATTTTTTAAAAGAAATTTCTTTTTCAGATTCCTCATTCAGCATGCATAATGGTCAGAGACATATATGTCAAGCTTGTTTGCTGATTTGTAACTGAATATTATTTCCCCCAGGCCATTCAGTGAAAGACAGGAAAAACCCTCTTATCATCAAGCCATGTTAAAACAGTACTTTCAACTTCAAATGTTTGCTCACTCAAGCCTGCAATTGAATATCTTTCCTACACTAATAATATTTACAAATACCAAGCTGTTTTTGAGGCTGCATGTTTGCTTTGTCACTTCCTTGACAGCATGGGCAAACTGAATTGTCAGAACAATCTGTAAGCATCATGTGAACAGTAAACGGACATTTACAATTTTAGAGTTTGATTAAATATATTCTAATGAACCTTTCTTAGATTTAAATCCACTTGACATTTACTCATACTGCTACTTGCGGGAAAAGCAAACTTATTTGTATCCCAAATGAATTGATTTTTCAAATAGAAAATCAGGATGCAGAGTATTTATGTCTCCTATAATGTCCCTCTAAAATGTATTTACCGTGTAGACAAGAAAAATTTATCTACCTAACTCATTTGAGTAAAGTCAACAGGAGCCAAATGGAAAGCCTGGAGCAAAGTCATAATGTTGAAACTTATTTAAATTTAGGAGCTGTTTGCATTTTATGGTAACGGTACAGTCAATCATGTTTATCTTTAAAGAACAGTATAGCTCATGCTGAAGTTATGATGGTATGTATTAATAGGTTAAAATCCTTGGTCAGCCAATGGAACTTGAAGCTACAATGTGTAATGCTGCCATATTCCAAAAATAACGGGTCCAGAACATGAATTTTCCTTGCTC
This sequence comes from Urosaurus nigricauda, assembly GCA_034509955.1. Taxonomy (NCBI): domain Eukaryota; kingdom Metazoa; phylum Chordata; class Lepidosauria; order Squamata; family Phrynosomatidae; genus Urosaurus; species Urosaurus nigricauda. Next base: position 87,178,386 of record JAOEGL010000006.1, read on the forward strand.
AGAATGCCCAGATGGGTTGCCCTAAAAATCTGAGTACATCTTTCTTCAGCTGTGAGAACATCTTTAGCCATGTGAGGTCCATGAATCTTGATTTTACAAGAAAGGCTATCTGTTTTTGGATGCTTAGAGGGTCTGTGCCGGCTTTGCTGCAGGAAGTGCCTCTTTCCATTTAACAAGAAATGCATGTGGAGATGGCTGAGGTTTGGTGAATGCTGGTAGGCTGCTGGGGACGAGGAGTGGGCCTGGTGGAGTGATTGGGTTGAGGAAGTTATCAGTTCAACAGATATTCAATAAAAAGGATAGGGGAATCTCACATTTTTGCTGTCTCCTCTTTTATTTTATTTTTTTATGCTTGAAATTCTTTCCAACTCAAATACAATTCATTTGGCCATTTTAATAAACATAACAAAATTCTCCCCCGTCTCCACCAGCCAAATTCAAGGAGCATGAAAACATGGAGATGACCCTCCTGTATCTGTCTGCCATGCAAGTATTAAAACATGAAGTGCCTCTCACAAAAAGTAGGTGCCAATCCTAAGCTAGAACAGACACAGTTGAATACAGAGGTTCCAAGACAGATATATAAGGAGAAAAAAATGACTCAATACACACAATTGTGTTTTTAAGCCTGGTTGCATGGATCAGTTAATTTTGGTTTTTCTCAATCTATCTATCTATCTATCTATCTATCTATATACACATACTTTTGTTGTTAGCTGCCTGGTTGCATGGATCAGTCAATTTTGGTTTTTCTCAAATCATATATATATATATATATATATATATATTTGTTGTTAGCTGCCTTTACATTGATCTTAACTCATGATGATGATGTGAATGAGATGCCCCTGTTATGCTCTATCTCTCTGCTCAGATTCTGTAGGCTCATATCCTGTGGGACTCCCTGATTGAGTCTATCCAACAGGCATACGGTATGCTTCTCTTTCTACTGCCCTCAGCCTTTTCCAGCATCGTTGTCTTCTCGTGATGTGGCCAAAGTATGACAGCCTTAATTTAGTCATCAGGGACGAAACAGATAGGCTGGAAAAAGGGGCTTGAAGCTGCCTTTTCTGAAGCCACATTGAAACCCCGCCAACCGCACCACTGGCTCCCAAGGCAGATGGAGTGTTCGTGTCATGACCACAAGGCTTCAAGCCAGGAAGAAGTGGAAAAAAGCTGCTTCTTTTTGAAAGAGCTTTTCTCTGCATAAAGGCACCTAGAGGGCACTTTCCTGCTGGCTTCAAGGCATGTGACATCTAAATGCCACGCCTTCAGGCCAGCCTGAAAGCACCTCTTTTTGCCTGTCTGTTTTGCCCCTTGTCTTCCAGGGAAAATTCAGGCTTGATTTATTCTAGAATGCAATTGTTGGTATTTTTGGCTATCCACTGTATCTTCAGTACTCTTCTCCAGCACTTCATCTCAAATAAATTAATTTTATTCCTGTCTGGTTTCAGCACTGTCCAGCTCATATGAGCATACAAATAATTTTTAGTAAATTTAGTAAATGAAATTCTTACCCCTTCCTAAATCAGGGTGCTGGGTGTTTCTTGGGGCATATTTTAGCTCCCATGGGGCCATATTTTCTTCTGAGGAGTCAGATGACCTCTTTTCTACTATGAATCCTAGAAGAAGATGGGCCCCACTCAGCTCAGAATTTAGAATTCCATTCCAGGAGATTATTGAACAGCTAAATAAAGTGTCTTACCGCTGCCAAATTCAGCCTTCATTCGGGCTGCACGCTGGTGTTATTGCATGGCTTTTCTCCTCAAAACCACCATCTGGGTACAGCCCAGCTCCAATGTGGGTCTCTGAACTTGCTTCAGAGGCCATTTTTCAAACTCAGGAGCTTTCCAACTTTGAAAAATGGCCACCAAAGCGAGTTCAGGGACCTACATTGGAGCCAGGCTGTACCCAGATGGCAATTTTGAGGAGAAAAGTGGTGTGATAACACCAGTGTTCAGCCTGAATGAAGACTGAATTCGGCAGTAGTAAGATGCTTTATTTAGCTGTGCGATAATTTCCCTAAAGACTATTGTATGTGTATTTTACTGTTTTAGCCTTTAAATCCACTGAGTTTCATTGTGAACTGAATGGCAAGATATAAATTGAAGTAATTAAATTAAATTATTGAAGAAAAAATACTTCCAGTTTTTTAAATCTATTCTGCTTTACTATCTTAAAATTACTTCTTCCATGTGTCTCTCTGTGTGTGTCTCTGTGTGTGTGCATATAATTCTAAATGCAATTTAAAACCTTTTTCAATTCACATTGACTGGCCGCATCCAAAGGGTGCCAACAGTGGCTCCTCTTTAACCTGGAAAGAAGTGAGAAGTGGGGTGCCACAGGGTTCTGTCCTGGGCCCAGTGCTATTCAACATCTTTATTAATGACTTGGATGACAGAATTGGGGGCATACTTATCAAATTTGCAGATGACACCAAATTAGGAGGAGTAGCCAATACTCCAGGAGACAGGATCAAAATTCAAAATGACCTGAATAGACTAGAAAGTCGGGCCAATGCTAACAAAATGAAATTCAATGCAGAAAAATGTAAGGTACTGAAATGCACAGATATAAGATGGGGGGCATCTGGCTGAATGAAACTATGTGTGAAAGAGATCTAGGAGTCCAAGTAGACCATAAGGTGAACATAAGTCAACAGTGCGATGCAGCAGCTAAAAAAGCCAATGCTATTTTAGGCTACATCAATAGAGGCATAGCGTCTAGATCAAGGGAAGTAATAGTGCCACTCTATTCCTCTTTGGTCAGGCCCCATCTGGAATACTGTGTTTAGTTCTGGGCACAACAATTCAAAAAGGATGTGGAGAAACTGGAGCGGGTCCAAAGGAGGGCAACTAAGATGGTGAAGGGTCTGGGAACCATGCCCTATGAGGACTGCCTTAAGGAACTGGGGATGTTTAGCCTGGAGAAGAGAAGGTTAAGAGGTGATATGATAGCCCTGTTCAAATATTTGAAGGGATGTCATATTGAGGAGGGAGCAAGCTTATTTTCTGCTGCTCCAGAGACTAGAACGCAGAACAATGGATACAAGCTGCAGGAAAAGAGATTCAACATTAGGAGGAACTTCCTGACAGTAAGGGCTATTCGACAGTGGAACACACTCCTTTGGAGTGTAGTGGAGTCTCCGTCCTTGGAGGGTTTTAAGCAGAGGCTGGATGGTCATCTGTTAGGGATGCTTTGACTGGGAGTTCCTGCATGGCAGGGGATTGGACTGGATGGCCCTTGTGGTCTCTTCCAATTCTATGATTCTATGATTCTATGACATGCATGTAAAAATAAATCATGTGTTCCCAATCTAATAGCTGCATTTCCAAGGTATATGTGCATGTCACTGAGTACGAAGACATTCTTTACCTTCCTTCTTAAAGCAGATTATTCCTTCTTAAAGCAGATTATTCACAGAAATGCTAACCAAATTGACCATATTTACAAAATCAGATTAATTTGAGGTTATATCCAGATATGCGTGGTGTGAGCTATGATCCTACTCAGAAAATATACCCACTACTACATTTTGTTTATCCCAGAATATTTTCTGTCAGTTCTTGATACAGTCAAAGACTTTTTATACCAGTTCTACAGGTCAGTTTATTTTAACTGAGTATAATATCAGAAAGAACAGGTACAAAATCTGGGACTTTTCAATCTGTGTGTCTATGCCCTTAGTGTGTTCCACAGCTGGGAGAGGGTTGGAAACCACCCTGCTCTCCGGTGCATTGGCATTGGCTATATTGTGAGTGGTCTGGGCAAGCAAGATAGGATTTTGAAGGCTAGCTTGTTACAACTACATCTGAGCAGCTATGTCTCCCATTGCAGGATCTGAGCCTTCAAGTTTAGCCTTTCTCCATACTGACCTACAACCTAAGTTGAGTCTTGCTAGGAAAAAGATATAGTTATGACCTATTAGAGAGCTAGGTTACTGAAGCCACTACTAACGGAAGACCAAGGGACAACTCCTGATCCCAGCAACATTTAAAGAGAATGAAGATTTGTGGATTCCCTCCCTCCCATTAAAATACACACTGATTCCCCACTTCCACCCTTGGTATCTGCTGGGGTTTGGTTCCAGAAACCTTTGCAGATACCAAACTCCATGGAGGCTCAAGTCTCATTAAATACAATAGTATTGTAAAAGGGTGTCTCTTATGTAAAATGGCAAAATCAAGGATTGATTTTTGCAATGTATATATCTTAAAAATAGTTTCAAGCTATGAATGCTCGAGTAAGTGGATTAAAAAAAAATCCATGGAGATGAAGGGCTGACTGTAATGTTCTTTAATGAAGTCAAGCATTAAGGACTCTGTTTCCTTTTTTAAAAAATCACGATAAAGAAATGCATGTTGGGTGTGTAAAAGAAAAATATTAATCTTGATGGAGTGGGGGAAGCTCTGACTCACTTAAGGTTATATATTTTTCCCCTAGAAAAACACCGCCAATGATGTCATAGCAGCTGCTGATTGCCTGACGGACAGCTTCCGCAGAGCGACATGAGGCCCTTTGGTGTTCATGTCAAGAAGACTGGCAGTTGAATGACACCAATGAGAGCTGGGCTGTGTTCCCTCTGGGAATGCTGCCCTAATTGATAGACAGAATGCAAAGAGAAAGGCTGTCTTTGAACCTGAAAAGAATCTGCTTTTTCTCTTCTTCCCCCCCCTCCACACCCTGCTTCGCCCCACTTTTCCCTATAGCCTATGCCCCCACTTTCCACAGTTCTCTTTCATGCCTCCTTTTTTAGAGAGATCGCTCTTTATTTATTTATTTATTTATTTATCTATTTATACAAACCCACCCACCCCGCCCCCCAAAAAGGTGTTTTGTTCTGCAGCAGCTACCGAGCTTAATGGAACTGAATGACTTTTCCCCTTCACAATCTGTCAGTCAAAAGCCCAAACTGCAGGGTTGCTAAATGAAGTCCTTTCAGAGTTGGATGGGGGAGGAATGTGTCAGTTATCCAACAGACCCTGTTGTGTTTTAATCTGTCAGAGGGGTGATAGGGGAGAGCAGCCGGGCAGAGCTAGGGCACATTCCCAGCAGCAGTGAAGGGGCCCTGAGAAATCCAGGTGGCAAAGCCAAAAAAGCCGACCAATTGCAAACATTCTCGAGGTATTGAGCTGGGAGCCCCCAGGCACTCTGTTTTGCAATCAGTGATGGGGTGTTTGGGCAAAGTTTCAGCAAAAAGGTTTCATTCTACGAATCTGAAATACAAAGCCAGCCTTGAGGGCCAAGTTAGTACCATGTGTAAGTCATGGCTTTCAAATTAAAACATTGCACAGTCTCTTGGCTTAAAAACACCGGAAACAGGAATGCTTAGGATGAATTGCATTTATAAGTTAGTTCCAATTTCAGAAAGAGCCAGCATGGCTTAGTGGCCTGAGCAATTGAATTATGAATCTGAGACTCTGGAAACCAGGGTTTGAATCCCTGCTCAGCCATGGAAACCAGGTTGGTGAACTTGGGCAAGTTGTACTCTCCCAGCCTCAGAGGAAAGCAAAAGCAAACTCACTCTCAACAAATCTCGCCAATAAAAAACGCTCATAGGGTTGCCAGAAATCAGAAAAGATTTGAAGGCACACAATAACAACAACAGTTCTAAACTGTTTCTAACAACTTGCTATTATTTCCAGTTTCTCCTGCCGTATGTGCTGTGAATGCTACATATTAAAAGAATAATAACAATCTTTTTGTTGGTCCTGAACACTTCTGAGAAACCATGTTTTACTGGGGGAAGCATCTACAGCTATTCTAAGGAGTATAATAATTCCTCTTTATTGTGCAATGCCTGGCTAGCACTTAATTCTAAAAGAAGAATGTTCACAGATGAGGATTTGAATACACATGCACACACACAAATTAATTTTTGCAGAGTATACCATTAGTCTTCGACCAGACTACTATTTCTGTTGCAGTAATACCATCTTCTTCCTTCCTTAAAATAACAACTTTAAGTCTTTTTATTTGTTGCAAAATGATAATAGAGAAGGCAAATGGTAGGGTGGCCTTTTATGCATCACCAAAACCAAGAAAATGTCTCATGAAGCAAGAGGAAAAAAGGCACGAGTTTGCGTAAGCTTTTCCTATGGCAATTTACATGGACAGATTCACATTTTGATGTGATTGTTGTAATTTAAATGGAAATATTGTAATGCAATACGTCTCACCATGAAGGGTAAGCCTTTGACCAGGAGACCTTTGGACTTGCTCAGTTTGCTCTGCAGTTGCTCACTGTTGATGGGCAACTTAAATGTTCCTGCTCAACTCTCTTATGGTCCTTTGAACTGAGCTTGGACTGGAGAGCTTTCCAAACAGATGATGCTTGCAAAGTGAGGGCTGTCCCCTCCTAGTTCTTTGAACAGAGGAGTATCTTCTGTAAAGTAGGACTCATGGATGCAGTGGGTAATGGAGCCATATGCTGAGGTCCCACCTACTCCAGCTGTGATATTCCTAAGTTTAAGGGACTTTCTGAAGCAGAACCATAATTGCATCCTGTTAAAGCAGAGTTTCCAGTCACATTATGTTTTGTAATAGCTTTCAAGCAAATATGTTTACATTTACAAAAGATGGAAAACATCCATTAAGGCTAAATATACACTGCAGAATTAATGCAGTTTGACACTGCTTTAACTACCATGTCTCAAAGCTATGGATTTCTGGAATTTGTAGTTTTGTGAGAAATTTAGCCTTCTCTTGGTGCCACAATAAACTTCAAATCATCGGATTCCACAGAATGGAGCCATAGCCAGTTAAAGTGATGCCAAACTGCATGAATTCTAAAGTGTGGCAGAAGCCTAGGACTTAAACTCTGCTCCTAAATCTACTTGACTATCAAATTCAGCATACTGCTTCACCTAGTGGCCAAACAAGGAAGCCCACAAGCCAGACATGAGTTTACTAACCCTCTTCTGTTGTTATTTCTTGGCAGCCAGAGGCAGCTGGGAGCTTCCCTGTGAATGGAGCATTTAATCCATGCTGAACGGATGTTGAATATAGGGTGTTAACACCTTGGGATAAATTCCTTTGAAATTCAGGGCTACAATCTGGAGCAGATGGACTGATCCACTGGCAGCAGCCACTACTGATGGTTGCATGGAGAAGGAACTGGTGCATAGATCTGTGTACAAGCTTGAATTCAAACCTGGTCAGTAAAAATCCTTGTTGGTTATGGCCACAATCCTATATTGGGATTATGCAGAGTATACTGCTCCCCATGCAAAAACACTTTCCTATGCCCTGCCTTCAAAGACAGCTTTCAAGCTCTAGAGGCTCTGTCACAGCCACTAATGGGCAGGGGGTGCAGGTAGGACATCAAGCAGGACCCACAAGTGTGGAAGCATATGTAGGTTTGGAAACTGCCTTGGGATTTGTGGGTTTGGACATTGCACAAGGAGGTAGTGAATACCTCTTTGTACAATGTCAAAAAAATGCATATGTGCTTGTAACCCCAAATTATGTATATGCACATCACCAACAAGATTCCAGCCTGTATCTTTTCCCACCCAGTGGTACAACTAAAACTGGATCTTGTGGTTTGAGGTCCACAGTCCTGTAGTCTTTTTCTGTCTCCTTCCCTACCACATCCCCACATCCAGAGAGCATCAGGTCCTTGGGACAGGAGCAGACAAACCTGGTACCTGGACAGATGTGGGCTCAACAGGGGCCAACAACCCAGATGTGGTTCATTAGTATTAAAAAAAACCCCCAAAAACCTGTGTTCTACATTCAATAAACACATTGATGGAGTACCATGCCCACTATTGTACACATGCTGTGTCTGGGTAAAATTAGGGGCAGAGATTGCTTTTTGTGCTTATTTCCTCTCTGATTGTGCAAAAGCAGTTCTTTCCCCTGTCCACTGCTTGGTGCAGGGGTATGCCTGAATAGATTTTAGTTTTTGTGCACATCCAGGGAAGATAAAGCATTCTCTACCCTCCCATATAAGGTTTCCATTTCATCCACAGATGTTAGAGGACAGCTGGAACATGCCTAGGGCCACAGAAACAGCTGAGCAGGAATCCCCTGGTTACTGGTGCATAACTAGTCAAAGGGCATTGTACAAGGAGGTATAAAATACCACCTCCCACAACATCCCTAAACGTTCATATGCAAATACAAGCAGCCAGTGTATGTCACCTTCACAATTCTGACTTTTGCAGTCAGGATCAGTTGATTAGGAACATAAGCAGTTAGAGATGATTACATTGTTGTAGATGCTTGTTTCTACTATTTTAATTTGAAAGATGAGTTATCCTTTTTCTGCCTCAAAGTGTTTATTCCTATGGTGTAGTAGTTGAGAAGGAGTGAGAAGTTTAATTTATGAGTTTCACATACGGTCATCAAAGCCCTTCTCTATGATAAGAATACAAAATCCAGCATCTAAAATTCTCTACCACCAGCTACGATCCAGAGTAAATATCTTCCTTAATTTGTAATCTATCCATTATGCACAGAATAGATATAATGCTACTACAGATAGATTATGCTAATAGGAAAGTATGAAGATCGTGGTTTTAAACTATCTCAATAGATGATGAGGTATGGACTGTGTGGAGGCAAGGTTTTCTGCCCTAGACACCTGCTCCTCTGATCCCAGGTGTTTGTGATTTGTAATTGTTTTGGAGGAAAACGTATTTTGTTTGTGCCCCAAATATTTTTTCTCTATTATTTCTTATGAAATGAATGGATAGCTGTGCCATGGACCACAAGTTATGGAGTACAGGTTGCAGCTAGACTGCAGAATTAATAGAGTTTGGCATTGCTTTAACTACCATGGCTCAGTGCTATGGAATTCTGGGATTTGTAGTTTTGTGAGATATTAGCCTGCTCTGCCAGATTGCTCTGGTACCACAGCAAACTACAAATTATTTCTGCAGTGCAGATGCAGCCTAAGATCTGGCTAAAATGAAGACTTCAAACTAGTCTTAAATTATCTAATACAAGAAGATGATAATGCCAGTTCTTCAGAGGCTTGGAAAACAGTAGTTGCAAAGAGTTTATTAGTTGTACTTACTGTACATACTCCTGTATAGATCTAGAAATTTTAGTCAAAAATTGACCCAAAAAACCTGAGTGAGCTTATTCACAGGTCAATGTAAATACTGTACTTTAAAGCTTATATGAAAAAAACAAACCCCATCCCTGGTGAAAGCCAAGAATATAATATATCCTGAAAGCACTGACCCCACTCTGCTCTCTCATCCATCCAGCCTTTAGTGTGAGCACAGTTATGCCTGCTGCAATTTTGTAAGTTCTTTGGCATTGTTTTCTTTTCCTTCATCCTTTAGATCCTTTGTTACTTTCCCCTAAGTTTTACCCTTGACTTATCCATGGGTCATATCAAAATACATAATTTTGATATGACCCATGGATAATCCCTAATCCATAACATAATCCAAAACCTGCCATCAAGTTATACATGAAGTCAATTTATAGTTGAGTACATACAGTATTTCTTTCCCGCAATAAAAAGTATAACTACAAAAGTATAACTACATTACATTAAAACTGTAACATAGGGGATTATCACATGAGGCACTTACCATGCTGGAATCGTTGCCCAAATGCTTCAGAAGCATGGAGGTGGGATAGCCGGTCGTGCATCTGAAGTGTCATTGAGGTGCTCCACTCTTCTCCTGTCAACAAATTGTTCACAGAGCAGACATGTCTGTAATAATGGGAACTTCCGTTATTACAAAAATGGCCACTCCATGAATGATTCATTGATGGGAGAAGAGGGGGACGCCTCAATGATGCTTCAGAAGCATGACCCAACTCCATGCTTCTGAAGCATTTGGGCAATGATTCCAGTGCGGCAAGTGCCTCGTGTGATAATCTCCATAAACATGGTCATTTCATTCTTTTTTGGTGCTTGTTATTGTTGACGTTTGCCATCAAGTTTGACTTTGACTTATGGTAACTGTATGAATGAAAGACCCCAAAGAGCCCCAGTGATCAACTACCCTTTTCAGATTCAGGGCTATGGCTTCATTGATTGAATCAATACACTGTAGTGTAGTCTTCTTTCACTACTACCTTCTACTTTCCTGAGCATTATTGTCTTTTCCATGAAGACACATTGTCTGATGATATATCCAAAGTACAACAGCCTCGGTTTAGCCATTATTGCTTCTAGGGAGAGTTCAGGCCTGATTTGTGGTGCAGCTGTATTTTTATTTTATTTTTTACTATTACATTTTAAACCTTGCAGCCTCATTAAATAAATGATGGAAGAGGAATATCATAGAGTTCAAGTTGTGCCTTATGCTCTGTTATGGGTGATGGCAAAATAGAAGGCAGAGAAAAAGTAAAGGGAGAAGAGCATTGTATTACTAATCAGCAACCTTTGCATGCCTATATTCACTAATTGCTATTATTCATATTATTTGCTAGGAGCCTAGATACAGGATATATTTATAGTAACTTCCTTTTTATTTGCTTTTCTTCACCCATTCTCTTCCTGCATCATTCCAGCCTGTAGTCATTTTTTTCTTTTCTCTCTCTCCATTAGAGCATTTGGTTATGCATAAATATGGGAGCATTTGGTTATGCATAAATATGGGAAGAAATAGAATGTACAAACCAGCGATAAAGGCTGGCCACGAGGTGGAGTGTGGGTGTGGCGTTCGCACGATGCATGCCCCGACTTTGCCCCATGCTGGCATGATGCCACACACCGCACCACATGGCGGGTGGTGTCATGGCGCTCCTCTGGCGCTGTGTCCAAATGACACAGCACCAAAGGAGCACTGAAAAGCTGAGGCACCAGTGGCTATGGTGCCCTTTCTGTCATGCAAAAGGAGTCACTTTTTGTGGCTCCTTTTTGTGCTGCGGAAAGACAGATCGGGGCCATGGATTGTAGTTGCCACAGCTCCAATCCAGCGCTAAAAGGGGTGGCCTGTCGAGCCCCTAAAACTACTTTTATACAAAGTAGACTGAGCTTATTTCCCCCCCCCCCCCCCCCCGCTTTGTGGGTATGAAGAAGTATGGGACTGGTTGCTGTTCACCTTCTGCTTTCCTAATTTGATTGACTAGATCACTAGTACATCTCACATTTGCCAAAAAGATTTGTATCTAATGCCAGCAGCATGTAGTATTCAGATTGTGTGTATGCGTAAATCAGTCGGTAACATCAAAGGAACTATTCTGGTTAGTTTTAAGAAACAGGAAGATATTTAGCTACTTTGAAAAATTTGTGACCACACAGAAGTGTTTTGGACTGATAACAATAAATTAACAAAAAGTCATTTTAGTACTCTCAAGCTTTACTATTTTTATTTAGTATTAGAGGTGCTGGGCGAATACTCTTGTGATCAATCCATAAAATGTAGATGATAGCAAACATTTGGGTTGATTTGGGTTGAGACATTTTCTTTGTTCAGTGAGATTCATCCATTTCTACAGCATCTTCCAATCCCCTGCCTTCCCTTTCTGAAGACTCAAGACCTGATCTAATGTCCATGGAATCAATGGAATTATTCCCTTTGTTTTCCGTGACTGCTTTGGTTGGGCTCTGAAGACAGCAAAAGCATCTGCTCTCTCCATATGTTGCACCATGGAGAATCGGGCAACTCCCACCATTTGTTCCCCACTGAGTGAAATCATAACATTGAGACCAGATATAATTTGCCTCCTTAGCAGTGAAGTGAACAGCTTCTGGCCCTATCTGAATTGCTAGTGGGCAATTTGCATTGCATACGATGTGGTTACAGCTGACTCTAGTGAGACAAGGACTTATTCTGGAAATCCTGACTTTCTTTTAATCCTTTTATAGCTACTTTAGTGGTGGCTAAAAAGTGACAGTTCTGTTAAATAAATTCTGGAACAGTTATAGGCCTAAGATATTGGGAACTGTGTAACAACAGGTGTGCAACAGGGTGTGTTTGTGTGTGTGTGTGTTGTTTTGTTTCTTAATGGATATAGTAGGTGTCTGATAAATATTAGGATTCCAATAAGATGTAATTTAACTAATTTCTCCCTCTATGTGTGGACAGTGCTGCTGGTATTGGCGTGTTGTGGGTGCTGATTGTGTGGACGGCTCATTCTTCGCACAGATCCGGAAGCCAAGTTTTCCTGACAATGCATTTATAGCTTTAGTTTTTCCAGGGTTAAATTGTTTTTATGTTGCTCTCAATTTTAATTTTTTTGAAAAGGAAATGGAAGACATGCAATTTTGGGCCCCAATGTTAAAGAATGACATTTTAAAAACCTCCTTTATTAACCAAAGAAAGGGTACAGACTCCTAATTTAAGAAGACGCTCCTAGGCTGCATTTCAGCACTTGACTTAATAAATTCAGAAGTGCAACTTTTAAAACAACCAGATTGATTTAAAATAATCCCAGCTAATTGTGCAGCTGTAGGTAAAACACTCTCTTTGAAATTTTCTGCTCAAAAAAATAGACATAAAAGTTACTTGCAACAACTGGCTGTAGGCTATAATGTGAGATTGAAATAGTTGATGGGAGCAGTCAGGCTGAAATTTGTGGGTTTCTGAGCTTCCTGACAGTTGTAATATGCACTCCTTGAATACAGCAGGTAAAACCTTTGCCCTGTATCCTATAAAGCAAATATTTTTGCTCTAAAATGCTCATGGTGTTGTTAGGCGGCAAATTGCCATCCCCTTCTCTGAAGAGATTTACAATCCTGGGATTACAATTTGTCCTTGTAAATTGAAGGCCAGATACCACCAAGATGTTTGAGCTTAATCCTGCTAAGTTTATTATTGTCTCCATCTCTTCCCCTACCTCAGCCGCAAGCTCTTGACCCCACCATTATATATTACAGCAGGAGATTTAAAGTAATATCTTCTGTCACAGGTTAAGAAAACAATCATGAAACCTGAGAGCAAAGCACCTTCATGAAGACCAATGTACAGGGATTTACAAATCAAACTCTGCAGTGGGAGTGGGAATGATGTGGCTCACAGGCCAGGTAGGGTCTAAGAAGACTTTTTGTGCAGCCTCCAGGGACCTTCCAGAGGTTCAGTATTGGGGGCATTACTGAAATATTTTTTGCTCTAAAATGGGCATTTGTAATGCCAGAAGTTTTCAGGTACTGTATATGAAAATGAACACTATTTCAGGTAGCTAAGATATATTTTTGAGGGGACATAATAGCATATCTGCCCACATTCGGAGATAAAAACTGGGGCACATTGTCGAATGTGAGATGAAGTTTATAATGTACAGATCAGCACTAATAACTTTGTCCTTGAAATACAATTCCTCAGCACAAAACATAGCCAGTCACAGTAATTTTTGTATAAAATGTGACCCACAGATTTGAAACATATGGCTCTGGGAGTTCTAATTTTAAGTGGCAACTTCTTTAGTCAGCATTGCCTGGCTTGTAGGAACTGAAGTTAGCATATCCACAAATGTCCCTTGTGGATATGTACCTGTTTTCCCACTACTGATAACTGGGATGCAAATGGATTATAATCTCATGCTTCAAATACATTTTTTCCAAAGCCTAGAATTATGATAAGTTTCTATGGAAAGAATCCTTCATTTCCTTCACTCGTTAATCTTCTATAGTTCTAACAATTCTATGGTTGCATGCATTCATGGATCAAAAGCTAGAAACATTTTTGCGTAAACCTAAAATTTTAAATCCAACATCTCAGGAGCTAAAGTAAAGCAATCTTATATAATTTAGCACTGTCTCTGTAGCTAAAGTTGGAGGCAACTAGGGATGGACATAACAATGTTATTATTATTCTGGTTCAGTTTTACTTCTTTTAAATCTCAAAGCTTGGAAAAGTTACTGTTTGGGGCAATAGTTTCCCAAATCTCTTAGTCAGCAGGACCAGGGGCCAAACATTTATGTGAATGTGGAATGTAGGTTCTAGGAATCCTAATCCAAAAATTTAATTTTTTCAATCTCCGTATAATAACTCTGTCTATGGCGATTATTGCATGGGCTTTTATCCTGTCATTTTTCTGATGGGCTAAACATGCATTTAACTTCAAAAATGGGTCTTACCGCATTCTCCCATCTTCAGCCTATCTGCAGCCCATCTGCAACCTGGACTTATCCCATGGCTTTTCAAGGATGGGAAAATCCTGTGCTTGAAAAGTCACGGGAAAAGCCCAGGTTGCAGATGGCCTGCAGATGGGAGAATGCGGTAAAACTTGTCTTTGAAGTTAAACCTGTGTTTATCCCATTGGAAAAACAACAGGATAAAAGCCCATGTGATAATCTCCTATGTAGATTAAAAAGGCAATTTCATTGAGTTTCTACACAAGTCTGCAAATTTTGAAAAACACACATTCAAATTCACATGTATTTTCAGGTAACATTTCCCATAACATATGCATTTTGAGCATAGCGTTCACTAATATGAGCACATAACTTACCTTAATGACATATATTTTCCTGTATATTATTTTCATTGTCAAAACAACAATGCCCAAACAAGGTGTAAAAATAACAAACTCTAAAAGCTACAAAATACCCTATTCTCCCTAGCCCAACTGAGCTCTAGTATGGATAGGATCATCAACAAGGGGGGGGGGGGGGGGAATAGTCACCAACCAACAGCACAAGGAACTTCCTCTGATAAATATTGTATTAAGATCCTATAATCTAAGTGCCTGATAAACTGAACCCTTGTTTTAATTTTTTTTGTTTGAACCAAGACTGAATCACAAAATTTGGGAGAAGCACAGAACAACAGTATTCAAACTGTATATTAGTGTGGAAAGTGTGAGTCAAGTTGGTTCACTAAAATGCAGACCAAATGAAAATCTCCTTCATCCCTAGATACGGTTTTTAGATTCCACTCTTGAAAGATTTGGTGGAACTGGATTTTTGCCTGCATTTCCTAAAGAGAAAAATCTAATACACCCTGGAGACTTACCAGAAACAGTTGCCAACAATTTTTGCTTGGTCTTGCAGTTTGGAAACAAGTCCCGGCTAGTAATGCATACTGTGATATGAATTCTAGTTGGAGTGACATTCAGCAGAAAGTCACTTATAAAAGCTTTTTTCTCCAACACTCTTTTCTAGCAGATGTTGTTGTATATATTCAGTGATTTGAGCCACTTAAGACGTAAACACCTGGGCCTATGTGGAAAAGAAGTAATCCTTTGCTTTTGATCTTACTAAATGCTGAGTTGCATCCCCCCCCCTTTTTTTTTTCTCAGCCATGATGGCATGCTGGACCTGACCATGTGGATCAACCAGAAGCTTACAAAGTTTATACACCACATTCTTTACTGAGGTGAGGGACATGAGGCCTTTTAGATGCAGTTGGAATACAACTCGCATCAGTTCTAAACAATTTAGTCAACGGTGAGAGACAATGGGAGTGGTATATTCTTCAACATTTCACAGACGAAAACCAGGAAACAGTAGGCCAAGCAATTTAGAATTGTGCTCAAGATGCCAACAGTTCTTAACAAGAAAGAAAACACAAGCTAGGAGAGGCTGCAGTAGATTGCTTTTGCCTGATTCTGTTGGGAAGAGCAAGATTCAGCTCCAGCTCCTCCTCTTTTCCTCACTGAGATGAGTGCAAATTGCTTCTGTACTCTGAACTAAGTTTGCAGCAACTAAAGTAAGTTGAAGACAAAGGGTGGAAGTGAGAGGAGGAAGGAGAAACTGGGACTCTTAACAGCAGATGAAAAAGTGGGGTGACAAAAGATTAACCAGAACCCTCCCTGTCAAATTAAGACAGTTGGTGTGTATGAAATTATAGTGAAGTACCTTTGGAAAGCCAGGGGTGGCTGATGGCTCTTTTGCTGCTGTGGGAACAGTGGATCCTTACTCAGCTTTAAATCCTGTCCTCCTGGAACTGCTCCAAGTTGTACAGGAGTTCTCTGTTGCCAAACCTCTTTCAGGAGAAGGTGCAGCACTGAGCTCCTACACAACTCAGGACAGCTGTGAGAAGAGCAGGAGCAGATTTGCCATCCTTTCTCCATTGTGTCAATGTATTCATAGACTGTCTCTTTGGAGTGCCACATAGTCTCCCTCCCTGATCAATTCTAGAAAGATGACATAGTGTTTTTTAAAAGGAAAATCTGGTCTAGAACTTTTTGTTATTATTTTAAATGATAGGCCTATATTTTCACATAGGCTTCAGTATGTGGTGTTTTCCAACCCTGTTGATGATCAAGGATAAGGGCTTCATGGAGAGCAAGGGTTAAACTTCTTCCTCAGCAGTCTTATATACTAGAAATGTTATCATTTTTTTCCTTAATATCTGACAAAAGCACTTGCCCCTAGCCCACATATTTCACCCTTCATTGAAGTCAATGACAGATCCCCACCCACTAGCTGAACGCTGGGCTTATCTGAAGCAGACATCTGTGACTACTGTCTACTGAGACCACCCCTTGGCAACAGAAAATACCACAATGAAGACAGTGAATAGAGAGAGGTTAAGGGCCATGTGCTCTGACCAGTTGACTAGAAGTATCTCTATAAAAGCCAAATGGGGAGGGGAGGCTATTTTAAGAAAGTATGCAATTTACTGGTAAATGCTACAAGATCAAATAAGAAGCTTTGTAATTTATCATATTGTTTGATTCATAGTACAGGGATTGCCAAGTCTGCAAATCAAAATGTATCTTTATCTAATAATGTAAATGACTTAATACCAAAATCTTAATCATCGCTGCACATCTCTTTCCAGCCATCTATCATTCCACTGGGACCAGTCTAGCATGTGCCCATTAGGGGTTTGGGCAAAGTTGGAAAAATTTATGGTTTTGGACTACAGAATTCACTGAGAACTAAGGATGACTCTTTGTGAGGTCAAAGGCTCTAGTGATGTTACAAAGGTGGTGGTACAAGGTGCAACCATTATCATTAAACAGAATACATTAAATATCAACTATAGCTGCACAAAGAAAATCATTCAAATAAAACAAAAATGTCAAGTCTAATAAATGAGGAAAAAACACACACTTTTCAAGGCAGTGCTCTCACCCTGAAATTCCTCCTGCTAATTGTGAGAACCAAAGAAAAGCTCAGATCTAGAAACCCTAGCTCCCAGAATCCACTAGTCAAGATGGCCACTAGCCATGCTGGCTGGGAGATTTTGGGAACAGAAACCCCAAAAAAGCATTAAGAATAATAGAATCATAGAATCATAGAGTTGGAAGAGACCACAAGGGCCATCCAGTCCAACCCCCTGCCATGCAGGAACTCCAAGTCAAAGCATCCCTGACAGATGGCCATCCAGCCTCTGCTTAAAGACTCCTAAGGAAGGAGACTCCACTACACTCCGAGGGAGTGTGTTCCACTGTCGAACAGCCCTTACTGTCAGGAAGTTCCTCCTAATGTTGAGGTGGAATCTCTTTTCCTGCAGTTTGCATCCATTGTTCCGCGTTCTAGTCTCTGCAGCAGCAGAAAACAAGCTTGCTCCCTCCTCAATATGACATCCCTTCAAATATTTAAACAGGGCTATCATATCACCTTTTAACCTTCTCTTCTCCAGGCTAAACATCCCCAGTTCCCTAAGGCGTTCTTCATAGGGCAAGGTTTCCAGACCCTTCACCATCTTAGTTGCCCTCCTTTGGACATGCTCCAGTTTCTCCACATCTTTTTTGAATTGTGGTGCCCAGAACTGGACACAGTATTCCAGGTGGGGCCTGACCAAAGCAGAATACAGTGGCACTATAACTTCCCTTGATCTAGAAACTATACTTCTATTGATGCAGCCTAAAATTGCATTGGCTTTTTTGGCTGCCACATCACACTGTTGACTCATGTTCAGCTTATGGTCTACTTGGACTCCTAGATCCCTTTCACATGTGGTCTCATTCAGCCAGGTGTCCCCCATCCTATATCTGTGCATTTCATTTTTCCGCCCTAAGTGCAGAACGTTACATTTCTCCGCATTGAATTTCATTTTGTTAGCACTGGCCCAGCTTTCTAGTCTATTCAGGTCATTTTGAATTTTGATCCTGTCCTCTGGGGTATTAGCTACTCCTCCCAGTTTAGTGTCATCTGCAAATTTGATAAGTATGCCCCCAATTCTGTCATCCAAATCGTTAATAAAGATGTTGAATAGCACTGGGCCCAGGACAGAACCCTGTGGGACCCCACTGGTCACTTCTCTCCAGGATGAAAAGGAGCCATTGTTGAGCACCCTTTGAGTTCGGCCAGTCAACCAATTACAAATCCATGTAACAGTTAACTTGTCTATCCCACATTTTGCAAGCTTGTTTGCAAGAATGTCATGGGGAACCTTGTCAAAGGCCTTACTGAAATCGAGGTATACTATATCCACAGCATTCCCTTCATCTACCAAGCTGGTAATTTTATCAAAAAAAGAGATCAGGTTCGTTTGGCATGACTTGTTTCTCTGAAACCCATGTTGGCTTTTTGTGATTATGGCATTGGCCTCTAAGTGTTCACAGACTCTCTGCTTAATGATCTGCTCTAGAACCTTTCCTGGAATTGATGTCAGACTAACTGGACAATAATTGTTGGGATCCTCTTTTTTTCCCTTTTTGAAGATGGGGACAACGTTTGCCCTCCTCCAGTCTGCTGGGACTTCTCCTGTTCTCCAAGAGTTCTCAAAGATTATTGCCAATGGCTCTGATATTACATTTGCCAGTTCTTTTAATACTCTAGGATGTAGTTCATCTGGTCCTGGAGATTTATATTCATTTAGGTTAACCAGGTATTCCTGTACTACCTCTTTACTTATTCTGTGCTGAATTTCCTCTATTCTGTCTCCTGTTCCATTATCCTTAGGTTGAGCACCCTTTGCCTTTTCTGAGAAGACTGAAGCAAAGAAGGTGTTGAGTAATTCTGCCTTTTCTCTGTCCCAGGGTTTATTTCCAGGGTTGTAATATTTTAACTGTAACTCTTTTAAACTCTGTTGTACTCTGCCCCGATTGCTTGATCAGAGGGGTGGGTTATAAATAATAATAATAATAATAATAATGTCATGGAGTTTTCCCTCCTGGTGTCAGAAAAATGATGGACAACAAACTCGACAGCAAGGAAGCTTTATTTAAAACGACAGCGCTGCTGGATGCGCTGAAGACAACAGAAAAATGGTGGACCCCACATGTCCTACAAACAAAGCTCTTATACTTTGTAGAACCTTATGTATTTTAGAAT
Organism: Urosaurus nigricauda; assembly: GCA_034509955.1. Classification (NCBI taxonomy): domain Eukaryota; kingdom Metazoa; phylum Chordata; class Lepidosauria; order Squamata; family Phrynosomatidae; genus Urosaurus; species Urosaurus nigricauda. The sequence goes on from JAOEGL010000006.1 coordinate 87,197,476, forward strand.
GGATTGGCTTAAAAATGATGCATAGGCGGAAAGTGAGGCAATGAAGCAGATGCCACACTAACCTACCCGCTTGCTGGCATTTTGCTGATTAGGCTTAAGGCACAGAATATGCATAAACAGTACGTGCAACCGCTTTTCCGTGTTAGATATAGAAAGTTCATTCGAAGAGACTGCAAGGCAGAAAACAAATTCAACAAGTTTCTTATCTCAATTTGCAACTAAAGTCACATTTGTTACAGTGAGTCCACTCTAGATAGCATAACATTGGCTTTAGCGCTCTCTCTCTCTCTCTCATTTTCTGTAACTGGCTGTGTTGGTCAATGCTTACATTGTTTTTCCTTGGATACTGTCAAAGTTTTGGCAGCTTCCAATGAATAATTTTGGTGACAGATTTATGCTTTTCTGTTCACTCCTCTGATGCCAATGTTGAGCATTCAGCTGTTACTGAATGACTGAAATCTGTGCTACATTGGCACAGGCCACATTCATTTGACATATGCACATTTGGGATACATCTGTTCTAAGCATTCATAGTTACTGTCTGGCCTAAAACAGCAATACGAAGACCATCCACTGGAGGAAAACAACAACTAAAGTCATATGGACTAACCACAACATGGTTACAAAATGGAACATGGAAAAACACTTTCCACCTAGAGACTTCTGTTTGCAATTATTCTGTTTTGAGTTCAAACACCCACTTTCCTATCAGGTTACACAGATGTCTTTGGAATAGCAAAGACATCCACACATTGTGATTATTGATGATGGTGATGAAGATGAAGGTCATATCAGTATCTATTGAATGAAGTCTTGTCCTTTTCATCAGTGGGTACAAAGGGGCTCTAAACAAAACCAGATTACTATGATCATTTTAAAAAGAAAGCAATGGGGTGCCAACAGGCTGCATTAATTGCTCCTTCTCTTTGCTCATTATAGTTCTCTATGACTTTTTCACAGTGGTATTGTTTTATATTCCCTACTTTCCATGGAGGCAATACCCTGTGAAGCAGCAGTACAGGATTTAAGAGTGTAGTGTTGATGAGACAGCACTGTGCAGTCCCATTGTGCTTTTATCATGGTTATAAATATACAAAAAGGAGCCAATTGGAAGCAAGCCAGCACCTCAAAATTTGAAGCTGCATGAAATTCCCTGAAATCCACTGTTGCAAGCTTACTCCCCACAATCAAGCTGCAGTCTATCCCCCCAAGTTGCATCTCAGTTTCATCTAATCCCAGCTAAAACTCTTTGCTCTTGGCTTGCTTCTCCCTAAAGTCAAATGGGGAAAAAAAAACAAGGGTGGCTACTGACTCTTTATACATAGCCCAAGAAAAGGAAATACATCACCCCAAAAGAGGACACAAAGAGAACAAGAAGAAGACAAAGTGCCCTGTGTCAGAACTGGGTGTGGTTCCAGCCCTTCCCAAGTGCTCTTTCATTGCTGAACACTGACACAGGTTACTGGTATAGCACAATGGCATAATGATGGGGCCCAGCATCCCTGCACAGCCAATAGCAAAGGTGGGTTATGCCACCCAGACTATGCCCTAGCTGAACAATCAAATTCCCCATGCTAGCTATACAGGGCACGTGGGATGGGGTGCACCCCCAAGCTGAGGTCCCTAGAAGGAGGATTCCCAAGGGTTATATAGTGCAGAAGCAAAGAAAGTGTGCAAGCATGACCCATCTCCCCACCATCACCTATGTGAACTGTGTAAGTAGGCTACCAACATAAGAACATCATTCCCCCAGTCTATTCCTAGCTTTCATATATTTTCCCAGCCCCAAACCGCCAAGCTAAGGCAACAAACAAGCAACAAAAATAATAAAACCTTATAACCTTACACACAAATGATTTCTGTACACCAGACAGCTTTTAACATTTGGCCATGATGCTGACAAGGACTCCAAAACCCATCCGCCTGGTGACAGTGGCCCAACTCACTACACAGAGTTTTATGTAAAATCTTTCCCTATGATAATTTAAATAAAAATGCAATATCTGTCAGCATAGTGGGAAAATGGCATGATGTATGTGCCTATTCAGGCTACCATCCAGGAACTATCCATCGATAGGCAACCTCAAGAGCCTGCATCTCCTTTCTCAAGTTTTTCTTTTACATCTGTAAACCAGAGAGTGCTTCAAATGAAGAATTCCTTCTAACAGAGGACTGTCCTCAATAAAGTAGGACACATGACCATCCTCTAGGGCAGCCAGTGGCTTCAGAGATGCAGTGAATCAGCTCTGGGGTTCCCACTCTTGCATGGTATTATCCAACATGCTGAACTTACTTTGTTGGTAGAAATGCCTGAAATAACACCTACTGCACATTCACTGTATCCATGACATGCAAGCTACTGTTTGCCCCATTACCCTCTCTTCAAATTAAAATTGCTACCCTTATCCCCATTTACTAGCTGAATGAGGTCAGTTTCACAAACTTGGGCTACTTTTACATTCTCCTGTTGGGAGAGACATTTCTAGAAGCAAAGGTACTGCATTTTTTGTTGCCCCATTCAACATAATTGGCCAAAGTTATAATAGTATAGTTGTGAAATGGTGGTGGCAAAGCTTGATCTATGACAATATGATTGGCCCAGTCAGTGCTTCTTATCAAAAGAGAGAACTATGGTTCCATAGATTACATGAACCAAAGAATGAGTCCAATGGTTCTTATTGTCTTAGATCATATTTCAACTCCATTGATTGCCAGGAGTAACTTACCTGCCATAAAATGTTGGGTGTTATGTATGATGGGCTATAGAATAAAGTTGTTTTTACTTGTTTATGGTGACAACAACAACAACAACAATGTTTATTTATAATGCCCTTTCTACCAAAGGGTGATACATCAGAACATATACAATAAAAAGCAAACAATAAAACACCACACTATTAAATACTAAAATAATATACTAATTTACTAAAAATAAAAACAAACAAAGCCCTCCTCAGCCGCTACCCATCTCGGCCACTTTAGGCATGCTCAGCAACTTAATCCAGTGAATCAGAGGAAGGTCATTCACTTTATGAAAGTGGATCAGATCCTCCTCCAGCCGGAGGTGTAAAGGAAGGCTGTTTGACAAAAGTGGAGCCAGATCCTGAAAGGCTCACAGCCTTGACAGAGCCAGACACATTGGTGGAACTGCTAATACTCCTTTGTCTGCAGATCTTAAATTTCTAGATGGTACATACCTTGCTAGCTGAGCTGCCAAATACAGGGGGAGTTTAAATACTAGGACCAAAAGCTTATAATGAGCTCTGGCCTAAACTGGAAGCCAGTGGAGAAATCTATGGGGGTAAGAGACATTTGAGTATTTGGGAAGATTTAAGACAACCTAGACAGTACGGTCCTAGATTAAAACCAGAGGAATTGAGAGCAGAAAGGAAAACCAGAGAGCAAGAATGGAAACCAGCCAGTAGGCTATTGCAATAGTCCAGGTGTGAAATAACCAAGGCTTGGACAAGCAAATGGGCAATCTCAACCGTAAAAAAACTACGGATCCTATGGATGTTCAAAAGATGGAAATTACATGCCATAGCAGTTGCCCCAATAAAGGGGCATGATCTCATACCCAGGTGCTGAGATAAGACTGGAAGGAGGTAGGCATGAGCCAAGCTGTTCAAGGTTGTTCTTGTGAAAGGATTCGGTTGTAACACCAAAGAAAGGGGGCACTTGTAGATACTATACTCAAGTATCGCTTACATCTGAGCAGATAGGATATTTTTATTCCCCTAACTGTATTTTCCTGACAACTACCAGAGAAATCACAGCAGCTGGTAGGATCATTTGGACATATACAAACTTCTTTGGAGAAAATTAGTGATCCCTGGATAAAAACCTTATGATATCTGCAGTGTAAAATTCTATTCACACCACTGCTCTCATTTCTAGTTATCTTCAAAAGGAGTTTTTGAGACCTTTGTCCCAGGCCTTTGCTTTTACTCCATAGCCAACAGGATGTCCTCAGTGCTCCTTCAGGTGGCCAACGGACATTCTTTTTCCTCCATAATGCCATTACCAGAAGGCTCCATTAGCCTCTGTGCTCAGTGACCTGCAACCCACTGTTTCATTTCTGATCTCACTTCTCAAGGGACAGTCACGGTCAAATCAAAACCATCTGCAAAAACTGCTCCTTGATGGATATACCACCCTGTATATGATATACCTTAATGGTAAACTTTCAGTTATGTGTGTGAGAGAGAGGGAAATGAATTGTGATTTTGTGTGTGTGTATGTGTGCCATCACTGTTATCTTTGTCTCTCCTGCAGCTGCTGGAGTGTGAAGCAGAAAAATGGTTCACCGCTTAACAAAACATGGAAATCCAGACTTCACTATAAATCAAATCTTTTCTGCTCTCTTATAACAAAAGGTCTTGCAAGGTACATCACAGGCTTGCATTGTACAATCATCTTCAGGAACAATAAATGCTGGTTGTTTAGTTGGTAAATATAGAGTATGAACCAATCTTGTCTACTGGTTTGCAGTATTATTTTTTCTTTTAATTAGGAAGGTCATTGGTTGCTGCTAGAACGCATGGTTTATATGCAAAAGTCCCAGGTTCAATCTGTCATTTCCAGTTAGGGTTGGAAAGACATCTTTGTGCAATCCTGGAGAGAGGAACTTCTTATCAGCAGAGGGGAAGGTACATTTTCCAGGGGCCCCAGAGATCCCATGCCCTTAACCCAGATTGTAATTGTCATTACTAGTGAGGAAAAATTAAAGTCATGTCTATCTGTTGTCTAGATTTTGTGAGATTTAGTGGAGCAAATAAGAACCAATATTAGAGTACTCTTATGTAATGTTTTCAACTACTGGACCTCCTTGTCCAACTCCCAGCATAAGATCCGTCTTTAGAAGAGATGGAGTGTGCATGTGCAGTTGTACTCAGACTTTGGGACAATCAAAACCAAGCTAAAGTGTTTTGATTTAAAGTGTTTTTAATTAACACTTTAAAAGGCGACCTACTCATATATTTTGTTCCAACTGCAGTTACTATTTTGGAATCTTGCTTCCATTCCAAATTGGTGATACGCTGTTTCATCCCCAAGGTCCAGGCTCCTCATCATTCTACTGGCCACATTGCTGGCTAGAACAGGCCACATTTTCTGGCTAATATGAACATGTATAGCATTCCACCACCACTCACTCACTCTCCCAGATCTAGTAGAAAGTGAATTTATTCTCAGTGCAGGAGGGAGGATATTCCATTGAAGTCAGTGAGGCTTATTTATGAGTGGACGAGTAGTGGCATGTACTTCAGAAAGCTAGAATGCGTTGAAAAATAAGCATCTTTCCACATTTGTTCTCCTTCCTCCATTTTTTCCAGTCTCTACTAGGAAGACCATTGCTAACCTCTCCTGTTGGGCCATCCCATCACACCATCAGCATGACAAATATGTGGACTTCATTACTAGGCATGTTGTCTGCTCCACAAATATCCCACAGAATTGTTCTGAGGATTTTCCTTGTGACATGGTGCACCTGAATAAAACTTTATGTCTACTTTCAGAAAAGCATATAATCTGCCCCACTTATATTATGAAATTAAATTTTCAACAAACACCTGAAACTAATAGTGTTTGTTGTTGTTGTGTGCCTTCAAATCATTTGTTGTTGTTGCATGCCTTCAAATCATTTGTCTTATGGCGACCCATGGGGTTTTCTTGAAAAGATTTGTTCAGAGCGTGTGACTTGCCCAAGGTCACCCAGTAGCTGAGTTGGCTGAGTTGGGAATTGAACACTGGTCTCCAGAGCCATTGTTCAATACTCAAACATTGTTCAACAGTATGACACACTGGCTTTAAAACTAATAGCATACATAGTCCTAAATGTTTTTACATACTGCCCAGGCTTTACTTGGCTATGGCTGATGCTAAAAGAGGGTTGAGTAAGTTCATGCTAAGCAAAAACCACAGGAATTTTACAATGGGGCAAGACCAGTTGAGCCATCTTGACATCTTGGCCTTACATATAACTGACAAGAGAATATTGCTAAAGTTCTAGACTAAGGTGTATGGGCCTAACGCTTGTAACTATGTTGGTAGATTAGAATAATAAAAATATTAGTGACATTGGCAAGATAATCCCTTTATTATTGACCAAAAAAACCCCTGCAAAATAATTAGCAAACTTGACAGACTGTCAGGCTACGTGCTGCTCCTAGACAAATGTAACAAAGATTTCTCAGAAATACAGTAGATGTAACAGTAATTTAAGTTTGAAACAAACTTTTTATATGGCTCCTGAGATTATTTATGTGGAATGTGGGACTGCAGTATCAGAAGGGAAATGACACTCCTCACTAAAGCTGGAAAAGTGTTTCTCGATTGGTACCTGGTACCATAGGTTACATGCACAAATGACTATTCTGTTTCCATATCTTGTGCTCAAGGTTTATATAACAATACTCCATTTGATTTTGCTATGAAAAGGAACTCTAGCATAAATTGGCCCAGGGAAGGTTCACATTCAGCTAAGGCAGAAGATCCCAATAAGTCATTATGTTGTATGTCTTTTTAGTGGCATTGTCTTTTTTGTTGTAAAAGTGTAGTTTATTTTTTTGGGGGGGGGGGGGGCTTATCAAGTACAAAATGTGGTTATTAGGCTTCCAATTATTTACAAAGAACATTTGAAAAAGACTTGTGCACATGATGAACACTTCCATGGAACGCATAAACCATCTGCTTAACATGAGCATCCATTAGAAGTGGAACATCTGTGTTCTATCCATGATGGGTCATTGCCAACATCATGAACAAATCATGGCTACTCTATGCTTTATAGGCTTTGCTATAATACAAAGTACACCTTGATTGAAGTGTGGGTTTCCCGCATTAAGATGGTGTACATTAGAGGTTTATGGTTTTTTTTAATCAATGGGGAGAAAATTGGTGCTCTTCAGAAATTGCTTTTCAGATAAGATCATCCATGCAGACTGGATGCCAGAAAACAAGATGAACATTGGTTGAACTTAATGGGAAATAGGCAACAGGGGCCATCACAAAAAAGAGAGATGCTGAAATCTAATGGATGGATGTTCAGGTTTTAACTTTTTAGTGTTGTCATGGCTCATAGAAAATGTCATCACTATTGATGAAGGAATATTGATGATGATGTTTTCTAAAAATTACCTATGTTTTACTTTTCAGCAGTGAAAAGTGCTCAGATCAAGGATGAATAAAATTATTTGAAATTCTTCAGATGAAATCATGAGATGATGATGATGGTGGTGGTGGTGGTGGTGATTATGATGATGATGATGATCATCATGATGACTTACAACAGTTGTATTTTAACAGTGTACATGTGAACACTCAGTTCCTATTGCTTCTTTTAAAGAATAGGAAGCAATCTGTCTTCCTCCACTTTATTTTTATTCTCCATGTCTATCAACTGCAGCCAGTATGGCTGCTGATCAAGAATGATGGGAGGCATAGCCTCCAAACATTTTGTGGGCCACATGTTCCTCACCCATAGTTTATGGTAACATTCTCCAAAATGGTTCCCCTTCGAACATGTCATATAACCTTCATAATTGCCAGAGAGCATGCCCAATGATTGGGGATGATGAGAGGTGTAGTCCAGTACATCTGAACATGTGGAATGAAGCTTAGGTATAATGGCCTGTTCAATTACACACATTGCATTTGAAGCATGATCTTATGCCTCAGCAGTGGAACAAATTTAGCTAGTATTTGTTTATCAGAAAACTGCTCTGCACTTCTTGTTATGGACGGTCCCTATGATGCTCGTGAAGGAATTGTAAAGAACTTGTGTGCTTTGATTTTATATTCCTGCATGGGTGGCTCTTGTGTTCTCTTCCAGCTCTTCGATTCTATGATTCTATGAGAACGAAACCTTCTGTATACATTGTATTTTCCTCATACACTAATACTGTTTGAACTGGCAGAGATACTGATATGCTGGTGGCTGAAGCTCAGTGAAAACATCAACTCACTGTGTGACAGAAGAGGGAAAGGCAAATCTCTGACTAAGAAGCATTACAGAGGCAGGTGGAAATAAGCATGGCAAGTGTATATCTCTTTTGTATAATTCTATGGTACAGTTGCATTTGTGACACTGTAGAGACCCTGTTGCTTAGGACATTATCCACAACAAGGTGGTAAATTGCAATTAAAGCAGGTTGATAGCATTTTAACTGGTATTTATCACACAATGTTGTTTCTCTCCTGTTGTTGCTTTGCATTTCAATCATTGGTGGAATATATCTTTTAATTGACTGGAAAACCGCAATATAACTTCTTTTCCATTACTGCCCACAGTAATGAGGCACTAATGAGGCTGATATTCCCACAGACACATGGCATGGATGGAGGCGATTCTCCTTTCCTCCTCTCTTCCCGTCTCCCCTTTGCTATTCCCAAGCAGGCTGAGGGTTGCTTTTACTTCGTTTCCCTCTTCTTTTCTATTTCTTTTATTGTTATTAAAAAAAACACAATTGTGCTGTAATCACACAATCACTACAAAGATAATAAAATAATATTTAATATTTAATAAATAAAAATTTTAAAAATGAAAGACACATGTGTGGGTAGGCCATACATAGGGAGGAAGGTGGGGCTAGCCAAGTGGTGTAGAAGAGTGAGTTTAGGACCATGGATTGCCAAAGCAGCATAATAGTGCAATTGTAGAAAAGTGTGACAGTGTTTTTGGTTTTTTTTAAACTGGTATGTTCCTGTTTGCTTCAACAACATCAATACTATGAGACAACAAGCTGGTGTGATAAAGTTCTCCATCTCAAATCACACTCCCAGAGGAGATAAAAGGGGCTGCTGGGCCATCAAACTTTTTCTCTTCCTGATGGCCATTATTATAGCTACTGAGTTTGTTTTCCTCCCTCCCCTTCCCACCCTGGCTTTTTCCTTTTAGATTATTTTATTAATTGAATGTACCCTACCCTGAGAGCCTTTTTAGTTGAAGAGCAGTCTAATAACCAGAGTTTGATAGAGCTGGAAAAGATAAATGCAAGGACAGCCCAAATGACTGGCAGATCAAATTGCTGGACTTTCCTGGGCCCTAAATTCTATTGTTAGTTCAAACTAGGAGAGAGCCATTGAATCACTTCCATCTACATATGTTTTAACTCACCATTCAACAATTGATTCAATGGGTCTACTCTACTTAGGGCTAACCAACAGAATTCAAGCCATGGTGAGAAAAGGAGGAACTAGTTGAAACTGCTATAAAATTCTGCACGGCATGGAGAGTATAGACATATAGCAGGGTCTTTTTTTTTTTTATTCCTGTAGAATATTAGAAATCAGAGCAATGGTGTCTGGTGGCTCCCACATCATTGGGGTGGTGAATACACGCCAGGTTTTACTCTGAGTTTGGTGATAGGGCTTGGTAGACCTTCAAAATTCAAGACCCATTGACACTACAGCCACCAATCACCACTGAATCAAGGCCACCCACTTAAAATGCTTGGCAGAAGATTCAGAATACACCAAATACAGCTTCACACAATGGGGAACAAATGTATGGAATTTACTCTGGAAGATGTGGTGGTCACTATCTCTAATGGCTTTAAAAGTGGACTAAAGAAATTCATTAAGTCTGTTGGTGACAGCTAGCTGTGATAGTTAAATGGACATAAAGTAGGAGTAGTCAATCTTGTGAGCTCCATATGTTTTGGAGTACAACTTCCACAACCTCTCACCATTTGCTATTGTGGCTGGGGCTGATTTGGTTTGTAGTCTAAAACACCAGGATAGTCCCTGGTTGCCTGTCCTTGAAACAAAATCAATTGCTATAGAATTCAAGGTATAGAACAGCATTCACAGTGTGTGATTATCTTCAAAGCCTGCTTGCAGACTTCTCAACTTTATTTTTCTGGATCACAATGGAAACAGGACTTTGGATTACACAGACTTTAGGTCTGATACTGGTTGGAGACACTGTGACATATACTGCTATTAGCAAAAGAAATAAGTTAAATGACTTTATTTACTTCCTGGGACAGAGCTAAGCTTTGAGTTATCTTCCAAAGACCTGGACAGAACGTGGTTTTCATTCTGAGAAGTTTCACGCACCCTCTGCTTGGCATGGCATATGTTTTTACAATTGTTGACATTGTGTCATCTTGGATTTATTTCACAATGCATTTTAAAATGCAGATTGTACATGCAGCATTCTGATTGCGGTTGGTGCCCCTTCAAATAAGCACACCAGGATCTGGAAGACTGTGTTCAGGGACACCAAATTGCAATGACTCACAATTTCACCTTGCTTTGCCCTTGGCGAATGGAGACTTAACTTGTTCCAGTCTTCTGGTGTAATTTTACCAGCGTTTTGCTGAAAGGAAATGAGATACTCCCTTATCAGTACAAACTGGTCAGCATCACTTTGTGAAAAGTTTTGTTGAAGGGCAGATCCTTTATGGGACTCTGAATGGCTTTGCAAATTGCCTTCTGAAGTAACACAGAGTGTTTCCGTCATCTCTAAAAGAACTGTTTACGGTTGCATATGGCAGTTATTATTTGGAATAATAAACCCTTGGAGAATCTGAACATTCATGGGCCAACAGATGGGTCAACCTGCTTAGCAATTTAACAAAGTCATTTATTTCAATCACTAGGACAGGGCGCAGGAAGATTGCTAATTCGTTTCCAAAGCACATGCAGCAAAACAGCCCTCCCTTTCTGACTCTTATGGCTATTATGGAAATGCACACCTGTTCAGTTGGGCTTGGGACAGTTCTTATTTGGTATGGTTCTCTGTTCTCCAAAAAATAAACAGCAAATTCATCCTGTATTGTTTTCCACCCAAACTGTTTTGTAGATTCCACTCAAGGTGAGCTAACACCCAATAGCAGCCAGAAACATCTTTTTTAACAAGTTCACTTGGTTTTTTGTGTACTTTGTGGTACAAAAAAGGTGAGCTTTAAGTGAGAATTGCTTCTGATGAATGAGTGACTCTTTGAAAAAAGGGGTCTGACATTTGTCTTCCTGGTGAAGTTGTTACGGCATTGTCAGCCAGAGCAAAAACTGCAGTTTGTTTGGAGAGCAGTAAAGCAAAACCTGTCCATGTGTGGGTTTTGACAACACTGTATTTATGCTGTGATCCACATCTCTTGCATTCCCAAAGCAGTGCCAGGAAAATAGAATGTAAGAAATATAGGGCTGATGCAGGAAAAAGAAATGGGATTTAGTGGAGCCTGGTCTAGGAAGGTCAAAAACCTGGGTCTCTTTAATTGTCAGGGATTATGCATCACCTGCCACCCTCTGCAGCCTTCCCTATACATCCAGACCTTAGTTGCATTCCTCTCAGTAGCAGGAAGGGGAAGGGAGGATAGTATATATGTGTGTATATATGTATGTATGTATGTATGCATGCATGTATGTAGACTATGTATTTTCCTGCCATTCACCTAAATAGGACTCAAAGCAACTTACAATGTGGAATCATATAATCATAGAGTTGGAAGAGACCTCCTTGGGAGTAGATTTTTTTAGTAGGGTACTTCCGCCATTCTGCCGTGTGAACCTGTGCACATTTTTTCTAATTAAATTTTTTATTGAGTTTTTACAATAAATCACATAAAGTCTGTAGAACAATGACAAAAAAACCTACCACCAACCAAGGGTCAAGGATATGTATCTGATGAATAGTTATTCTGCAAAAGAATAAAAAAATTAGTTCTCAGCAAGAGCCAGAGAGTCTGGCTTGTCGAGGTTTAGAGTATCTGTCCAAAGATCCATCTGTGAAGTAAGAGGCTGGATCTGGTGGGAGTGATGATTAACATAGTCAATAAAGATCATTCAGTCTTTTTGAAAGGTGTCAGTCCTTTTGTGGCCAATGTAAAACCTTGTCGCAGCAGACAGTTTCTCCATCAGCTATATACCCCAAATTCTAGACCAACAGTTCTCAGTGGAGAGGTCACCTGGCTTCCAACATTTCACTACTTCTAATCTGGCAGCAGCAATAAGAAAAATGATCAGTTTCCTATTTTTCAAGTTAATAAATATAAAAAGCAAAAGCAAAATTGGAAAGAAATGTACATTTCTTTCAAATTACCAATTTCAGTGATACATGAAATTGGATAGAGAACTGCAGAACCTGTGCATGTTTATTCAGAATCCATTCCCACTACCTTCAGTGGGATTTGCTCCTTTGTAAGTGGATCAAGGATTGCAATGTGATGGTTTTTCCTGTACATCGGTGACTTTTTAAAAGCTTGTTCTGCATCACCTAAAAACATGTGAAAATGGATCTGGTTTTAAAAATTGAAGCTTTATTTTTCCCAATTGCTATTTCTTAATGTATTCCACACTGGAAAAGTTCCAGATGGTTCACAAAATATTGAAATGCTTTCTGAAAAAAATGGAGAATTATCCATATGCCAGTAAAAAACTATTTCCTTACCAAACAGATTATTCTTCAGCCTGAGGTGTAAAATGTTAACAGGCTGTTGCAACGTGACATCTTGAAAGATTTTTTTTTTTTACTGTGGATTTTTTAGGGGGAGTGGTAGAAGGGGGAAGGAAATTTCTTTTACAAATCCAGTACTGAAAAACATACTTGCCTCTTTAAAATGTTTACTTGAGTTTACCTCATATGCAAGGTTCGTGCCTGACTACTTAATATCTAGAAAAATGTTTATAATTTTTTTAAAGGTTCAAGGGTGTGCTTATATGTGGGGAGTCATAAACTGGTGATATCACAGACATTGAACTTTCCCCAAACACCAACCAGTTATATTGGACTTCAACATTCATCATTTTCAGCTGATTTCAGCATCAGGACAGAATGACTGGTACAGATGATGCCATACACAGGGAACATAGGTAACACTTTGATGCAACAGCAATCTTGATGAAACAAATTCTGCATTTGAAGGGCATTATATTGGAAACAGTTGGGCTGTCTAATGGAAGCTTGTGTCATTCACAAAATCAAAGATCATACAGTATTCATAGACTGTCACAGCTGATCAATCCTTCACAGAACCTCACGCTGCCATATATGGTCCTTCCCCTTATTTATCCTTCCATCAGTAATTGAAGTAGGTTAAGCTGAAAGACAGAAACTGGCCCAAGTTGCAAAGCTCAGTGTGGATTTGAATTCAGATCTCCTTTACAGTGTGGTGCAGTGGTTTGAGTGTTGGATTGAGACTTTGAGAGACCAGGGTTCAAATCCCAGCCATGGAAACTTACTGTGTGATCTTGGGCAAGCTGCAGTCTCTCCGCCTCAGAGGAAAGCAATGGCAAATCGTCTCTGAAAAAAGCTTGCCAAAAAAAATCCTGTTATAGGGTTCACTTTAGGATTGCCATAAGCAGGAAATGGAAATGACTGATGGTCCACAACAACTCCCTACTAAATTGCATTTCCTGAGACATGAACTACTGCTATGGGATTTCTGGAAAAATACTGTCCCAGGGTGGGCAAAGTGCAAGCCTCCAAATGTTGTTGGACTACAATTCCCACTAGCCTTGGCCAACATAGTCAGTGGTGAGGAACGCTGAGAACCTGTATCCAAAAACACCTGGAAGGCTGAATTTTGCCTGCTTCAACTGTAGTCCTGTTTGACTGTTCTTATATGTAAGCTATATAGGCTAGTTCCATCTTCCTCTCTTACCATTCTCATTGCTCTCTACAGAGATCTCGAAAAATAAATTTTTGAATGTAACTCCCAGAATCCTTGGAAGGGGTCTTCTAGGAGTTGTAGTCTAGAGGTAACTTTTCCATCCTTTGCCTCTTAGGAGCTTATCAGATGAACTTTAAAACCAGAGCAAGTATCCGGGCTGGAGCTGGCATGCGGGATGGAGGTGGGGATTATTGCATGCTAAATCAGTGCCCACCATCACCCCATGTCCAAGCCAGGTCCCAATCATGCTCTGCAAGTACTTTTTCCAAATCGGAAGCGTTCCAACTTCGAAAAAGTGCTGGTAGAGTGAGGCTGGGACCTGGGCTGATGGTAGGCAGCAATTAGACGACAGTTTAACATGTGATAATCCCCGACTCCATCCTGCGTTCCAGCTGCAGACCAGGATCCTTGATTCAGTTTTAAAGTTCATCTGATAAGCTCCTTAAAGAGGAAAACAGATATATGGAGAGGGCAGCCCTCTCTCCCTGCAGAAACTCTCCTTGTGTTTTTAGAAACCAGATTTCCCAAGGCTTTTTGTAGCCACTCATTTACACTGGTTGATGAGAATGACAAAGAAGGAGAGGCAGAGGCAGGAAGCAATCATGGGATTAATATAGTACACATGAGGAGAATGCCTGGATAGGGTTTGTATTTCCCCATCAAATATTCTATAGTGAAGAAAAATATTTTTGACGACTGCAAGCAATGTATACAAATTACTGCAGGGCCATAGGGACATGTTTTCAGAGCCAAAAAGGTGATTTAAAAATAATTTTTATAAAGGAATAACTAAATCATTGTAGGGGGGAGAAGGAAAAGAGATGTTGCTTGCAATTTGCTGCAGGAGAATGGCATAGAGATATAAAAAATGAATCTTTAGACTAAAACCTTTCTTGTGACAGAATTTCACAATTTGCCTGACACCATATGTTAGGATTTTGGGATGAAGGAATTGAAACTGTAATTCCCCCCCCCCCCTTCAAACCACTTTGACAAATCCAGATGTTGAAAACACTTCTCAGTTACTTGCATAAAAGAGATTCTGCCAGGGACTATGAAAGGAAAGAAAAACCAAACCGAGACATTTCCTCCTTGAAAATCATCCCAAATGCTCTTGATTTGTTCAGGAGTCTGTTTTGGAAATGTTGATTAATGGGGGAAACAATGATTTGCTGGGCCACCACTGATATGTCAATTTGCTTCTATGTTTCCTTGTCCTTACATCCAGAATATTTTCAAAAGAGCAATCTCCTAAAAATGTCAAGTCTGAATAGAAGACTGAAAATCTCAGAACAAACAAAAATAAAACCACACTCATCTTATCTAGTTTTTTAGTAACTGGTGACTGGTGGCATCCAAATTAGATCAATGTTTGGAAAAATTCCTTTTGGGGGCTATAATTCCCAGAATCCTCCACTCGGCATAGGAAAAATTAACTTTTCTTAATCTTTTAACTGAATCCTCTCTCATAATACTGACTCCCATATACTTGGTGTTCTGTAAGCAGAGAGATTTAGTTTTTTATACATGATTTTGGTAAAAATTCAATTTCTTTCCAATCCTGAATAGGAAAAATGTGTGAAGCGATATCAGTAATGAAAAGAGCTGAAATTTTCACCCACCCTTCAATGTGCAGTACAAATTGTAGAGGTGAGAAAAGTAAGTTTTTCAGACTACAGACTCCTAAGACTCCTTCAGCTAGAATTGCCAGTGACGGTTGTTACTTAGAGCTGCAGTACAAAGAGTTACTTTTCCAAGCTCTGATGATGCTGGTTGTTCAGTTTGCATGGTTGTGTTCAAGATTAGATTAGAGATACATCTATACATCTTGGGGTCAGAATAATGTGGCTCTCCAGATGTCATTGAACTGCAGCTTCCACAAACTCTCGCCAGCATAGCCAATGACAAGGAATGCTGGGAGCTGTAGTCCAAAAACCTCTAGCAAAGCACACAATTCCCACCCCATGTTAATTGCTGTCAAGTCACCTTTTCCTTATGGCAACCTCAATGCATGAGACAGGGCCTAAATGTCCTAAAGGCACCAGATGCCAACTAATCTTGGAAGCTAAGCAGGATCAGCCCTGGTTATTATTGGATGTGAGACTACCAATGAATACCAGGTGCTGTAAGCTATGTTTCAGAGGAAAGAACTGGCAAAACCACCTCTGAATATTTCTCATCTAAGAAAAACCTATGAAATTCATGGGATTGTCATAAGTCGATAGATGACTTGAAGGCACACGCACATAAGAGATCTCCAAAACACCTTAATATTAAGGTCTTGTGCAGTCATGGCTGAACCGTGGCTTCCTTGATTGGATGTATCCACCCATAATGCAATCTTTCTCTAAATAGAACACCTTTTTTAGTACAATCCAATGAATACTTATTTGGAATAAGCCCCACTATTCCACGTATTGGGAGTGCATGTTGTTTATTCCAACTAAGTGTGTATTGGACTGATAATAGTAGCACAGTCCTAAATATGTTGTTCCAGAAGTAAACCTTGTTGATTTGGATGGAATTTATTGGTAACCTTGTGTAGAACATTAACTTTGACCTTTAGTTTCAACAGAAGTAAACTGGCTTAAATCTAAATACATTTTCAGGAGTGAGCTATCCCATTGCCTTCACGGTATTGTGTTTTTAAAAAAATATCTTATGTGTCTGTGTGCCTGTGCCTAATTCATGTATATATGCCAAAATGGAATAACCTAACTATAGCACTTGCTAAAATTTGGACTATAATATGAATTTGCCAACAGAGGCAGCTTGGGAGCAGAATATAAAAATATACAGTATTTTGATCTTTCAGTTTGTTTCATATATTCTCCCCACCATATTCCACTTCTGATACAGCTTTGGTTCATTTGGGAAGAAATACGACTCAAAGCACAGCTTTTGGACCATATCTTCCTAGGTTTGGAGGCCAAAATGAAATGACTGGCAGTGTTATAAGAAAGATCCATGCAGTCATGAGATGAAAAACATTACATAAACAGGTCTCTTTTCAAAAACAAGAAATATAGTCCACACAGGAACAAAGAGAAAAAAATAAAGATAAAGGAATCTCCTTGCTGTAAACCTGCTTTTTTGACATCTTGTACCTTTATATTTATTGACCTCTTGCTGTCTTAACAGTGCAACTTTCCTGAGATTTCCATCAGTAACGACACAACCTGTCTCACTTCTCTTCAAGTTTCTGCTGTATTTTTCTTGGTTTCATTTGGTTTAGGCTGATGTGAACAGATTATCATGAGGTCTTGTGAATATTTATGACTGCAGAGTTTTATGGGCTTTGTTTGACAAAGCTTATGCAGCAAAAGGTTGCAGAAGCAAACCATTCTCCTTACCCTATCAATGTTCCTCACACAAATTATGGGATCTGGTCATTATCACACCTTGCCCTTAATGTTCATTTCATTCCAGTTGATCGTTCATAGGTTGGCTCAATGACTATCATTCCAAAGTGCATTTTTGTTTCTGATGGCTTTCTGAACATTTCTTTTTTTAAAAAATGAGATTTATATGGCATGCATTTAATGTTCAGGGAAGCTGCCTCCTCTCCTTTGTCTTTGATAGTGAGACAATGAGGACATTTCAGAAAAGAGTGATTGTATACATTTGCTTAACTCTACTCTGCCCAACCTGCTGCTTTCTCTCCATGTGTTGAACTGCAGCTCCCATAGTTCCCAGACAGCCCAAGTACCTGGGGCAAAAATGGACTGTGCTGGATGTATAGTGGGGAAGAAGCATGACTTAAGTGGAATCTTATGTTTTTTGAGATACTGCTTCTAGCACTAAAAATGGTGTAACAATACATTGGCAAGCTAACACAGTTTGAGAAACTCTTCCCAGGAGTGGCTAAAATAATTGCCCTCATGCTTCTTAGCCAAGATGAAGGACTAACTGGGCAACCAGTTTTGTTAGACTAATAGCATTATCTTATATTACCAGAATCAAGTCCCACATTATAATGAAGGCTATATCCCTGTAGCTAAAAAAATTGAAGCAAATCAAAGGAGCTCCAGATTTTCTGGGGTCCCTGGGTGTGAATCCCTTTCTTTATGTTCATTTCAATGGCTAGTTCTAGCTACAACCTGTTGCCCTCTTGGTTCTCTGTTCTTTATAAGTCTTTTTGCAGCAAATGAGAGGGCAAGACCACCTTTCATAAAGCAGAAGGAGAGCCCAGTGAGGAGACATTCAGAGCTTCATGACTACAGAAAGCAGTCCTCTGGGAGGAACTTACTACAACCTAAGAAAACTAGGCTGGCGCAGACCTCCCAGAGGGCCTTTTCCAACGTTGCTTCCAGGCTATGGAATGGCTTGCCGGATGAGATGCGCCTTATTACAACCTTGGATGGTTTTAAGAAAGCCACCAAGACGTATCTCTTCCAGCAGGCCTTCCCTGAGAACTAGTAAACTGTCCATCAACTATAGTCCCTTCAGTTCTCACTTATTGAGACGTGTAATACTCTTGAGGCCGCCCACTTTCTAATTTTAGAGCTATCAGTGTTTAATATCCATCTTTTAATGTTTTACTGTTCTAAATTCTACTCTTAGTTTAATCTATATTTAAGGGGCGGGAGGGTAGACTGATGTGTTTTTTAATTGTATGTATTTTTAAATGTTGTACTCCGCCCCGATTGCTCACCCAGAGGGGTGGAATATAAATAAACATTTATTATTATTATTATTATTATTATTATTATTAAAATCATAGCCAGGAAGAGTGAGACTGAGCAGGCAGTACTAGGACCTCAGCTACCCCACCCCACTAGCAACATTTCCAGGAGTGATTGCTCTTGAATTGCTGCACATTAAGGAAATTCTGGGATTCTGGATATTGTGTTCTAAGAGAATAGTATTTCCAAGTTTCAAATCCAGGAGTGTGTCAGTCATAATGCCTGAAGAGGCCAGTGGGAACTTGTGGGGTTAGTCTTGGACCTGCAGATGGTTTCATGTGGCACGTGATCAGAGTAATTTTTGAGTACACATAGTCACTTGTGCATATAGGATTTTCTTTATCGAGATGGGAACACTGGGTTGGAAACCCTATGTGCATGGAAGCACCATTTCCCAGAATGATGCCAAACAAACATTGCCTGGTGCAGAGCCAGCATCAAACCTGGCACCAAATGGTAGCAGCTAGTCTTACATATTCTCACTGGCCCCTTAACAGATTTTGCACCTGAAGGAACAAAGCACACCAATTAGGTGTTGATGTCCCTGTCTTTGTTCTACCAGAACAGTAGAACAGCCTCAGACCAAAATCTTATTAGTTAATTTCAATTTGAGAAGACCCACTAAATCAATGATTCACTGATAAGTCAACACATGTGTAATTGATACTTGAAAGAGTGCCTTTAGTTCTACATGTCTGCCAGAGGACTGAGGTCTGCTGGAGGGGAGCAATTCACTGTGTAAGGATAACAGAAAGGGACATCTCCACTGTGCCCATCCAGCTATGAAATGCCATCCCCTTGGATACTTGATGACACAGATAATGCTTTCATTATAATGCCAAATTAAAACTTG
This sequence comes from Urosaurus nigricauda, assembly GCA_034509955.1. NCBI lineage: Eukaryota > Metazoa > Chordata > Lepidosauria > Squamata > Phrynosomatidae > Urosaurus > Urosaurus nigricauda. The sequence continues at coordinate 87,216,627 of JAOEGL010000006.1, forward strand.
GTTCTGTAATAAAGCCTTTGGGGGCATAATGATTTTATCTTAACATGTATGTATGTATGTATGTATGTGTAAATACATGTGTGTGTGCGTGAACATGTGTGTATAGGGTTTTAGATTGCTTTATTATTATTTTTAATTATCCTGCTTTTCAATTATTATTACATTCTTTTAGAATGCTTACATTATTTTATTGCTTTAAATTTTAAATTGTATTAAATGGTTAGATGCTCAGAGATGTTTTGATGTAGGGTAGAATGCAAATATTTTTAATAAAGATAATACAAATAACTAGTTAAAACCCATTCATTCAATGAAACTGCTCTGGTTGGGACTAACAATAAGGTTTAGGCCAGTGTTTTGTAATTATTTTTTTAAAGAAATGCAAGGACAGATGGGAAAACATGAATGTTCACAATGTTCCCATCATAGAAAAATATTTGCACTTTGTCTCATTACTGCAAGCCCCAGTCGGTTCCTGAAGTTAACATTAAATAAGGTTGCCTGATGCTCTTTCAGTTGAATTCTTGAGCTTAGCTGACTAACTACTAGCAAATGTGGTGGCTGCTTCCGTTTTCAGAGTGTAGTGATCTGAGTTCCTTCATTTTTCTCCAGATGTGTGCTATTAAATTAACTACCTCAGTGTATCTGGACTAGCAGACATTAGTCATTGCTGTGACCACCAAACCCTTTCCAGACCAACTGTGGGAAAATGTCCCATTTTCCGATTTTCTGTATTGCTAGAGTATTTACAGGGGAGTGGATGAGGAAGAAGGAAATACAACAGGAGTCACTATGACAAAAATAAGGCATTAAATATCCTTTTCCTGTTTAGGAAAACTTTGACAAGCAAAATGTAACAGATAACACAGTCACTGGGAAGGTTGTCAAAGACCCTACTGAAGTATACATGGGGTAATCAGGCTTCTCAGAGGTAAATCTAACCAAAATTCACAAAATACTCTAGCGTGATAATTAATATATTCACACAGCCTTTTTTTGTTGTTGTTGGCCTCTCTCTCTCTTTCTTTTTCAGGGAACACCGTCAACATCAATATTTTAACAAACATATCATGATTTTCAGTTTTGAAAGTGCTTTACATTTGTTATTTAGTTGTAATATCATATAAACAATGAAACCTACTGAGTAAACAACAACAGTGTCAAGTAGCAGGTGGGACCTTTTATGGGTATAATTGATCACCCATCATCAGTGTATTTTGCCTTGACCCTAAGACTGCTGAAATATCTCCTTCATCTTCACAGTATACCAACTGTGTGGCCAAGTTGGAGGAAACAGCTCAGCAGTAATCTGCAGAATTGATCTCTCCCATTTGCATAGCATGTAGAACTAGCTGTAAAATGTGTAGGAAGAGATTTCCATAATAGTTAGTCAGTGAAATTCCATAGTCCTCTTTCTTCTTTCTTTACATCAGTGCTTCCCATCCATGTGTATAGATAACCTTACTCTTCCTCATGGCTGTTTGCACAGTTTTCCAGTAAGTGGACCCTGTGTTACATTGATTTTCTTCTATTTTTAAATACTGCTGGACTCTCTCAGAGGAGAAGCACTAGTGTCTGTTGGAACAATCTTTAGCAAGGGGAGGACAGATGGCTACACCTGAAAAAGGTCTGGAGTTTCAGAGAAGCTTAGATGACTCAAATTGATTGACTGATTGCACTTCTGTCTTTCCTTTCTCCCAAATGGCATCCAAGGCAGCTTACAATAATTTTAAAAGACCCAACTAAAACATTAATTTACAAAAGTTAAAAAGGAGTTAAACTATGACATTATTAAAAACATTATTAAAAACAGTTTAATTTTTACAGCATTCTTGGTCACTTTTTACTTCAGCTAATATAATACAGTTTTCAGAGACATAGCCATGTTAGTCTGGAATATCAGTATGGTAAAGAGATCTCATAACATCTTTGAAACTAACTGAGTGAAAATAGCTTTAGCATAATCTTTCGTAGACTTGGTCTACTTCCTCAGACGCACTCCATAGCTCTGAGGAAGTAGATCAAGTTTATGAAAGCTTGTACTGCAACCTCTTTAACTCAGGAGTTTATCACATGAAGGAGATCGGGAGGTTATCCCGGGAATATCCTGGAAAAATCACGTAATTCCATGCAACAATTTCCCATGGCATTGCACAAAACCCTCCATTAAAGTGGTCACAATGAAGCATTAACACACATCTTTTTACTTTTGGCATTTCAACGACAATGCATTTCCAACATCACTTTATTTGCGCAATTGCATGTGATAATCATTCGTGCAATTACTTGCCATTTTTGCAGGATGCTTTAAATGAGCTTTAATCTATCTTTAATGCCAAAATTAGCCCCAGCAGGATAAACTTCATAATCTCAAAGGTGCTACAGGATTTCTTTGCGTATGAATAATACAATTTTGATATTGTAAATTTTGGACAATATAAATGTTATTTTGGTATGGCACATTCTTTCCACATGCTCCTTTCCATGTGTCTCACCCATCTAGGCTACATATTTGTATCTGGGTTGCACATTAAAAAGACCAGAAATACTCTGCACACAGAAGGAAATGCTAGTAAAAAGTTGGGTGATGATCTACTCCCTCACTGGGTCACCTACTTTCTCTCAAAGTGAGTAACTATATCTGGGAACAAACCCTCTGACCCTCTTCTTTTCCAGTTCCCATCATTCCTCACAAAGCAATGTCTGCATGAAATGTAGTTCCATGAGTACATTTTGACAGAGAGAAATGCATTGGTGTTTACGAACAGATAAATTTGGCTAGAAACCTGGATTTGATCAACAAGGTTTGGACAATATGATGCACATCCAGAGCATGGAGAAGTTTTTGGATGATAACTCCCAGGATTCTGGAAGTTGTATTCCAAAAAGTAACTTTTCCAACTTCTGTCACAAAATTAAAATGTAACCTCTGAAGTGAGACTTCTCTTTAGATAATCACATTTCAGAAAGCAGGCTTTGAATGTTCATATTAAAACATGTATTTTGAGAGAAGAGGTATTTATTTGCAAATATCGGATTTGAATATTTTTATAAGCTTTTTTTAAAAAAAAAACCCTTAGGATTCTGATGTTTTAAAAAGTACATTTTTACAGTATACTGAAGCAGTTGCAAGTTTTGTGTGGGAAGGATGTGATTGAAGTCAAAAATGACAGTTATTTAGATATACAGTGTTTGAAAACTGATAAAGAAAACAGGAAAATAAACAGATTGCCAGTGGTATTAACTAGACATGCCAAAGGTTATAGGCACATATTAGATGACTTTGAGGAGTGGTATAATAAAATTTCCCCCACCTATTGAGAGAAACTCCAATAACTCATAGTCAATAATATCCAATGGGGCTCTGCAAGACCTAATAACTTATGAATCTCACCCTTAGTAGCTGTGATAAATTCGTTACTTCATTCCCCAGTGCCACCTACTCCATAGGCGGCTAAATACTTCAGCACTTCAGACCACATCCTTTCTGATTTCAGGATTTTCAAAACAGAGAAGGGAATTAAAAACCTGAAGGCTTGGATAAAAAGGAGAATTCTGGGACCTGGTGAGCTTTTTTTTTTTTTTTTAAACCACCAAAAAAATCTCTAGCTGCCTGTGGTTGAATACTTGGAAGACAATGTTGCCTTTTACACTGCAGTGTTTCTGGAAACCTCATTGACTGGCTCTCAGACAGTCTTCTACAGTTTGGGAACACCCTTGCCTCATTTGCAGAGCCTGCCTCTTCGTCCCTTAAGCAAGCACACCATCCCTTTAAAAATCCCTGAAAACTATTCTGGAACTGTTGGCAATTATGCTGTCAAGCAATACCTTTCCCCCTTCTGTTTCAGGGCTATGTTAAGTTCTATAGATGCTTTGTGAGCCTAACACATGTCCAGATTGCGGCTAACCGCAGAGATGGATACAAAATGTGCACGGACATTCAATTGATAACCTGGAATAATTGTTGCTTGTTTACCAATGTGTATGCACATACCTTCATCGTTGTTGCTTGTTTACCAATATGCATGCACATACCTTCATCATGCTCCTTAATTATTTTGAAACAATAATGCCCATAACTGGGGAAGATATCCTTTTCGACTTCAACTCCCAGAATCTGGGGAGCAGTATCCTGTACAATGCCAGTGGGGTGTAAAATATCATGCTTATGTAAAACAAGGCTCATTCCAAGGCATTCCCATTCATATTGAGACATATGGGGGAGGGCAGAGTTGTTCCTTCATGCCAAAAAGGAAGTACAGTAGGCCCCCCCCCCCACATTTACTGGGGTCAGGGGCACAGGACCCGCGTGAAGGTGGAAAAACCACAAATTAAAAAAAAGCAACATTGCTTTTTAAATAGGACACTTCTCTAGGAATCTCTTGGTCCTCCAGAAGCACTCTATGGTCAACGTCTGCTAGAATTTGACCATAGAACCATGCTGGAGGACTTACAAATGCCTGAAAAAGTATTTTCTATAAGAATCTGTAAGTTCTCCAGGGCAATTCTTTGGTCACCTTCCCAAAGACTTCCTCTGGAGGACTTAGCAATTCCTAAAGAGAATATATTAATCCAATCAGCAAATAATGAACTCTGCAAAAGTCAAAACGGCAAACAAGGAGGGCTGATTGTACTTGTATAAAGTGGTACTGGATACCTCCTTATATAAGCTTGTAAAAGATACAACTGCCAGAGTTACACCAGTGTGATTTCTCCATAGGATGCCAGCACAGGAGTTGTAGACCAGAAAATTTACTTTTCCAAGCTATGATTAATCTCAATTTTTTATGGCTACACACACACATGAGTACATGCATACATATCTGCAGAGTAAGACAGACAGAGAGAGAGAAGAATATAATTGTGACTTGTTTGGCTTTCAAGTAAATGTAGGTATTTGATGAAAACTCCGTTCTCCGGTTTCCCTCCCCTCTCCACCCTCCACCCTCTTCATATGCTGGTAGTTGTTTGCAAAGGTCTGCTCTGGAGCAGCAGTCAAATGAAGAAAGTGGTGTTATTTCAACAAAGCCAGAAACCTTCCTTTCTCCTTGTAAATATTAGTACGTCTTGCAAGCAGGGCTAAGAGCTGCCAGGCATCCTGTCATTTAAACAGAGTCTGGACTGATTGACGCCAAGTTTCTGTGAAAGATCTGAAAGGTGGTGCATTAGTTTAGGAGTATGGTGCAGACATGCCTCTTTTTAAAAAAATACCCATTGACTCCCCCACTCCACTATTTTTTTTTAATGTCAACAAATTCCAAGGGAGCTGGCTTCTGTCACAGTCCAAAATAATTAGCAATGAAAGAAACATTTTATTTAATGTTTGAACTAGTCAGGATTTGGTAACAAGGTAAAAAAAGCCAGATCTCCTGCTGACATCATGTAAAACAGTGAGGTGGGAGAACAAGAAGAGATGGGTGGCCCAGAAAGCCACAGAAAATACACTCATCCAGATCTCTGAACTCAGGAGAAGCCAGATAGTTCAATAAGGGTACGCCTGTTGACTTTGGGGATTATATGCGCTTACACGGTGTATGCGATCCCTGCAGTCTCAGTGCAGTCAAGTCCAAGCAGTGCTGATCTCCTGTTTGCCTTACTGACAGCATGAATGGCATTCAGGTAAGCACAAAAATGTTCACCTGCTACAGGGCCCTCCAGGCCAGCCTCAGAGAAGTTATAGATGAAGCTTTTATCATGCCATCACTTTGCCTTATTTACTTATCTTTACAGGGGCTCCGCATGACATTGTCCCCAACCATATGCATACCTACTTTTTCTGCCACTACTCTCATCATTTCCCTTAGTGTAGAAAATCTGTTGCGGAAGACAACTGCAGAGTGTCTTCACATTTCTGCCATGAAACCCATTCCATCTGAAAATGCCCTCAGAAGAAAATGCTCCCTATCATTGAACCCAAATGGTACATTCCCTTGTACATTTCCCTTATCCCTTATCCCTCATTGCTTTTAAGAAGCCTGCTGACTAAACTCTCTGGGTTAGCTCCAGATGTATATTGTTGACCCACTGAAAGCAATAGGACTTAAAATAATGTGTGACATAAATCCCATGGAATTCAGTGGATCTATACTAAGGTCAAACTAGAAATTAATGTAAGCTCCCTCCCCCCCAGTTGTAAACCAGTTCTCATCCCACAATGAGGCTTACACAGATATGCACCTCAGTGATCAGACTTCCAAATTAAGCCCTTGTTTGCCTTCTAGTGATGAATCACAAAACAATTTTAAATGCAGTATATTTAAGTGAGGAAAATTGTGCACAATGACCAACAAGCTTCTTTTGGGGGAAAACACCTAGCCAAAAAAAATTCTAAACATATTGTCTAGCTGGACCAAAGGACTGCAGCTCATTTATTGCCTTCTTGGAAAGTGAAAGTGGTGGATCATGTTTGGAAAGGTCTTTTATGTGCCCTTACCCAAAAACATGCTGTGCAGTTTTTTTTTCACAATACAATGCATGCCCACAGATAAAAAAAGTTTCTTGTTCTGTTTGCTCATGCCATTTAGCTTACTCTATAATGGTAGACTGGAAGGATAGACTATTGTCAATATATTCATCTATATTACACCAAACTGAAAATTCTCATTAGCTTGATTTGAAAATTGTTTAGTTGAACAATTTTGCAGGTATATGCAGAGGTAGCTGTGTTGGCCATATAGCAAATTGCAGTTTCATCCAAAATCCACAAGAGAGTGATACATTTATTGGACAAACCAAAATGTACAATATATCTGTTGCAAGCTTTCAAAGCTCCATTGGCTTCTTCATCAGGCAAAAGGGTTAAAAATGATACAGGAGGGGAAAAATTGACAATGTTGCATTTGGTGAAAATGTTATAATTATTGTCCTCAGTTCAGATGTTATGGAAGGGTATTGATGCAGGGCGGGCACCTCCTCCATCTGGCCATAAGGATGCTAGGAGATCCAGTCCAGTAAACAAACTTTAAATTCCATTTGCAAAGCAAAAAGCTACTGCCTTTGAGATCTACTGGTAGGAGCCAGAAAGCTTCTGATTTTGAAAAAGTCCTGGCAGAGTGTGGCTGGGAATCAGGCTGATGGCAGCCAGCAATTAGACAGCAATTTAGCTTGCTATAATTCCCACTTCCATCCTGCATCCCAGCTGCAGCCCAGGAGGGTTGAGCTGGTCTTAAAGTTCATGCGATAAGCTTCCTGGTTTGTCTCAAATCCTTTGTGAGGCCACAAACCCTTTTGTTAGGAAGAGAACACTGCAGGTAGGACATTGATTTGCAAGTGGATAACATACTTCATATATACCTAATGCATCTGAGGAAGTAGATTTACGTTTATGAAAGCTCATGCTGCCAACTTCTTTCTTTAGTTAGTTTCAAAGGTGCTACAATATCGCTCTACATATCTCCTCATACATGTCTCTTATCTGACAAAATAAGGAACATTTGCATATGTACCTGCAAAGTAGGTTGATCGTAGTGTTTGCTCTCTTCACTGGCTGCCTATTAGTTTCCGGGCACAGTACAAGGTGCTGGTTTTAACCTTTAAAGCCCTACATGGCTTGGGTCCATCTTATCTCAGGGACCGCCTCTCCCCGTACAATCCTCCCCGCACACTTCGATCCTCTGGGAGAAATCTGCTACAGCCTATCAAAATCAGGCTGACACAGACCTCCCAGAGGGCTTTCTCTGCCATCGCTCCCAAGCTCTGGAACGGTCTGCCGGACAAGATCTGTCTTATGACATCTCTAGACTGCTTTAAAACAGCCTTAAAGACACATCTCTTTTGGCAGGCCTTCCCTTGAAACCTTTTGACCCCCGAGTCCGGACTTAGACTATGCTTTTCGCCTACTCCCACGTCTCCAACCCTCAACTTATGATGTGGCCCCATAAGAAGGGGTCTGGATATACCTATACTGTTTTTAGATCCTACAGTTTTTAATTTATTGCTGATTTAATTTATTTTTAATGGGTGGGAGGTTGGAATGTGGGTTATGGGATTGTTTTAATTTTAACCTTGTTTCAATTCATGTCTTTTAATATGCTGTATCCCACTCCGAGTGTTTCTACAGAGGAGCAAATTATAAATAAACCATTATTATTATTATTATTATTATTATTATTATTGAATGCATTTTATACCGTCAAGTGGATTAAAACTAGAAGAGAAGAGGGCACACAATTTGCATTAAAGCAAAACATTACAAGTGGGATGTTTTTCAAACCAGCTGTTTGCAAACTTTGGCAACATTGCTAAATTTTAAATAGAATTCCATTTGTTTTCTGTTGCCCCAAAATAAACAAGTTGATACATGCTTGCTTTGTTAAACTTGGGTGGAATATACACAGGTAAAAAACAGAGTGAAGAGCATCAAGTGATTCTTCAATGACTCATAGACAGGAATAGAAAAATCCAAGCATTGAGAAAACATTGGTGCTTTTTAATGGGTCTAGGCAATCTTAGTGTAGGGCAGAAAGATGGTTTCTTTTCTTTTCTTTTTTTACCCTTGGACCCTGTTCAAAGGGCCTAGCCTTAGGCTCATCTCACATTCGTTCTTTTCTGTTACTTCTGCCACTGCCTTCCCTTTCCACTTTAACTCCATTATCCATTTCTGAGATAATGATCACACACAGGAAACATTTCAATAGTTTGGCTTGCTTTTGTTGAAAGAAGACAGCCAGGCAATTCCCAGCGCCTGCATAGACAAGTTCTTCAGAATTCATTCTTCTCTATCGTTCTTGTTGGAGGTGAGGACAGGCATTCTAAAGCATGAGGGAAGTAGTCTGAACATACATAATCTCTCCTTGAAAACAAAGACCTTGGAATGCAGTTGATGTTTTTCAAAGGAATTCCACCATACTTCTTAAACCTACATTCTTCTTGAATATATCTTCAGCCTTGTTCTCCCATTCTGTGTCTTCTATTCCTTACTATTTCTTGTTCTCATGCTCTGTTCATTCTCCATATTCTTTCTTCTTCAGTTCTCATTTCTGCATACCCACATCTTTCTTGTTCCATAACACAGGACATGTTTTCCTCATGGACCTAAAATATGGTAGCATCAAATTTTAAGCACTTGAAAGAAAGGCAGTGTGAAGGAGAAGTGAGACCAGAATGCATTGACAAGACAATTTTTGAAGTATCTTATCTGTGCACAATCTACTCTTGTTTTAACTGCTGGGTAGTCAGATTCAGTATGCAAAAAAGTTGCATGAGTTCCAGTTGGTAGAGCATAAAGTTTTCAGATAAATTTGGATATTTCTGAGGCTTTGCATGTATTGACATCTAAGCCCCAAATTTCCACACCAGAAAGCATCTGTGCAATTACAATCCGCCCCCACCTTATGCGGAGGATCCGATCCGGATTCCCCCCCCCCCCCCACACACACATAAGGCAAATTCTGCGAATGATTAAGCCCCATTCATTTGAATCGGGCATGCTATTGTGGCACACAGCATGGTATGTGTCATGAGCACACGCCCCATTCACTATATTGGGGCTTGCCGTCCTTGTGATCTTAAGTCCGCGTATGGCAATCCTGCGTGTGGCGCAGGCACATTGTATTTTACTATTGAAATTTTTTAGAGTAGGTTCAATCAGCTGGCCACTCTGAATATAATAAAATTTCATCCAACTATTTTGTCAGCTAGAGACTCACTGAAAACAATGCCCAGATATCTGAACAGGTGGGTTTGTTCTATGATATGTTGATCTAAAATCCATGTATGCATTGGACAGTTTCTGCCAGAAACCATTACCTAGGTCTTGGAATAGTTTATTGACAGGTGTTCCTGTTGACAATAGGCACTGAAAGCATTCAGTAGTTTTTTGAGACCCAAACAAGATAGAGAAATAAGCACTACATCATTTGCATACATCAGGATGAAGAGCTAAAGAAGGCACAAGATTATTTATATAGAAGTTAAAAAGAGTAAGTGCTAGTAGGAATCCCCGTTTCATTCCCCGAGTTATAAAGGCTTCTGTTAGGGAACCATTTAAGCCAACTCTAACCCTGATTTCTGTGTGGTTATATAGTTCCTGTGTCAATTTTAAGAGTCTAATATCAATCCCAGAACTCTGCAGTTTTTCCCATAATCTTTTTTCTATTAATAGAATTAAAGGCAGCTGAAAGATCAATGAAAGCAGCATAGGCATGTTTCTTATTTTCCTTAGTATACTTCCTTATAATGTAACTTAATGTGAAGCACTGATCTATAATTCTGTATCCACTTCTAAATCCTGTCTGTTCTTCATGTATGACTTGCTTTTCCAATTGAACTCAGAGTTACCTTGACACAACCAAAGCCAGCTTCCTCTGTTGAAAAAACAGAGGAGGGAGAAAAGAAGAAAATGGTGGCAATAGGAAGAAGGCCTGGTAATGGAATTTTATTTTGTCATGGAATTTGACACACTCACAACTCACACACAAACCCATCCTGTGAGGGAAATTGCATCTCACTCTTAATTTATGTTTATGCCATATATTCAGCATTATATTAAAGGTCAAATATCCCTTATCCAAAATGCTTGGAACTAGAAATGTTTCAAATTTTGGATTTTTTCAGATTTTGGAATGTCTCCATATATATAATGGTGCGATTTGAATGTTGGGCTATGACTCTGGAGAACAAGGTTTGAATCCCTGCTCAGCCACATAAACCTACTGGGTGACCTTGGGCACATCACATATTCTCAGCCCCAGAGGATGGCAATAGCAAATGCCCTCTGAAGAAACTGTCCAAGAAAACCCCATGATAGACTAGTGTCTCCATAAATCAGAAATGACTTGAAGGCACACAAGAACAACAAAATGAGATATCTTAGAGATGGGACTTACGTCTAAAAACAAAATTCATTTATGTGTAATATACACTATATGCACATAGCTTCAACGTAATCTTAAACATAATACTTTTAATTATTTTGCGCACAAAGCAAAGTGTGTATACACTGAACCATTAGAAAGCAAAAGCAATACTATCTCAGCTACCTATGAAAAAAGTTTTGGTTTTTGGAGTATTTTGAATTTCAGAATTCCAGGTAAGGGAGACACAACCTTGAATGCTTTAACATTATAGTTCCTATAGTTGCATGGTTCCATACCTAATGAAAATACTTTGTAAGACTATTCAGTTCCATATAAAATATTCTGTATATCAGCAAGACAGAGTTTCAAAGGTTTTTTTTTCCAGCAGACAAAAGAGATATTGTCATATTCCCAGCCTGATTTCCTTGACATGTATCCATTTACTGTTGACAGGCACATTGTCCTCTTTCTCCTCCACATATACATTTTTTTGCTGTCTGACCATTAGCCATATGGTAGCTTTGTCCTGTGGGTAAGTTTATTATTAGCATTTCACAGCTGGAGATGCAATAACTCAGTGTAGCTGTGATATTACACTAATTGGCCAAGACATCTCTGCAGAGAGGGGTAGAAAGGAGCGACTGGAAACATAAGGATCATTCTGAGCTTGGGTGTCAGAAAGCAAGGCACTCTGCCATGTGCAAGATATCTTAAGAAGAGCTCTTTTTGATTAAGTTGTTATTAAAAATGTTTTTTATGCTTCTCTCTTGGAGAATTGGTGGGAACGATAAAGAAACTCAAAACACAGAAGCTAGGTTCTTTTTTTCAGGCACATTTTCCCATTCTAGTTGTGCCATAAGGAACTGGGCAAGATTGGTGAACAGTATGTGTAATGTTAACCCATCACTTAGTATTATCATCACAATGTAGTTTTGGTGGCAGTGGTAGTGGAATAGGAAACACTACGACCTATATTCGTGATTACGTATAAGGAAAATGTCTACTATTCAGAAGCTTTATCTAGAAAATAAACCACAAAATGTGAACTGCCTGCCGACTTGTCTCCTCTGGTAGATTTCTTTCTCAGCTGTTCATACAATGTCTGCCTTGAAGAAAAAATGCACTTGGAATGAATGGAACCAACCAACAAACCTGATTGTGTCAAATCTGAGGTTTTAATGCTGTGTCTTACAAATCTTATCTGGAAGAGTGAACAGGAGCTGTCATAGGATAGAAATTTACTTTACTACACAATCCTGATGTGCACAAGTGTGTATGTGTTATAAACAAACGTATTCAAAAGTCTAAAATAATGAACAGAAAATAAAGGCCATGGAAAAGGTTAGAAGAATACACACAAGCTCCATCACAGAGAGAAGTGAAGAGAGACAGTGCTTGCTGTAACTGCAATCCTGTGCACATTTTGTCTGGAAAAAAATGTCCCATGGAATATAATAGGACTTATTACAATTTTATTTTTAGAAATTAAAATGTAAACATTCTATACTATATAAAACCATTGTAATCTCAGTCAGGGATGGACAAATAGCAAATTTGGACCTACTGCTATGAATATATTGGAATGAGTTGTAAATAGTATAAAGATTAATTCCAATCAAGCTACATTATGCTACGTTATTTTCACTTGAATGGCAAATTTAAACTTCAAGGCTTTTGGAAATACATTCACCGGAATCCCCATTTAACATTATAATTATTCATTGATTTCTTCTTAAATAATGAAATGCTTATACCCAGAATTAGAATTAGTAAAAAATTAGAAGGGACCCGTTAAGGTAGTCATTAAAATAGTCATAACCTACTTGTCCCATTGATTTCAATGGCTTTACTCTAAGCATGACTGCACCTGGATCCAATGGAATTAGTTAAAATATAGCTCAAATCACTGTGAGAGAGGAGAGTGAAATATGGACTTCTGCAAGAATTTCAAATATTGTACTTCCAAAATCCAATAACTGATAAATGTTGTGTAGCTGTCTCAGATATTCATATGTTTTACATGTGAAAGGTATCTAGGAGTCTTTGTAGGTGAACATGAGTCAACAGTTTGATGCGGCCGCTAAAACCCCCCAAAACCAGTGTGTTTCTAGGCACACAACAGATATAAGGGGAAACCTGACTCTATATCTGGGGACTTCCCCCGCCTCATACTAAATACTAAATACTTCTGCCCTCCACTAAAGAAAATATTTCAGACAAGGGCAAAATTAACTTAGATCTGCACAATGAGGATTTTAACAGAAAAAGAAGAATGGCTTTGACTCTACCACATGAGACCTTATCTACAGTGTGGAGTTGTATAGCCTAGACCCTGCTTTTTCTCATTGGTGAGCTCTAAGTGGGGTTTAAAGAAAGAGATGTTTTAATATGCTACATAGCTCATCAAATGTGAATGTGCAACTTGAAAATTTATCCACAAGTACTTCCTCAGAACGAATTTCATCCCTTGCTCCTGCTGCACATCTTGCTGCTTCCCTGTCTGCTTATATATTACCTGTGACATTAAAATAACAATCATCGTCATTGCAGAAATATGGCAGCTTTGGGGATAAGGCTAAAAACATCACCAAAGCAAAAGAGCCTGATGGATGAATGACAGGAATTGGTAACTGAATCTCTTCCTGGCTATTATAGGTCTATAGAATTATACTGCCTGCTGATCCGAAACATGGCTGGCTTCCCTTCAGCCCTATAGAAACCTAAAAAAAATACTCCACATAGTTTCCATGGGGTTCTTTCTCCATCATGGAGATCATATTTCAGCATTAGGTTAAGCCTTTAAGTAGTTTAAATAAACTTCTTTCAGTAGAACTGCATAATGCAAATATGGTTCATCTCCCTCAGGCAGATACTCCAATCCTATAGTTCTCTGATACTGATTGTATTATATGCCTTATCACTGCTCTTTAATTCAGGGATGGAATCAATTGACCTGCACATCCAGAATATATATATTTCGCAAATACTTATTGTATATTTTGATCTTAAAGTTAAAGCAGAAGCCACCTTCAGTGCACTTACCAGTGATGTCAATCCTCACTTATTTCATTTCCACATGCAAGAATTTTTCCCTGCTCTGCAAAATATAAGGGTAATTTGTAATTTTTAGTAATCTCCCCCCCCCCCCCAAAAAAAAGCTCTGCACAAATTCAAGGGTTGCTGTACAATTTTGAGCATCATTTGGATTTGGGGACTTAGCTGGAAAAATAATGTATACAAAATTACACATTTTCCTGAGCAGAAAATATATTGTGCAATATATATTTTGTGCAAAATGCAGGTGGGAAAACTCCATGTGGTTTTTCCATGTGGGATTTTGTGTGCTTAAAACACAAATTGCATAACAATTTGTGCAAACACATGCAATCCCACACATACCAAACATATAAGATAGCAAGCTGTTTGGAACTGGGGTCCATCCCTTGCTCATATTGTTCAATACAATACCACATACTGTATGTTGGGTGGCATTATATAAACCAGAGGCGGAAAACCTTTGGTGCAGATCCTATCAGCCCCAAACATCCAGCATGGTCAGTGGTCAGGGACTGTGAGATCTATAGCCCCCAAAATCTGGAGTACCAAAGGCTCCTCACCATTGACAGAAATGATGATGATGATGATGATGATGATGATGATGATGATGAATAATTGTGAATTAGTTCAGGCCTCAGAAGGCCAGAAATGCAATTTTAAAAAAGCACGGTTCATGGTCTGCTTTTGTATCATGGAATATTTGCCAGAGTTTTGTGTACATAAAATAAGAGGAGTAATGGCATGAATGATGACGGGTGCTCAGACTTATTTTTATTTTACCAAGATTGATCCAGAGCTCATGTCAACTTGGAAAGGGAACTGGGGAATACAGCATACTTTTAAATTACATCCTGGAGGCGAGCAGCATTGCCAGTATACATTGTGACTTTTTCAACTGTTCTTTCCGCTCCCTCTAGAGTGTGCTTTGACAGCACACAATGGCACTATTGCAGTCAGCATTTTTGTCACTATGACTTCAGTGACATCTCAGAAGGCATGAATTTCTGGTGCCTTTGTGTGCGCGCTGCTATAAAATGTCTGCTAAAAAAATTGACTCCTCAAATTCCTTTATGGGGAGAAACCACCGTAAGAATTTAATAAGATAGAATAAAACTTTTAAGCTTAACCATGAAATAAGAATGTCATGCTATTAAACTCTTTAGGGTGGCTTAATTGGCCAGCACCTGAGCATTTAAATCTGTAAAATTACAAAATTGTTTATATGATGCCCTGTTGTGGTTTTACATTTATTGAGTTCAGTTAACAACCACTCATAAGAGTTTTGTTACAGGGTTTTATGGAGTCAAATTACACCCGATCTCGTCTCATTGTCTCTCATTGTTCATTGACATGCTGAAGGCAAATTACCCAACAGCACTAGCAGAACAATAGAATCCGAGCAATTCTGCAACACGGTTCAACCCTGCTGCACCAGCTCACATTATTCCTCTGGAGACCAGAGCCTTTGATATGTTGCATCACTTGTGCCTCCACAGATGACATAAATTCCAGGAATCCTTTCCAATCAGCATCTTATATTTCATATAGTGAAGATGTATTGATATATGCTTTCTAAAAGAAATAACATGTTCTCTTTTTGCTTATCAGCAAAGGCAAGTTAGTTTAAAAGGCAGCTAAACAAATGTTTGGCAGTTAAGATTCTTATGTGAAAGGAAGTGGGGTGGGAATGGAAGAAGAAAGGTAATGTAGTCGGGGGGGGGGGGGGAAGAAAAATGGATAGCAGAGAGAGGACTCCTCTAGACAGGACAAATGTGTCATGAGGTTGCAGTATTTGATGTTGTAGTATTTTTGTTTTTGTAACGTATCAAATAACATTACTGTTGGCCTGAACTATTTTCTGCCAGTTCCTGACATCAGCTGCAACATTTTATGCCCACTCTCAAAAGGTTTTCTATTGAATTCCATGGTATATTGGAACAATATGTTTCCTTGCCTCTCCCTCTATTCTTTTTTTAAAAATCCTTTTTAGAGTTATAGTGCTATAGTCACATGGTCTCAGCATCAGGGGAAGGCAATGGCTAATCTCCTCTGAGCAAATCTTGCCAAGAAAACTCCATGACAGGGCTTCCTTGGGGTCTCCATAAGTCAGAGATGATGTGAAGTCATGCAACACAAACACACACAGTGCATCAATGAAATGGCACTTTTACATCATAAATCCAATAGAGTTGACTGCCATCAGTATAGTGATGGCACCCTACCCCAAAACCTCCCCCAGCAGTTTCATACAGCTATTAAAAAATATGGGACAAGATGCAATCTTGTGGCACCCCACAGCTTAATGGCCATTGGGCCGAAAAGGAATCCCCCAAATGCCACCCTCTGGAACTGACCCTGCAGATAAGAGTGCCCACTTTAGCACTGATCCTTGACACTCTTGCCTTCAGCCTTATCTACCATCAGCCCCAGCTTTACCCTCTTATGCAGCTCCTTTGCAAATCCCCCCAAGGGAATACAGCCTTTCAAACAAAACACCACAGAATGAGGTGTTAAACTTGGGTTGTATCTACATTGCAGAATTAATGCAGTTTGACCCTGCTTAAACTGCCATGGCTAAATGTTATGGAATTATGGGATTTGTAATTTTGTGAGCTACTTAGCCTCCTCTGTCAGGGAGCGCTGGTGCCAGAACAGAACAAACTACAAATCCTAGGATTCCATAAGATGGACCCATGAAAGTTAAAGCAGTGTCAAATGACATTGATTCTGCAGTGTGGCAGCAACCTGAAGGGGTAGAATTTTGGCCATATCATTTTGGATTATCAGTGTAGGGTTGTTAATGTTTTTAAGTGATTCCCCCAAACCAAAACAAACTAAACTTGTGTGTACTTAACTAGCACAGCAGAACAGCCAGGGAGCTGTTTAGAAGGAGAAAAGTTAATCAATGTGAATCTTTCCCTCACCAGCATCCTCAAGGGGTAGAGTCTTTCATCGTCACCATGTAGAAACTTTCTGAGCTTAAAAAATAAAATAAAAAAAGAATATTGTCAGGATTCTGCATAGCTCAGCATTACATGCATATATTTGTGCAGCCACATCGTTAGACATCAAAACACTTAATAGCTTTCTCGAGTGCAGACAAGCAATTTGTCTCTGGCAAGAAACCCTTGAAATGTATATAAGCACTTTCAAGCCCTTTCCTATGAAGAGAAAAGCAATTCAAATAATACTGTCTCATTATACAAAGAGACCATGAAGCAATGTCCTATCTGCCTGTGGTTCAACCTGCAGCTACTACTATTATTAATATCATTATTGTTGTTGTTGTTGTTTTTAAGGCAGCAGGCTTCTCATCATTAAAATTTGATGTTGCACACGTACCAATGCCACAGGAACCAAGCAAGCACAACCCATGCCAGTAAAAACAAGGCAACTGTTCTGCAAAAAAATGCAGTGTGTGTGGAAATGTTGAAGCTCCAGGAGCAATTTTTGTAATTATTTGGCTTAATTGCTGAAAATCTCAAAGTTCCCATTATGTGATGTCCTCTTGGTTAGAAGAACTACATGGGCAAAACTGAAGAGGGACCTTTTTATATACTTTTTTGTCAGGATTGGGTCTGCTATTTTGTCGAGTGAGGTAGTCCCTTTGGGTCAAAGATGCTGGGTTGATGAGGAGTTGGAGAATAGAGTTGTCTGCAGCCCTTGGTTACAGTGGAAGCAGCCAGGGCTGAAATAATTTTTGTCTAGTTGGCGAAGGAATATGTGGTGGACAGGGGAATGTGCCATCTTGTTGCTGCAAGTAGTTTGGGCAGGCCCTGCCATTCATGCTCTGTGTATGCTGAACAGAACTGGGAAAAATCACTTTTTAGGACTAAACTCCCAGTGTGGACAATGACCAGACAGAACTGTTAGGTTATTTAGAAGCAGAACAGAGCTTTGAAAAATGCTTTCTGGACTACAATCCCCAGAACCCCCCAGTCAGCATGGCCATACTCAGCACTGGCTAGAGCGCTGGGAAAATATGGGAGTGTGGTTCCAAAAGTAACTTTCCCAGGCTCAGACACTAAACCCATTAAACTGTAATCAAAAGAATGATGCTGAATTTAAAAATCTTTAGAATGTCTTCTCAGAACACAGAGCTTTTTCGCCACACTGGTTGCAAAATTTCATTTAGAAGCAAACTCCCCCTCTCCTTCCCTCCCTCTTGGGATCTGAATCTTCACATTTCCTTTCTTGAGCCTTCTTTTCATTTCACCACCATCTTATTAAGCATTCAAGAACAGCATCACCTTCAGCCTTTGGACCAGTCTCTCCATGTGGGAGCTTAATGAAAATCTCAGAGTCATTCCTAAGTGGTTATCGGATTTGTGTGTCTCTCAGCTTTGACTATTATTTTAAAGTTAAAATTCAGCATTCAGCATTCAGTGTGGTTTCTGTGGTCTTTGCCGTTTGGCAGTTTTATGTCTTGACTGAGCTTCTATTGGACAATGTCTTGAATTGCTAGACTATGTTTATCCTGTGTATTAGTCAGACCACCCCTCCTTCCCAACACTTATTCAAGGAGGGAGGGGAATGATTATGAATGTGTCCAACTAAACTGAGCATCTCTGGTCACCATCATGGACAACTGCCTGTGTTTTGTAAGTACAATGACATGTTACGTTTCAAAGTACATTTTGACTCAAGGCAAAATTAAACCAATAAGCAATACAAATTAGTATTTGTTGTTGTTGTGCTTTCAAGTAACTTCTGACTTATGGTGGACCTATCACAGAGTTTTCTGGGGCTGAGAGTGTGTGACTCACCCATTGTCACTCACTGGGTTTCCATGGCTGAGTGAGGAATCAAGCCCTGTTCTCCAGAGTTGTACTTTAGTGCTCAAACCACTACACCACACTGCTTCTCAATGCAAACTCTAGGATTCCAGAAACTATCTCAAATGTTTCAGTGAAATGGATTAGCTTGTTTTCCTCTTTCTTTACACACACACATACACATATACATGTGTGTGGGTGTGTAATACACACATACATATATATGATTTGTAATGCTACAAGAAAGAAGAGAGAGAGCAAGAGAGCACAAAACACAGTTCTGTCAGATGAATTTGTAATCTATATTTGGCTGCAATTCTGCTTGGGAGTTAGCACCACTAAGCTTACTTCTGAGTGGACACTTAGAGTAATGTGCAGCTTGATTTCTTTCAATACACATGGAGATGAAGTAAGGGGTTGTTTCATTTGCATTGCTTCTACATCCCTACTCTCTCTTGTGAAGATCCAATCAATGCTATCAATAGAGTGGAGCTGTACACATAATAATATTTGCTAGATTTGAAGGATTAGTATTATTATTTCTTTATTATGTTTTCACCCTGACTCTTTCCCCCTATGTTGGAAGTCTATGCCATAATCATGGAGTTCCCACATGGTCTCCCCTCCAGCCACAAACCAAATGTAGGCCGCTTAGTTTCTGAAAGATGCTAATGGTACATGTGTAGAAGCCTCCTTCTGCTCTCATAAGGGCTTGTAGGCTGGATCAGATTGTGTGTCTTTCTCAGGAATGATGCCTCAGTGCATATTTTATCATTTTGTAAAACAAAACATTATTCACTTTACAACCTCTAAAGATCTATGAGGAAGATAGTGCTTTTCATTTGTCTG
This sequence comes from Urosaurus nigricauda, assembly GCA_034509955.1. Taxonomy (NCBI): domain Eukaryota; kingdom Metazoa; phylum Chordata; class Lepidosauria; order Squamata; family Phrynosomatidae; genus Urosaurus; species Urosaurus nigricauda. The sequence continues at coordinate 87,236,104 of JAOEGL010000006.1, forward strand.
TTCATTTGCTTAAGTTGATTGTCATCAACTGCCTTTCCAAATATATTGCCTTCAAGCACAGCATAATGATGAAAACAGAATCTCAGGTCATTTATCTCAATAGTGCCTGGGGTTTATCAAAATATCAACATCACATTATACCTCCAGATCCTAATGAGATATCTATGCATGTAAAACCAAACCAAGCCAAAACAAAACAAACCTACATGGAAAAATGTGGCACTGCTGTGGAGGAGGCACTGCTGCTATGATCTGGATTACATGACTAGGGCATGTATGAAAAATAGATTCAAGTTCAACTTTCATCCTTTTTAATCCCTGTGTGTAATTATGACTCAGTTACCAGATTCTTTCTTTCACTTTGGTCCAAAATACACACTGCAGAAATAATCCAGTTTGAGACTGCTTTAACTGCCTTGGCTCAATGCTAGGGGATTCCGGGAACTGTATTTTTGTGAGACGGTTAGCCTTCTCTGTCACAGAGCTCTGATGCCACAATAAACTACAATTCCCAGGATCCCCTAGCATTGAGCCAAGGCAGTTAAAGTGGTCTCAGACTAAATTATTTCTGCAGTGTTTTTGGACCTTAGCCTCAAAGAAGCTACAAGATACCTTTGCATACTGATTTCCACAGTATTAATACTAATATCATCATGGAAAAAGTTTTTCATCCCAGGATTCCTCCATGACAAACCTTCCAGGTGGAGTCAACAACAACAGGTGGGACAGGCCTTGTCCTACACACACCTTCACACAACCCTGATTAATATACCGCTATTCTTAACATATCCAGAACTCACTCACTCTCTCTTTCTCTCTGGGTGCACCTGCACTGTTGAAATAACACAGTTTGACACCGCTTTAACTGTCAGAGCTCCATTCTACAAAATTCTGGGATTTGTAGTTTTCTGAGGCACCAGCACTCTTTATCAGAGAAGGTTAAAGACCTTATAAAACTATAAATCCCAGGATTCCCTAGGATGGAGCTACAGCACTTAAAGTGGTGTCAAATTGCATTATTTCTACAGTGTAGATGCTCTCTCTCTCTCTCTCTCACGCACACATGGCATCTACACCTATTAGGTTTATTACCTCCCCATCCCAACATTCCCAGAGTAAAGGAATGAACACTATGGAAAGGGAAATCATTTTCTACTTCTCTCTTCTCCTTACTTAGATACATACATGAGAGGCAGTATGGCATATTGGTTTGCGTATTGGACTGTGACTTTGGAGACTAGGGTCTGATTTCCCACTCAGCTATGAAATCTACTGAGTGACCTTGAGCAAGTGAAATGGTCTCAGCCTCAGAGGAAGGCAATGGGAAAACTGCTCTGAACAAATATTGCCAAGAAAACGCCATGATAGGTCTGCCTTAGGGTCACTATAAGTCAGAAACAACTCGAAGACATACAGCAACAATACATTCAGGAGCATCTAAAGAAAATATGAACAAATAAAAATTATCCTGTCAGTGCAGCTGGTAGGTTCCATGCCAGTGAGGCATAAATTCACTGTAGGTTTTATCTTAAACTTTAAAGGAGCTGTTCAAGGTACTGATCCTACTTAGGGCATGGGGATTGGCATTCTGGATAGCTCCCTAAAAGATCAGAAAAAAAAAACCTCAAACATAATCCATTGACATGGAAGCTACCATCCTCTTCTTGTCCTCCACCTTGGAGACTTACCAGGGTCCCTTCATCAGCATCCTCTTCGAACTCCTCCTCTTGGTCCTAGTCCTGCAGATCCTGGCTCATGGCACTACTTGTCTAAAAGAAAACACTTGAAAACACAAGTTTCAATGGAAGTGGTAATGGAAAAAATAGCCTGTGAACCTTTCTAAAAATAAATATTATTTTGCTGAGGGCAAAGAATCGACCCTCCTCTGTCCATGTCAGTCCTGATCCAAATCATCCCTTTCTTCCCACAATACCTTCTGAGGGGGGAAAAGGTATTGGGATCTCTGTACTTGGAATTCTGTTACCATTTGTAGTTGCACTCAGAGGGAACATTTAATGCAAATAATGTGGTGCTTATGGACAAACACCATCATCTATATGGGGACCCAGATCAGATTTTCCTCGATAAATAAAGCTAAATGGTTTAGTTCTGTGAAGGCATTTGTTTTAAAAGCTGTGGACTACAAGTGTGTGGGGGGCAGGAACAAGGGGCACACACCAAAATCCACCCCCATATGTAGAATTTTGCATATTAGGCAGGGAGGTGGCTGGAGGTTGCAGTGTTTATTGCTGTAGTTCTCAGCGTTCTGTGAAATGAAATTTCTTTTTACAACATTTCTGTTGTCCTTAGACTATTTTCTTGCAATTCCTAGCACCAGCTGCAGCATTCTATTCCTACTCTCAAGTGGCTTTCTTTTTTAATATCTGTCCCCTTCTCCCTCCCTCCCTTCTTTAAATAATTCTTAGACCGCATCAGTGAACTAACACTTTTGCACCATGACTGTATGATTCCAAATATTTTTTAAAAAAACCAGAGAAGAGAAAATTTACCCTTCAGACCTTAAGACCACCTGCTTCAAAGCATGCTCCAGGTTTTGTTTTAAAAATAAAACCATCAACAGCACCTGTGGAAGAGCCCTAGTGCAGGAACTGAATGAATGGATGCAGCAGTGACAACAATTGGGAAAATCCAGAGAGCCGTAAAGCGAGAACTTTATATCATTCTGAAAAGCCATCAGAAATGTGTAAGTGTATCGGTCAAACATGGTTAGTGTGCAAAGGGCTAATGAGGAAACAGTGTTGAGGGGAGTGCTTTTGCACAAATTTCTGCCTCACAACCCACTTTTAGGAGCTGTCATGTGTTCAGGCAAATACTGGAAGTGGCATGAAATGTGGAAGCGATTCAGCTATAGCTCATACTTTTCTAAACTCCAAATCATTCCCACAACTTCTCCTTGTCTCTGGATACAAGCATTTATTTTTTTCACTGATAGTTTTGGCATTTAATATAGGTTCTGTTTTTCAACAAACCTATTAGCTGGAGTGCTCTAGAATACACTCAGTAGCTCAAATAAGTGTAGGGGATCAGGAATCAAATGCAAAATTCATTCAGACAATAGACTCCTTGTAATCTGTCAAGGGGGTAGATTTAGGAAGCTAGCCTGTGCCTCGAAAATGCAGTGTGAGAAGTAGTCTGGAATCCCATCCCAGTAATGACACTGAGAGATGGATTTGTCGATAGCTCACTGAAAGTAGGATTGGGCTGATAGCTACTAGGTCAAATTTTGCTCTTTTCACTGAGGTAAATTCAGTTACCCACTTGAGGTATGAAGTTCTCGAGAGCCAGCCCCAAGTCACTGTTATATATTTTGTCTCCTATTTTAAAAAGGCAGCCCTAACTTGGTGCTTTATTTTAATTATTCTTGATCCCCCTCAATGTAAAACCCTTTTTCCAAATGTTCCTTTAAGTGGCTCCTATTAAGTCTTTATCAGCTGTGAGCATTTCAGCCTCGTGCATACCGAAATTTCTCAATCTGACAGAATAAGAAATGCATTTACATGGCCTAAGCTCTTAAATTGTCCCTTTCAATTAATGCCCCATCATGGAGCAATCTGGAAACCATTAGTCAGTAACTCTTCACTGTAATTGTTTGCAGCTGAGTATCCAGGCCTTGGTAATATAAGAATAAAGAAAACTCAGTAACAAGTGCAATTGATTCCATTCAGAATTCCCTTGGTGCTTTGCCATGTTTGGCCTGCATAAGAGGAAACTGGAGAGGTCCCCCACCCCACCCCTCACTTTTCAGGGCCAGGAAATGAATTGGCAGACATAAGATGGTCTGTGTGCTGCTTGCCTTCATTTCTCAGCTGGTCCTTGTTAAAAATGAGACGATGGGGCTCCAGCAATTTTTTTCCTGAAAAAAAAGGGGGGGGGTGGGGAGGGAGAGAAAGAGAAAAAGGAGACCTTATTTTACTAATAGATAAAAATGATAAAAATGACAATGTCTCAATTTGCTATATGCTAACAGCAACCAGAAGCTGCCACCTTCCAGGAGGTGTCCACAGTCAAGTCCAATTGTTAATTTGGATAACAAGAGGTTTCATTTGTAGGGTTTTGTAGACGGGCTTTTTAACCAGTTCTGAAAGTAGAGGAAGCCACAGTTTCCATGAGCATCAAGGTGCCCCCACCTCTTAGACAGGTGGAGGTTAAAGAGTGTTTGGCTGTTGTAAATCTAAGAACATTCCAAGCCCATTTATACCAGATTAACAAGGGCCCATTTGTTTTGCAGAGTGATGACTGAACAACAAAGGTATATGCAAGCCACCCAGGAGGGATGTTTTAAGGTGGACAACCCAAAACCTAGTAGAGCCCAGCAAATAACCAGTAGCTTTTTTATTCAGTCAGTTATTCAGAAAAATCAAGACACAGTTTCTCCCTGGGTTGGCATTATTGAGGTTTCCGCTCTAAATGTAATCCGATTTCCACCCTTTAAATTGCTAGTTGGTGTGATTTTGGGTGATCTCATTCCAATTTGTATGGAGCTTTCAAATATGAGGAAGTGACATGGTTGCTGTCTCATTTGGTGTTGAAATGTGGCTCGTGGTACGTTTCATCAGTGCAACAAGGGCTGAGTTAAAAATTCTCTGCTGGGAACCCTGGATTCAAAGTGACAAAGAGATTTTTGATCCCATGACTGCCAGTTTCACTATGCTGGTGATAAGCTGAATTTTTACAAGTGGCTGCCATTCTAATTTTCCCATGAATCACTTTGGAACGATGTTATCTTATCACATACCACTTTCCCAATGCCTTCTGGAGGATAAAATTCTAGTTGCCAACCAACAGTATTCAAGAAGAGCTCTGTTTGTCACTGTCATTGAGCCCCTAAATCCACCCCATTTCTGCTGAGCTCTGTAGGGGTGGGGTGGGGAGACATGCAGTTGGCTCTTGTTCAGCTTCTGACTTGGCTCTTGTTCAGCTTCTGACTTGCCAGTCTGATTACTGTGCTTGGGAGATCCACTGCTACTTCTCTCATTTCCAAACACCTTAGTCGAGCTTCTTGTTGAACTGGAATACAAGCATACCAGCAAACTGGATGCTTATTCAAGGTGCCTGTCTTTCTCTTCCCACACTTTCTTTCTCTCTTTTATTTGCTCACTGCCTCTTCTGCATTTTAATCCATCTGGGGAAAATTAACATTTGTCTGCAGGAATAGCAAGCACAGCAGTGAGTAGGTGAGAGATGAAATGGGGAGGGACTTTTGTGCTCATCTCTCTGATGTGTTTTTAAAGTACATTTGTTGCATGTGTTCATAGTGTGGAAAGCTCTCTTTATATATAATATTAATCTGCCTTCTCCATTTCTTGAACAGGAAGTTTGAGTTCCTACATAGGGAGATGGAGTTATCCAGTGACAATGATTTGGAAACATTCAACATAGCCTTTGTAACTTTTTTGAGCATTCAGGATATAATTTTATTATTATTATTATTATAAGCCTGATCTATCCTACTTACAGAGACTAGATGACTCTTTGGTAACAGGATAATTGTTCTGTGTGACCACAGCTTTGCTTTTCCACTGAGGAAGACATATGTCAAAACATGTTTGGATGTGAATATATTTTCTCTTTTCCATGCATTTTTGCAGTATATTGCATTATTTATACACTGTAAATTTTGATATAAAGGAATTCTTTATCATTGCACCTATTGAATGTATTTTAGACATTAAAATTATTTTTATGTTTATTCTGTTAACAATTTTTCCTAGACCTTTCTGTTTCTTTTGTTGTTTTATTATAGGTTTAGGTTATCACCTTGTTGTTTTGATCTTTATCTACTCAAGGACCCATTAGTTTGTTTGTTTTGGCTGTTCACAGTATCCTCAACACTCTTCTTCAGCACCACATTTTGAATGTGTTGATCTTCCTTTTATCTGCCTTCTTCACTGTCCAGCTCTCACATCAATACATGGTGATGGGGAATACATAGCCTGGATGATTCTGACTTTGGTGTTCAGTTGTATATTTTTGCTCTTTAGGATCCTGTCTAGTTCTTTCATAGCTGCCCTTCCCATACCTAGTCTTCTTATTTCATTACTATAGTCCCCATTCTGATCTGTGTTCGATCCTCATTACAGGAACTCTTTAATTATTTTAATTTCTTCATTCTATAGATTGAATTTGTGTAGATCCTCTGTAATCATTATTTTTGTTTTCTTTGTGTTTAATATCAAGCCTGCCTTTGCACTTTCTTACTTGCACTTTGCACTTCCGTTAATAATTGCTCCAAGCCTGTGACGGTTTCTGCTAGTAATATAGTGTCATTCACATACCTAAGATTGCTGATGTTCCTTCCGCCTATCTTCATTCCTCCTTTATCTGAGTCTAAACTTGCTCTTCTTATTACATTTTCTGCATACAAGTTGAACAGATAAGGGGATAGAATGCACCCTTATATGACCCTTTTGCCAATTGGGAATCATTCTGTTTCTCTGAATTCTGTTCTAACAGTTGCTTCTTATTCTTATTGGACTGCAGATCCTCAAATCACTCAACCAGCATGGCTGGTCTATTGTCCAAAAGCAAAATGCATTGCACTCATATTTTGGTTGTGGTCTTCCTATAGGCTTTTGATTGGCCACTTAGGGGTACAAAATAATGGGCTAGATACATCTTTGGTCTTATCCAGCACAGTTCTTCATTAGAGAACTCTAGTTCCTTGCCAAACTACCAACCCCAGGATTCTGTAGGAAGTTGTCATGGCAGTTAAAATGGAATCATAACACTCTGTGTAGTGTGAAAGGGTACACAGTCATTATATATGATTCCATCATTTTTGCCACGTCTATTGGAGTTAACAGCAGCATTCAGAATACGTATTTGTTTTTCTCAGTGAATGATGATTCCCTTAGCATGTTTATTTTTGCGTATCTCATAACAAAAGTTTCTTCTTGGAAGAGACTTCGGGTGATCAAATAATTTCTTTCATCGGTTTCCAAAACTAAAGGTGGCACCAGTCCTCAGCAACAGAGTTCACTGGTTCTCCTCAGCCTGGCTTTCCAACTATTCCTCCCTCAATTCAACTCTCTGTTATTAATATATTCTCAGTACTGCTTGAAAACAGACAGTTTGATTTTCCCAAAGCATCTGCTATCCTAGAACTCATTTCCAGCAACCTTGTCCTTATCAGTCATTACCAAGAGGAGCTTCAGAATGCACTAAACCATGCAGAGATGTGTTGCTGCTGCTCATTATATCACAGTTCTACCAGCTGATGCCAATGTGAAATACACACTGAGTTCAGAAATACACACTGCATTCAGAAAGCAGACCCAGCAGAAAGAAGTGACGAGCCTTTCTATGCCCACAGTAAATTGTTTGCTATATGGGCCAAAGCACCTTGTGCATAACTTAAAATTTCCTCTGATTTACTGGATGCTTTCCAGTTTGGGTTGGTAATGATGCTGGAGGCAGGGGTTTTTGGATGAAAGAGAACCAGTCCATCTAACAGTATCTTCTATGAAACACACAATTCATTCTCCCTGTGCTAGACATGTTGGCACAAGCCCTCACAGAGCACATTACTATTTTAATCTAGAACTGCATCTATGAAGTTGTGTTACTGGTGTTACAATCAGTTACAATTGGAAGCCAGCACAGGGAAGGCATGGAGGGTAGCAAAATGTTAGGACAGAGGTAGGTATGCCGAACAGTCTACCCTCCATCTTTTTAACTAGCCTGCTCACCTAGGATGTGGTGGAGCACATTTTCCCTTCACCAACATAAGAGAAAGAATCTTTGTACATGGAATGCTGGGCATCACCTTGCCTGTTTCTTTGCCTCAGACAGCAAAACATTTCCTGTCAGCCCTCATTATGTAGGAAACAATCCTATACCAAAAAGAGACTTTGTTCATCTAATAGCCCTCTGACTGCCAGCAGCTTCTAGAATCTCCGGCAGCAGTCTTTTTCATTACCCAGTTACCCAGTCCTTTTTAGCTGGCGATACCGCAGATAAATCTGGATCTTTTCCATGCAAAGTAAGTGCTTCCCTGTTTAGCCAGGAGTAGACAACATTCAGATGTTTTGGGCTACAGCTCCTCATAAGCTCCAGTTGGCATGAACAATGGTTAGTGATCTGGAGGGCACCAGGTTGCTTATCCCTCCACTAAACGATGGCCTCTCTCACTCTCTGTCCTCCAGATCTTTCCATGCATTCTGTCCTTTTTGGTAATGTTTTTGTTCAGTTGCTCTATAGAAAATATTTAATTTTTGTCTGGTTTGTGCTTCAAGGATATTGCAGTTGCCATCATCTCAGCTGTTGTAGATGGTTGAGGAAAGTAATGGCACTCCTTTCCCTTAAGGGTGGGTGAGTGCTATGTTGATATGATTTTGTTCTTGAATTAGGATAATGGAATCACAGATTTGGAAGATATCACAATGACCATCCAGTCCAATCTCTAAGACATAATCAAATTATTCCTGGCAGATGATCATCCAGCTTCTATTTAAAAACTTCCAAATAAACCTCCAAAACCTCCACCACACTTGGAGTCAGTGAATTCCACTATCTAACAGCTCTTACCATCAAGATGTTCTTTCTAATGTTAAGGTGGAATCCATTGTTCTGTGTCCTAATCTCTGGAGCAGCAGAAAATAAGCTTGCTCCATCCTCAATATGACTTTCCTTCAAATATTTAAACATGGCAATCATGTTTAAATGTTAATATCATTAATAACTCACAATTAGAAATATGTTTACTATGGGCATTCTTTATATTAGTCAGGGATGGAGAAAGTACAGCCTGTGTGACATATGCATCCCACAACTTTCTCAGAACCTCATCTTCATTTTGTGGCCCAACATATTTTTAAAAAGTTGGACTGGGGAGAGTGGGTGGAATCATGGGGTGGGACTGCCGGGTGGAAAGCCAAAGCAAAGCCTAACCCCTTGCAGTTGCCAACCCCTTGCCTATCACTGACCTACAGTGAATCTTTTCACTACACTCCTGAAAGCTTTATGGATTAAAGGAGTGGGCAGAGAAGAAGACCACAAATTATTCTGGTTGCTGGCTCCTTTAAAAGCATGTTCCTTCTTTCATGTGGTTAAAATTGATCTCTCTGTTGTCTCTAACATGGAATGGCCCAAACTAATAATGTTAGTTGATCAATATAAAAATTGTGCATAACGAATTATACTAAGAAGTAAATGGATTGCTGTGACAAAGGACTACAGAGTCACAGACTAAGAGAAATGGCAGCTGATTGACAGAAGTGAAATAGAAATAGCCATCTGGAGCAATTTGCTTTACACTACAGTTTTACATAGTCAATTCTAAAACAACAAAGGAAAAAAAACCTCTAAAAAATACAAGGTACCTATTAATAAACAAAATATATTAGAACATCTTTCCAAAATGGAATTAATGGCAATGGGAGAGAGATATGCTTAAACACATCATTTGAGAATGATCTCACTTCCTCATACTTCAAAACATCTAAGGTTTTGCACATATTTATTATGGAACATTCCTCCTTTTCTTGGAAGGACATGAAAGTCAGGAGAGACCAAAATCTCTTGCTTTGGCATTTAGGATGTGAGCTGATACCAAGTTTCAGAACACAGCACAACAATTTAACTGTAACTCTGCTTCTGAATTTTTGAAAATTATTTTTTTAAATGTTTATACATCAGAGAGGGCTATGAACTATTTTAAAAAGTGAATAGCCATTCCTGCAGGCTTTTTTCCCAGAAATGTATTTTTTCTGCCAAACTGCAGGCCAGGTGTCACTAAAACAGTCTTGGGAGGTCATGTGGAACCCCAGGGCCCACTTTGCACACCCTTGACCTAACTGTTGTTGCTGTTTAAGGATTAAACTAACATTTTCTGATGCAGTATGAGTGAAATAACAACATCTACTACAAAGGGGTCACTGGACATCCTCTCTTCATGACAGCTTTGCTAGTTCCCTTTCACCTCTGAAGATGTTCCTCAATAAACCCAGCTGTAAGCTTTCCCTCTTTTGTATTTCACTTATTTGAATGCTAAACAACACATTGAACAGAATTTGTAGGATTTTGATCTATCTTGTTGACCATTTGAAAAGTATAACAATAATGGCTTGGGGTGGATAAATATTTGCAGCTATTTGTTTCCTGATAATCCATAAATTATGCATTGCAATATGTTTTGGAAGATTATTCTGTGCAGAAATGCAAATGGGTTCTTTCCACAAAAACCATATTTGTGTAAAATAATGTTCTTTTCCGCAAAGCTATTATTTCCAGGTAATCATGTTGGGATGTTTTTGTGCAAGATTGCTGTTCTTTTACATGATTTTTTGTGAAATATTTTAAATAAGTTTTGTGTGTGTATGCAAGATTGCTGTTTTTGTGCAAATAACCAGGGATGTTGTACAATACCAACCTCAAGGAGGGTTGTGCAAGAATGTGGAGGGGAAACACAATAAAAAGCTAAAGGTTATCAAGACATATTCAACTGTAGGGGGTAGTGCTCATCTCTGTTACTAAGCTGAAGAGCCAACAATGTCAAAGACAAATCTGTGATTATGTTGCCAGCCTGGCTGCACAGAAAACTGTTACCTTCCCCCTGAGTTGGTACCTATTTTATCTACTTGCACTTTTACATGCTTTTGAATTGCTAGGCTGGCAGAAGCTGGGATTACTGAGAGGAACCCACTCTGTTCCACTGCACTTGTGCCTCGAACTGCCAACCTGCCAATCTTGCATTTCTCAGAGTCAGTTTCTTAACCACTGAGCCACCACACAAAACAATAGCATCACAATCCCACGTGGCTATTTTATATATGCAAGCCTGTTGGTTTTTCACACAAGACCTTTGTGAAATAATTTTTCTGAAAGATTTCAGTTAGGCCAAAATAGTCAAATATTCATATCCCCACAGTGGATAGTAGCTGTTAATAGAAAAAGGGAATCTTGCTTCCTTTGTAGTATTGAGCATTATGGTGTCCCCCTGTCATATTTTACAGATGATAGCTGTCTATCTGAAATGGCCTCAGGACAGTCCTTTACTGCCCAGTTCAAGTCCTGTTTGTAGATTAATTAAAAAAACCATCAGAAGAGAGATCTGGAGCCTTGAAATGGTCCATCAAGAGTGGACAGCAGACCAACAGGCATGCAAGTCACTTTATCCCAGACTTCTTTATTCTGGGGATGTGCAGTTCAACTTATATTATATTATACAGTGGGCCCCCGGTTTACGAAATTAATTCGTTCCAGCACCCCTTTCTTAAACCGAAAAGTTCGTAAACCGGGGCCCCTTAAACCAGCCCCCGCACCATTTGAATTTCCCGCTGCTTTCTTTTCTTAAACCGGGTTTTTTTTCTGTAAACCGGGTCCGTTTTTCCGGCCCCGGCTCTTTCTTAGACTGGGGTTTTCGTAGGCCGGGGTATTCGTAAACCGGGGGACCACTGTATTAATTTTGCATGTATGTAAATAAACCAGCACATACATATTCTGTAATTATACTGCACTCTCTTTTCCCCTCTTTTCTGGTAGTGCCTTTCCCCGTTTTCGGCAATGCATAATGCTCCATTGCACATGAGCATGCTCAGCAGCATTCATAAAAGAAATCTGATAGGGAGATGAGAAATCATGTTATAACTGGCCTAATAGGAAAATAGTTAGCCATCACTAACATAGGTCTGGAAGAAATATGGGAAGTGTCATCTGTCAGAATCGTTACTTCTTTGCTTCAGTACTAGAGGGATTATCATTTTCCAGCAAGCTCTCTTCCCGAAGCCACTAAGGTTGCCAATGTCCCACTTATGCATATCCACATAGCCTAATTTGCAAATTATTCAAATTTTATAGTATGAAAATGAAATATATAAAGCATATTTTCATATTGTGCAAAGTAAGAGTATTACCTGTTGCATTCTTTTTCTCTAGCTATGTTTCATCCTTGTCATCTTTTATACAGTAAGCACTGATTCCAGTGAGCCATTATAAGATAATACTTACACTGTTTATCTTGGAACAGGGAGACACAAGTTCGAACCCCTGTTCAGGTCATAAATGTAGTCAACAGTCCCAGCCAGGCCTATTTTACTCGGATTTTATAGAAATAACTGGACAGAGGGGCTATGTAAAGTAGCCTTGTACATTGGTAGTGCAGTACAGTACTTAATCATCATGGTGTCATCATAATCTGTCTTTTTCTGATAGTATCATTTTAACCTTTGCTGCTAGGTTATTTGATAGCAAACATACAGTCTTCTTTTACATATTTACTTATGTGGAACACCCACTGAACTTCTCGGACATGTCTGAGAAAACTATTCAAAAAGTAATATATCCATGAAAAGTTAATGTGTAGATAGTTCTTCTCTAGGAACTTATGTAATTTCTTTAGTATTTGGAATCAGATTCCTAAAGTCTAAGGTACAGAACAAGCATGTATCTATTTTAATAACTTTCTATTTCTCCTGTCCTTTCCTTTCTCATAGTAGCACTCAACTCAATTCTCAAATAACTGTGGAAGATACAGTGGAACTTGGACTTTTCTGATATCCCAGTAAATGATGATGATGATGATGAGGAGGAGGAGGAGGAGGAGGAGGAGGAGGAGCCAGGTCTCTTGCAGCACATGTAACAAAGTCCATGGGACCTTAAATATGAATAATTGTATTATAACATTTAGCCCTGATTTCCTCAGGTACTTTGTTTTGCTGCATTTCCCCTTATTCAGTCCTAAGACCTGATCCCATTTCTTTCAACAGGTATGCATGGTTTTTTTTACAAATGACACTTGATTATTCCTGAAAACAGCAACATTTACCCAATGAATTGGGTCACTCTACAGTTTAAATCTGTGAAGCTGTGAAATTTCATTCATTAGCAATTAGTCAAATACTGAAAGGCAGTACCAGGTTCATTTCTCTCAAAATAATAGCACTGGGTGTTTTGTTTCATAGCTCAGTTTACAGAAGGTAGAACTCAAACACATAGCCATGTTAAGTCTGTAGAATCAGTATGTAGAGAGATCTTGTAGCACCTTTGAGACTAACTGAAAGAGAGAAATTGGCAGCATCAGCTTTCATAGACTTCAGTCTACTTCCTCAGATGCATTTACAGAAGGGTTAGTGAGTCACTTTGTTAAAAGCAAACAAGCAAGCTTGTAATCAAAGCCAGCTAGTGGTTCAAATGGGAGCCAGGTAGCATTCTTGCATCCCAGGTAAAATTTGGACAACTGGGTAATATGGCATCTTTATGAGCCACTCACTCAGTCCCTCCATCCTTCTGAGGAACAGAGAATGCAGTGTCTTGGTAATACTGATATCTCCCTAACAAGGGCTGTTTTCAGTTTTGCAAAACTGCATTTACAGAGCTCTGACTTGAACCCTTGAAGCCAAGCTAGGTCACTCACCATCGCAGAAGAAATCTGGATCAATTAGGATGCCCTCAGCCCCAGTTCTAGTACTCCCTCCTGTGACAATAGCATGCAAAATAATGCTGTGATATTAAATTAGACCTCATTACTGAGCAAGGCTCTTGATCCAGACCTCCCCTACATAGTAATGAGGTCTGATTTATTGTGATCATTACTTGGGCATTGCAGGTCACTAAATAACATGGTCTGCCCACACATGTTTTGTGAGGTAATAAATATTCCTATAGGAACGAATTTTCAGTGGAATACTTTAAAGATTGGTTCAGTGACTTGGCTCATGTTCATTTTGTTCATGCATGTATGTGGCAACGTGCTAGTAAAACTGCAGAGGTGGAAGAGGAAGAAAAGGAAAAAGGGAAAAGTCTTGAAATCAAAGTGCACTTAGAAGAAAGGACTGAATTCTGGGTCTGAATTCTCTTGCTAGGCTTCCCTAAAGTAGACAGATTGAATCAATGGGGTTTACCTGTGTTTTGATTCACCATTCAACAGTTCATACGATAGTTGGGACTAACCAACAGGATTCCAGCTCTGACTTTTAACAGTTTCCCAGACAGTACACATTTTGATATAGATTTATGCTTAACATATCACAATTATCCTTATGTAATGCTCTCAATATGTGTGTGTCTGATTAAATGGCTATGTAAAAACCCATAGGGGCTTTCTAGATTGGCAAAAAGAAGTGTGTTCATGGCTGCATGAAACTCTAGCCTTTAGATGAGAAAAAGGGAAAGTGTTCCATGAAAACGCTTTTTTTGCGTTTTAGGGGAGAAGAAGCGCCTTTAAAAAGGTGCTGGTTTTCCCAGCTTCTTTTTTAAAAACTGCGGAACAGCGCAGCTCCATCTAAAGGCTGTGGTGCAGCTGCTAAGCATTAAGGAAAAGGAAACTTCATGTCACACTTTCCTGCCAATCTAGAAAGCCTCATAATATAACATGTAAAACAAAAAAGGTTTCTGTTAAGTGATTTTTTAAAAAAAAATCTGCACGAAAATTTGTAAAGTATAGATTTTTGTACATCTTTATCCAGTTACAGTGGGCTCTCAGTATCCACTAGGGGTTGGTTCCAGAAACCTCCATAGATACCAAAATCTATAGGTGCTCAAGTACCATTATATACAAAGATGTAGTAAAATGACATCTCTTAAATAAAATGCTGAACAGCAAAGTTCACTTTTTGGAATTGTTATTTCTCAAACATTTTCAAGTCATAGTCGGTTGAATTTATCATGCAGAATCCAGGGATACAGGGGGCTGACTGTACACATTTTGATATGGATTTATGCTTAACATATCACAATTATCCTTATATAATGCTCTCAATATGTGTGTGTTTGTATGTACCTCCAAGTTTCCTGTCGACTTATGGTGATCCCATAAATTTCAGTGGGTTTTCTTAGGCAAAGAATGCTCACGGGTGATTTTCCTATATTTTTCTCTGGAATATAAGCTACAGTACCTGATAGTTGCTGGTGGACTCCCATCTAAGTACTAACCTGGTCTGATCCTGCTGACCTTCCAAGATCAGACAGAATCTGGTGTGTTTAGGATATTAGGCACTTTTAAGGTATTTCCCCCTAATGTACACTAGGTTTTTTTGTGGACTTTCCCCTAACATATACATTTTGTGTGCATTTTCATTACTTTATTTATATCTTGCCTTTCTCCCCAGAAGGTTCGACCAAGATATTTTTGTGTTCAGAGAATGAAATGGTAAAATACAAAGCGGTATGAGTATTGAAGGATAATTCCTTCCTTCCTTTTTAAATTTTATTTCTTTTTTGCATAGTGACCAAGGAAGGGAGAATTTGGCAAACTCTCATCAAAATAGAAACTGAACCAAATTGTCGCCCATCCCTTACAAGTCAAGGAAAAAAGGGTATTTTCCCTGAGACCTAGTTTTATGCATGGTGGGAATATTTAGCATGAAAGAGCATTCTATTGCATGAGCTGACATGGATGGATCCCGTGCAGAAACTGAATTTAAGCTGGAAAAACGGGGGGGGGGGGGGACGCAAAAGTGGGTAGATTTTCACCACAGAAAGGGGACAAAACCCACAAAAGCGAGTTGATTTTCACACAATGTAAGGGTTAATTAGCAATAACGCAACATTAACCCAAACAGAAAGCAGACAAAACCTGCTTCTTTTTACTTTTGGAAAACCCTGCAAGTAAAAAGGAGCAGGTTTTGTCTACTTTCCGTTCAGGTTAATGTTACGTTACTGCTTATTAACCCTGATGTGTCTGAAAATCAACCCACTTTTGTGGGTTTTTTTCCAGGTTTTTTAATATAGTAGCACAGTCCAGATACTAGCTCAAAGCTGGTTAGATGTGATGGCCAATTCTGATTCTTTTCCTCCTCTTTTTTTTTTAATGAAAATTTCATAGTTTCATATGCTAAATACGTTTCTTGGGAACTTGGAAAAACACACCCCTACCATAATCAATACATTTACATTATTTATAGAGATAATTTGAGGCTGTTTGCCATGAAGAAATTGGATGGGACAGTTTTAAAAATTACAGGAATTAAATGAAATTGGGCACTGTGAATTATCCATGAGCTCAAGGTTAATATAATCAATACTTTAGCCATTACAAACTGGCGTTACATCTCAAGACCATTTTCTAGCTTAATAAGATTAGAAATAATAAACCAGTATTATTTGCTGTGAATTGGGGCCTCTGACCTAGTAATTTAATGACTTCATTATTGTGACCATGGAATGCAGAAAGCTTCAGCTTGCTGCATGTAATCATTTGCTTTGTCCAAATGAAAATGGCACCATTAAAATAAAATTTAAAAGAACACCCCAAGCTTTTCAATGAGAGTAGATGGATTTAAAAAGTAGTGTGAGATCTTGCATCAGGAGTTGTGATTCATAACTTCATGATGATATAGCTATGTTTCTCACTTGATACATAACCCTTCTGGTGAATTCAATCTATGCTTATCAGGACACCTTTCATGGTGTCCCACTGGACAATAAGAGGGCCCATTTACAATGGGAAACTATAGAAAATGCTCTGATATGCAAGAGAACTTCCATTGTGCAGTGGGGCCCGTAGTGAGGTGATGCCCATTGTGCGAGGGGAACTATTGCGCAGTGGGACCCATAGCATTGCACAATTATGGTTCCAACCATGTTTCTAATCCCATCCTGAGAATACAAACATTGCACAATGGTGCAATTCATTCATAGCCATAAGTTGGCTTCATAGGTCATAAATTGTTTTCCAGTGTTGTTACTACCTAACAAGATGTCAGTCACAGACACACGAACCAGCAACAACCTAGGTGGGGAAAAATTGAACATTTTGCCTTTGGCTATAGAACAGCCTCCTCTGATCTGATGGTATTATTGGACCAGATTATTGGACTTTTGCACATCCCATAGGTCCAATTAACATGTCCATTGGGAAAAGATTAAGAGAGTTTAGGTCTAAAACTTCTGGAAGGCTACCAGTATAAAAAATATTGCTTTAGAGCAGTGATTCCCACATTTTGTTCCTCCAGGTATTTTAGATTTCAACTCCCCAAAGCCTCAAGCACCTTGGCCAACAGTCAGGAATTCTGGGAGCTGAAGTTCAAAACATCTGGGGGACCAAAGTGTGAAAACTGCTGCTTTATAATATCAAAGTATCAGGTTGTAGCAGGACAAACTGGTATATGTATATCATACACCATCTTCTAGTGATGCAATGGAAATAGTTACAATGATGTTTTACTCCTGGATACTATTTGCATTAAGATTTGCTGGTTCGTAGATATTTCTCCTCCTTCTCCAGTTGTTTATTATTTCAAGATAATGAGGACATTCTCATGCACACCAGAATATGGATCAGGATTCCAACACCAGTATGTGTTTCTGACCTTAAAAGCCAAAATTTTGGTACAGAATTATCCACAACACTTTTTAACTGTTAATGCAAATTATGTTCCCGTTGCCTCACATACTTTGAGAATGTGTCTCTTGGTATAGCATCACAGAAAAATATGTTATAGAAATTGAGAACTGGTGGGGCAGGGCAGTGGTGTCACTAGGGGGGCACAGAGGATGCAGACTGTACCGGGTGATACCCCAGAAGAGAAGAGACACCTAGTCAGGCCCTCTTCCCACTGCGGGGTGAGAAGGACTGAGTACACCCCTCCTGGCTTCACTGTGATGGCACTGGTCTCCTCATGAGGAGGCCAGTGCTGCCTCAGTGAAAGAGGGGGCCAAGTTGTCCCCGCCTGACCTTGTTGCGGCAGTGTCTGTCTCCTCATGAGTGGTGCCACGACAGGGAAGGAGAGTGCCGAACACACCCTTCCTAACTTTGTGGTAGTGATGCCAATCTCCTCATGAGGACGCTGGCTCCACTTCAGCAAAACATAGAGTGTGCATTACGTTTTGACTGCTCCCTCAGCAGTCCCCTCATTCCCTGGCAAACACCCCCCCCCACTGGTTGACAACTGGAGGGGGACATCACTGGCCAACCCTAAGGCAACCCTATGATAGGGTTTTCTTGGCAAGATTTGTTCAGAGGGGGCCTGCCTTTGCCTTCCTCTAATGTGGAGAGGATGTGACTTAGAATGTGACTTGTCCAAGGTCACCCAGTGGGTTTCCATGGCCAAGCAGGGATTCGAACTCTGGTCTCCAGTATTGTATTCCAGCACTCAAACAACTACTTCATACTGGGTCTCTGATCACATTGGCATGTTATTTGTGATATAAAAACATGGGCAGTTTAGGAGAACTTTAAAATGTGTGAATCCACAGTGACTGAGGAGTTTATCTGATTTAGATGCCAGTTCTGATGATTGGAAGGTTGGCAGTTCGAGGCTCGACTCCTGAATGGTGGGGTGAGCTCCTATCACTACTCCCAGCTTCTGCCAACCTAGCAGTTTGAAAGCATGCAAAATACAAGTGGTGAAATAGGTACCACTTTGGTGGGAAGGTAACAGCGTTTGGTGCAGTCATGCTGGCCATATGACCACCAGAGCAGTCCTCGGACAATGCTAGCTCTTTGGCTTAGTAACAGAGATGAGCATCACACCCTGCAGACATTCATGTCAAGGGACTACCTTTACCTTTACTTATTAGTTGATGGCAAAAGCTTTACTTCATCAACAGGGCTTTCTGCATTGTCATTAGAGTGTTTCTTACCTGTGCTGAAAACCCACATTGTTCAAGCCAATGGTGTTGGTCCCTCCAGCTTTTTCTTGATGTTTGGAACAGTAATAACACTTAGAAGACAGACAGACAGACAGACAGACAGACAGAGATAAAAAGATAGATAATCCAAACGTTCCCTCAGTTTAAATCATTTATTTAGAAAAATCATAAACAATTATAATAGACAATACTAACTCATACACCGAAATCAACGAATGTTTCTATATATATTTACCCATATTAAAATACTGAATATAGAAATAAATAATTAGGAACACACCGACAGGCATCTCTGATTTATTATAATCCCTATTTGGACTGAGTGGACTATTTTTGGAATAGTACAATAAATCCTCTTTAACTTCCACAATAAAGTATCATATTAACTAAATAATATTCAAAGCAAATTCTGTTCCTTTAATTTAAAAAAAAAATAAAACGCCTATGTTTAAAATATCTATCTATAACTATAAAAGCATTTTAATATATTTAATATATTTTAATATGCTGACTAAAATACATCTGCTAAACTGTTGAAAATCAGTCATTTGACCTACAGGATGATTCCTGCTTTTATTCTTGTTATGTTTTGTCCAGATCATTTTAAACCCTCTCTTCCCCATCTTTCCTTCTGGCCTCATGCCTGTCTCTTTCTCTTCAAAGTCTTTTTCTCCTACCAAATTGTCATCAATCTATTCTCTTTCATCCAGCTTCTGTCTTCTTTTCAGTATCTCTGCACATCATCAACACCTCCTTTCCTCAGAGTCCCTATGTTCTCTATTTCTTTCTCCATTTCTCCATCTCGCCCTCTTTCTCTTTGGCTGCTGCCAGACTGCAGTATTAAAGCATCCTGTGGAATTAATTCCCTCCTATGGAATCCTGGGGTTTTTAGTTTGTTGTAGCACTAGAGGACTCTGACAGAGAAGGCTAGATATATCACAAAACAATAAATTTCAGAATTCCGTAACATGGAGCCAGGGCAGTTAAAGTGCTATCAAACTGCATTAATACTGCAGTGCAGATGCAGCCTCTGTCACTCTTTATATTTCATCTAATCTCTGGAACTTTCTTCCCATTTATACACGCTACATCATATCGCATGCTCTGCACACTTCCTTCTCTGCCCTTTCCTATTTTTTGCAACCTGTTACACTTTGCATCACTCTCTGCCACCACCTACTATAGAGTGAAAAGCTCCAATGGAGATGGCTTGGAAGGTGTTGGTCATGGGGAAGACACCAAACAAATTTGCAATTGTATTAATTGTGGATAGAAAACTTTGAGGTGTCTGGAAACTTTTCAGTTCACAGTACTAGGAAAAAATGAACTACAGTCCAAAACACACTGCAGAAATAATCCTGTCTAAGATTGCTTTGATAGCCCAGGCTCAATGCTGGAGCATTCTGGGAACTGTAGTTTTGTGATACATTTAGCTTTCTGGTGCCACAACAAACTACTATTCCCAGGACTCCCTAGCACTGAGCCAGGGCAGTAAAAGCAGTCTCAAAATGGATTATTTCTGCAATGTGTTTTGTACCCATATCAATCCTGATTTAATTGACTTGACTTGTAAAATAGTTTTATGTCACCCTTTTGTTTAAAATCAGCCTATAAACTCAACCCATGTGGCTCCAGACTCCATAAACACAAACACACAAACGGATTATGGTTCTCTTTGACCAAGAAGGAAAAAACTTGACTAGTAAAACTATCAGGAAACATGGAGGATTTATTTCATGCAAAAAGAGCAAATCTATAGTTTGGCAGCTGTTGAAGCATCAGTTATTGCAAGTAAGATAAGATATATGGGCAGTGCCATTAATGGTAGAGGAATGCCTAGTTCTGAAAGATATTGTACATAACTTTGCCCATAAAAATATAAATGCTATAAAAACCACAAAGTTAAATATGGGCTGACTCAAATTAAAAAGCCAAATCTTTATCCTAGTACATTAGGAAGAGCAGAGCAACTACTCCTTGGAGTAAAAGACAGTCTTACATCACTGTAAAGCACTGGATGAAGAATGTCTAGGAATCCACTTGATAGGCATGAATAAGGAATAAGATTTGGATTCCTATTTCTTGGATTCAGCTACATGAAAAGGTCATGTTAGTCAGTGCCTCAGCAAGTTTTTTCAGGATTACTGCTTATGTTTATTTTCCATACACTTGCTCTTTTAACCTTTACTTGTATTTATTATGCTCAAAAAGTACTCTAGAAAAATGGCAATGATGATGGTAAATCTAGGGCCAGGAGAATTATAGAAGAGACAGGAAATTACATTTAACTGACTTAAGTCCGATCAGGTCAAGTGGTCCATGACTATAAGATGCAAAGGGGCCTGAATAATTTCTGTCTGAGCTTTACTCAACATCTCAAGATTTTGTGGACTCAGGATTCTGAAATGTGAAGAGCTACATCTAGGACAAAGAGCTAGGGATATCTTAATCTGTCTAACCTAATCCTTTGGAGCGCCTCATTCTTGTTTTCAGTGCCAGGTTCGTTCCCACTCAGCTGTGAATCAGATCATAAGCGTTCTTTTCACACACACACACACCCAAAGACAGTTGTATATCTTGGTACAATTCTCACCCTGTTATGGATGCATTTTTGTATGCCTTTTAAAAAGAAAAATGTACATGTTTTTATCCATTATCTCAGTGAAGAAAGCATGCTTGGGATTGTTGTTAACTGCTGTCAAGTCAACTTCAAATCATGGCAATCCCATGAATGAGAGACCTCCAAGCCACCCTGTCATCAGCAGCCCTGCTCAGGTTTGTAGACTTTGATACATTTTCCAGATAAATTGATTTTCCATGCAGTCTTTTCAAATTGAAGTGTTTCTTCACAAGTGTTTAATTTTTGATTTACAAATCATGCCGCAAGCTATGAAATATATGGCTTTGAGGTCACAAGTAGTGTTTCAAAGAGGTGTATCCCCGCAAATTCCTCTCCCATCCTTAAGTATACCATGGCACTATTGGGAACCCCTCTGTTTGAGATCTCCTTGAAATCTACTGCCTGTCAATGCAGAACATACCAAGTGGGATAGACCAATGGTGTGACTTGGTATAAGGTGACAAAGTCTTACTTTATAACATACTTGGGGAAGCTACACACTCCATGGAAAATGTATTTCAATCATTTCAGCCTTGTGTCCATGTGGCAACTGTATAACATTTAAAAGAGAAATACGTACCTATAAAAACAAACACATGTAGGTTCTTTCTTTAGGCAGACAAAGTAAATCATATTCTTACATCACATTTCTGTATAGTATATTTATATATCCCCTCCCAGTTTTATAATACTCAGTATGAAACCAATGTGAAACCTCAATATGAAACCTAAAGCAGACAAGCGTAACTTGTCTGTTCATGGGGATTTCTCTAATCACTTCAGTAGAAAAGGCAGATGTTCTCTCCATTCAGAGAGATGTGAAAACATGGGAATACCAATTACATATTGCTCTCTGTATTGCAGCAGTTACATAAAATACCAGATCCTAAATTTTTCAATAATTTCAAAATCATTTTGAATTGTCTGTGAGAAACTGAAAAATTGCAAGTCAATGCTCTTTAATACAGAGTTTTCAGTTCTGAGCACACTTATCTCTGATTTAAGATCTGTAGAAACTATTTTGAAGGACTGTCAATGTGGATGTTTTTAGGATTGAAATTTATGAGAGGTACTGACCACATTTGGCAAATGCAAACCCCTGGAATGATTTTATCTACATTTTTGAAACACGCAAAGAAGGATTATTATAAAATTGTTACAGAAGGGAAATATGAGGAAAATAATCTTCCTTGATTTCTCCCAACTTATTTAAACATCATACACTGTTGGAAGAAGACAGTTGGAATCCTTGGCTCTTGGGTTTTTATTCAGGGTACTGGCATACATAGCAGAAGAGAAGAAAAATAAGTAAGAATGTTTTATTACTTGTCTACTACTTTGAACCAAACTTTCTATCTGATTCCAATCCAGCTATTTGGTGAAGCCATCCACTTTAACTCTGGATAACTTTGAGTATCTTAGCTATATAATTATTTTAGCTAGATCTAATTCAGTATCATTTATTGTACTTTTAGTGACCTGTTACATATTGTTTTAGCTGAGGCTGTTCTACTGCAATTTAAAAAAATGCTTCTATAATGGAAATATTTATTTCAACTATGGGGATATGGAGGAGAATAGAACAATTTATGATTAACATAGAGATAGTTCCTGAGTTCGAAGAGTGAATGGATAATATGATAGAGCCAATTTCTGCCCAGTTAGAACTGTGACACAATGGCATTATTTATTTCTCTCCTGCTGTTTGAATGGCTGATGCCTTGATTAAAAAAGGCACAGAGGCTTGCCAGGTTTAAAACCACAAGAGGTGGAGTGTTCAGAGAATGCTTTCCCGGCATCTCACACAATACCGTTCCCTTTTAGTAACAGAGACTGGTTTCTGGTTAATGTCGCTACAACAGCCTGTTAAGAACGTTACTACAAATTACAGTCTGGATCATTCCAATCTGAAAATAGACTTCTTTCATCTTCCAGATGGCTGTCTGATTGGGGAACTGGGCAGGATCACATTTCAGGTTGTGACTTAATGATTCAGGACAGTATTTATGGTTATTACCTGACAGAGGGCACCGAAGAAAATTAAAGCACAGCCCCATGCTTCATTTATGACAAAAAAACAAATTCTTGACAGTTTGGTATATTAAAGGTGGCATCTTTAGCTCAGGGCAAAACCCAGGCATAGCTCCACATTTAAAGCAGACCTGCCAAATGCTGCCATTAGAGTCTAGCAAGGCAAAATTAGCCATCAGCTTTTTTGATTTATATGTATCCATCGGAAACATTCTGGTGCTTTCCTTGAAGTTGGCCTTCTGCTCACAAGATACAAATATGAGTGAGAGCTTTTGGAGGAGACAAACAACATAATTACACAAAGTCTTTTTTATTTGATCCGGGATTCTCTTGCCCGAAATAGTCTTCTTAAGGGCATGTTTTTGACATGATTATGGTCATGGATAATTCCTTCAGGAGAAAACACTGGGTAATTATGGTTGCCAATGCCTTTGGATGTCTATTTACTATGTTGTTTCGCGTTATCCCTTCCTGGCAAGTATGATATCATTCTGGGAAAGGAAATACAACAGGAGGGGAAAAAGCAAAAAGAGCAATTGAGCTTAATCAAATTTAAATCACAGGCATAGGAAGTTACTATACACTGTGCTCTCGGAAAATATATCAAGAGTATAATTTGAATTTCCCCCCCAATAACTCTCCCGCTTACCATTTATGCTTTGTGGCATTGTTTTTTTCTTTTTCAACAAACAATTTAAATTTTATGATGCATGTAAATCAGTGGCAAGTGGTAGGATTTTTTTTTTTTTACATATAACAGCCTCAATTGTGAAGAGCATCGCAGGAGCAAAAATATAGAGAGATGGAAATCTGGAAAGAAAGTTAATGACCAAGAACCATGGTGTACTTTGTTTTTAAAGATGGATTGCTGGATTGTTGCTGCACTGAAGTATATTTTAGAGGTTCTCTCTCCCCCTCCCAAATATATTGTTGAATATTAGTTTGGGTCTTCCAGACAGAGCATCCCCAGTGGTAACAGTCAAAAGCTGTTGTGTAACTTTCCATCTCCCTCTCCTATCTTATCACAGTTTATATAATATATATCTCTGGCTGGCACACTTTTAGGAAATATGCACACATACATTTCCCATATGTGTGCATATGTCCTTTTTTGGTGGGTACTGCAGGGGTCAGCATCCCTTTCCACCACCACCACCACCACCACTCTCAATTTTCTGAACAGACTCTGAAGTCCCCTGAAAGGTCATTTTCTGCTTTTTGGGGAGTGGGCAGAGATGAAATTATGACATAGCAATGAGGTCTGCTGGGATCCTCTGGAGATCTCAGTGCTGCTGTAATCATTTTGCATCTGGCTGTAAGGACATAGCCAAATGCTTCTGCAATCCTGTCCACTTGCCCAAAAGCAAGGAACATACAGGCAGAGGGATTTCAGAGACTGGACATAAATGATCCAAATAGGATAGATGAATGACTTATAAGCTAATATGAATATTTAGACTGGCTGATAT
The DNA here is from genome assembly GCA_034509955.1 of Urosaurus nigricauda. Classification (NCBI taxonomy): domain Eukaryota; kingdom Metazoa; phylum Chordata; class Lepidosauria; order Squamata; family Phrynosomatidae; genus Urosaurus; species Urosaurus nigricauda. The sequence continues at coordinate 87,260,773 of JAOEGL010000006.1, forward strand.
AGGAGAGTCCTTCAGATTGTGGTCCAGTAGACTGATGTCTAGTAGACTAGGACACTCCTGTGTAAATTCAATTTCTACTCTATAATCTAATGTCTGTACTAAAAAAAAAAAGGTTTTGCCTCTTTCATGGCATCTGGGAGACAAAATACCATATTTAAAAAGAAAAGAAGCATCTTCTTCTTTTAGGTCTCTGACTAAAACTGATAAACAACTCCCCCAAATTCGTGGTTGTAATGGAAATGCTCAATAAAATGGAAAGCAGTAGGAAAAAACTGAAGATCACATTACAGTGAAGTTGGCTCAATAAAAGAAGCTACAGCCTTGAGCTTGCAAGAGCTGAGCCGGTGACCTGGGATCTTCAAGGTCTCAGAAGTAATCACAAATGGTCCACCCTTTTTCAGTGTAAGAAAACCAAACACGTTTTCATTGGTGTGTATTCACAGACATTAATTCTCTATTCCCTAATTGTGTTGGATCATATTTTGCTTTTTGGTTTTCCAGGATGGTCCAGTGTACAAGTGAAATGTGGCTGTTTATTTCAAGGTATAAGCACCAAGGAACAGCATCATTTGTTATGTTGCTTAGGAATGTAGGCTGCTGGTTTGCACTATATCAAAACTCTGGTGTATTTAGCTCAGTATCATCTGCCCAATTAAACCTCCACTCTTCAAGTGTTACAGCTTGTTCCTGGAAAAATCATCCACCATGCCATAAAAGCAGATGCAGAAAAAGTACCAATCGGTGTAGGGTGAAGCATGTGAGAAAGAGAAAATGAATGGGATGAATGAAATGTGTATGTGTGTATATGTATGTATACATGTATGTCAAGAAGTATTTGGGGTAGATGAGCATATATGGAATGAATACGACAGATTTGGGGTACATGGGAGTGTACCATAAAATAGATAAAATTAGTCAGACTAACAGACTCAAGAGAAATGTACAGAGAGACTGATGTCAGGCCAGACGTAGATTTCCATGTCAGTGGTACAGTGACCCCACTCTCGGATTTATACTTGTCTTTAAAGGAGTTGATGAAGGTCCTTTTTTTTTTTTTTTTTTTAGTATCTTGGAAAACTTCTTTAAAGTCTAGAATGAAAGCCAGAGTGTGTTCAGACATCCCTGATATGGAAGCTGCTGGCCACCCCTGGGATCGATGTGTTTGCATGAAATGAATGGAGTTTGTGAATGAGTGAAGTGAATGGTGTGTGCGTGTCAGTGTGTACCCTGGTCAAAGCTTGGGTAAGTTGCTTTTTTTCGGGCCACAACTCCTCGAGTCCCCCAGCTGACTTTGGAGTGGGGGGGCATGCCATGTAGCGGGGTGCACTCCATCAATGGGTAGCCTGGGCCATTATGTATCATGTATCTGTCAACAGCTCCATGTAGCCCTCAGCATGCTAGCCCAGAAATAATCAGCATGTGGTCCATAAAATGTTCCTCACCTCCAGTCTACAGTGGTTATCAGCTGCTCTTCAGATAGGGATCTTTCTAGTCCTATCTGGCTAGAGAAATTAGCATTGTATCTATTTCCTATCCATAAGAAAGCACTAAGGAGACAGTTATTTTGTACAGAATAGTTGCATGAAGTGGGGTCATGATTGATCACACAACAATTCAAGGCCATAGAGAAAATTAGGCTCAGAAAATGCTGGAGAAGATCAAAAACAGCTGAAACCTTGGCAGGAGTCCATTAGGATTTTCTGCATCTGAAGAGCCATTTCTCTTGTGACTGTTCTCTTTTTAATAATAAACATCTTAGAGATATTTATTCCCAATTTTATTTCGGGTTATAATAGCCATAATAGTTAGTCTAGGATGGTGAAGGCTATGGGTATAATTTTACATAGAGATAAAGATATACTAAAAATATCTAATATTGATTAGAAATTACAGACATAACTGTGGTCTTTTGGAAAATCAGTACGCAAATGGGTCTTGTAATACCTTTGAGACTAACTGGGGGAAAAATGAGTAACAAGTCTGCAAAAGCTCATGATACCAGCTTCATTCTTTCAGTTAATCTCACTTTCTTGACATTTTTTAAAAAACCATTAAAACTCATTTCAATTTACTTGTGTACAAATTCCAGAATACTACAAACTCCCTATATTGCAATGGAGTTCCGTGTAATGAGTTCAGACACCCATAACTATAAAAGTAACTAAAATGATTACAGTATACCACAAAAGGAGCGATACCATCCTTTGCTTAGTTACAATAGTTGAACTTGTAAAAAAATAACTCTTTAGTTTCTTATCATTTTTAAAAAAATAACTAAAACTTATTTTAAATTACTTTTTAAAAAACTTCAGAACAGTTTATACTTTTGACAGCAGTAACAATAAAAATAACTACAACAGTTATAGATACTCGCAAAAGAAATGATGCCACCCCTTATTAAGCGGCAATTGTAATGCAATTAAGCAATTACTTTTAATTAACACATGACTTGTAACTAATTACTACAAAGGTCTGAAGTCTGCATAGCAGAGAAGTACGAGTACTTGCTTTCTTTTCTCCTCTCCAAAATCACCTGTATTATTTCTGATGTTAACTACATAGTTAATCATATCTTCATCTTTTCTCTTTCCTGGCTGTCAAGATATAGGCATATTCAAAAGGGGCAACAATCTTTTAATTATACAGAGTTAGTTTCTTCTGGAAAAAGAAGAAGAAGGTTGATCCCTTATTTAATTAAGGAGCAAGTATATGAACTATCTGATGGTGTCGGTATTTCTAGTCGAGTGCATGAAATTACACCAGGAACAGAAGACTCTTGTCTAGGGGAGGGTGGAGGAAATCTATTTTCTTGTCATTTTTATGGCTATGGGAGATAATAAAATCAGGAGAGATATGACTGGAATAACAACAATATCTCTTCCAAGAAAGAGAAGGAGAAAGAAGGGGGAGAGGGGAAGAGATTGATGCATGAAAGCTCTTGTCTAAGTAAACAATCTACATACATTTGCATTTGTATGGGACCATTGTGATAAAGTTGTCTTCATTAACATTAGAAGCCAAAGACATATGTTATTCCCCAATCTCTGGCTCAAACAGGGGATTGATTCTTAAGCATCATCACTTGGAAGAGGACTTTCTGTGTCCCTGGCTGTGCGATTAGATCAGGCGATGGAGAGCAATTAATAGAGAGGTGACAGGGAGCCTGATGTTAATGAGAGCCAAAGAGCTCACATCAAGGGCAAAGGAGATTCTAGAATTATATTGTCTTGAAAGTAGAGAAAAGAGCTAGAGAAGCAATTGTGTGGTCACCGAGGCAGTAATCTGTTTGCATGCCTGAAGGACATTTTTTTTGTACTAAAAATGACACACACATACACACACTGAAAAAGCTTCTTCATGGGTATGACACAGGACAGGGGTGGACAACTGTGGCCCTCCAGTTGTTGGAGTTAAACTCCCATCACCCCTAAGTAGCAGAGCTGACAGAGTGCGGGATTATGGGGGAATGAATCTCAACAACATCAGAAAGCAACACAGTCATCCACTCCAAAACTGGGGAGGAAGGAATTTGCAACCATAGCAAACAAATTGGTTTTCAGGATACAAATATGAAAAGGTGACTCCACTTCAGAGTGTCTCAGTTATTTCCCTCATGGCCCTGGGTCTTTCATTGCCTTTCCTTACCCTTGATTGAGTGACATAATGATTCCTAAGCAATGTAACAAAAATTAATATAAAATGCAAAATGGAACAATTCTGTAGAACGTTTTGTGGAAGGTTGAGTCCTTATTCAAAATTGTTGGAATCAGAGGTGTTTGGGATTTCAGATTTTTTTTTTCTTTTTTGATTACCCACATTTGTCTATACATATATAATGAAATCTTGTGGAGATGGGATCCAAGTCTGAACACAAAATTCATTTATGTTTCACTTACAACTTATACACATAGCCTGAAGATAATTTTAGGCAATATTTTAATAGTTTTGTGCATGAAACAAAGTTTGTTTACACTGAGTCATCAGAGACCAAAGGTCTATCTATTTGCATCTATTTAAAAAAGTGTTAGTTTTGGAAATATTTTGGATTTTAGAATTCTGGATTAATGTAGACTCAAACTATATAGAAAATAAATACGTTAAAAATAGATTGATAAAACTGCCAGCAATTAAAAACGTCTTAAAAACAACATCTCCAGACTAAATTAATTGGCTTAACAGGCCCAGAAGCCAGAATAGAAAGTCTTGATCTATCAGTGGAAAACCATCTGTAGGGGAGCAAAATAGCCAAAGGAATTCCAGAGCTTGGGTGAAGCTACTAAAAAGGCTCTATTTAAGATCCCTGCCAAACACACGTCATTTGCTAACATGAGAAAGAGAAAGACCTCTCCCAAATATCTTACCCTGTTTTCCCGAAAATAAGACATCCCCCCAAAATAAGATGTAGTAGAGGTTTTGCTGAATTGCTAAATATAAGGCCTCCCCCAAAAGTAAGAACTAGCAAAGTTTTTGTATATAAATATATAAATACAGTATATAATACATTTTTGAGTTTTTTGGTTCAACAGTAAATGTGAATTCTTCTCAATGAAAAAAATAAGACATTCCCTGAAAATTAGACCTACTGCATCTTTGGGAGCAAAAATTAATGTAAGACACTGTCTTATTTTCAGGGAAACACGGTATAATTTAAACAAGTTTGTATGCAGGAAGGCAGTTCAGCAAGTAAAGTCCCAAATAATTTAAGACTTTGCAACCTAAATTCAGTTAATAGCCTAAACTACAGTAGACCCTTTGAATCAATAAGATTTATTCACTAATTAAGATGATCCCACAATTAATGCAATGCATCTGTTTTAGTTGGAAACAGAAGTTGGATTTAGGCCCATAAATCATAATCAGCACTTTGAATTGTGTCCAAAAATAGATTGGTACACATACACGTTTAACACAGACAGAACATACATCCAGTTCTTTCAACCTGAATCTAGCAAACTTTTAATACCATATGGATAATCATCCTTTCATTCACTGCTGGTCTTCCCAATTCTCATCACCATTCCAGTTCTCCCAATTCCAATGTTCATCCCTCTTCTCATCATTATGTTCATCCAAGCTCTGTTGGCATGGCTATGTGATTCTTTGGATATGATATGATATGATATTCATATCAGGCCTGCATCTGACATTGCAACCATGATCCTAAATCTAATGTTAAATCCTAAATCAGAGGTGGGGAACCTCTTACATCTTGTGGGGCTAATTTGTAAAATTCTTGGGGGACCACGTTACAGTGAGTGTGTATGGTGAGGCAAATGAATAACAGCAAAAGTACTGTTAAAGCTCTTACAGCCTGTAACTAAGGAGATTATCACACGTGAAATCTGTGCTGGATTACACATGAGTTGTAACTGTGAGCAACAGATCTTATCGCATCGCCGTGTGCCCGGACAGTAGGCAGCCCGTATCCAACCTGGGCTCCTCTGGCACCTTTTCAAGAATGGGAGCAATGCAATAAGATCTGTTGCTGACAGTTACAACCCATATGTAACTTGGTGCAGATTTTGTATGCGATAATCTCCTAAACCTTGGGAGAGGCATTTTGCCTTTTCAGAATGGGAAAAAAAACCTACCCAAAAGCTAAAAAAACAAACACAAAAACACCACTACCCAACAATGGTTTAACAGAAAAGGTGGCATAACCATCCAAGACACCACAGAGCTGAAAGGTTTGACCAGGATTCATAACAATATGAATTTAAAATTGGGTTTGATATTTTTTGTTAGAACTCATTATTTCTCACTACCCAGTGGAAGCAGATAACTGAAAGGAATTTCAAGTAGCTCCATTCTCCTACCCCCAAATCTTTTATAAAGCACCATGAATAATTGGCATGCCCCATCCAAAATTGTTTGGCAGTAAATTGTACTGTTCTCCATTCAAACTGTGTCTTTTGTATTGCAAAGTCAAACAATCTGGTGATTGCAACAAGCCAAATATTCCACATCGTGTTTTCAAAGCAACATTTTTTTTCCTCTCAATAAAGACAAAAAATTGAATACAAGGCGCTAAACAGCCAAACAACCTTGTGAAATGAGAACAGTAATGAGGCATCTGGGAGAGCAGATCTGGGACTGATGACTTTCAGGGAAGGCCTTGATGCCATTCAGATTTCCAAAGAAAAATATACGGATGACAAAAGAATAACAGCTGTGGATGCATGAAGGAAATTAGTTGGAGCAGACTTATAATTAAGCATTGGAAACAGATCAAAAAAGAGTTCCTTTCATATATAACTTAGATTCTGTCTATCACAAAAGTAATTAAACAAAACATAAACTACACGCACTCTACTTCACATATGGATTTATCCATAGCTGTGCTCTGGAAAATGCAAAAAGGGTTTTCTTTCTTTATTTTTTTTTAAAAAAAAATATTAGCATTTTCCAGACAATAAATCTTTATGAGTCAAACAAAATGAACAAGATAAAGGGGGAAAGTTAGGAGAACTTTTCAGCTAAAGTACAATAACATCCAAAATCCACAAAAGAGTGGTACTTTTATTTAGCCAACCAAAATGCATAAAATATATACCACAAGCTTTCAAAGTTCTACTGGCTTGTTCATCAGGCAAAGATGTTAAAATAGCACAATGAGGTTTCCCCTGTGTTATTTTTAACACCTTTGCCTGATGAACAAGCCTGGGGAGCTTTGAAAGCTTGCGACATATTTGGTGTGTTTTGGTTGGCCCAACATAGGTATCACTGTTTTGTGGATTTTGGATGTTACTTTACTTTGCTATATGGACAACATGGATACCCCTGGATATATTTTCAGCTAAAGGATAGCCCTGATGGGAATCATGCACTTTGAAAAAAATAATGATGAGAAAACAATTCTGTTTTCTAGTGGATTGTGCAAATGTTTTATGTCATCTAAACAGCAGGAACTCTTACATGTTGGTTAGAATCCTGTTCATTAATCCCATTGTATGAACAATATAACTGTGAGTTTACACACAGGTAATTCCCACTGATTTAAATGGGTTTACTATGGAACTAAAGATAGGATTTAGACCACTGTTTTCAATTTTACAAGTACAGGAAGAAAAAAAATGATAGGGAAGGCATGTGTTGCAATGAAATGTAAGGTATGACATCAACAGGCAGTGCTATTTTTCTATATGATTATTGCTATGCTTGGAAGGAATTTCCATCATTTTGAATCTGAGAGCAGTCTTGTTTGGCATCCATTTTGTTCCTGGCTTTCCAGTGGTATGTAAACATAGGCATTCCTACCATTAAACAAAACTGCGGCATTCAAGATAGATAACAATGCTAGATGGCAGCAGCAAAGTGTTGGTGGAAAGAGCTATAAACCACATGGTTTACCCTATTGTCTGCTAGCCTGCTGCCTTCAAGAAAAATGGAATGTGATTAATATCCTATCTAGGTTGGCCCCAGCATTCCAGCCCTTGGGCTCCTCTCTCTCATCTTTCCATTTTACCCTGAAGATCATTTCCTGGATCTGAAACTTAGGCCTCAACGTGACTACTATACTGGATAAGTGGATGGATTGGACATTGGGTTCATTATGATAAAAGTGACTGGATCTTCTTGCTAATTATTAAATTAAAACACTCAGAAGTAGAAAAAAGTGAAGCTTTATTGTAATAGATAAAATTAATATCCAGCATTATGCAGGTTCCATAGTTTCAAAGAAAGAATACTTTTCCCTGAACCTTATTCAGATCTCCTCCATTTTTGGCTTCCTAACTGGCTGTGTCCAATTCTATTTCCAACTCACTCTAATTCTATTTCAGACTGGCCCTAACTGACTATTTCATGGTAAAGCTCTTGGTTTTATATTTGTCCCCCCTTAATTCCACCCCACAACATTTCATGAGCTGTGTCTACCTAGGGTTACCCAGTTTCTTGTATCACATGGAAGTTGAACTCCCATCTCAAATGTTGAAGGAAGGAAGAATAAATTGCAAGTTGAGTTAGTACATGTACATTGAGCAGGAAAGCACCATCTTGTTCTTTGCCTCAGGCAGCAAAACACAGAACTAGGAAGGTTACTTTTAAAAGACTTTTAATTAAAAACTTTTAATTAAAGAAGCAAAAAGAAGCTGCTGAAAGCAGCTTCCTGGAAGGGATGCCCTAATTGTGCTCGCACACCATGATGATGCCCCTTCTGGCCAGTGCCATTTGGGTGCTCTGATGCCCATGCATCATCATGGTATGCCCCATGTGGATGGGTGCACGCAATAATGGTGCATGGGCAGCAAAACTAGGGCTGGGTGCATGTGGACACCCAGCCCTATCTAGCCCTACTTTCAGCCCCAGGCTGGCACAAAATGTTGGTCTGTCTAGAGCCCGAGTCATGTGTCAGTATGGACAGATTTAACAACTCCACAAAAAGTTACAGCTAAAACACTGAAGATTCAGGGCTGAATCCAGACTCAGGGCCAATCCAGGTGTGTATCCAAGTTGTGAATCAGTTATGACTCCATCCTAAATTTTCCTGTTCCTTGATCTTCCTTTAAAGTGACCAGAAGCACCTCTTTGTTTTAAGTCTTATCTCACCCATTTCATTATTGATATAAAATGTTTTAGGAATAAAAATTAACCATTACTGATTACATTATCAGCCATTGTGTTGTTGTTGTTGTTGTTGACATCATACCTGCCTCTTCCCCAAGATGGGTACTAGAGTTGGCTCTCCACATTTGTGGCTTTGACTCTTGCATATTTGATTATTTACAGATTAGATTAATATGTTCTTTCTAGGAATATATAGGTACAGGGTTCACTGTATTTGACAAATATAACTTTTTAGGCATTCCAAAAGTAACAATATAACAGGTAGTGTTATTTGTAAAATGCTACTTTGAAGCTCTTTCAAAGTGTTTTGGGCAGGTCTTGCATGCAAACAATATTCCTGAGCCAATTCAGCATAAACATGCACCCAAAGGAAGCTCCCAAGCTTAGTGTGCAGGAAAGCAGAATGAACATGCAGTTAAACAAGGCAGACATGACATCCATCTACCATGTATGCTTTTTTACATCTATATAAGCAGCAAATCCTATCTGATCTTGGAAACTATGTAGAGTCAGCTGCCAATGGGAGACTGCCAATGAAGACGAGGCTATACTTCAGAGGAAACAATCACCTCTGAGTATTCCTTGCCAAAGAAAACCCTATGAAATTCATGGGATTGCCATAAATCAATAGGTGACTTGAAGGTGCACACACACACACATAGGTAGCAGAGATAAGAAAAGAAACCATTGTCAGTCTTCAGAAAAACATGCAGCATGTGTAAAAAAAAACAGAGTTAGCTTGTAGTGTTTCAGAAGCTTTTCACCAAGTTGCCAATGGCCCGATCTAGATGGGCACTAAGAGGTGCCTGGACGGCGCCATTAGGGTTCATGAGCGCGCAGCATTTGCACACTCACGAACCCTAGCACGTAATGACGCTCACGTCATCACATCCAAGCTTTTAAATGGCGTGCATATGCACGCCGAAGCAACTGCACAGCTTCTAGATGGAGTTGCACAGTTGCGGCGGCGGAAAGGCGCCAAATGGCACCTTTTTTAATTTGCACTGCATCTGTGGCACAAAAAAGGAGTGTGGTTTGCCAGCTTCTTTTTTGCTGCACAGCTTCACCACTGCATGTAGCTGCTGCGGTGAAGTTCTGCAGCAAAAAAAGGTGGCTACAGACCGCCCCTTTTGGGCCATCTGGAAAGCCCTAACATGATGCATATGGACAAACTCCAAGCAGTATCTCATTAGAGCTTGAACACATACACACACACGAAACCCAAGAGATGGCATTCATCAAGGATCACAAGAAACCAAAAGATAAAAAGAGAATACATGAATTGTGATGAATCTAGGAGCCAAGCTGGAGAACATAAAGCCCAGAATGAACCAACTGGGAAAGGGAACAAAAATAAAAACAGAGGGGGCAAACAGATATGAAAGCAGGCAGCAGATATACAAATATGACAAGGTTCTCCACCCATATACAGGCATCATAAGTGTGAGTGTACAGGGAAGTGCCCAGCACTCCAGAAGAGAAGCTGGGGCCCAACTATATTTCATATGATTTTGTCTTATGGGAATATCTTTATTTGTTGATTGTTATTCAAATCCATTATAAAATCAGAACATTTCAAAGAAAAGAATAATGATACATAGCAGCATGTCACTTATTGGTTAATACAGACTATAATCAAATAAATAATAATAATAATAATAATAATAATAAATCTTTATTTATATACCGCTCTTCCTACGATCAGAGCGGTGTACACATACAAAAATTAAAACATATACAAAAGTTAAAACAATTAATCAAAGAAACAATTTAACAATTTCGGCCGAAGGGGTGGTGGTATTCTGATCCGAGCCATGGTGGGGGAAGAATAACGGCAGGGGGGAGTCAGGGGTAAGCCTGCTCAAATAAATACGTTTTTAACCCCTTCTTAAACTGGGTAAGGGAGGCCGCCAGGCGGAGCTCCATGGGCAATGAGTTCCAGAGGCTCGGGGCAGCGGTAGAAAATACCCTCTTCCTAGTGATTGACAATCTGGACTCTGGAACTTTAAGAAATAATTGCCCAGAAGATCTAAGTGTGCGAGGCGGATTATGTGAGGAGAGACGGTCCTTCAGGTACTCTGGGCCCAAGCCATTTAGGGTTTTATAGGTAATAACCAGCACTTTGTACTGAGCCCGGAAGCGAATAGGCAGCCAATGGAGATCTTTTAATACATATTTAATTACATATTCACAACAGAATATATTTTATTGTATTTATTTTTAATACAATATAATATATTATAAAGGGAGGCTTCATATGTTTTTCATGGTTTTATATTTTTAATTTGTTATGTTAATGTGATGTGTTTAAGTCTGTTTTAAAAACTGAATGTATTAAGAAAGCATCTTTTGTGACCCCCCCTTGGATCCAGTTTAGGAGAAAGGTGGCACATAAATAAAAGAAATTTTTATTTGAATGCAATTATTAACAAAATATATATTTCATGTTCAGTGCTTGCCCAGTGCTGAATAACAGCTTGCAAACTTATGTTATGAATCAAGTCTTTCCAAATAAAGATTTTTTTAGCAAATCCACCCTTCTTTGCTGTTTTCTGCTCAGTACTAACCCTTGGAGGGCAGCTTAGAGGCACCTAATTTCCTTTCTTCTGGTTCTTTATCTTTAAACCAGGCTGAGGATTGACAGCCTTTCTAACAGTGGATGCTGTTCAAATAAAGGACTGTTGTTTGCCAACCTTTGAAATTGAGGACCATCCTCAAGTTGCTCCAATTCCTTTGCAAAATTTAAAGCCTGTAAACAGACCAAGACCATAATGACAAGCCAGAGGGATATAACTGGCTTAAGGAACATGAATTTTGCCTGGAGAATTATCAGCTTCCCATAAAGCTGTTGACACATTGTGCTCATTTGACTACTCCACTCCACATATTCACTGGATGATCTCAGATATTTCCCCTGCCAACTTACTCTTTGTTGTGTATAAAGAGGGGGTGAAAAGTAGTTGGCCTGATTTTTCAGAGAGTGAAAGATTTTTCAGGAATGATGTCACTATGAAATAATAATATCCAGGGCACAGCAATTTGCATGAAACATTCATATACTATTTCCTCCATCTGTTTTACAGATTATCAGAGCAGGGAGGGATGAGGACAGTCAAAAGTGTAAAATTCCACACAACTATCTGGGTAAGGAATTCTAAGATACAGAAATTCTTTGCAAAAGAAAGTTACAGAGTTTCATAGGTGATAGAAATTAGCTGTACATCAGAGTAAGGGCTACATGGGCCAAGCAGTTTATGAATATGTTTAATATTCCCAGATAATGTAAGCAGTGTGGATATATTTTCTTAAGTGGGAAGGCTGGCATCAGCCTAATGTCTATGAAGAATACATGGCTGAAGAACAGCTGTCTGTATCTTACAGATTTCAAGAGCTTGGAAAAGTTACTTTTTTGGCCCACAACTCCCAGAATTGCCCAGCCACTGGCCTTAATGACTGCAAGATTGTGGAAGCTGCAATTGTTTCGAAGCTTTATTTCAGTGCATCAGTTATGTTTGACATTGCATGTGTTCCCCTACTTGCCCTCTGTCTGAGGTTTATTCCCTAGGAGAGTTGATGGGGAGAGTATTAATTTATTGGATTTATAAGCCACTTTTCTCCCAAATTGGGAGTCACTAGAATGGACTCTAGGGCAAATGGGTTATATTGGAATGCATTATTGTGACCACATTTCATGCCAGTTTGGGCCTGAGTCATACGCGGAGTAAGTAAGTAGACAAAGCTAAGACTTCTAAAATAGGAAATGATATGCAACATAGGAATGAATTGTCTCTTTGCTGACATGATTAAAAACAACAGCTCACCATCACACACATGTAGGGAGGAGGTATCGCTACCATGAATGGTGAGCTCCAAAAGATTAACACTCAGCTTTTGGGCGGTCAGATGGAGAACCTTCCAAAAGGAACAAAGCTAATAAGTACTATAATTTTTCTGCACCCAGCAGAAATTGGCTGTGCAGCATGCTCATTAGCTGGCCCTAGTAAAAATAACAATGGAGTTTATCACATGGGGGGAAATTGGATGATTAACCCTCAAGATGAGATTAAAATGCAATTAAAATGCGATTAACACAAGAGCTATTACCCCGTGAATAACCAGGCAATAAACAGCAACATTCTGTGGATGACTTCTTGTTTCTTGCCTGGTTATTCACAGGATAATGGCACTTTAATCACATTTCATCTTGACATCGTGTGAAAATCATTAGCACAACTGTGCAATTATCATGGGTTATTTCCAGGATAATAGTGCTTTGAACACAACGTCGTGTGAAAACCATCAGTTCAATTGCAGGATTATGACAGGTTAATCATCATTTATACTTCCAATTGTCCTCCATGTGATAAACTGCAATGTCACTTCCTCCCAGCTGGCTGTGCAGAGTACTGACCAGCTACCTACATTTACAATTAAGAAGCTTTTGAAAGGGAGAAATTTATATGCAAGCATTTTTACTTCTTATATACAGTTTTAAATGCTAAAAAAAACAGGAACAAGAAAAATATAGCAAATACAGAGTGTTCTGGCCAATGGTCAATTGCAATTTGAAATGTTGCTGCAAGGTATACCTGTATATATGTTGAAATTTTGACCTTAATATGAACCACAATGCAAATTTCCTTTACTGCACACCCACATACAAACAACACACACACACTTCTCCACAAATGCATGCAGGCCCTTGCTGGCAGCTGTCTGTCTCTTTACTGAATTGGCAACAACCTATAGTTACCTTTGGCAATGTTCAACTACGTGAACAACCTCCATTGTGTAGCCTACCTAAAAAAATTCCAAAGCTTTAACTCCAAGAATAATATCTGCTAAATGACGCTCTCATACCTCAGGGATTATCCACCAAAATATGTTTCCATTTATATAATGGTCCATCTGCCCACGAAAAATACAGCATTAAAACGCAGAGTTCAGGGACAGATATATTATTATTTTTAAAACAGCATATGGCAATACAGCCATTATATTCACAACAGACTCTGGAGAGGCTGTTAGAAGCTGACAAAGGGGTTAAAGTGAATGTTGGTTCAATGCTAAAATGCAAGGCTAAAAATGAATGAGTGCCATAGATTTGCAAATACCTATATGTCTGTTTCAAAACAACACTTTTAAATAGCCCCAGGGACCCTCAGAAGTAGGGGTGGGAGTGATGGAAAAGCCTTGAATAATGCATGTGAGACAATTCCCTAACTTTACCCTCCTTAACTAGTACCATATTATTTCGACTGTGTCCACATAGACATGCTTCAGGGTTTGTTAATCCCAATGCATAAGGAATGAAGATCGCCCCTGTGGATAAGACCTAATGGACACCATCCTGGAATAATATACAGAGCTCAGCCTCCAAAACATGTGTCTTCAATTTAAAATAATTCAGCAATCATGTTCAGCCCAAACCTGATTACACAAAATGGGACTTTTTAACTCCCAGGCTGGGATCAAATTTTAAAGGGCACAATGAAGGTGGGTGGGGGGAGTGCAGTGTTTATACATTCCAGATCCTTTGGATGAATTATCTGCACACAAATGTTACCATTTCTTTGAGGGGCTTATCAACTCTGCAGAGAAACTAGAAGGGTTAAGAGCTGCCGAAGCCTTTTCAATTAGTTCCCATTTTATTTATTTTTTAAAATCTTAGGCATTTCAAAACTATCATGACAAAAGAAGATCATAGATATGGATAATAATTAAAAAACAAGCATGTAGAGATAGGGAAATGGCACAGTATAAAATCATAAATGCGACACATTTACCAGCAGTCTCATAGTATACTTACTACTCAAATATCAGTCCCACTGAGTTCAGTGAGACAAACTTCACATATGTGTGTGTAGACTAAAAAGCAGGGGCATCAATAGTGGGTTGTAGGAAATGTAGGCTGCACTAGGTGACACCCAAAGGGGGGTGGTGACACCACTGCTCCCCAAACATCTGCCTTTTGGCAGTAATGAATTCTGAGGTTTTCCTTCATCACTTAAAAATGCTAGAGCTCTGCAGAAGAGTGGTGTGAGTGGGGTGAGGTTCAGTATTTTTAAAAAGATTTTACTATATATATTTAAAACATTCTTTCTAATTTTTTCTTTAAAAATCACATCTCACCACTTTTTCACTCTAAAAACATGAAACTATATGTACATGTATATACGTTTAGGCTGTTTGTATGATATGGTAATTTAAAAGTATAATTTTAATTTTGCTAGTTGTTTCTGTCACAATTATTGACATTACATTCAGTGATATGTGAGAATTACAATTTATGAATGATGTTAGTACAAAAAACATTACTAAGGATTTTGTATGGTGTGGTATAGGGAGGAGGTCAATGGTGGGGTGACACCATGAGTTACTGCACTGAATGATGCCATCCCTAGAGATGCCACTGGATTAAATTTCAAACTCTATTACATGTTTTTGTTGAATGCTGATTACTTAAGAAATAGTATTCTGGTATTCAAAATTGCAGTTACAGATTTGTGACCCAGAGGTACAGTTCTGCTCAATATTCAGCAAGACTATTTAAGACTACATAAATGCTCCCCTGCAGCCCACCTTAACCGTCAGCAGCTGCATCATGCAAAGGAAGTCTGTTCATCTGCCAAATGTACAAGAAGGATGACATTTCTAGCCCCCTCCTACCAGAGTGAGTTTGTGACAATCAGAAGCTGGATTGTCATGATGGCCTCACTCACTTGTGGAAGTGGGCTAGAAATGTCATCTTCCTTGCCTCCTGATTGGCAGTTGAACAGATCTCCTTTGCCTGGTGTGGCTGCTGGCTGTTAAAGTGGAATTGACCGAGAAAGATTGAGCCAGGAGACATTACTTAGTTATGCATATGCAACTAAATTGTCAAGGTGGAATACTGGTGGTAATTTTAAAGTGACAGGAACACTGCAATGACTATATGTGAAAAAACAGTCCTGGATCATATCTATTACTTTGTCATTTATCTTACCTACGTTTCTTTTTTAAAAAAAATCCTCAGAACAGATTTAGCAAGGATAAGGCCACCTATTCAGTTTCCTCACTTCCACGCCCCATGGGAAGATGCATTTCAATCCTATTTAATTCTAAGTTTGCAAGTATAGGTATAAATTAGTAGATAGAATGCTGAGACTAACCAGCAGCATTCCAGTTACAGTTAAGTCCTATGCACATTCACAAGAGAAATAATCCGATGATGCACAACAGGACTCAGGATGTTATCACACGAGGCAGCTTTCGTCCATCTCCCATGATGAATTTGGATTTAAAGCATCCAAATAGCATGATCGGGGTTCACACCTCCGTGCTTTTCTCCTGTATTTCCCCCCGTCAGTAAGTTGCAACCAGCACACTTGTTCCGTCAATAAAGCATCATGGAGCCAACATTTGCCATGACGAAAAATTCCGTTATTGCTAAATGGCAACTTTGTGACGCTTTACTGATGGGACAAGTTCACTGGTAAGGAGATTATCACACAGGGAGGCTGACAATTGTGATTTACTGATGGTAGAAAGACAGGAGAAAAGCCTGGAAGTGTGAACGCCTATTGCTCTATTTGGATACTTTAAATTTGAATTAATCACAGGAGGAGGACAGAAGCCTCCCTGATGATAACATCCTTAGTTTTGAGTAAGTTTGGCATATGGAGAATTCTGGACTCTGCATCAGAAGGGGAACCTCCAATGTATTTCAAAATACCCACAAAATCAATTAATTTCAAATTTTTGAAGCTTTCTTTCTGAGCCAAGTCCAATAAAGTTACTAAAAATCTTCCTACTGACTTCAAAGGTTTTGGATTCAGCTTCCTTTTTACCATCTTGAGTGGTTTTGTGTACATAGTTGGAACGCCACAAGCCCAGAGTTGACATGCCCCTCTCTTGCATGCTGCTCCTGTTATCTTTCAGCCACAAGCTAAGAACTGAATTTGTCTGCTTTAACCTTGCCAGAAAACCTTCAGTGCCAGTATGTTAATAATTTGAGAAACCTGATTAGCATTACTAAAAGTATATTTATTCATTGAGAACAAAGACAAGCAAATGGATCCAAAACATATGCAATGAGTCCTAGCCATATTTGGAAGTTGGTTCTCTTCTTCTGTGATCTTCCCAAAGTGCAACAAAATCTATCTATAACAGCCTGCAGATGCACTCAGGGTTTATACAAAGCCTTGCCACATGTCCTTTTTAAAAAATTTTGACAGATTACTGCTTTGAATATAAGAAAAAGAAAAAGGAAACAGGGAGATAATTTTAATTCATAGTTGGCCACCTCTTTATACTGTAGAAACATGGGTCTTTTAAACTTTACAAGTCATTTCCCATTATTTCTGGAAACATTTGGCCACAAGAGCATGTTGCCAATTCCTGATTAAAAGAGACTCATTAGGACTGAATTAGTAGAAATTAGGATTTGTGACATTTTGATGAATGAAAGAGGAAAATATTTGGTACCATTACAAACTATTGGGATTTTAAAAATATTATGAGGTAGGGAGTATGTAGTATGTTAGGAGATGAGGAAACAGATTTACTGGCTGCATTAATGCTTTCTAATTTACACTTAATAGGACCTCAAGCAATGGCTAGCAGAACATTAAAGTAATGAGGAACTTTCCATTACAATTGTAATGTAGGCCTTTAAAAGCAAATGGAGAGTTTCAAAGATAATTCTATGAACCAAAAATTGGTATTCTTAAGACATTTTGGTCCAAAGTAGAAATGGTGTCAAACATTGTTAAAAAACACATCATTGGGGGAGAGAAAGTAATGGCAGATCTGGACATTTTCGATAGGGCCATTGCATGCAGCAATCAAAGTTTTGACTTTTCCTTTCCCATTTGCAATTCTATAGCCCCTCCAAAATTTACCACAGCACAATCCATAATGCAGGCCTTACTTTTCTTATGTTGGGGTCAGGATCCTCTAGCCAATAAGGCCATTGGCCATGCTAGCTGAGGGTTTCTGGGGCCTGTAAGTCTCAAAAATATTGAATTTCTAAGCAATTCTGGCTATGGCACTCTGCCCCCTCCCCCCCCAAAGTATCCAGTTTTTCTCCTGTTAAAGGCTATACAGCTTTTCACCCCGGATCTGTGCCACAGCAACCGCACTCAGTGGTATTAATCCACTCCCTGGAGGGAGCAAAAAGAAGCAGCCCCAAGTGGCTCCCTGGAAGGGGCATCATAAGCACCGTGGCATGGCGTTATGATGCCCCTTCCATGCAGCACCATTTGGGCGCTGCACCCAAGGTGCATCATCATGGCGCATGCCACCTAGAAGGATGCATGCCAAAATGGTGCCTGGGTGGCAGCATAAGGGCTTCAAGCATGCAGGTGCTAAGCCCTCACCCCGTGCACATGCCAGCAGAAAGTACTGGTCTCTATAGCCCCTTAGTCCATGGCACAGGAGTTTGAACTATCCTACTGGTGCCTGGCATGCTTTATAAAGATATATTAGATATTAAATCCAGTTTGGCCCTGAAAGAACACAGAGAGGAAGGACAATACATTCGACAGAATGTTAAAGTGTCAAGAATGTTTAAGGCTACAATGTTATGGGCACTTACTTGAAAATACTCTGTGGGATTTAATTCTAAATAAACAGAAAAAAGATTATAGTGAATGGGATTGGGACCAGATGGTTTTTCCGAATGGTGTTCTGATGCCACTTGTGGCAAGCCATTTCATAAAGCACAGAGATGGCTGAATTTTGTCTATCCATCCCTGGATTATCTACCCTGAATAGTTTCCCAGAGTCTCAGACAAAAGTCTTCTTCATTGCTTGTTATGTAATCCATAAATGTCAAGCATTGAACTGGAAAACGTCTGCATGCAAAGCATGTGTTCTATCAACAAGGTCTTCCTGGCCTGATGCAGACAAGATCCCAGGTTAGATTTAGATCTTTTCCTGATAACCCGCTGAAACTAGGCCTTGACTGCAACAAATTCCAGCTGTTTCATAAAAACTCCACACTTCATCATTTTATCATTTTACTGTCCTTCTGTTAGTTTTTTACCAATGCTTAGGCTGCCTGCTATGCTACTCACAAGTTGCAGTCTTATTTTGCTGGGATTCCTGTCACCAAACAGCCTGCATTTTTTATTTTTCACACTCCAGGGAAGCTGGTTCTTCATCTCTACCATGTGAGCAAGCAGGGATGCCCAATCCTGCTCAGTCTGCAAGCTGCCCCTGAGTTAAAGTTAGAAGGCTGCAAAACACTTCCTTGTATACTGCTTCCTTGTATACTGTGGTATTCTGTGGATATATCAATTTCAAATTTAATCATAAGGATTCAAACAACATTGGTTAGTTTCTTCCCTGTTTATTGTTTTAAAATATAATATTTTTATTAAATACATACATTTGAATTCATAAAATAATATTAATAAAACAAAAGCCACACAAAAGCCCCATAACTCCAATGTAAAATATAAATCACACACAGAATAATCACTATGGGGCGGTACAGACCGCCCAAAAAGGGCAGTCTGGCGCCACCTCTTTTTGTGGTGCAACTGCGCTGCAGCAGCTAGATGCTGAGGTGCAGTTGTGCCACAAAAAAGGAGTGGGGAAACCACACTTCTTTTTTGCTGTGCAATTGCAGTGCAGCAAAGAAAAAAGGTGCCATTAAGCACTTTTGCACTGCTGCAAGTGCGCAGCTCCATGTGGAAGCTGCGCAGTTGCGCCAGAGCCATTACATATACTGTGTAAACAGCGTTACGTAATGGTACCGGCGCCATTACATGTTAGGGTTTGGGAGCATGTAAACGATGCACGCTCCCAAACCCTAATAATGCCACCCAGGCGCCTCTTCATGCCCATCTGTGTCGGGCTTATATATATAAAATCTTCCTCCCCCTGAAAACCTTTAACTCAAACTCTAATAAGCTTCCAAAATACTATATCCAAGTTACACTTCTACTATAAGCATATTGCTACTATCTCTATGTTATCCTATGAAACCCAAAACTGATAAATTCCCCTTCATAATCTCAAAGAATTGCTAAACTTGTCCCAATTATTCTTAAAATTAAGCAAATATTTTTATTTGAAAAACATAGTCAATTTAACCATTTCACCAAGCTAATCTGTCTTCAAGAGGCAATCTTCTTATGTTGGAATGACAGCTCCCTTCCATCTCTGGGCATACACAATACTTGCTGCTTTAGTCATATTGTTCCATATTTCCTTTCACTCTGTCCTTCCATAACTCCCAATAGATAAAATTCAGATCTCTTCTGGAACAGAATTTTAAAAACATCCTCCATGAATTAACATGAATTTGAGTCCAAACTTTCTGAGCTTTATCACATGACCACCACATATGGAAAAATGTTCCAACCTTTAAAAAAAATAGACAAAAAAGAATTCCTTGACACTCAGGAAACCCCACTGAAAACAACAGGGCAGCAGCCAGAATCTTCAGCATCTTGAAAAGTCTTTCAGGGCTATTCATTTGCACAGAAAGCATGTTTTTCTATGCAGATTTTTCCCCCTGTACAGGAAACAGTGAATTTTGCACTGACAGGACTATTCCTTTGCAAACCATACATTTTCTGTTATTGTAGTTTTTGTAATGTAAGGTTTTGCTCATGAATTCCCTGAAGGGCTTCCAAAAGTGCAAGCAGCAATTAGGAATTACATGAATATTCACACAGGAGGGAGAAAAGTCTGGAAATTATGGGTCCCTGCATGTGTGGATGAAAAAAGTGAAGATATACATCACTACTTCATTTTGATGCAAGTTTCACAAGCCTCTGGTTCCTTGGAATGCATGAACCCATCATTTTTACATTCCGCCCTATTCCAAGTTTTAAAAGTCTCCAGTTCTTTTATGAATAATTTGCAAATGTGCAAATTTTTTATCGGAAACAAACTGAATGTATTTCTCATTTATCTGCACTACTTATATTCAATAAGTTCAGCTGTTTCCAGTGTGAAAAGGACTGGATTGTATTTGCCATGTATGTAGCTGGTGTAAAAAAGAGGGCCAGGGGTCAGCATTAATTCAACAGTTGAGTACACAGGAATTCAAACCCAGGCATATGAAAGATTACTGCTTTATCACACTAGGGGGCAAACAGGAATTAAACAAGAGTTAAACAGGAAATGTCCTATGATAAACATAGGGCATTTCTTGTTTAACTCTTGTTTAACTCTCATTTAAATCCTGTTTGCCCCCTAGTGTGATAAAACTGGTTGGAAAATATGTTAATATTAATTTCTCGCACCAATCTCCCAAGAATTTCAAATTCTTTGTGTCATATTAATGAAGATAATTTGTGGATTTTGAAAAGTTCTTAAGCGAAATTTTTACCCATCCCAGTGCTACCTTGTTCGATAGTAAGGGCCTTTCCACAGCAACAATTATAGCATTATATTCTGTTTTAACTGACATGGCTCCATCCTGTGGAATCTTGGGGTTTGCATTATGGTGAAGCAGCAAAGGAACTTGACTATTGTTAGGTTGCACTGATCTGTGTTTGTGCAGCATGAAATTATAATTGAAATACCAATCTGGTTTAACATGACTTGTCAATGCTGATGAAGACCTCTACAAGTCGAAACGGTCTCACATTTCTCCAGAGGTAGCCATCAGGACATTGCCCTCCAGGACTAAAGGACATTGCCACCATCATGAAGCCTTTTTTTTACTACAAGTATCACTTATTATTTTTGGACTACTTTGAAGATATCGAATACATTGCTTTATAGTACACGCTTTTAATAATTTTGGGATTATTATAAAAAGCTACAGAAAACGGATTTACCTACTGCTGGCTTGTTGATGTTTGTGTTTCTTGTTAATCTGTGGTAGATTCTTCTCTATAGTATTATAGTTTTCCCAGTGGTTCACCTTCCTTAGGTATTGTAAACCTCCTGCACGTTTGCTTCTCTGAAGCAGCAAAGTTTCCAAGAATTCCAAGCACTCCTCCCAGGGTTCCATAGGATAATATAATAATAATAATAATAATAATAATAATAATAGCTTTTATTTGTATACCGCCCTTCCTGCGATCAGGGCGGTGCACAACATCTACAGTTAAAACACTTCGAACAATACAATAAAAAATTTACAATAACACAAGAAATAAAAACAGGTAAAAAACATTATCCTCCCCAATGCGATATAGAATGGCTTATTCCAACGGCTTATCTGGGGGGAAGATGGCGATATCAGTAACAATCAAAGATAAGCCTGATTAAATAGGTGCGTTTTTAACTCCTTTTTAAATTGGGGGAGGGAAGCAGTCAGGCGGAGCTCAGTAGGTAGTGAGTTCCAGAGGCTCGGAGCAGATACAGAAAACGCTCTCTTGGCAGTTGTCGAGAGCCTGGCCTCTGGAACTCTTAACAGGTGTTGTCCGCTTGATCTAAGTGTGCGGGGCGGATTATGTGCGGAGAGACGGCCCTTTAGGTACTCTGGGCCCAAGCCATTTAGGGCTTTATAGGTTACGACCAGCACTTTGTATTGAGCCCGGAAGCGAATGGACAGCCAGTGAAGATCTTTTAAGATCGGTGTTATATGGTGGGTCCTAGGTGCCCCTGTGATCAACCGTGCTGCCATATTCTGGATTAATTGTAGCTTCCGAGTGTGGTACAAAGGCTGCCCCATGTAGAGTGCGTTGCAGAAATCCAACCGAGAGGTTACCAGAGCATGTACTACTGTTTCAAGGTCCCTCCGGTCCAGGTAGGGGCGCAGCTGGCGTATCAGCCGAAGCTGGAAGCAGGTGCTCCTGACTGTCGCATCCACCTGAGAAGTAAGATGGAGCGATGAATCAAGGAGCACCCCCAAGCTGCGTACAGTGTCCTTTACGGGAAGCGTGATCCCGTTCAGGACAGGTGGAACCACCTCCCTTCCTGGGCCGGGAGAACCTATCACGAGTACTTCCATTTTCTCTGGATTCAGGCTGAGTCTGTTTTCCCTCATCCAGTCCATTACCGATTCCAGACAGGCTACGAGAGGAGCGATGCCATCCCTGGTCACTGCATCAGTCGGAGATATAGAGAAGACTATTTGGGTGTCATCAGCGTACTGATAACCCCGCGCCCCATGTCTCCGGATGATCTCTCCCAGCGGTTTCATGTAAATGTTAAATAGCATGGGGGACAGAATGGCTCCTTGAGGGACCCCAGAAGTGAGGGCCCTCTTATCGGAGCACACGTCCCCCAGCTGCACCATCTGGAACCTCCCAAAGAGGTAGGACCGGAACCACTGGAGCGCAGTGCCCCCGATCCCCACCTCTGCCAGGCATTCCAGAAGGATACCATGGTCAATGGTATCGAAAGCCGCTGAGATGTCCAAGAGCACCAACAGGGACACGCTACCCCTGTCGATGCCCAGACGGAGATCATCAACCAAGGCGACCATGGCAGTCTCAACCCCATGGCCCGCCCGAAAACCGGTTTGAAATGGATCTAGAAAATCCGTTTCATCCAAGATCGATTGAAGCTGGATTGCAACCGCCCTCTCGATCACCTTCCCCAAAAATGGCAGTAGCGAGACTGGCCGATAATTGTTGTGAACCAGGGGGTCGAGGGAGGGCTTCTTCAATATAGGTTTTATTGTGGCCAATTTAAGCTGGTTGGGAAACTGTCCCTCCCTCAAAGATGAATTGATGATCCGGTGTAACAGGGAAGTTACTACCGGTCCCCCCTGTGCCACTAGCCACGAGGGGCAGGGATCGAGAGAGCAGGTTGTCTTCCTAACACTTCTAAGGATCTTGTCCACATCCTCGGTACTAACAGACTCAAACTGATCCAGTACAACCGAGTCCACGGAAGCTCTGGATGCCTCTATTCTGGTTTCTGTTTCAACCCTGGCGTCCAGATCTTCGTTTATCTGAGAGATTTTATCCGCGAAGAAGTTGTTAAATTGGTCACAGCAGGCCTTAGTAGGTTCAAGGATCTGGTTCGGGGCAGGAGGGAGTTGAGTTAGCTCCCTCACTACCCTGAACAACTCTGCTGGACGCGACTCCGCGGACGTGATACGAGCAGCATAGAACGAGTTCTTAGCTGCTTGTATCGCCTCTCCATAGTCCTTCAAATGATGGTCTAGGATAGCCTTGTCGGATAAACGATGGTGTTTCCGCCAGGCGTGCTCTAGCCGTCGCAGGACCTGCTTCCTTGCCCGGAGATCTTCCGTATACCAGGGCTTCCTTTTGGAAGCAGGCCTGAGAGGGCGCTTGGGAGCGATACTGTGTATAGCCCTGGAGAGATCCGTGTCCCAGGTGTTAACTAGGGCATCAACAGTGTCGCCGTCACTTCCAACCATATATCCCTCTAGGGCTTCTTGGAACCTATCAGGTTCCATCAGCCTTCGAGGGTGGACCATTCTAATAGGTCCACCACCCCCGGAGGGGATCTGGGTTGATGGCTTGATGCTTGCCTCCACCAGGAAATGATCCGTCCATGACAGGGCGGAAATGTTGGTAATTTCCGCCCACGGAGTTTCCATGTCCGTACAGAAAACCAAATCAAGAGTATTCCCTGCAAAGTGTGTTGGACCCGAAACCAGCTGAGACAGGCCCATGGCTGTCATGGTATCCATGAATTCCCAAGCCGCACCAGATGGAACATTGTTGGCCGCGAAGGGGATATTGAAGTCTCCCAGGACTAAAAGCCTGGGGGACTCCAACATCAGCTCCGAGACCAACTGTGTCAACTCGTTAAGGGAGTCTGTTAGCGCACGGGGTGGCCGGTAGACCAACAGAATCCCTAGACTGTCACTAGCCTTCAGGGTCAGGTAAATACACTCGATATAGGAAGTCTGAAGAACATGGTTCCTGGTTAGAGACAAGGTGTTTTTATGCACCAAGGCAACCCCCCCCCGCCCACCTAACCTGTTCTGGTCTTTCACCGAGTACCCAGAAGGGAGGACCTGAGCCCACACAGCATCCCCTTCAGGCCCAAGCCAGGTCTCGGTTATGCACGCCAGGTCACAGTTGTTGTCCCCTATCAGGTCATGGAGAATGTGGGTCTTGTTTTTAATGTACCTGGCGTTGCACAGGAGCAGAGACAGGGTTTGTGGTACGGTTGGAGTGACCCTCAGGTCCCTTTGGTTAGGAGTAGGACTGGAAGGGGGGATAGATACTAAACATCGATCTCGCCTTCCCCTGTAACGCTGGTCCTTACTCCTACCGCCATACCTCCCCTTGCCCCACACTACTTGAATAGGAGCCCCGCTTATGCTAGAGGAGTTACCCTCTATTGCCTTGGCTGATGCATCTTCTCCCCCCATATCAATAGCCATGACAGTCCAAGTGAAATTATATTGATATAACTGTGTAGTACGAAAGAACCCTGGGAGCCAGAGTGGTGTAGTGGTTTGAATGTTGGACTATGACTCTGGAGATCAGAGTTCATTTCCCTGGTTGGCCCTGGAAACCCACTGGGTGACCTTGGGCAAGTCATACACTCTCAGTCCCAGAGAACCTCATGATAGGCTTGCCATAGGGTTACCCTAAGTCGGAAACAACTTTAAGGCACACAACAACAATGACAGAGCCCCAAGTGGTAACAAAAGTAGGCCTTCCTTGCAACATCTCACTTTACCTCACAGCTTCTCAAATGACAGATGGTTCATGGCATGAACGCAGGGACATCTCCCCTAACAGTTCACAATGAAGCCTCCTTCTCAGTCCATGAGCTGCCTTTGTTCTCAATGTTTATAATAAGCTGTTTGCCTCTTTGCATTTTTAAAGTCTGTTTCTTGCTAACAATACATTAAGGATTTTTTTAAAAATATATTCACATGGGAGACAAGTTTTCAATTAAAACCAGAGATAAGAAAGTTAGTAGAAAACAGATACAGATTTAATTAATCAGTAGGCTTTAAAAAAACTAATTCGATTGTATTTTTGTGTGAAAGGCAAATATGTATATATAACTATTAGGTGTATGTTAAATTGCCAATTAAAGTTAAGTGTCTGCAATTTAAAGCCTCATCTGAATAAATCTAAAAAATGTATTTCAAGGTTTACTCCCACCCATGTCCCCCCTAGTCCCTTTGAGCACAGAAGGATACATTTACATGGATTTTTGAAAATCTCATTTTTCATCCATCGCACCAAAATCCCTTCTCTCATTTTCCTTTTCTCCTCCCTTAAAATTGTATCTTTTCACTCTCACATTTAGGTCACTAGTTCCCACATGAATTTCAAGTCTTAGCTGCACGGCAAAATTAATACATTTCGACACTCCTTTAACTACCATGGCTCAATGCTATGGAATTCTAGGATTTGTAGTTTTGTGAGATATTTAGCCTTCTCTGTAAGAGACCTCTGCTGCCCTAACAAACTACAAACCCCAGAATTCCATAGGATGGAGCCATGACAATTAAAGCTGTGTCTGACCTAAAAGAAAGTTCAAAAGTTTCGAACTTCAAAATTCAGTTTCCCCAAACAGATGAGAAGCCTTCGTATGGTGTCAAGTATGCAACACAGGAGGACCATTTGGACGCAAAGAAGGCCAATATCTTGTCTTCATTACTTCCTTTTAACCTTGGAATAATTAAATTATCACAGCCAAATCACAAACTTAAATACTGTATGTAGTTTGGATCTTGTCACCTAAATGTTGTTTTTGTTGTTGTTGTTCTGTCCCTTCAAGTCATTTCTGACTTGTGGCGACCCTATCATGAGGTTTTCTTGTTAAGTTTCTTCAGAGGGGGTTTGCTATTGCCATCGCCCTCCTCTGAGGCTGAGAGAGTGTGATTTGTCCAAGATCAACTAGTGAGTTTCCATGGCCAAGCTGGGATTTGAAGCCTGATCTCCAGAGTTGCAGTCTAACATTCAAACAATCCTCTAAATCTGAAGGATTAACAAAATACATGAAGCAGGTTTGCAAAAATCTATGGGAACCAAGCTTTGAGTAAAGAACCATCCGGGAAATTTAAAATTAGTTGGTGCCTCTAATTTAATTAAGTAAGAACTTAATAAATTAATTGTAGGATGAAAATAATGCTGAAACTCCAACTTAATCAGTTAAGTTTTTAAAACTGAATTATGTTTCTCCTTCCCATTACAAAATTTCCAACTTAGAGGGTAACTTAAATGATTTAAACTAGTTAGTTCCTCTCTCTGGTTAAACCGTGATTGAGGCATTATTAAAGAACTGATCATATCTGGAATCATAAGGCACTTACACCTTTATCTTATTCTTCTCAGTGGTTGAGGCTAACTATAGACTGGTTTTAAACAAAGGAAGCCTCATAGGCAAATGTTTAAAATGAAGCTTACGAGGATTACCAGCCATGTTTGCTTTAACATCCTTTCACTGAAAATGTCTGAAAATGTGCTAGGCAAGATCCCATGCTTAAAATATGGAAGAAGAATGATGGTAAGGGAGCAGATGTTTTCCATTTCCCTTTATGAAAGATGCATGCTCACAAAAGCTATTTGAAATGTGTGTATGTGAACACGCACACAGTGGAGGTTTGGCAGTCACCACCAAGTGGACAAGAAAAATGCAGATCATTATATTTATCCAGGTCAAGACCTCTTCCAGCTACATGGGTCATAGAACCCCAAGCCCATGGAAAATGAACTGTTATTTTAAAAGAAGCATCACCCTTCTTCACATGATGCAGTCCCCAAGTTCCTGCTAACTCAACCGGTGGTCTTCCTGGCTCCTTGCCTTCCTCTCGAAGTGCTGACACTTATGCTCTTGTTCTGACAAGTGATAGCATCTGCTCAGCATGCTTGGCTCAGTTGGAGCAGCAGCACAGACCCTTCCAATAAAGTTTCTTGAAATGGAACGACAAACACTTTGGGACAGTAAAGCGGTACAGTGCAATCCAAGAAGACAAGGAGAAAATTGAGCCACTGGGACAAGAGGAAATGTAGGTTTCAGCCACATGATCAAATCACAGTTGGAATGGAAGAGTTCATTCACAGCAAGACCACAAAAAGTTGGTGATGTATTTAGACCAACAATTTTTCTATCTTAGCTGTATTGACTGCTTCTATTTTGTCTGGATTAATTTGCTCTCACATGCAATGTCTGCAATGAGTTTCACTCTTGCTGAAGAGAAGATTATAGCCCCACTTCCACGAGAAGAGATGGTCATGGAATGATTTATTCATAAAACAGTGGTACCTTTATTGGGCCAACCAAAAAAGGGCTACATACATCATGCAAGTTTCCAAAGCTGCACTGGCTTCTTCCTCAAGCAAAAGTGTTAAAAATAATACAGACTTACATTTTGTCAAGCTTTTTTTGTTGTCTTCAGGATGGCCTGGAGGGATATTAATGCAGGCAGAATCTACTCCTCCCTTTGGACATGTGGGTTCTGGGAGACAAAGAGTTGTAAATCCATGCAATAACATTTCAACTCCATTAGAAACAGAAAAAGTTACAATCCTAACTGATAAACAACAACAACAAAACAATTTGACAAAATGAGGCCTGTGACTCTAGCTTCAATATTTTTCTTCTTCTCCTGTATGATTTTTTAAAATATTTGCCAGATGAAGAAACCAGTGGAGCTTTGAAAGCTTGCATGATGTATTTTATTGGCCCAATAAAATATTTCTGTTTTGTGGATTTGGGATGTTACTGCATTTTGCTGTTTGGCTACCCCAAATATTTCTTCCAGAACTGTTAATGTCATTTAGCAGAAAGATTGTCCTGCTGTAGCAGTATTGTTTCTTTTCAATTACTCTAAACCAGCCTGCTCTCAAGCTCAGTGCCTTGAATGATTGTTTTAGGGATTGTTCATTGGGATACTGGAACCACACATGCCCCCTGTCCACCTCCATATACATACACAAACACTCTCTATAGCTCTAAAGCACCTCCTCTCAAAATCTGTGCACAATTCCCAGAGATTGTAAACAACTAATCCAGAAGTTTGGTGACCCTCAGAGTACTCTAAGCTGGACCTAAGTCAATTTTATTGTCTATCAAATGATGAAGATAATAATTCCTACCCACGTTCATAAAAGCTTTCTGAAGTGCACTGAAGTGAGGGCAGGAGGCTAAGGAAGCGAGAGAAGATGGCACAGGGTGGTATCAACTCCTTAAGGTGTTGATGTCCCCCAATTAACAATAACAGTGTCAAATGTTGCTACACTTTATGGACTTTCCCTTCCTCCTCCTCCTTTTGTGTGTGGGGGGGGGAATTAAACGCCTACTTCATATTTCATGATGCCATATATTTTATGCTCCAGTAATCTTTTAACTGCATCATGTAAATTGTAGAGGTACAAGAGCTGAAGGCCCACTTCACTTAATTTTTTCCCTTCTCTGTGACTTTGGCAAGACTCTGTGTTATTACCTGAATGGGAAATAGTCATGCAGCTCATTAGTGGTATTATAGAGGTGGAAGGGGCTTTCTGCTCAATGCAGAGGGCAAAACCTCTGCAAAGTGCAGGATTTCCAGCTAGAGCATCCTCAGCAAGCAAGCTGTCCAATCTCCTTTTGAAAACATCTAGAAAAGGAGACCTCACTATCTCTCTGAGCAATTAGTTCCATTGCAGAACTTCACTCTCCCTGTGAAGTTGTTCCATCTAAAGTTCATTTGAAATCTACCCTCCTTTTAAGGTCTAACTAAAACCATTAGATTTATTTCTGCCCTTTGAAGCTGCAGAAAATAAGCCATCACCCTCCTCTTTATGGGAGCCCTTGAAGTATTTAAAGAGAGAGGTCATGTCACCCCTCTGTCTTCTCTTCACCAAGCTGAGTATGCCCAACTCCTTCAACCTCTCTGCATATGTTTTGTTCTCCTCATCTCTTATCATCCTTATTGCTCTTCTCTGAACTCGCCAACTTATCTATATCCTTCTTCACGAGAGGTGCACAGAATTGAATATGGGCCTGACCTGTTTTCACAGGCCTGAAACATATGAGGCCCACACCCCCAATGATACTACTGTTCCATACCATACCATACCATACCAAATCCTTAGTAATATTTTTTGTAGTAATGTTATTCATAAATTGTAATTCCTGTATGTCACTGAATGTAATGGCAATAGGTGTGACATAAGCAACTAGCAAAGTAAAAATTTTACTGTTTTGAGTAAAGTGAAAATTTAGTAAGATGTGATGTTTTTAAAGAAAATTTTAAAATATTTTTAAAATTAAAATGTAGAAATTTAAATTTAATACATATTTTCTTTAAAAATAATGTGGCCTCTCATTTCTATTCCCACTGAGCCTCACCCCACTCACACCATCCTTTCAGTGTTTTAAACGGGCACAGGCAAACAGCCCAGTCCATTTCTACTAAAAGACAGATGCTTGGGGAGCAGCAGTGTCACCCGTCTTAGGGTGTCACCTGGTGTGATCTACACACTCTGCACCCTGACTGAATGACAAGTTTCTTCTGTATAAACCTCCTTTCTGTACAATCGTTAAAGTACAGAAGCTCCGTTCTTTGCATCTGTGTTCTCTGTCTTTCAGAAAGAAAGAGAGAGAGAAAGACAGCAGGCAGATAGACATATGGTTCGCAGACATACAAAAGATCTTTGGCAGCAATCATAAAGCAGAGAGTACTCCCCAAAAGACCACTGAGGAGTGATGTTTAGTGGACCCAGAATGCTGGTTGAATGCTGGGGGGGGGGGGGGGAGGCAGAAATAAAAACCAGGAGGAAATAAGTAACATGCATTGGAAAAGAGCATGGCTGCAACCTGGGAGTTTATCACATAGGAGGAGCCAATTCGCAATTTCGTGAATTCATTAGTTTAGCGAATTTACGTGAAATATGATTGCATTCGGAATGCGTTCAGAATGACTTCCCATTTCCCGAAAATGACCCCCCCCCATTGCCCGAAATTGCATGAGATACTGTAATATGCAATTATGTGAAACCTATGATTGCGTTTGGAATGATTTCCCATTGCCCGAAATTGCGTGAAATACACTCATTTGCAATAACGTGAAACCCCATGATTGCGTTCAGATTGCCATTGCATCATATTCCGCCATATGATAAATTCCCTGGGGAGAAATTCTCCATACTGCAACATTTGATTGCAGCTATCCCTTTAACAGGTCCTATGCTGAGCCATAATTTTTCATCTCTCTCTCTTTCTCTCTTCATAATTTGACTAACCTTTAGTGTGCTGAAATGGATTCAAAAACTGGCCTCCTGTTTTGTGATTTTTTAATTCTAATCAAGATTCTAATCTGGATAAAGATATAACCAAAAGGTGGGTTTGGAAATTAAAATTACATTATGTTATCTGAGTGCTTTTAAAAATAAACAACCACTAGGAATATTCTCATTTTGGTGTTGAAAAACTGTGTTTGGCTAACCAGGGAAAGCTGTCCAACAGAGCAGGCAACGCATCTGCGTCCATTTCCTTTCTCTAACAAAAGCAAATCAGATGTTATAAATCTACCACTAGATGGCATTTTACATACATTTTGCTGAAAGGCTTTGCCAGGATAATCCACCAGGTGGCATAACTTGTTTAGCTTCTGGATTTTTATGTTGCCTACCTCCCCCCCCCCCCCATTGTTTAATTGCCAGGTTAATGTGCCTGGTTTCCAGAGACCAAACAGTCCCACTGTTTTTATTTTTGCTCTGAACTGACCGTAGCATATTCCTACGTCTCATTTAAAAGCTGCCATAAAAATGTCACTGGCTAGCCAATTCCATTTTATATAGCCACTTAAACTGTAAGAATTTATTGGTTATACTACTCTCCGAAGTATATTTGTAAGCTGCAGCAATATTTTTCTTATTAATTAGTCTACATTTAGCTTCATATTTTTTTTTCAGCTGTCATTGGCTCTTGATTCTTCAAAAACAAAAACCCACAGACATATGCCAAGGCATTTATTGGACCTTAACTAAGGGTGTGGTTGCTAATGCAGGATTTACAGCTGGAAGTGCCCTACTTCTAGTGCTGCAGTAAATGATTCCCCAGAGTGTGTTAAACTGCTGAGCCTTGCAGTAAAAACAGACAAGAGATCCATGGCATTAACCATGTCACATCCTCGCCACTGTATTCTGCCTGCTTTAACTTCAAGATAGTCCAAGCAGGGCCCCCAAAACTGTTTTAAAGTAGGAAGGTTCAGTGTGGGCAGGTAGGTCATTATTAATTATTAATTTTATTATTTTTACAAAATAATGAAATCACAACATACTGGATTAAAACGATCATCCTCATCCTCATCATATGCGCTCCAACATTTCGCAGAAGGAAATAGGAACATATGTGGCCAAATAACATCAAATTGTGGTGAAGATGGCAAAAGTTATTAATGATGAAAAGCAGATAAGCTGTAGCAGTTTTCTTTTGTCCAAGTCTCCTGGGAAGGGTAAATGTTACCCCCTTCTCTCTTTTCATCCCTCCTGAGTTAAATGAGTGCAAACTGCTTTTGCAATTTAAACTCAGTTTGCAGCAAGTGAAGTAAGATGAAGACAAAGGGGGAAGGCAGTAGGAAGAGGAGGAGAGAGAAACTGGGACATTTTAAAAGCAGCTGGAAAAGTGAGATGACAGAAGATTAACTGGGACTTTCCTTGCAAAATCTGGACAGTTGGAAGGTATGTCATCCTCATTTGATGGTGGTAACAATCTGAGTATCATGAAGGGAATAGAGACAAGCCATATGCGGCTTACGAATCTACTTACCTGGAAGAAACTAAATTTACTTTTGAGTAAACATTATAGAACAGTGCTATCAAGTATTGCCCTCCCACAATAATTAAAATTAACTTTTATCATAACTATTAGGAATGCTGGGCCCGCCAAATGTTATTGACCTGCAATTTTCCGTATCCCCATCATCATCAGTTCTGCTGGCTCAGGCTGATGGGAGTTGCAATTCAACAACCACTAGAGACCCTCACATTCTCCACTCTCCAGATCTTAAGTCTTCCTTTTTATCTGGCCTAAAACTGGAATCGTTTACTGACAAAAAGATGAGGTGGGATGCATAAACTCTTTAAATGGCTACCAGGTCTTTTTCATTCCTGCTGACCAAAACTTGAACACTATAGTAGCTAGTGAAGCATTAATGTAAGTTGTGGAGGAGAATTAGTGGGGCGCTAAAAGTGTGGAAATGTTTATGCTTTCTGTGTTTCCACAAGTGCTACCAGATGAAGTGTTTATTATGGAGTAGGCAAGTTCCACCCACTCACATTTTATCGGCATCTGCACAATGACATCAGCATTCATTCTTTCTTCAGTGTATTCTACAAGCAGCATCTATTTCTTTTGAGGGGGCACAGAAAACATCTCTCTCACACACACACACACTCTTGACTTTTCCTTATTGTAGAGTGTGGGAGAGGGCAGTCAGGTTGAGTGAGGAGTTCAGTTTCAGAATGTGGTTTCTTGCATGTCTTGGTCTGCATTTCTTGCGCTATTGCCAGGGCAGACACAGTTTGTATTCCATAATCTTTGCTTTGCTTTCTAGATGCCTGGAAAACCATGTGTACGTTTGTAAAGCACATTTCAAATATGTAAAAAATAGAATTCAAATATGCTTTAGTCAATATGGGGAATATGTTCCAGCAGTATGTACAATTTAAAATATGGGCACAAACTTATGCATTTTTTAAAGTAAGTAAAGAAAATGAGAGGAAAAAGAAAATCTCAACAGAAGCAGGTTTGGACTACAGTAAAAAGAGAAAGGATGCATGCTCATGGATGGAGACTTTATACAGGGGCACATCCCCAGAAGGAAGAGCAGAGAAATCATCACAAGGTGTGGGTTGTTCCCATTGTTACTTTTCTTCTTCTTCTTTTTCTTCAAATGAAATACAATTCAATGGGTGTCTCTCACGAGCCTCTTTATGTCTGTACCCGAGCGCTTTTCCATTTTCCTTTAGATTACAGCCCTGAAAGTTGGTGTTTCATTTTGTGTGTGTTTAAATCTGTTTAAAGCTCTTTTCCATTCTCTTTCTTTTCTAGTTTTAAAAAAAATATTACTGGGAGATTCACATTAGTGCTTGAAACATTCCCAATAGACATACACTCTCTAGATCTGGGGAGATCTAGAGAGAGGCTTTAAACATCATTTTCATTCTTCTAAAGAGTGCCACTTTCTCTCTGATCCTCTTTTCTTTTGAAGTTCTGCTCCACATGCAAAACAAACTCTATCTTGTTAAGAAAAACAAGCCTCTCTGCTTTAGAGAAAGATATTGCTTCGTGCATTGGAGGATCCAAGGTGGAAAAGAAGAAAGGAGGAGAAAATTATGAAGGACGGAAGAAATGACCTCATAAAAAGTCTCCTCCGCCTGGCCTTCCAAGTCCTGCTTGGCCATGACAGTGTGGGATGCAGAAGGCAGCCACCTCTCCCCCCCCATGGTGTACTACCCCACCGGGTGACACCCCTTCTGGGATGTCACCCATAAGATCCTCACCATTGGACCCTCCTAGCGACACAGCTGGGTACTGCGCTATATTATTATTATCATCATCATCATCATCATCATCATCATCATCATCATTATTTATTAACCGCCCCTCTGACCAAGCAATTGAGGTGGGGTACAGCAAAGTTTAAAACAGTTACAGTTAAAAATCCCAAACTCCCACCCCTTAAAATAGAATTAAATTAGCAAGGAATTAAAACAAAGGAAACAAATACAGACAATATAAAATCATAAAACCCAGATTATTTGTGCAATGTAGGTGGTGGCATCTATGTTCGTAGGTTGGGAAGAAGCTGGGGAAACTCTAGGCATAGCTTGGAGCCTGGGAGAATTAAGCACTGTCTGGGAAGACCTGCCAGAAAAGATATGTCTTTACAGCTTTTTTAAAGCAGTCAAGAATCATAATAAGACGTATATTGTCTGGCAGGCCATTCCACAGCCTGGGGGGGGGTTCATATGGGAAGAGGGGGTCCCTAAGATAGGATGGACCCAAGCCATGTAGGGCTTTAAAGGTTGAAACCAACACCTTGTACTGTGCCCAGAAACTAATCGGCAGCCACTGGAGTTATATGGTCTCTCCTAGATGTTCCGGTGATAAGCCTGGCTGCCATATTTTGGACCAATTGAAGTTTCCAGGTTAAGCACAAGGGTAGCCCCATGTAGAGTGCATAACAGTAATCCAAGTGTGAGGTTACCAAGGAATGTACCATAGCTTCCAGGTCCCTCAAATCCAGCAAAGGGCACAGCTGGCGTATCAGCCGAAGCTGATAACAGGCACTCCTGACCGTCGCATTCACCTGACTAGTCATGTGAAGTGGTGAATCTAGAAGTACCCCCAAACTGCGAACAGGGTCCTTCAAGGAGAGTGTGACTCCATCTAGGACTCCCAAACCTCGTTTTGGGCCTGTGACTGCCAGTACCTCTGTTTTGTCTGGATTTAGCTTCAATCTTTTTTTCCTCATCAAGTGCATTACCGCCACAAGACAGTCATTGAGAGGAGAAACGCCACCTGAAGTCTGAGCTGACAATCTGGTCATGGAGAAATATATCTGAGTGTCATCAGTGTACCAGTGACACTGCGCTCCATGCCTCCAAATGATCTCACCCAGCGGCTTCATGTAGATATTAAATAGCATCGG
The DNA here is from genome assembly GCA_034509955.1 of Urosaurus nigricauda. Classification (NCBI taxonomy): domain Eukaryota; kingdom Metazoa; phylum Chordata; class Lepidosauria; order Squamata; family Phrynosomatidae; genus Urosaurus; species Urosaurus nigricauda. The sequence continues at coordinate 87,295,820 of JAOEGL010000006.1, forward strand.
GGACAGGATGGCACCCTGAGGGACACCACAATTAAGCTCAATTTTGGAGGAGCAACTGTCCCCAAGCCTCACCCTTTGGGATCTGCCAGAGAGGAAGGAATGGAAATACTGCAGCGCAGTGCCTCCAATACCCAACTCTCTCAGCCGATGGTGTGGTCTATTGTGTCAAAAGCCACTGATAGATCCAAGAGCACCAGCAGGATCACACTACCCCTGTCGATGCTCAAGCAGAGGTCATCAGCCAGAGCAACCATGGCAGTCTCAACTCCATATCCTGAAGCCTGTTTGAAATGGATTGAGATAATCTTTTTCATCTAAGACAGCTTGGAGTTGCTCTCTCGATCACCTTGCTTAAAAACAGCAAGGTTTTTCAGGGGGTCAAGGGAAGGTTTCTTCAGGAGAGGCTTGACAGCCACCTCCTTGAAACAAGATGGTAAAGTGCCTTCCCTAAGGGATGCATTGATTGCATCCCGAAGGAATACCCTCAATGTGTTCCCCCCCTCCCAGACGACCATCCAAGATGGACAAGGATCAAGAGGGCAAGTTGTCGTCCTTACACTTCCAAGGAGCTTGTCCAAGTCCTCGGTACTCACAGATTGAAACTCATCCAGTAAAGTGATCGTAACGGAGTTGCTTGACACCTCATCTACAGATACTGATAAAATCGGTCCTTATCCAATAGATTTTATCTGCAAAGTAGGTGTTAAACACATCACAGCAGGCTGTCATTGGGTCAAGTAGGGGGTTCGGCGCATAAGCTTTATATAAATAAAGCTTAATAATAATAATGGGAGATTCTCAAAGTCCAGGAAATTTAACATCCATTTGCAACACAAAAAGATACTTCCTTTGCAATCCAATATGCAAAACCCTCCGTACCATCTGAACTGAGAACAAAAATAGCAAAATACAGGCCTGTGACTAGCCTCTTCATTTTTTCCCCCTCCTGTATGGTTTTTAACACCTTGCCTGATGAAGAAGTCCATGGAGATTCGAAATTTTGCAACATGTATATTGTGCATTTTGAGTTTGGTGGGTTTTTTGGGTTTGTTTATTTTGTTTTTGATGTTATTGGATTTGCTATATGGCCAACATGGCTATCTCTCGATGTTTTCTGGATTTTGATTGACAGTTAATGACAACGTGGTAAATCAAATTATTTCATGTATTAGTGTTTGTGAGAGTGAGTTAATTTTCCAGTTTTTAATGTTTAATATAAACTAACTTTTATACATGACTTTTAGACTCTGAGCAGAACAACCCCACCTTCCTTCCCTGAAAGCCAGAAAATCTCCCCATCTTTTTGATAAAAATAAAATAATGTTCAATTAACTACCAGTTTCATGTCCGTTCACAACAAGCTGCTTCATGAAGCAGTCATCTCACTCTGCCTAATGGCAGCACTGACCCTAAGAAGGCTCCTCTATCCAAGAGAAAAAGAGGGCTTAAGAAGATAGACTGACTTATAAAGGCTCCAGACTGGAAATGAATAATACACCTGGTGGGCTTGGCAAAGCTATTAGCTCACAGCTTTTATCTCCAGATAATCAACTATACATACACTTCTGCCATACGGAGGAATAGACCCCCACAAAAAGCCCCAGTTTTCAAAGTCAAAGACAGCATGAATTGATGTTACCCACTAAAACGCAACGAGATTAAATCAATAACATCTGCAATAAGGCATAATGAAGATAAAATTATATCTCTGCTTGCCCGAACAGCTGTGAATCTATTTTTAATTATCTTGGTTTTTGGCAGTCAGCTTAACAACTTTTAGAATGTCCTCATATTTGGATTGTTAAGCAGTACAGGCCACTGGGAGAATAAATGAATGACAGGTTTCCAGTCTCTGTGAGTGATACACTGGTGATAGGATTGTCTCAGGCCATGGGAAATCCAGCAATATCACTATGTCTATTTTTCTATAACAGGATGTTAAGCATGGCCTTAAAAAACAAACAAACTTACGACACATAAAATTGGAGGCAGATTTCTATCAAACACTGTTCTGGATGTCAGTGGTTGCTTTTATTTTGTTTGCTTTTATACTGATGTTATGTGTATCATCTTGTATCAGAATTGTGTTTTTATTGCTGTAAATACTACAAGGCTCACATGGGCCCTAAAAGCATGGTGTGTGCGTGTGCGTGTGCATGTGTGTTGACCAAATAAATATAGTACAGTTATTCTCTAAAACTGTTGCTTATTTAACCAAGGTTGAAAAGATATGCTTTTGGCCTCAGACAGAAATCTGTTACACATTTATACACAATTTTGCACACAAAGGGGGAAAAAAGCAGAATTCTTGCATTAATCCCAGATCAAACACCTATGCTAGCATATATACTGAACTTTTTAAATGTTGAACCTTGTACCATATGGTTCAATCTGACAGATTTGATTTACAGATTGTTGTTTTTTTAATTAAAAATGTTTTCTGAGTGGTAGGAAGAGTTATATTTTCAAGAGCATGCTTCCCAAATTCTCTACTAACATCATGTGCCTTTTACCCTACTTGTAGCATCTGCCCAAGAAGCAATACTCACTAGGATTCCTGGTCACACCCTTTAGGCAAAGGTGGAGGAGGAAGGAAGAGCCTTAGTTACACAGTGCAGGTTGTTTTTGTTGTTAACTGCCCTCAAGTCAATCTCAACCCATGGCAACCGTGCTGATGAGACACCTCCAAGGCACCCTGTCCTACACTGCCCTGCCTAGCTCCTGCAAATTCATGCTCATGATTTCTTTAATAGAGTCCATCCATCTAGCATGTGGCCTTCCTCACTTTCTACTTCCCTCTACCTTTCCTAGTTTTAATGATTTTTCCAATGATTCATGCCTTGTCATGATGTGTCCAAAGTACAACAGCCTAAGTTTTGTCATTCTGGCTTGATCTGCTCTAGACCCATTTGTTCATCTTTTTGGCTACCCACAGGATCCTCAGCACTCTTCTCCAGCAGCAACGTCTCAATTGAGTTGATTTTCCTTCTATCTTCTTTCTTAACTGTCCATCTCTCACATCCATACATGGCAAAAGGGAATACAATGGCTTGTACAATTATGTGCTGAGTTGTATATCTTTGCATTTTATGATCTTTTCAAGTTCTTTCATAGCTGCCCTTCCCATAGCTGTCCTTCCCATTCTTAATTTTCTTCTGATTTCCTGGCTGCATTCCCCATTTCTATCAATACTTGATCCCAAGTATGAGAATCCTTTTATTATTTCTATTATTCTAGTATTATGGTGGCCTCTCCATTGATATTTATTCCTTCTAGTTTCATTCCTCTTTTTTCTGTGTCCACATCTGCTTTTCGTTTAATATGTTCTGCGTATAGGTTGAACAGGTATGGTGATAAGATGCAGCCTTGTCTGGCTCCTTTTCCAATTGGGAACCATTCTGTTTCTCCGTGTTCTGTTTTGACAGTAGTCTTTTGTCCTGAGTACAGATTCCTCATCAAGACTGTCAGATGTGTTGGCACTCCCACATCTTTAGGGGTGTTCCATAGCCTTTCATGGTCTATGCAGTCAAAGGATTTGCTTTAGTCTATAAAGCACATGCTGATTTTCTTTTAAAATCCCCTGGTGTGCTCCATTACCCATCATATGTTTGCAGTGTGGTCCCTTGTGCCTCTTCCTTTCCTGAAACCTGCTTGGACTGCTGGGATTTCTCTCTCTCTCTCTCTATGTATTATTATTATTATTATTATTATTATTATTATTATCCCACCCTTCTCCCAGGACTGGGACTTGTGCAACAGGTCTCTTATTTTTCCCTTTTTGTTGTCATCTTCTATATCTCTGCATTTCTTTTCCCTGTGCACAAGCCATTGAACAAGTTGCTTTCAGAGTTCTATTTTTGTCACTTTATACTTTTGTATCTCATCTATCCTTAACTGCTTGAAAGAGTTTCATCCATCATCCCTTGAAGAGTCTCTTGCTTTTTTTTCCCTTTTTTTTTTTGCTGCAGATAGTGTCTTTTTGCACTCCTCCTTGACAATGTTCCTGGCTGCAGTCTAGACCAGAGCTCTTATGGCTCCTGGTAAATTAGGCATAATAATCCAAATCTATTTTTATATCATCTTTAAATTCTATGGGGATGTTCTTCAGGTTGTATTTTGACATGGAAGTTGGTTTATTTTTCCTCTTTAGCTTTATTCTGATATATATATAGATATATAGATATATATGCAGTTCACAGTCTGTGGCATCATCTCCTCGTGCTCTTGTTTTTGCAGAGAGAATGGAGCTTCTCCATCTTCTGCTTCAAATTATGTAATCTATTTGGTTTTTATATTAGTATTTCATGCCATCACTTGTGTAGTCCAGTATAATCTATTTGGTAGAACAATGTAATGAGACCTCCATTTAAGGGGAGCCAGTTACACATTTCCTAAACAAAGAGCCAAAGTTGGCATTGTTTCACATAAATTTTGCCTATACCAAATTATGTGTATGGATGAAAATGTGGAAGTAATTATTCTCATGTAAATACAAATAGGATACAATTTATGCTTGGAGGAAAGACTGTAGCTAGGTGAGCTGTATGTTTATTGCTCAGGCACTACTGGTTGATGGGCTACTCCAAAGTCCTTGCTCTCCCTTTTACTGGCTCTTTGTTTTTAAAATGAAAGCCAGCTTGGTTTAGAGGTTTGAGCATCACTAGGATTCTAAGGGTCCAGGATTTGAATATATGCTCAGCAATGAACACTAGATGATATTGGACAAGTCACAGTTTCTCAACTTCAGAGGAAGGCAATGGCAACGCTTCTATGAACAAAATTTGTTTTTAAAAAACCATGATAGGGTTTGGTCAAGAAAACCCCATGATAGATTTACTTTAGGGTTAGCATATATCAGAAAAAAACTGAAGGCATACAGCAAGTACATCTCTAAAGTAGGCTGGAGACTGGATAACCCTTTGAACAGAAGATAGTGTCAACAAGAATTCTAGCCTCTGTAAAAGAAGATAAATGAATATTATCTTGGCTTCTTCTGTTACTTTGAAATAATGTTGTGGGATAAAAAGACAGATTTCCAGAAAAAAAACATAATTAATTGCAGTAGTTTAGGCTGTTGCTCCATTAGTGATGTTCCACAGGTATAGCATGATGAACACCCCAATGCAGGCTGCATTATTGCCCAGTGACTAATGTTGCACATTAGAGAACACTGCAATAGGACTGTACTAATATTGCAAGGCAGATCAACATGAAGTCCTGGCCCAAAGATCAGTAAAGGAGTATCTTTGTATACATTTCGTTTTGGAGGAGTTGGCGTTCACTGGAAAGATTTATAGCCAGGTATCAATGAAAAATCACCCATAATTGTCAGTGAATTATAATATAAGAGGTCATTATTTCAGATTATAGGTTATACAAATATTTATGATTCTAATTTAAAAAGTAAAATAGGGAAAGTTCCCTATTCTTGAGGACTCCTGATTCAATTTATCATCTGTAAGACAGAACTGAAAACTGTCATTGGCCTGTTGAAAATTTTTTATTTCTAAAACTAACAGAAGGTGGGTATGCCCACTGTGGCTACAACTTTGTGCTCTGTGCATTTTTTAAAAAGCTAGTCATTCATTACCTTTCGTCATCGTTTTAATGGTAAAACCTGTGGTTTAAGCAATGTAGTGAATTATTCTGAGAGAATGATAGCTATTTTAGACTGCAATCAGCAGAGAATAAGAATAATTATGCACCGAAAGAGAAGGGGAAAGCTGAACATGGCTGAGCAATATTCTGATTGATGGCAAAGTCATTTCCTCATTGTTAATGGCTGATTTTTCAACAGTCAGCACGAGTTCTAACTGGGGAAGATGGGGGATAGAGATGGGGGAAACGGCTAATTTAGTAAGTCTATTCAGTGTATACATTAGACCAAAATGTAGACACAAGCTAAAAACAAAATTCTTTTTTTATATATCCCAACATCTAGAAAAAGGGCAAGTTCTCACAACCTTTTCATTCAACACATTGAAATAAGGGTGAGTTGCAGTTCTGTTATTTATTTGGAAGTAAGGTCCACTGCGTTCCATGGAGCATACTGCCAAATCAGTGTGTTCAGGCCTTATGTGCATGCAGCACAATCATATCCACGTTTACTAAGAAGTTCCACTGCGCTTAATGGGTATGATAGCTATATTGCCTGGTTGCTGTTTTTATGCATATTCTCTCTTTGTCACTAGATGTCCATTTGAAAAATTATCAGACATGCCAAGATCCTATTCAGCATTTATATAACATAAATAACTGCTCAAACAGTTGTACTGGATTGCACTGTTGTACAAGTGATTGCTTAATGGTAACATCAAATGGGTGATCCACATTCCACAACTGCATACAGTTAAGGCCATGTACAGTTAAGACTGTTTGGGATCACCTGTACACATACTCCAAGAAAACACATCCACTTATATTACTGCTTGCACAAATATATCTGTGGTGCTCTTCTTCTATAGGAACCAAAGAAGTGCAACCATTTATACAATGGGTGTTACAGCCATGTAATGAGTATGACATTTCTGTAACCTTATGCACAATGTCCAAACACACACCCTTCCAGTTGTCAGACCCTTAGCAAGACCATTGCACCTGTTGCTTACCACCGGGGTTGGGACATAATTTCTGGTATAATTTGGGGACATAATTTTAAGCAAAAAGGGTCTAAAATGAGGCTCCAAAATACATTCAAATAAGATGTAATATGCAAAACAAACTTGCCATCTATAGTTGGAGCTGGGATGTGGAAAGGAGGCAGGGATTATCACACACTAAATCACTGCTGAATTGCCGGCCACCATCAGCCCAGGTAAAGGGTTTCTGAGTTCTAAAAAATATTGATGGAGTGTGGCTTGGATCTGGTTGGGACCTAGGGTGATGGCAACCAGCGGTTCGGCAGTGATTTAGTGTGAAATAATCCCCCCTTCATCCCATGTCCCAGCTCCAGCCCAGGAGGCTGGAGCCAGTTTAAAATGCTGAGTGATAAGCTCCCTAGTTAGTACTACCAATGAATACCTGGTGCTGTAGGCTATATTTCAGAGGGAGGAACTTGCAAACTACCTCTGAGTATTTCCTTGACTAAGAAAACCCTATGAAATTCATGAGGTCACCATACGTCACCAAGCAACGAAGGCACATACACACAAACACAAAAGATAAGGGAGATATTCCAGGCAAGACTTGTGTTGGTCTGTTGCAGAAAAAACACCAAAGTCTTGTGTCTCTTCAGAATTTTGTCTGGTGTAAATTTCCATGGACCAAATCCGCTTTGTCAGAAGTATCTAATAGACGCTTTGCCTCTAGATGTGCTAGTTTGCTTTCTCGCTACTTTTCTTTAGGAATATTAAAGCTGTAGCCATTTTAAAAACAAGAATAAAGAATGGCTACACATTTCATCACACCAAATTCAGGCTATGGAAATGAGATGAAGCTGCATCTTCAGCATGGTTATTTCATCTTAAATTGAGACCAGATTTTGATTTATTAAAAAGCAGGTCTCCCATCTAGGCTGGATTTGCAGAAAGATTGCCTTGTCTTTTTTTTTCTTTCTCTTTCATATACCACCCTCCTGCCTGCTAAACCACTTCATAAAAACAAAGGTCACTTTTTATTCCATTTCTGGCACTAATATTTAATTTTTTCCATTGTTAAAAAATAATATAAATTCATTACTACCTTTCAAAGGCTGGCTTTATGAAGCATATGGGGATCATCAACATTTTTAAAAAAATTATTGTTATGAGCAAATTGTGAATAATGCATTTTACATAGACTATTATAATGTGTGCTACATGGGCTGCTTTAAGAAGGATTGGGGAACTCCTCTGATTGCAGAATGCAGCTCCTTGGATACTCGTAAGAGCTAGGAAGTCAGATTGTATAACACTATACTGTGCTATCTATATTAGCTGCAAGTTTTTTTCGGGTCTACTTTAAAGGGTTATGGTCTTTAGGTGAAATTTAAAGGCCAAAATAACTTGGGGCCAGTTAATGGAACCCATATAATTCTACCTAAACTCAAAAGGTCCTGTTTCTGGCACTGGACATTAAACTTCAGTATACAGGTGGGCACTTGTGACAGGGCCCTTTCAGTGGTGGCCTCATCTTTATGGAATTCCATCTCTAATAAAGTATGTATGCCCTATATCCCACTGCCTTTTAACATACACTTCGATGATATTCTTCTTTCAAGTTGCTGCATGGTACAATACAAGCCTCTGCTGCTTTAAATTACTGATCTTTTATTCTTGAATGTGCAGTCCAGTCCAGAGCTTGGGAAAGGATTTTTTTAAAAAAAAAAAAAATATTATTGCAATTCCCAGCATCCCTTGGTCAACATGGAGAATTCTATGAATTGTATTTTAAAAGCAATTTTCTCATGCTCTGCCCTATACCCACTTACATGGGTACAAAACCCACTGAATATTGTGTGATCTATTTCTGAGTAGAAATGTATAGGATTGCACTTTGACTGTTACAATCTTTTGGGTAGATACTGCAGATAGTGGCTAATATGATGGACTAGTTTCTTGTGTGCCTCAAGTTGTTTCCGACTTATGGTACCTCTAAGGTGAACTTAAGTATTCCAGATAAACAAACAAACAAACTTATCATGGGATTTTATTGGCAGGGTATGTTCAGAGAAGGTTTGCTTTTGCCTTCCTGGTGGAGGTTAAGAAAATGAAAAGATCACATCCTTCTTGAGGAGGTTGGCTCCAGACAGCTTCACAGATTTAGCAACACAAAGAGAAAGAGTTGCTCTGAACCCAAGGCCACCCAATGGGTTTCCATGGCTAAGCAGAGATTCAAACCCTGTTCTCCAGAGTCACTGTCCAATGCTCACACAACAATACCACACTGGCTCTTATGATGAACTGGTACTGGTACCTTTAAAGGCAAGCCTTTTGAATGCAAATCCCGTTAAATGAAACCAAGATATAAAATGATAACAATTAGAATATCATGGTATGAACTAGTACGAACATTCTATATTTTGTTTTCATTTAATGGGAATTGCCTTTGAAGAGCTTGCCCTGAAAGGCAGCATATAAATTCTGGAAAAAAAAATAAATATAAGAGATTGGGCTTTATTCCCTGTGTCAAGCCTGGGCACTGTACAGCCCTCCAAATGTTGTTGAACTGCAGGTTCCATCATCATGGGCTATGGTGGTTAGGGCAAATGAAATCTAGCATCATTTGAAGGGCTGCACAATTCCATCTCTTCTTTATGAAGAGATTCTTCCAACTTGGGGGAGGGGGGGCTTTCCTCCTAGAGCTGTTTATCACATTGTAAACATATCAGCATTCAGTCCCTACATTTTCTGAAACAAATCAAACATACATACTTAGGCCTACTGGAGGGGGCCTAAGAAGCATATTCCTTCATATTAATGATGATCTTCATAATGAGCCATATGGAGATATGCAAAGGCTGTTAATTTGTTCTCAAAAGGATGAAGACAAAAACAGATGCCTGGTAGCAGCAATGAATTTTCTGTGCTTTTTCTTCATTCTGGGTACGTGGTTTTTGTGCTCTTTGTGCTCAACATTAGAATTTCTTCTGTGCTGTTATTTATTGCAGTCACTGTTGCTAGCTTGTCTGGGAGGGCAAAAGAGAACTTTTTGGCACACCATACTCCTGAAGAGAGCTTCAAAGCAAGATGATTTGTGACCTTAGTTTGAGAAAGTGGTGTGTTTTGGATAGGTTTGCTATGTGCAGCTTGTTGTTGTTGTTTTTAATCAGGTAGACAGATTATTCTGGGAAATGCTAGGAAAGAATTGTATGTCATTCTTGATTTGCTAGCTAGTATCAGACATAAGCCTGTTATGTTACCTTCTCAACATCAAGCAATGACCTGCATGTGTGAACAGCCATCACAGATCAAAGATCCACAGAGTTTTATATCTACTTAACATCACTCAGTGGCAATATTTTTCAAAGACAGGAATTCACACATGCAACCCAATGTCACTGAACAATAATTCATCGAGTAGCATACATGCATATTGGAATGGCTCTGCCGGTACTAGAATGATTTTAAACTTCATTGGAGGGGGAAAGAGTAAAGATAAGAACTGATTAAACTGGAACCTAATAACATTGGTGTGTGTGATTGTACAACATAATATCTGTTTTCTACATAAACAGATACAAGCAGTGGCAGTTGCTGATTGCCATGCTGGTGCAGCAGTGAATCCACTCTGGCCTTTAGTCAGAACCTTACATTAAAAACCATATTGTGTTGTACAATCAGGCACACACTTCCTCCACAATTTCATTAGGTTACAGTTCTTATCCTCACCTTTTCTCCCTCCACTGAAGTTTAAAAGCATTCTATCCAGGGTGCTAAACCTATTTTGGTGCTAAGGTTCTCTACATTAGATATCTCCTGTAAGTTTAAAACTAAAAAAAGGGACGAAAAGCTAGCCAGGCAGATAGTGAGACCATTAGATAACAGGGAAATTAAAGGATTTCTGAAGAATCATAAGAAAGTTGCAGGGAAGTTGAATTAATTCTTTACATCTTTCTTCATTACTGTAGACACAGGGGAAATGCCCATGCTTGAAGTTATGTTTTAGGAGAGAAGAGTGAGGAACTGAGGCCAATGGAAGTCTGAGACTTCATAGACAAAGTGGAAACAAATCATTGGGTCCACCCAAGAATTCTTAAATAACAGAAAAATAAAATCACTGACCTTCTAATTAAAACATGTAATATATTCCTAAGGTCTGTTTTTGTACCAGAGGACTGAAGAGGGCCACTGTAATACAGTATTATTCAAATGCAGGGAACTATAAGTCCGTTTGCTTAACATATATTCCAGATAAATTTGTGAAAGTTTGTGGATTTCTCTGGAAGACATAATCAAGCACATGGTGGAGCTAACCCTGCTGAAAAAGAATCAACATGCCTTCTGTAATGGTTGAGTCCTGTCTTACTAACATCTTAATGTTCAATACATGTGTAGACATTAGTGATCTGATACAGACTGTCTACTTGGCTTTCCAAAAGGATTTTGATTGGGTCACATACCAAACACTCACATGAGAAAAGATAAATCTTCTTCTGCCTCAAAAACTAGTTAAAGAACAAGGTATGCACAGTGGTGTCCATCAGTGATCAATAAACAAAAGCCATATTTTTTAGTTTGTTCATAAACAATCTGGAGTTGTGGTGAGTAGGTCAAATTGGAAGAAGATGCCAAATTTCACTTATTTCAGGCAATGAGGACAATGTTATGTGAAAGACTCCAAAACAATCTTTCTAAACTAGGAAAATGGCAGTAAAATGGCACATGAGAACAACTGAACAAATGAGAAAATGGATACTTATTGTAGCAAAAAAATCTCAGCTTCACACTGATGGGTACTGACAAAATGAATGACCAAGAAAGAGATCTTGAGGTTGTAGTAGACAGCCTAAATGAAAATATCAACCTTGTGCAGAGCTACTGTTAAAGGGGAAATTTCCATGCTTGATACAATTAGAAACAAAGTTGAAAATAAGTTTTATGCTGCCATTACACAAATCCATGGTGTGATCATATCTGAAACGTTATATACAAGTCTGGTTACCACATCTAAAAAAGAACATTTTTTTAAAAAAAGTTTATTAAAGTATAGATAAGCACACATCTAAGAAAGAGTATTGTATGAGACCTGAAGCAAATGTCTCATAAGAAAAAGTTAAAATACTTAGGGTTGTTTAGGTGTGTTTGGGGGGGAAGTGGAGTAAGAGAAAACATGATAAAGGTCTACAAAACTATGCATGGTATGAAAAGGGTTGATGTTCCTTTTTGAGCTGATCACCCTAGCCAAGCATTGTATTAAGAAATAAGGTAATTAGGCTTTGAACTGGGAGGGTCAAGAAGAAAGGAATAGGTGACTGTCATATTGATAACAGCAACTAAACATATGCTGAAAAAAGTGTCTCTCCCTTTGGTTGCACTTACAATAGACCAGTGATTCTTAACCAGGGACCTCCTTTAAATGTCTTTTGTTGCTGTGGCCCACCAAGACATAACTCAAGATTTAAAACCACCACCACAACAACACCTGAACACTGAACCATTAAGAATTACATCAACTGTTAAACCTTCCCCAAGAGAGAGAGAAGATTTTGTCCTGCTTCTTCCCACCAGTTTGTGGCTGGAGCAGATTGAATAGCAATGCAGAAGCCCATCCCTCCATCCACACAGCCAGCCTGCTTGCCTTTGCCTTGGCTTCTGTTATGTGGTCACTCCATTGTGGGGAAGAGATGGGCTGAACAGCCTTCAAGCCTTCGCAGACCCCTGTGAGAACACTGCAGCCCTCCAGGGGTCTATGGGCCACAGCTTAAAAACCATTGCAGTAGATCAGGGAAAGAAAAGAAAACTTGTGGTTTCTCACTACAAATGTTTAGGACTAGAAAACATAATTCCCCACTATCACTGTTCCATGATCCTCTTTCATTGTAGAAGCATATCACAAAGTCTGAAAAATTGCAGAAGCAATCTATAGTCCTTAAAAATCTGAAGCTACTGAGAGGTCTAGTAGCAGGTACAAAATACCGTTTCTTCTGGTAAGATCTAAGTGAAGACATTTCACAAAGCCACTCATTTCTAATAACAAAACCTGGACTAAAGCCAAATTGAAATTGATCTGAAAAATTTGTATAATCCTGAAATGTCTTGAGCTGTGTTACAATGACATATCCAATAGACTTCCCCACACAGGAAAGGTAAACGACCGGACAATACTTATTCTTTCCATATGCCTCAAATTCACATAGTTCATATTAAACCTCTTAGGGAATACCATGTCATAATTGTTCTGGCAAAGAAGTTGAAGAAGAAAAACATAAACATGACTTGCAATAGCCCTGAACCATCTGTGATCCACCCCATTGCTAATTGTCACACAAAATGTACATTTTGCTTAATGGTTTCTCTCTTTATGAAAATACTGAAAGGAATCATTCAAGCCTCAAGGTCCCAAGTGTGTAACTTTCTGTTCTCAAAATCAGTGGCGTCAAGAAAAATCATCAAGACAAGCAAAGGACTGTTAGAGGAAGCCATCTCCTATTTCCAGCACTTGGGTTGCTGACATCAGATGATCTAAAAAATAAAATAAAATAATATAAACAGAGATTATGTTTTGTGCACTACAAACCAACTTAAAAATACATGCACAACACAGCACCGCCTGATATGTTTATTAGGATTCAGGTAAAGTGAAGGTCTCCTTTACACGTGTACTTTCACACCTAACAAAGTGGGCTTAGCAGTTTGCCAAACTATGCTGGGACACATGAATGGGGCTAAAAAAAGTTTGCTTCCTTTAGGTTGCAGTCTTTTGAACATTTACTTGAGGGTAGACTCTCTCAAGTAGTATGATGGTTTGAGAATTGGACTGGGACTCTGGAGACCAGGGTTTGAATCCTTGCTCAGTTATGGAAATTCACTGGTGAGGGCAAAGGACACTCCCTTAGCCTGAAAGAAAGGCAGAGGCAAATCTTCTCTGAAATCTTGTCAAGAAGACCTGGTGACAGATTTGCCTTAGGGCACCCATAAGTCAGAAATGATTTGAAGGCATATAACAGCAACATAAAAAGTTCACTTGAGCACAGTGGGATTTCTAAGTAAATATGTATATATTTACCATCCGAAGTTTCAGATGGTCACCTAGTATTTCTTCAAGACAGTAGGATGGCCAATCTAGTAATACCAAAAATGCACCATGAAAAAATAGTTCACCTATTTGCATAAAATTTTCTATGTGCTAATTTATATGCATATTTAGAAATACTTGCTAGAATGAAAGCAGTTTACATAGTAGGAAAGACTTTGACCAGCTGAGTGGTATGTCTTCTTAGTCTGCTGTCCAGTTGTTCACTTCTTACAGTTCTTTCTCTTGAAATCAGGCTTGGACTGGACAGCTCTTCAAATAGAGAACCATTCTCTTGATAGCCCAAATATACAGGGCTCTCCTCTGAAAAAGTGGGCATATGACCACCTTATAAGAAAGTGGTAAATGTTGTGATTTCTCAGTATAGGGTATAAGGTAGTTTCCTCCCTAGGGAGGCACTACGCTTTCAGATAAATTTCCCCTCATGAACCCTATAAACATTCAACAGACCTGTCTTAGCACACAATGGGAACACTACTGAATCTTTTTTTATTGGCTGAGGTGAATAGATTTCAAATACTTCTCCCTCCACCTAACAAATCCAGTTGCTAATCCCAACTAGAGTAGACCCACTGATTCAAAAGAAAGTGAGTAACTCAAAAATTTATGTAAATTCTATTGATTTCATGGTTTTACTCTGATTGAGACTAGTGTGCCACACAATTCTTGAAAATTAGGTCTGATCGATTCTTTTTATGTAAATTACTAGATGAATTGAATCAAAAGTAGGTATGTGGAATCATACAGAAAAATTAGAAGATAAAGTAGTGTTTGTTTCATTTTTAAAATTTCACAATAGTCAAACTGAAACACTGTGCTTTTGTTGAATGTCTTTGGTAATCTATTCCGCATGGCTGCGTAACTATTGATAGTCCATTGTGCTGTCCATCACATAATAATTTCCACAGTGACCCTGGTCCTCATCTTAGAATTCACAATTGCTTTGCTTGCACAGCCATAGAGTGGCTGACTCTCTGTATGTTGCACGCCCAATTACAAAACAGCTCTTGTATTCACATTATACTCCCACAGTAGCTTGCTATAAGTAGTGCCTTTGTGATGTGCATGATTGAAATAATAACCAAGGAACTGAAGGAGTGCATTAGGCTAATAGGAAAAGGAACCTCTCTAGGATTAGAAATAAGATGCTTAATTTCCTATTTAGTGCTTTATGTTTTGATGGCTCTTTTGCTTGTCTCATTTAGTCCAGTTTGAATCATCTCTCTCCCCCCCCTTTCTTTTCGAGAGAAAAAGCTGCAGGGAGATAATTTACCAGTTTTGCCATCATTCATTTTTGGGTTGTGGGGGAAAAAAATGAAACCTGGATGGTAAAAAATCTGTCCCTCTCAAAAGGCTATTAGATTACTAATGATAGCCGGCCTCACCTGACAATTCTCAGAGTGATAAGACACTCGAAACATCCACATAAAAGGCACACAAACCTTTTCGGGGTCCAGGCTCTGTCTCTGAGGCTTCCCTGTGTTTTCAAGCATAATTCTGTGCCTGCTTTCTGACAGCTCATTAAACAAAGGCCTCCTGGTGCATATATTGCCCATCTTCCAGCTGAGATTGTAACATATTTATGGCGCTTGCAGATTGCTGGCTGTTTGCTTTTCTCGTTTGCCGTGTCCTGTCTGCCAATGCTTATCTGTCTTACAAAAAAGGTGACAGTTCCTGCTTCTCTCTCCCTCTTTCTCCTCTCTCCCACCCTTCTACCTCTCCTCGGCATTTGTCTCAGTAGCAATGGACTTGTATTTGACCCTCAAAGGCAAGAAGCAATATGATTAGAAGCAGTTCCTGCAAGCCATAGATAAATGCAATCACACAGAGAAAGACAGCAAGGAAAAGCTCTAGGGAGGAGGTTGATGTCGGCAAAGATGATAGCTTCCATTCAGGAAAACTGCTGGCAGTTAGTTAGTGAGACAGCTGGTTATATCAAGACCTTGTGGGATTTTGGCTTTAGGCAAAGCAAACAAGCCTTCAGGAGTGCGGAGTTGCTCCCTACATGGGTGTTTGAGGGTGATCAGAATGACTCACTTCTAATTACTTGCCTCTTTTCTGTCATTAAGCCATCATAATTACACATTTGAGCCGCTAAAAGGGGAAGAGTGCATTTCAAAGACAACATTGCCATCAAAGCACGGTGCCAAAATTTCCTCTTCCACCCATCCCTCAGTTCCTAAGGGAAAGAATGGGTATATTTCATCCAACCTGTGTGTGGAAGTATCAGCAGTGATGGCTCAGATTTATAACAGACTTTAAAGGATCTATTCAAGGTGCTGAAACTTATCCGCACAAAAGGTTCAGCACCATGGATAGCTCCTTCAAAGCTCCTTCAAAGTCTCAAATGAAAACCCCTGGCATAGGAGCAACTGGCTGCTTCTTCACCTGCCATTTAAGAAACATCACGGACAAAGAACCAGTCAGTTGAGGACTTACACAGTTTAGGGCACAGTGGGGCAAACAGAATGGCCACTTTAGTAATGCCAAAAATAGCAAACAAAAGAAAAGTGATTGTGGGTCAATGCACCTATAGAAATAAAAACAAAAACACAGCTCATCAGAATGGAAAAGACCAGGTGACTGCTGAATATCCCATCTCAGTATTGTTGGTGGCCAATGTCATGTGTTGTCTTGCTAATTAGTTCTCTTTTCTCTGGGTTCTTTTATTGGATTCATGCTTGGTTCCGATGTATCATCATCATCTTCATCAGCATCAACATCATGATTTATATCCTGCCTTTTTTACAATTGTGGACTCAAGGCGGCTTACAACCGATGAAACATAGCTAAAAATTCACAATATAAAAGTTTAAAAAGTGATTAGACTACCAAAAAAATATATTAAAACTTGTTAAAAATGCAGACCATTAACAGGAAAACAGCAAATAGAAAATCCTACACATTGTACTAGGCACTTTCTCTTTGATCTATCAGTCTTTCAAGTCCCATGGAAACAGAAAAATCTTTACATGCCCTTGGAAATATAACAAGGAAGGTGTCAGTTTTAACAGTCTCAGAAGGGAGTTCCAGCCACCAATGCCCTCTCCTGTGTTCCCACTACATTTGCCTATGAGAGTGATGGATGGGCCTCCCTGAAGATCTCAAAGAACCAGACAAGTTCATATGGAAGAATACAGACCTTCAAATAACCTGAACCTGAGCATATAAAGCTTTATAGGTTGTAACCAGCATTTCAAATTTTGCCTGGAAATGGACTGGCAGTCAGTGCATCAAAGGAGTTGTATGTGCCTTGTAGCCATGTTAGATTGCCTGTATTCAATGTGGGTGATCACAGGACATGCAGGCACAGCTTATTCTGGCCTGTATTCTATCTGTAGCAGAAGCATTCCTTTCCATTTTTTAATGAAAAGGAACAGATCCTCCCCTGCCCCCATTTCCTGCCAAACCTATCTCCTTACTTTGTGTTAAAGGAAAACCTGCTGACAGATTTGTCCAGATGCCAACTCATGGCTGATGCCAAAGTGTTTTCTGGCAGCACTTCAAGATATTTCGATCCTAGCAATGTGTATTCCAGGAAAGAAAAGATCCCAGAATTAACCATTATGGATGTGAAATATAGAGAGATGAATAGTTCACTGGAGTTAAGGACAATCCTGTCTAACCTCAGAGTTGGCTAGCTCTAAGAGAAAAGATACTTGCTCAACACATGCACAACAGTACCTCAGCCACCACTTCATATACAACAGAAGATGTTTTGATTATATTGGTCAAAACATTGTGTTTTAAGTAACAGCTTATCTAAATCAGCAAATAGTTGGCAGTTTTATATTGCTAATGCTTCTTTAGCCCGCATGTTTTTAAATGCTTCATAGTTGCCTCGTTCTGAGTGGAATGAGTTACACAAATAAACTTGGTACTAGTAAGCAAAGGGAACTGGGAACACTTTTGATACTAACTGGTAGCATGAGCTTTTTAAGATGTCATTCTACTTCATCCATGGATCTGAAGAAGACTGAAGTCTATGAAAACTCTTTCTTCTTTTCTTTTCTTTTTTTTCCAGTTACTACAAGATCCCTTTGCACTCAGATTCCTTAGTCCAACACAGCTATGTATTTGAATTCTTGGTACCAGTAAATTCTCTGGTATTTACTGATGTTCATATTCTTTTAAACTATTTATCTGTGTCTTGTAACTTAATGCATGGTCAGATGAAATGCAGTATTTCGTGCCCCCTTGACTACTAAAAAACTGATACTCTAGTAATAGAAAGATAATACTTCCCTACCTGTGATCCAAAGGGGTCATGATGAAGGCTTGAAGGTTGCTCAGACCATGTCCTCCCTGCTGTGGAGAGTCCATGTCTGGCTGGCTGGCTGGGCCCGTGAGTTGTTGTTCAATCTGCTCCAGCCACAAACTGGCAGGAAGAACCAAGAGAAAAGTCTTCTCTCTCCCTTTTATGCCCCCGAGGGAAGGTTTAATGGATGATGTATTTGTGAATGGTTCAGTATTCAGGATGATGATGATGATGATGATGATGATGATGATGATTAGAGTTTTAAATCTTGAGTTAACTTTTGCGGGTCCATTGCAACAAAAAATAGTTTAAGAGGGTCCCTCATGTTTTTGTTTTTATTTTTAGAAAAAGATTAAGAACCACTTTTCTAGATGAATTTATCCATATTTTGTTTTGGGTGCCACCATGGCAATATCCCTGCACTGCTATACGCAAGTCTAGATTAAGGTGGCAGGGCCCCACAATTGTCCCTCTTGTGAACATACGTGAGCTATTTTAGGACTGTTGGCAAAGAAATGAAATAAATAAAAGAACAAATAAAGAATGAATGAATTGCAAAGCACAATATACAGCTGCACAAATATCTTTGTGTGTAAACCCATTTTCAGTAAATTCCCTGAGGGATCATTCACCATTATTTTTAAATTTTTTTTGAACAAAGAGATTTGCATCTCCATGCCGATTCATAATTGGTTCAGTGTTCTCATTACATTTACCACAATTGAATCTCTCCATGCCATTTTAACCCTGTTGGCATTCACATTTGCCACTATATTGACTTAAAATGGAGGCTTCTCCATTTCCAGGAATGATACAGTGCTATCCCAATCGGTTCGGTAGCATGGCCACACTACTGAAGATGTGGATCATTGCGGCTCTTTAAAAAAATAAAAGTTAAGGGACTAGTGCCAAATGCACCAACTGCACCAAGTTCCACACCAGTTTATTTCTCTAGTGTGAATGGGGCCTGAAACTAACAATCTGATGCCATGCATTTTTTTTTTAAAAAAACTCACATTAACAGACAAAGCATTCCCAAGAACAGAAACAACAGGCAACCAAAGAAGTGACACCAGAAGCTACACCATTTTTTCTGCAGTATGGGCCACTGTCCAATGAAGGGCCTTAATCAATTGCACCAGTTGAATCACCAATAATCTGGCCTTAGTTATAAACTATATATAAACTTCGTTATAAACTATATATAGCAGAGCATTCCACCACTACACCGACACTTTCTCATTATCCTTTCCCACTAGACACTCACCATTACATGACCTCCATTCTACATCCCCTCAGCATATTGTAAATATCCTCTTGTAGACCTATGCTATGCTATGCTAACCCCTATAGCCCCCACCACAGCAATTTACCAATAAGCTTCTGAATCCACCTTACATGGTCATTTTCAGTTGTACTGAAAGCAGGGAGTCTCAGAGAATTGTCTGGCTACATCCTTATTGCCAGACATGAAATGATCACAGCTGAAACCCCTGGAGGACTCCAGCAGATCCCAGTACTGTTGTCATCATTTTGCATCTGGGTATGGCAGCCAGATGCTTCTCCAAACCTGCCTCCTTGCTGCAAAACACAGTGGTCATGCAAAGTGGCACCAATATGTTGGGGGGGGGGGGCACTAGGGTACTGCAAAAGGAGGAAGGTAATATAAATCCCTCCAGCATCTATAAAAAGACATCCACACAAGTAAGGGAAACTTAAGCAAACAAATGTATCTAACAGAATTCCATGTATTAAGAGAATTCCAGTATTAGCCCATGGCTAATACAGTGGGCCCTTGTTATACGCTGGGGTTTGGTTCCAGGACCCTCCGTGGATAACAAAATCCATGTATTTTCAAGTCCCATTAAATATAATGGCACAACAAAATGGTGCCCCATATATAAAATGGAAAATCAAGGTTTTTTGCTATTTGGAATTTATAGTTTTTGGGAATATTTTCAAGCCGTATATGCTTAAATCCGTGGATTAAAAAATCTGTGCAAAAGGAGGGCCAACTGTACTGAGAATGCCAAGAAACGGGATTGTTTTAAGGTTGTTTTGTTATGTGAGTGTATATGTCTTAGATGCATATCTAAGGGTTTCCCGACATGTACTAGTAGCTTTCTATGGTTTCTCATTTGGCCTGTTGGCAGTCACTGCTCAAGTTCATGATTAAAGGAGTGATGCTGTTCTAGGCAAAGCTGTCTGAGAAAAACTGCCTGAGGGTCTCGCTCTCTCATCTTTGCTTTATTCTCTGCCCATACTAATGAAGCTGGACACCTTCTTGGAAAATGAAACAAACAGCAGCTGGTTTGCCCACGTGAATGTGACAGGGTTGATGGATCTCACTACAGCCTGAATAGGTTGTCCACATAGCTATTTGTCAGCACTGCCGGTGAGGAGTTCTATGATAACATGCTGTTCTAAATTCTCTGTCATGTCTACAACAGAATAAAAAATGGCTCATTTGAGTCAATAGAGGTCTCAGGGTAAACTATAGCAAAGAAACAAATAAATAAACAAATTTAGAGTTATATTGTAGCCTGGCCAAACTGAAACAACAATCATGCTGTTGAATTACGTGCTGGCAATTCGCATCAGGAAGCCAAAAAATATACTGCTGGCATTAGAGTGTTCTTTATCATATCTAATATTAATTTTCTGACAAAGGTTATGTATTATATATACCTGTACAAACATACACTTTAAACTAGGGGTAGGAATTCTGTGGCTCTCCAGATATTATTAGAGTAACATCAGATATAGCATCATAGCCAACTGTCTCAGTTTGGCAGGTACAGTCCAATTGAATCCTTTGCTTCCCATTTTTTTCAGGTAGAATCCAGTAGGCTCAGGCAAAAGTAAACAGCTGCAGCCTCTCCTAGCTTGTGTTTTCTTCTTCACTAATAACTTTTACCATTTTGGCCGCTCTCTGATGTTGCTTGGCCACACATGTTCCAGTTTTAAACTGTTAAATGTTGGAGGTGATATGGGGATCTCCAGGAGCAGCTTTTCTTTTCTTTTCTTCCCCACCAGATTATTTTCACATGAAACCAAGGGTGTTACAGGCTGATCCCAAACCCAGACCTCCCAGATCAAAACTAGATGGGTAGTTGAACATCTGGGGAGAGATTTTTGGTCATATCTGGAATGATGTTGTCTGCAGCAAATGTTGGAGGTATTTTTTGGCCCAAGGGTCCAGCAAAGTTATACGTCTTTGATCTGGCGGGACCAGAGCCAAAAGCAATTGTCTGCTAAGCTGCGGTCCCCCTCCCTCATGCAAATTTTTCATCTCTCCCTTTTCTTTTCTTTTCTTTTTTTCCCCTTATGAATTGTTGGAATTGAATTTTTGGAAGAAAGCTGTTGTGTGCTCCTGGTCTCATGTATCAAACAGTGGTTGTAGTCTTTAATTTGCAATATATAGTCATACCTGTTAGGGCCTATTCTTTTCACATGCAGTGCATCTACTAAAATGTGTTAAGTTGTTTTTGTTGTTTCCTGTATGTCTTTGCACGTATGTAAACTGGCTATCAAAGGATGTACTGTAATTGGGGTGTGTGGAATTTTTTCATCATCATTATTTTGTTTCAACTGCTGTTTTAATGGATGTAAATTACTCTTCATATGATTAATTTGGTTTTTTAAATTTTGTTATTTCCATAATTTTCATTGTATTGCATTTCCACTTGTGTTGAGAGATATCTTGGGCCTCATATTAGAAGAAAGGCAGGATATAAATTAATTGAAAAAAGAAAGAAAGAAAAATCACATTTACAGTTACTGGACGACATCTGGCAAAGTTTGCACCATGGGACACCCACAGAATTTCTCTTCTTAGACTGTAAATTCATTTTTTATTATTTTAAAGCAAACAATTGCACATTCATTTGTTAACACCCCCTTTTTTAGAAAGTGTGTGCATAGTGCAAAGACGTGAAAAGTAATGGGAAAGCAACCCCTTCAGGGAACTTCATTTAATCTCCTGTCGGTTTGAGACTTTGCCTCTTTGTAACTCTATAAGGCTGCATCCAGGAGGAGGCCCTGATTCAGAGATCATAGGTGGTGCAGATCTGCTCTTTGCGTGAGAATCTTTAGTCCAAACAGATGGTTGGTGCTATCATATTTGACAGCTCTAATCACCCATTAAACCAAGGTGGAGCAATGCTTTGATTTGATCCCTCCAAACCCACAGCCCAACAAATGTTTGACACTTTCTGAGCTGACAGCCCTGACCATCTGTTCAGTGGCATGAGTAAGGTTCCAAGCAGGTAAGAAAGACCATTAGATTGGATCCAGAGTAAGTTAATCATACTTGGGTCCCATGAAATCAAAAGGGCTGAAGTCAGTGGGGCATGCAGCCATGGTGGTTAGGGAGTTCATGGCTTTTCCCAGCCACCAATGATTCAAACAATTGTTGTGGTTGTGATTAACTGCCCTTGAGTCATCCGTGACTGATGGCAACCCTATGGATGAGACATCCCCAAGCCTCTCTTTCTTCCACTGCTCTGCTTAGGTCCTGTAAATTCATGACTGTGACCTCTCTGATTGAATCTATCCATCTAGTGTGCAATATTTCTGTCTTTCTGCTTCCCTCTACCTTCTCTAACATTATCGTCTTTATTGTGAGTCATGCTTTCTCATGATGTGACCAAAGTATGACAGCCTCAGTTTCATCATTTTGGCTTCCAGGGAGATTTTAGGTTTGTTCTGTTCTAGGACCAAAATGACTAACTAGTGGTAGTCATGAATTTGAATATATCACTCATGTAAATCCAATTAATCACTAGTACTTCACTTGATAATAATGCTCTTGTGTTTTCAAGTGTTCTGCATTATCTACCTGTAATAAATCTGGCAGCTCTGTAAAGTTTGTTGTTGTTGTTGCTGCTGCTGCTGCTGCTGCTGCTATTTTGCAGATGGAAGAGGACTGAGGCACAGACAGTAGCTTGTCAATGGCCACCTAGTGATCTCATGTTGTTGTTGTTGCATGCCTTCAAGTCACTGCTGACTTATGGAGACCCTAAGATGAATCTGTCATGGTGTTTTCTGGGGCTGAGAGTATGTGACTTGCCAAAGGCTACTCAGTGGGTTTCATGGCTGAGCAAGGACCTGAACCCTGATCTCCAGAGTTGTTGTCCAATGCTCAAACCATATGCCATGCTGGCTCTCATAGTAAAGGGGAAATTTTAACTGTGGCTTTTTCTGTTTACAGCTGAGAACCTTAGTTATTGCTATAAGGGGGGGGGGGGTTTGTTGTTGTGGTGGTGGTTTTGTCTGTTTTGTTTTTTGTTTTTGTTTTTTGTTTTTTGCGTGAAGTATAGTTAAATCTAAGTAGGCTGAAGCAGGATTGGGAAACCTGGGCTAGTAGTAACTTCAGCTACACAGAAAAAATCATGGTCAAGGGCTGCCATTCACCACCGAAATTCACTGGCATGACAGCAACCAGATTTCTATCCTCAGTACAGAATATAATGCTTTTATTCCACTTTAACTGCCATGGTTCCATCCAACAGAATCCTGGGAATAGTAATTTAGGGAGGGACCTTTAAAATTCTCAGCCAGAGTGCTCCAGTGCCTCTCCAAACTACAAATCCCAGGATTCCATCAGATGAAACCATCACAGTCAATGCGGAATAATAATGCTATAACTGTGTCGTGTGAATGGGCCCTACACATGAAATAAATGTTTTCTGCACTACTGGTTTCTGGAAAATTAGGAAAGGTTCCTAAGACAAAGAGCAAAACTAGAACAGGCAGTATTTGCTGGACTTAATCCTTTCCCCCACTGCCTTTCCCTTTTCCTTGTATTTTGTGCCTTTTTAGATTGTATGCCTGAAGGTGCAGAAATGTCAAATTAAAAATTTGTAATCCACTCTGCAACCCTTTAATGCTGTAAATAAAGAAGTAAATACAGCTGGCCCTCCTTATCCATGGATTTTTTATCTATGGATTTGAGCATACATGGCTTGAAAATATTCCCAAAAAGTATAAAATCCAAATAGCAAATCTTGATTTTCCATTTTATATATGGGGCACCATTTTGTTGTGCCATTATATTTAATGGGACTTGAGCATCCACGGATTTTGTTATCCACGAAGGGTCCTGGAACCGAACCCTAGCGGATAACAACGGTTCACTGTAAATGCTTTAAATATAAATATTCTAGATAAATAGGTGTGCAGAACCACACACTTATTTTAAAGGGGAATGTCTCCTGTAGCAAAATTTTAGTCTAAAAGATGAAAAACTGTTTGTGCCACTAAAGCTCCAAAATTCAATGCTCTCAGAACCAAGTGGAGGGGATGAAAATGGCCACAGATGACACTTGTATTCCTGAGGCTGCCTGTGTTGTTTCAATACAACCAGAGTAGGCTCAGGGATTGTTGTGTAGGTACAACAATAAGAAATCCAAGTAAACCGAATATCTGTCTTCCAAAAGTAAAATAAGAGGACCAGTTGCAAAAGTAGTAGCAGAAATCAGGCTTCTTAATTACCTTTTAAAGACAGTAACTGATGATATTTTCATATTTTGAAGCAGTCTTAAACTTTTGAAGGTGTCAGTTCTTAAAAGGTGTGTGTGTGTGTGTGTGTGTGTGTGTTTAAAATCCAGTTGTGAGAGCAAACACATTTCAGCAAGGACTTTAATTGATGTTCCAAATGACTGCATTCACTATCATTAAAATATAAGCGAATACATTATCAGTGGAAACTCTTTGCCTAGAGGCAAATAGGGATACACACAATATTAATGGAGCCTCTTGCAGGCAAGCCTTTTGATAGTACTGACACACAAGAGCAGCACACTTGACTTCTCTTGACTATGAATTATTTCCATAGGTTGATGAGAATAACTATCTTGACAATGTCTTTTCCTGTAGGGCAATTCCGGTGGGGTCTTAGAAGTAACCTTGTATTTGTTTATTTGGTAGTACACCTGACTCTCAGGTCCAAGCCAAATAGTTTTACAGCCCAAAGCAAAGAACCAAGCAATAGTTTGAGAGGACTGGGACCAGATGAGCATGTTTCTCCCACCCAAATTTCATGTATAAGCTAACAGGACTGGTTGTTGAATTCAACACCAGCATGATGTAGTGGTTTGAGTGTTGGACTATCACTCTGGAGACCAGGGTTTGAATCCTGGCTCAGCCATATAAACCCACTGGGTGACCTTGGGCCAGTCGCACACCTTCAGCTGCAGAGGATGGCAAAGGCAAACCACAAAGGCAAAGTCTGAGGGCAGTTAACTGTCTAAATATAAGATTCTTTGTACAGCACTGTGTAAATTTACAGTGCTATATAAATAAAGGAGGAGGAGGAGGAGGAGGAGGAGGAGGAGGAGGAGGAGGAGGAGGAAAAGAACATAGTCCAAATTTTGGGATGTAAATAAATATAATAATATGTTTTAAGAGATTTTTAAAACCTCTTAGTCATATTTTATTATTTCATTGAATGACTGATTTAAATACTGCAAATGGTTTGATTGTCTTTTTATGGTCTCTTTTTATATGTTTTTAATTGTGTTGTTCTTTTACATTGTGAGTCTCTTTGGCCTGATACAGACCGGCATGAAGAGGCTCCTGAGCGGCACATTGTTTCCACACTCCCGAACCCTAACCTGTAATGGCGCAGGTGCCATTACATAATGCTGTTTAAACAGCGTACGTAATGCAGTTGCGGAAGCACAGAGGCGCTTAATGGCGCCTTTTTTCTTTGATGCACCACAACTGTGCAGTAAAAAAGGAGCGTTTTTTCCCTGCTGCTTTTTTGTGTCGCAATTGCACCGCAGCATCTAGCTGCTGCAGTGCAGTTGCACCGCTAAAAGAGGTGGCGCCAGACCGCCCTTTTTGAGTGGTCTGTACTGCCCCTTTGAGTCTGCATTTCAGAGGAAAAGTGTGAGATAAATAGAGGAGGAGGAGCAGGAGGAGGAGCAGGAAGAAGAAGAAAAATCCACCTAAAGTGTGTCTGAAATGTCTTTAAATACCCCTTAAAAGCAACTAAAAAAACAACAACACCAAAACCAAAGTGCTGTTCCCTTCCCTCCCCCCCCCCACCAGTGGCAGCTACTGGCTTCCATTTCAGTGAGACTGTGAATCCATTTTGTGTTTTTGTGAAAATTTTAAAGGAGCTATCCAAAGCGCTGAACCTAGTCCGGAGATAAAGCACAATGTGGCTTTCCCATCCAACTGACATCGAAGTCACTGTTCGTTCCCTCTCATTACGTTACTTTGAAATGTAATTTTGTTACACCCAACCAGAAAAAATTTAACTAATGACAGGTAACTACATTCCTTCCAAGCTCTGGAAATGATTGAATATGACTTCCCATTTGGTGATTTTACTGCTTTTCTTATTTTCCTAAAGTATTGTCCCAAATGATTTTAAGTCTCTTGACTTTCAGGACACTGAAATGTTATTGTGTACGATTTTGGCATGAAATGGATATGGAAATTCTCACTTTGGACCATCTCCAAAAGAATGCTGGGAAGTCCATGTCATCAAGAGCTACAAAGACAGTGACAGGGCTGCCAACAAACAAGCTGTTCAAACTTATCCTTTCAGTGTGTCAGAAGGTTTGAAATCATCAAAGGGGAGAGTGGGTGTCGAAAGGTCAGCTATTCAGGATTTTTTTTTCAATGCAGTCTTCATACCACATCTCACACTTCAACAAAAAACTGTCACACTTCTGTGGATCCCTTTGGTGCTCCCCACCTGCTTTCATCTGGGTCTTAAGCAGTCAGAGGGGTTGCTAGGGACACATTTCCAAAGAATTAACATTGCTGAGTGATTGGCACCAAGCAGAAATATAAATTAAGAATTAGAGTGGAAGGGCCAGAAAAAGGATTGGCAAAGTAGAAAAGGGTGACTTGAAGAAGCAAAACTGAATCTGTTTTCTGTGGGTTTAAAGAACTCAGATTTAAATTAAAATACAATATCTGCAAACTCTAAATTTGTAATAAATTGAGAAAAAGTGTAAGATTTCACATTCCATTTTCTTGAGAATATTTTTGTCTTTATTTGTACGGGTTACTCTTTAAAATTGGCATAGTTTGGAATTTATTTTTGAACTACTGAAACAAACAATACATAGTTCAGGGAATGAGATACTGGAAAAAAAGGGAAGGGGGTTCAGTTATTTTCCATTGATTAGCAGAATCTGTCTAGAACATATCTATCATCACTTCACCTATTCTTCAGCTCAGACTTAGAGCAACCTTTTCTGGTTCAGTGTGAAAGTATTGGGTTAGCATACAGGAGAGAATCCACTCTGTTACTTGTTTTTCCACTAACATTTGCTGTGGTTGCTGTGGTTGAGGTATTCCCCTCCCTTCTCTGCAGCAACCAAAGCTTCTCCTCCAGACTTCATTTGCCATTAAGTTAACTTCAACTTATAGTGGTCCTTCAAATGAGAGATCAGCAACAGCCCTGAGCATCAACAGCACTGCTGAGTCTTGCAAACTTAGCATCATGGCTTCTTTGATTGAATCAATCCACTTGTAGTGTGGTCACTATTTTTACTGCCTTCCATATTACCAAGCATTATATAGCATTCTCCAAGGAGTCACGTCATCTCATGACATGTCCAAAGTACTACAGCCTCAATTTAGTCATCTTCACTTCTTTCCACAGGAAGGGTGGCCATGTTTCCAGAAGAGAGTCCTCTGTTTTACTGATATTCTTGTCTACAAAGGCTGTTTCAAAAAGTTGTTTTGGAAAAGAAACCAAAAGAACATTCAGCATGGACTTTGAAATTTTCTAGTCAAAAGTTAGCAACTAGACAGTGGGCAGTCAGAGTAGGCTCATTAAAATCGTCCCTGTTCTAGTAGGATGCACTGTATTTGGGTTTAAAATACAGTATATTAATTATTTCTAAATTTGTACAGAGAGAATGAAAGAGAGAGAGAGAACTTTTCCCTCTCCTCTGACAAGGCATACATGGCCAGCAATTCTATCTCTGAGCTGGGAATCAAGTTTTGCACATTTAAAGAGACTAGAGATTTGTTCTCTGTCTTTCTGGATCTCTGCCACATAGCTAAAATACTTCATAACATAGCAACTCCTGAGAGCCCAGTGGGACTAGAAAATTTCCCCATTCAACAGTACATTAAATAGTGATACAAAGTAGTAGCAATCTCCATAGTGAAAACCATGCAGTGGCTTCAATGTGAGGTAATTAATATAACAAATGCATTGACAGATATATCCCATGTAATTACTTCCTCATCATCACATTTTTCACATGGCCAGGAGATATATAGAGTACACAATAACCTGCAGCTAGGCCTTTCTTTTTCCTCTTTCTTTTCTTTTCTTTTTTTTCCTTTTCCTTCCTTCCTTCCTTCCTTTCTTTTTTTCCCTGGAAAACTAAATGAGGAAAACTTTCCTTTGGTTAGCTGCATTAAAGTGTGGACTAAAATCCAGAGTGGATTCACTCACTCACTGTCCTTTTATTTCCTTTTTTTATTTTTTAAAAAGGAGCTTATTACGTTTGAAGGCATGGGAAATGGTGTGTGTTGATGATGAAAGAAGTCTAAGCTGTGAAGGTCCTAGAAGTTATGAAAACTGATTTTAGTAGTTTGTATGAAAGGTCTAAGGAGATTACCACACTATGCTCTTGTAGTGCTACGATTCCACTTTTACTGCTCTTGCTCCCTCCTATTGCAGCCTGAGATTTGCAGTTGAGGGGGGGCTATTTAGAATTCTTAGCCAGAGAGCTCTTAGGCTTCACTGAACTACAAAACTCAGAATGCAACAGCAGGCAGCTAGAGTAGTAAAAGTGGAATAGTAGCACTATAAGAGGGTAGTGCCGCTATCTACTAAAACACAGTAGATTGCCAAATAACATATTTATTTATCAGCATTGTACTAAATTCTGGGTCAGGAAGATATCCTCCAAATGTTGTTGGATTGCAACTCCCATCAGCTCTAGCTAGCAAATAACGTATGGTGGGTATATTGGGAGTTGCAGCCCAACACATCAGGAAGGTCATACCTTGTCTACATCTAGACCAAATTCAGCATAAGTCCAAAAGTAGACCCACTGGAGTCAATGAAACTTATTAATTTTATGTATTGCTTGAGGTGTAATATTCATCTGTTACATCTCTGTTATCAAGGAACCTCAAGGACAGTTAGAACAGTTGTAATTTGCAAATCCCAATCATTTCACTGAGTCCACTATCATTATATTTTGCTGTAACATTTCTTGATTCAGTGAACTCATTGAATGATTTACCCACTAACCATGTTTCCAGCCTGCTGGCATCCAAACACAGATCCCAGAAAATGTATGTATATTTCTACAAGTGATCAGGATCTTTGCCTTTTTCAGGCTTCCCAGTCCCTCAGAGGAAGACAGGAGAGAATATACCAATTTCATCTGTGGACCTATTATGTGCTTTCCAATATTTTCTATTTCTCATTTTGAACTTCTTTTGATGGGTTTATGATTGCCTTTCTACTCCAAACAATGAAATTGCAAATCTGTTGAGCTTAATCTTAATCAGATTCTAAATTTTACACAATACAATCATACCACCACAGTTCCCAATCCAAATATGAACATTCCCCACCTGTACAGAAGTGTGTGTGTGTCTGTCTGTCTGTATTGTTCACATCCCACAAAAAAAATCATTTCAACTGTTGTGGGGATGTAGTGTAGAAAAATAGGACTTGGGATATGCTGTTAGTTTATTTTAGGATTATGGTATGTCTGTAATTATTTGCAGTTAAATTATGTATGTTTTAAAATGTAATAACTGTCTCTACTGCCCCAAGATTTTTACCCTTTCACAAGAATAAGACCAGCACTTTTGCTGTCAACAACAGCATTTGCACAAAAAGGCTTTGCATTTTTTTCACAAAAAGGCCCCCAATGCAATCATCATCATCATCATCATCATCATCATCATCATCATCATAGAATGAAAGAAGTGAAGTTTCATATCCCAGACCTGAAGTTAAGAGCTATTTTTGAAAATGCAGCATAGCTGAGTCAGAAGGATGATCTGTTTGGGAGCTTGACCATACTGGTTTGGGAATTCTGGAAGTTCTGGTATGAAAAGTCAACTTTCCAAGCTCTGTAAGAAAGCAAGAGGAAGATGGTTGGTAAAACAGCACACCTGCTCTAGGCATGGCTTGTTGCTGTTGTTAACTGGCTTTTAACTGACTTCAATTCATGGCAACTCTATGAATGAGCTACCTTCAAGATCCTTTGTCTTCTATTGCTCTGCTCATTTCCTTCAGGCTAATGGCTGTAGCCTCCTTGACCAAGTCTATCCCTCTGGTCTACCTCTTTTTCTCTTACCCTCTACCTTTCCTAGCATTACAGTCTTTTCTAGTCAGTCATGCCTTCTCATGATGTGGCCTCAGTTTAGTCATCCTGGCTTTTACAGAGAGTTCAGGTTAGATCAATCCCAGTAACCATTTGTTTGTCTTTTTGGCCATCCAGGATATCCTCATCCCTCTTCTCCAGCACCACATCTCAAATGAGTTGATTTTCTGTCAGCTTTCTTCACCGTCCAGCTCTTGCATCCGTACATAGCATAGCTACCAAAGGAGAAAGTAATATTCGAGAAGGCAATGGCCATGTTTCTGTATCCTATGCTCACTTTGCAAAGTGTAGGACACACAATTATGTTGCCATTTCCAGGGTCACTATTCTGTCCCTGGTGTCTCCTAGGGGCCACACATACTGCCAGTATGATTCTAAAACCAAACAAAAAATAGAAGTTACCAAAAGCTCAATTTTGGTTTTGGGTATATTTTGTTGTTAACAGTCTAGCAACCTATCTAAAAGTGTGAGTACCAGCCTTTAAGATTTCCAGAACAGACAATTCGCCCTTTTTTATGACAAAGAGAAGGGTAGTCCATGCAATCGGGACTATTGGAGGGCAACAGGGCCACACAAATCCACCCAGTGTTTATTCGTTTCATTATTGTGCTCTTTTTCACAATTTATAATTATATTGTACATCTATTCTTTTAATTCTGACCTGTTTATTTATTTATTGCCGTTTTTTAACTGTCAGATATATAGGCCTGAAATTATGTGTCATGGTTAGAAGCCCATGGCAGCCATTTTGTGCCATCAAAGTGCTTTACTCTTTCTTGTCACTCTTGTGTGTTATTGGTTTACACATTAAGATTTTCTTGTTAGCTAGATGGAGGAAAGTGGATAAATGGGGAGTTCTCAAATCCTTTTCTTACGTGCCTGATATCCCCTCAGAGAGCAGATTAATTGTTCCTACAATGAAAATATCACTGTCATAAGATCTTTTTGGCTTAGGTAAACATCTTTAATCACGTTCCTGTTGAAATAAAAGGAGCTTGGGAATGTGTAACTCGAGTGCACTTTGATTCCTGAAAAAGAGAACTTAGGGACAGGTTGCAGATACGTGAATAAATCATCTTGCTTGCATTAGGGGAAGGGATTCACCCTGCATGGCTTTCAGGATGCTTTAAAGTAAATGGTTCCTACAACTTAATGCATTTTGCACATGTGAGCAACTCTTTGGAGACTGAGGCTGGAGCAGCATGCCCCAAAATTTCTTCTTCTTGTTTTGCGCCTTCAAGTCATTTCTGACTTATGGAGACCTAAGATAAACATCCTCTTGGCAAGAGTTGTTCAGAAGAGGATTGCCATTGCTTTCTTCTGAGGCTTAGAGAGTGTGACTTGCCCAAGGTAAACCAGAAGGTTTTGCTGGCTGGGTGAGGATTTGAACACTCAAACCACTATGCCATGTTGGCTCTCTGCCCCCAAACTAGGATTTCAGTATAAAGCCAAAATGGGCCATTTTGAATATGTTGCTGTACATCAAATAGAAGATGAAGGTCAACAGTTAGGTTAAGCAGATATTTGTGCCAAACTAGATACAACCTGGCCCTTGTTTTCCTTAATAGGTGAATCTAGGGATGTAATGAAAAAACAGTGTTGTATAAAGAGAGCCTGTGTGTCATAACAGTTAAAGTGCTGAACTAGATGTGTGAGATGCAGGGTATAGTTCCCATTGCCTATGGTTGATTCTGATAATAACATAGGGAGGAAGAGAGCCAGTACTCCAGTTAGTTTTGAAGGAAAGATGAGATAGAAATATAACCAATAAACAGTTCTACTCATGATGAAAATGTATGGTATCTATCAGGGTGGGGAAACTGCAGCTTGTGGACTTTTGGTGGTCTTTTGCCATTTTTACAACCTCACCAGTCTCCCCAACAATGGCCTCAGTAAGGTTTGTGGACCACACCATCGGGCTTCCTCCCAAGGGGGAAAGCCTGAGACTGGAGGAGCTGGAGGGGCATATGCCATGGGTAAGACAAAGGGGGAAGCCCGGGACTGGAGGAGCTGGAGGGTTACCATGCCCTTTTGGCCACCCCCTGGCAGCCCACACACACTGGGTGACACCTGGCATGGGGATGCCATTGCTCCCCAAGTGTCATACCTCAACTCCTGGACAATGTAGGTTGACTGGCAGTACTCTCTTGTGTTCCTGTTTTCATGACTTTGGACTGGCTACATTTTCACCTATTCTGTTTACTCCTTGCTGAGTTGTATATCTGGACCTCTGACCCATTGTAATAACTTCTGGATGGGTTGTTGACCACCCTTGTGCTTCTCCCTTTGTCCTACTCAGATAATTTGTGACTGACTTGGACTGGACTGACTACCCAACACTCTTACACACCAACCACCTGCTTTCAGGACACCAAGAGCCACGAATCCCCTCCATTTTAATTGATGTTTTTGGGTGAAACATGCAAAAACCAAAAAGCACTCCCAGCTTTCCTAGATGTTTAAAGATACACAAAAACACCCAACCAAGCTCCCCAATTCTTTGCAGAACCTCCATGCCCACAAAATAGCATTATTTTGCTCTGTATCTCAGCCCAAATGGTGAATGGAAGTAATATAACTTCAC
The DNA here is from genome assembly GCA_034509955.1 of Urosaurus nigricauda. Taxonomy (NCBI): domain Eukaryota; kingdom Metazoa; phylum Chordata; class Lepidosauria; order Squamata; family Phrynosomatidae; genus Urosaurus; species Urosaurus nigricauda. The sequence goes on from JAOEGL010000006.1 coordinate 87,328,665, forward strand.
TTCTGGTCATTTTAGCTTGGGCATACTCCTGGAGGGCACACTTTGGGGAAGGGGGCACAGACCACAGGTGGGTAAGGAAAAAATTTAGCCAGTTGTTCTTTTTCACCTCTGATATAACTAAACCAATACAATGTATCACTAAACACAATAAAGAAAAGGACAGGAAGCTACACACTTTTAATTCCTGGTCATATGTAATTCATCTTAGATTATTAGCACGTATTGGTGCCAAACGGAGCGCTCCCCAGCACTTGGTGCTGAGTATAATATATTATCAGGAAAAAAACCCCACATCTTTATGATAATAGTTCCATCCAGCCCTGAAGCTAATTAGTAGTCAAAGCAAGAGGAGGGAGGTATTGCTGTTCTATGGCTCGTTTCCCTTGTTCACCTGCGAATGATGCTATTAATATTGCAAGCAAGTGCATGTTAAGAAACAGTCTCTGCCTTCCAGGCCTGCTTTCCCGACAAAGAGCAGTCACTTGGGCTGTTTGGTTCCTCTCCTAGCATCAGAATTACATTTAAATTTAAGCGTACAATTTGAGCAATAAATTTTAGTTTTGGCATTTATTATGCAGCGCTCTTCCTTGTTGAACTTTATTATGCTTTTAAAGATAGGAAATCAACATTTTGAAACTTCGCAGGGAAAAAATAGAGTGTGCTTTTTTCTAAATAACTACCATCATTCTGTGCAATCAGTAAAGAAAATAATTGGCTATTTACAGGACCATAGTGATGTGTTGGAAAGAATCAAATTTCAGAGGTGGGGTTACAAGATACTGTCACCTGTAACTGGTTGCTCATTTAATGTACCAAGCTCTTTAGGTCTCTGAGTGTTGTCCAGTCCAATGATTTTTATACTCTATTAGCACAACTGGACCTGACAAAATAACATCAAAGCTGGCATCAGAATTAGCATCCTTGGGTAGCTACCAGGGTCCTAGCTACCTTGACAGGTCTCATTAATAGGGATGAAAAAGAAATTCATATGTTTACAGTTCATGCAATCCATTAAGGAAAGGGTCAGCATAACTTTTGATTTCCTTTTACTGGGAAGAAACCATGAGCAACAGATTCTCTTTTTTCCCTTTTTTTCAAAGTTATGTAAATTGCAATCCAAAATGCATCTGTTTGAAAAATGCCCTCAAGCATGTTTGAATTAATGAGAGAACTGCCTAAGAAAGTTCATCCACTGAGAAAAATGCCTACGTAAGTACCTACATTAGAAAAAGTTTGCATCAAAAGATACACAAGTTTATCTTGTATCAAAAGATACACAAATTTAGACACTTGGGAAAAAAAAACCTGTCTTGCATCCCCATGCAAAACAAGGAGGAGGGGGGTGAGTGGGATTCAGAGAAATGAAAAGGCCTTTAGATTTTCACTTCTTTTCCAATAAAACTATGAGTGTGTCTGCATTGTAGAAATAATATCAATTCACACTACTTTAAGTTTTGTGGCTCCCTCCTATGGAATACTAGGATTTATAGTTTTGCAAGGTCTTTAGCCTTCTCTACCAAAGAGTGCTGGTGCCTCACAAAACTACAAATCCCAGGATTCTGTAAGGTAGAACCATGGCAGTTAAAGTGGTGTCAAACTGCATTATTTCTACAGTGTAGGTGCACCTTTAGAGCTCATCCAAAAGGTGGAAAAGTTTAGATCTTACCTGCATATTCATTGTTTTGCACCCAAACACTCTTCCTTGAAATATGCCAGGTTTCCCTTACTTTCCCCTCTCTTGTGTTTCCCCCCTTCCCTTCTTACTGATCATGAGTCACATCCACCCTCACACATCATTTTAGAAAGTGATTTTCACCAGTCCTCTACTGAGCCTTGTTTATTATTATTCAGGAGTTATAGTCAAAGTGCTAAAATGCTTTAGCAACATTAGGATCATTTTGCCTTGGTGCAAGCATTCCTCCTTCCCTCTCTTGATCACTATTGAATCTGTGTCCTGGAAATGATAGCTCTGTTTATTTGCAGTGGTCATCTTAGCTAGTTCCAGGATGATACAAGCAGATAGCGAAGCAGAGATACATTTCAATTTGGAGTACAGTGGTCCCCCGGGTTACGAAAGTAATCCGTTCCGGGATTACTTTCGTAACCCGGAAGCTTTCGTTTCCCAGGGGACCGCTAAACTCAATGGACCGCGCGGCCGATTTAAAGGGGCCACACGGGTTTTTTTTCGTATCCCGGGGGATCTTTCGGATCCCGGGGGATATTGTAGCGGTCCGGCGGCTTTCGGATCCCGGGGTTTTCGCAACCCGGGGGATTCGTAAGCCGGGGGACCACTGTATACTGGGTTAATTTCAACTGACTTGAGAAGGAATGAAAAGCCCTTAGTAAAAACTCACAGCCTTGACAAACTGGCATCAAAGGCTGGCATTGGAGCGGAGTGGGGCATGTTGTCCATATGACACATGCCTCAACTCTGCCCTCAATGCCAGCACGATGGTGCGCACTCCACTGCACGATAGGCAGCATCTCAGCTCTTCTGGTGCTGCATCCAAATGACACTGTACCAAAGGAGTGTTGAAAAGCTGCAGCACCACCGGCTATGGCGCCCTTTCTGTGGCGCAAAAAAGAGCTGCTTTTTTCAGCTCTTTTTTGCACTGTGGAAAGGCTACATCAGGGCTGTGGTGTGTAGTTGCCACAACCCTGATCTGGTGAAGATAGAGGCAGCTGCAGACCACCCCTTAGAGGCAGTCTGTTCAGTCCCTAAGTTTCTAGGAAGAACAGTTGGCCCTCCATTTCGGTGGGCTAACCATCCATAGGTCGGAGCATCTGCGGAGGGCCTCACCCCATTATCATCGGTGGTGGCACGTGCACACAGCTGAGCCAACACAGCCACACACATGTTGACAGAAACAGGACTTCAGGGCCACATTTTCTGATAAGCTGTGAGGAGGTCCAAAACCAACCCCCTGGAGGGTTGACTTACTTCAGGATGAAGAAAATGACACATGGTTTTCCAAACTAAAATTGGTTTATACAGGAACAAAACTTAGAACATTTTCTTGTCTGGAGGGGCTCAAAATCAGCTTTCTGGTCTGGGTTGGTTTTAGCTTCCTATTATATCTAACTGCAATGCTTCCAATATGGCATCCCTGGTGGTGCAGTGGTTAAATGCCTGTACTGCAGCCACTTACTCAAAACCATAAGGTGGTGAGTTCAAGACCAGCAAAGGGCTGAAGCTCGACTCAGGCTTGCATCCTTCCGAGGTCACTAAAATGAGTACCCAGATTGTTGGGGGGCAAATAGCTTACAATTGTAAACCACTTAGACACTCATTAAGGGTATGAAGAAGTATAAAAATGAAGCTGTTTGTTTTTGTTTGGCATCAAACGGGGGAATTTTGGCAAATTAAAATGGCTTCTCTCAGCCATCCATTGCTGTTTGAAATGTTGCTGCTGTGGCTGCTGAGATGATAATTTCCCAGCCTTGATACCTGGGGGTGGCCTGATCACTGAACCTCTGCTATCTTAGAAGTTTATCACACGTGGGGAAAATTGAGGTTTGAAACAGTCATTTTCCTGGGAAAGTCATGCAAGCATGGTGAAGATTTTCACATATATTGTGATCAGAGTGGTTTTATCTTGGGAATAACCAGGGAACAACCAGCAACAAATCATTCATGGTATTTCCCCATGAATGATTTGTTGCTGGTTATTCCATGTTTAATCCTCTTTAATCACAATGTTGTGTGAAAATCTTCACTTTGATTGCATGACTTTCTTGGGAAAATTATTGTTTAAACTTCTGATTTCCCTCGATTTTCCCCATGTGATAAAGTTCTTATTCATATACTCAGCCCGCAGCAAATTCACCACACACGTCCTTCTCTTCTCCAGAGAAAGTCCAGCAAACAGCTACTGGGGCTGTTTTCATACTACAATGGATGGATGGATGGATGTTCAGGGAAGGCTTGTGTAGGATATGCTTTCTTCTGAAGGCAGATTTGCCAAGTTTTGTCTCCATTTGAACAGTTATAGTTTTTAAAAATCAAGACCTGGACTACATTGTGTGTACGTTTCTGCACTATTTTACAATAGCTTCCCTTCTCCTGTAATACTCAAAGTAAGGCTCCAACCACTCAAGAACTTTAACTCTCAGCAATGAAATTTTGTTTTCTCTTTCAGCTTTTTCAGAATTACTTAAAATCTCTTTTTAATGGGTGTTACTTATCACATTCTGCTGGTAATGCTACCATTCTTTCTCTTTTTAGTGGGTAATAATCCAGCTCCCTCATTGATATAAAATACCCAGTCTTCAGCCTCATAGTTTATCCACTTTAGAAACAGGTTATTGTCTCATAAAATTGTTGCGATGGCACTGTTAATGCTGGCTATTATTTTAGAGGCCAAAATCATAATCTTCATCATAAAGATTTATGACTTTTTTACTTGCTTAAAGTTTTCAAACTGTGGGGCCATATCCAGCCATTGATTTCCCCTCCTTGCAAGTGACCAGGGATTTTTTTAAATATTATTATTGTTGTTGCAATTGGTTTCTTCGCTCCCTTGCGATTTAACACTGCAGCATCAAAAGGATGCACTCGTATTCCTAACACAAATTTATTAACGTTGTACTGTAGAATTGATGCCATAAAGCACTATCATTCTCAGTCCAAAGGCTAAGTGTGGTGTGGGTCTGACAGAATTGTGCATCATTTCAGGAAAGCCAACATTTTTCTTAATATCAGCCTCTGAAAACAAAGTTATCCATGAGTGATGTTGCTATTATTGAGCTGATGGTGAATCCAAGCACTGCTCTGTCCTACCCTGAAATAGCTTGAGACAACAACAGCGTCCACATTCAGACACTACAAATCACAATATGCTATGCCAAACTTCAAAGAGAAATCAAAATGTCCAGATAAAAGACAAGATAAAAGTCCAGATGGGAAGTCAAGGAAAGAACAGAAAGAACAACAACATAGTTTTGATCAACCAATAAATATGCAAGCAACCAGGTGGAATATGAATCACTAGATAACTATATCTTCACAAGACAGCTGCTCATCCATTTCTTGAAGATTTCTATAAGCATTCTTTTCACCTCATTTTAAAAGCTGACATACAGTGGTCCCCCAGGATACGAAGCCCCCGGGGAACGAAATCCCCGGGAGCCAAAAGAGCCGGGGCCGCAAAAACGGCCCTGGCTTACGAAGAAAACCCCGGGATATGAGTAAAAAAACCCCGCGCGGCCCCTTTAATTCGGCCGCGCGGTCCGGCAAACAAAGCGGTCCCCCGGGAAACGAAAATTTCCGGGTTACGAAAAGTAATCCGGAACGGATTACTTTCGTAACCCGGGGAACCACTGTACTTTGCAAAGGTACATAAGGATCACTCTGAACCCTCTTTTCTCCATGTGTGGTGCCTGAATTTTCTCACTATAGTCTATAATGAGCAGATGCATGACAAGAAACAGAGAAGAGAGCTCACAGCTTTCATTCCTTCTATCCTATACATTCCATTTAGATGCCATTCAAGGGCCCAATGGAGTTAAGTACAATGAGCCCTCCATATCCACATTTGATATCAGCAGATTTGAGTAACTCCACATTGAAATGAAGAAACATTTAAGTTTTTTAACCTGTGATGGCGATACTTAGGGCCAGAACAGATGGCCTTGAAGGGGCTGCTTGAAGCCACCCCTTCCAAAGATAGATTGGCACCATGGCAACCACACACTGCAGTCCCAATCCACCTTGAAGCTGGATTAAAAAGGAGCTGCAAAATTCAGCTCCTTTTTCAGCTGGCAAAAAGATGGCTTTTCCAGCCCCGCTGAAGCCTAAAGCCAGCTTCATGATGCTTCAGCAGCACGTGGTGTGTAAACACCGCACTGTCCAAGTGTCATGAAATCACCTATGTATAAATGGCCAGGGCAGCTTCAGGGTGGCTTCCAGACAAGCAGTGTCAAAAAGCTACACCCCAAAGCTGCCCAGACAATGGCGTAAAAGGGCCAACTGTTCAGCCCCTTAGAAACAGTTCCAGATGGCTAGAGAGATTGCAGGGGGGGGGGGGTTGCTGGGGCAAATACAGTAGTACATGAATAATCAAATCTGCAAATGTTTAGCTTGCCAAACTGAAGGCCTCAAAGACCTGCCTCAAAGACCTGCTGAATCTTCAGTCTCAAAATCACGATGTTGAAAGTTGGCACACAATTCAATATGATGGGTGCTTGTCATTCGACGTTTGTATCACACACTCATGGATTTCCTTTGGAATTTTCTTCTGCTGGAACAAGAACTTTATGACGGCCCAAGTTCAGCATTTGAAAATTCCACACTTTTTGCTGATATGGTTCTATCAAATATCTGGAAAAATTCAGAAATTAGAGCAACAATCCTGAAATTTGGTAGCCTACATTACAAAAGAACACTCTTTTGAGCTACAGTAGCAAAACTATGCTTATATGTTGGGAAATGGGCTGAGCAGAGAACTTTTCAGCATCCCTTCATATTCAGAGGATGTACTTCATCAAGTGATGTAACACATTTGTTTGTCATCACACATGATTATCTTCATCTATATATCTTGTATTTATCATTTTAAATTATTGATCATTAGAGGATAGTCACAGGATTCATTACACAAATGATCAGACATGCACTCAGGGTATATCACTATAGTTTAAACCTGAATGCTTCCAAAAGGCTGCACTGCCATTAGGGACCATGGAACTTCAGGTGAGCCCCCGTTGTCCCTAACGGTGGTGCCATACGTTTCCTCAGTGGAAATATACATGTGTCTCCTTAGTGCCATTTTACAATCCTGCTGAATTCAATGGAACATTAGTCTAGCTGGATTAAATTGAACTTGTGTCCAGGTAGAAGTACATAGATTGCATCAGTACAAAAGCCACTGTTGGGCACTCAGTGCACATCACTATCAGGGTCCCTAATTTGCTGGGCTGAGTTATAGATTACCAAAACATATTTACCACAAAGCAGGGTAAAAAAATCTGCCATTCTCAAACATTCTGGTTTTTTTTCTTGACAACAAATTTATGAAAAAACATGTTTTGGAAACTTCTTATCAGAAAGCAAACCAAAGAAGGTTCTCAACCATCATTAAAAGTAAGCCAGTCCAAGTGGAACCATTATTGTTTTCTTTCTGTAATGAATCATTGTAATACCAGCTTAATTTTGTTACTTCGGGAGCAGCTGGGATTTAGTCAGTTATCAGTCAACAAATACATACATTTTGCCTCCTCTTATTTCCCACCTCTTCATTAATGGCTTCCTAATGTATTTTAGTGAAAGATGGACGGGCTCCTTCTCAAACATTACATTCCTTAGATAGTTTATCTGAATTGCTCAGCGTTCCACAACTGGCAGTCACTCATGTATGAAAATACGTCTTATGCCTCTTACTGGATTACCCTGCCTAAATGTTCTCATGGCAATGTATTTCACATTATATCCTCATATGGTACAGTAATCGTCCTTTTCCAGTTTTCTGGCCCATTACAGCTCACCTACAGTTGGTTTTCCAATATCAAACAACTGCTCTACTGTAAAAATAAATCTGTTTCAGACAAGAGAGACTATGCTGTGCATGATTTCTCCACACATTTCGAAGAGCCAGACAGAAATACAAGAACTCAAAGACTATGGCCTAAATCCTACGGCTTGTCTGCAAGTAGACCTATTTAGTCAAATGGAACTTGGTAAGTCAACAGTTATACAAGTTCCATTGCATCTATGGATCTACTCTAGCTGAGACTAGAAATGTAGGTCAATTGTTCTGTTGTACAGTAGGATAAGCCTACTGACTCAATTGTCATTTGTTAACTCTGCATCATGCAGAATGAGGTATTTATAATTATCCTCATATATGTTCTCTTAATTCTAAAAAAAAATTAATACATAAATAACCAAAGACCTCAGTTGTTTAATTCTTGCCTTAGGGCTTCTCCACACTACACAAATATAGTGCTGTGATTTTGCTTTAATTCCCATGGCTGCATCCAGTAAATCCTTGGGTTTGTAGTTTGGTAGTAGAGTTCTCTGGCTGAAAATTCTGAAGGACCTTCCCTAAACTGCCAGTCCCAGGATTCCATAGGATGGAGCCATGGCAGGTAAAGTAGTGTGAAAGAGCCCTCAGAAATCTATTATTCCATCTTCCTCTCTCCCAACAGTGGTGTTTTTTTCCAAAGAGCACATGCCTTTTGTAGCTTGTCTGGTCTTTGGCTTACAGATTGTAAATTTAGAAGACACATAAAAGCTATAATAATTAGTATGGGAAATAAGCCAACAAGAAATAGGACTCTTGGTAATGATAGAAAACTAAACTGAGCCCAAAAGATCAACAAAAATTTGAAAGTTTTTTTTATATTGCACAATTTTCTTTATATAACTGAGATAGTTCAATAAAATGTAAATATAAGAGCTTCAAACGCATGCTATTTTCTTACAGAATCATTGCTGTGAACTACCCAAGGGGTTGCTTATGTTGTTGCTGTGTGTCTTCAAATGGTTTCTGACTTATGGAGACCCTAAGGTGAACCTATCAAAGGGTTTTCTTGACAGGATTTGGAAAGGGGAGGGATGCCATTGCCCTCCTCTGAGGGTGAGACAATGTGACTCCCGGGGCCTTCCAGGACTGAGTGGGGATTTGAACCCCGGCCTCCAGAATTCTAGGATGAATTTGCACTATGGAAATAAAATAGTTTGATACCACTTTAATTGCCATGGTTCAATGCTGTGGAATTCAGGGATTTTTAGTTTTGTGAGTATTTAGCCCTCTCTATCAGAGAGCTCTGGTGCCACAACAAACTACAAATCCCAGGAATCCATGGGATGGACTCATAGCAGTTAAAGTGGAGTCAAACTGCATCATTTCTGCAGGGCAGGCTCAGCCCTTGTCCAACACTCAAACCAATGCACTACACTGACTCTCTCCAAGGAGTAGAAATACTGATTTAATTTTTCCAACTTATCAGTCTTACTTCTATGTAGATTCAAATCTCATTTGCTTTGACTCTGATGATATTGATTTTGGATAATTTCTTTCAGGGCTGTAGCTTTCAAAAAAATTACTAAACATTCAGAATAGTGTTTCAGTTTAACATCTAAAAAATTTCAGTTGTGTGTATTGACTGCATATTGATGATGCCTGGAAATGAATTCTATGGAAATGAGATCCTGATATGTATTCTTTGGTGACCTGCACTTGTTTATTTGGAAATAAATCTCTCTAAATTTACTTGGATTTGCTCCCAGATTAGCATTTACATATATACATATATATATATATATATATATATATATGAGATAACATTTTTGGATATACTATAACTGTGTTGCTTTGGACTGGTTTTTAAGTGCAACTAGTTTTGGGGATTCAGAGAGTATTTGTCTTACAAAGGTAGCATGAGATCTCACAGAAAAAAACATGCTCCCTTTTTTTCTCTACTCATGCATTAAGTACATTGAAGCTTTCCCTGCAATATCTTGCCAAGCAATTGTCATTGACAGACAGAGACAGAAAGCTGTGTTTCAAATGGCATATATACTCTTAAGAGCCCATTGAAAACATCCATTTTAAAGCCAAGAAGATGCTAGGAGACCCGCCAGTGGAATGTTGTCATTTTAAACAATCTCCTTTCACTCCCACCATCTGATCCCAAAGTCACTCAGCAGACCCTTGGTTGCTTGAACTGTATTGTATTCCTACACCCACAGCCACTGGCCTTGTGGCCTCCACAGAGGGATCACATAGCCTATGAGAAAGGGTCTTGTTGACATTTGTGAGTGACAATGTGGTGGGGAGGGCATACGAACTACAGTAATGAAGACTAAGCCTGCCAATGTAAGGACTGATAAAAAGGGGAAGCCAGTTTCCTTGCTGGATTTTGGGATCTCTAGGAAAGTGATGTATACCAACCCTACATTGCTGAGTGTATGTGTTCCAATGCACAGTTCACTCTGCTACTCAGTTAAAGAGATTATACACACCTATGAGCTAAATTTAACAACTATTTCAAATGGAGGTAACCTTCATGGTGTTGTGACTCTGTGGCCAAACAACCCATCTTTGGAGGACAAGGATGTACATGGTTGTAATTGAAATATCAATAGGAGAAGAAAATTGCCATTGGAAACAGCACTGGATGTTCCCATCACCCTGGGAGGATGTGGCAGAAGAAGAATCCATTTTTTCTTGTACCATTTTTTCTTCTTTCATATTATGATCTATGCACTCATTTTGCAAATACTTCCTTCACCATGTGTTTTTTGTATTTTGTATATTGAATCCATACAGTATAAATTCAATATAGGCAACTGGGTCCTCAGAAAATGGCTCTTTTCTTCTTCTTTTTTTGGTCAAATGTTGTTGTGCTATTAAGGCAGACAGTTTTTGGGAATGAATGCCACTATTTCATCCAAATGCATACTTTACAGGTTTGTGTGCCTATATGCTTTCATTAAACTAGAGCAACCCCCATGAATTTAATAGGGTTTTCTTAGGCAAGGAATGTATTGGACAGTTAAAGCAAGTGATGAGGTTTTACTTACATTAGTTTATCTAAATGCAGATTTACACAAATAGCTTGCCAAAGAATTACCATCTAAGCTAACCTGGTAATTAGAGAATATCACAACAAACTAGAAAAAACAGTTCAGTCCTGGCACACTTCAGTCCCTCGGAGTGTGGTGGAGTCTCCTTCCTTAGGGGTCTTTAAGCAGAGGCTGGATGGCCATCTGTCAGGGATGCTTTGACTTGGAGTTCCTGCATGGCAGGGGGTTGGACTGGATGGCCCTTGTGGTCTCTTCCAACTCTATGATTCTATGATTCTATGATTCTACACTTCTTCTCTTAATTGACTATGGTATCCTGGGACATTGTTGTCCCTAGGAGAAAGATTTTATGAGGCTAGATTTTCTCTTGGACATTTGAGGTAGCCTGATGGAACAGTCATGTTGACCACATGGTTTCTCTCCCTCCTGGCTTTATATTTTGTCTCCAATCAAAACTTGTGCGCTGGCTTGCAGTTCTATGGCAACCTGCAGAGTAACTTGCCCATGGATGAAACGAAGACAAATATAAATATGAGCTCATTCTACTAAGCTATTATGCTGATAGATATTGCAATGGTCTATCATGTTACATTACACTAGAGGCAGCAAAGTGTGGGCCAAAGGACCCAACATGGGCCTCAGAGCCCCATACCTCAATTTTGCATCTCCAGATTTCCCAAAATGGTCAAAACACTTTTGCTACCTAACTGTCACATTTCCTAAAGCCTCTTCTTTTAAAAAAAATCAAATTAAGTGAAAAATGGTTGCAAATGAAAGTAGTATGGCCTACTAGAAATCATGGTGATAAAACAGTTGACTACTCCTGCTTTAAACTATCTTAAAACCAACTGTCTACCTCTAATTTGAGTATCACTGTCTTTGGTTACTGAGAAAAGATCACAGGGAGCAGGCAGGTTCTAGTTTTCATAAATCCAGGTCAAACTCAAAATGCCCTCTGAAGTGGCTTGGAACTGCTACAATACCACAATGTGTCTGAGTCATGCAAACCCAGAGGCCCAAAAAGGAAGGCTCTAAGCAGAGTTTATCAGCTGTCCTAGCATGCCGGGTGCTACCTCTGGGCCTGACAGAGAGAGAGAATACTTTATACCTTAACCTTAACCATTGTGTTGCATTGGCCACTTTAACATGTCTAATTTTATGATTCTCTGCTAGCGCAGCATCTGGCAAATGTCATTACAAGCACTTAAACACATTTATTGGCTAATGGAGATGGCAAAGGAGTTTGCCATTTGGCTATTTTCAGAGAATACCCTTTTTAAAAAGGCTGTAGTTCATCTTAGTTTGATTTAGCCTGCTCTGTCATCCACCAGGAATGGTGGCAAGAAAAGCAATGCACATTTGCGTTGGACTAAAATGTAAACTCTTTGCAATATATTATATTGGCCTACTTTTCTTACAGTGCATCTACACTGTGGATATAATGCAGTTTGATACTATCTTAAGTGCTGTAGCTCCATCCTGTGAATCTTGGAATTTGTAGTTTTACAAGGTATTTAGTCTTCTCTGCCAAAGAGTGCTACTGCCTCACAAAACTACAGACCCCAGGATTCTGTAGGATGGAGTCATGGCAGTTAAAGTGATGCCAAATTTCTACAGCTGTTAAAGTGATGCATTATTTCTACATTGTACATGCACCCTTAAAATTGTATTAATTTTTTTATGCTGCTTTAATAGAGCTTGCTAGTACATATTTGACTGAATTAGCTCCAGATTTCATGTGGAGTGCATGTATCTCAGCACGTGCAATTTTATTTCAAGAATAACTCTTTTAAATGTTGTCTGAAGGGACTACAGTATTTTCAGTCATGTTTAAAGAACGTATACATTTCATGCTTTGATTGTCTGAACAATCATCTCTTTTTCCAAATCCAAAAAAATATAAGCAGGTGGCTAGCTTTTGGTAGATGAGTACTACTTTTAATAAGTTTTAGTTTCCCTGCCCCTTCTTCAGTTGAGTCAAGAGCTGGAGCATTTCAATCTATGTCTCAGCATTTCCATTCCTTGTGGCCCAGATTTTATTAAACCATTCCTTTTGTTATGAAAATGTTTTGGGGTGGGCTTTTTGTCATATGCTTTTATTCCTGTATCCTGTGGCTGCTATCCTTGCTTTTTACTCTTCAATAGGTCAGGTCAAAGGTATTGAATGCCAGACCGTGGTTATGTTGAGTATAAGTGAACCCGAGAATGCCCTTTCTGATTGATCATCTATTTAAACAGTGAGAATGTTATGCCTTCAAGATTAAAATGTAACCCAGGGCATTTGGGGAAGTAGAACCAGGGGCTGCTCATGAAATAGGCATAGAGGACTTTCTATTGCTTGTGATGTTTGATGTAGGCCTCATATTCAAGGAGGGTCTTCTAGGTCTTCTTCCCATAACCTTAGTAACTATCTTTCCCTGGGTTTAAACATGGCCCTATTAAGTTTGTGCTTTTTATATAGTTAAACTAATGAACCGCTACTGTATGACAACAGGAACATAAGAAATAGAGAGTACATTTGCCAATGCATAAAAAAGGGAGAAAAAAAAGAAAGAAAGAAAGAAAGAAAGAAGATTTAAAAGTAGGTTATTAAATGATGACTTCACCTGAGGTATTAGGTGAGATTAGACTTCAAAAGCTATTATCTAATTCAGTGTAAATGTTTTATAATATGCATTATTTCAAGGCCATTCTTGTCAAAAATATATTATGCATTTTATGGCTGTACCAGTAACTGATTTAAATTTTTGGCTCTCTGAGATTTTTTCTTCTTTGGACTAAATGTAAAACAAAGAGGAAATTGAGAGGAAAGATCAGTGTTAATGTTCATCCCCACCTTATGCTGGGGCATTATTTTTGCAGCTAAGTAGCTATAAAATTGTATCTGTGACACCAGTGCTTGGACTTGTCCATTACAGTCTTATCTAATAATATCTGCTCTGATACTGTACCTGCTGTTTTGGATGGTTCTTTTTGCTTTTGAAGACACAAGCCAGTCTTGATGAGAAGTCAGGGCATCACTTTAAAAATATTTCCAAAAACTAATAAAATAAAACCCGTAAGCCACGAATATATGTTAAGAGTAATTTGCAAATGTAGTATATGTTCTCTCAGTCTTAGATAGGTTAGCCTTTTCAGTAATGTTTCAATTAAACAGTGTTAGAATACAAAGAACCATATTGAACTCTACACCACCATCAGACAAAGTTTAGTATCTAACTTCAACTGTCATTTCCTTTCTTGGGTCCTGGTTTTATTAGGTCAGTGGACAATTCAAGAATGACCACTGATTTTTCATTTTTATTTATTTATTGAACCTGAAATACTGCCATGCTTTGGGGTAGCTGAACCATTTCTCCATCTTCATCCACAACCCACTTACCTGGTTGTTATAGACATATATGGTACTGTGAATCCAAGGCAATGTGGGCTACAAAATGTGAGGTGCTTTGAGTTCCAATTCTGGGGGAGAGAGGAATACAAATGATGGCGATGATGATGATGATGATGATGATCATCATCATCATCATCATCATCATCATCATCCCTGGCTTTTCCTCTTTGTTGATGGACAGAGCTTTGTGTCTTGCATCTTCTCTGCTATTTTGGTGCCTTCCATGTGGATGTTGATCTCTCTCCAGTGTTTATATTCATCTGGTTAGCTTCTTTTGGTGGCACGGGGCAGGGTTTGTTTTGCTCCTTGTCTTGGCCAACAAATTGTCTTAAATTTGGCTCTACCTTAGATTAGGCAATTGTCATATACTTTATAAACTGACATGCACTTGCTTGATATTATAAACCTCTTCCTCCTCCCCATCCTCTCTGTCTGTGCTAAAATAGTGGTAGATATTTTCATTCTCTCTTTAAAATTAGCTCAGATATTCATTCCTTTTTCAAAATTACCTCAGTCCTCACATGGACTCTCTCTCTCTCTCTCTCTCTCTCTCTCTCTCTCTCTGCCTTCTCTGTTCTTCTCTTTTCTACATTATGTTGAAATTACATTCAGTAGCTTAGCTGGTGTCCTTTCCTCATTTTGAGGCTTCTGTGATCAAAAGACAGATTCTCTTCAAAGCCAGAAAATGAGATGATAATATGGGTATCGTCATTGAATGACCTCCCAAAGAGATCAAGAAATGATTGGCAAATCTTGTATGGGACATATTACGTCAGCTGATTAAAAAAGGAGAAATCAAATGAGCTATCATAATAACACAATTCCACTGCTGTAGAAATGAAATGAAAAATAAGACATAGAAAGTTACAAACATTCCAATTCATAGACTTTTATTGTACTTTGATCCTGGTTTCATTAAACATGGATGACAATGACTATCAAGGGCTTTAAAGGAAAAGCTTTTCATAAACACAGCATCAGTAATAATGGTTATAAAACCACAGTTTAATAGGCTTAGAATTGCTTTTCTTTTTACATCTTTTTTTTTTTTTTTGCAAAGCCCTCCAACCAACTTCTCACAATTATAAATTCCACTACATTTTTGTTACGCAGACAGGCAATTTTTTTAAGCTTCATCTGCTTCTACTTGGCAGGTGATACAATAAGCACGAAATGATCATGTTCTGAGCAGATGCTATTGGGGATGATTTTAACACATTTGCCAGGATTACACAGCTTCAGTTCAAGTCTCGGAGTGTGGATAAAACATAAAAGGTGTGGCAAAGCCTCTTCACACTGTCCTCAAAAAAGAATTTGTAAAAGAAGACATTCACTGTGGGACCTATTAACTTAAAAGAAGCAGGACGAGCAAACAACACACTTTCTAGCATAGAAAGACAGGCAGTGCTTACAGGGGGTTGGGGGGAAAGCCAACTGCATTCATAAGAGTGTGGCCCTGGTTGTGTCCAATTAATGCTGCATGTTGAATGTCATCTAAATGATAATGGCCCTTGTCACAAGGTGACAATGAATGTAATAAACAGTGAAAAGTACGTTGCACAAAGTAATAGCATTTATTCAATATATGTCAGGATGGACAGCGTGTGGCCCTCTATAAGTTGAACTATATCTTCCATGCTATGCTAACTCATGGAAATTGCAATCAAACAATACCTGGGAAGCTACACATTTTTGATCCCAATGTCCATCAACAAAGGAGGACCTGGATGAAAATGTTGCTTGAAAAGAGTTTAGTGGCTTCCATAGCCTCTGCCATATCTCTCCCTCCCCCACCACACATCTATCATTCTGTTTTTATACCCGCTTCCTTATTCCTTTCTGTGTTTCTCATTTCATACCTCTCTTCATACAGGGGCCCCTCAGTATCTCGTGGGTAATGGCATCTCCACATCAGGTGACATCCAGTGGGGGATGGGAGTGGGACTTCTGGAGTAGATTGGACCTCCAGTTCCAGATTTTCGGTGGGGTTTCCGGAAGTCTAGGGCTGGAAGGACATCCGCAAGGGCTGCAGCCATGCCCCTGCAACCATGAGTGGTGCCCACATGGGCCCAGGGAGCACCAATTCAGGCCCAGAGAGCACTGGTGCAGCCTGTGAAGCTCCAGTATAGCCTGAGGAGTGCTTGGAAAGGCCCGAGGAGTGCCCGCATAGGCAGAGCAGCTCCTGCGAGGGGCAGGGAGACGACCAGGTTTCATCCCCCTTGTGGGGTGTCACCCGGTGTGGCCCACACACCCCGTATCTCCCCTAGTGACACTGCTGCTCATGGGATTTGATTCTAGGACTTCTGTGGATTCCAAAATCCATGGATGCTCAAGTCCTATTATATGGATATGGAGAGCCAACTGTACCTCCTTCTTATACACTTTGCGATCCTTCCTTCTCTCCCTCTATTTTCCACCATCATCTCACATATGTTCATTTGCCTCTTCTCCCACTTTCACTCTTCCTTCCAACATCCTTCCTTTGTCTTGTGGTCTTTGATTTGAGCTCTCTCTCTCTCTCTGCTAGTTGTACTGTACACACATTTGCATCTTCACCTATTCAGTTTATATTCTGCAGTAAACATTTTCATTCTGCTTCCTTCATCCATCCCCTGACTCTTCTGGCCACCTGCTTTCTTCCTCTGATATCTTTCTCTCTGTTCCAATATCAATGAAATGTTTATTCCTCTTTTCTTCCATCTCACCTTCTTTTCTTCTATTTCCTGCTTCTGTAATCCATCCTACACTATGGACCTGTGTAATGGCTTTTGAAACTTTACTGCAGGTGTGAACAACCTGATGTCCTCCATATGATTTGGTCTAAAATGCTCATCTGTCATATACAGCACGTTCCTGGGGGACCAAAAGTTCCTCAACTCTTCTTCAGTATTTGAAAGTGTGCTTTAGACAATCACTGCCTAACACAACTGAATTTAAAGCCTTTCAGGGAGATGGATATCCCTATGTTTTCCCTACTCCCCATTTTTATTGTATTTAGGCATACCTGATGATTTTTCATCCAAGAATCCAGATTTGGATGTAAACCTGTTCAGCTTTCTGGGAAATTTCAGTATCATTACCAGAAGGAAAAAGTAAACCACTGGACTGTTAGAGTAACCTTCAGTCTCCCATCACTAGTACAGGCAATCGCATTTGCTTTTCCTCAGTGTTGAGAGTTAATCCTGGCCTATGTGCAAGACCTTTCCTTCAATGTATACAAAAGGAAAAGTGGTACAGAGAGGGATAAATTGGCAAGAAACAGAGTTATTGGCATCCTAAATAAAGCTCCTAATGCTAGCATGGCTGCCTTGGCCAGCTATGAGCTATTGCTAATTGTGTGTAGCTCTTTTTTGCTTGTACCATTGAGGTTGTTAAACTAGACCACTGCACAGCAAACAATTTGCAGACCTCCAGCACTCTGTGAGTTGATATGACACAGAGTACATTCCAGGTGACAGACCATCCTAGAGGTTCAAATTATCTGCTGCATTGATTTCCCATTAATTGGTCCATTATCTCTACCAGCTCCCAGGCTATGACTGTCTTACAGCCTTCTCTGCTTTTACAGTAACTGGAAAAGCACTACAGCATGTCCCATCACTGGATTTTATGGGGATTTTTTTTAAAAAAAAGGAACTTTCAAACCTTGTTTCATAAGACCTTAAGATCAAAGATTCTGCTAGTCAAAAAATAATAATTTGTAAAACAATTTGAAATAGTTTGCACTATGTGACTGATTTCCACAGTAGGGGTGTTTTTGACTTCATTCCCTGAAGAGCTTCAACTCAACTGCTCTGTTGAACAGTTCATTAAGAAAGTCATAAATGTATGCTATTTGTTTCATCACTGTACTTCCACCATACTATCAGGCAAAGAGGGAAACCTTGTATGGAAGGGACCTATGCATTGCAGGGAAATCTTCCCACTTCATAGTTTTCTTGGAACCCAACTATATGCACTGTTATTTACATCTTTAACACTTGCATATCTGTGCCTGCTATTTGCAGTAAGAAAAATGCTCCCACTGAAACCAACCTGTTTTCCCCTAGTCTATATAATAACTGTATGACTCCCAATTCAAAAGAGATATAAATCTTAGCTTATATCAACATTTTTTTCCTTTACTTGACAGGTTTATGAGAGTTTTTGTAAAAATTTCAATGGTTTTAAAAATTATTTTGAGGGGTTTCGGCAGAAAAAATGTGCAAAAATTTATTGGTTATGAGAAAAAAATAGTTTTGCACAAAATGTTTTAATGTACATGACATACACTTTTGTGTTTAAAAAGTACTACAGGGAGGGAACAAAAGTTTACTGATCTTTTAACTTTGACTCAGGAATAAAAAAAATCTCACAGCAGTTGAGTTCTTCTGATGAGAAGCTCAAGGATTGTATGACTGAGGATAAGAAGATTTGAAACTAGTTTTTATAGACCCACATTCAGGTCTCCCTTCACATGTTTCTGATCCAGTTCAGAAAAGTCCCCATGTATCTGGCCTGCCGTTTAATTTTTTATAAAACCACATGGGCTAAAGATGTGAATGATGTCGCATCTAGGTTGACCTTGGACAATTTGACTTAGAAGACCAAGATGATATAATAAGCAGTATTGATTTCAAGCCAGAGACAACCTGTGGTTTGAGCAAAAGGAGAGTACTTCACTCCAAGTGGTGAAATGAACCCCACCACCACCACAATTTGGACCATATGTTGCCAGTAGTTCAAGCATATCAACCAGGAGCTTACATGACATTGTACAGTCAGAAAAACTGGAAAGCCTAACAATGAAATCTCTCTGTGTATATAGTATAGAAACCACAACCTCCTCATGACTTCAACAACAACAACAACAAAACAAAAAAAAGAAAAAAGAAAAGAAAAGAAAAGGTTATGATTATCCAATTTAAATGTATGTCGCACTCAGGATGCCTTCCATAGTAGCATGGTCCAAAATCTTGGACATTGGCTTTGCAGACTAGGCTCATTACATTACATTAGAACACTTCATTATTTTTTCCTTGTGGTGGGACTGTAATTCTGATTGTCATGGGTCTGATTTCATGGGGTTTGTTTCTGTACAAGACAGACCCATCAAACAATCTTATATAAACAGGATAGTTGTTTTGTCTGCTTGGTCTGAACAGTTGAAAGGTTTTCATGAGTACTGGTGTCAATGTGTACCAAAAAAGCAAAACAAAACAAAACCCAAATCTTTCACTGAGGCCAAAAGGTAGGTGGTGTATGTGTTTAAAAGCCCATTATTATAAAAATGTGAACAGTTCCAATCAGTGGATTTAACATGTTGTCATCACCCCTAAGTTAACTCTCTCACTGATGAATGAAATGCCATTTAAATCTTGGTGGGAAAGCTTTAGAAAAAAAAGACAGTATTAGTCATTAACTTAAGGAACTGAAACTAAAGAGCCTCACTTTGTGAGACAGTCCCAATGGCCAACATATAATCCCTAGCTTTATGTTACTAAGGAATATGTACATTAAAACATGGATTATATCACCTGGTAAGGAATATTGGTGTCTCTCTCTGGCTTTTCTTAGCTAACAAAGATTCTGGAAGGACTCGTCCCACGCTTTCTACAAGTGCACTGATGACTAAAAAGGCTGATCTGAGATAAATGAGTCCGGTTACAGAAAGCACAGCAGAAAGTCTCCTTGGGTGATGTTTCCAAGTTGTGGTTCTTTCTGCGTTGTCGTTTCTCCTTGAGACTCGTTCAGCGTGAGTTCTCAAAAGAGGCTGCAGCATTGTGGATAGTGCGTCTCCATGCCTCCCGATGTGAGGCCAGGGCAGACCATTGTTGGTGATCAATTTGGCCAAGCTTGAGGTGTTGTTTCAGGGAGTCCTTGTATCTCTTCTTTGGGGTGCCCCTCTTTCACTGGACCGTGGTTCACAGTAGAGTACTATTTTGGGGAGGCTTTGGTCCTCCATCCTAGAAACGTGCCCTGCCCAGCACAGCTGCATTTTCAGTAGCATGGCCGCAGTGCTGGTGATCCCTGCTTGCTCAAGGACAGCAACATTCGTCACATAGTCAATCCAGTGTATATTTAGGATTGTGCATAGGCAGCGCTGATGAAAGCGTTCGAGGAGTCGTAGATGTTGGCGATAGATGACCCATGTTTCAGCCCCATAGAGGAGAATGGACAGTACAAAGGCTCTGTACACACTGATTT
The DNA here is from genome assembly GCA_034509955.1 of Urosaurus nigricauda. Lineage (NCBI taxonomy): Eukaryota > Metazoa > Chordata > Lepidosauria > Squamata > Phrynosomatidae > Urosaurus > Urosaurus nigricauda. The sequence goes on from JAOEGL010000006.1 coordinate 87,348,773, forward strand.
TTGTGCTTCGCCTCAGGTGTTTGTTACTCCAGACTCTTTTGTGAAGCCTTCCGTGGTCTTGCTGCCATTAAAAAAAAAAGACAAATCAGTACACATTGTCTTGAAGTTCCTGTCCAAAAACACTATTGTACCAACTTAGCAGCAGGCAGAAAACTCTCTTGGGTTCTTGTTTGTTTGTTTGCTGATGTTTGTATGTATGTTTTTCTGTAGTTGTTTATAGTTTTAATAAAATAAAATATTTTAATTTTTTTTTTAAAAAAAAAGAAAACTATCTTGGGTAACAGTATCAATTTAATCAAAGATGTGCCACAAGAACCGACTGATAACTTCACATCTGAAAATACTTTCCACATTCTAGAGAAATATTATTATAGATACCATGGAAGTTTGATAGATAGAAGTACTGATGAAGGATTATCGTGGGGATTTTTGGAGCTCTTAGGGCCAACTCCACGGTCTAGTGCCTGTTAGGTTTGTAGCTGAAATATAAAGACAAAAGTCTTCATTAAACTCTTCTGGAGCTCTTAAAGATCAATTGTGTGACCTCTTAGCTAGTAGACCAGCCTAGCATCTGCAATTCAAGGACAACACATAGGTAGCAATGATCTCATGTTTATAGGTCAATGGGCTTTTCATGTCTCAGAGATCATCTGAGCTTTTTGCAGGGTGTGTGGCATCCTTGACATCTCATTGTTAGAAACTCTATACTTCCTGCTAGGCTCCTGACATCTTACTCCCTTCGACTGCTTCTAAATTATGAAGAACATTCACAGAAGTTCAGATCATGGCTATTTTCTCATACAGTGGCTGCTTGCTGGCCAGAGCACATGAGGTGCCATGCCTCAGGCATTTCCCTGGATTTCTCATTGCAAAACAGAGAAGGAGAGGGGGTGGCAACAACAACAGCTGCAATGCTGACTTGTCTTTGACAAATGATTCTGTCAGTCTTATTGATTAGCAATGTTATGACATTTCCCTTCAAAAGCACAGATGTGGACAAGTCGTGACATGAGTGGAGCTGAAAGAGGACAACAGTGTTTGTTCTTTGTGTTTGTTTCCATTTAGAGACACACACACAAAATAGTGAATGTTTCCTCTAAAGGGGTAACAGCAGCAGGTGATAAAAACTTTCCATGTTTTTAAAAAGAAATTAGAGAAGGCAGCAAGTTGCAAATGCTGTCATAGTTTTGGTTGAATGATACCCCATTTGTCCTCTCTTAACAAGAAGGTGAGGAAGAAGACAAATAGTTCACAGAGAACAAATAAATGTAAATAAGCAGACCTGACAATTTCTCTTCAAACAAACCATTCCTGAAAATACTATAAGTTTTGCCTTAGTAATTATACCTCTACAGGAAATGTAATTCTCTCTACAGTATCTGTGTCTATCTTCAGTTCACCTGTTGACTTATGGTGACCTCATGAATTTCTTTGGATTTTCCTAGACTTTAAGTCAAACCAGATATTAAGGAGAATGTATATTTCCTAATACTAACCGATCTTCAACCATGAGATTTCCTCAGAGATTCATGCATCAGCAATTGAACTTGCAAATTAAGCCTGTGTTTACCTTCCAGTGACTAATCACAACTAAATGCAAAATACAGGGACAATCACAGGCTGAGATAAACAGAAGATTTTTACACTTGAGGCAGCCTCTCTTCTAAATACATGTTAAAAATGTAGGGCCTAGTAACTAGTTCATTTTTTGCAGGGCTAGCAATAAATGCTTATAATTTAAGAACCAGTCTTACGGATAAACATCAGAACAAATAGAGACAGTCCAGTGTATTTATTCCTGTTAGAAAATCCAGTGTGAGGGGATATCAGTTTCTTGTATTAAAAGCTGAACTGTTATAGCTTCCAAGCATCCTTCCTGGAAACATGTATGCTTTGTGTGTTGATGCTAAAGTAAAGATAAGTAGTGTGTACTATAGTACAGACAGGTCCTGTTGATGTGGCCCCACTCCTCCTCATATACTGATTGAACATTTAAGTTATTTTTCCCAATAGGCCCTGTGGAATAGAGTTGCAGTCTCTATAGCAAATTTTTTTTTGGGGGGGGGGGAGCATACTCCTGGGACAATCATACGATTGTGCTGAAAATTTTCAGAAACATCACGCTCACCAAGAACTTCTCTCATGAAAATCTAGGAATGCTCCAGCAACAAACCATTCACAGGGAAATCCTGGGAATGGTTTGTTGCTGGAATATTCCAGGATCTTCATGGGATAAGTCCTGGATGAGCACAATGTTGCCTGAAAAATCTTCAGCACAATCATGTGATTACACTGGGAGTATGCCTTTTACATCCGGTTCCATTCCCATCTGATAATCTCCTATGACTTTCCTTTAAACATAGGGAAAAGAACCTCTGACTTCCACCCTTGGCCTAATCCCACCTGTGGGGGGTTCCTTTGATATTATTCCACAGATTGCTTGGTAGGGAGCTCCTCAGTTCAAATAACCTTACATATTCTTACATCAGGCCCTTCCCTCTTTTTTTCACCTGCAAGCCACGTTGTATCAGTTCACAGGTTTTTGGTTAACAAACCCACACATATATGTATACCAAGAGAATCTCCCCAGTTTAGGTTTCATCTCTCCTCATTTGGGACTTGTCTTGTTTAGATTCCAAGCTTATACCCACTTGGCAAGATGAATGCGCAGAGAGAGAGAGAGAGAGAGAGAGAGAGAGATTGAAATGGAGCTTTAGGAAAGTAGCCTGCATTGTCCTGACCAATATTCTATGTTGGCAATAGCTTAGGAATCCACTACAATAAATGGGAATTTCATCAGACACCCAGAACAGGAATAAATTTCTCACCTTTGTGTTGCTTTTATCGAGAATTGTTAAGATTCCCCCCCCCCCATAATAATGTACGAAAAAGGGTCTCTTGTTGTTCATGAAGTTCCATCTTTTCTTTATTTTCAGTGATAAAGGAAAATAATCAGCTTGGCAAGAGCACAATATTTTGTACTTGTGTGAGAATAAAGCCAGAGAAGGAAAAGTTTAAAATAATCACAAATCAAACTCTTCTATAGAATTCAAAGTCTAGTGCATCTCTTTGACCATTTGACAAACTGAGACCTTGATCACACAGACAGAACACAAACTGAGGGTTCTGCATTTATCTTTTACTGTACTTCAGAGGCTTGCTCACTTTTTGTTGCTCCCCATGATAAACTGCCATAAACCTATATATTGACTGTATATTCCAGCACCAATATATGCCATGATAGTTATTTTTATTATATATTTTGTCCATTGGAAGGGAAAAATCTGCTTCTTCTGGTTGGACCAGCAGCTTGATTACATGAAAAATAACAGTATATGTTCCCTGTTTGTAAAAATTTCATACCACTTTCAAATATACTGTACAGCAAAACAAATTACGCATGTAGTAAAGGAGAACAAAAAAAGAGGCATTTCCTGCCCTTGGGGGATGCAATGTAGATTAATATCAGTTAAATGGAATGTGACCAATTTGTAAAGCATTTGGTTTGTATCAAAAGAAATTGAAGACGAGTTCATTTTCCCATGCAATCAGACCCAGCCTTAGGCAACAGACTCTAGCAGTCACTATGGCTGCCACAGGCTACCTGTCGTGGCATACTAGGGTATCCTAAAGTAATTCTTATTATATCTCAAATGTAATAATGTTGTAAATTTGCTGATATGACACTAATGTTCCCTGTCATTAATTCAAACGTACGTATACAGTTTTTGAAAAAAGTCAATTTGTAAAAGATCTTCCTATCAAGAGGCACAAAGTGGCACATATAGTTTACTTCCGAGTAATGCCTATGGATTAACTAATTTATAAACAAGTTGTTTAGACCAAATTTACCAGCATCTAACCTTCTCCGCTTTGAGACATGCATGGGGCTGGAGAGAGCAAAGGACCAGGAGCAATGAGTTTTTCCATTAATCCAAGATTTATAAGACCATATCAAATTATAGGAGTCCTAGGAAATGACATACTTCCCTCTGATGATACATTTCTCCCAGCTTCTAAGATAAATTGTAGTCACTGTAAAAGGACTTTAAAAAAATAGCTATATTTACACACAGTGTGCAATACCAGCATCTCTCCAGCAGTGCGCTGAGATCTATTCATAAGTCATGGGAGAATTGTAGTTGGCTTAATGGGCTGATGACAGCAAGGATGCAACACAAAAAAACAGAGTTGTGGGTGATTATTTTTTTTAGTCCAATGGAAAGAGGTTCTTTGACAGTTTCCCTAAATAAAATATCCTGTATGCCCTACCTTCCAACAAGTCATACATAAAATTGGAAGTCATCTTATTTATTTATTTGGTTTCAAAATATTTATTATAATATTAAAGATTTACAAATTTTGGAAGAATTATATATATACACATCTTCCAAAATACAATACTGCTTTGCCATGACATTTTCAGATCAGAAAAAAAACCAAACAAAAGAATAGGGCAATATTGGATTACCAAGGAATAATACTGGCACTTATTTTTAAAATCTTGTCATTTTTTAATACATATTAACTGAGACAGTGCCTATGGGATTCCTGCTAACTGATTGCTGTTATATGTTTCTACTAAGGGAAAAAGCTATAACAAAATTTAAAATATAACTGCATAAATCCCTAAACTAAGAACTCGGAAATTATTTCAGACTCCTAACTTATTCATAACAAGTCTACAAAAGTTAAAGTGAGAATATTATTTGGCATTTTTGGAATTTATCCTTCCATCGCTCAATGAACTACCTTGGAAATTATTTGTTTTTGTTTTGTTTGTTTGTTCATTTGTTTATTCACCATCATCATCCAGCCTTTCTTCCAAAACTGGGATGCAGGGCAGCTTAACATTTTAAAAAGAACAATACAGCTAAAAACTTACAAAAAACGAACATTAACATAAAATTAAAATATGCACAATACTAAAACAATTTACATCTACATTTAAATATATAAAACGAATTAAAACAGCTCATTTCACACCCCTGCCTACCATACTTGTGACAGTGGAAGGACTGAATGAGGGGCAACATGAAACAACAGAGATATTTTTCTGCAGTCAGTGGTCAAGTTCAAATGATGTACTTCTGTACACATGAGAGTGGAATTGGGACTTTCCCTCACAGACCTCTGTAGCATGAAAAACGTCGTCCAGAGGGTTTCCAGTCCTCTGGAGCAGGTTTTTAGTTTGTACCGAGTGGTAAAGGAAGAGAAGAGGCTGCAAATTCTTCAGAAAGATCACTGGGCTACACAATTGATTCCTAGCCAGTTCATTAGTCAGTTCCACAAATACTATATCAACCCAATTCTTTAAAGGTTCTATTGGAAGTTTATATCCTCTTGTCTATGCACCATAAAATAAAAGGAAATTCCAGTAAGGTCTGATCTTTATACCTTGTTAGAATATATAGTATGCTCTTTGAGAACTACATTGCATACACACTGATAATGTCCTAAATCATAAATCATCACCACTTGGCATATGGTACCATTATAACTTTTTAAAATAAAATTTTCTTTGAATTCATTGTATTCAGGTTTTTTTCACCCTGACATTTTCCCAATCCACTGCCAAACCTCTATTGGTAATTGTACACTTATTTTAAAGTTAATAGTTATTCATTCTTTATTATTAAATAGTTCTTACCTATTAATCCGTTAAGTGATTGATTCTTTCAAATAATGTCTTGCAGTTGTTGGGTTAGAGGACTATATTTCATCAAAATGGTATTCATGGACCAATTCAACTTAGCCTTTAGACTTTATCCAGACTTGATGCACATCTCTACTATTAATTCCTCTTCCCATTTTTCCACAGCCCAATCAAATCAAAAGTCTGTGCTTCACCCGGGTCACAGAAATGATCTTCCTGTAATCTCTCAATGGATAGTATTTTCCAGTTTTCCCTGTGCCTTTTCCTGCCAATTAATGGCCATTTCAGCTGGAAGGATGGTAGAAACCATTGTGCAGAAGGCACTAGATATCTCATTGACTGTTGTTGTTATCTGTTGTCAAGTTGAATTTGGCAACACTATGAATAGGCCTAAACAAGCTAAAGGCACTATGTCCTATCTGATTTGGAAGCTAAGCAAAGTCAGCCCTGGTATGGATTTGGATGGGATACTGTTAGTGAATACCAGATGCTGTAGGATATGTTTCAGGGGAAGGAACTGCCTAAACCACCTTTGCGTATTCCCTGCCTAAGAAACCCCTATGAAATTCTTGGGGGTCGCCATAAGTTGATGAATGCCTTGAAAGCACATATACACACATGAATGACAGACTGCCAAGTCATCTTGTCAGTGACAACCCTGCTCAGGTTTTGCAAACTCAGAGCCAGATCTTCCTTGATCAAATCTATCCACCTTTTCCTATGTTGCCTATGTTGCCAAGAATATTGTCTTTTCTAGTGACCAACAGTATACAAATACATTTATGTAAGCCCTGGTTAAGTAAGCATAAGTTACCCATTTGATTTATATCCCCCTTTTCTATTTCCTTATTTTAAAATGTATGAGTTCTTCTCAGTGTCATTTCTAGAAATGTCATCTTCTATTACTTAAATATTTGTTCCATGTACTTAAAATGTTTGTTAGTACAAATGTCTTATTATTTCCATTGGCTGTAATGCCATCTCAGTCTTTTGAAAATAAGTCTTCAGTTCTCCCCTCTTCATGTACTATTTTTAAATAATGCACTAACAGTGATTATATTATATTACATTATATTATATTACATGTATTACAATACAATTACATTTATTGAAAGGATAATTATAGATTAATTATTAAGTAACTATTCAGTAAAGACAATTCAGGATTTAAACACTATGCATCAAATAAAATAAAAACACTTAGAAAAATGGAGATGTCATTGTTTCATCAGTTGATTTATAAGTAAGATTTCCATAAAACCAACAGACATTCCTATCACATATATCAGCTGGATCAAAAGCAAAAAGAAGGCACATAAAGGGAAGAAAACCTCAAAGACCTGATATTTTAATTTGAGATAACATCATTCATCATCAATACACTCTAATTCAAAATAGACAATAAGGTTAATCAATTTATCCCTCAAAACAAAACAGCAGTCCATGAGCCCCCAATCAATTGCACTCCTCTGAACTTCTTTCAAAAGTGTGACTAATCTTGATTGACCTGGACAACCAATAAAATGTAATTGAACCCGGTGCAGAAAGTCTTTAAAAAAAATCCAAGCACACTAATCCATATTGTCAAAATGCGTAGAGAATCATGATCATGATATTGGGTTTAAAAATAAATAAATAAATCTAGTGTGCTGGGACAACGTCACAGCGACCTCCTTGTAAATGCCCAATATCTCCTTCATCAAAACCAGAAACAATACAACTTTCAAGGAAAGTTTATATATTTTTATATATTTATATATTTTAAAAATATATAAATTCCAAAAAGCAAACCCTGATTTTGCCATTTTATATAAGGGATACCATTTACTATGCCGTTCTATTTAATAGGACCTGAGCATTCAAGGATTTTGGTATCCACAGTGTGTGTGTGTATGAGTGTGTCCTGGAACCAAACCCCAGCAGATACCAATTGCCCATTTAGGTCAGTTGCTATAATTTAAAAAGCTATGCCATACATTAGTAGAGAAGACAGCGAGCAGGTAATCTGTTTATTTGAGAGTCCTATTGGCCAGGTGCTCATTGCAGATGCCCAACCTCAAATCACCAGCTTTCCCTTCTTATCACTCTTCGTCTTTAAATCAGATTTGGCCTGGATAGCTCTTCAAATAGAGCAGTAGTTCTGATGTGTGGGACTTCAGCTTCCAGAATTCCTGTTCACTGGACATATTGGCTGGAATGTCTTGGGAATGAAGTTCAAACCATTTGGAAAGTCAGAGATTGACTTTTCTGAAGTAAAGACCACCTTCATATAAAGGACACAAGGCCATCCTAATCATCAAGTGCAGATTTAAAATCTTTTCTCTGGCCTATGTTCCACTAGAGCAAAACACTTGCAAATACTATTGTAAATCATATCTGGGGGAATGTGCTGTGCTAATTAGGAAAATGCCCAGGAGGCATACACTCTCCCCATCGAATCTCTGTATGTCCTTCAGCATTCTGAGGTTGAAGAGAGGAGAGGGCAGAATTACACTCTGCTATCACTGCAGATATCCATTTTAGGTGTGTGAGCAGTATCGTTTGGGAACATTTAATAGACACAACAACAAGATGTTCTGTATCATTACATTCATTTGTTTGAATAGATGACATGAGAGAACAACAAAAGGATCATTTTTCTGGGAACAAAAACATTCCGGTTGAGTGTGTTAGACTGATTAAAATAATACTGAAGACATTCTTCAGTCTGAAACCTGAACACTGGTGCCAAATTCATAAGCAAAAGTTACACTGTGATAGAAACCCCCAAATTCTGTGGGATAGGCAAGATCCAAACCAACTTTGGATTTGAGGGATGATGGGTAGTGCTGTGAGAAACAGCCAAAAAAGACAAGAACTGGATTGCAGGGGCCAGAATCCTCTTGGTCAGTTACATTCAAACAATCCAGGGTTATTCAGTAATAAGTTCCTTCTTTTACAACTGTGCAAGAGGTATCTAGTACCTCCTTTAACAATTGTTTCTTCACAGCTGTCCAATAGTAGCAGAACAGCTGCCAGGCACAGTTCTGCCTCCGGTTTCAAAAGGCCAGAGATTGGCTATGGGAAACCAGGAAAACTCTCTCCAGGTCCGTTATTGTCCCAGACTGATCTCCCAAATTTGGTATGCTGGTATAGCTTTATACTCTGCTGGTGTACTTGCATGGGAGGTGTTGTCTGGGAAGGTAACAGTTATGGAGGGAATAGTCCTTGTATTCCCCATAACTTTATGCTCTAGGAGCAAGAATGAGGGTGTAAAACTTGAAGTCAGTGTCAGGCCCAGATTTTGGAGACAGCACTTGTGCAGCAGGTATCCCTCCTTAAGCACTTGTCCTGGGATAAAATTAGACTGCTGTTATGATGCTCCTGTTATGAGCAAAGAAACATTGACCTTGATCAGGATCTTTATTATCTGAAATCTCAGATAATGACTTGTTGTGACTGCATTTCTGGATTATTTGAATATGTAATGCTTGAAGTCACATCAGAATGAGAGCCCTGTAAGTGAGGGAATAAAGAAGAAAATGAGAACAAGTAGTAATGGCCACCATTGCTACTACTTCCAAGTCCGTGTACAGGTGGCGAAATGAGTCAGAGTGGCATAGGATTGTTCATGCAATTGTATTTTCAATTGCTACGAATGGTTGTGAAAGCTGGGAGTTTATCACATGCACTTTTTTGTCCATTACGGGCATGGGATGGGGATGCACGTAAGCAAAGGAAAACAGATTTTAGTCTTGCAGCTTTTTGTGCTTTGCTGTTACTTATTATGTTGTAATGCCGAGCAGATGATCACATGTGTATCCTACCCAGAATCACTACCTCTGGCATCTGTCACTCATTTTGAGGTCAGAATAAGGTGCCCAGCATTGATCACATGGCTGGGCACCTGGTTCTGACCTCAGTGAGCTATGTGTGACAGCAGCAGGCAGCACAGCGGGATACATTCAAAACAGCTGCTCAGCATTGCAATGGAGGGCTTCAAATCCTCCCGGAAGATCTGGAACAAAAGCTGAACTTTTTTAAAAAAAATTAAGGGGGATATACAATAGGATCAGTGTTCACACCAGAACCAAGTATTGTGCCCTGCATCGTCAGGATTCCTCACCATGGGAATATGGAGTTGCCATTTTATGTGACCCATGCAGACAGGGCCAAAGCTGTTTGAAATTACAGGATACATTTTAACCAATTGGTTTCAGCAAATAACAGATCCCAACAGATCCATTATGGTGTAGTAGTGAGAAGATGAAATCATGAGAGATCTGGATTCAGGTCTCCAATGATCCACATGTAACTTAGGAGATGATTTTCATCCTGATCTACCTCAAGGTTGTTATAGGGATGAGGGGGAGAGCCAGGAAGTAAGGGGAGATATAAATGTAAATAGCAAATAAGATTGAGTTCCAGTTGACCAAATCTATGTAAAGATAAGCATCAGATAACTTAGTGAGTTTTCTTCCAGCAGATTCCAAAAATAGCAACTTGTCCTTGTAAAGACAACAACAATTGCAAGATAACATTTTTAAAAGGGAGAGAAGAAAGAGAGATGATGACCTTTACCCTTTGCCAGCCAGATGAACATGTAGAAATCAGAAAAGAAACACCATGTCTTCCACTGATGTTTTTAAAAGAGGGATGTTGTAGGGTGATCTTTGAAAGAATCTCTGTTGCGGGAAAGAACATAAGAGGATCCTTTAAAGCTGTGCATGAAAAGTGATGAAAGTTTCTTTGAAGTGGGTCTGAAGGATTCTAGTGCTTTCAGCAACTTCCCCTTAGAAGGCCTTGAAATTTAATCTCCAGTAAACAGTACTGAAGGAAAACAGCTGGGCAGAGGATTGCTAAAGTAGAAACAAAGTGCAACAGTTAAGGAGAGGCCAAGCTCACAGAAAAGAAGCAAATTTAAGGCTGATCTGATCTCCCCTGTTATGTACCATAGGATGGTTCTGCCCCATGTTTTGTTCTAGTGTTCTTATGGGCAACTTTTTATTCAGGCAGGCCTTTGGTTTATAATTTATGTGGCAGATAGCAGTTTCAATGGGATTGTGCTCTGTTTTAATTACAGTGGACTCTCAATATCAGTGTGCTTGCCATTCATGTATTTAAACATCCCTGGATGGTAATCCTTGTTACTCTCAATGGGGGCATGTCCACATCACGCCTGCCACTGATAACAATGGGACTCAAGGATCCATGTTTTTCCTTATCTGTGTGTGTGGGGGGGGGGGGTCTGTAACAGATTCCCCATGGATACAAAGGACAGACTGTATATTTTATATTATTTTAACCAAGAATGGGGAAAAAATTCATAAATTTCTCCGTTAATGACTAAAACAAAGCTTGAACTAGAGAATAAAAGTGGCAAATGCAACAATTGATTTTCTTGAGAGAACTGAAGGTATATTGAATGCTAGTCTGTACAAACGCCACCATCCATGATGATGGCACAGCATCCACACGTCGGGGCACCGCACTTGTGTCATCTATGCGCAACAGTGCACCAATGGCGAACTCATGGCATCCGGGCCACGTCCCAAAAAGAACCTAGTTTTTCTAGGTTCTTTTTGGTGCGGAGGGATGCCACACAGTTTGGCTGCTGTACGTCCCTCCAGAAGAGAAATGGGCACCTCCAGCCCGCCCTTTCAGGACAGTCTGTTAAGCCTCAAGATCTCTCAAATAGTCTGGACCTAAACCATGCAGGGCTTTATAGGTCATGACCAGCACTTTGAATTGTGCCCAGAAACGAATTGGTAGCCAATGAAGCTGTTTCAGTAAGGGAGTTATATACTGTCTATAACTGGCTCAAAAGGAGTGTAAACCCATCCAGAACAGGCAAAATCCCAATTCTCTGATCTTCCTGTCTTGTTTGGATTAAGCTTCAATTTCTTTGCCCTCATCCAGTCCATTACTGACAGTAGACACTGGTTCAGCACAGAGATAGCTTCCTTGCAGTCAGATGGAAAGGAGACATAGACTTGGGTGTCATCTGCATACTGATGACACCACACCCCAAAGCTCCAGATGACCTTTCCCAGTAGTTTCATGTAGATGTTAAATAACATGGTGGACAAAACAGAACCCTGTGGGACTTTACAGGCTAGTGGACCTATAAATCCTTTTTGGCCAGCTAATAACTCAATGAAAGAGAAACATGTATTCCATGACAAACAATTTTCATCTTTCAACGGGCTTGTTTATACTGGGAGAAAATACAAACTCATCCCAAAGCCAGTGCTTACACTCCTCATGACATGCCAAATTGTTTTCAATTTTAACCAATTCTGTATTGTATTTTATTGTTTTCAGTTCTGATTTGTTCCATTGGGGAGGGGGGGAGGGAGGGGGGTTTGGAAGGGATTAATTTGTATTTTATTGTATTTCTAATGCATTTTTACTGTTGTAATCCACCTGGATTACGAGTGATTTGGCGGGCTATAAATAAATCTATTATTATTATTATTATTATTACCATGGTTTTTTGGCCCTTAACCCAACTTTGCTCCAAACTAAGCAAAATTGGGTGGAAACTTGGTGTTTCCCAGGAACCCTGGAGTTCTTTTGGCATGTGGATAACTGGATCAGGTCCAATTCAGCCTAATTCAGCCCAATTCATTGTCCACATGCCACCCCCTTTCTTGCATTGAGCAACAACGATTTTGATATGATGCATGGATCTGTTGAGGGTAAAACATAGGGGCATGTGACAAAGGATTTAAAGGATGAAGTAAAAGAAAACAATGCCAAAAAACCTTCAAAATTCCAGGAGGCAAAATTGTTTGTGCTTTGAAATAGTAGAGGGAAGGGTCATTGTTTCCAGGACAGATTACCAGGGAATTGTTCCCTTTTAAAAAAAGTTTAAGTACAGTACTTACACTGACTCTTGTACAAGTCGACTCATGGTTTTGCATCAATTTTTTGACTCAAATTTCTAGACGTATATATGGATATATACATTAAATAAAATCATGCAGCCCTCCAGATGTAGCCAGTGTAGCCAATAGGGAGGAATGCTAGGAGTTGCAGTCTGACAAAGATTGGAAGACTGCATGGTTACCACCCTTAGTCAACCAAAGCAGTACAACTGAACCATTTATTGATTAGAGATCTAAAGATCTGCCCCCTCACTGTCTATAATTTTAAGAGTCGCTGTCAATGAGAAGTTTTGACGTTTAATACCACACACTGACTAATGTAACATCATGCTCTCTGTTTTTTGACAAGGCAATTACCAGCCTCTCCAGTAAAGAAGGAGATCAAACCTTCACAGCAGCTACACTGACTTATTTTAATGGTATCACATAAAAATAAATCTGTGCCATTTGTAATATATGTGACTCAAGACAAAAGTCATTCACTTCTGGCAGATGTCAATATGAGGAGGAAATGGTATGAGGGTCAATGGATCTTACATCTCTCCACTGCAGCTAGTCCACAAATGTGCATGAATTTCTTCATGCTAATCGTTTTTCACAGTGGCAGATCTGCCTATATCTCTTCCACACCTTCCATACATGTCTTTCATCCCCTGGATCCATGCCTATCAGTTATTCCTGTTGCAAACATGCTGATGGACTTGGTGCTGTAACCAAACTGCCACAATACATAAAAGCCTGTAGACATGTGAACAAATGACCTGGTAGGAACTTGAGAGACTCTAACCACACCATTCACCAGGTACTTCTACAAGCACAGTTGTTCCTATTGGTACCAGGAGGTATGTCGGAGTCATATTTTTTATATTTACATATGGCAGGGATAGGCAATAAGGTAATGTTTGATTACACTTTTATCAGCCCTAGCTAGCAATGGTAAAGGCTGATAGGAGCTGCAGTCCAACAACACCTGGAGGGCAAGAAGTTGCTCACTCTAAAGTGATCCATGTATAAATTGCACTGACATTAATGTTGGATCTGTAACAAGTACTGTATGTTATTTCAGTATCTTGCTCCCACTGTTCGTACTTTTCTCTCACTTACAGTGTTATGATTCTTTCAAGACTGAATGCTTAGCCAATAAAGCTTCAGACATGAATCAATGTTAATAGTGGAAAGCAAAATCAAATGTTCTAAGAGAGGTGACTGAAATCACAAGGTTCTTTAATTTGTTTCAGAAAGCTTCTCATCTGGTAACATTTCCCCATCTGATTTTTTAAAATGGTTTTACAGTTCATGTTACATACACTCACATGGTTGTCACTGTTTATACGAAGTACAGAAAATTCATAACAACTCCCATATGTATTTTTTTAAAATAAGGAACATGATTTTTTTTAATGGAATGTGAATATATGGAATATTCAATTGCTTTTCCATTACCATTTCAGTAAAAATTCAAAAAACATTCTGTTTTTCCATATTCTGTCCTGAGGGTAGGCTCTAGTTCTGAGTATAGGTTACAAATCAAAGCAATCAAATGTGATATACCAATTTCTTTAAGAGTTATCCATAGTTTTTTTTAATGCTCTATAAAATCAAAGGCTTCACTATAATCTATAAAGTGGCTCTTTAGTGACTCTTTCTGGGAGGTACTTTTCTGGGTCAAAGAGAGCATACAATGAAATAACATAAAAGAACACAAAAAACAAAAACAAAATAAAAATAGCATGCGAACACAGGCTGATTTTCTTTTGAAATTCTTTGGTGCACTCCATTATCTAATGTATGTTTGCAATAAGTTTGCTTCTTCCTTTTCTGAACCCAAGTTGGGCATCTGGCATTTCTCGCTTTCTCTATATATAACAGTCTTTGTTGAAGAATTTTGAACATCACTTTGCTTGCATGGAAAATTAATGCAATCGTCTTGCGGTTACTGCAATCCCTGCTGTCCCCTTTCTTGGAGGTTAGAAAGTACACAATATGATCCTTTTATTTGTAGATTTGGTAAATGGGGAGATTATTGCACGTCCATTTTTGCTCGATTTGGGCACGGGCTTGAACAAGTGAAAACACATCTTACCAAACACCTTTTTGCTCAACTCAGCCACATCGCATGCCTGATTCAGTCCTGGTGTACTTTTTGAAGGACAGGAAAGTATTGTATGTTTGAAAACTACACCAGGAGTCCAGATCGGGTGTGCGATACAGCTGAGTTGAGCAAAAAGGCATGTGATAAGATCTGTTTTCATCTACTCAATCTTGTGCCAAGCCCATGCCTTGAATGGGCAAAAATAGACGTGCAATAATCTCCTCAATGTAGTTTCAGCAGAAATAGGAATTCTACGACGTCTGGAATTTTGTTTGAGAATTACCTAACTGCAAATCATCTTATTGAAAATGACTTACTGGTTTGTTTCCTGAGGCCCTGCTCTAGGTTTCTTGGCAGCCTGAGCCCTAATGGTAGCAACAAAGAGTGCATCTACAATATAGAAATAATGCAGTTTGACACCACTTTAAGTATTGTAGCTCCATCCTATGGAATCTTGGGATCTGTAGTGTTATCCTGTCTTCAGTCTTCTTTGCCAGAGTATGCTGGTGTGTCACAAAACTACAAATCCCAGGATTCTGTAAGATGGAGCCGTGGCAGTTAAAGCGGTATCAAACTGCACTATTTCTACAATGTAGATGCACTCAAAGAATAGGAAATTTTCATTTCTGCCAATGCTGATGGAATACCCTCCCTCTAAGATTTATTCAGTTCTAATGCTATATGGGCAGTATATTAGCCAAAATGTGAATGTTCAGGAAAGCCTTCAACTGCAAACTATTTCTTTCCTTCTTATGAATATCTTGAGCCTTCTTCTCTGGTTCCAGAGGCTTTGGGAATTCTTTTTGTTCATCTTTTATTTTATTTTTTGTTTTTTAATTAATGTTATTATTATTAATGTTTATTTATTTAGTGCCATAAATCTACTTTTTTCCAATGTTTGCTTCTTTTAATAATTATCTAATGATTGTTACAGAGTTGGTTTTATTGTTTGTACATATTTTACTGTTATAAGTTTTGTAGACTTCTTTTGCGTGGGGGGAAAACAGAAGATGCATTTTTGAAAGGCTGACTTACCATTACTACCACCACTAGAAGAAATGATGCTCTGATTCAGTCATTAAAGCACTATTTAAAATTTGCATATATTATATCAGCCAAGAACCCACACTAGGTTTACAAACCAACCACCCAAACTAGGCTCATTTTGTGTGTGCTTGGGGGGGGGGGGGAGAGGTTAATAAGTATTGAAGTTTAAAATCCTTATCTGACTATGTCTGGCCAAGCTGCTGATTAGTGTTAATTGTATAGGCATTGTGTGCGTTGTGTTTGTGATGTCTTTCAATCACTGGGGCCTAGGCCATCACTCATGTCACACATTGCAGGCCACCCAACAGCTGTTAGATGACCTAGAGATGAAAGGCTTTTCTCCTGTAACCAATCCCCTGAGTCATCCCGTCACCATCCCCTGAATTGCTCTATAAATCCTGATAACGGCTAACACATTGTAAACCAATAGGGCAGACTCCCCTGCTGCCTCTGGAGAGCTGCCACTGGGATGGGATATATCTCAGCTGGTGCGGAGGAAATCCTATGATATGGTAGTTGCTTCTGTCCCCAAACTGCAGCAGAGGACACACCTCTTGGGACAGTGACAGCAGCAGTATGCTTTTGTAGGGATTTGCATTTGCAGCTAGTGTAAGCTAGACAGATGGCAGTCTTGGCCAGCAATCTCACAATAGGGGTAAACATGAAAGGACTGAAATGAATTTTGCTGTTGTCTGGGTACAGTAATTTTGCATGCAAATTTCAGTCTCTAATGTAGTGGTATATTTTGAAATACATCCATACACACACATACACACACGAGCAGCATATAGCATAATACTCAGTTTATAATGATATGGTTGCACTTTTGTGGAGAGTTACTATGGAAAAAGATCCATTTTCAGTGATGCTGGCTTCTGACCACTTCGATTTCTGCTTGTAAAATGCTTTTCAGCCTTAACAAAAGGCTGGCTGAAATGCAAGCTTTGGCTTTTAATTAGAACTGCAAACAACCTTGCACAGAAGTGTTATCATTTGAAAAGCAACAGTGAACTAGGAGCTGCAGTAAAGAAGGAAATAAATAAGGAGTTTGTTGTGTGCCTTTGAGTTGTTTCTGACTTAGCGGCAACCCTAAGGAATCTCTATCATGGGGTTTTCTTGGCAATTTTTTTTCAGAGGGGGTTTGCCATTGCCATCATCTGAGGCTTTCATGGTTCAGAAGGGATTCAACTCTGGTCTCCAGAGTCATAGTCCAGCAATTAAAACACTATGCAGTGCTGGCTCTCTACTGCTCTGTTTTGCTCACACAAACCTGTGTTAAGTGATGTATTCAGCTGTCCCAATTTAGCAGGGATAGCTCCAATTAATCTTCTGTCATCTCACTGTTTCAGCTGTTTTTAAAGGGTGCCAGTTTCTCTCTCCTCCTCCACTTTTCCTCTTTGTCCTCAGCTTACTTGCATTAGTGCAAACTGCATTCAATGCGCAAAAGTGGTTTGTATTCAATTAAGTCAGCAGGGGACAGAGGAAAAGAGATAGTGAGATCCACCCTGTAGACTCCCTATTGCTCCACCTGAGTGTGAATTACACAAATTTACAGGGAATCAAGACAAGGAAACCCTTTAAGGAGTATCATTCTTCCTATACAGACACAACTGTGCAGTCCACCCCTAAGGGCTATGCCGAATTGGGGCCAAGGGAGCTGTGCCAGATGGGGGCCACGGCAACCACACGCCACAGCCCCAATCTGGCCTTTCCTGGGCGCAAAAAGGAGCTACAAAAAGTGGCTCCTTTTTGCGCCCTGGAAAGGGTGTGATAGCTGCAGCTTTAAGGCGTTCCTTTGGCGCTGCATTGTGTAAATGCAGCGCCAAAGGAGCGCCATGATGCCATGCACTGTGTGGAGTGGCACATGGCATCACGCTACCATGGAGGTGGAGTCAGGGCATGCATTGCATGGACACTACGCCCCAACTCCACCCCCAGACTAGCCCTAATGGCCTGTCTGCACAGCCCCTTACTCAAATTTACAGCCACTCTTAGGTGGTTTTCCTTATTAACTTTTGCCATCTTGACCACAATCTAATGTCACTTGGCCATACATGCCCCCATTTTCATCTGTAAATGTTGGAGGGTATGTTGTGTCTGCATAGGAAGAATGATACTCCTTAAAGGGTTTCTTTGTCTTGATTCCCTGTAAATTTGTGTAATTCACACTCAGGTGGAGTAATAGATCTGATTGTTTGTAGTGGTTTGTTCTTTAGATATTTATGAGAGATAATACCAATTTTTTGGCAAAGCTCAGGTTTGGGGAGACCTTGTTAACTTGTAAAAGTTTCTCTTTCATTGAGCATGTCTACGTGTTTAAAATACTCCTCATTCTAGTCAAATAGAATATGATTCAGCCACATTTGATCACAGGAGTTTGGGCTTTTTGAGCCCCACCCCTCTCAAAAAACCTCTTAACTTCCTAGAAAAAGGCTTTGCAGTTTTTACAGGAGTATCTGCTGAAATTTGCAGAAATGTGGCTGTCTGTCTGCTTTGCATGCATCCAGATACCTGTACATTTTCTGCAAAGGGAGAGTGAACAGATGCAAACAGATGAGTTTCTGCTGGAGAGTGAAGACAATTAACCATCAATGTGAATGTGTGAAAATGTGCACCAATGCTCATAGTACACTTATGTAATATGTGAAAATAATAATAATAATAATAATAATAAGCGTTTTGTGCAATCATGCTGGCCACATGATCACAAAGTAGTTTCTGACAACACTGGCTCTTTGACTTAGTAAGTACTAATGGAGATGAATACTGCCCCTTATGGACAGACACAACTTGACAACCTTGTCAATGGAAATTACCTTTACCTTTTTACCTTTTATTATGTGCATATGTGTACATAGTACTTATGTGTACTATGGTTCTGTTGATGAAACACTCTCTTCTGAGTTCTTTTCTTTTGTACTCCAACTGAATCATTACATCAAGATACTAAGATCTTTCTTGGAAGCTAAGATCTATCTTTTCAGATAGGTAATAATAATAATAATAATAATAATAATAATACTTTTATTTATACCCCACTTTTTGCCGTAACAATCAAAGAGGCTTACAAAATTTTGTTTATTTTGTTTAATTATATATAACATCATTATCTTATAAGATAAAATAAATTGCCATTTGGGTTACCTCATAAGGATAAGAAAAAAAAATGTAAGCTTCACTTCCTTTTGCAACTAATTTAATAAATAAATAAATCTAAACTTCTTTCCATCCCAAATACACAACTTGCAAATTTTTATAACTTCTTCAAACATTTACTGAACAAAATTCTCTCCAATTTACTCTTACAAAATTCAATAGATACAGTTTTCCATGCATGAAGAGAACCCAGTTGCACTTGGTATTAAACATAAAGTACCTCTAAGGAAAACAGAAAGAGGACCTTAATTTAAGACTGTAGCATCATATACACACAGTGAGTGAAACTTAAACTTATAAGAGTTAAGTACACAAACCCCTGAGCTTGGATGAACAAATTTTTCCATTTTGTTTTGTCCCTCATTTGGAGTTTTAACTCCCAGATTCTTTCCATTCTGGACATGAAGAAAATTGAGGATTTGGGTGCATTCATATCAAAAGTGAACTGAAACAAAATTCTTACCCATTCCTATTCACTTTGAATTCAGTAAACAGTTTAGTTGACAAGAACTGAGAGATGTGGCACTAATAATATATAGAACACAATATTCCTGTAGTTATACCCCATACAACCAGTCTCAAATTAACAATAGAAGGTTTGAAAATGGCTTAGTTGAGCAGGAAGGAAAAAAAAGAATGAATGGTTTAATCTTTGACTTGGGAACAAAGTAATGGGGAATAATGGAAATAGGTACTGTAAAAAATATTACATGCAATTTCCTAAGGATTGGATTTCTTTAGCTGGCTCTTTGTATTGGCAGCTTTTCCTACTAGGTTTTCTTTTTTAAGCTGTTCAAAAGCTATGTGACAGCTCCACCATATGACGTTTTTTAAAACTGTGGCTCTTTCATTTTCTTATATAAAATATTAGTAATTGTGATACAGAGAAACACCAAAATATCTGAAATAACTATGGCCAGGATCCTGTATGGAAGCTATATCTTTGTAAGTGGACTTCTGTATGTGAGAATTAGAATTGGGCAGTTTTGTAACATCTATATCTAGTAGAGGACATCTGTTATGTTAACATGTAGCTGAGCTGGCAAAGTGAGTGTTATATAATGGGACTGATGCACATGGGACACAAATGCACTTTGGATACTCTTGCCAGTGTCCTGATAGGCACCTTCACAGTTTCCTATTAGGGCTTCTTATACTCTGCTACTTAGGTGAAAACAGTGATCTCCCCACATTCTCTGGGGTTAAGGGTGAAGGAGCCCTGTGAATGTGGGGAAACCATGAATTTAAAAAAAAACTATTCTTTTTACCTGAGAGAACACCTTTCTAGGAATTTTCAGGTTCCTCAGTGCAACTCTGTGGTCAACATCTGCCAGAGGTTGATCACAGAATCATTCTGGGGGACCTACAAATGCCTAGAGAAGTGTTGTCTCTAGGAACTTCAAGTCTCTCCAGCACAACTCTGGCAGTGTTTGCGCTGCAGGAACTAGAGATTCCTAGAGAAAACATATTAATCAGAACCACAAATAATCGAAGCCACAAAAGTCAAAGCTGCAAATATGGAGGGCCAACTGTATATGTAAAGTTATGTTCTGCAAAAGGTGATATAGGATTCCAATGAATAATAATAATGTATGTGTATATGCCCTCACATCAATGGTCAACTTATGTCAACCCCATGAATTTCATAGGTTTTTCCTGGGTAAGAATTACTCAGAGGTGGTTTTGCAAGTACCTTCCTCTGAAATACAGCCAAAGCATATTGACAGTCTCCATCCAAGTATTAACCAAAGCTGACACTGCATCTGATGGCTGGATCTGGTACCATTTAGGGTATTTGGGCCCCAAGAAGGAGGAGGAGGAGGGGAGAGGCAGTGTGTTGTAGTGTTTTGAGTGTTGGAGTGTAGGGGGCAAACAGGATTTAAACGAGAGTTAAACAGGAAATGTTCGATAAACATAGGGCATTTCCTGTTTAACTCTTGTTGAAATCCTGTTTGCCCGCTAGTGTGATAAAGCAGTATGACTCTGGTCTGGAAACCAAGGTTTGATTCCCAACTTGGCAATGAAAACCACTGGGTGACCTTGGGCAAGTCATGCTCTCTGCCCAGGGGAAGGCAATGGCAAACTTCATCTAAACAAATCTTGCCAAGAAAACCACCTTAAAGTTGCTATATGCCAGGAACAATACTCTCTTTATTAATCAGACTATTCTCAGTTCCATCTCATCCTTACATTTTCAGCCTTCCCAGAAGCTTGGTTTAGTGGTTGTAGGAAGAAAATATAGTACACAAAAATACAAGTATGTGGGGACTTTTTCTTTTAAAGTGTACTGTAAAGCCAAATTTCAAAAACTAGCCTTGAAACAGTTTCTGCACTCTAAATTTAGTCAACAAATTCTGACATTTTAATAGCTATAGCATTATGGTGGGTTTGCCTTAGGATCACCATAAACTTGAAGGCACACAACAGGTATATCTACAAAATTTCATTTCAGCTCCAGCTTCCCCTCTCTCTTTGCCTAGGACTGGGAAGACAAATGTTGTTGTTTGTTTGTTTGTTTGTTTTTAGTTTGATAACTGAAAAAAATTAATGTATTTTGAACAAAATATGAAGGTCCACACATGTACTAGCATTGGTACTTGCACGTATGCCTTTTTGTACATGTACAGGTCTCAGATAGTTGATATTCTTTTATTATAGTGATCTAATTCTCATTCTTTGTTAAAATTAGCTGCTTTTTTAAAAATGGAATTTTATAATTTGGTTTATTCTTCTTGCTCTGACAGATAGATATGGCACAGATCAGATTAAATGTGAAGGAAATAAATACCTGTAGAACAAATGAAGAGACTGAATGAAAACAATTCATCTAGTTATCTGCCCTTTAGCTAGGATCACCCAAAGTGCATTAGAAACATAGAAAGAAAAAGTGAAATTTTAAAGAACAACATGGGGGTGGGTGGGAATGTCACCTGTTTTTAAATGTCAGTACTGAATCTAAATGTATTTGAGCAATGACTAAGTGAAACATTTAATTAAATAATTAAATAAACCAACTTTCCATTTCATGAGGCAGTAATGCAATTCATGAGGCTGAAGGTGGAGCAGTTTATCACAGTGGAAGGAATCTGATTACTACTTGGCAAAATGGAGCACCAATGATAAGGAAAGGGAAACTAAAACAAAATGAGGCCAATGCATTGGCTTCATTTTGCATTAGGTGTACCTTTAAACTATAAACTTAAACTTTAAACATAACAAAAAAAATTTCTAACAATGGAAACAAATACGGTCAGAATTAAGAATTGAGGTAATCTCTTGCCTTCCACTAAATGCCTACAGAACATGATGAGTTAACTGAACACGCATCAAATTATAATTATAACTCCATAATGATAAGATGATCTATTAAGACATAAGATGATCACTCTGCCAAAGATATATTAAGAAATAGTGATCCACAACAGCCATCCAGTGGGTTGGTGTCACCTGGTGCGGTAACTCATGTTGTCACCCCGCCATTGACCTCCTCCCATTTCACGCCATACAGAATCCTTAGTAGTGCTTTTTCCACTAATGTTACTTGTAAATCATAACTCCCATATACCACTGAACATAATGCTAATAGTTGTGACGTAAACAACTAGAAAAATTAAAATTATATCTTCCAATTACAATATCATATGCACAACCTAAATGTATTTACATACACATAGTGAAGATTTGTTTAAAATTTGATGTTTTATTTTATTTATTTATTTTTAAAAGAAAGGAACTACAGCTTACACTTGACAAACGATGTAAACATAATCCTTTTTTCGGATTAAATATTCTGCTTGTAAACATTCAAATTAACTTGAGGAGAGAACATTAGGCAATAATCCAAATCTTATAAACATACCTCTCATGCAAAAAAGAACCTCAGATTATATTTGACAACACTATATAAGTTTCAGGTAATACCTATCCCTATTACAGCCATTACTAAACTTATCTCTACCTTCTCTTTTAATTGCTTATTTATATATTGTGATTTGAGTCTTTTCTAACTAATTATGATTTTCATTATCCTCTGAATTTGTCATTCCAAATTTTGTTCACTTTTCCCCATTTTTATAATATCTCTGTTCAGTTTTCCCATTCAATCTCAGAGTCAATTTGTCCATACTCAGTTAGTAAAATTTGATGTTTTTAAAGAAAATTAAAGAGAATATTTTTTTTAAAAAATCATTTTTTTAAAAAAATTAAAATTAAAAATTTTGAAATTTGAAATGTTAATTTTGAAAATTCTGGAACCTCTCCTTTCTCCTCCCACCGAGGTTTACCCAACTCCCACCATCTTTTAAAGCATTTTAACGGGAAACAGATGAATGCCACAAACTGTTTCTGCCACAAGGTAGATGTTTAAGGAGCAGTTGTGTCACCGCCTTATGATGTTGCCTGGTGCAGTCCATACCCCCTGCACCCTCCTAGTGATGCCACTGACTATAAGAATGAAAGAAAGTAGAGCTTGAAAAATTTATTCTTTTTGGACTGTACTTCCCAGAATCCATGAGTCAGCATTGTTACTAGATATGCCTTCAGAAGACATGAATGAATTCTTACATGTTCTGAGTACATATACCCATTTGGGATGTTGTAACATCAGCCAACAGTGCATCAGGGAAATTGGACTCATAAACCAGCATTCGCACAGAAGGGAAATTTTATTGAACATGTAACGATCCAGATATAAACAACGATTGCACTGAGGAATAGCAAATATTAAACACTACATGCAAAATAGAACACACTTGTTTTAGGATGAGGAGATGCTAATTTAAGTAGTTTGAAGCTGTAGGGGTTGCTAAGCAGAGGATGAAACAAGAGAACGAAGTTCAAAAGTACTTTCCTTAATACTCTATTCACACACACACCAGGGAAAGAGGGGACAGTTTTGGGAAGTTGCAATGTACAGCCTTCAACAGACAGATTTAAGAGATTGGGAAGTTACCTCTACTGGAGTTGTGAGAAGCTGGGGAGCACTTCTGGCTGGAATAGTGCAAGGAAAAGAGGAAAAGAAGCTAAGGCCCTCCAAGCCAGAGACGGGACTTTGAGAAAGGGGATGCACTAACAAGATTCTCTTGCCAAAATCCTGGATTCTGGGGGTTCTGAAAAAGTTACTTTAGCTCAGCAAGGGGGCTCCAGAAAGAAGTAGGCACCTGAATCTCTTGCTTCAAGTGGACCCTATCCCAGAATGTTTTCTTTCAATTTGGATTCCTTCTTAAAGCATCTTTTTAATGCAGGGGGAAAATGACATCAGCAAGCTTTCTAAAACAGCGAAACTTTTTCAGACAAAGGGGGTCTACCTAGACTTCCTCGGATACATTATCTATACTTGGTATAACCAAAGGTGATAATGGCTCAGACAAGCACTTACCAAGAAAAGACATTAGGTCACTCATCCTTGCTCCAAAGGTGACAATTCCTATCATGGCCAGAAGGAGGTATGACTGCCTGCATGAATATCCCTCCATACCAACTAAGAACACCACCAACAATATCTGGACAAAATGCAGGCCTGTGACTAGTATCACCATTTTTTCCTCCTGTATATTTTCAGCACCTTTGCCTGATGAAGAAAACACTGGTGCTTTAAAAGCTTGCAACATGTATTTTGTGAATTTCAGACAGCCTAATAAAGGCATCACCTTTTTTGCAAATTTTGGGTGTTATTGTACTTTGCTATATGGCCAATATGGCTATCCCTGGATTTGTAATGCATTGTTGGCCAAATGCAGGACCACATGCTCAGAGAGAGAGAAAAAACCTTGGTTGTGGGGTATTCAGTATTCTGTTGTTAATGAGGATACTTAAGAAAACTTGATGATGGTAGATAATGGAGGTTAGCAGGTACACGGGCTACAAGATTTGACCAGAAGAGGTCTTTTCAGCTAACCTTCCTGTGTCCTTCACCAGACAATCAAAGGTGTTTTCATTTTAAGACATAGTCATGTACATCTAGGCAAAGATGTTGTGCCAATCTGGCTATTTCCTAGCAGCCTACTCATGTTGGCTTTGGGATTCTGGGACTTATTGTCCAAAAAATTATCTTCCAAGCTCAGATACCAGGAGATCCAGTCAACCACTTATTATAGGGGTTGGTTACTAATTGAATAGGGGAGTTCCTAACATCATCCTGCCTCTCCCTCCAAATCTTAGTCATCCATTGTAGAATATCTTGTGTCATATATAATAAATACTGTTTAGGAAATGAATATACAAGAATTTGGTCTCCCTCCCTCCCTCTCTCATACACACAGACACAGAACCAAGATAATTTTCTAGAAAATTATTGTTGCCAGAAAAAAAGGGGGGTGAGAAGGAGAGAGAAGTTTATGTTCCATGTAAAAGTATTCCTCTTCAACAGTTTCTGATTATTAGTGCTAAATTGAGCTCAGCAAATGAGCACCACTATTTCAATGACCTCGGATTTTACAAGCATTCTGAGACTAAGAATTAAGATGTAATATGCACATAAAAATGTAGCATGGAGGATGAAAATGTAGGAAGGGGCTGGAAATGCCTACTAGTCCCAAGGCCTTGCTTCTTCCTGGCAGTCAACTAGTATGTGACTTAATCCAGTGCCAGGGGCTGTCCCTTGGCCAGAGCTGTTTTGTTTTTTGGGTTTTTTTTTTTAAATGATGGCACATGGGGAAAAGTCAACCTTCTTTTCAATTTGCCATTCTATAGAGCTTCTCATATAAGAAGTTGTTTTATACATACAATTGGCCCATCTAGGTGAATACTGTTCACACTGGCTAGTGACTGCTCCTCAGGGTTACAGACAACGATTATCTTCATTTCCACTTAGAGATTCTGATCACTGTACTGGGACTTTCTGCACAGGAGCATGTTCTCATCCAGTCAGTTATGGACTTCTCCTAGTTTATGGTGCTACCCCTCTTCTCCCATTCTGTTTTTGTTTTTTTGGTAGAATATCATTGACTTCATCCTATGGCTATAAGCCGCCAGAGCCAAAATGTTTCATTTTCTACACCAGCCTTCCCCAGCTTGTTGTCCCACAGAGAGGATGGACTATGTTTCTCATACCTTCCAAGACAGGAGGAGTCCATCTGGAAAGCAACAGGTTGAAGAAGGCTATGCTATACCACCAAGGTAGCTTCCCAGAAGAGGAAGTCACTAGTCTGCTATCCTCTGCTCTTGGGCAGTCAGAGCTGGGCTATGGGAAACTATCTGGAATGAATGTGGAATCATTCCTTTAGCTTGTTCTCATTGTGAGTTTGGGTTCAAAAGTGACCACAGCAAGAGGACAAGCCAAGAGACAAGACTAGAGAACAAGCTAAAGGAAACACTGAAGGAGATGAGAAATAACACTGAGTTTAAGTGTACTGTGATGACTGAGCAACCTTTCCCCTGGATAGAAAGTCTGCATATACTAGTTCCAACTCAGGAAGAGCCAAAGACATGTCAGCTTGAGTGGAGTCAGCCAGGAGATTACTACACACACCTCTTAAACCATGATTAGACCCAGAAAAGAAGTGGCTTTTGTGATACTTATCACATGATGTCAGCTCTAACCAGCACTTTAGGGCATCCCTTTTAATTGATGGAGAAACCTGTCAATGAGCTCACAGTCACACTAGATCCTAGGTGGGAAATGTTGCAGCTGAGACAGTTGCAATATTGTCCATCATGTGTTCTCAATGACCCTTCCTCTTCCCTGTCCTCTGTCCCTCTTGCTATTCCCAAGCAGGCTTATTATCTTTAATTTTTTCTTTCTCTTTTAATTAACAAACAGAACTTTGGAATTGCATGACAAGTGAAAATAAAAATAAAAATTTAAAAATGGAAAGCACGTTCAATAGGACATAGGGCAGGGATGGGGGTTAAGGGGGAGTCAGGAAAATAGCATGATGGCAGCAGTCATGCAATTACCAAGATGTATGTTGATGGCTATAATACAAACAGGTATAATTCTGTTTTCATTGACAAGCATAATTGCAGCAAGAACAGGACTCATGCAGTAAAGTTGAAAGGTTATTCTCTGAGAGGTTGCAGCCATGTGCTTCAGCATATTAGGAAGCAGTTAGCTGTTCTTTATACTTTACTAAAAGCTGTAGTTTTTCAGTTCCCATTGTAACACAGTGATTAGCAGTCAGGCAGAGTAATCCAACTGCCAGGAGAAGATACTGCACTTATAGATCAATGGCTATCAGATAGTATAAGGAACCAATGGAGGGTAATCCACCTTTCAAATGTTGTGCCTGACCAAACCATTTTCCATATGAAACTTTAAAGTTAGCAAAATAGGCCATATGTTTGTCATGTTGCCAAAAAATCACTATGTTTTGGGGGTCTTGTGAATGTTAATAAAATACATTTCAGCAGATGGTAAGAAAATCCAAGAATGCCCACTGCTGCTCATATTCATTGTCACATGCGACAAAATGTCACAATGTGACAAAATTAAAATGCATTCTGATCCTAGAAAGAGATTCCTCCTAGAAGCTTGCAATGACTTGGTTGATTTCTATATTAGGTTAAGACAGGCCTTTATTGATGCATTCTTTGTCTATGTTTGCAAAGTGGCAGGAACAAAATAATGAGTAAGTGAATAATAACATGAATGCATCCACAGCTTCTGTTATTTGCAAAATATATTCTGGTTTCTGACAATACATATATTCGCGATGACATATATGTCACCATGGGTGAGTTCTGCGAGTTAGTACCAGCTTATATATTAATAATGTCATATATCTGTAAGTGAGGGGCTGATAATCTTTCCAGGTTTCTGTATAATTTCTAAAAATTCTTGTCAGAACCATTTATAGCTCATAACATTTTCTGAGGGCCATGAATGAATGTCCCATTCCCACCTAGGTCCATGTTAGGTGCTATAAAACCAGTGTTCTGCTGGGTAGGGTGTAGCTGTGACAGGTTAAATTTATATTAATGTTCAAAACTGTCTAATTTATTACATTCAGATTTAGATTGATAGACAAGACTACTTATCAAAAAGCAGTCTTAGGAAGCTACAAGTGTAATTGATGGTTAAGCTGAATCCATATGAGTGTTATGTCTCTTCCTAGACCCTTGTTCTGGTATATGACACAGACAGTGAGGCAGACGAAGAGGGTGGCAGACCTAGTTCTTAGGACCCAAGGGCAGAGCAAGGTGCCCATGCTGGAGACAAAAAGGGATAACACCACAGCAACCACAAGACAGAGGAGATTATCACACGTGACGATCGCCAATGGCATAGACACACAGTTAACCATCAATGACGGATCTTACCACATTCCCCTGTGGCTATCCCCTGTTATCCAATGTGACTTTGGATTTTTTTTATTTTTTATTTTTTGGCAAGATAACCTAATTACCTAGTTAGTTACAATTACTCTGAATAACAATCATTAACTGTATGAGGTCATTTTTGATTGCCTAATTTCAAACCCATAGAAATCTTATAAACACAGTGACTAGTTTTTATGGCCTATATTAGTGGTACAGATTAGGCAAATCCTAGAATGGTATCTGTTACATATTTTATTTATTTATTGTTTAGTCTGCTATTTATCTGTGGAATTTAAAGTTATGAACATTGAGCTGGGTAGACATAGGAAATTATCGCATTTTAAAAAACATGACTTATCCCTAATGGGATACAGTCACATTTATTATTATTACCTGGTTTTATTGCACTCAAAATCTGAGCCTGATCCCACCTCCCAATTTTCAGAATTTCAGGTTTGATGTGATTGTGGTAAGGAATTGACTGAAATGTTTGTCTGTGAATTCATTGCCCATATTTGTGTCATTGTTTTGCTGTGAGAAGAAGAAGATGTCAAAGGACACAGATTCCCTTTGCTCCTTTCCCTTCCAGTGGCAGTGTTCAGTGATCAAGAACAAAATATGGGACATGTCCCCAATTTTTGTAACTTATGGGTGTCATAGGTCTGTTTCTATTTGGCATAAAATTTGGCTTTGAGTACTGTATACTATGGCAGGGCTGTATTTTGATTATCTCACCTCTAAATGAACCCCTTCCAGAAACCATCAATGATTCATTCTTTGGGAGCTACAGATGCTATTACATTAACTCTTGACAAACATTTAACAAAATATGGTTACAGAAAGTAGTGCAAGATTTAATGTATGAAAGAAATTAGCTAGCCTAAAAGCCACCAGAATCATTGTGCCGCCACATGATTTAGTACAGTTTTAGATTACCACTGCAGCTGTATGTTCCACCCTAGAGATGGAGCTGGCCTACACCACAAATTCAGAAATTATGAAGCTGTCGAAAGCATACACATTTCTATTTCTCATGAAGGTTCATGTTCCTAAATAAGCTGCTGATTCAAGATCCAGCTGGGATTCCTTTTCTCTTAAACATCTGAAATAAAGGTGGAACATGGCAGTCCCAGCTCCAATGACCAGAGTAATACCAGCACAGTTATTATGTTGTCCAGTCACTCAGGCCCTCTGCTATGTTGGAAACATTGACTCTGACTTTCAGCAAGCAAGAGAGAAAGTCAGCAGCTTGATGAATGAAAGGGATAAAACTCTTGCATCTACTTGAATGGAAATAAATTTTTGCATGTAGAAAAAGAAAAGTGGCCCTAACTCCCCAGTTTTCACAGGTTGTATCCAGGGTACAAATTCTCCAGTCTGGGTGGGCTCATGTCCAGGCAAGAGGAAAGGTCTGTTAGCACATCTCCAGATCAGCTATTAAAGTATTTGCTTGCTCGAATTTCTAAGGCTTGAGTGCATTAGAGCCCTAGAAGAAGAGAATTCCAGCTACCTTACCAAGCTACAAATGCCAGGTTTCTGCAAGATGGAGCCACAGAGGTAAAAGTCTGGCTTAAAGAAAACAAACTCTAAAAAGGGAGTAACAGGTCCCTAGAAAATTAGTATAACTTTTAGCATCTGGATGTCAGGGTGAAGAGGAAGGCAGACGTGTCATCTGAGCAGTCTTTCCTCTATGTTGTCATAAATTTTATTTTCATTCATATTACAACAGTTGTTTCTAAATTAACACCCTAATTGTATCAATTAGTGTATAGAAGCATTAAAGGGGCCAGTGGTTTGAGCACTGGATTAGGACTAGGATACTGGGAGACCACCGTTTGAATCCTGGCTCAGCCATGGAAATCCCATGGCTGGTCTTTGGAAAGTCATATTCCTTCAGCCTTAGAGGATGGCAATGGCAAATTCCCTGTGAAGAAACTTGCCAAGCAAACCCTACCATAGGGTCACCATAAATCAGAACTGGCTTGGAGGCACACATAAACAACAATGCAAGCATTGGGCATGTTTGTCTTTTCAATTCATCCCTTCTTTGTCCTCTTTTACAGTGATGAATCCCTCCTTACTTGCTCAGAAGCCACTCTGGGTCTGCAAATAGCCCTGGAATTCAGAATTACTGGGAGAAGGGAAATACAAGCTGCTGTAGTCTATATTTCAGAGAAAGAAACAGACAAAACCACTTCTCTGTATTCCTTGCCTAAGAACACCTTATGGAATTTATGGGGTTGTCATAAGTCAACAGGTGACTTACACACAAACACACATGTACATGCAAAGATAAAGGGGCAGTTTTACACAAGAAGCTCACATCACATGCCCAAAGGTCAAAACATCTTGAATACAATTTCAGGATTTTATTTCTAAAATGTCTAACCAGACTCTTCACTTTTGTGAAGCATTGTTGTTACTATCCATAATTTTGCAGAAACAATCAGGGCTTGAACTGGTGGTGGAGGGAACATCTTTGGTCCCTTTTCATACTAGCAGCAGCAAGGATAGAAACTGCTCACTAGTTGAGATACTAGAACAAACTACCATACTGCAGATTGTTAGAGTGTAGCAAATAGTTTTCTGTGAAAAACTGACCTGCTAGTTGAAAACTTTATCCAATAATGAGAACAGTAACTACTGTGTAACTTGATATTCTTTTATTGCCTTTGCTAACAAGAATACTTTCCCATTTAAGCCACCATTGCATATAGCAAAGTTCTGACACAATGGATTTTGAAAAATATAGCTAGACTGTTGAGTCAAGCAACCATCTGGGTGAATCACCCAATTGATCTAAGCAATGTTCTTGCAAGTTTATAACTCAGTCCTTAAAGTAGTTCTGGTTTAGGGGTTGCCATGTAGTTTCTGTGTTGTTTCTTTACTTTTTGATGTGTTTCTGCTTCTGTTGAAACTCAGGAGGTATATAAAGAAACTACATTGCATTTGAGGAAGTCTTAAATACCCACAAATGCACCAAATCCCATCTGATCTTGGTCAACCCTGGTTAGTACTTGGATGGAAGACTGTCAATGAATAACAAGTGCAGAAGGCTATATATCAGAGGAAGGAATTGGCAAAACCCACTCTGAGTATCTTCCTTGCCGAAGAAACCCTTATGAAATTCATGGTGTCATCAACAACGTCTTGAAGGTAGACACGCACACATATACACTTGGCATTTGGGAATACAATGTTTCTTAACTCACAAATTCTTTTTCCTCCTAAACAAATGGCCATCTTGGTAAAGACAAAAAAGGATGCCTGTACAAATTCAGTGAAAATGAATGGACAAACTGGTTGCCAGTTGAAATCAAATTGTTGCTGGACAAAAATGAAGCAGAGAGAGTGGGGGGGAAGGAAGGAGAGAGAACGTGGAAAGAATAGGGAGGCAATGGAATGTATTCCTCTATGTAGAGTCACATAACACAACCACATTTCACAGCTTCCTGCTATGGTTACAGGCCTAATAATGCTCCCTGTTGCCAGGAGATACTTTCATTTGATTTTTATGTTGTTAGCGCCTATTGTAGTACTGCTCTTGGCATCTCTTGCTGAAAATTAAGGTGGGAGGTTTTACAGTACATTTAGAATGAAGATTACACCATTGTGACAGGAAAGTGATCCACGGAGTTTTGACTTAATGAAAATTTGGCTTTGTGATTTTAAAAAGAAAAAAAATGTTTTGCATTACCTATCCCAGGATGGGCTTCACAGATATAATTTGAACCGAAATTGGGCTTTCCCATTCTTTGCAAAGTATGGCAGAAGTCTGTATCAGGTCCAATCTGGGCACAGAGGTGTGTGATAAAATCCATTTTTAAACAGTTTCAGCTCGTGCCCAGCTCAGTAGAAATTGCTGTGCGATAATCTCCTAACATTGATAACCTCCAATGGTTTCCAGATTTTCAGAGAGATTTTCAGAGATTTTCAGTTACAGTCAAATTGACAGCTATATCTTTCCACTGAACTAGAAATCTGAATATTTCATTACTGATTCTTCTGTTTTCTGAATAGCAGGAGATGTTAACCAAACAGTGTCAGTATCACCATCACAAACACAATATATTTTAGATCACTGTATAGTAATACTACAGGGCAGCCTTGCAAGGAGGCGGCTTTGCATGCAAATATCTCCTGGTAGGGCTAGGAAATAGCTCTGTCTGAAACCCTGGATAGCTGCTGCCAGTCATGTAAAATATATTGAAGTAGATGGACTAAGGGACAAGGTCTGTGAAAGACAGTTTCCTGTATTTGCCATTTCAAAAATATCTGCAGCTTTTCTTTCTCCTCCTTTTTGTATCTTTGCTCTCTAGAAGTATTTCTGCCACAAAAATGAGGGGAAGCGTATGGGATTTATAAACACAAAGAAAAAAAATTCTCAATTGATATAAAATGGGTGTGAGTAGAGAAATCATCCCACCAGACACTCTTTTAATTTAAAAAATGGTTCATCCTAGACTATTGCCACACTACAGAAATAAAGCATTTTGGTATCACTTTAACTTTCATGGCTCAGTGCTATGCAATTTTGGAAAGGCAAGGCCCTGTACATTGGGCTATCTCTGTACCGAGTTCGGAAACATCAGTTAGTTCAAAACATAGCAGCCAGATTAATTACTACCGTGTTTCCCCAAGAATAAGACAGTGTCTTATATTAATTTTTGCTCCCAAAGATGCCCTAGGTCTTATTTTCAGGGGATGTCTTATTTTTCCATGAAAAAGATTTCACATTTATTGTTGAATTAAAAAAATGAACATTTATTATATGCTGTATATATATTTATATACAAAAACTTTGCTAGGTCTTACTTTGGGGGGAGGCCTTATATTTACCAATTCAGCAAAACCTCTATTAGGTCTTATTTTCTGGGGATGTCTTATTTTTGGGGAAACAGGGTAGGACACCAGGAGTGACCATATTACCACCAATGTTAAAATCACTCTGTGGCTTCCAATTAGTTTCCAGGCAAGGTACAAAGTGTTGGTTATTACCTTTAAAGCCTGACATGGTTTTGGTCTAGGTTACCTATAGGATTGCTTCCTCCCATTTAATCCACCCTGTACACTCAGATCCTTTGGTGGACATATACTCCAGTCAGCCAGAACTAGCTGGTGACTGTCAGCCAGAGGACTTTTTGTTCAGCTGAGGAATGATCTGCTGGAAGAGATTTGACAGCTGAATATGCTGTCCAGATTTAAAAGAGCATTAAAGACCAGTCTCTTCCAGAAGCCTTATCCAAATGATTTTCAAATTATGAATGATAAAAGTTAAACATGGATTGTTTTACTATGTATACATTGTATTTGTCCTTTCAAATTGATGTGTGTTTTAACTGATGTCTTATAACTGATGTTGTACAGGAGATGTGCGCAGCCTACATCCTGGACATTCTTGTAGGTTGAATGCTATAATCGTCCGCCGTCTCTGCTATGCGTACATGTGCACCCACTATTGAATTTTCTAAACTTTTAATTTTTTTGTGCTGGCTGTGTGCTGTAATAAACTGATGTTGTACTATTATTTGTAGTTTGGTGGGGCAACAGAGATCTCTGACAGGGAAGGCTAACTATTTCACAAAAATACATGAAATACAGAGGTTTGTATATTTAAAAAGCTTTATTCCTAGTTATGCCACCTCTTTCCAAAGTGAATTTGTGTAAGGAAGCAAGTTGCATCTGTCACTCATCTTTCTTAACCTGCCTTTCAGATGGACAATGCTACTGGACTATTAACAATGACAAGCACATGAAAGTTAAGAGCATGAAAGTATTTCTACCCTTTCCCATGGGTAAGATGTGAAATTTACTTTTCATTCTGCAGCCAGTGTCTGGGTATTGCACACAAGCTATTTGCATAAAGAACGGAGCCAGAGGTTTCCAAAGTGTTGTTCAGAGAATTACAGAGTCAAATTAACTGCTGTTTATTTTTACCACACCAAGAAGAGGAGAGAGAGAGAAAGCTGCCCATTTCCCTGCCAATTTCATTAACTAAAACAAATCACAGCTGGAAAAGAGAAAAAAGAACAGAAATGTCATTTGCTGACATTGTCATTCCCGGCTGCCCAGTAAATAAATGTAACATCTATTTGTCACCATGGAAACAACCTCTGTGGTCCAAAGGATGCAAAACAGACGTGCTTGTGAAGTCCAGAAACCCAAGCAAGGCAATGAAGCACAAAGTTGAGCATTTGTTAATGTTCCAAATCTTCTTCAAATGTTGAGGTTATTGTATTTTACATTTTAGAAAGTCTGGAACAAAACCTGTGCTTCACCATCTTCAAATTCTCACTCACTTTCCCCTTTAATCATAAGACAGACATTTTTGTATAGAAGTATAGTTGTAAACATTCATGTTGTTACCACCGCCAGTCCCAGATGAGATTTAAATCAATCTGACATGCTTCCACAGATGATTCCACAGTTCTCATCTATGCAGGTCTAGATTATTTTTACACAAGTTTCTAACTCAGAAATACTGAAAAGTAGTACTGGGCAAATTATGGAAAAGTTGCTTTTTTGGATTGCAACTTTCCCAATCCTATGTTTTGAAGAGTTTTTCTCCACAAAAGTAACTTTTTCATGTTTTTTGTGCCGGCTTCAACATTTTTAGAAGGGGACTTGTGCAAAGTGCTCTCAGATGGCTATTCACTCATTTTTTTCTCTTCCATATACAGTCAGCACAACTTCTCAGAGGCAGAACCTCTGGGAACTGAAGGCTACTGTTCCATGCCTTTATTCTTGTCCTGGCTGCTTATGTGCCTTCAAGTCACCTGTTGACTTATTATAATGCCACGGATTTCAGAGTTGTGGCTTCCTTGAGTCCATCCACCTGTGTGGCCCCATGAATTTCATAGGGTTTTTTTAGGCAGGGAAATTTCAGAGGTTGTTATTCCAGTTCCTTCCTCTGAAATAGGACCTGGTATTCACTAGACATTTTTCCATCTAGGTACTAACTAGGGCTGATCCTGCTTAATGTACAAGATTTTAGGAACTGATAAATCTATCCATTTTAGTTTCTCATTTCTCTGTTCTTCAGTTCATTCTATCCTGTTTCTGCACCCACTTGAAGCAAACAGACAAAAAGCTTGCTATGTTTGCTTTACTATGATGGTTTTACGTATGCAATTTTGTCAAATGTATGCAATTTTGCAAGCACTTCTCAATATGAACAAGTATTTATTTTCACAAATGTATGCATTTATCTATGTATTTATTTTTCTGGTGCTCACACTTCTGTATACATTTCATCATTATCAAAGAATAGCAGTATCAAAGAATAACCAGTTTACATAGTGATTTGGGAAGTGCAAATTTGATGGGTTGTGTCATTATTTTTAGCAAAACTCAACTCAAATAAGATTATTCCTAGTACTCTTTATGATAGGAAAGGCAGGAAGAGTGAGAAGGAGAAGGATCAAGAGGCTCCAAAGAGTAGGAATGCACATCTTTGTTTATTTCATCACCATATGCAACACTTTGCAGCACATTTTACAGAATCCTATCTAATGATCTTACATAGGAGTATTAGAAGGAATTATACAGGCTCCCCAGGGAATTTCCCATGAAGATGCAGAACCAAATCCTAATTGATGTAACCCAAAAGCCTCAACCAGACACATTCTATCTATTACCCAAAATACATAAATAGGGCAACCCTGGCCAAACGATTACCTCTAGCATCAGAACAGTCACAGGTGGTACCTCCAGATATGGACAATGGAACACACTCTCTTGGAGTGTAGTGGAGTCTCCTTCCTTGGAGGTCTTTAAGCAGAGGCTGGATGGCCATCTGTCGGGGATGCTTTGATGGAGAGTTCCTGCATGGCAGGAGGTTGGACTGGATGGCCCTTGTGGTCTCTTCCAACTCTATGATTCTATGATCCTTAAACCACATTTTCTCCAAATTGTGAGATATCCTCAAAAAATACTTACAATCAGTACTTATTTTTACACACAAAATCCCATTTTTTTTTCAAGAACATGGTTTTCTGAAAAAAATTAAGTAGAAAAATGTGGGGAAGGTACACAGGGATGATAAATCTCAGTTTTCTGATTCCCAATGAATATCAAGAATAATGAAACAGGTGGTGGTGGTGGTGGTGCTATGGGACACTCAAAAGTTCTCTTGCAATGACAGGAAATGGTACTGCTTCTATAAAATATGTACTGGAAAGTGCACAGATTTCAGCATGGAAACTAAAAACTTTGCAGCTTTCATTGTGGAAAAGAAATTATACAGATGGCATAATTAGTCAAACTGGCAAAGGCTGCAGCCATGAAGATACATACCTTTTTGCATTGTTTGATTGATATCGTGTGGAATTTAGTTTTGCCTGTTGTCCACTGTTCTTGGCTATGTAGCAAAAAAAGTCAAAACCTTCCAATGTAAGCAGGTAGGTTGTGTTTTTTTCCCCTCAGAAATTTGCAGTTTTATGTGCATAGTTAAAAGACCTTGAGTGTAACTTTGTCTAGCAAACTTGTGAAGTCCTCGGTTTTCAAAAAATTATATTGTGCCAGGAATGGAAAAAAACTTGTTTTCCTTACCATGTAAATTTCTCAAGGGGCTGGGAAGTCCAAATTCATTAAATTCATCTCCAATCAGGATGTTGATGAATTCACATCCCATACCTATTTCTGTATGAGAAGAGATTTTTATGTAGGGAATTTATTTTTCTGCACAAAAACAGGTTTCTTGTGCAGAAAATAACTTTTTTTCTGGGCAAAAAAAAAAAAAAAATCCCATGTTTGACCATGGACAAAGGTTGCAAAGAAAAAGTCTCAAGTGACAAAAAAAATGGTTTTTTGCTGCGTCTCAAGAGTAGGAACAGCCCCTTTTCATTAGTGATTAGAAGACAGATAAATATTCTTTACAGACCTACCAAAGACTGAGCAAGGCCTACTCTTGCATCAGCAGGTGCCCAGCAATGCTTCCCGCAATGCTGGCTGCCCTGCTGTTCACCCATCTGCATTCCATTGCAGACATTTTCCAGGCACCAGAAAGAACAATGTTCCTTTTCCCAAATTGCTTTAACATCCAGACAGGCCTAATGCCAGAAATTTCCACACTTTTTGCAAAGTGTTTACTCATGTTTCTCATATTATTATCAGGCTGACTTAGGAACAAAATCTCCTTACACCCTTTTCTTGCTCTTTCTCCGGTTTCCATAAACGATTACTGCTTGGCAAGTCACCCACCCAGACTTACAGCCCACCCCGTACTGATCTTTTGGAAGTCACTGTTATATGTAGCATTGTGTCATTTCAGCTAAAACAGCAGCCAAGCAGTTTGGACAACAATGTGT
Organism: Urosaurus nigricauda; assembly: GCA_034509955.1. Classification (NCBI taxonomy): domain Eukaryota; kingdom Metazoa; phylum Chordata; class Lepidosauria; order Squamata; family Phrynosomatidae; genus Urosaurus; species Urosaurus nigricauda. The sequence continues at coordinate 87,386,159 of JAOEGL010000006.1, forward strand.
TAGCTTCTGCAAAGTAGATTGCAATGAAAAAAGGCATTCATTTTGGCAATACTGTCTGTAACCCAGAGACAGAAAATGCTGAGAAAGCACACTTCTTTCTGTTGCCTGACATCTGGGAACAATATTTTCTCTAGCAAAAGAAATGGAGCACATATGCAGCATCCTTACAGCCTTTACAAACAATTGCACAGTCAGTGCAAGTGACACTGTCACTAGAGCTAATTTTCATAAGTGTCAAGGTTCAATGCTAAAGTTGGACAGTATTTGTAGGTGGATGCCATTTGCCTCTTGGCAGGTAAGGATGAATTCCTGATATGTACCTTCTAGGGTCCAGAAATGCTTAACTGCAAAGTGGCTGGCCTGTCTGTGGGAGGCATCAAAGAAGATTTGTGCCACAACTTCTCTGTGGGGCCCCTAGATCACTCGAGGGAAATAACTATGGATTCTGCCACTCATCCTCCCTTAGGTTCTTGCATTTACTGGTAGGCTGATTTGGACCTAGATTACTCTTTGTTTAATCACACTGTCATAACGTAGGCTTGGATGGTTGTTTCAGCATTTGATCCGTTTTTAGGGGGAAATGTGCCTGCATGTACATTTAATCCACTTTGGTGATTCTCACAAGGGATCATGGGAGTGAAAGCATTCAAGAGGATGCCCAAATGAGATGGAATAAGGAAATGTGCACTTGGGGATATCCCTATCTAATGCCATTATGTGGGTCTTCTCAGACAGGCTCAGGCTGCAAGCCCAGCAGATGCCTTGGATTCATTGCCCTAACAGCTGTAACCAAGGAGGTTATGTTTTAGATCTAACAAAGGGTTTGTTGAGTGGGCTTTAGAGTGCCTTTCTGGAACCACACACCTTTCTGTTGTATTACTAACCTGGCCAACACCTGCTTTCCAGTTTCAGGATTCCCTCCTTCCCCAATTTCCTCTTCCAAGCCATTATTTTTTCAGTCTACAACTCCTTCTATATCATAGTTTTATTTCCCTCACTGTGTGATCTCAGCCAGTCATGGATCATCCACTGAACATACTATGTGCATGGTGCTACATAACCAGTTAGAGCAGTGGTCTCCAAACTGTGCCCTTTAAGAGAATTTGGATTTCAGCTCCCAGAATCCTCAGCCATGTTGGCCAATAGTCTGGGATTCTGGGAGCTGAAGTCCAAAATCTCTTAAAGAGCTCAGTTTGGGGACCACTGAGTTAGAGTCTTGGTTGTTTGCCATCACTACTGGAGACAAAGGAAGACCTCCTATCCATTTTCTCTGGCTACCAGTCTGATTCTCGGCACAAATACTGGTTCTGAGCTGTAAAGCCTTATGCTGCTGGGATCTAGGTTTTTGGAAGGAACATATACTCCTGTATGAGTGGAATTTTTTCTTCTCCATACTGCTTCTGTCGCAGACATGTCTGGTAAAAACTGCTAAAGAACCTCCTTGGTGGCTTCTCCCAGACTCTGTAATTCCCTTCTCAGGCAAACTAGACAGGTCCCTCCATAATGGCATTTCAGGGGCAAGTGAGCAGCTTTCTTTGTTTTGAAGGGCCTTTGGGAACTGTTTATGGGAAAGGGACATTTAATAATTGTGCTGTACCACTTTTCCTTTTTGTTTTTAATGGGTCCTATGCATGCTTTAGTTATACTTTAACTTTTTGTATGATGACAGCTTTTAATTGTACCTGTTTATTTCTTTTTTAGCCTCCTTGAGTTCCAGAGCTGGGGGAAAGGTGATGAAGTTCACAATGATGCTGATTATTAATGGAGGCAGAAATAGGAAAGAAGACAGGGGGAGGGCAGCTGAAAAATCATGAAAAGGAGGAAGAAGGAGCAGAGGAAAGAGCAAATAGCAGGTATGGGGGGGAATCAGATACTATGTATTGAAGTGTAAATGTGAGTGTGAGTCTGTGTGTGCAAATACTGAGGCATACAGAATAGTCTTTATAGTATTATTATTGATGGACCTATTTGCTGCTTCAAACCATTTTTTCCCAAATATAATTGCTTCCTCAGACTGTTTTCTTATGTTGATCAAAACATGCATTTTTGGAGAGTAAGCCATTTGTACTTGTGCAAATGTGAGCAATAACTCAAGTAAAGTGAGCATTCAGAGTAAATGAACACTCTATTTAGTTCAGAGGTAAGCCTAATAGAGTCACTGAGCACAGGATTTTGCCAGTCATGTACTAGCAGTGAAACTTATCAAATGAAGACATCTCCCATTTATTCATTTATATTGGTGCAATAAGGATAAAATGAAATTACTTTAAACACTACAAGATGTTCTGGACATATTGCAAGGTCATACAATAACCAATTGCCTTGCAGTAAGTTAATGCTACTCATACTGGTGACTAGAATAAGAAAATAGCATGACAAATTTATTTTTTAGAAAGAACCAAGATTTCTATGTGGAACCTAACATTTAACATTTGTGTGGAATCTAACACTACTCACAGATTAAGATAAAACATTTCTATCACGCTTCTCTATTTTGGAGTTATTACAGAGCAGAAGTTGGAACTGTGTGGCCAGCCAGATATTGTGGGGCTGCAACTCCCAGCAGCCTTGTCCAACTTTGTGAATGGTGTAGGATCATGGGATTTGCAGACAACCATATCTGGTTGGTCACACAATTCCCACCTCAGTTTTAGGAATTCAACCAGGCTAAATCCCCATGTTTTTGAAAGAAATAAATGTACTGAAAAAGTAGATTCAATTTTCAAACAGTATATATATTGCCATAGTACCACTTTTATAAAATATATAATTATAAAAGTTAAAAAAAACATTTTAAAAGTAAAAACAGTTATGAGTTAAAACAGAATATATTAAAAATACAAACCTTAAAATTTACATTGCACAACATTCCCAGCTCTTATCAGTTTGCAAAGACCTGCCAGCACAAGAATGTCCTTATCTGGCACCAGAAGATCAGCAGTAATGGAGCCATCCTGGCTTCCCTAGAGAGGGAGTTTGGAAGTTTAGGGGCAGCCACTGAGAAGGCCCTCTCTCTTGTTCCCACCAAATGCATCTGAGAGGGTGGTGGAACAGAGAGAAGGGCCTTTCTTGATGATCTCAATACTCGGGGGAGGGGGGCTCATACAGGGACATATGGCCCTTCAAATGGACTGGACCCAAGCCATATAGGTTTTTATAGGTCAAAACCAGCACTTTGCATTGTGCCTGTAAACGAACTAGCAGCCAATGGAGCTGTTGCAACAAGGGGGTTGTATGCTCTCTGTAGCTAGCTCCAGTTAACATCCTGGCTTCAGCTCTTTGGGCCAGTTGATGTTTATGACCACTTATCAACGGCAGCCCCACAAAGAGCACATTATAGTAATTAAGACGGGATGTAACCAAGGCATGTTACACCATAGTCTGACTTCTCCAGGAATGGATGCAGTTGGCGCACATATGAAACAGAACATGGTGCTTGATTTTTATAGAGTTGTTTAGCTGATCTGTTTGCTGTGCAGAGGCAAATTAATTAGGTCCACCCAGAACACAGTTTGCTAGCACCTACAGACAGCAGGGGACATTGCACAAGCCAGCATTTGATTATTGTGATATTCCCTCTTCATTATTTAGTTACTTTTTTAAAAGTAAATAAAATGTATAATTACACAACAAAAAGAATGAGGTTGTGACTTATTAAGTTACAAATGTAATATAATAGTATACTATAAGATAGCTATACTTTCATTATTAGAAAAAAGAATTTATTACAAGCAACTAGTTATTTGTAACCCATTCTTTCCAAGTTCTCCCAGTCTCACCCAAGATCAATTAATGAATTTAAGCTTTTCTCCCTCTCTCTCTAAAGCTTTAACATTTGATATTTTAGCCATATGTCTACCCCTCCCTTGTTTACCCTATTTATTTGTTCATTTAAGAGGACAACATAAGGAAAGTCATCTTTTTTCAATACTAGGGCCACATTTTCCACACAAAATCATCATAGTTATAGTCTGAATAAGTGTCTCTCTAGGTATTAAGTGGCTGAGAAATCTACCCAGCCAATCATCAACAGTGATGTAGAGAGAAACCAAAGATACAAACTGTGCATTGTGTTTAACTAGAACCCTGAGGGCGAACCTATGATACACATGTCAGCACTGACACGCGTAGCCATTTCTGATGACACATGCCAAGAAGGACGTTTAATCCTTGGCTCCTCCATGGCCAAGTGTATTAGCCAAGGATGAATAAGACTCTATTATTATTATTATTATTATTAACCTTTATTTATATAGCGCTGTAAATTTACTCTAGTCGCAAATGTTTCATCCTCGGTTACTGCACTTGGCCTTGCTACGTTCCGCTCCTCCCTACTCTGCTGGTGGAAGTGAGGGCAAAGATCCCAGCTTAACCGGAAGTCCCAGAAATAGACACTGTGATGGACTTCCGTTGTTTTGGCCTACACACCTTGGCCATAGAGTGTCTAATAGGGGAGGATGAAACAAGTTGCTCCTGAGGATGAAACAAGTTGCAAATGTTTCGTCCTCCCCTATTAGACACTTTGTGTCTAATAGGAGGTCTGTAGGCCAAAACAACAGAAGTCCCTCACAGAGCGTCTAGTTCTGGGACTTCCGGTTAAGCCGGGATCTTTGCCCTCACTTCCGCCAGCAGAGCAGGGAGCAGCGGAATGCAGCGGAGGATGCATCTCTGGGGGCCCTGCCATTACTAGTAACCAACAGTTAACAGCAGCAACCATTATCTACTATTCTGGGGTGTCATGGATTTCTAATCCATCATTACTGAGATAGGTGATTTAAACTATAAATATATGAGCTATAAAAAATAAGTGATTAAAACTATAAATAATGTTTTTTTCCCTCAAAGTGACACACTACCCGAGTTATGCTCAGTTTTTTGGCGAAGTCTGAAAGGTTGCCCATCACTGAACTAGAAGATGGTTGCATAACTGGTGAGAGCCAACTTTTTCACCCTCATGGAAGACCATAGTGCCACATTTTTACAGTGGAAATCAGCAGAAAATAGCCCCTCAAAGTCTACACCTGGTTCACACATTTGGGTTGTTAAGGCCAATTTTTGTCTCAGTTGGGAGTCTGGAAGAGTGTGTGCATTTCCACAGAAACTACTAGCCCAGGTGGCATTTCAGGATTTTTTTTTTCCACCTGAAATAAGGAATAATTGGCATTCAGGGGAACTTGTGGGCTGTAAAAAGGGGGCTGAGGCCACAAGCAATCTGCCCCACTCTAGAATATGCTTCTTTGATTTCACACCTTTTAATCTGAAACACATAATAAATGGCTTTTAATAAAACTGTAGATTGCATAGAACTTTACAGACTGGCAAATGATAAATGTTCTGCTTCAAAGATGCAATTCACAATCAAATCACATTATGTATCATTCAGCCTAATTCAGTCATAGTTCTTCTGTGCATCACTTGTATGCTCAGCCACCACTGACTCTGACAATTTTCAAGGAAGTGAAAAACATCTTGTATTCATAATCAGCACATGAGTTACACTGTAGAAATTTAAGGCTGAAATCTTGTTGGACCACAGCACTGGCATAACGATGGCTGTAGTAAAGGAAGGGGAAAGGCCCTGGGAATTGAAGGGCTTTTTAAAAAAACCTTTTAAGGTTAATGATCAGAGTTTGCTGGTAGTTTGAACTCTGCAGTTTAATAAACAACACAGTGACAAGTGTTTTCTGGCTTAGCAGCCCAGGGTTCCACCCCAAACAAGCAATTAAACCAACTTTATTTAGATTTAAAAAAAAAAAAAGGAACATGTACTGATAGGTTCTCCTTAGGGTTGCAAGTCAGAAACAAGTTGAAGCTGCTGCTGCTGTGCTCGCCCCATGCTAGCCAGCACGGCAGCAGTGCAAGAGGCTCCATCGGCCGCATCGGTCCCAGGAGAAGCAGTGGAGGCCCGGCTGAAACGGCGGAGGCCCCGCTGGCCCTGGGACAAGTGGTGGAGGAAGTAGGAAGGAAAAAGAAAAAGGGAGGGAGGGAGGGAGGGAGGGAGGGAAAGAATAGGTCCGCTCAGGACCTTCCAAAGAGGTCCGGGGGCACCGGGTGAAGGGGAGAAGGGCTGCTTGTCTTTCCCAGCTCCAATGGGAACGACAAGTGTGCCCTCCCAAAAAATCAATTCCAAACAGGCCCCATTTTCATAGTGGGAAGGAGGGGCCTTTTGGAATCGATTAAATTGGTGAAGCAGACACGATGCAGGAATGCATTATTCCCTCAGTGGGAATGGGCCCTTTGAAAATAAGGTAATTGTATCTCATAATTGTATCTCTAGGAGCATCCAAATGATGCTGTTCTTGAATGAAATTATACAGAAGATATTCAAACATCTTGTGATACTCTGTTTCTAACATACACTTTTCATAAAATGCAAAGTGACTTTTCCAGACGTGCTGTTTATTGAAGCCCAGGAAGGAGAGTGAATAGAGTAGGTAAAGACCCCAGACTTCAGGCAGCTGCTCACCCATATACTACACAAGGGATGGGAATCATGCAGCCCTGCAGATGTTGTTGGACTACAGCTCCCAGAATTCTTCACCATGAGCTATTCTGGCTAGGGCTAAAGGAAGTTGAGGCCCAGCAAAACTGTCAACCAGTTTCTGACTTTTATATTTCCCACTTGGCCTTTGTCTCCCTTTACCCAGACCAACATGAGACATGTCAAACACCTGTAAGTCACCCCTTTGACTGCCTGAACTGGGTTATTCCTATTCTAAGGTACCCATAGACCTTCAGTATTTCAAATGCTACCTTATCTTGTTACCCAAAAATGTAAGGAACCTGGAGTCTTTACCAACAATATCAGCATCTCCTTGGTATTTGGGGTGGAATTATTAGCTCAAAAGGAGGCCTGTGAGAGGTGAGTAACTTAAGGGGAACTTTCCACCTATATATACCAGTACTCACTGCAGGGAGAGTCTAATTTCAATGTATAAGAGAGTTTTATAAGAGAGTTTTATTTTAGATAGGTGCAAAGGTGCACACAGACACACAAAATGCAACCATAAAAACCATGCAAGGCTAATTAGCGCCGCCCGACTCAACGGGCCGGCGCAGTTGCCGCGCGCGGGAAGCGCCATGTTGGGCTCCCGCCGCGCGGTTCTTCGCGGCAGCCATTGCGGGGGCGGGCTCCCCCGTGATTGGCTGGCCGGGAAGAGAGCGCGGGAACGCAGCCCGCCTTTTTCTGGGACGGACTACGTGTCCCAGAATGCAAGGCGGGCGAGGCGGGCTGCCTGATTGGCTCCTGGCGGCCCGCCTCTCGCCCTCATTGGCCAGGCCAACCGCGGGGCGGGGCTGTTATGACGTGGCAGCCCCGGATTGGCCCTCTGGCCTATAAATTCAGGCTGCGGGCTCAGAGGAACGCCATTGCCATTTTCGGCTCTGAAGTGTTCAGAGCCGAACGAAGAGCTCCGGGTGAGTCGGCCCGGGCAGACGGGGGTCCAGGTGGCCATATTGGATTGCGCCACACGCGGCTGTGGGCGCTTTGGGTGGCCGTGTCCATCCCTCCTTTTCCGCGGTTATTATACCGCGGTTGCGCCACACGTTGCTGTGGGCGCATTTGGTGGCCTCCGCCCCCCCCACACCACGCGGTATAGTTTTAAAACCGCGGTTCTCGGGGGTGTGCGGGTGTGTTTACCCCCCCCCCCCCCGCGGTTATTTTAACCGGGGCCTTTTTCTTTTGGGGGGTTTTTTGCTGGCTTGTGTTTAAGCCACAGTGCGAAGGAGGGGTTAATTTTTTCACTCCTGTGTTCTGTGGTGGGCATAAGCCACAGTGCGTAGAAGGGGTTATTTCTCACTCCTCCTTCGTGATCTTGGCTTGGGGCGGTGATCGCGGCTGTTGCCCTGCTGAGCCCGCCCTCTTTTTTCCTACTAACCCCCCCTTGTTTTTAAGGGTTCTTCTTTGTGGGGGTGTAGACTGCTTATCCCTGTCTCCTGATCTGGACTGCGCTGCTTTTGGGCATTTACGCGAGGGCAGTGATCGCGGCTTCTGCATATTTTAGAGCTTGTAATATCCCGGCTCATTGGCCCATTCAGTCCCCCATTGTCCTCGGTTTCATGGCCTGGTTATTTTCTAACGGGTCCTCCCCTCGGGCCATTTCTGTTATGCTGGCGGGCATATCTTTCTTTTCAAAAGCCTCCGGCCTCGGTGATCCTTGTGCTTCCTTCCAAGTCAGGAGGACCCTGGAAGGGTGGAGGCGTTCCCAGGGTCCTTCTTTGGATGCGAGACGTCCCATCACGCTGTCGCTGCTCGAGCAGCTTGTTGCTGCCTTACCTGTTATTTGCTCTTCTCAATATGAGGCCGGCCTGTTTCGGGCTGCTTTCGTTACTGCTTTTTTCAGGGCCCTGAGGTTGGGGGAGCTCGTTCCTAATTCCGCCAAGGACACCTCCGAGCGTTCTCTTCAGGTTGGGGATGTTTCTTTCACTACGAGTTCTGTTTCCTTATTGGTTCGGAGGTCCAAATGCGACCAACTGGGGAAGGGGTCCACTATTACATTGAACCGCTTTAAGGGATCACTGGTGTGCCCTGTCCGTACCTTGCACGCCTTCCTGGATGTACGCCCGGTTGGTACAGGTTCCTTATTCTGCCACTCTAACGGAGTTCCAGTTACGCGTTACCAGCTGGTGGCAGTGTTGCGTTTGGCCCTCAGACATTTGGGTTTGCCAGCGAAAGAATTTGGGGGACATTCTTTTCGGATTGGGGCAGCTACTTCGGCTGCTCAAAGCGGACTGGCATCTGACTCTATCAAACATTTGGGACGTTGGAAATCCAGGGCTTTTCTGGGTTATATCCGCCCGGACCGGGACCTTGCTGAGGGTCATTGAGTGTTTTGTTGCTCTATTGGTTTGTGCGGAGCCTGAATGCGTTGTGATAGGGTTGGCGGCAGGCGGTTCGTTCCTCACCGTCTGTTTGGCGGCAGCATAGGCCTGGATCTGGGGTTAGGGGTTTCCAGGGCTCGATGGCTCTGGATCGGGAGTCCTCGCGACCCGGGTGTATGGAGCGTGCTGATGTGGCCAGTGCGGGGGCTACAGTCAGTTGACACCCGGTGACTAGAGTGCCTTGCAAATCGGTGGGTGGAGCACAGTTGCCCGACTGTGCTTTAGGGCGGGGCTTGGCACCTACGTCATCCCGATGCTTGGCTATAAGCAACCATTCATTAGCCAACGGGGGTTTGGCTGATGTCCAGATCCAGACCTTATGCTTTGGGCCAACCCTATTGTTTATGCTGGTATTAATAAAGTTGTGGCCATGTTCACTCCAACCTTGTGTATTGGTGCTTTATTGTGGCGACTGACCTGCGAGGCAACAGAAAGAAAGGTGTGAAAGGTTCAATAGTGAAAAATCGGGAATTAGAAGGGGTGATAATTACCAATCCTGAAGAAAGAGATCCATGGGAGATGAAGAGCAGCTCAGATAGAGCCTGAAAGCTATACAGAGAATGCAGCTCCAGTCTGTGGAACAGAGCCTCAGTCTGTAGCAGTGAATTGGCCTTGTGTGGGGCAGTTTATATCCTGTTACATGATGTAACAAAGACTTGATGGTTTTCCCATGGAATTGACACAAGGACTCTGTGACAGCTGATGGCTATAACTCTGGAGTGACAAAACAATGATTGGATAGTTGGACAATAAGGGTGACTAGGAACACAGTGGGGTGGAGGGGCATAGATATGGTATTTAACTGGTTTGCAGCAGGACTTGCTTAATCTTCATTATGAGAGGATATCAAGAAAGCCGGGGGAGGATGGAGCGATCAGCAAACCCATTTTGCATTTATTGTCTTCCACATGTCCTTGGACAAGCATTCCTTTCCCACATGAAACTTTCTAGTATTTCAAATGTAATAATAACCCCTCAAAAACATGTCTGATGCTAGATATCAAATATGAAAATATGAAACCCCATATTCAGCAAGAGGGGCATAGAGTATGTTAACAACCTGCATGAGAAAAGAACCACAGGGAAGCAGCTCCCCACACTTCTGTGGGGAGGTTTGGTTTTGCTGTATCTAACCAAATATATGGGCTACATTGGTTCAGTTCCATGACCACAGTATAGGCTCTTGGCAAAAGACAATGAGCATACTGAGATCCAGATTACTCAGGTTGTGTTAGAAGCCCATGATCACAGCTGGATGTAGTTTAAGAGACTTTTTTTGCCCTTCATTGCCCTATCATCTCTCTCTCACACACACAGACACACACCCACAAAGAGAAAATCATTCCATGGTGTTTTAAAAATCTGTTTTGTTTCTGAGAGGTGGCCCTTTCCTTGTTTATTTCTCAATTATTCCATTCCTCAATCTGTTACAGGTGATATTCTTAATGAAACACTGTGAGTAGAAGAAATAACTTTTACCTTCTGCTGTAATTGATGAATGATGTGTGAACTAATCAGAATACTTTGCTGTAGCCACCATTACAGCAGCTGATGTTAAGCGGCTCAGGAGAGATTTGTTGAATAGCTTCAACCTTTAAGTGCATAGGATAAATGGATGGTGACATCATTATACCTTGACAAATCGAAATTATAGCATTCTCCTTCTTTTCATTACTGAAGGATGATTTATTTCCACAGCTTCAATTTTCATAAAACCATCCATTGTCTCGAAGTTAAAACCTTTTAAAATTGCAATATGCAACTAAAGAGGCTAATAAGCTATTACATATATGCTTTTGTTTTCTTTAAGTTATGCTTATAAATGTGCGTCAATACTGTGTTTACAAAAAGCATGACTTTATTATTAATTTATTTTGTCTCCTGTCCATAGAAGCAATAATTATAATGGCGTCAATATATAACAAACAAAAATGCTGGAACTGTTGTATGACATGCTGATTTGCTACAGAAAATGCTATTGTAATATGAAGGTTTTTTCCAAATAATTAAAAATAATAATTACATCTTCAAGTCAACGTCCAAACTACTAGATTTACAGCTTTTTGGTTCTGTTGTACCCTTAAATAATATAAAAGTGCTGCCTGTGACTCACAATAGGCATGTTCAAAAACTGTGTGATAAATTTTCCATTATCCTTACCCATAGTGGTGGAAAAGTTGCTGAATGTGAAGAACATGAATAGGATGAAACTGATGACTTCCTTTCTTCCATGTGCTCTTTCCTCTACAACTACCCCTTTCCTCTACTACAAGCACTTTCCCCCATATCTGAGCCTATTGATTTCTCTTGACTATAATTGCAAAAAGTAAGTTTTGTTATGGAGAAAGGCAGGGCAGACATCATTGGTTTTCCCTAGAAAGCCTCATTTTCAAATTTTGAGACCTACAAAATGACTGTGGGTCACTCTATACAGGCCACCATTATAGTGATCAGAAGCTGGATATTGGCTCAATACAGACATTTGCAGAATGGGCAAAGTGTTCCTTCAGTTACGAGATGCAGCATTATATACCATTCTTTTGAAGGTAGTAATGACCAAAATAAATTTGTTAAATGTGCCATTCTGTTTATATTTAGAACTCACTAAAAATGTGGGGTTTTTTTCTATTAATTACACTTGGTTTATATATATATATATATATATACACACACACACACACACACACACACACACCCCTTGCAGCGGGGGTGCACTCAAAGAGTTGGTGGATCAGTAAGTAAGCATGCAATCCTTTGCATGTTCAATAAGAAATAAGCCTTGTTAAGTACAAACGTCAGTGGATTTTTGAAAGCTTGCAACACAGTAGTCTGTGTATTTTGGTTGGCCAATAAAGGTAGATTTTGTGGATTTTAGATGATGTTGTACTATGCTACATTTTAAATCATGATTCTTTTAATTATGATTAGTTAAATACTGTTTTAAGGGGAGGGAGGTGGGTATGTTTGGAGGATTTTAACTGTATATGTCTTTAACATGTTGTAACCCGCCCCGATTGCTCGCTCAGAGGGGCGGGTAAGAAATAAATATTATTATTATTATTATTATTATTATTATTACATGACCAACATGGCTACTCTGGATATGTTTACTCCCAAATAGACATGTTAAAGAATCATCTGAATACTTTGAACAATCAAAGTTTTAAGGGGTGGCAGGTCATAAAAAATCCCCAAAAAACCAGAAAAGCTTTCCCAAATGACTGGGTCAATTCCATGATTTAAAAAAAGAAAGAAATTGTTTTTCAATTGTTGTTTTGTTTTTTCACCAGTTCTAAAAACCACCTTTTAAGCAATGGAAATATCAAGAAATGTTGGCAAAAGCAGTCTTCAAAGATAGCAAACTTGTGCCCTTCCCACTTGCTCATTTATGCAAAATGCATCAGGGTTATTAATGATTACCAAAGAGAAGGACCTGGATTTTATATCTCACCTCTGACAAGAAAAGGGAATTAAAAACAGCTCCTGTCTGTCTTCCATTCCCCTCATGAACCAACATACATCATAGCTCATGTGCCAGAGATGGATCTTGCATTCACTAAAGGACAGACTTTATAATCCCAACATGTTTTCTTTCTCTTGCCACGTTTTGGCTGCTAGAAAAGCAGTTTATGACACAGAATTGTCTAATATTGATCAACCCAAATTTACATTAAACCCCAAGGTTGTGCAACATAAAGAGTATACTGTTCCTAAATGTGGCATTACAAACATAACTTAATCTGTTTCATTGCCTATTGATTTTAATGGCTTCAGCATAACTATGGCCAAGGTTAGTAAATACTCTTTCCAAGTGAGAGGTTTTTTTGTTTTGTTTGATGCAGGTTAAACAGTGCACTCAATTTGTGCCCCAGTATGCATTTGTGCAGTTCATGAATTTTCAGAAAGCTGTACAAGAAAGCTAGTCTGATACAAAATGCATTTTAAGAGCTGACATTAAAGTTAATATGAAAGTTCAGAGGTGGGAAATAATTTAAATGCACAGAAGAAGTAGCAATAATGTTGCTAAACCGAGGCAGTGAATTATGTATATATGAAATATTAAAAATGCAAAGCTGATTCTATTTGCATTTGGAATGCCCCCTAGCTGTTACCATGCAAGAGAAAATTGCTTTATGCTGAATTGAAGGGCACACTACTTAGTGCTGTATTTAAGTCAAGGAGAGATATCATTCATTTTTATTCGACCACTTAACTTGTGCTTATGTAATCTGTCTGGCCGCCAAGCCAGTTGTCTTATATTATTTTCAATCAGAGAAAGAGGATATAGAAATTCAGTCATTAAACCTTTATTTTCACCTGCCCAGAGACCATGCTGAACCATATTATTGTATATAAATCAAGGAGTGTCAACAGCTAAGAATACATGATTATTAGCAATGGATGGCTATCTTTGCAGGGGGCGGGGACCACTATATTTTAGTCATTCAGATTGGGGAAGCCTTCTTAACTAAATCCCCCAGTTTAAGTATAAAGCTATACTGGAAACCTATCCAATTTTGGAAGATTTGATTTCCTGGGCAAAATGAATAGGATGAATCCTAATGTAGGGGGTCGACATACGGGCAACTCTGTGCTGCCCATCTTTGCCCTGCATGCTGCCGATGCACTGCCAAAAAGAAGATGCCTAGAGCAGCTTCTTTTTTGCAGCACCACAAACAAGAAAGGGTGCCACCATGATGCCACTTCCTGCCAGCAACCTCTACATGCTGTATGGCGCATGCGTCATCATGGCGGCCCCTGTGTAGACAGGAGGTTACCATGATGGTGCCACCGTTACATGCTAGGGTTTGGGAGCGTGCGGACGCTGCGAGCTCCCAAACCTTAGTTTTGGCCTCAGGGCACCACAAAGCACCCGTTTTTAATGGGCCTCTGCCTTGTTTATTTATTTAAGAGTAGATACATTGAAAGCAATGGATTTTAAGTAAGTCACGATTTCCTACACATCTCAAGTAAGTCATGATTGCAGACTTCACATCTTCCTAACAAGCAGGAGGGTGAAACACCCAAACTTCTAGAGCTTCCTGAGGGAAAATTAAACCATTACATTGGTACTGTAGAGTCCACTCTAGCCAGGTTGTAGATTTTGAAGTTTAGATGTGAGAGTAGAAGAAGATATACCTATTTCATTGTCTGAACATAATCATTCCCTGCTGCTGCTGGAGTGGTCTGTAATAGAAGAGGCAAACAAAGTAACAAAATTCTGTGGTGCAGAAACTACACCAGGATGTGAATTATGTGACCCTCTAGTCTCTAGAAGTCAATGGGTAGCTATCTTGGTTGGACTGCTGGGACATGCAGTCCAGCAACACCTCAAAGTTTGCATGATTCTCACTGCTATACGGGATTTGACATTTCATTTGCTACATCAACTCCCTTCTGGCTGCTGAGGATAAAGTAACTTGGAGGTCTTTCATTCATGTGGTCATCATAGGTCAAAGTCAACTGGAAGGCAGATAAGAACAACAACAAATTCTGGAGCAACAGATATACAATTTTAGATTTTTAAAAAACCCACTAATAACTACAGCACAAATACCACAATCTCCCAACACATTTGCCACATTTGGAGGAGTCCATAGTATCACTTTTTCACTAACTTTTATTTTAACATGTAATGTGAGGACCTTATCCACAATGGCATTAACTCTCTAAAGGCTTTCCCTTGACAAGATTGTCTAGTCATGTCCATAAGCCGAGGGAGCTAGTGCTGTCAAAGATGTGGCCATCATGACTGCATGGGACACTGGTACTTTCCCACCAAAGTGGTACCTATTTATCTTCTTGCACTCAATTTTGTCATTAAAATTTTACTGGTAAGGCATTTTCAGAGAATTTGGGGAGAACTCAGGGTTATTTTTTTCCTATCTTTAATTTGTAAAAAGTAGTTAAAATTAATGATTGAGTAATGTCTTACACAGCATATTAGATAACAACCAATGGCTAAAACTGGAGGAACTAGTAACCCTAACAAATTACTTTTTAAAAAATATTAAGACTTCCACACTCTGTTCATGAGAGCTCATGAGGAATACCATGGAGAATGATTCTGCTGGTCTTCAACATCTGCCACCCTTCAGGTGGCTGTTTAATGATGGGGCTGGATACACATTGGAACATAAGTAAATTATTTTCATGTGTACATAAGTGAACTTTTCCTTCTGGCTGCTGCCCTTGTGCCGGTTTTTCAGCATGCAAGTGGCTAAGATGGGAAGAGGGTTGCCATCATTGCAGCCCACCTTACATATGAAACCATTTTTCGTATCTCCTACTTTGCTGATCTCTGCAGGATATCTAGTTTACCCATGCATTTCCTGTAGTGTCAGCAGCACACATCTAATATTCACTAGCCTTTCTTTTCCACCCAAAGTTCTAATTATGAAACTGTTCTCAATTAAGTTTCCTTTTCAGCTCAGAATTACATTTGTCAAATAATACATGCTTGTTTTCTGAAATACAGGGCCTAAAAATCTTGATATCCTTTTCAGTAATATTTTGTTAATCTTATTAATTTTGTAAGTAAGCATGTATTGTTTTAAGCTTTCTTATATCTCTTTTTCATTAAATTGAGCATCTCATTTACCACCTATTCCTCTAGCATGAAGTATTTCTTAACCATTTAAATATTCCCAGACTCTTTGATTAGAAACATTATTCAGTCAATCAGGATTTTACAGTCTTTAGTCACTTAAAGAGTCTGCCAGAGTCTCATTAATCAGTAGCTCCATCTCTGCTGCATGTTGCCTATTATCCTTAAAACATAAAATGGCTGCTTTGAAGTCTTACGCTCCTATCTGGCTGATAGCAGAAGATACAAAATAGTCAATTCTAAATCAGAAGATGATGGGAGAATGTTTAGGAACGAATACAAGGGTTCTGTCCTAAGCAAAGCACCTGCAACTAATCTGCCTTATGGAGATGCTAAACCTCAAAAGAAAGCATCCAGAAGGTAGTTAATTGCTATTATAGATACAAGTAATTTAAAAAAAATATTTTACACTCCATAAAAATAATTATGGCTGGAAATCACAATCTCACAATCTCTGTGACTTGTTCATATTAATGATCCTTATATATTCAATAGATTAGAACAGGTCTGCAAAATGTATGGACCAGGGGATTTCTGGCTGCCTACAAGGATGTGGAATTATTTCAAGGCTCCTCCGCTGTTCAGCCTTCTCCTGAGGAGAGGACCATGTGGAGGAGGAGAGGGCAAACATTCAGCCTGCAAGGCTCCTCTGCTGCTCAGCTTTCTCCCTAGGAGGTCAGGCAGCAGAGGAGGAGGATGGGCAAATGCTTTATGATCAAAGCTCCTCCACCACCCAGCTTTCTCCTGGGATGGGAAGGAGGCCAGAAGCAGAGGAGGAGGAGGGTGGGCAAATATGTACCTTACAAGGTTCCTCCACTGTTTCACTTTCTCCTGAGGAGAAGGCGAGGTGGAGGATGAGGCTGGGTGAACACTCGCAACACTCCTCCACTGCTCAGCTTTCTCCCAAGGAGAAGGCTGGGTGGTGGAGGAGGTGGACAGCCTTCAAGACTCCTCACCCATCTGACTTTCTCCTGATGAAAGGTCCATCAAGAGGAGGAAGATGATGGAATTAATAATTAGTAAGATTAATTATTCATTACTGATAATTAATATAATCAATTAATTAATATTTAATTAAAACCTATCTTCAGCCCAAAGAAGTTTACCCTATTTTAATTTTGGCCCCTTCCACTGCCAAGCTGTGCAGGTTTGGACTAGAGTAAGGAATAGACAGGGATCCTCTAGTCTGGACTTACAGTGCAGCAGCCGCTGCAAGCAGCAGAAGTCTATTGTTCTGTTGCTTGTGATACAGCAGACTGACATTTACACACACACATACGCACACCATGAGTTATCTCTAGTGCAAGGAGGAATTATGATAGAGTTTCTGACTGTTTCACAGGCAATCACTCATGAGTGTGTGTGTGCAGAAACCTCAGTCTGGGGCATCCAAATTGGCAGTTATGTGCAACAGCTTGTGCCTGGTAAGTCCAGAGTAAGGGTGCTAGGCCAAAAGACAGTACTTGGTTATGTAACCAAAGTGATTCTGTGGCTAAATAGCTGGTCTAGAATCATGACATAGATGGTTGTTTTTGTTCATTTTTAAAACATTTGAATGCTACAAGCTGCTGGCCTGTGATGAAAAAGACATCCTCCGGTTGACATCATTACTACCACATCCATGAAAGCCCATCTTAACAGCAAAAGCCAGCCCTGGAACCTTTTGATATACCTCCTCCACCATCATTGAGGCCACACCAATTAAAAGTTGTCACTATACCTCCAAAAAGAGTGAACTCATTCCAGAATAAACTATAAACATAATGTAATGGAGTGATGTTTTTTGTTACTAGAAAAACTAAATAATTACAAACAACTAGTCACCATGTACTTTGGGTATGACGTTGGGTATGACATTTCTCAGTTCAGGAATATTTGATGGCATCAAGAGCCAGAAAATTGCACTAATAGAAAAACTCTGATTTGGTCCTGTTTTGTTTTGGCTAGAAGGTGGAGGAGTTTCATTGTGTTCCATGCCCTTAGAATTATAGCTAGTAAAATAATTTCCATTCATTGCATATCTTCCTAAGAGTTTTATCTAGCAATCAGGTCTAATTTCCAATGTTTTCTGGCAACTGGCATATATTTAGATAATATAACAATTCAGCGTTTATGAAATGCTCGTTTTCTGTATGAGTAAATATGTGTGAGTTAAAATAATAAATTATATAATCTGTGCCTTATCCCTTTCATAAATCCAATGCAGACTCTCAAAATAACAGGGAAAATAAGAGTGGGAGCAGGAGCTTTACATTCATTTCCTTAGTATAAATCAAGTTTTATTACATGCTAAGTTTCATGATTATGTATTTCTGGTGTAAATGACAATGCGGTATAGAAGATAGGGATTCTGAATGAGGACAAGGACAGAGCAGTGAATCTTTGCTATGTGTATGAGTGGGTTCATGCAAAAGTGCCAGTTTCTTGCTGCTGAACAGCACTATTTTGGTACTGTGAAAAACAATTTTCTAGAGGAGAGTTAAGCAATAAATTTATGATAGTAATCCTATTTCACTTTTGGCTGCCAATTACAGCCCACAGGTTGAAGAAGGTCTTTATGGGCTACAGCTCCCAGAATTTCCAACATGGTCAATGTTACAAAAACTATAACTTTTTCCAAGCTCTGACTCATACCAGTTTTAGCCAGGTCTCCAACTGCATGGAAAGCTCTACTTACATTCAAGTGAAAATGAATAGAACTCATGGACCTTGACACACAACGTGGCATGGTTTGAACTGAAAGCAGCAGAGCTTGAAGGCATGTAAGAGGAAGTGGGAAAGCAGGATCAATGTATGCAACCCTGTGTTCCTATTCCCTATTCATCCTGACAACTGGAGAGGACTTTTGTGGTAACCAACTGAAATACAGCTAAAATGGTTGTTTAAGGTGGGTATGATGGAGTTGATCCATGGATTCAATCATCCCCAGCTTGAAAAAATATTTTTTAAAAATACAAATCTCAAAAAGCAAAGCTTAATTTTGTCATTTTATATACCATTTTACTATATATATATATATATATATATGCATGCCATTTTACTATGCCACTGTATCTAATGGGACTTGAGCATCCATGGATCTTGGTATCCATGGGGGGCGGGATGATTTGAACCAAACCCAGGTGGATACCAAGGGCCCACTGTATTTAGTGTGGTAAGCACTCCATGCAGCAGCTAGTTTTCTGACTTCTTTCTCCCCCAGGAAGAGGTTTGTAACGAGAGAGTAAGACAGAAAAAGGTCTGTGGTTGTTAACTGCTCCCACTGCAACACATTGTTCATACACAGTAATACTGTTAAACCCTGGCCTACTGTTATGTTTAAATTCAACCAGTGTCTCAGGAAGAAGTCCTCCACACCTCATACTACCTGATCCCTATGGCAGGGATTGAACCCAGGACCTTCTTCAACTCAAGCATGTGCTTTTCCACTGAGCTATGGTCCCAGAAAGAAATATATGGAGTGGCTGCTGGTGGCTTCCATGTTAGTGCAGTGGTGGATCTGTTCTATCTTGTAACATGGATTTTGAAGGAGCTTTCTGGAGCGCTGAACATCCCAATTATATATAAGCCGCACACACCAGGGCATGGCTGGTTTGGTCCTGCTTTTCCCCCCTTTGTTAATGTGTTTGCACTGAGGCCAGTAGGAAAAATAACTTCTATGCTTATGGGGCGAGCAGAGCAAATTTGGCTTGGCAATGATGTTTACCTATATAAAATTAGAAATAATTGCCACATGCAATAACAATTTCCATTCCTGGGTGTTATTTCACTTTAATCTTTGGCATAACAAGTGCTGAAACCAGTTGATTAAACCACAGGCCCAAGGCGAGTGATTTGCTTCGATTAATCTTAAATCTTCATTCCTTGACATTTTAATCAAAATAATATAAAATTTTATTAAGTACAATATATATAGTGCATTGACATGCATGGGGTTGGTAAGCAGTGCCAAGAGCGCTATATGGGATGGATTATACAGGTGAAATGTAAGTTTGCTTACTACAAAGCTAAGAGCAGCATAATTGTAACACTGACAAGCAACCTACATAAATCTCTTTCACACAAAACATTTACAGCACTTTAATACCACTTTAAATGCCATGCCTCCATCTTATGGAATTCTGATAGATTCATGGATATTTAGAATTCTCAGACAGTTTTAGTGCCTCACCAAACTACAAACCCCAGGGCTCCATAGGATACATCTCAGGACAGTTCAAGTGGAATCTTAAGTCTAATCTGCACTGCAGAAATAATGCAGTTTGACACCGCTTTAACTTCTATGGCTCAATGCAGGGGCATAACTAGGGGGTGGGAGTGAGGGCCGTACCAGGTGATACCCTAATGGGGGGGCCTACACCACTGCCCCCCAAATATCGGCCTTTTGGCCAAAACGGATTGTGGCATTTGCCTGGATCTTTTAAAACATGAGCTCAGGGGAGAAGATGGTGTTAGTGGGGCAAGGCTCAGTGGAAGGAGAAAGGGTTTTAATTTTTGTTTTTACTCTTTTTAAATTTTCTTTTAAAAATCATATCTTCCAAAATTTTCACTCTAACCACACTAAGCTATGTAACTGTAAATACATGTAGGCTGTGTATATGATACTGAAATTTAAAGGCATAATCTTCATTTTGTTAGTTGCTTATGTCACAATGATTGCCATTTCCTTCAGTGATATATGGGAATTATAGTTTTTGAATAACATTAGTACAAAAAACATTACTAGGGAAAAATGTATAATGCGATATGGGAAGAGGTCAATGGGGAGTAACACCATGAATCACTTCACTGGGTGATGCCAAACCTAGTGATGCCTATGGCTCAATGCTATGGAATTCTGGGATTTGCAGTTTGTTGTGACACTCTGACAGAGAAAGCTAACAATCTCATAAAACCACAAGCCTCAGAAATCCTTAACATTGAGCCATGGTAGTTAAAATGGCATCAAACTACATTATTTCTGCACAGCAGACTACACCACAATGCTATAGCTGGCAAGCATGCAAGAATTCGTAGACTACTGGGAACCACTGATGTTAAACAGTATGTTGCTTTAATGCTGGGTCTAGAAGCTGCAGAGTTCCCCCCCTTCTTTTCTCCAATAGTAAGTTTGGAGAACTCAATCCAGATTCATGATGTGGATTCACATCATGGGCATAGCATGCATTAAACCATAACCAGCAGCCTGTGGATCAGGGTCACATGTTTGCAATCTACATTGCTAAGCATGTCGAAACAAATAGGTATAAAATTCAAAAGGATTTTTAAAAAATATTTCTGTAATTGCCAAGTCTCGATAAAGCACAGTACATATGAGCTGAATCCCTGATTCAATGCATGCACCATGTGAGCGTTGTGGGGGAAAGCATTATTATAAAACTCCATATGGTGGATTCACATCAATCTCTACTGGGAATACCATCATAAACCACTATTTTTGCTATAAAAAATAACCATTAAAACCTAGACATGCACAAACAAGGTAATCTGCCATAAATTTTGAAAAAGCGCAATCCTACAAATGTAAATTTATTCAACTCCCATTGCAATGTGAGTAATTTCCATAGCATTATTAGAAATCCTGCAGTTGCCATCATTCGGCAATAGCTTATAAATATAGAGGGTATGAGTCAGCATGCAAATCCTGTCGGCAAAAGACAATCTGAGAGGTTTTATAGCCCAGAGCTGTTTATTATTTGGTAAGAATTGTAATGCAAGTTCACGTTTGGAACCTGCTGAGAGAACAACATAACCTCTTCTTAAGGAATGGAGGAAAGAGAATAACTGAATGAAAAAGAATATGATCTATGGAAGAGAACATTGTTAGAACATTATGCACGCAACACTTCACAAATTCAACTCTTGGTTCTTTTCCACAACCTTCATGCAGTTTTTAAGTCCTTATTCTTGGTGCATATTCCATTAGTGCACAGGTAGAATGAAGAGGGGCTTTTCAGATATGGTTGAACTGCACTTCCATGATCTGTCACAATTGCTTTGTTGGACTGGGTGAATGGGAGGAGCAGTTCACCAATATCTCAAGGTGTTGCCATACATCACAACTGTAAAAAACTGTATCTCTTCCGTTAAAGACCAGAATTCTATTAGGGGCATACCGTATATACATGTAAGTGTTCCTTACATGTGCAGTTGTAATTTTTCAGGGGTTGCATACTTCCCTTTCTCCCTCTAGTTTGGAGAAGGTACTGGCAACATCTCCATAGCCAGACAAATTATGACGAGTGGACATCAGTAGTGGTCTTTCAAGGAGTGTCAGCTATGGATTTCTCCAATCCTGCCTGCTTGCTACAAAGCACAGAATGACCACACAGGATAGCTTCAGGGACTTTACAGTAAACTGTGGGGATGGTATATGGCTTAGTGTAGCATAGGAGTTTATTGCACCCCAAATCTGCCCTGGGATAGACAAGGCTTGTAACCATTGCTTATCACACTGAACCATGCCCAGGCAGTAGGCAGCCCATATCCAACCTGGGCTTCTCTGACAGCATTCCATTCCATGCAAATCTCATTTTTGAAAACCTGTGGGGGAAGGATGGGTGCCAAGCCATGGAGCAGTCCAATAAGCTCCATCAATGATGGTTACAAGCCATGTCTATGCAGGTGTGGATTTGGGGTGTGATTGTCTCCGTAGGAATGTATGCTAATACTGTATTTTTGCTATGTTGAGGGGATGTTGGATTGAGAACATAGTTGGTATCTGACCATCTTTTAGGTTAGTAAAACTGTTATCTAAGACTGCATCTACACTGTAGAAAAAATGCAGTCTGACACCATTTTAACAGCCATGTTTTCATCCTGGGATCTGTAGTTTTGTGAGGCAGCACCACTCTTTGGCAGAGAAGGCCTTGTGAAACTACAGATCCTGCAGCACTTAAATAAACCACTTTATTTCTACAGTGTAGATGCATCCTAAGTCCAAATCCTGCAGATTGATCTAATAAAGTTGATCATAAATTGGTATTTTGGGCTCATTTGGCAGAATGTCAAGACCAATTTCAAAACTGTCAATAATGAGAAAACTGATCTGATGGTTATCAATGCTTTGGCTTACTCAAGTTTACTTTGTTTTTTAACATGATAAAACATAATACTGTAGGTTGGTTTGTGAGAAGGAAGGGGAGGAAAGAAATCTGACAAATATGGCTTCAAAATGTTATTAAGGAATAAAAGCACATTTAAGGAACCAATTATCATTTTTCAGTAGTGCAGTAACAGGAACTGGAACTGAGTGAGCTAATCATTCTGATACCCAGATAATTATAAAGGAATCTTATTTCTTTTCTTTTCTTTCCTTTCCTTTCTTTTTTCTTGTTTTGAAAAGCCAGATGAAAACTTTCTATTGGAGAGACAAACTATGTGTTTGATATGGCAGTAAATCATGCACTCATTTGCATTAAAATCCTTCTTTAAAGAGATTTGGTCAGAGGAGGGCTTTAGCAAATGGAATTCCAGCAATCTCAAGAAAATTGCTACCCTTTACTACTAAACCTTTATTTGAACACCACAAGCATGCAAATAAGCTAAAGAATGCAACTGAGTCCACCCCTGTCCAGAGTTTAGGAAAGGCTACTTTTTTGGATTAAAATTCCCAGGATTACCTGACCACCGTAACCACTTGCCCAATGGCTGTGGCAGTCTGGAAGCTGTAATCCAAAAGTAACTTTTCCAAGTTCTGTCCCAGAAGATATATAGTGTATACTCTACGGATACATCTGAGATCTAAGAAAGGTTTAACCATCTGTAATATGAGATGGAGAAGAAGATGACCTTAGGATGAAAAACAGAAGGCTTTCATCTGTGGTATACCTTCCAGATCAATGTGTCCATTTTGTACAAGAACTCAGAGATTTATATTATTCTAACTTTGTTGGATATGTGTGGAAAACAAGCCACCTTCAGAGAACAGATATGGTCCATAGGTATCTCAAACTTATTTATACTCCCTTCATGCTACTGGAGCATAAAAGGTTGAAAAAAGCCTCCCATTAGAGCCATTGGGAGGCCATTTGCAAGCCTTATTGCAGCAGGAAAGGGACTATGGTGCAGGTTTGCCATCACAGAGGGAAGGGTGATGATAATCATAAGTATTTTCAGTAACTTAAATCTGAAATCAACAAATAGTACTACAGAAGTATTACTTCTGAGGTAATAATGAGAAGAGAATGATTGTGCTCCTGAATCAAGGTGGAGCATAACGCTCCAGATGGACAGCTCCATACCTCCCAATGTATCATGGGGTTTTCTTAGCAAGATTTCTTCAGAGGAGTTTTGCCATTGCCTTCCCCTGAGGCTGAGAGAGTGTGACTTGCCCAAGGTTACCTAGTGGGTGTCCATGGCCAAGATGGGAACTGAACCCTGGTGTCGAGTCATATTCCAACATTCAAGCCACTACGTCACGATGTCCAAATAAGATTCTAGCCTGAGTGAAAAGGATGGGGAATATGTTAAATCTGTTGAGAGAACTAAAGTAGTTTCAAGAAAAATCAATCAAATTCTAATAAAGTAAAGCCCAATAAAAGGAAAAGTCTTGTTCTAGTAAAATAAAGACCAAGCAAAACAGAGGTAAGTTTCTTGTAAGGCAAAATCAGGTAGTACAACACATAGCTGTAGTGTGGCAATACACCTGAAGAATATGGTATGAGGAGGATTAGGGTGGCATGTGTCAATGCTGGCTATTTTGGTGATTTTCTTGCAGAAGCTTGTGCAGCATTGGCTTTAGCTAACAATTGTTGTTGTTGCATGCCTTCAAGTCATTTCTGACTTATGGTGATCCCAAGGCAAACCAATCATGGGGTTTTCTTGGCAGAATTTGTTCACAGGTGGGTTGCCACTGTCTTCCTCTGGGGCTGAGGAAAGTCACCCAGTAGGTTTCCATGGCTGAGTAGGGACTTGAACCCTGATCTCCCAGGGGCCTAGTCCAACACCCAAAGCACAACACTATACTGACAATAGCTGATCTAATTTTGGCTCCTACATATCTTTATTTTCAGTGTAAAGTAGGTACAGCCTTGAAGAAAAGGGAAGTTATCAGTACCAGTTGTTTGCTGCAATTCATTCCTGTCCAGTTAACTGTTAACATAGAAAGTTAGTGATTAGGATAGCTACCATTGTCAAAATTTATCAAATAAGTGCAAGATGAGTAATTAGAGGCATACATCCAAGGATGTGCAGGTGTCATAACTCAAAGAGGGCTTCAACATATATAAAATCAAGTGGACCTGCCTTGAGGAGCCTGGTGGAAACCAGAGGGCTGGCAGAGTGCTGCAAACTGGCCAAAGAAGGGCTCCCAACAGCTAAATGGAGATCTAAGTTGTGAAGCTGAAACCTTTCAAAGTCAGCATCCATAGTTTTTTGTGGATTTTTTGGGCTATGAAGCCATGTTCTAGAAGACTTTTTTTCCTGATGTTTCGGCAGCAGCTGTGGCTGGCATCTTCAGAGAAATTTGTCCAACATCTAAGTTTGTTTTGTGGGTTGTATCTGCTTTCTATATGAGAATTGTCTTTACCACATCAGGGATGTAGAAACTTCTTTTCTAATATCCAGAGATTTTTGTCTGCTAAGCTAATAAAGTTGGTAAGCCTTTCACCACTGGCAGTTTCATTGTCTCCATATCCAAAAGAACTACTTGCCCTGGCAAAACAAGTTCCACTGAGAGTTCACTCAAGAGTCATGAAAGCAGACTTAAATATCGCTTCAGCAACAAGCAAAGCCAGATGGAGACATACCAAGCCTCTAGCTCCATCTGGGTGGCTGACTAGCACTGCCTTCCAGTAAGCAAATCCTCTCCAGTTAAAGAAGTCTAGTCTTTTCAACAGCTGTTGATGCAGCTTCTAGGGTCCCCGCTTGGAGTAGTGTTCACAATGAACATCTCTTGCAGTAGATTGGGGGGGATATCTGGGAACAGTTCTCAAGATAAATCTCTCTCCCACTCCAGTACATCCTAAAAAGCCACAGGATAATACCATACTACACTGGAGTGCTATTACAGTCACCCCTCCACATTCTCGGGGTTAGGGTGTCAAGGACCTCTGTGAAAGTGAAAAAACCACGAATACTGAGATTATCACATGGGAAAGGAAGGCATCCTTCTCCCATGCTTAATTCACGCTATTGGCATGATCAGGAAGAAGATTATCACATACCCCGCACACTTATTCTTCTACCATCTGTAAACAGTAATAGACCCATCATTGTGTATTAATGGAAGTTTCCATTAAAACCCAATGACGGGTCCATTACTGTTTGCAGACAGTAGAAGAATGAAATAAGCACACAGGGGTGTGATAATCCCCCCCCCTGATCATGTGAATAACACAAATTAAACATGAGAGAAGGACGCTTTCTTCCCATGTGATAATCTCCAGAGTTAGCTCCCTCCCAACATGAATGATAAAGAGTCCTCTTCCACCAAGAGCACCACCTATAACTCGCTTTGAACCTTGAAACACATAGCTTCCCCCATGTTTCCTAAGGGCTTCTACTTCCAATCTGATGTTAGCAGCCATGCCTGCAAAGGAACCACCTTCTCTTCTCTTCCTCCTCCCAGCCAGACAAAAGCAACACAACACTGTATCTTTCACACTTTGACAAACTTTGCATTTCCAAAATCTTTCAACTCTGAATCTGATGTTTTCAGCCAGCTGATTGTCCTTCTGCAATTTGCAAAATAAGCAGATTATTACAAAAATAGCATATGTCCTTCATTTCCTGTCCAAGTAAAAGAGGAAAATTCTTTGAAGCTTATGTTCAAGGAGCATACAGCACTAGTGGATTTTTGCTATTCACACCTGGGGGGTGCTGTATGACACCCCTTTGTGGTGATATGCCCCCTGCCCCTCATATCATGAGTTAGTCAGATCACCCTTTATTTTTGGATGTGGTATACTTTTTCCTACCACAATGCAAAAGAAGAAGTAAAGGGACTTTTTGTGCTGTTCCGAATTCAGTAAAATTTAGGGAGTTTTCTAGTCTGAATATTTCCATGTTATTAATATTTAATCAAAGCTTACAAATTGATTAATGTATACTCCCATATATAAGTCTAGAAATTTTAGTAAACAAATTGACTCAAAGAAACCTGGGTTGACTTATCCAAGGGTCAGTGTAAGTACTGTACCTTAACTTTTATGAAAATAGGAACCATCTCCTTCTCTGAGTAGAGTGGCAAAAGGCAAGAGCTTTGTCTGTATGTCTTGGTGGGAAAACAATGGTGTGCTTTGGCATCATTTTCCTTTTCTTCATCCTTTACATCCCTTGTTACACGCCCCTAAATTTTACCCTCGACTTATAAATGGGTCATATCAACATCCATAATTTCACCCCAAACCTGCCCTTGACTTATACATGAGGTTGACCCGTAATCAAGTATAAACAGTATATATCCATGCTGAGTGAGGCTTGCATTCATTCAAGACCATAGGTTGTACATGAATGCAAATGTCTATATCATCTTTAATGAAGTGATTCATTATTTAAAGAAAATATTTGTCTTCTCATTTATGTGAGGGATGTTTCAATTGTAACATTTACCAGTACTTAACAATCTGGCACATTTGCTTTTACACTGAGAAAACTCAAACCATGTGAGTGCAAGTTACTGCTGGCTGTTAGCAAATGAGGAATCAATAGAAATGCATCATTGTTGTGTACTTATTTACTTTGATTCTGCCTCTCTCTCTCTCTCTCTCTCTCTCTCTCTCTCTGGGATTTTTTTAATGCCAATTATCTTATTGTTCAGTTCAGTATATCTGCCTCCAACCTCAGATGAAGGCCAAAGAACACTCACCACAAATGAATCTATGAAGCTTAGGGAATTCACAAGATACCCAAGTGAAAACTGGTAGCTTCATTGACTGCAAAAAATAAATTTCAACATTAATAATGAAGAAGCAGACAGTATTGCATTTTAAGGCTCAGCAATATCCTGATCTCATATCAGGGCGTCTCAGTGGCAAGAAACAGCAATTGATCTGACATACTTGCTTCTGATATTCCGCCCCCTCCCCCCACCAAGCTATAGCAGACAAAGCTGTCATGTAAATAATGGATTTATCCACATCAGACAACAAATAACAAATCTCATCAGAGACCCAATAAGGCTTTATATGAACCAGACAAAAATGTCTCTGTAGGAAATGCTATACACTGGGAAATCTAAAATGGAATGGATTGTGTTTTCAGAAACCTATCTGGCTATAAAGTACATATACAGATGGAGAGCTACAAGAATTCTGTGTGTCAACTCTACAGTACTATACTGTACAAATAAGTGGAAACTTAGATGTTCCTTTGGATTTGGATCAGTCTTGGATCACAAATCGAGCAGCCTAATTCAGATGTCAGAGGATGTCTACACTGAAACTGTACACCTTCAAAGCAGGCAAGATATTTTATTTATTTATTTATTTATACATACATACCCCGTTCTTCAACCCTAAAGGCTATCAGAGTGGCTAACAATTATTATTTTAATTAGACGGTTCCCTGCCCTCAGGCTTACAATTTAAGAAGACACAACACAAATGGAGAAGGGAATCGTGGTGGGGAAGAGGCTCAGGTCCAAAGGTTCTTCTCTCCCTCTGACGCCTGGAGCAAGGCAGATGGCATGGAGGGAGGGCTTTGCTTCATAATCTAGGACAGGTCCGATGGAGTTTGGCCAGTCCTTTCACTCGCTCCTAGGCCAGATGGTGTTGCCATGGAGAGAGGGCCTATTAATCTGAACATTCCCAAGGATCATTTGGTATTCCATTTTGAAGGAGCACAAAGGCACGAGGAGCATGTCCCCAAACTTATAATTCTTCCCAGGCTCACAATATAATCAAAGCATCAGGATGGAAGAGGAAGCGAGAAGAAGGTGGAAGCAAAGGGATGTATTTGCTCCAATCATTGCTCAGTGGGGGGGGGGGGGTGTTAGTTCTCTGTCCCCAAAGTAGAAAAGTTAGAATTGTTTTGGTGGAATATGAGGGATGTAGACAGGGGTGTAACATTAGTGATTCCTTGCTTCTTCTGCCCTTTTAAACTTCATGGCCTTCATTCACTCTATCCCTATTTCACCTCCCATGACATCGATACCAACTAAGCTGAACATAAAAAGGGCTTAAACATTATACACTTGCCCTTGCTAACTTGCAGATCTCGGATATGTAACCTTAGAAATCTGCAGGGCGGGGAGGGGGGGCAACCTCTGTTATTTTTAATGGGGTGCTCTCCCATGTGGGAGCTTGAATATGTGCGAGCTCCGTGTTCGGGGGGGGGGGAATGGATCCCCCGTCAAACTGGAGGGCCAACAGTACTCTCAAACATTTCAGGTATCAAAACCCGTACACATGTGGCCTAGCAATATCAGTTGGCAAAAATTATTAGTTAGCAAGGACACCCAAGCTAGGAGAGGCTGCAAATTTTGCTTTTGCTGAAGCTACTCCCCTTTACTGAGTTGAGTACAAATTATTTTTGCACTTTGAATTCTGCAACAGTTGAAGCAAGCTGATGGCAAAGGGGGGAAATTGGGGGGGGGGAGAAACTGGGAGATTTTAAAAGCAGCTGAAAAAGTGGGATGGCAGAAGATTCATTGGGACTGTCCATGCTAAATTTAGACAGTTACAGGGTATGAAGCTACTTTATCATTCATTATAATTCCTGAGCTAGCACACCTATCCCTATTGCAGGTTTCTTAACTAAGGGTATTAAGTTTATTGCACAGCACTTGGAGGAATGGGAACAGAATAGAACACGGGAAAACGTGTGTTACTGCATGGGAAAACATCCAAAGACATTCCCCAGCTGTTCCATGGCAGCCAATTTTGAAGAATGGTTATTTCAAAATTGGCTGCCAGGAGCAGCTAGGGAATGGCTTGGGGACCCACAGTGGCATTGGCAGCATTCTCTCATGAGGTAACATCTGTAATCATTTTTGTTACAATTGCCAAGAAAAACCTTCAGGAGATAAGAAAGTCCTTTTTGGAAAATGTACATACAGTAAGGACTGTTGTTACACAAACCTCCCTGTGCCCATCTTCTGAAAGTTGGCAATAATGGTATACTCAGAGAGGGCACTTATCCTCAGAATTCTCACCCAAGACTTCTAATAAATGATATTTGTTACCAGCAGATCTCTTTTAAATATTTATTTATACTTCTGTCTGCCTTTCTCCCAGAATGGGGATGTAAAGCATGTCACAAAAAGATGAAAAATGATACACATAGGCCTTTAGGGCTCTTTAGTGCGTGTTTAGTGTTAGGGAGGACGCAGCGTCCACACCCTCCCTAACCCTAAAGCATATGGGCGCCGCCATTTAAAAATGGAGGAGTCTATACGGGCGCGCCATGATGTTGTTATGGCACATGCAGCATTTAGAAACGCTGTGCATGCCATGACTTCGCACCACAGGAAGGTGCCAAGCGCGCCCCTCCCGCAGCGCAAAAACTGAGCTCCTTTTTGCTTCCAGGTGTATGGTGCAGCCTTCGAACGGCCACGCCAAAAACCAAGGGAGAAAGGGGCTGTGGCAGCGGCCCCTTTCTCCCCTCAGCAGCGCCAAGGGAAGCAGGGCGCCTGCTACACCCTGCTTTGAATGGGGCCTCTGTGGCTGTCAGTGCAGCAGCCTTGGACCCATCTCACCACTTCTTGGGGCGAGAACAGACTGCCCCTTTTGGGCGGTCTGTATCGCCCCATAAAAGCGAACACAAAGTCATGTTAAAGCAGCATTAAATATATGACAATACTAAAACACTACTGAATGAAAAAGAAATCCTACAACATAAAAAAATACACACCACCAGTCATTAAATGCTCCTACTCAGCAACCTTCAAATAACAAGCCATCCTAGCCTCCCAGGAGCAGCCAGCAATAATAAAGCAGAGAAGACCAAAAACCAGAAAATCAGCAGCTTAAATGTTTTTTTTTAAAAAATCAGAATTTAGCAGACCTCCTCCCTTCTGTCTGTCTGAAATTTGGCAGGTGTAGTCCCATACAATTTCTATGGATGGATTTGAAAGGTGGACCATAAAGAAAGCTGACAGGAAAATATCAGCTCATGTGAAATGTGGAAGAGAGTTCTATGGATACTGTGGACTGTCAAAAAGATAGATAAATGGATCCAAGAGCAAATTAAACCTGAACTGTCCCTAGAGACCAAGATCATAGAATATAGAATCACAGAGTTGGAAGAGACCACAAGGGCTAACCAGTCCAGTCCCCTGCCATGCAGGAACACAGACCACCCCCGACAGATGGCCATCCAGACTCTGTTTAAAGACCTTCAAGGAATGAGACTCTACCACACTCTGAGGGAATGTGTTCCATAGTCGAACAGCTCTCTCTGTCAGAAGTTCCTCCTAATGTTGAAGTGGAATCTGTTTTCCTGTAACTTGCATCCATTGTTCCAGGTCTTATTCTCTGGAGGAGCAAAAAAAAGTTTGCTCCATCCTCAGTATGACATCCCTTCAAATATTTAAACAAAGCTAACATATCACCTCTTAGCCTTCTCTTCTCCAGGCTAAACATCCCCAGTTCTCTCCCCATAGAACATGCTTTCCAGACCCTTCACCATTTTGCTTGCCCTCCTCTGGACACACTCCAGCTTTTCAACAACTTTTTTTAATTGTGGTGCCCAGAACTGGATACAATATTCTAGGTGAGGCATGACCAAGGCAGAATAGAATGGTACTATTACTTCCCTTGATCTAGACACTATACTTCTATTGATGCATCTGAGAATTGCATTGTCCTTTTTAGCTGTCGCATCACACTGTTGACTCGTGTTCAACTTGTGGTCTACTAGGAGTCCTCAATCCCTTTCACACTTTGTCTCATTCAGCCAGGTGTCCCCCATTATATATCTATGCATTTCATCCCCCCCTCCCCCCAAGTGCCGTACCTTACATTTCTCTGTGTTGAAATTCATTTTGTTAGCTTTGGCCAGCTTTCTAATCTATTAAGGTCATTTTGAATTTTCATCCTGTCCTCTGGAGTATTAGCTATTCCTCCTAACTTGGTGTCATCTGCAAATTTGATAAGCATACCCCCTATTCTCTCATCTAAGTCATTGATAATAGCACTGGGCTCAGGACAGAACCCTGTGACACCCCACTAGTTACTTCTCTCCAGGATGAGAAAGAGCCATTGGCGAGCACCCTTTGGGTTCGGCTGGTCAATCAATTACAAATCCATTTAACAGTTGCATTGTCTAACCCACTTTTTACTAGCTTGCTTGCCAGAATGTTGTGGGAGACCTTGTCAAAGATGACTAACCTGAGGCTGTTGTACTTTTGACATATCATGAAGCAACATGGCTCATTAGAAAAGATGATAATGAGTGCTAAACTGGGAGGCGGCAGGAAAAGAGGATGGCTGCACTTCAACTGGATTGCCTCAGTCAATGAAGCCACAGCCCTGTGTTTGCAAGACCTGAGCAGGGCAGCCTGTGCCAAAGATCATGGAGATCTCTCATTCCACCATAAGTCAAAGTCATATTGATGGCAGATAACAAAGTCCCACCTTAAGGCCTTACTGCCCTTGCAAATTTCCTACATGTCAGACAAATTTTTAAAAAATGTTGTAGCTGTGTGTTGATGAGTAGTGGTAGCTGATAGAGGTGTGAAGCTTTGGATTTCCCAAACAAGTCACATTTACACGCAAAATGAACTGACCAGCCTCCAACTCAGGCCAAACCAAACTGGTCTGTTTCCTAAATTGCAAAAATTATGGTCCAAACTGAAAATTATGGTCGATGTGCACCCGCTAACAAACTTATTGGTGCACTATGCTACTATGTGGGTGGACTTTTTCCAGGGTCATGGAGCAGTAGTGAAGGAAGCAGATAACACTCCCTAACTTCAAACAACCTTTATTTATCCAGTGCCTGACTTTCTTCAGAGCTGCAATGCCCCAGCCATTTTTTCTCTTGCTGAAATTATACCAGCCTAGATACATTGCACCCAGAGGATTCCAACCATTTTCTGAAGGATAACCTCAAAAACACTTTTCTCAGGCAGGGAAATGTTCGAAATATATTTGCTGAACATGGACCACCTGCATGAAATTATACCATACAAAAAAGTGAATATATTGAATGATTTCCATACCTCCCTTGTGGATTCTTGCCAAACAATTGCCTGTCTATTCCATTAAACTTCTTTTACAGTGGTGTAATCTACTGAAATCAAGACACCTGCAGGCTAGATCTGATTCAAGAAACAGCATTTCACACAAACTAGCCCAAATATTCTTTGCTGACTTCTCTTTGGACACTTTGGGCACAACGCAAAATGGCATTGCCAGCTTTGACTGCATTTTGCAATTTTATCCAGTGTAAGAATGCTTTGTAATCTTTACAGAAAGAAGCTTGATGTGCATAAAAACCATTGCAATGTGTGTGCATACAGAGAAGAACATTTAAGAATGGATTCCAGCTTATTTTAATGGTTTAGAATTGCCATGTACTCTGTGAAGGGCTAGCCTTGAAAAATGATTGGAAGCTTCAGTTGGCACAGAATGTGGCAACTATTTTCCATTGCTATATCACTCCAATATGGATACATCTGTACTGACTGCCAAATGTTTTCTGACCTCAATTCAGAGTGACATTTTTTTCTTAAAAGTTAGTGAAAGTCCTATAACAGTTGTCCTTTTGAACCAGTCTACATATTAAGATATGCAAGACTTGGATCTTGGATCTCACCCTGGGAGAAAGGTGGGATATAAACTTGACAAATAAAATAAAATAAATAATAAAAGAACTGAAGCCCTTTTTCGAATGCCATTACTCGCAGAGATCCACTTAATGGGACTATATGATCAGGTCTTTTCTCTCTTGTGTTATTCCCAAACTGTAGAATGCACTGCCTTTGGACTTGAGATTTGTCTCTATTCTGCCCTTAGACAGGTGTTCTTTGCATGACTACTTTTTATTTATTTATTTATTTTCCAAAAGTTATATCCTGCCTTTCTCCCGAAGATGATCTCTGATTGCGCCGATGCAGGCAGCACCTCTGCCAACGCATGTTGCAACCATTCATTAAGTTGCTATGTTCACTTCATCTCCCGCCTCTCCGTCGGATTGAGGCGGAATTCCAGCATATCAATAAAATCATGTGTTACACAGTCAGTACTATAATCATTTTCCTAAAACCATCACATTACTACAAACATCAATATCAGTAATAACAACAAACAATAAAATGCATTCTTCAGTGTAATTGGTTGGTGTCGTTCCTTCCAGGAATTTAACAGCAGTCAGTAATCTATTACATTATGTCAGGTGGGTAAGCCCGCCTGAAGAGATCCGTCTTAAGTGCCTTCTTAAAAACATGTAAGGTGGTAATAAGACGGATCTCTTCTGGCAAGTCATTCCACAACTTCGGGGCTGCAGCGGATAATGCCCTGTGAGAAGTTGTCACCAATTTAGTGTTTTTAAGTTGTAAGAGATTCTTCCCTAACGTTCTGAGTGTGAGGGGCGGATTAGGTAGGGAGAGGCATTCCTTCAAGTAACTCAGGCCCAAGCCATATAGTATGATGGTTGTTACTGTTTAATCCTTTATTATATTTATCTCTCCCACATACACACACACCAGTACTATCTTTCTGTGGGATTGTGTGCTCCTGTGATGCGAGAGGCTATAGGAGGGATCCCGTGCAAAAGTGGGATTTAAAGTGAAAACCCCCCGCAAAAGCTGATTTATTATCAGACAATGTCCAGGTTAACCCAACATAAACTGGGAGAGAAGTAAAAAAGACACGCAAAAGCGCAATTGATTTTCAGATGATGTCACTCTTAAAGTGCATTAACGTGACATTAACCTGACTAGAATGTAGACAAAACACAATTCTTTTTACTTCCAGAAAATCCTCAAAGTAAAAAGAATTGCATTTTGTCGACTTTTTAGCTGGTTTAATGTTGCATTAACCTCAATATGTCTGAATATCAGTCACGCTTTTGCATGTCTTCTTAGGTTTTTTTCAGGTTTTAAATCCCATTTTAAATCCCGTTTCTGCACAGGATGCCTCCTGCATGATAAACTCCTATGCGGATTGGAGCATTGCTGCTGATAGAATCTCCCACATCAGACAGGCTTTTGCTGAGGAGCCAAACTAAATGTGCCAGACAACTACTGGGTAGCAACAGTAGTGTGGGGTGAGGGAATGACACTGGCGGAGGATCTCATAGAGACTATGGCACCATAAATAATACTAAAGGAGTTAGTACTGCACAGAAGGTGGCAATGGCAACAAGCAGACTGATTCAAAAGAAGAGAGGCAATTCTATAGACAGTTATTGTAGGTTTTTAGCTATTTAAAACTTTAAAGGAAAGCCACACACCTGACGCCTCTTACCTTAAAACTCTGATGATGAAAGAACCTAAATTAAAACAAGGTCACTATGAAAGTCATTACCAAGATTACTAACAAGGTCACATACTGTGTGATAAGTACTGGCCAAATGTGTTTTATTCTCTTAAAATTCTGCTTTTCAGCCTTGTGTGATTATACCTAGTGAGTTCTGAATGAGGGATTGTAGAAAGAGCAAAAGTATACCCACCTTTGCAATGACTCTAAAAAGGCATACACAGCGTACACCGGACAATGCTTGTGGATGTCTCTCACAAGATGTCAGCCAAAGTAGGTTTACAAACCTGCAACACTGCTCATCCCTTTTTATTGTTGGAATTTATTTCTTTTTGTCATTTAAGCATCCAAGACTATCCATTGCATAAGAACATTCAATTTTTCAACTAAAATCAATAACATCTTATCAGTGTTTCTCTCTAAAAGTTCATCATTCCACATTCAACCTTGTTCATCCAGATCAAATGCTCCCACTAAATCTCCAAATGTCATGAATACCTGTTGTCTTCTTTTCCCCCTCCATATACTTGTATACCACATACCCAAACAAAGCTTTTGCAGATATGTAATGTTTTTGCATACATGAATTGGTTCATCCTGTTCTTTAGGAACTATTTGGTCCTGTCTTACATTTTTTTAAAAGGATTGAAATGCAGACTATGAGTGCCTATGAAAACAAAACACAATGAACCAGTACTGGTGTCCAGAAAACATCTGCCTTGATTTTCTACTTCCTCGGAATTAGTCTGCCTATAAATCAGTATGAAACAATAATGTAGAGAGGGGTGAAGGCAAAGGCAAGAAAGGTCACATCTGTGAAAAGTATCAAAAATGAAAGGAGTTAAGAGAAGCTTCCATTTTCCTTTATTGAGGCTAACATTCCATTCTCCCCATCTCTGCAATTTATTTCTCCTTGTTGGCAAGAAAAGCAGATTTCCATATGTGTATGCTCCAGAGCCAGAAGCCAGTCCCTTTCTAAATCAGAATAATAATAATAAAATGAAAACTGGCTCTGGTGGTAATTCCAAACCAAGCTTGATTTGGTGTCAAAGCCAAATGACAAATAAAACAATTTTTCTTTAAATAAATAAAAAAGCTAAACTGATTATTTTTTTTAAAAAAATCCAAGGTATGATTTTTTTTCTTGCTTTCCCCTTTTATATTTTTTGCTACACAATTTCCCTACCCCATCTGTTATCATAACTGTTTGTCGACTGCATATCCTTGTGCTTTGCTGCAGAAGCAAAGAAAAACAGCAGAGAGATTATGTATCATAACTGGAAACCTGAGCCTTCATTTTTTACAAACAGGGAAATTTCTAAACCCAGTATGTTGGGTTGAGTAGGGTGGAGGAGAAACCTCTCTGGGCTTTTGCCTCTCTCTCTACTGATCTCTGACATGGAGTTACTTATACATGTAAATTACTTCAGTAAAATAAATAAGACAAAGAACATCTACTTAATCTGTATTACTTACTCTAACTGAAAATTTGATAGTTTGATAGTTTTGGTTTGTGGCAGAAAAGAATAGAAACAAGCCATCCTAATACTAGTCCGGATATCAAAAATCTCTGTACAAATTCATACTTATTTAGCTACATACATGCACTCATAGCTTAAATTATGAGCCAACACTGGGGACTTTATCACGCCAGGCTCCTCTCTCACTAAAACTACATTCTTTTCAAAAGTGCTATGCAATCAAGATTATTCTCTTCTTCATTACACCTTCGTAATTTTTCTGGCATTATAGGTGGGTCAGAAAAGAAGCTGGAGTCCTTGGGAGTTGCTCTCTCAGCCACCAAGAAAAGCAGCCTGACCATGAGAGCAAAGGAGGAAAGTCCACATGGAAAATGAGTCATTTAAAACCGAATTATGAAACCGATTCCGATTTGGTTATGATTCCCATTTACAATAATTCGGTTTGGAGTAAAAGGAGCAGAAAAAAATCAGTGTCTTTTTGACACGTGTTAAATGGGCAAAAATCATGCCTCACCTTTCTGAATCACTGTCTGAATTCAAATTAAGTGGGAACCATGATCATTTAACCCTAATCGCAATCCGGTTTAAAAGGTACTGGGAATTAGGCCCAGTTCCAGCTAAACCAGACTCCATCTGACACCAGGCACCAAAGGCCATCTCCCATTTCTCCTCTTACAGCTATGCTAAATGGCCACCTTGCTATCTCTCTGCCATATCCTCCCACCTTTCCACCACCCTTCCTTGACACTGGGAATGCTATAGGTGTGCCCATTAGGAGCTTCCCCTCAGGCTGATGGTTTCTTCAGGGAGTCAGGATGGGGTAAGGAGAAGAAGAACCCCTTCCTTGAATCCCCTTAATGCACAGCCAAAAGCTCCTTTCCCACTACATTCACAGCTACCCACCTTAGCCCTGAGGTGCTTATCCAACCAGCTGTCCTACCAACAGTCATTCCCTGTTGACCCCTGTCCATCACACAGATCTGCTGCTAGTCAACAGCTAGAAGAGCTACCCCACAGAAATTTCCACCCACTTTCAGCAGCCTTGGAAGACAAGTAGCAGGGACCAGAGCATTTTGTGCAATTGAACAAATGCCAAAGGACCACAATCAAAGAGGAATGCAAAAAAAAGGTGATAACTGTGGCCAAAAAGGAGAAGAAACAATGGATGATATCTTTAGTCCTCGCATGTGTGCATGGTAGTTTGTTTGTGTGAGTGTATTTATTTTGTTTTTAAATAAAACTAATTCTCCTTGGAAATCTGCCTCTGGAGTTCGACATGCTTTCAGACCCGTAAAAGTTGAGATAGGTCCCTTAAGATGGAGTTACCCCAGTTGTATTATATCGTTCTATTTGCGCTAAGTACAAATTCTCCTAAATACACATTGATCTTGGAGTGTGACCAGGACATAGGAGCAGTGCCATCAGAACTGGGTATGGAGAAACAGAATGGGTTCCCAGTCAGAAAAGGAGTCAGGCAAGGTGCATATTATCAACCTATTTATTCAACCTATATACAGAAAACATTGTACACCAAGCAGGCTTAAACTCAGAGGCAGGAGGATTGAAGGTAGGGATGTTAACAACTTAAGATATGCAGACAACACAATACTATAAGCAGAAACTAACTAACAGAGACCTGGAACAACTACTGAAGGAGGCTAAGGAGGAAAGTGCCAAGGTAGACTTGATGTTGAACATAAAGAAAACAAAAATAATGATCACAGAAGGTCTACAAGAGTTCATCATAAATAATGAGAAATAACAAGAAAATTGAAACAGTCAAGAGTTTCCATGCTTGGTTCAAACATTAATCAGAATGGAGACTGTAGTCAAGAAATGAGAAAACTAAGATAGGGAAAGGCAGCTATGAAATGGACAAGATCCTAAAGAGCAAAGACACAACTCTGAACATTAAAATGAGGCTAGTGCACACCACTGTATTTCCTATTACCCAAGTATGGATGTGAGAACTGGACAGTGGAAAAAAGACAACAGAAAGAAAATAACCTCCTTTATGCTGCTATAGTCATGGGACTGGACATAAACCAATACAGAGAACCCATGCACACAGTAGAAACACACTCTTATATCCAAGTGACTACATGGTAGGGGTTTCACGTGGCTTTCCAAACTGATTTCAGTTTGGATCAAAACAGATGTGTGTATCAATAAAGTGGTCAAACTGGGGCAGGATGCTATGTGGTGACGCTGAGATACAGCCCTCATGTAGATTCAGCCTAAATAAATTCTCAGAACTTTGGATCAGGCCACTGTTGTCCTTCAGTTTTCAAACTTCTCTTAATTTTGTGATATAATTCTCAGATCAAGAAAAGTCCAAAATGTAAATTATTTACATTTTAGATTAGAAAGCATAAAAGAAAGGGTATTTTTTATGGCAAATGTCACCTTAAAGTAAGTACATTCATAAGGTAAATAAGAAAATACATTAAGGTAAAAAATCCTATGTCACTTAAGGTAAATAGCACCCCACCTCAGCCTTCTGTCAATAAAGCACTCAGGTAGAGGCAAGATTCTTCTGCACTATATCTTCTCTGATCAGGGATAAGTCAGTGGAGACAAAGCTGATTCAGTGCAGGAATGGAGAGGAGCTGGGGATATCCACTGATTTCTGATCAGGGATAAGAGCCATGATTTCTCTCCTTGCTCATCTCTAAAAAGAAGCAGAGCCTGGAGATCCTGATAGCATATTTTTCCATCTGGCTCCAAAGGAAATCTTAGGAAATTCCCTAACTAAACCACTGGTCCATCTAGCTTAGTCTTATCTACACTGCAGGATGCTCTCTTCCACCCATTCTGGCATTTCTTATTAAAAAGAGGCTTTATTAATGTTCCCCTGACTGGTGGACTCAACATTTTGAAACAGCATCACATCCTGTGAAGGAGAAACATAGACTGAAAAAACAATTAGAAACTTTACAGACATTCTCACTGGTGAAATTTAAGAGGGAATTACAGAACAGGCATTTTATGAACCAACAGTATCATCAGCCACTGAACGATTACAGTTGCAGTCCAGTCAGTGTATCATCCCAAACCATCATTTATCAGCTCCTCCTAATGCAACTGCCTTTGCCATGGGATTGCTGTGATGGCAGAGAAGAATGGTGTGTAAGATTTCCTTGCCTTGAAGCTTCAGCTCCTGGGTGTGGATGATCCTGTCCAGGTCCTCTTAGAGGAACAGATGGATTAGCAGCAAGAGTGATTGAGGACCAGCAAGGCTTCTGTATCAGAAGCAGAAATCAGCAGCTGAGAAATCTGGGTCTACAAGAAACATTTTCTTTTACCAGGTCTCTATCAGGTAGCAGCTGTCTGCAGAGAAAGATAACCTCTGGAACAAAGTAGAAGTGAAGAAGATAACAGGATGAGCATCACAGTCTCACAAGTTCACTTTCTTTAAGCAATGTTATGATTGGGTCAGAATAGCCTTTAATGGGAAAGAAAAAAACATGTATTTAATTTTAGTAACATTGTTTGCTTCCTTTATAGGCATCTTTTTCATATTATTAGATCAGGGGGAAAATTTTACTTCTTCCTGCTAAATTTCCCTGCTGAAACAAATGACTGATCTTTTTAAAAAAAAGAAAAAAAGGAAAAGAGCAAACTTTACAGGCAACTAGCACAAAATTCCCTGCAGTACCTTTTTGAAATTTGGCTATTCTAATGCCTTCTTCATGTTGCCAAATTTTATGTGGAAGTGTGAAATGTGTTCTTCCCCCCAGGTTACAGTCACACACACACACACCCCTTTCCTAATGCAAGTTAATGAGGGAGGACTAGTGATTTGAATCCTCAATCTGGTTTGGATTCAGTGCCTGAATCAGAAAGGATTGGATCTAAATCAGTCCAGACTGAATCAGTCTCAGATTCAAACTGCCAAATTGGCTCTGAACTGAATCAGATGCCCTATGTACAACCTTACATTTTACAATGTAGTAACATTAAAACATCCCTGCAATTACCAGTTCATGGTTATTATATGCCTTCAAGTCATTTCTGAATTATTGCAACCCTAAGGTGCTTTCTTGGCAAGATTTCTTCATGATTTGCCTTTGCCTTCCTGTGAGGTTGAGAGGAAGATCCTCAAGATCAAGATCACCCAGTGGGTTCCCTTGAGCTGAGCAAGGATTTGAACCCTGGTCTCTAAAGTCATAGTCCAACACTCAAACTACTATATCATGTAGCAGAAGCTAAAAAGATTAATCAGACATCATCCAGCCGCCAATCTGCAGTGTCTTGAAATGTTTCAGCTGGGTGCTGCCTGGCTAAACTGAAAGGGTTTGGGAAGGTAACATCATTAGACATAGCTACAACAACTGACGGTGCAGCATCTCAGCCTCAGTCTGTTTGAACACTATGGAGTTTATCAGACAACAAAAATTGGAAGCATAATCCAATGGCAGTCTGAACATAATCATGAGGTTTCACGTTATTACATGAGAGACTACCACATACATTTTTGGGCAATGGGAAGTCCTTCCAAACGCAATTGTGGGGTTTCATATTATTGTGTGAGAAACTAGCACACACAATTTCTGACAATTTCGGGCAATGGGAAGTCATTCCAAATGCGATGTAGCATCAATACGCAATCACATAAATTAGCTGAATTAGATAATTCACTCATTTCCGAACTGGCCCCACTTTC
Source organism: Urosaurus nigricauda (assembly GCA_034509955.1). Classification (NCBI taxonomy): domain Eukaryota; kingdom Metazoa; phylum Chordata; class Lepidosauria; order Squamata; family Phrynosomatidae; genus Urosaurus; species Urosaurus nigricauda. Next base: position 87,427,157 of record JAOEGL010000006.1, read on the forward strand.
ATTTCTTTCGAAATTGAGAGAAATTCCTCCCGTGTGATAAACTCCAATGTAAAATTATGTAGCCTTCATATACATATAAATATGTATGTATGTATGTATGCATGTATATTGTATTTTCATTTGAGTTAGTTTTGCTTATTGTTGTACTCCTTTTTTCCTCCAGAACTAATAAGCAAAAATTTATATGCTGGTAAAGAGCTAGAAGGAAACAGGTTTCTCCTTTAGATTTTCTTGACCTTGGCATTACCCGTGAGACTAGTGGTGGCATAGTTTCAGCAAGACTTCTTTCCCTTCACCATCTTCCTAGTCTCACTAATGACAGGTACTCCTTTTCAGCACTTGCATTTCCCTTTTGTTGCTTCTATATTTCTACAAATGCAGTGAAGTGGAAAACTCTTAGGAGACAAAGCAACAACATTCCTGAATGCAGAGTTCTTTTGCTCTCTCTGCATATGTGATGTGGGCACAGAAATGCAGCATTCTTTTAATGAAAACATGTTTCTTTTTGACAGCAGAGAGGTTACGGGGCCATGTCTGACTACCAGAAAAAGATCTATGTGCTGCACTATACCGTATTGATATAGACATAAACACAGACCTGTCTCATGAAAAACAGGACCTGGCTGCTTCTCTCTTTTTATACAAATGCCACAATTGGTCCTCTAGGGTCTATTCTTCAGGCTAAAATAAATAACAAGAATGATGTCTCATTATTTCTTATCTTTTTACAGTATTCTTTATTGCATTCTGCACACCTCTGTGCTTTTAAACAGTCTTCCCCAAAACCAAGACTTGTTAATTGCTATTACATATTTGGAAGGGGGAAAGATGAGCACCTCATTATTTATAACAGTACTGCACCAAGTCAGGAAAATTTAACAGATTCTGTATGTTTAGTTCCCCTTTTCCTTGTATCATTTCTCTTCTTGGCCTCTTCTTCATTTAACTGATTAGCAATATTTTCAGAGAAGTGGGGGTAGGAGACAAAAATAATAAATTACTGAATTTGGCAGCAGAAGGCAGTGATGGTGGCAAGGCACAGCTGGAGTGTTTGAAATGTGGCAGTTTTCTTCCAAGCCATCATTTTGCCCGTCCACAGGGAACACACAGCTAAATGTAGGCACGGCAAAGGCTGTGATGAATCCATGTAAATTGCAAAGTGCAGAATTGAAGGTCTGTCTTTCTGCAGGCAAATAGGAGTCCTTCCTCCTATCCTGGTTGGATTTCTTCATATAATCAGAGGCTCGTCTCAGTAGCTCAGATGCCATTATGCAGCCCTGTTTTTCAGGGCTTCACATTTTTCATTATGATTCAAGGGAACAGTATGCGCTTCCTCTCATCTGGCAGAATAATGTGCCACCTGCTCAGGGTTCCTTCCCCAGCCCACATTCCTAATTAAGCATTTAAATTGTTTGTCAAGTAAATGGAATTTCTTTCCTGTTATGTTTCTCCCTCTCCTCTCATTCCCAGTTATACCTTTGTAACCATTTTGGTGCTTTTGTAACAAAGCAGGAGATGCTACTCATACCCTTGGATGTAAAAGCTTTTTGTTTTAGCCAGACAGCTTTTGGTACTGATGTTGGACACAGTATTATTCACATACTTGTACGACAATGTCTAATTGCACCTGACCTTTGGGGATTATAAGAGTCAAAAGAGATTAATATTTAATAAGAAACTATGCCCTATGACAAACAGCTTAGCAAGCTGGGTATGTTTAGCCTGGAGAAGAGAAGGTTAAGGAGTGACATGATAGCCATGTTTAAATACTTGAAAGAGTGTCATATTGTGGATGTAGCAAGCTTGTTTTCTGCTACTCCAGAGACTAGGGAGTTTACCACATTTAAAAAAAAAACACGACTTAGCCCTAACAGAATACTGTTGCGTTTCAGATTATTAGCTGCTTTTATCACATGTAATTCACTGCCAATTCTGCTGAATGACTGAAACCCACATGCAGCCCGCGTTTGCACAAAAAAAAGTGATGCAGAAAACAATGCATTTCTGCAAAAATAGACTGCTTTTTCTACTAACGTAATTTTTGCACAAACAAGGCTGAGATCCTAGATCAGTGACTTGGTTAAGTATAGTTAAGTTTACTTAACTAAGTAGTGTCTCCTGTAGTGCCTGATCCCTAAGTAGTGCCTGACCCCCGTCCCCCATCCTGCTTTACCTGGCAACACAGGTCTGTTCTCCTGTTGATTGGGACACATAAAGAAATCTCCAGTGCAACAATCAGAAGCAGGATTCCTATTGGAATTCCTTCTTGCACCAGAGATTGCTAGCAGGAGTGGCGTGGAAACATCAATATGCTGCTCCCTGATCAATAGGAGAATTGACCCCTATCACTTACAGTGGCTGCTGCCCAAAAAAGCAGGAGGGGAGGGACTTTGAGAATCAAGGCAATAGTGGCACAATTGTGAATATATAGGAGCTGTGAATACAGTTCAGTTACAGATGCGTAACTCTAGTCAGTGAATCCATGACTGTGATAGTGAATGCCAGTGCAATTTTTCAAATAGGGCTGAATGACAAAGAATCTTTGGGTAGTTAACCATTTTCTCAATGTGTTGAGATGCCCTTTCTCATCGGTTAAGAGAAGGTCTACAAGTATTCATTGCATCTCTAATACAGAGATGCATTAGAGGTGAATATGCATACCAATAAATATCATAAATTAATGGCATTTATACACTTGGTTTAAAAAAAAAGAGTCCATTGCATTTTCTATCAGATTTCTTTTTCACTGAGAGAATGTTGCCGGATTTAAAATGGAAAGCTAGCCTGGGACTGTAACTTAAAATATGAATAATCAAAGAAGTTATTACAATTGTATAATCAAATGTCAACTTTTTCCAGTGGCATTTCTCTGGAAATACTTGAAAAACTATGTAAAACAGTTTAAATTTTCTTGAAAGGGAGTTAAAAGTAAATCTTGGATGTGCCAGAAATAAATCTTGGATGTGCCAGAGCTAAAACATTGAACTGGAATATATTCAAATGCCTTTCACATTTAATGCATAAAGTCTGGTTATTCCATCAAAGTCTCTTTGAATCAACCCTCAGTGCTTAGGCGTGTTAAAAAGCCATTGATGGTATAAAACGCTTGGAGTTTATGCATGTAATCTAACAACTGACTCACCAATTGCCATCTTCTGTGATATCTCTGGCAACGTTGAAAGCAGCTTGGCATTGGCCTACACTATTTTCTAGGATGTTAAGTATATTTGTCACAGCTTTTTTCAAAAGAAACTTTGCTGAAAAGTTAATGGAATGTGAAAAAGGATAACACTGAACCCACAAGCAAAAATAGAACCAGCCCACAATGGAACAGCCACAGGTAGATGATCCAAAACAGTTTCACATACCATTAAACTGCAGAATATGCAAATATTTGCACAAGGAAAAAAGATCTGCCTTAGAAATATAAAGCCCTACTGTAAAACCAGAGAAGTTTCTTTAGTTGCTATTCAGTCATCACCATTTTAATTCTATGTTTCAACTATCCTTGACATTTGCAGGAAATAAAATCTGGTTACCCCAAGAGAAAAATATACTGTCAAATATTTTGAATCCTCCCCATCCTCCATCTATACTTATGCATATTGTAGCAAGGACAGAGGCAGTGCTATCGTGTTTAGTTTTACTTGGGTCAGAGCTTGAGAAAGTTGCTTTTTAGACTACAACTTCCATAATCCCCAGATAGCATAACTAGTGGTCATACTGGCTAGGAGATTCTGGAACTTGTGGTCTAAAAGGTAACCTTACCAAGCTTTGATCCACAGATGAGAAAACCTTGGAGACAGGTGACATCTTTGTAATACCAGGATATTTTAAAACATACATAATGGAAGCACAACGGACTCCGACAAGCAGGTAGCACAATTTTTACTCCTGTACTGTTTTCCCAAAGGGCAACTGGAATCTGTAGTTAATTTGTGATACAGGCTGCACCTACAGTGTGGAATTGATGAGGCATGACGCCGCTTTAACAATCATGGCTAAATACTATGGAATTCTGGGATTTGTAGTTTTGTGAGATACTGTGTGAGATATTTAGCCTTCTCTGTCAGGGAGCTCTAGTCCCACTGCAAAAAAACTACAAATCCCAGGACAGAATCATGACAGTTAAAACACTGTTAAACTGCATTAATTCTACAGTGTGACAGCAATGTTAATTAATTCCTGATACAGTTCCTTTTTGCTGAGGGGGGAACTTCTAGCTTTCTGTCTATCTGCCCCCAGTATTCAAACACTTTTAGCTAACTTTTTCTTTACACTCTCTAAGTGTGATATGTTGATAATATAAAGGCAGGAATACCTACTTCCCTGGGAGTACATTTCACAGAGCGTAATGGGATTTATTTGTCAGCAATCAAGATTACGGCTTGCTCTGTAAGGCTGAAATCTTGCCCACACTTACTGGACTGGGGAGGTTGCTGGGAACTGTAGTCTGAAAAGAAATATAGCTTTCACAATCTCTGCACACAATCTAGAATTTGATATACACATAGTAAATGTTGTGGTATTTGATTATGTCAAGTATGTTTCCCACTGGTTTGGCATTAGCATAGCAAGCTGCGTTCAAGAATGTCTCCTCTGAAGATGTGCTTTAAGTCAAAAAATGGGAATGTTTTACCTTCCACAAGCTGGATTGCAAACTCCGTAAGCCTCAGCCTGCCTTGATGGTGGTGAGGGATGATGGGTGTTGCAGTTCAACAAACATCCAGAAATCCACACATTCCCTTTCCTTGCTTTAAGGCAAGATTACCCTGGTTTTTGTTTGTTTGCTTGCTTGGTTGGTTGTTGTTGTTTACTTTCTCTTGTACCATTCCTTCTTCCATTTTTTCCCCAGATTTTCTTTTTGTAAAAAAAATAATAAGAACAAGGGGAGAAGGCACAGTTAACCATGCGTATCTTCATGTCATTGCCTTTTTTTTTCTTGATTTCTAATATGCTTTAATTGCTTGTTTAACTTTTTTAATATACCATGAAAGTCAGTCAGATCTTATACCAATCCCCAGAGGAGATGCAAGATGAGAGAATACGGATGAGTTTGAGTTGACTGGGTCAAAACAGACAGGTCTTAATAGAGCCAAAAGTTCCAGAGCAATGGGTTAGTCTGTCAAACCTACCTCACTAACACCAATTAACTGCAAGATAGACTTTGATCCAAACCTTAAGATCACCTTCCTTGTCTAGATGAAAGCATATGTTTGCTTTGAAGGGAAGCTCCAGATGTCCTTAGGAAAATAACTCTTCATTCTGAAGGGATTTGTTAGCTCAGGGAATGAAAGAGCATCTCCATGGAAAACTGGATCGTTTCTGCTGAGGGTGCAACTCTGTCTGCTTCTGAGCAAATCCCATAGGACTTACTTCTAAGGAGTTTATCACATGGAAGGAATTTCTCTCAATTGCGAGTGGAGCCAATTCGCAATTACATGAATTCGCTAGTTTAGCGAATTTACGTGAAATCTGATTGCATTCGGAATGCATTCAGAATGACTTCCCATTGCCCAAAAATGACCCCCCCATTGCCCAAAATTGCGTGAGATACTCTAATACGCACTTACGTGAAACCCCATGATTGCATTCCGAATAACTTCCCATTGCCCGAAATTGCGTGAGATACACTCATTTGCAATAACGGGTGACTCCATGACTGCATTTGAATTGCCATTGCATTATATCCCCAAATTCCATCATATGATAAACTCCTAAGTCAACATGCATTGAATCATGCTGCAAACCAGGAATGTCCTGACAATATTGGACAGGTCCTTTCCCAATGCTCACTAGTTCAGAAGATAAATATTACCATATTTTTGCTAAACTGTCCTCCAGCAGTTTAATTTTGTTGCTGCTGCACTGATACACAGTACTAGATTTCTCAACAACAGCAACAACAAAACACTTACAGAGATAATAATTTCACCAGTGTGGCATAACATAAATGGTATTGCAGTTATCAACCACAAGCTTGTTTAATAGTATTCCATAAACTTTTTACATAAATCCTAGAATCTGAGTACATTCAGTGGATTAGCGAAGTAAAACAGGCTCTAAAACTGTGTTCATTGCCCCATATTTTTCAGACAGCATAAATGAGATGTTGGTTTACAAGCAAATAGTTTTATTACCCAGAAGTACCTGGAATAAACACAACCAAACCAGTTCCAAATCGTGATACTGTTGACTGGACACAAATATTGTTAAATGTGGTGGCCACATCCTCAAGCTATGTCAGCCTCCATAAACACCTGATCTCGGATGTCAATAGAAATGAGTGCATTGGGGTCAGAAATTTCAAGGCTTAACCATGCTTATGATCATGAAAAGGCTGCTTATTCTGGGTGCATAAATTTAACTCCTCTAGTTATATTAGGGTATTTAAGCCTAAATATCCTAAAGGCACCAGATCTCATCATTTCTTGGAAGCTAAGCAGGGTCAAATCTGGTTAGTACTTGTATGGGAAATCACCAATGAATATGTCAGAGGAAGGAAGTAGAAAAACCAGATTTCAGGATTCCTTGCTTAAGAAAATCCTATGAAATTCATGGGGTTGCCATAACTTAACAGGTGACACACACACACAATATTGCCTATACATCGTGGACTGAAAAGCAAAAATAAAATACTGAGAAGAATATGACTTAGTACGGATAAAAGGACCCATTCTGGAGATATTCAATCTAGAATGTCATTGGCAGCTGGTGGCTTCTTTGTCTGAGGGTTGGGAATCCATCCTGAGTTTTAATTTCAAACTTCAAAGAGCTTTCGGTCCTGTACTTATATCCATCAAATAGGTTCAACAACTTTGGATAATACTGTATGTACCCTTAAATTTCATACTGAAATCAGAGCCACCAGTGCTGCCTGTGCTGTTTTATTTATTGATTTATGTTATTTGTATGACACCCTGTAACGAAGTAAAAGCAATAGATGGAGGGGTGCTTGTGGAATTTACTCAGGCCTATCATTCAGGTTATTCAAAATAAATGAAGCAATGACCAAGCAGTTGCACTGTACTGGTGGGCTCCTCTCCCCATGAACGCCAGTATGGTATAGTGGTTTGAATGTTACACTACAACTCTGGAGATCAGGATTTGAGCCCTGTAATAGGTTCACCTTAGGATCATAAGTCAGAAGTGACTTGAAGGGAAACAACAATAACAAACGCTCCCCATAGCCATCAAGTGTCTGGGAGGACAGGGGAGGATGAAAGGTAGCCTTCCTGAATCTGGTGGTAGTAAGTTGATGCCATCCATCTGGGCCTCTCCCAGCTTGCATTTCCTCCCTCTTTAATTGAAGAATTCTAGGAAGATGCCTTTCTCTTCTTATGGTTGGCAGTTGGAATGCAACTAGCAGGCTACTTGGCTGCTTCTTATCCTCCTACTGTTCTCTGATAGTCACTGAATGACCATGGAAAAGGATACCCAGACAGAAAATAGGTAGGTCAAGCATTTGGGAAGGGAGTTGAAGCAGAGGGTTTGAATTCTCTACATTCATCACAACCAAAAAAGTATATACACCAGAGTAACTTTCATTTGCACCTACATATATCACTAACAGGATGCCAGTCACAATTCTACATGACATAAGACTAATCTGCAAACTTTCCAACATTCTGCCACTTTTTAAATCTAAGGGTCAAACAATAATTTGATTCTTTTTGTTGACTTTTTTTATCACGTACCCCGCAACAGTGATGATTTAGCAGATAAATCCTTTATCATCCCACATTTTCAGTTGCTTATAAAAAGGTTCTACACTTCTCTCCTCCTCCTAATTTCCCTCTTTGTTTTCAGCTTACTCCATTTACTGCAAACTGAGTTCAAAGTGCAAAAGAAGTTTGCACTCAACTCATAGGAGTGAAAGAAGAGGAGGAGTTTGTGGAATCTTACCTTTCCCTGGAGGCTCAGGCCAAAGCAAAATGCTACAGCCTCTCACAGCTTGTATTTCCTCCCTCTTTAATAACTTTTGCCATCTTGATCACATTCTGATGTTTCTTGGCCACATACATCCCGGTTTCCATTTGTGAAATGTTGGAGGTATGCTATCAATTATGTATAGCTTTATCTTGAGTAGAGAACAGAGGGAGGAATTAACCTTTTCCTTTCTGCCCCATAAAGGAAAGATATGTGATGCACCCTGCTGAAGCAACCAGCAGTTTGCATTTGAATTTATGTTTTAAAAAAGCAGTAACAGAACCACAGATCATGAACAGTGTGTCCTAAATCTTAAAACGTACTAACGATGAAACCTTGGAATACCAGGGTCTTAATCCAGTTGACAGAAATCTAGTTGTTCAGTGAATAAACTGTAAAACACTCTAGGATTTTTTCTTTTATTTTTAAAAGGCAGCTAACCAAATAAAAGCACAAATGTAGGTTGGAAGTAATGCAAACCAGCTAATCTAATCACACACCCTTTTGCACCTAAGCAGATAAATGAGTTCAGTCATTTTTCTCCCAAGAGGAATTCATCTATGTGCTTTTTCCCTAACACAAAGTACAAAGTAATATTACATTTCAAATTGTATTGAAGCTAATTAAAGGGCTATTTCTTTTTCTTATATTACACCACCACCACATCCACCCAATTTGCAAGACACCGCATCCAGCAAGGAAAGTCAAATGTAAATGTAATCAGTTCTCAAAGCATAACTCTGAAATGATCCCAACTCAATTAAAATTAACAGTTACCATAGCTAGAGATAATAGAAATTGCTCTAAGGGTCATCATTTTGCCTACTGAGATAATACTAAGAATAACTGAGTTAAAGAATGCCCTTTAAAGGAAACAAAAGGCTGAATTCATAGATAAACAAAATGATGACTCTAAAAATTCATAAGGTTGAATGCACAAAAGGCTATATTTTCAACATTTAGGATCTTTTTGAAAAACTTTAATATGGTGATCAAAACAATGTAGTTCTGCTATTTCAAAACCAAAAAAGATTAAGCAGGGTTTTCTACACGTCTTCCGCCAAACAAAGCCATATTTTGTAATTGAGTTTAGATTTATTTCACTCAAGGCTCATTTTGTCATAGTTCTCAGTCATGCATTATTTGTAGGCAAGTTAGTGAACATAAGGTACTAGCAAGCAAGCAAGGCAGTGCTTCATCTCACAATAAAGCCTCACAATCTGTGTTCCCTACTCCAGAGCATCTATAATTTCTCTTAAGCAAACATCTCATGCCCCCATGTGGTTGAATTGAAAATCTACTGAAAATGTGAAACCTTTTCATGCTCACAGCAAAGGAGTATAAAGCCAACTGAAGAACATTTTAACCAGGGCTTGGAAAAAGTTACTTTGGGTGGGGTTTGAATATCCTCTTCCTTCTATCAGTGGTAAACTACACCAGCAGAGGTGAAGGTGTGGTGGTGAAGTGAAAAGGAGAGTGACAGAGAAAGGAGTGGAAAGGGAGCAGTAATAGCAATGGGAAGGAAGATCTGCCAGCTTTATGACACCTCTTTATGAAATATCTGGCTTCTGGGGGTCTTATGGAACCAAGGCAGTATGGAAGGGCTGTCTTGGACAATCAGTTGTCCTCTGGCATCAGAGAGTATCCAAGGGCCCATTCCCACTTACGGAAAAACCCGCACTGGAACTGGGCTGTGCTCCGCTTATGAATGCGATTCCAAAAGGCCCCTCGTTCACACTATGAAAAGGGACCTTGTTTGGAACTGCTTTCTTAGCCGCTTGTCGTTCCCACTGGAGCTGCCGTGTAAGGTGACAGCCCTTAACACCCCAACCCCTTCCCGGAGGGGATTCTTTTTTATTGGGGAGGGGGGGTATTGATCGCAAAATCAATCTTGTGCATTTGTGATCTTGTGCATTTGCAGTCTTGAGCATTTGTGATCAGTATAATGAAGAAAAAGAGGAAAAAAAGGAAGGAAGGGGGAAGGAAGGAAGGACCCCCCCCCCAGGAGCAAGTGTGTGTGTGTGTGTGTGTGTTTTTTTCCTTCATTATACTGATCACAAATGCACAAGATCACAAATGCACAAGATTGCAAATGCACAAAATTGATTTTGCAATCAATACCCCCCTCCAAAAAAAACCCACGATTCTGACCAGCATTCCCACTTACTGGAAACGCTTCAGAATTGTGTTTTCCAAAAAAGACCACTTTAAAACTAGTGTCAGGAAAGCCCGGGCTATTTGCTTTTAACCCGGTCCTTTCCTCCACTAATTGATCCGATGAGGATCGGAAGTCGATTCGAATGTGAACAAGGGTCATATAGCCCACGTCACACTTCGAATCAAAATGTAGTGGGAATGGGGCCCAAGATGACTATCCCATACTGTTCTGATTTACTGGGTGTGACAGAGGGAGAGGCACCCACCTAAATTCTAATAACCTAACTCACTAAAACATATTTTTAACTTCAGCATTAGCTGGGGAATCTGATGAGTTAGGTGAACCCACTAGAACAGCCCATCTAGTTAATAACTCAAACTAATTAACCAGTTAATTCCATGCTCTGGAATGAATTCATCTTTATCTCAAATTTCATCTGAATTTCTTATTTTAATGTAAAGATGTCTCCAATAGGGAGATTTTAAAAGAGATTGCCTTCTGAAAATGACTGGTCAGAGGATCAAAGAGTAGCCCTCTGCTTAAGATATTTGGAAGAAGAGGGTCATCAATGCCCTCCCTCAGACATTTTTGGAGCAGGTTTGCAAGGTAGAGGGTCAATCCATACCACTTAATTATAGCACTGTTATTCCACTTTCACTGCCATGGTTCCATCCTATGGAACCCTGTAGATTGGCAAGGCACTGATGTGTTCTGGCTGAGGATTTTTCATGCCCATCTCTAAACTGCCAATCCCAGGATTCCATAGGATGTTGCTATGATAGTTACAATTGAATCATAGCACTACAGTTCAATAGTTTGAATGGGCCCCAAGAAATCTTCTCTCGCTCAGAATTGAATCAGAGCAGAGATGGCACATCTGTCGTTTGGGACTGTCTTTGCTAATTCCACAAAGCTCACTCCTGGGCCTAATCTCAGCAAATTTTGCTGGCACCCCCAATATTATCTGTTCTGGCTTACATCAGGTCTGTGGGGGTGCAGGCAAAGGTAATTTCTCATCCCCTGTAAACTTTCTCTAGAGACCTTATCAGACGGGAAGAATTTCTCTTTATTGCAAGTGGAGCCAATTGGAGCCAATTCGAATTCACGTGAATTCGCTAGTTTAGCAAATTTATGTGAATTCCAATTGCATTTGGAATGCGCTCAGAATGACTTCCCATTACCTGAAAATGACCCCCCCCCATTGCCCAAAATTGTGTGAGATGCTTTAATTCACAATAATGTAAAACCCATGATTGCATTCAGAATGACTTCCCTTTTGTCCAAAATTGCGTGAGATACTTTAATTCGCAATAACGTTAAACCCCATGATTGCGTTCAGATTGCTATTAGATTATACTTCCAATTTCTAACATCTGATAAGGTCCTAATAAAATGGAGGTGCTGCCAAGGGCAAAAATTGCGTCGGTTGAAAATGACACAAGCCTTTCCCCACCAGCCTTCTCAATTTGATTAGCACAGAAGAGAGACTAGGAAGATATAGAAAAGTAGCAGGAGCGAAGTAAGAAAGCCATGTCATATTTTTAAATAGGGAAGGAGCTGTCTTCCATGCAAAAAGGAGAGTTTAAAGGGTGGGGAACTATTTATATGTTCAGCTTGATGGAAGACTAAAATATGCTTCAGACAGAATGCAAATGTTCAGGTGTACACAAATGCCACCTAAAGTTTGAGATAGGACTGTAAATCCAAATATCTGCTTGGCTATCAACAACAAATGGTGTCTTCCACATCAGAGGAGTGGAAAACCTGTTTCAAGTTTTCCTTCAGACTTTAAAGGAAATATGATATAGGGCTCATTCCCATTACAAAATAACCCAGTGTGGAAACCGGGTTATTTTGTGATCGATTCTCTCAGGGGCCATTTACTCCCCTTTGTTGTTCACGCATAAGGGGGGGCAGAGGAAAAGCTGCCATGGAGAGAGGAAAAGGAAGAGAAGGAAAGAAAAGGCAAACTCCTGAATAAACCTTGGCATGAAAACCCCACAGCAGACTTGAAGGCACACAACAACAACAACAACTGAGGAGGGGTGGTGGCATGGCAGGAAGGCTTGGGCCCCAGTGGCTCTTCCTCCACCTCCTCCAGATGGGCTGCCCTCCAATGCACCCCTCACTTTGCCATCCATGGCAGCAGCGGCAGTGGCACCCCATCTCCCTCTCCTCCTCCTTACCCTGACCCATCTTCAGCTGCCTTAACTGGGGAGCCCATCCACAGCACTTCCTGAAGGTGAGATAGCTCCCGGGCCCCAATCCGGGCCTCTCCATGCCCCCAACCCCAACCGACCTTCAGCAACCTCAACCAGGGAGCTTGGCCAGAGTGCTCCCAGGACCTCCTCCACCTCCTCATCCACTCTAGCTGAGAGAGTGTGACTTGCCCAGGGGCACCCAGTAGATTTCCATGGCCGAGCTAGGAAAGGCAGAGGAAAGAAGAGAAGGAGAAGCCATGCTTCAAGGACTCTGGTGAGGCTCCTGACTTGCCTTGGCTCGCTCTCTCTCCAAGGAGGAAAGCCTCACAACTCCCTCCTTGCCGAGGGGAGGAAGGAAAGAAGGACTGCCCTGCCTGCCAGCCTTGGCTGAGCCCAAAGGGAATGCTGCAGAAGAGGAGCCACCCAAGATGGTGCCCTGTGGCTGCACCCCCAAGAATGGCACCAGAGCACTGGGCCTGGCTGTGAGAAGCTGGTAAGAGTTGGCACAGCCCCCTGATGCAAATCCGACCCGTCGTTCACACTTGTTGAACACGGTTCAGATTCAGGTCTTTTCATAAGAACCGCCCAAAACTAGTGTTATGAAAGAGTGGTTCTTTTGAGTTTCCCTCACTTCATTTTGGTTGAATCCAATCACAGCAGGATCAGAACCGGTTTCAAGTGGGAACAACAGACATATAACCCGATCAGCAATTCACTTTAAACTCTAGTGGGAATGAGCCTCAAGATGCTGAACCTATTTTACTGATATGGTTCAGTGCCTTGGATAGCTTCCCTAAAGTTCAGATTAAACCTTGGAGTGGATTCACCAATCCACTAGGATAGAAACCAACAGCTACCAGCTATCACTCAGGAAAAACAAGCCTGGCTTTTCTTTTTTACTCTTCTTTCTCCTCCCTTTGTTTCTTTTAGGTTGTAAAGCTGGAAACATTAACAAGAACAAGAACTGCATTTCTGTCTTTCACACAGCAGCCCCGAAGTGAAAAAGAAACTCAGTAGTAAAACTGCATTTAAATGCTTCCTCGCAATTACAATTGTATGGGGAGAAACTAAGGTCATGTTGGTAGAAAAAATAATTAGAGAGGATTTGGTTTTATTGAACCAGACCTGTTAATTTTTCTCCTTTGAATGGGGAATAAAAGAGCACTCTGGTTGTCAACTTTACTCCTTCCCTGGGTTTTAAACTCCTTTCCAGCGATCACTATTTCATGCCCTTTCTAACCTGCACATGAAGTCCTTTAATATCTCTCTCACATGATGTTTCTAAGCATATATATGAAGAATATTTTAAAATGTGCAGAATTTACCAGCATATATGGGAGGCCAGAGGTGGCTCAAGGGCAACAGAAATTGTACAAAGGAGATTGGATTATTTTTTTGAATGGGAGGAGGATCCTTGTTCAGATATCTTTGTAATATTGATAGAAATATACACAATGTCACATTGATTTAATTTCCAGGGGTATTATCAAAGCAAGTGACCTAATATTAATATCACTACTGTTTTATTGAGAATCAGCCTAATGGCTTGAGTGTTGGACTATAATGCTGGAGACCAAGGTTCAAATGCCCATTCAGCCACAAAGACCCATTGGTTGACCTTGGACAGGTCACACACTCTCAGCCTCACAGGAAGGCAATGGCAAACCCCCTATGAACAAATCTTGCCAAGGAAACCCTTTGATAAGTTCACCTTAGGATCACCATAAATTGGAAATGACTTGAAGGCACACAAATTGTCATGTTAATTTTGAACCTCACATCTGACACAAATAATTATACGTTTTTATACTCTGGTTTCTATTGAGTAGTTTGTATTTCAGATTCCTAGTAAAGAACCTAAATTACATCAGTAGAAGGCAAAAAATTGAAAATATGATTGTAGAGATTCAGGCAGACTGGAACCTCATCTGAGTTTCTCAACCTGATAAGTGATAAATGTAAAATTAGTACAAAATTTGTGACTAATGTTTCATTACGAAGCCAACAGGCTGTGAACCACTAAATTCAATGAAAGTGATTAGGAACTATAGGCAGAGTTCTCTGCCAGCAAAATAAACTCTTAAGTGGCAGATGGTAGTCAACAGTCCCTGCGGCATTGATGGTCCCTTTGCCCTGACAAAGCAGCTGTTTGTGTGACAGGGAATAAATGCACATGTAAAGAAAAGTGTCAAATATATCCCACTCCCTTCCACATAAATATGGGAGGAGACCAACACTCTAGCACATTTACAGAAAAATAATTATCAATATCAGTTGGCAAAACAATTGGAACCTTGCACTATTATTATTATTATTATTATTATTATTATTACTATTAACATTTATTTATACAGTACTGTAAAATTTTACACAGTGCTTTACATACAAAAGTTAAAAATAGAGGTAAGACCTGCCAAACGGCGTACAATCTATAAAGCAAACAAGTTGTGTGTGTGTGTGTGTGTGTGTGTGTAGCAGACTCCATTTTTCTTCTCTTCTCTCCCTTTACATAATGTAAGGAAACACACTGCCCTGTACCAATATACCTGTTGCTGCATTTTGTAGCAACAGTAGTGGTATAACTGCTGGTTGTTGCCAAATTTCCACAGTCTCAGTGCATCCCTCAGTGAGTTCTGGGTGTCCCTATGGAAGTCTCTCAACCTTGGATGTTGAACCCCCTTCAAAAAGGATTTTTTTTCCATTTCAGTCATATTTGTTATCTTAGTCCAGCCCCATCAGTACTCCAGCACTTCCACCCCAATGATGGGGGAGAGCCAGCATGGTTACCTAAGGGAGTCAGGGAGTTATAACCCAAAAAAGTAATTGTAATCCATATCCAATTCACAGTATTATGCCCATATTTCACTCCATTGACACCATACTGGCTTGTAAAAAATCCAGACTGAAATTGTATTAATAGTCCCATAGTTCCCCTGGCTGAATTCAAATTGGTACAAAAGTGCCTTTCTTCCCATGCACTTTTTCCTTCCCAGCATGCACAAACTTATCAACCAATAGTCATCTTGTTTGTGTATGCACCTTCAAGTTCCTTCCTCTAAAATATAGCCTGTAGTGCCTGGTATTCATTGGTATTCTCCCATCCAAGTTTTAAACAGGGCTGACCCTGCTTAACTTCCAAAATCAGAGAGGGCCTGGTGCCTTTAAGGTTTTTAGGTCCACCAAATACATTACCAATTAAATTAAAAATTCAGGATCCACTTGGAGTCACAGAAGTTAGTGTTGTAGCAAACCGTTATGGTTTAAGGAAGAAAGTGGCAAGACCACCATTTAGTATGCCTTGCCTTAAAAAGTCCCAGGAAATCCATGGGGTCGTCTTATGTCAATAGGTGACTTGAAGGCACATACAAATATACACAGAAAGAAGTACTAGAGACACTGAGCACAATGGCCTGACAACATGAGGAAACTTGGTACTGCACATTCGTAATACTAAAAGAATTATATGTAGCTGATGTTGGCAAAAAAGTAGGTCCTATATGAACAACATTTGCTCTAAGAACTATAAAATGTCATAAAAAACTCCAAAACTAAGAGGAAAAAGGAAAATTAAAAGCTATACTAATCAAAGTGATAGATTTATAGAAATAAATTCTTTTCAATGCATTTAGACTAATGAACGGTCCTTGGTTAATAGTTGTTAGTTAAAACATGAATGCCTTTTTAAAATTCCAGAAAGACTTCTTAAGTATAAATTTATGGAAGATTTTTCCCCTCCTGTGTCCATTATTATTACCCCTGAACTGAGATTTAATCAGCTTGTCTTCTCTCTCAAAAGCCTTTATGAAGACTGTTGATTTGCAGCCAAGCCAAGCCCTTTTAATAATGCATGTTAAATTAGTTTAATTATTTATATAAAAGAATGACTTAGAAATAATACACACTGCACTACATTTGTAAGTACAGTATCATTCTTTTCGAAAGAGTTAGTAAAAAGTATGAGTGTATTTGTAGCCCACACTGTTATTGAAGACATGTTTGTTTTATGGCTAAGATCAAATGCATAATTGAAGAACTTGTCCAACCTAAAATTATTGTTCTCACGTCTCTTCTTTTTCTTTTACTAAGAAGATATAATTATCTTTAGTCTTTTACTATAATAATAGCACCAACCCCCTATGGGTTCTTCACATTTTGTATCATTTCTTTTATGGATGCATTCTGGACAAAAGCAGAAAGAACTATACCATTTTATACTGATTTGCAGGGTTCGCTCATTAAGGACGGGGATGAAATAAAAAGATTGATGTATAGATTTTTACAAGTAACAAAATTCTTTGAATTGTTTCCTTTTTGTATTAATCAGCTTCCTTCTTTAGTAGATGTTGTCATGCAAACAGAAACACAATGAGATACAGGTATACCTCAGTTAACAAGGTACATGTGCCCTGGACGTTGCTTTTTTAAATGAAAAAATTTATGCCAGAGGCAGAAATAACATGAAAAGTATTTCTATACCACCAAAAGAAGGGCAGTTTTAGGGAGCCTTTTATTCAGAAATAGCAATATGTACATACGAAATGAAACACATCTATTGGGTAAGCCTTGAATAAAGAAAAAAGAAATAGTTTGAGCCTTGTAAAGAACATTCGAAAGCTTTGTCCCAAACAAATCCAGAATTTTTTTTCTTTCACCTGCCTCCACTTTTGTCATGATTTCTGTTTTGGTTTTTTTAATATGCTGGGGGAGCTGGTGAGGTGGGCTTATCCTTTCTCCCCTTTTCTCTTTGCTGTTCATGCATGCTAAGCAAGGAATTCTGAAGGCAGATGCTATTTACCTTGCCAGTTGTAAGCAGGCACACATGTCTACAGTACAATCCAACATTTTCCCAGCTCAAGCTTTGTTTGGTGCATTGTTCAGTGCAGACATGCTACTGCAGACAGCACCAAAAATCTGTTTCTCCAGCCCTTCTTCTTCATCTTCCAAGTGCTGATGCTGCTTAAAAATCTTCAAGCTAAACAAAGGATGAAAAGGAAATGGTGCTGGGGGACAGTAAAAGACTGTAAAATAAGTTTCACTATCAGAGGCTTTATTAATTAGATAAGCATCATTCTATCTCTGTTCTAGTATTACCTATCCTGTTGTTGAGTGCCTCCAAGTCATTTCCAATCTATGGTGACCATAAGGCAAACCTTTCACTTGGTTTTCTGGGGCTGAGAGTGTGTGAATTGCCCAAGGTCACACAGTGGGTTTCCATGGCCAAGCAGGGAATCGAACCACAATGACCAGAGTTCTAGTCCTATGCTCACATCACGACACTACATTGGGTCTCATTACCTGTCCTACTCATCTTAATTTACTCATAAGCTTGGCCCTGAGGATTTGTTGCTTTATTTTGTAGTGTGATTTCCTGTGGGGAAGAATTCTTCTCAGATGTCTAAAAGCCATAATGTAAATATTATAATCTGCACTGAATGCCAGAGGCATCTGGGAGGGAAATCTTTTTGTCTCAAAAATGTCATCATTAGCTAAAGAAGACAGGAATATATAGGAGGGTTATAGCTTAGTAAAAACGATCTACAACCGCCTTTGATTCGGTATGATTCTGTATGTAAATTAACGGGGAGTGAAAATGAATTGGAGTAACAAACAAACAAGATTTTCAGTAACAAAGCAAATGGGGAAACAGGAGGGGGGTCCCTTGTCCACTAATTCCCTGTTACTATTTATTTGATGAATAATATACAGATCTCCAGATACCATATCTGTGTTTAGAGTGCCACATCTACAGAAGCAATATAAACCAACAACCAATTCTGTTCAGCCTTCCCATTTGCTTTGGTGTTTATCCTCCATAATCATGAAATAGAGACAGAATATGTTGCATTGCATTTGTAAGTGCAGTATCATTCCTTTCAAAAGAACCAGTGAAACATAGGAGTGTGTCTATTGATCAGCAGTGGCAGCTGGTGACTGACTTCCCTGTCAATGGGCCAGGGAATCCATTCCAGGTTTAAACATGAATTTTAAAGGACTTTAAAGGACTACATAAAGTATTTAATTTGGGGGATAGCACATTGGATAGCTTTTATAAAATGTCAGACTAAAATCCAGAGTGGATTTCATCAGCCCACTGTCATGGAAGCTACCAGCTACCACTGTTGGCCAGCACTGGGAGATTTTTTTTTTCCTGAGAGGCGGCAGTTACATAGTTCACCACATGGAGGAGTGGTCAGCGGTTTCCAAATGTAGGACTGTAACATTTAGCCTGGTTATTCAACAACTAAATACCTGTCTTGCCCTTGAATGAAGCAGACATGTCAGACAGCCCTGCCACCAAAAATTATAATTTTCCACCCTAGGTTCAAGGTCCTGAAAGATTTTGATCAACAAGGGACTGGAAGTATGAAGCAATGGCTAGGTAGTTATCACTGCCTCCCCAGGATGGTAAACTTACACCTTGTAGTCCTTGCCACATCCTAGCAACAATCCCACCAGCCAAAGGTTTGCTGCCCACACTACACAGTTATAGCTATATACTGTTTTACATTTTAAATCATCCCCCAAAATGCAACAACTCCAAAACAAACAAACAAACAGGTGCTTCAGACAGGTTAGGAAACTATGTTTCAGGAATCAACTGTAGTGACCCCATGATCAGATCAGAAGCCTTTTTGCACCACACACTCATAGCACTGTGATTCCACATTAACTAACATACAACAAGGCTTTTAAACCGCAATTATAGTTGAACAATAATGTCTTTGAAAATACTTATAGCACAGCAATGTTTCTGTCTCATCGCTGCTGTGCTAGTGAAGCATTGTTAGAGCATCCTTTTTCATTGATGGGGACAATCCGTTAATAAGCTCCCAATCACACTGCTTTTTAGGAGCCCTGGTGGCACAGTGGTTAAATGCCTGTACTGCAGCCTCTCACTCAGAAAACATAAGGTTGCGAGTTCAATATTAGCAAAAGGGCTCAAGCTCGACTCAGGCTTGCATCCCTCCGCTAAAATGAGTACCCAGATTGTTAGGGGCAATTAGCTTACACTTTGTAAACTGCTTAGGGAGTGCTTGTGTGCACTGATAAACAGTATAGAAATGTACTTGCTATTGCTATTCCATTAATCTACAGGTGCAAAATGTCACTGCCACAGCAGTTCCAATATTGACAGATATGTGGTGCCAATGTGTTTTCCTCTTTCTCTCTCCCCCCCCCCCCCAATTCCCAAAGCAGGTTATTTACCCAGCCACCCTTTTATTTTATTTTCAAATTAAATTGTATTAACACAACTTAGGAATTGTGTTAAAGATAAAAATAAATGAAAGGTACACTGGGTAGAGCATAGCTCAGTAAGGTGCAGTTAAGGAGGAGTGCAGAAGGCAGTGTAAGATTAATAGCAAAAAATAACACCTTCATGATATTACAGAAATGTGCAATAATGAATGCTCCTAAACCTGTATATTTACACTTTCTTTTACTAAAGCAATTGTAGTAACACTGAGGCTCGTGTGCGAATGTCCATGGTTCCTTCCTATGGAATCCTGGAATTTACAGTTTATGTATGTATCTTAGGGAAGGGTATTTAGAATTCTCAGCCAGAGAGTTTTAGTGTCTCCCCAAATTATAAATCCCAGTACTGTGTCGGATGCAATCATGAGGATTAAAGTGGAAGAAATGTAACTATATAGTGTGAAATGGCGACATATGACTCTATACGTGTATCACAACACATACACAGATCTCCTCCATGTGAGGTGCATCCTGGCTGGCCTAGGATTCCTCCTTGTGTGGAGCAACTTTATAGGTGTAGCTGAGCTGGCATACAAGCAATAAAGGAACAGGGTAGTAGCCATGACTTCTCTCCTCTCAGTACACAAGTGTTGTTCATCTGACTGCACTTCATGACTCATTCCCTCAAAATACCCTCAACCCCATTTGTAACATCTTGCCTGATGAAGAAGCCCATGGAGCTTCGAAAGCCTGCAACAAGTATATTGTGCATTTTGGTTGGCCAGTAAAGGTATCACTGGTGGATTTTTGTTTGAAGTATGGGACTTCAACTCCCAGAAACCCTAGCCAGCATGATTAGTGGTCAGGGATCCTGGGAGATGAAGCCTGAAACACATGGAGGACTTGAGGCTGAAAGTCTGCTCTAATGAAAGAAATTATGTAAGGTCTTTTGTTGACTGAGCAGAATACACCACACCCCAAGTGGATTCTTGAATCTTCAAATACAGCAGAATTTTGTAGACCAAGAAAATATCAGCTAGAATGCTGCATAATAATACATAGAAGGGATGAAAAATGACTGGGACAATTTTTCAATGAAAAAATGTATGCATTTTTAAATTATGCTATTTCAAAATGAGCCATAAAATAGGTCATTACACACCGGGGCAAAATGAATATGCAATGAATTATTCATCTTTATGGAAATCCTTCAACACTTATTGGTGACATGAGTCATGTAACACATATCATTTTTGCACAACGCATTGTTAATAATGAATAAGGATTTATCATTGTATTATTACATGAAATGCAATGAAAAATATTAAAACTTGCTCTTCCACCGGAATCAAATGATTCACAGCCCACAGGCTGTTGCTCTTTTCATTTCTACTGATCACATTTTCATTCCATTTAATAAGAAAGCATGCATTCAGGGGGGCAAGAGGTCACCACAGCATATATGATTTCTGCATGACCCCTGCTCATTGCAATGGGATTAGCACAGGGGCAGAATTCTCCATGTTGTTCCTCAGCATGACTGACATTGATTAGAATTTTCCACCTGCTGCAGAAAATCTCAATAGTCAAATATACATTTTACTTCTTATTTTTACTGTTTTGAAGGAAGCTATCATTATGCTTTGTATTAGATAATACACAAGTTAGAGTGGATTTAAGAAGTCATGGGAATGATAAGAGGTATGGAGAACAAAGCATATGAAGAGAGGTTGAAGGATCTGGCCACATTCACCTTGATAAAGAGAAGACTGAGGGTGATATTGCTCTCTTTAAATGCCTCCAAGGCCACAAAGAGGAAGACACAGGCTTGTTCTCTGCTGCCTCAGTAAGTAGAACTAAGTTTAATGGTTTTACATTACAGGAGGTTAAATTTCAATTGAACATTAGAAGGAACTTCTTGACAGTGAGAGTGGTTCAACAATGAAATCAATCACCTATGGAGGTGGTGAGGCCTCCGTCTTTGGATGTTTTCAAAAAGAGGCTGGACAGCTATCTAGCAATAGCAAAAGTAAATACATTTCTATACCATCTATCGGTGAACTATAATTCCCTAAGTGGTTTACAACATGTAAGCCAATTGCCTCCAGCAAGCTGGGTAGTCATTTTACTGACCTACAAAAGGATGGAAGGCTGAGTGGACCTTGGAGCCCTGCCTGGGATCGAACTCACAACCTTGTGGCAGCAATACTGGCATTTAACCACTATGCCACCAGGGTTCCTACTGGGGATGTTCTAGCTAGGGGTCCTGCATTGAGCATGAGATTTAACCTGATGGTCCACAAGGTCCCTTCCAACTCTATGATTCTGTGATGAGTCACAGTAAATTACATGTTTTAAATTACACAGTAAATTCTTGAATGAGTCTCGAAGAGAAACGACAACACAGAAAGAACCACAACTTGGAAACATCACTCAAGGAGACTTTTTGCTGGGCTCTCTGCAACCAGACCTGTTTATCTCGGATTGGCTTTTTTAGTCATCAACATGCTTGAGGAAAGGGTGGGATGAGTCCTTCCTGAATCTTTGCTAGTGAAGAAAAGCCAGAGAGAGACATGTTAGTAAAGAATCTCACAGAGAATGTCTGTGCAAATAAATCACTCATGACAATCAATTCCAATGCAAAATAGTTTAGTGTATCTCCTAGATGAAGTGAAATGTAAAGAGACAAGCCAGGAATGGAATCATTTTCTGCCAAATCTTTGCCTTAACTGGATTCATAAAGATCTGCCCACAGTTTTGCAATTTAAAAAAGAAACTACCATAAACTTCTTTAATTACGTGCAAATATTTTAAAATGCATTGACATTTTATTTTCAAATACTGATGATGACTGAGGCTGATGCAAGCAATAGAAAGAGGTGCTTTTGTTTAAAATATCATAATTAATTAAGCATAATGGTATTTGTCTCAGTCCAGATTATGGTCACCCTAATTAAAGCTTTTAATAAGCAAGGAAAAATATTTGTAAAGTCATCTCCATTGTCTCACAGGATGTAGTTTGTTTTCAGCATTTTCAGAAAACAAATTCTCTGCATTCTTTCCATATATGATTACCACTGAACATCTAATTCAAGTTAAAAGGAAGGGAGAAGGGTCCATTGACGTCATCCAAAAAGAATGTTTCTTGTTTTCTAATAATATAAAAAGATGCTACTTTTTCTGCCATCCAGATTTCAGGAGAAATGAAAATGATCTCAGTAAACAGATTCATCTTATTTATGTTGGCTACATGCTTGTTTTTAACCTCAAAAACTATTTGCCTTGATGAATCGTTAATGACCAACTTTCAGACCAAACAAGAATACAGTGATGACAACTACTCTGAGGTAAGAGCTTTAATGGAACGATACCACTCTTAAAAATTCTACTGCTAATTGTATATAAAGATTCACTGAGAAAATATATGGATAAAGGTATATGTAAACCCAATTGTATCTACTTTCATTCAGAAAAATCTATTGGTTTGGTTGACATTTTTAAAGTGTCATTGATCTTAACTAATCAAACTTTCAGGTCGGATGGAGACGAATAACTCTGCTAATGGAAAGTCTCTTTGATTTCAGGAAAGGACAGAGAAATTGGTCGATTCTGATTCCTAATTTTTCCTGTATTTTGTTCTATCCCATTTATCAGTTTGGAAATTTGAAAATGTGTCCATGAAAATGTGTGCACATTTTAAACACATTTCTCTTAATGTATACATTTTTGCCTAATGTGCACTATTTTTTTACAGTTTTCTTTAACAGGAGTTTTTGTGTGCATTTTAATAAATAATGCGTTTGAGGCACCCTGTTCCATAAGATGCACATTTCTGAGTGGATTCCTCCACACACACACACACACCTATAGCAATGCAATATGTTTGAGAAGGGCTAATACCAAACGATAACTGAATTCCAATTTGCAAACCGATCTGAGAAGTTTAAACCTGGATGGTGTGTATGTCAAATTTTCACTGTCTAGGTGGGCTCAAAGGACTTTAGCCCTTAACATATGTGATAGGGTCCCCTTAGGGTCACCATAACTCAGAAACTACTTGAAGGCATGCAACAACGTGTACTTCTCGCCACCAGTTCTCTGGAGCCATTTTACATGTATTGGACTGTCCAAGAAAATTAGTGTTTTCTTGGACAGTCCTGATGGCCTTAAATTCCAACAAAGCTCTGCTTGAACAGTTCATTTTCATATTTATCCAGAGCATTCATCACGATCAATCAATATGATCCAATAGATACAACAATAATAGCCTTGTCCTGGGCATGTTTGAAATTCCCTCCCCAATATTTAGTGGGCATTAGTAAGTGCGCTTTGTTGTTGTTATGTGCTTTCAAGTTGTTTCCACCTTATGAGGACCATGAAGTGACCCTATTGCAGGGTTTTCTTGGCAGGTTTCTACAAAGGGGGGCTGCCATTGCCATCCTCTGAGGCTGAGAGAGTATGACTTGCCCAAGGCTACCCAGTGGGTTCTTATGGCAGAGCCAGGATTCAAACCCAGGTCTCCAAAGTCATAACTGAAGGCTCAGTCCACTGCACCATGCTGGCCCCTTTAAAGTGTGTTTACAGTCTGAATATTTTCTCACTATGAACAATACTCATATTAGTGGAAACCATTGGGAAGCATTAGTCAGAATTCTACTGTTGCCACACATGCAAGCACACACACACACACATTTCCATAAACATGTGGTTGTATTTCTTTGGCCATTCCACCATGACCAAATCCGGTTTATGGTTCTGTAAGCAGAGTTCTGTAGTTGCACATTTTAAGATATTAGGGTTACCTTAAGTTGGAAATGCATTGAAGGTTCACAACAACAACAGTGATGTAATAAACTGATGTGTGCGTCTGTATTTCCAAAAGTTAGAAACTACATTTTCTTGAAGCTGGCATCTATGAAATGCACATTCATTAAAAGTTAATTGCACACTAGTTGGTGACTGTGGTTTCTTTCCAACTTTGGCATGTTGCTTTAATGGAAAAGTTAACTTTTATTGTTAAATCAATAAGAGAAAACAGGATGGATAACAAATTTGGAGGAATATGGTATCAGTCTATTCAATGTGTAAATGATAAAACAAAAATAATAAAATCACCAAGTCAAGATACTCATCTTTGGTGAGATATCTTTTGAAACAGATTTATCTGTCATGAGAATGAGATCTAGAGAAGAAATAAGATTTGAAAAAGAAAAGGCTTGGTAAACTATAATGAACTGTACATTGGATACAAAAAAGTAATACTGCAATATTTCTGCAGTTTTGTTGTGTTCTGTGTCATCTGATTTGTTTTTGTAATCTTGTCATTTGTTGCTTATTGTTGTTATTGTTTATTGGGTTAAAATTAAAAATAATTCTTAAAAAATCTTTCCTTACCTGGAGTGTAAGATTTTTAGCAACAGTAATAGCACACAGGTTCCAACCACACTGATGATTAATAACATACCATGTTGTAAAGAAATAAATTAAAAGAATATGTGTCTATAAATGTCCAAAGTTTTTCCAGTACAAAATTAAAAACTGTAACACCCAGTATCATATGCCACATCATATGCCACAGGGAAGCATTTTCTTTATTACATTTTCATTGGCTGATTTGTACCATTGGTTGATTTGACCATCCAGTTCTCACCTCTGGCTTAGCCTGATGTTGTCTCTTGAATATTTCTGTCAAGACAAAAAGCATCTTCTCACATCCTGTGAATTTTGTTCCAAATGTCAAGAGCAATGGAGATGACCTGGTTATCTGAAGATTATATTTTTAATCTTAGGATTCTTAAAACACATAATAAAAATTCCCTAAAGCTTTATTTAAAGAGTTACAAGGACCATTGCCAAGGTACTGTAGATTTTTGTTTTCAAACATAACTCTTGTACAAACTCTTGTTTGCGATATTGCTGTTGTTGCTAGTGACAATTCATTTGTACTAAGGCAGTTTTTCTAAATAACCACAAATGCAAAAGTCTAATCAGAATCTCAGTCAATTAGCAACACGTTGCCTGTTTATCATTTCCTTGAAATCATGTTTTGTTTTGTTTTTTTCATTTTAGTCGGGTGAAGACATTACAGACGAAAAGCAGAGAAGTATGAACCTTGAGGAACTGAAAGACTGGGAGCTAAAGAACATCATTAAGATGACTACACCAACTGTGAAGAAGGTGCCACATTCAGTTGCTAACCTGCCACTGAGGTTTGGCAGAAACTTTCAAGAGGAAAGAAGTATTAAACCTGCTGCCAATCTACCACTCAGATTTGGAAGGGCATCTTCAGGAAGCCTTCAGAGGCATATCCTTCCTTTCTCACGCAGGTTCGAGAGAGCTCCTTTTATTCAAAGCCCCTTCCATACTCTTGCCAACTTGCCACAGAGATTTGGGTGATGTCTTCTCTTCGGCCCTCCTCAAGAGGCCCAAGATTCTGATCAAGGCAAAAATAAGTAAATAATTCAAAATGTGTTTGCTGATTATGTGTCACATTATTCAATGACTGAGTGATTCGTGTGGTGTTCACAAAAAGAGAACTTCATCAACTCAAGCTGGCATATTCAGAGCTTGGAAAAGTTTTGTTTTGTTTTTTTAATTACTACAGCTTCCAGAATCCACTAGCCAGTTTGCCCATGGGCCAGACTAGCTGGGAGGATATTGGAAATTATCACCCAGAAAACTAACATTTCAAAGCTCTGGACATAATAATACATAGTTCTGAATTTCCCCATAATATGTGAAGATGTCAGACCCTGAAGTACAAAGCATGTTCTTCAGGACTCAGTAAGATCTGGAAAGAACTGCAGTCTGGATTTGGAGGAAAAAAGGTTCCCATACAGGCATCTGAAATTGTATTGAAAGAGAGAAAACAGGGCCATTCTTGCTGGCTGTATCCCTTCATCTCATACTTTGTTCCATCTTGCTCTTCTCTAAATGCTGCAGGCAAAGGTTTGCTTGAGGAGCCTTCTGAATGTGTATATGCCCCATATACAATTTACAACTCTGATCAAACAGTGTTCTAAATTGCAAGGGCAGCCTAGCCATCCAGAGGGAGTTCCTTGATGCAAACGGTCACCTTCAAAGTTTTAGAATGGCTTGGGCTGAAGATATGGAAGAGTGAGGAGGGTCACTGAGGGTTTTTCTCCTCACTTGTCCTTCACATGATTCTAATTGTGTAGGGTTTAAAATTACTGGAAAACCCACGGGGAAAGGTAAATGCCAATGAGACAACCTCGCTGCATTTGGACACAATGTACCTTTCCTCTTCAGGATCAAACTCTGAAAAAGGAAGGAAGGAAGGAAGGAAGGAAGGAAGGAGAGAGAGACCATTTTTAAAGTGCAGTGAGGCATGTTCACTAGATTTAGTCATAATGTATCTTCTTTGAAAAGGCTTTAAAAAGGAAGGAAGGGGGGAAGGAAACAAAACATTTCTGCAGGTTTGAAGTAGAAATTAGTACTATACAGCACAGGCTGGTGGTCCCCCATTCAAGATATCCCCAAAGGGATCACCCCAATTTCCTGGCTAAGTTTTGCACTTGAACCTATCTTTAAGTGCTGTCAGTAAGGTTACAGATGAATTGATAAGTGCATAAATATTCCTGATGTGGCACTTTCAAAACCCAAAAGGTGGACTGACCTACACGAACCATAAGTAAAACTGTGCTTGCTGAGAGATCTTTCAGTCTGGGACCAATTATAAATAGGGGTTGGACCCTACCTTTATGCTACCTCTATATCAGACAACCCCACTTCCCACAAGCCAAATAAAGGGGTGGTTGCATATATTGGGGAGCCTGCGTCTTCCAGATAATTACCCAACTCTGCTTTTGTGCTACAACTTTCATCAATCCTATGCAACATGATCAATAGTAAAGGATTGTGAGAAGTGAAATGCAAAACTTCTAGAAGGCCAAAATTTTCCCACACCTGCTGTAAATGATGGACCAAGAATAATTTTCTAAGGGGGCATTCACACTCATTTCTTTGTCCTGGGGAGATGTGAATTGCTGCACTGATGCATATCAGCTTTGTTGTTCCCATTTTGTTTTGGGTTCATTGTAACACCTTTGTTATTCCCACATGCTATTGCTTCAGGATAAAATGGGAGCCACCTCAATTCCCATGAACAATACATATCCTGGGTTAAGTGAGGGGTTTGCCAGTCCCCCCCCCCCCCAGTACATTATGTGTATTTGGTACGTATGTGAATAACAAGAATTTGACCCAGAATCATCCCAGATTATGTAGTGTAAATGGGACTTGCGTATATACCCCAATTCCCCTAGCAGAAAATAACACTCTATCATTTACTTGCTTTGTGGGGATGCTTCAACCTATTTTGCTGAATCTCTCTTCTATGACAGCAGGATTTTTTGTTTTGTTTTGTTTTTGTGAAGCAGGGAAGGGATGTTTCACCACATAAGTAGGCAGGAACTTGGTGAATTTTTAGCATTCACCTGGAATACTTGAAAACTGTGGTTAATATGCAGAATGAACTGGAGAGTAACAAGTTATGCATAACTCCTCACATTCCTGCACATCTTATCAATATCCTTTGCCTGTAGCTAATCCATTCTTCCTCCTTTCCTTCCTTCCCTCCCTACTCACCCTCTTTCTTTGACCCTCTTTTCAGATTTAGCAGTTTAAACAACCATATGAAAAGAGAATTCAGTGCTGAAGAAGCAAGACTTTAGAAGAGTTTGGAACAATTTCCTTTGAAAAGAGAGATTGCAGAAGGGGATATAAAAATAAGGAAAAGATTATTTTAAAAAACCCTGCCTCCAAAAGATGGTTTTCGTTCCAAAGCATTCCCCTAAAACAATCATTTGGGGGCATCCATGATCATTGTTATACTCATTTGTTCCTATAACTGTACTGCAGAATCTGATCTCTGCTCTACTCTGTATAGCTGATGTCTTGTTAATTGTAAATAACATGGTGGGGAAGAGTATTGTCTGTCAAGTGTAAACAGTGTATGCAAAATAAAAAAAATGTGATTACATGATATCTACAGTGTATATAAGAAGTTGTAAGCGTACTTGCAAAGACAAAAAACAATCCTCATGGACTTCAGGCAAAAGGGAAAGTCAATAAAAATATAAGAAAAATATCAAAATCAGATCAGTTCCATAATTTTTGTACCACACTTTTCCATTGGAAGTGTCTGAAAATGAATTCTTCAATATTATTTAACATTTTGAGTGTTCTAAAGTAATCATTTCTTTTGGATTAGACACATCACTTCAACTGAGCAATGCTATACATATATACTCAGGGTAGCTTAACTTCAGGTACTAGGTTATAGGATAGGTATCCCTGTGTTATAATAACTGTTGACATTTCATCTTCCAGGAATTTTACTACTCTGTTTGCACATTGCACATTCCTCTTAAGTACAAATTGCAATTATGTCCACTTTTAATTACAATTTCTATGCATTTTAAACAATGTTTGAGACAAATCATTTGAACCTAATATTTTAAGTCCTGCACTAATAAGATCTGGTTATTGCCTTGTTCAGTTTTTTTTTAATGTTCCTTGCCCACTTGCATCCTGCCCTGCCCCGCACCATCATCTTAAATTCTCTAATAGCCACAAAAATACCATGCAAGCTTTTAAGTTCTGAGGAGGGTAAGTTTACGTTAAACCTTGGATTCTGCATTCCATCATATCAAAGTCACATTCAAGATAGAAGACATTAGGGAATGAGGGGGACCATATTATAGATGGAGAGACTCAATCAGGACATGAGATCAGGGTGACTTTCAGGTCTCTTATTCAGAGGATCACCATAAGTCAAAGTTACTTTGATCTAAGTTAAACCACATTCATGGCTTGACCATTCTACCCCTTATTTTGCTCTGTTTAATCTTATCCAATGAAATATTTAGTGATCATTTGTACTGGTTTAGTAAAGTGGTGGTGGTGGGTCTTTGTTTCGGACCTATTATGATTCTAAGGTGAATTATGATGGGATTTTATTGGCAAGATTTATTCAGAGGGAGTTTGCCATTGCCTTTGTCTGAAGCTGAGAGAATGTGGCTTGCCCAAGATCATCCATTGAGCTTCCATGGTTGAATGGAGATTCAAATCTTCATATCTGGGAATCCTACTCTAACACTCAAACCACTACACCACACTGGCTCTTATGGTATTACCTAATAAGGTATTATCTAAAACAGATTTTGACATTTCTTTTTGGGCCAATACTGCTAACCTAAGTGTTGTTTGTTTGTGTGGGTGTGTATCACTAAGCATATTTACATAAATGAATAAGCTCCCTCTGTGTGTGGAATAAAGAGGAAAGAGTGGAAAGAGAAAAACAGACAGATACAAACACAAACCCTTAATATTCACACAAAAGAAAAGAAGTCCTAAGTGATCATGTTGATAGTGATTGATTAAAATAACGGTGGGTTAGTTGAAGCCTTCCAGATATTGTTGGGCTACAATTCCCATCAACACTAAGGTGATGGATGATGATAACTGTAATTCTCCCATCAGAAAGAGCAAAAGCTGCCTGCCATTAATTAAAGGTAAGTCCAATATGAAGAAAACCAAATAATAAATGTTTGGCGTATCCCCCATAGAAGCTATGCCCTCTATCCACTGAATAAGGTTCGGGGCTTTGTTTTGTTTTAACTCCCTTAGATGAACACTTTTATTAAAAATACGAAATGAAGATATTGTGATTTTGCAATGTAATAGTCAGGAAAATAATCACAGTCTAGTAAACAAAGAAGCCAGCAGACATTAGGCAAGTAGAGAACACAGGATGACTATCTGTAAGTTATTTATTATCCATACACAGATATTATTCATGAATTCCAAAGAGGTAAGGAAAGGGGATGGAATAAATCAGGCTCATTCACATGCATAAATTCATGGAGCTTCAGGAGCTCTTAACTTTCTTTGTTCCTCAGACAAAATGTGTATTTCTGACTCAACTCTTCATTAAACTACAACTACATTTTAAAAATATAAATCCTAAGGCATTAACAAACGGAACAAAGGACAGTTTCCCATCATTTTATTGTTGTTGTTAACTGCTGTCAACTTTAATTTACTGTAATTCCATGAATTAGAGCCCTTCAAGCCTATTATCAACAGTCCTGTTCGGGTCTTCCA
Organism: Urosaurus nigricauda; assembly: GCA_034509955.1. Lineage (NCBI taxonomy): Eukaryota > Metazoa > Chordata > Lepidosauria > Squamata > Phrynosomatidae > Urosaurus > Urosaurus nigricauda. The sequence goes on from JAOEGL010000006.1 coordinate 87,457,766, forward strand.
GACTCAGGGCCATAGCTTTCTTGAGTTCATCCATCTGGAATGCAGTCTTCCTCTTTTCCTGATGTCTTACCAACCTTACCAAGCTTTATTGTCTTTTCTAGTGTGTCATGTTTTCTCATAATATATCCAAAATATGACAGTCTGAGCTTTGTCATCTTGACTTCCAAGTCAAGTTGATCTGCTCTAAGAACTATTCATTTGTCTTTTTTGCAACCCACAGTATCTGCAGAATGCTTCTTCAGGACCACATTTCAAAGACTAGAAAGAGAACTAGTAGACTTGGCATGTATCCACAGATGACAGTCCATCAGCAATAGGTTGAAAAGATATAGGGGTTTCCCTCCTAATCTCCATATGCACAAGGTTTTGAATTTGAATTGACATTCTCACAAACAATCAGCTCTCTTTCTCTGGATTCTTCACTCTAAACGTGCATCTGAGGGAGTGGGCTCAAGCCTATAATACTCATGCTACCAGCTTCTTTCTTTTAGTTAGTCTCAAAGACCCCTTTACATGCTGAATTTCCACACTAACATAGCTATGTCTTTGAATGCTACATTTCAAATGATTTAATTTTTTTTCTATCTGCTTTCTTCACTGTCCAGCTTTCACAATCAGGGCCACTGCATTTGACTCCTACCCCTCTACATGTACTGATAGAACTCATATGAAGACTAGCAGAATGGGTATATTTGTGCCCTGTTGTAGAAAAAGCCAAGCTATTTGTTTCAAATTGTCCCAGATGAAGTAGTCAAGAATTGTGAAGTCGAAGGCTTTCACAGTTGGCAACCATAGCTTTTTGTGGGGGGTTGGGGTTCTAGAAGAGTTTATATCTGATGTTTCACCAGTAGCTGCGGTTGGCATCTTCATAGAATGCTGGCATTGAAGAGAGTGGGGTATATATACTTTTGGTTGGGTTTCTTCTTTCCTGTTGAAGTTGTCTAGGTGATTATGGATTTCAATAGGTTCCTTCTGCATTCTGACCTTATAGTTGTTGGCATGGTCCAGAATCAAAAACTCCTCCATTCAGCCAATCACACGCCAAAGTTTATGCAAATCTGAGGCTCTCCCGCCAAGACTATATGGACGTTCCAAGATCCTCAAGGATTCCATTCCACTCCAACCCATAGTATGTGCCATTGGATCCCCCACATATGACTTGGCCAAGTTTCTGGCCATACAATTACAAACCCGTATAGGGCAAACACCACCCCCGCCCCCCACTACATCAAAGAATCAGCTCACTTCACAGAAAAAAATCAACAATCTCAAATTCAAACCTGGAGACATACTAATCAGCTTCGATGTAGTCTCCTTATTCATCAAAGTCCCCATAATGGACATCATGGCACTCATCCGACAATTTTTTCCAGAAGACACCTCAGTCCTTTCGAACATTGTCTCACTACAAGCTTCTTCCAGTAGGACAATGGATTCTACAAGCAGAGAGATAGGGTATCCATGGGAAGCCCTCTGAGCCCTGTGATAGCAAACCATTATGTGGAACACTTTGAAAAACAAGGCCTGGAAACAGTACCAAAAAACGCCACAACATAGTTCTGATATGTGGATGACACTTTCACCATCTGGAGCCATGGAGAAGAAGAGCTGACTGTGTTTTTGAACCATCTGAACAACATCCACCCAAACATCCAATTCACGATGGAAAAAGAAAAGGAAGGAACATCAGGAGCCCTGGTGGTGCAGTGGTTAAATACTGCAGCCCCTCACTCACCAACCATAAGATTGTGAGTTCAATACCACCCAGGGCTCAAGATCAACTCAGGCTTGCATCCTTCTGAGGTTGCTAAAATGAGTACCCAGCTTGTTGGGGGCAATTAGCTTACAGTTGTAAACTGCTTAGAGACTGCTTAGGTGGTATGAAGCAGTATATAAATGAAGCTGCTATTGCTATTTCCATTCTTGGATCTCATTGTCATCCACAAACCAAACCAATGGTTGAGTCACACAGTATATAGAAACCCAACACATAGAGATAAATACCTGCACAAGAACTCCAACCATCACACCAGACAAAAAGGAAGCACAATAAAACACTAGTAGACCAGGCAAAAAGGATCTGTGAACCCCACTTCCTGTAAGATGAACTGAAGCACCTAGACTGGGCTCTACAGGCTAATGGTTGCTCCAGCTCAGGCATCAGAAGGGCTGCCAGACCCAGAAAAACCGGTAGGAGTGAAGATAAACAACCACCCAAAGGGAAGGTATTTTTGCCATACATTAAAAGAGTCACAAATGGAATAGGGAAACTGGTGAGGAAACACAACCTCCAAATGGTGCCCTGGTGGCGCAGTGGTTAAATGCCTGTACTGCAGCCACTCACTCAAAACCATAAGGTTGCGAGTTCAATACCAGCAAAAGGGCTCAAGCTTGACTCAGGCTTGCATCCTTCCAAGGTCGCTAAAATGAGTACCCATATTGTTGGGGGCAAATAGCTTACAGTTGTAAACTGCTTAGACACTGCTTAGGCGGTATGAAGCGGTATATAAATGAAGCTGTTTGTTTTGGTCTACAAACCAACCAAGAAAATCCAGCAAATGATGCACTCAGCGAAGGACAGGAGAGACCCTCTCACAGCAGCAGGAGTTTACTGCTTACCGTGCATCTGTGGACAGGACTACATAGGGACTGCCAAACACAGTGCTCAAACGCCAATCCAGGAGCATGAGAGACACTGCAGACTGGGTCAGCCCAAAAAATCAGCAGCAACAGGACGTGTTATAAACCATCCTGGGCATAAAAGTGGTGTCTGAAAACACTGAAATTCTGGGCCATGCCAACAGCTATCAAGTCAGAATGCACAGAAAAGCCAATTCATAAACATCTACACAACTTCAACAGGAAAGAAGAAACTATTAAAGTAAACAAAATTTGTGAAAAACCTCAAAATCAGGACCCAGAAAATGCAAATGAAAACCACCCAGGTTGACAAGGGTTTCCCAGTAGACAATGGATCATTAATTAAAAGACATTCTGAGGCCTTGCCATTCAACAACAGAGCAATACACAGATTAACATGTAAATCACTTCCTCTAAACCAACAGTATATATACCCCACTCTCTTCCATGCCAGCATTCTCTGAAGATGCCAGCTACATCTGCTGGTGAATCATCAGAAATAAACTCTTGTAGAATGCAGCCTCACAGCCCAAAATCCCCACAAAAAACAAGAATTGTTTCTACAGCTGCAATGTTATGCAATGGATAGTTACATAGCAGTAAGCATTCCTTGCCTCAGAAAACACCATGAAATTAATGGAGTCACCATAAATCAACAGGTAACTTGAAGGCACATCCAGGGGCAAAACAGACCAGAACAATACACCAGCTTGTGGGTGGCATGGGGGTGGGGCGTTTAGATGTTTCACGCCCCAACACTGTCCCCAAGCTGGCATCACACCACCCACCTGACCAGATGGCAGGCAGCATTGCAGTGGCACGGTGTTTATATGCTGCATGCCGCAGAAGCACCGGAAAGCCACCACCATGGAGGAAAAGCCACCCTTTTAGGGGCACAAACATGAGTGCCATTTTGCTATTCCTTTTTGTGCTGGAAAAAAGCTGATTGTGATCACGGTGTGCGATTGCCACAGCCCCAGTCTGGCACATAAAGGGGCAGCATCAAGCCATCCCTATACAGCCATCTGTTTCAGCCCTCCAACATCCAAACCACACTGCTAGGTTTTTGTTAAACATAAATGGGATTTGATGTCTTCTTTTCTTGAACTCAATGCACATTAATTCAGAGCAGACTCACTTATGGGCATGCCACAAATCTCTCAATAAAGGAGCCCTGGTGGTGCAGTGGTTAATTGCCAGTACTGCAGCCACAAAGTTATGAGTTCTATCCCAGGGTTCTAAGGTTGACTCAGACTTCCATCCTATCACAGACCGGTAAAATGAGTACCCATCTTATTGGGGACAATTGGCTTACACATCGTAAACCAGTTAGGGAGTGCTAGTTCACTGATAAACAGTATAGAAATGTACTTGCTGTTGCTATTGCTATTGAAATGCATCATTAAACATCCTCTAGCCGAATATGAACTTTAAAATAAGCAACAAGGGTGCATTGGGTAGAAACCAAATCCATTGTCATTTTGAGCATCATGGGCCTGATACAGACAGTCTCAAAGAGCCATCTGTAAAGTGTGATTAGGGTTAGGGAAGGCGCAGCATCTACACCCTCCCTAACCCTAGCATGTATGGACACCGCCATTTTAAAATAGCGGCATCCATATGGGTGTGCCATCAAAACATCATGGCGCACACAGAGTATAGATAACTACACACACCTGATATAATGGTGCCGCGGGAGGGCGCCAATGGTGCCCTTTCTGTGGCGCTAAAAGAAGCTCAAAAACCGAGCTCCTTTTTTGCGCCTGGTCCTTTATACAGCTGTTCCAAGGACCCCAAGGGGAAAGGGGACACGGCAGCAGCCCCTTTCTCCCCTCAGAACTGCCATCGGTTGCAGGGTGCAGTGGGCACCCAAGAAGTTTGCCACTTCTCCGTGGCCTGGAGAAGCGGTGGTATGGGGCCTCTGGGGCTGCCGGTGAGGCAGCCTTGGCCGAATCCCACTGCTTAAAGGGGCGGCTGAAGACCGCCCCCAAAAGGCAGTCTATAAAGCCCCCAAATATATTCTATTCTGTCCATATCCTGAAAAAAAAGTTCCAGTTCAGTTAGCAGGAAAAGCCAGGCATTTGTATTAGGCATATCCTTCTATTTATTTCCAGGAAAAAAGCTAAAAGTTTGGTTAAACATGCAAAGAGAATAAGATGAAGATTTGTTTTGCCTTATTTTGGTTAACCTGCCTTCCTGAGGAAGGAAATAATTAGTTCCTCACCTCTATTTCACTTTTCTGCATCCATTTGATTAAAAAAAACATGATGCCAAATTAAACCATCTTTAATCTGAAGACATGAAAGCAACAGCCAGAGCACTTCCCTTTATTTCATGAGGAGTCATTGTGATGTCAGATACCACCAGGGTGTCTGGACAGAAAACTAGCACAGGGCACTGCATTGCACCTAAACTGGAAGGTAGGCTCTCTTCCCATCCTGCTCACACTTATCGCTCATTTTTCCTGACTTGAGCCTTTTTAAAATTATTTGTATAGCTTTTTTTTGTGTGAGAAATAGATTGGAGAAGGGAAGTAGCTCTTGCTCACGGTTTCCTTTAGGAAGCTCCCAGTTTCACACTTTGGGATCTCCCAGAAAGGCTGGGAAAGATTTCTGCCTGAGAACCTGGAAAGGCACTGCCAGGTGATGGGCAAACAATACTGAGCTAGATGGACCAGTGGTCTGACTCAGCTTCCTAGGTTCCTAATTAACAAGAACAACAAAGATAGTTTGTATCTACTATAGGAAAGGTGTAGGTACATGATTTGTATGTGATTTGCAGTGGTATAGCTGCTTATGAATACTCTCTTGTTGGGCAGACTGCTGGTCAACAGGATTGCTGGTTGATGTGAAATAATGGCTACATGCAATATATTGGATTAGGGCTCTGGGAGTCAGCCCTCTGTATCCATGGGCTCTGCACCCATGGGTTCAACCATCCATGGCTTGAAAATATTAAAAATTCAAAAGGCAAAACTGGATTTTGCCATTTTATATAGGAGACACCATTTTCCTCTGCCATGGTATCTCATTACATGACTTGAACATCCACAGATTTTGGACTACGGAGGGTCTTGGAATGAAACCCCAGTGGATACCAAGGGCCCTCTGTATGTGCCTTCAAGTTGCCTGTTCATTTATGGCAACCCTATGGATTTCATAGACTTTTCTTAGGCAAGGAATAGTCACAGGTGAATAGATAATAGTTCTTTCTCTAAACTATAGCCTAAAGCACATAATATTCATTGGTGATCTCCCAAAGTACTAACCAGGACTGACCCTGCTTAGCTTCCAAAATCAGACAAGGAGCCCTATTGCAGGACAAAAGAAAGCAGAGACCGAGTGGCAAAGAAGTAGCTTTCTCTTTGCCTCTCTGCATGCTGCAGTAGCAATAGCAGCTCCATTTATATACCGTAATCACGTCATACTGCACTAAGCAGTCTCTAAGCAGTTTGCAACTGTAACATAATTGCCCCCAACATAATTTTAGCAACCTCAGAAGGATGTTAAGCTGAGTGGACTGTGACCTCCTGGCTGGGATTGAACTTGTGGTTTGTGAGTGGGTGGCTGCAGTACTGACATTTATCCACTGCGTCACCACAGGGCAATAGCACGTCTGTTCTCCTTCCCAAGGGAGAGGGTCATAAAAGTGTGCCTTTTGCCAAATGAATTTTTCCAGCATGACAAAAGGCACATTTTTATTACTGTCTCCCTCAGGAAGAGAATGGTAGTGCTATGACATCATGCGGAGAGGCAAGGAGAAAACTACTTCTCTGCCGCTCCATCTCAGCTTTCTTTTGTCATGCAATAAGACTCAAGATCTGGTGCCAGGACATTTAGGCCCTGGGGACCAGGGTTCAGTCCCTACTTCAGCCATGAAAATCCTCTCACTAACTTTAGGCAAGTCACACTCTTTCAGCCACAGAAAAAGGCAATGTCAAACCGCCTCTGAATAAATCCTGTGGAGAAAACCCAAGGATAGGGTTGTCATAAATTGGAGTAGACCTGAAGGCAAATAACAGCAAATATCTTGTTACTGTTGAATGAGTTATCTACCAATGCTTGGAGAAGAGAATACCTTTCTAGCTGAGAAGAGGGAGAAATATAAAAAGAGAGAAGGACAAGGAGTGAGTTTTCGCATGTGTCAGAGAGGAGAGGAGTAAGGAAAAGAGATGATTTAAATCTGAATTGGAGGCACCTTGAAAGCTCGTATTATCTGTGGTTTTAGTTCTGAGGCTAAGGCCTTGCTATCTTGTTGCAGTGTCTCTTTGTTCCCATTTACACTTTTATTTATTAATCAATGAAGGAAATATTGTCAAGGTAAAAAAACTTCAATAAAGAAAACTCCAAGCCAAAGTTCAGTTCCTTCAGGTAACTTTGTCATGTATGTTAGCTCATGGGATAGAATCGCCATAATGAGCTGGTGAAACATTGCATAGCTTGATTTTATCAAAATACGAAATTCAAATCACACATGCGCAGTTTAACATTCATCATCATCATAGCTGCATTGTTTAGCTAGTCTGAACTGGTTGGCTCTCTTTGCTGGCCTGAACCTTCTCCCAAGCAAGGCAAATTGCAACATTAATGAATGTCTTTGCAGAAAGCATTATCAATTTAGCTGGCTGGCAGTAACCTTGAGAGAGAGGCCCATCTCCTTTAGCCTCTCAGCTAGGAGAAATTTGTGCTTTAGTCTTTCTCCTTTGGGCCACTTGCCCTCCCTTCCTCCTGCATTCCAATCTTTCCCCTCCTTTCTCAGCCCACAACTCAGGCCGAATTCAAAGTGCAATTCAGCCAGCTAATTTCTACCCTATGTAACCTGATCATTGGTTATCAGTTGGTTATCAATGGCTTTATTGGCTTTTACCTTTACAATATTACAGAGGCACCATATGTCTCCATAGCAGCCTCTCATCAGACCAATGAGCTCTGGTAACTCTGTCTCAGGAACATCCCACAGTTCAAGGAAGTCGGGATAACACAGCAGTACTAATGAGTGATGGCCAGCATGCTGTAGTGGTTGGAGCACTGGATTACGGCTCTGGAAATCAGGGTCCAATTCCCTGTTCAGCCATGAGCGAGTCACACACTTTCAGCCCCAGAAAACTCCATGATAGTTTCACTTTAGGGTTGCCATAAGTCAGAAACTACTTGAAGGGGCACACAGCAACAACAACTAATAAACAAAAACCTACTTTGTGTTGAACTTATTGCCTTTCCTACTTTGAAATACTATCTCATAAAATAAATAGTAATGCAACAGTAATGTCATTTAACACCAGGGGGCATCTGGACCAATACAACATACGCAAGTGGCTGTCTGGTGTTCCTACTACAAACTGCCACAAATGTTCATGGTATAGACACCTTTAGCAACTGATTTAATTTCTCTCTGTAGCAACTGTCCTACATACATATTCCTCTCAAAATACAATGCATAAAGATTGAAAAGGCGGAGGGGTGAAAGACTTTGCCTTTATCTGAAATTGTGACTGTTTGGATGTGCAAATAGTGCTTCTTCTTTTTTCAGAAATTCTATTATTTTCAAGTTTTACCTGTTTGCATTCATCACTAAATGCTTGTTTATTTAGCCAAACTCTTTTAATGTTGCATTGCAATCTGAAAAGTGATCTCTTTCAATAATGAAGTAGGCTCTGCCACAAAGTCAGTTCTGGTTACCTTTTCAAGTAGAACTTTAATGTCTAATCTGAGCAAACACAGAAGCTGGTCTCTTTAGCCACTGAATTGCCTGTATATGAATCCTTCCTACAGCTGTCCAAGATGGAGGTGCACCCAGGAATGTCCTTTTACAATGATGTGCAAGATGCAACAGATTTAGTAACAAAAACTCTGGAATCTGCTAATCACCTGACTCCACTCCATATCCCTCCAGGCCCCGTTATATCACCAGAGAGGTAAGAAATTACTTCTATTTCATCAGTATTTTGTATGGTTGAATAGTAAAAATAGATGCATTATGGCTGCAATCCTGTCAATTGCAAATCTGTGTATTTTGATTGCTGTAAGGCTCTCCATGATATTTTTACAGGCAATGCTAGACAATATAGGCTAAACAGTGCCATTGTTAGGAGCTAGTTGGTGGGCCAAAGCCAAAGTGTAGTCACAAGTGCTTCCTCATCACCTTGGAGAGAATTTAGATGGAGTGCTGCAGAGTTCTATCCTGGGCACATTGTTATTCACTATCTTTATAAATGACTTGTGAGACAGAATCAAAGGGATGCTTAATCAAATATAAAGATGATACCAAACCAGTTCATATTTCAGAATACAATTCAGGATTCAAGATTACCTAAACAGGCTGGAGAACTAAGCCAAAACAAACAAAACAAAGTTCAACAGAGATACATGTACATTTCTACATTAAGGCAGGAAAATATAGAATGCTTGATATCAGGACTGATAAAAGTGCATGTGAAAAGAACAGGAGGTCTTAATATATAACAAACTAAACATGAATCAGTAGTGTGGTCAAGGAGATAATACTACCATTCTATTCTGCTTTGGTCAGGTTTCACCTAGTGCCCTGGGAATCACCATTTAAGAAGGACATCAATAAACTCGATTATTTACAAAGGAGGATGACCAGGATGGTGAAGGATCTCTATGAGGCATAGTTGTGGAAACTGGATATGTTTATTCTGGAGACAAAAACTCCAAAGATATCACAGCCAACTTTAAATATCTGAAGGGCTATCAAATGGAAAATGGAACAATCATGTTTTCTCTCACCCCAAACAGTAGAACCCAAACCAATAGATTCAAATTACAAGAAAGGAGATTCTGACTAAATATTAGGGATCGATTCCTGGTTCAGAAAGGCGATGGTTCTCTCTTTCATTTAGATATTTTTAAACACAAGTTGGATGGCCATTTCTGTCATTGATGCTTAGCTTTGAATTCCTGCATTGACTAGGGAAATTATTGCACACCTTTTTTCGCCCGATCTGGGTACAGGCTTAAACGAGTGAAAATGGATCTTATTGCATGCCCAACTCAGCCACATCAATGATCCTTAACTTCATTTCTGGTCTAAGTGACACTAATATCACAGGGTTTTCTTGGCAAGCCATTGCCTTCCTCTGAGGGAGTGTCCACAAATGTTGTTTCCTTCCCAGCAGAGTCACTAAGTTTGATGTCACCCAGTGCAGTAACTCATGGTGTTACCCGCCTCATTGACCTCCTCCCATACTACACCACACAGAATCCTTAGTAATGTTTTTTGTACTAACATTACTTATTAATCATAATTCCTATATATTACTGATGTAATGATAATACAGTGCGCCCGCTTCATACACTGGCATGCCATATGTGGCTTTCAGCTTATGCTGAAAGCCGTGATCTGGTAGTGGCAATGGAGCGTGTGCCACACCACATCACATGCACAAGCCCCATTGTTTTTCATGGGGCTCAAGCATTCACTGTATTTCCCTTACATGGGGGAGTCCGGAACAGATCCCCACATAGTTACTCCATAAATAACTAGCTAAATTAAAACTATACCTTTAAAATGCAATATTATACACACAGCCTAAATGCATTTACATATTCATATACTTAGTTTCATGTGGTTGAAATGAAAATTTTGTAAAATGTGATGGTTTTTTTAAATTTTGTTTTTACAAAATTTAATTTTAAATTTAAAAACTAGGGCCTGTCCTTTTTCCTCCCACTAAGCTTCATCCCACTTACATCCTCCCTTCAATATTTTAAAGGGACACAGGCAAACACCACAGTTCATTTCTGCCCAAAGGCAGATATTTGAGGAGAAGTGGTGTCACCTGGTGCAGTCCATATCCCCAGTGCCCCCTTAGTGATGTCACCTTACCTTCCTCACCTTATCTTTGTACCATTTTGTTAAATCATGAGAAATAAAGTCATAACAATCTGGGGGATCACATTTCTCTGCTTGGTCCACCACCATTGTTTGTAACATGCATTTTTAACTCTAGGACAAAGAGCCTACTCTTTGAGTCTACTTATCTGGAGAAAGAAGTCATGCATGATTTATTAACATTTCCTTTTCAGCCTACTCAGTCCCATCATCCAATGATGCATTTTTTTTGAATGCCAAGAACACGAAAACTGCCTTGTTGGATCAAGCTAAAGCCCACTTAAGCCAGTATTCTGGTATCAACAACATCCAGATAACTTTGAGTGTACAAAATGCTAAAGAGAACTTGCATATATTTAAAAGATCATCACCTTTAAAGGAGAGAAATACTTTCTAATTCTTGAAAAGGTTGTTCATCAATTTTAGCTTGCAATATGGGACATAATGATTTGCTATATGCTTTTCAGCTAGGCTACTGGTATTAGAAGTGATGAAAAATACTGTCATGCAAATCTTTAGCAACTAGACTACAGAACAAGCTTAACTTGTTAGTAAAGGGGGACAGAGAGACTTTTCGTATTGGAAGCATAAATTTCCACGGGGTAATCTGTATGGGCCACATTTTGCTGATGGACAGGATGGTAGATTTGATGACAGAAGAGAGTGTGGCCAGGGTAAAAAAATGAGAGGAGTCACAGTTTTGCACTCTCTCTCTCTCCCTCTCTGCTGGTTTTGAACATCATATGGTTGCAAATGCTCTTTCAGAATGTTTGATCTGATTTCAGGTATGAGGAATTAAGGGAAACATTTGAATTGTGCAAGCCTGTCATGAAAGGAGGTCAGGAATCTGCAGAGTATCAGGTCATGTTCCCAGAATCTCACAGGAAATATGAGCCACCTTACAAGTTCAACCATGAGCACCACTACTATGGCAATGTTAAAGATGCACCACAAAGGTAAGTTACTTGCATTCATCAAATTATTTCCCCAGCTCTAGAAAAATGATGGATTTTGTTTTGTTACAAGGTATTCTCTTAGAACATATTCTCTTAGAACATCTCTATGAATTCACACATGTTCCGAGTATACACACCTATAAGGGAGCATGTGAACATGGCAGTTGTGAGTCTTAAATAGATTGGAGTTAATAATCCGTTAATAATCTATAGCTACACAGTTCTATCTAAAGGAGAATTTTATCAAACATACACAAGAATTAAATTGTATCCAGTGATTACACTGAAGAACAGCAAACACTTTGGTAAGCTTCATAAATGTCAAAGAGTACAGGCAAAATACAAATAACAAGCTAATAGAGAACAGTTGCTTCAGGACAGGGAAAATATTAACCCAGATAAGCAAACTCACAAGGTTTGAGAAGATTTGACGCTAAGCAATCTGAAGTTCAGGTGCTGCTAACAGGAGAAAGAAAAAGAGAGTGGGTTCAAAAGTATGGGCAACATAATACTTTCACACACACACCAGAAAAAGATGGAGTGGATGCACTTTTCCCACAGAAGCCAAAATGTACCTTTCCTTGATCCCCTGGATCCCATTCTCCCCTTGGGAAGAAACTGCAGATTACTGCATTCTTGGTTGGAGTAATCCAAAGAGGAGGACAAGCCAATCCAGGTCCTCTAAACCAGAGCCAGTATTTGAAGGAAGAGAATAAATGTACTGCTCTGGCCCAAATCCTGGATTCTGCTGGGCCTGAGAGAGAGTGGCTTGGCTTCAGCTTTAAAAGAGAAAGGGATAGGCCAAGGTAAATGAGTGAGCAAAAGGTCTCCAGAAATGGGAGCCGCTCATCTTCTTCTGAGGAATCAAAGCTCTTGGTCATAGGTGGAAGCTTCACATAGACCTGTCCCTGGGAGAAAATTATCTCTGGAATCTGGGGTCTGATTTGAGGTAGGAAAAGACCCTGAAGGTCAAGCTTGAATATTTCACAATTTTCGACTGTCTTGGGATATTGTACCATTTTGCTAAGACCCACCCAGGAGAGATTACTACTGTAATTTGAGTGTCAGAGCAGAGTTCAGCTGATCATCCTTTCCATCATATCCTCAAATTAGGTACCTGAATGGAAACTTGAGACAAGAAGTGGCTTTTTGAGTGTGGAAGGACTGTTAAGTGCTGTTCCATTCTGTCATTCAGTACAAATCCCAGTGCTTCCTCAACAGCTTCTCAAAGAAGACACTATGGACTCTTTCAGACATGGGAAATTGGAAGTATAATGCAAGGGCAATCCAAACGCAATCCTGGGGTTTCACGTTATTGCGAATTAATTCTTCTCACGCAATTTCGGGCAAAAGGGAAGCCACTCCGAATGCAATCATGGGTTTTGCGTTATTGAGCATTAAAGGTTCTCACGCAATTTTGGGCAAGGAGGGGTTATTTCCGGGTAATAGGAAGACATTCCGAACGCCTTCCGAACGCAATGGGGATTCACATAAATTCGCTAAACTAGCGAATTTACGTGAATCCGAATGGGCTCCATTCGGATTTGGGAGAAATTCCTCCCGTTTGAAAGAGTACTATGTCCTCCCACAGCTGCAGCAGGGCCTAGTGTTTTTTGGGCAACCTCCAGTACCTGGATCTTGGGGTTCTAAAGCAAATTCCCACAAGTCTGAAGTCAGGTCTCCCTTGATTTGTGCCATGTTAAAGCCAGCTTTGAAATGTTACAATTTTTGTTGTTTTTGTTGCAAGGAGCTAACAATGCAAGCTTACACAGGTCTACTCATTGGGTTCAATGGGATTTAGTCCCAAGTAAATGCAGATTGGAGGCCAGGGTTCTATTCCCAGCTCAGCCATGAAACCCACTGGGGTGACCTTGGGCAAGTCGCATGCTCTCTGCCAATGGCAAACCTCTGCAGAACAAATCTTGCCAAGAAAATGCCATAATAGTTTCACCTTAGCATCAGCATAAATTGGAAACTACATGAAGCCACACCACAACAAAATGCAGATTAACACACTGCTACCTTTTTGGAAGATTTCACCCACATGTTAAGCTTTTATATATCTGACTGCATATAGTAGATGAAGCTAGAATGCTGTAGCTATTGCTTTAAATTTTAGTGCAGGGCTTAAGCACTGATGGGCCAATATTGCTCCTGTTTAAAAATCAGAGCTAACTCCATGTAGTGCACAGTTACAAATGCACTATATTGTTTCACCACCTGAGGGCACCAAAACAGGCAAAATTGCAAACTTTAAATCCAAGGTAGATAAAAATACTGTACAGTATTCCAGTTTGGATGTTTATATTATTGAGAAAGAACAATGCAAAGGGCTTTTCCAGGATATGTTCCAGGAACAGCTACTACAATCCATCCAAAATCATGCACCCTTCATTACTTCATGTTTTGATTTTATTATTAGGATCCTTGTTTTAGAATGTGTTTATTTCACTTATAATGTTCCTTATTATGTTGGCATACTGTTTAGAATATCACATCTAGAAATGTTGAAAGTGTAGGCTAGATCAGGGAAGCAGAACTTTTGGCTGTCGAGATGTTTTGGGATTCAGTCCCCAAAAGCCCCAGCCAACATGGCCACTGGGCAGGAATTATGGCAGTTGTAGTCCAAACAAGTGGAGGAACCAGGGTTTCCTCACTCCTGGTCTAGATAGCTTAGATTTGGTCTGTACACACAGCCGGATTAAATGGCAGAATAGGCTATTCTGCTTTAGACTGTAGGTAGGGAGAGACACACTTGAACTGCCCACCCAATAAACTACTCTCACTATCACATCTGGGTGGGAGAAAGTATCTAAACAAGCCTGTTTCATAATATATTGCTTTCCTCCTTCCTGTGAATTAAATTACATAACATTTCATAAACACGATCCACCACCTATGAAGTCTATTCTGCCGCTTCACCTTTTTCTGCCACATGGGCAGACAGGTTGATCTTGCTCTTAAGTAGATGGCAAATTACACACACACTTCTTGTCAGTTTCACCCTTGGACTACAACATGGGGATGTAGTCTAAATGAAAACATGATTCATACATACATTCCTTTATTTCACCACCTCACTTTACATCATATGAAAACCATAGTTACATAGGGCTGGTAATGCATGCAAGCTGTTTTTATTTGAAAAATGAAATCAAGCTGTCCCCAAAACAAACCCACCCCCAGATTTTCTCATTCCACTCTGCTTGAATACCTGTGGGACTGGGGGTAAATTTGCCCAACCTAAAACTCTACTAGGACTACTGATTTAATAGGGCTTCAGTCCCAGATACATTTCCTTGGGAAGAAGCCCCACTTAACAGCCCAGGAGTTGCTTTGTGTAAACATGTGTAGACATGTAAATTCATGAAACACAAAAGTGGTATGCTATTTACTAATTTTCCTTTTTATAGCAGGGGTGGTGAACTTGTCACCCACTAGAAGTTGTTGGATTGCAGCTTGCATCAGTCCTAGCCAGCAAAGCCAGTGGTGAACGATGATGGGGACTGCAGTCATAACAACCAGTGGAAGGCCACTTGTTCCACATTTCTGATTTACAAGCATGACTATGGCAGTTGAGAAGAAGTACTGATGCTGAAACAAACCAGAATGCATGAAAATTAGAATACAGAACACACCAGAAGAATTAAAATTAAACTATTTCAAAGGCTCCCAGAAATTTTGAATAATGTGGCATTATATTCTTAAACTTGGCATAGTAGTCACCATCTGAAAAGCTTAAAGTGTGACTTCAAAATCAAGAATAATCCCATCACCAGCTAGTAGAGCGAGACTTCTAGCTTCAAATTATAATATTTAGTTTGCAGTTCATTCAGCTGCCAGACATTCAAATTGTGTCATTGAGATGAGGAGGAATGCTTAAAATGCTAATCGGTGTGAAAATACAAAAGCATACAAACGTGCCAAAATTATTTTATCTTATTTATTATTTATTGAAATACTTATACCCCACTCTTTATTGTGGGTTTTTAGTCTGATACACAGATAAAACAATAAGCAATTTAAAACAACTCCAGGTTAAAACAATTGTTTCAATGGGATAAAAACATATTAAATGTGATAAGTGAAAACAATTTAAAAGGCTACAATATTTTTTTAACAACCCATTTTGTTGTGTGTCTTCGAGTCTTTTCTGACCTGTGGCGCCCCTTAGGTGAAATCATGTAGTTTTCTTGGCAAGATTTGTTCAGTGGGGGGTTGCCTTTGCCTTCTCATGAGGTTGAGAGAATGTGACTTCATGGTTTAAAACCTAGCCTCCAGAGTCATAGCCCAACATTCAAACCACTACACCACACTGGCTCTCAAAAAGGCACATAGACATAAACATTTAAAGTAAATTAAGGCCCAACTACTTCAATAAAAAGCCATGCCTTGACTTGGAACAAAACTACAATTCTTTGTCCCGGATTGTCCCGGATTGGAATCATGCATATCCAGGAATAAACAGAAGTTTCCATGTCAGCAGTCCAGTCCATTCTGGGTTTTATTCCAGAGTTTAAAGGAGTTAGACAAGATACCAAGTTCATTTTGGCAAAAGGACTCAGCTCATTTACAGGATTCACTGCAACAACTGATATGGATGGAAGTCACCAGCCACCACAGTATTCTTGGGCTTTTCCTGAGCCCATAGCCAGCATAGCTAGTGGTGAGGAATCTTGGGACTTGTAGTTCAACATCTGGAGACTCACACAGTTGCATGTAGATGATTAGAATTAGGCTGACCATACATACCATTTTAAATGGGACAATATCTTTTTTTTCATATTTCAAGACCTTCCCAGATGACACCATAGTACTAGCAGAAAACCTAAGAGGCCTAGAACACCTACTAAGGAAAATCAAGGAAGATAGTGCAAAGGCAGGCCTACTGTTGCACACAAAGAAAAAAATAATAATGATCATGGAGAATCTACATAAATTTAACCTAGACAATGAGGAAATAGAAATAGTAAAAGATTCTCATACCTGGGATCAAACATTGATGGGAACAGGGACTGCAGCCAGGAAATCACAAGAAGATTAGAATGGGGAGAGCGGCTATGAAAGAACTAGAAAAGTTTCTAAAATGTAAAGATATACAACTGAACACAAAAGTTAGACTAATACAAGCCATCGTATTCTCTTTTAACATTTATGGATGTGAGAGCTGGACCGTTAAGAAAGAAGATAGGAAGAAAATCAATGCATTTGAGATGTGGTGCTGGAGAAGAGTTTTGAGGATCCCATGGACAGCAAAAAGGACAAACAAATGGATCAAGCCAGGAATCTCCCTGGAAGCCAAGATAACAAAACTGAGGCTGTCTTACTTTGGACACATCATGAGAAGGGAGGACTCATTGGAAAAAACAATAATGCTAGGAAAGGTGGAGTGAAGTAGAAAGAGAGGAAGTCTGCATGCTGGATAGATGGACTCTATTAAAGAGGACAAGGGTATGGGTTTGAAGGAATTGAGCAGAGCAATACCAGACAGGGGGGCTTTGAGATGTCTCATCCATAGGGTAGCCTGGATCGAGACCGACAACAACAACAATAAACCAACCATTTTAATATAAAGGACAGTTTTGTCCCGTTTTCAAGAAAAATGATGTTACGCTACAAAAATTGTTTGAAGATCCCTGTTTGAAATTGTGCTTGTAAAAAAAAAATATACCATGGAGTGTAAGAAGTTTTATGATACAGTGTTGAAAGACCAAATTTGGCTGTATAACTTCATCAGAGAAATATTCATATTATGATGGTAGTGAAATCCAGCCCTCCTCTATGTCTAAATTTTTTTGAAAGTATATGAGTTTTAATTTGAGGACTGTGGTTTCACTAAACTTCTTCTTATTATATTATTATTATTATTATTATTAATTATTTTATATTTCATGTCTTGTATATTATTTGCATTTTTTACATTTTCTATCCCCTTCCCCACCCACCCCCTTTTCCTCCAATATTTGACTCAATATTTTATTTTACTGTTTACATAAATTCATTTGACACTATCTGGTACATATACTCTTATATCTTTACCACTTCTCTTTATGAAGATCTTATGTTACTTGCAGCCAGTTATGGGTTTTCTAGTGGACAAATAGATTTGACTTAAGAGAGCTGTAAGCATGGACCATTAAAGGTGAATAGACATATTTTCTAATACTGCACATTTTACACAAATGTACAGATATTCCTCATGACCAATTAAGGCAAAGCTTACTCTTTTATATCGACTTACCTCAAGAAAACCGTTTTGAAGTTATATCCCTAACCTATAGTCTCATGATCTACTATAAATATTTATGTAACAATGAATCACTTTATAGTTTTGTGTGACAGTGAATCATTTTACAGTCTCTACAGTAAACAGGTGCAAGTTCAGTTCCAGTTGACTCTGAGTACTGTATTTAAGAACAACTTTCCTTCATACAAGATGCAGAATATATGAAAAGAACACATTACATTTCGTGAATTGTTTTAGCATGTGCAAAAGACAGCTATACAGCTATTTGTTGTTTCTTGAATTGCCTTTTAAGTATAGCTAGGTCTCACACAAATATTTTTAGTTTTATAATTGTGGGCAACAGAGAAAAATGAACCTATAACAGCAAAATGTCATAGACTGCTCTCTTCCAAAATACTACATTCTATTTCTCCATCTCCCTTGTTTTCTTTTATTGGCCCCTACCATACACTTAGTATTTTGTAGTCACTGAATGTGCTGCGCCCTCATCGGGCTGAAGGGATAGGCATATAAAAGTGTTTGTTTGTTTGTTTGTTTGTTTTTTTGTTTTTTTAGTAGATAAAGATTTCCTGTATCTTGGATCAAACACTGATCAGAGCAGAGACTGAAGTCAAGAGAAAGGAAGATTAGGAATGGGAAGGGCACTAGACAAGATCAGAACTAGGCAAGAACAAAGATATGCAACTTGAGAATTGTCCAAGCCATTTGTATTCCCATCACCATATACAGATATAAGAGCCAGATAGTGAAGAAAGTAGATAAAAATTAAATCAACTAATCTGAGATGTGTCGCTGGAGAAGAGTGCTGAGAATACCATAGACAGCCAAAAAGACAAACAAATGGTTCCCTAAACAGATCAAACCTAAACTCTCCCTGGAAGCCAAGATGATTAAATTGATGCTGTCATACTTTGGCCACATCATGAGAAGGCATGACTCATTACAAAAGACAATAATGCTAGCAAAGACAGAAAGCAGTAGACAGAGAGAAAAACCACATGCCAGATGGCTAGACTCAATCAGGGAGGTCATGGGCCTGAATCTACAAGAGAAGTGGAGGATAGGAGGGCTTGGAGATGTCTCATGCACAGGGTCACCATGAGTCGAGGTTAACTCAAGGGCAGCTAACAACAACAACAACCTTGGAGACTTATTGTTTTCCTGACCATACTGACATCCCTCTCCGTGCATTTCTCAAATAATCCTATTTGGGATGCAGTCCTGTAGCAATCCTCCAGTTGAGGTCATTATTACCAGAGAGCAATAGGTGCTATTTACTGTAGTTGATATGGTCATTTGGGGAGAGGTTTTATCTCCTCTCACTTAAACTATTCCACCAGACAGAGCTGGAGTGATCAAAATGCTCCAGTTACAATTGCCCTTGAATCATGCCCAGCCATCATGAGTCTACAATTTTACCAACTGGATGTAAGTGCAAGAATTCATGAGTGCAATCTATTTCCGTGAGCATTTAGCTACCACATGTCTATATGCATGTTCATAAGTAGAATACATGTGAAATAAAATAATGAAAGAATTGCTTTGTCTCTCTCTTATGACAGACTTCCTGACCTACCAGAAAATTCAGTGCAGTAAGTATACATCATTTCATCTTAAAATAAAGCTTGTATTGCAGAATGCTATCTGCCAGAATCTCCAAACACACCTCATGAACTCAAAGGGAATGGTATGGATGACAATATGACATAATATGGTGGAGTCTGTGTTCTGCAGAGAAGTGGCATACTATAAGAGTTTTGTCCAGGGCTTATGGAGAAAATCACCTTTGCAAGCAGGCTTTTAGTTGAGAAGAAATGTACAAGAAAATGGGTCCAGTTCCCTGCTTTTCTGGACACCATGTCATGACCCCTTAGTAAGCATATATCTATTCTGAGAGTTGACCTGAGACCAACTAGTTTTAGCAACATTTGATTTTGAGATTCTGATATATTTTCAGATTACAAAAAAAGTGCTTTTCTGCTGCAGACTACATTTTACACTTAACTGCTTGCTTTTTATCCTTCTCTCTAAAGCAGTTCATAGATCAAAATGCATGTAAATGTTCAATACATCTGGGCTACATAGTCAATTGCCATGCTGGTGAGTTACCATTTGGGGTAACTAACTTTTCCAAGCATTGTATAAAGAGAAGAGTTTATGGTCATCTGTTCTTTTCCCTGGCAGTTGGTGTCATAAGAGCAGGAATTTCTGGCAGAATTTCAGGCCTCCATCCAGCAGAATAAGCAGGAGCACCTCCAATCCTAGCAGGGCTGGATTACCACATTTTGAAAAAAGTGAAGCCAAATGCACCTTACTGTCTAAAGTGCTAAAGACTGTTAAGTTCTGAGCCTAAACTTATCTGGTTGATAAGCTCTTCCCAGGTTCCAAGCTCTTCCCACCATAGCGAGGGAGCAAAAAGAGCTCATGACAAACTCAGAAACTGGCCGACAGGCAAAATTCAAACCTCCTTACTTTTATGGGGGTGAGTGAGGAAGACCATGTATTTTATTTATTTATTTATTTTTACTAGAAAATTACATATCATGCTCACTAGTTTCCTCAAATGAAAAGTAAAGAGACAATACTGTTGTGTTGCAGTGGATCAATGATCAGACTGAGAATGGTCCACCTGTAATGTCTCATACAGAACTTCTTTGGAAATGAATGAAAACTATGCCAGAGAGCAAACCAGGGAGCCTCAAACCCTCTGAATGAATCTAAGCCTGCAACTTTTACGTGGCCCTTTGGCTATGCTCCCTTCCCCATGCATCTTTTTGTTTGTTTGTTTGTTTGTTTCCCAACTGTAGAAAAAAAAGGTTAAGAGTCAAGATATAGTTGAGCTTGAAAGATTAATGAGGAAGCCAAAAAGAAATATTTAGATGAAGAAAAGGGAATTAAGAGAACTGGATCAAATTATGTTGAAGCTGGGCAAAAATGAATCCATTTAAGATAGGAAAATAGGAATTATTGGTTGAGAAAGACATATAGAAAAGTTTAAGTGATTTGCTTTATATGTACGGGAAGTATTTTTCACATTTGTACATGTTTGTTTTTGTTTGATGTCCTTAGGAAGATAGACCGAAGATATGGAAGGTAGAGTTTATGTTTTGTAACTTAAATATGTTATGTCAAGTTTTGTGTATGTTATATAAGGGTATGTATGGTTATATATGAGATGTTTTTATGTACTTGAATAAAATTTTTATAATAAAAAAATCTGTTTTGTTGCCCACATTTCAATCTGAACTAATTACATACTCCTAACTTGTTGTGTGTCGCCTTGTCAAATATGTATATAATATGTGATGTTTTTTAGATGTATAAAGGATGCAAAGAATACGCCATCAGGGACTTATCTTGTGGAGAACCGCTACCGGCCTTTTCATCCCTATATCCATGGCAGTATTGATATCAAAGGTAGAGCATGGCTCATGTCTCTCAGGTTTTTGTTTTAGAGTAATGGTTTCTGCTATTCTTTTTTGACAGTTAGAGATTAATAAAACTTGTGCATATGGGATAGTTTTACACAAGGGCTGGGGAAAGTATGGTCTGTCTGCCCCAAGTGGCCCTAGAGGACTTATTTACAGCCTCCAGCACTTTCCCCAAACCCCAAAATGTTCTCATATTCCCATATTCAAAAATAGCCTTACCAGAAATCAGATGTCACAACCCAAAGTCATTTCTGCTTATAATTTTTAGCCAACAAGGCCCATGGGGGCGGGATGAAGATTGCCCCCACCATAGATCATATTCTTAGTTGTGTAAGGCAGCACATCACAGACTTCATAACGTTAAGGCAACTCTGAACATTATTGGAGGGTTGGGGCTGAAAGAAGTACTTGAATATCGCATTACCTACCTATTGATAGCTGTGTTTATAACCCACAGAAAAGGAAGGAATAAGGGAGAAATGTTCAGCCTCTGAGCCTCCACAAATTCTTTTTGAGCATTGACTATAACCGTACATTAACATTAGTATAATGAAGAAAAATATTCCTAGATTCAAGCAGAAACCAGCTGAAGAAGAGGCATGAGAGTCAGTTGTTGTGTGCCTTCAAGTCACTTCTGACTTATGGTGACCCTAAGAGTCAATACAAATTTTTTTTATCAATATGACATAATATGGTCACATAATTTTAGAACTTTATGAAATCTTCATCAGTAACTGTTCAATATGCTTTGGTTCTGCAGAATGTTAAATAGATTCTCCTTCAACATCTGTGGTGAAAAACCATCCCAAACAGACTATGAATTATTCACTGAGATACAGTCAGCAGGTGGAGTTTATTCCAATGGATTTGAGTTCAACTTACAAGGAGAGAGAAACAGATTTTAATGGATAATGTTAATTGTTTTTAGAAAACTTTTCTGGAGACCACATTGAAGAGTTATCAATCAATCAATAAATGGATTATAGGCATCTGAAGATAATATTATAAAGGCAAAGCCCCAGGCTAATAAATCCAGTCTGACTCCATGGTTACGCATGCTAAAATGTTAAGAAGTGTTTACTCATTAGAGGTTAATGATATTAACCAGCTGTTCAAGTTAAATTAAAGCGTTCGTTTCGGTAGCTAATAAGAATACTGAAGGCAGTGTGACCTTCATCTGACAGTGTAGCTTGCTGAACTCTATACACAAAATTTGGATGAAAAATGTCCTCTCCTTGTAATTTTTCCAGTTTTAACTAAATTTTAATCTAAACTGACCCTAAGAAGTATGGAGGTGGACAGACACCGAGATTCTATTTTTGCTTTGCAAAGGTGCCATCAGAGGACACGTTCTATTCCAAGCAAAGCTTATCAGGTTAAGAATGACAGCCGTGAGAACAGTGTCTTGAGGAATTTCTGGGTAAGGGTAGCCACATGTCCTACTTTATAGACAATAATCCTCTGTATTCTAAGGCAAGTGGGAGCAACTGTGAAAGACTAGGGCTCCACTTTAGCCCCCCACCCCACCCAAGAATGATTGGAGGGCCACACCTGATCCCACAAAAATAAATAAATACATGTATTGATTCAAAATGCGTCTTGAAAATATGGGAGCATTTTGCCCATGCTTTGGGTTTCAAGATACATTAAGTGTGGTGGAAATGCAGCCCACTCCCCCAGCATTTTGGAGCATTTCAGGGTGGATTTTTTAAAAATTTTTTACAAAATTTGTTTTTTATTTCTAGGGGGGAGGGGAGGTTCCAAAAGTGAGGAAATTCCCTCTACACCTCCTTAGAATGTTTTTGAGATCATTCATGCGGGTGATATATTTTTGCCAAAAAAAATGCCTCAGAAGGGCCCTGGGGACCACAAAAACAACCCTGAGGGAGAGGTATGAGCGCACAGGCCACATTTTAGCAAATCCTGTTCTAAGGACTAGAAAAGGATAGATATAGTCATAGGCGTGCACTATTTGAAAAGCTGTTATTCAATTTTGCTTTTATGATAATACACCATGGCAGGGTGGGGGGAGAGAAATCCTGAAGTTACTTATCAAGAGGATAGCAAATGAAGCAGGCATACAAGTGGGATGCTCAGCATCTCAATTTAAATCCCATCACTATTTTAAACAGACATGTATACATATAAATAAGCATGCATGCATTTAATGCAAATCTCTGCCTGGGAATAGAGCACCCTGGATTCTATTAGGTATATACTCTCTGAAAGTTGGGCGCCTTTGTACGGGAGCGGGGGTGAGGTTTACATGTTACATAATACTTTCATGAGGCATCCATAAGTGTGATGCGACTTGCAAACAAGATACAGCCCCTTATTTTAAAGGAGAAAATCAATATTTCAATTGAAGAGAACTAGTTTGAAATTGAAAAGGCTTTTCTTTTTCAGTCATCATTGCAATATGATATGGACAAAAGAGGCTGCAAGCATGGCTGACTCGTTATCATCATCATCTATTTACAGTCATAGAAACAGATATGTCTCACTGGCCATATTTGCACTACATGTTGCACCCTTCATTTATTGTGTTCCAGGCCTGGCAGAAAAATCATTAGAAAAATTTATGCGTTGAAGCCGCTGTCTCTGAAATACACCCCTTTAGCTCACAGTTGTTGTTAAAATAATTTTGTAAAAGGTTGAGATTTCATATGGAGCCCAAACCATGAACAGTCATATAGGGAAACGCTATGATATGCAGGGATGACTCCAGGCAGTAGCAAGATGTAGCAGGTATTTCCCCAAATTATTCTCTGCAACTCTTATTTGCTGCCCCAGATTTTTATTCTCAGTGTATTTGTATTTCATAAACTCTTCCCCCCCATAGACAAGTCATAGGTCAAAGTCAAGTGGAAGGCACATAATAATGACAAGCTATTTACTCTCCCAAGCTAGTTTTTCTTAAGTCAGTCTCCCTCTCCTCGCATGTCACCACTTTGTATTTACAGCGAAGGGGGTGGTTTTATATGTACCTATAAAACCCAGACAAATACAATTGTTCTGCTTTTGCTTTCCTTTTAGCCACAATAAAAGAGCAGGAAAGTACACAGGTGATGCCAATCTGGTTAACCTGCACTTCAGCAAAATTATTGACAAAGAAAAGTATTTTATTTGAAGCATAGCTCAGGCTAGAACAGAGAACTGTATTCTTACCTGGGCTTCTTTAATGTCATACTATGAGTCAGTATTTTTCATTTATATCCATAGATAATCTGCAAAGAAATGAAGGGGCCGATCAACCTTTCAATATTAATGGAGAGGTAAGAGGATGGTCAGGACAACGTGGATCCTGTCATGTAGGTAATAGATACAAAAGTTGGAATAACATCAACTGTAGTATCCACATTCATTAGTGGAACACATGTTTTGCCCTACATCAAAGATGGGAATGATTCTGCAAGTCTCAGCATTCTTCACTGTTAGTGATAGAAGACCCTTGTCTGAAAAACCCTAGGATCTGCTACCAGTCAGTACATGCAATACTGATTACATAGGCCAGTGTCTAACAATAACATTAAGGGAGCTTGTTATGCTCCTAACAGTCATCAAGCATCTGGCTAAGAAAAACTAATGTGGTAGTAACTAGAAGTTGGGGACTGTTTAAACTACATTTAAATTACTAGCTACAATACAACATTGATGTGACTGTGGTAATTGTTTTTAATTGTTAATATATTGTTTTAGATATTTTACTGTATTGGATTTTAATATGTTGTAAGCCCGCCTCGATCCATAGGGAGAGGCGGGAGATATAAATAAAATTTTTATTATTATTATTATTTTATGGAAAACTATTTCTTGCAGTGACTGAAAATTGATTCAACTCAAAGCCCTGGATTCCTATGTGGGGACAGAGCTGGGACAAGTTACTTGTTTGAATACCACTTCCAAAATTCAACCAGCCAGAATAGTGGGGCTTTTGGGAAGTCTAGAAAAATAACTTTTCCAAGATACGGATGGAAAGCCTGGCTTCTAGATTCAACAGTTTGGCAATGAGGAAGATTTTTAAATGTTTTCTATTTTATTTTGCAAACTGCTTCATCTCCAAATCAGTCGCGCAAGAACAAACATTCAAATAGGCTCATTTATGCTGTGTTAATGCAGTGCCAGAGGAGCACCGTGATGCCACACGGCATCACGCCACCATGGGGTGGAGTTGGGCCATGAGTCATGTGGACGCCATGCCCTGACTGTGCCCCCAGACTGGCTTTAATGGCCAGTCTGTACAGGCTGTGTATCTCTCAAACTTGCCCTAGTTTTAAGGTCTTCAGAGGAGGACTTTCTATTGGTTTCACCACTATCACAGATGCAGTTGGTGAAGACATGAGAAAAAGCCTTCTTTGTGGTTGCTCTTAGAGTGTGGAACCCCTTCCCACAGGAGGTCTGGATACCCCCTTCCCTGCCCACTTTCTGCCACAAGATTAAGACTTTTTCATTTAGGAAGGCCTTTGACTGATATTAATCATATCGCAGAAAGGTATCAAAAATGCTTATTAAGTTTTAATTATGCTTTCAATGTATTTTAAACTGTTTTAACTATCTGTTTTAAATAAAACTGTGGCTTAATTGGGCTTTTTAAAACTTTGTAATGGTACATTTTTAGCTAAGCTTATTTTAAATTATGTAAGCAGTCTCGGCCAGGTGCCTTGGCAGGAGAAAGGTGAGGTATAAATTGATTGATTGATTGGAATGTATTTAACACATGATTTCTCAGTTTGCAGAAGGAAATGGTCAGTCTTACGATCCAAATGCTCCACTCACTGAGGCTTCTAAATCAGCTGTCAAGCTCCCAGAGCTTGATATCTCATACAGAGCTGCCAATATGCTGGAGAATGTAAAGAAGGCACTCTGGCTGACAACTTACAAACGTGATTATACAGGTACAGATTTTTAACAATCCAAAGTGTTAAACATAAATGCAGGCAGATTTGTTGCTGTTGTATGTCATGAAGTTGTTTCCAATTTATTGCAACACTAAGACAAACCTATCACGAGTTGTGTTTTATTTGGGAGTGGTGGTGGCGGGATTTGTTCTGAGGGGGATGCCTTTGCCTTCCTCTGAGACTAAGAATATGTGACTTGCCCAAGGTCACCCAATGGGTTTCCATGGCCAAGTGGAGATTCAAACCCTGGTCACCACAGCCATAGTCCAATCCTCAAACTAATACACCACACTGGCTCCTAAAAGTGTTGCCATACATCAGTATCCAATATTGTTGGTGGTGTTGTATGTGCCTTTGAGTCGTCTGTCAATTTATGGTGACCCCATACACTTCATAGGGTTTTTTTAGGCAAGGAATCCTCACAGGTGCCTTTGTTAGTTCCTTTCTCTGAAATATAGCCTAAAGCACCTGCATTCATTGGCAGTCTCCATCCAAGTTCTAACCAGGGCTAACCTTCCAAAATCTGCCAAAATCTGGTACCATTATGATACTTAAACCCCTCTTAGCAGTGGTGTCACTGCAGGGTGGGGACCGCACCAGGTGATATTCCAGAAGAGTGGTGAGTTCCATTTCTGTCTCAATTAATGTCCAATTTGTTTTACTTCAGGCACTGGTTCCATGAACCCGCTGCTGCTGGACGACTATGATGCCAAAATCATAGGCAGAGCCACTGGAGAACTAGGCAAAGATGTGGAGCTTGTAAGTATGGTGAACAAAACCATTTGATAACAGATTTTTGAAAAATAATTCCTAAAACCACCCAGCCAATATGTCTACTGTCCATACTTGTTGCAGGGTTCCATGAATAATAATCCAAAAAGTAACTTTCTCAAGATCAGCCTTCAAACCAATCCTACATAACTTTCTTTGACATGCCCTGTCTACCACATTTTATTAATATGAGCCAATGAAGGTCATGAAAACAAAATGATGGTTGGTTTTCAATGTTTACAGCACCTGGTCATCTAAAAGGCTCATTACAAGTTGATCTTGGGACAGCAGAGCAATATTTCAGCTAACAAGTTGCATTAATAGAAATATCAGTCCAAAACACACTGCATAATAATCCAGTTTGAGATCACTTTAACTGCCCTGGCTAGATGCTAGGGAATTCTGGGAACTGTAGTTTTGTGAGACATTTAGCCTTCTCTATCAGAGAGTTCTGGTACCACAATAAACTACAATTCCCAGGATTCCATAGCACTGAACCAGCGCAGTTAAAGCAGTCTCAAACTCTACTATATCTGCAGTGTGTTTTGGGCCATATGCTCAATATCACAGAAAACAATGGTTCTGCTCTATCTGTTTTGGTCAGGCCACATCTGGAGTGTTGCATCTTGTTCTGGCCATCACATTTTGAGAAGAACATTGACAAACTGGTGTGTGTTCACAGGGGAGGCACTGAAATCTAACAAAAAATAGATAAAGAGCTATATGTGTTTAGCCTGAAGAAGATATTGTATATATTCGACTATCAGTCAACCTCATGTATAAATCGAGGGCAAGGTTTAGAGCCAACATTATGGATTTGATATGGCCCATGGATAAGTCGAGTATAAAATCTAGGGGCATGTAACAAAGGATCTAAAGGATGATGCAAAGGAAAACAATGTCAAAGAACTTACAAAAATTTAGCAGGCATAACTGTGCTCAAAAAAAGGCTCGATGGATGAGAGATACAAGAGGGGGCTAGTGATTCCAGGACAGATCACAATTTTCCCTTTCACCAGGGGATGGTTCCTTTTTAAAAATAAGAATTAAAGTACAGTATTTACAGTACCTATATTGAGCTGTGGATAAGTCAACTCAGGTTTTCTAAAGCAAATTTTTGACTAAAATTTCTAGACTTATATATGAGTATATACAGTAAAAGGAAGGGAACTCGCAATAGCTTTTTTAAAATATCTGAATTCTGAAGCATACCTGTGTTAGTCTGAAATAACAGTATGTAAAGAGATCTTGTAGCACTTTTGAACTGTGTAAAAGAAGTTGTAGCATAAGCTTTCACAAAGCTACAATCCCCAGAATTCCATAGCACTGAGCCATGGCAGTTAAAGTGGTGTTAAACTGGACTCTTTCTATAGTGCAGATATAGATTTGGTCTACTTCCTCAGATGCACAGAGTGAGCTGTTTCCACGGAAGGACCTATATAACCTATGGTCTAGTTATAAAGGTCCTATCCTGGGCAAAAACTCACTCCATGTATTTGTGGAATCAGACCAATGGCTTGTCTAGACAGTCAAAATAATACAGACTGAATGCAGATAGTGTATTGTTCACATGCAGTGCTCGACACACATTTGGGGAGAGGTGGCCAACCCCCCCCCCCCCCCACTAAAACTAAAAGATTCACATTATCAGCTTTGTGAATAGTCAATGCAGATTGATCTGATCACTCAGAATTACATAGAGAAGGAGAGCATTTCTGTGGAGACACAGCCCATTGCATCTCACCTGACTTTTTCCCACCTACCTGTAGATCCCCCCAACCCCTTGGCATCTTCACTGCATCTGGACTGCAGAAATAATGTAGTTTGACATAGCTTTAACTTCCTTGGCTCAATGCTAGGGAGCCTTCTCTGTCAGAGAGTTCTGACAGTTTAGGCTGTTAAGAAGCATCTGATAATGTTTCCCTGCAATCACCACCCATTTGTGGTAGTCCTCTCTTGAGAACAAACTACAATTCCAAGGATTCCCGAGCACTGAGCCATGACAGTTAAAGTGGTGTCAAACTGCATTATTTCTGCAGTTCAGATGCTACAATTTCTTTTGCACAGTTAATCTCAAAGGTGCCATATTTATATTTGAAGGACTGTCATATAGAAGATAGCGCAAATAATTTCTCAACAGAGGACTAGTACAAATGGGTAGTAATTGCAGGGAAGCATTGTCAGGTGCTTCTTAACAGCCTAAACTGTCTGGCAATGGAACAGATGGCTGCAGGGAATAGTGATCTTGGGTCTACTACAGGACTTTATGCATAGGCTAGACCACCATCTGTCAGGGATACTGTCATAGCACCCTTGCAATGCAAGCAAACCTTACACCAAGCAGAATGCTGCACAAGATGACCCACCACAAGATGACCCACTGTGAGCTTGTATTTTCATATGAATACATCTAAAAATCGCTTCTACATCTAATAATATAATTTGCCAGGGAATAAGCCAAGAAATTGCTAAACTCAATTAGGAAAGTCACGGGCTGAGTCTGCAAAAACTTAAGCAGAGCAGTGGAAGACTGGAAGTTTTGGAGATATTTCATCCACAGGGTAGCCGTGAATCTATGTCCACTCTCATTTAGAATACCATGGTATGTGTATTCACATAGTATCCAAATAGCAGTCTGGGCAGCTAATAGATAAGACACACAAGCACTATTCAGGTAATCGCACCCATGGAGTGGAATGGGAGAGCATTCAGCATATTCATATGCCATTTTTCTGCCAAAAAAAAATAGTACTCAGGGCAACTGTTAGTAATTCAGATACAAACAGAAATACAATCAAACAGAAAAATAGTTTGAAAACTTAATTAGAACACAGTGACATAAATATCTCTTCACACACACTCACACACCCCACCATCACAGCAGCCACAATTAAACCCAGACTAAAGGCAAACTCTGACTGTGACTTTGGTGATGTGAAATTCATTTAAATAGTGATTTTTGGAACAGAGCTGGTAATTAATCAGGATCACAGCCAGCAAAATGGGGGAATTAGTAGCAGTGTCAACTGAACTGTTTTGATGAGGATTGTTGTGAGGTTAACCCCACCTCAACCACTCTTATTGTGATCCTGATAATTATGAGCTCCCTTTTGGCTGCTACATACAGTTCTTTTTGTTTTCAATGGCAATTTATGTGTATTTAATGTCATTTCTAGTTTAACCCTAGCCATTGTATTGTGTGTCATGATCAATGTAAATATAAAGGCTCAGCAAGTCACATTAAACCTTTTCATTTTCAGAGGGAATCATTTCCATCAGCCACCACCCAAGTAAGACCCTTAGAAGGACGTATTGCCCTTGCACTTCAAGGCAAACCTTGTCACATCTCCTACTCAGACCCTCAACAGCAAGACTCCTCAGATGTTCACAAGCCTCCCCTTCACTGTAACAATAACTCAGTGGTGTGCAAAACATCACCGGGTGCATTTCAACAGGATCCAAGTGTGGACATTGGGGCAATGAAGAGAGAATACTTGCTTCAGGATCAGATTCAGCCTCAAATAGCCTATCAGGGAGAAATTAGTCAATTTAAGACATCACCACAGAACAAGTTTCAGAAAATCACAGATACATGGAAAACAGACAAGTTGTACCAAAGGCAACTTGCCGTTCCACCTGAACCAGAGCCGCTTCTGAAGCCTGCAGAATCTGTTTACTATGAAGATTTGCCACCTTCCCGTTTAAACGCATATATTGTATGGCACCATCCCGTTACTCTCAGTAAACCAGGTCCCAAAAATGTATGTCTTAGGAAACCCATGGACAAACGAGATCCCCCACTTGCTCCTGATCTGAAAGACATCCCAGTCCTCCCTTCATTCCCAGCATGGATTCCTAATTGTGGAGTAGCCCGGCCCCAGACAAAGTTACTGGATATACAGAATTCTTTTTCAAAGGGAGATGCTATCAAGTATTTGAATGATCTAACTCGAGGAGGAGTAAGGGACCTCCGGGATCACGACAGGGAAGGCAGAAGGCACAAATTCCAGGGCACTCATTCCTATTACTATCACTGAACTTTGCAAAGAGCAGAAGATACGAAGCAATAACACCTCCATTGGAGTTTCCATCAACTGAACTGACTTGTGTATGTTTTCCCCCCTCTCCTTTAGAGTTCACTCTGTTAAGTGTTATGTTAAAATTAATACATGAAACACTGACTTAGTGTCCTCAAAACCAGGGGCAGACAGAAAGTAGACTAGTAACTACTGGTAGATTTTCCCAAAGATTTCTACATTTTTCTGACTCCCTAAAGTTTGGAACGGGGTGAAGAAAGTACAGTCCATAAGTTGTGTGACATTCATGAAGATTATTTGGGGCTCTCAAAATCCTAAAACGCACCAAAACTTTTGTGATTCCACCCCCCCAAAAATACTCTCTATATCCACTAGAGGATGTGATGAGCAATTTTTCTGTATCTCCATCCCCCATTCATTTCAGGCCCAGGGAAAACCTTTCTCCCCATCCTTTTAAAATATATTCTATATATATTCTGTTTAAAATACATTCTAGCTACAACATTATGTCTTACATAATGAGCCTCCCCCCCCCCCCGCAACAGATTCTCAGAACAATTAGCATATTGGTTAAAAAGCAAAAAAGCATTGCCAGAAAGTCTTCCTTTTATGTACTGCTATGATGTGAACGCTTGTAGCTCTTTTCCTTTTATTTCAAGGTTGTGCAGACCACCAAAGAAACAGACGCAAATCAACGGGGTGTTATGGACCTGTTTGAGCATTTGTATGGACAAATCCTCTCAGGATTTAGATTGTGTAATGACATTTTAAGCATTGTGAAATAGTCTGGCTGATATGTAACAGGGTTGTAGTCTGTCATGTGCCTTTATGCGTTGTATAACAGGGAGGACCCAGCAATATTTAGGTTTGGAAGCAATCCAACATCCTTCCTTAGTAATGTCTCATATATTTTCTGCTAGTAGTATAGCATTGTCTGCATATCTCAGATTATTGATATTCCTTCCTCCTATCTTCACTCCTCCGAGTCTAAACATGCTCTTCGTATGATATTTTCTGCATATATGTTGAACAGATAGGGTGATATAATGCATCGTTGCTGACCACTTTGCCAATTGGGAACCGTTCAGGTTCTCTATATTCTGTTCTAACAGTATTCTCTTGTCCTAAGTACAGATTTCTCATCAGGACTATCAAATGTTGTGGCACTCCCATTTCCTTAAGAGCCACCCATAGCTGTTCATGATCTATGCAGTCAAAGGCTTTGCTACAGTCTATAAAGTTTAGTGTTTACTTGAAGTACAGAATCCAACAACAGATCTTTTATTTTGGCTCCCTTGTAGGTGTGAGTTAGGGCAGGGTTAGAGTCCTCTGGTTGGTCCACACATCCTATAACTCTGAGTAAATGTTCCAAGAGGTATGGGGTCACAGTGAGCAGATGTCCTCCTTTTCCAAGACATGTCGTACCTTTCAACCTTCTGTCCAGGAGGAATTCCAAAATGTCCTCCATTCTGAGCATGAATTTCTAATCATATGGGTGTTTTTAGCTTTTAGTTGGGCATGTCCTACAATTTTCTTGAATGAGCTCGATTTTGTGATGTCTTGTCCTCCTTTGCAGTTAGGCCATCTGATCACTCTTAGAAAATTAACCTAGAGGTGCAAAGACAACAATGGATGCAAACTGCAGGAAAAGAGATTCCAGCTCAACATGAGGAGGAACTTCCTGACAGTAAGGGCTGTTCGACAGTGGAACACACTCCCTTGGAGGGTGGTGGAGTCTGTCTCCTTAGAGGTCTTTAAGCAGAGGCTGGATGGCCATCTGTCGGGGATGCTTTGATGGAGAGTTCCTGCATGGCATGGGGTTGGACTGGATGGCCCTTGTGTTCTCTATGATTCTATGATTTTTCAAAACTGTGGTAAAATCATCTTCAGACAGCAGTTTAATTAATAATAACCAAATTATTATTATTATTATTATTATTTATAGTAGTAGTAAATATTTATTATTATTCATACTTATTATTAATGTTTATTATTCATAACAATTATTATTCATAATATACAATTAAAATATTAAATATCTCTGAATATAGCTTAATAATGTATTGTTATTATATTTAATAATAAAAATATAATTATTATTCATACTTATTATTAATAATGGTTAACTATTAATAAGTGTATTATTATTAATGTTTTATTAATGATAGTGTTTAATTATTTTTCATAACAATTATTACTCATATTCTATTAAAAATAATTCAGGATGCAGCTTAATTAATAATGTATTATTATTAATACTAAATTTTAATTATTATTATTCATACTTATTATTAATAATGGTTAACTATTAATAATAATTATTTTTCATAACAATTATTACTCATAAAATGCTATTAATGAATAAAATATTAATTAATTCTGAATGTAACTTAAAAATAAAGTATTATTATTAATAGTAAATATTTAATTATTATTATTCATACTTAGTATTACTAATGCTTAATTATTAATAGTGTTTTGAATATTTTATAAAAATTACTTATTACTAATAAAAAGCTATTACTTTAAAAAGTTAATAAAAGATTAATTAATTCTGAATGCAGCTTAATTAATAATCTATTATTAAAAGTAAATAACTATTATTATTCATTATTAATAATGATTATTTTAATAGTGTTTAATTATTTGAATAACAATTATTACTCATTTTACTATTATATTTAAAATATTTAATTAAAATATTAATTAACTATTAATGCAGCTTAATAATAATATATTATTAATAATAGTAAATATTTAAATTTAATTGTTAATTAACAATATTTAATTATTAATAGTGCTTAATAATTATTACTCACAATATACTATTAATGAAATATTAATTAACTCTAAATGCAGCTTAATTAATAATAATCTATTATTATTAATAGTAAATATTAAAATATATTTCATAACAATTAATTATTACTCAAAGAATGCCATTAACCAACAAAATATTAACTAACGCCGAATGCCTAAGACCCTCTCAGTGCTGCCTAGGAAGAGCAATAAAGCCATAAAGCCATAAAAAGCCTAAAACACGTGGCAGAAGGAATCCCCAACTACGTCACTTTCTGTCACGTGACCCTTTCTCTCCCGCAGTTCCCTTGACCTTGCCACTCTCCACCCCGCGCATGCGCAGGACGCATTTCCCTACGTCATCACGCCGTGTGGCGCAACGCCCTCGTGGGTTAGGGTTACCTAAATTCCCCTCACGGACACAACCTACCTTGCTGAGAGCACACAGCGATGACTGACACATGGCTGGCCCAATGGCCGCCGGGGACGCTGACTCCCGATTGGCCCGTTGGAAGAAAAGCCCGGGAAGGGAGTTAGGTTGCGGAGAGAGACCGGTGTTACATAGAGTTCGCGTTGCCCTTGGGCTGAGAGAGAGACTGAGGATTCTTTTCTGACAGGAGCGCGAACAGAAAGGTTGGTCTGAGGGAGAAGGATGGCGGGAAGGCCGAGGAGGATGAGGCGAAACGGGGGCACAGGGCCGCTCCCTTCCCTTCCATATAAAATAGGACGCGTCCGCACTGCAGAGATAACCCGGTTTCGTTTCGGTTTTTAGAAATAATCCAAGTTTGAGCCGATTTTAAATGCTGCTGGGGATTCCTGGGAATTAGGGACACACTGGGTGCACCCACATTGGAGGGTTAACCCAGTTTGGAGGCGCTTTAACTTTCTTTGGCTGCGTTCACACTGGAGGAATAAAGCGGTTTAAGTGCCCATGGCTCAATGCTGTGAAATTCTGGGAATTGTAGTTTGTTGTGGGGTCCAGAGCGGAGCTCCGCTCCGCTCTGGGCCCCACAACAAACTACAATTCCCAGAATTTCACAGCATTGAGCCATGGGCACTTAAACCGGTTTATTCCTCCAGTGTGAACGCAGCCGATACCTATAAAAATCGATTATGCCTTTGCTTGCTTGCTTTCCTGTTTTGTTTCATGGGGACCTTTGGAATTACCAGAAGCTTTGCTTTTTCTCTCTTCTCCTGCAAAACCTATACGAGTACAACTGACCTTGGACAAACGTGCGTGTTTTCCTTCGGCAGCGACGATGGGAGACGCCGAGAAGGGCAAGAAGATCTTCGTCCAGAAGTGTGCGCAGTGCCACACGGTTGAGAAGGGAGGCAAGCACAAGACCGGCCCCAACCTGCACGGTCTTTTTGGCCGAAAGACTGGACAAGCTGATGGTTTCTCTTACACAGAAGCCAACAAAAGCAAAGGTAAAGCGGAAGAAGCGTCTCACACACGCGATCCTTGCAAATCAGATGAAAGCACAGAACTCGGTAGCAGCGGAAGGAAGGAGCCGGTGTGTGTAGTGGTTTGAGCGCTGGACTAGGGATGTGGACGACCAAATAGCTGCTCAGTGCCCAATGGGTGACCTTGAGCAAGTCATAAGAGTTTATCACACTAGAGGGCAAACAGGATTTAAACAGGAATTAAACAGGAAATGCCTAATGTTTAACATAGGGCATTTAACACGCCTTATGTTTAACGTAGGGCATTTCCTGTCTAATTCCTGTTTAAATCCTGTTTGCCCTCTAGTGTGATAAACCTCATACTCTCTCCCATGATAGGTTCACCTTAGGCTTTCCATAAGTCAGAAACAGCTTGAAGGCACACAATAACAACAGACCTATAAAGGGCAGGCCATTGTAGCAGAGGTTTATTGTGTGTGGTGAAATGGTCCAGTAGAATGGATCATTCGGTCACGATACTCCGATCCATGTTCTACGCCACCAAAGACTGGCGTGCATTTTCCCAAAATTCAATCAGGTCCTGGCTCCCGATGTGTCCATCCTTCTTTCCGGTTTCCTTGGCATCTATCCGCTTTCGGGGAAAGTCAAACTTCCTCTTCCTGTTAACAGCTTTAACCTTCTGATTCTTCATAATGCATGCCAGACTAAATTGGCACCCTTTCCTGTGTTCCCAGCCTTTACATATTGCTTTTGAGACAGCTGGCTGGCACAGTGCTGTTGCCATGAAAACACTGCCGAGAACAGTACAGCTAAAAACAGACAAAAAGACAACATTAAAATGGAATTAAACTAATCACAATAGTAAAACAGTTCAAATCTGCACACATAAAATAATAAAATCAGTTTAAAAAGAAGAAAAGAACTATTAAAAATAGTTGAATTGAAAACAGTACAGCGCGCCTTAACCCATTCTTATAAAAGGTGCTGTGTTAAAAGCTTTTTTAAATAAAAACAGTTTTGCCTACCAATAGAAAGACAACATGGAGAAGGGAGGGGAGTTCCGATGTCTCGTGGCAGTCATCAAGAAGGCCCTATTTCGCGTTCTCACTAATTTTACTTGTGACAGTGGTGGGACTGTGAAAATGGTCTCTCCTGATAATCTAAGGATCCATACAAACTCATAATGAGAGATACAGGCCCGATACAGACGGCCCCAAAGGGCCACCCGTGGGGCATGAGTAGGGTTAGAGAGGGCACAGCATTTTCACCCTCCCTAACCCTACTGCGTATGGACAGCGCCATCTTTTTTGTGCATCATCCATACATGCGCACTGTGATGACATCATGGCTCCAAAAGGAGCTCCAAAATGGAGCTCCTTTTTTGTTGCTTGTCCATGGTGCGGCCTTTACGCAGCCGCACCAAGGACCCTGAGGGGAAAAGGGCCACAGTGGCGGCCCCTTTCTCCCTTTGGGACTGCTGGGGATGGTGGGGTACAGCGGGCCCCTGCTGCACCCCGCTTTCAGGTCACAGAGAAGTGGCAGTTTGCCGCTTCTCCGTGGCTTGGAGAAGCGCCAGGATGGGGCCTCTGGGGCTGCCAGTGAGGCAGCCCTGGCCCCATCCCAGCGCTGCTTTGGGCACCTACAGACCGCCCCTTTTTGGCAGTCTTTACAGCCCCACAGTCTACTAGATGGCCTGGACCTGAGCCATATATGGCTTTATAGGTCATAACCAGCACTTTGACTTGTGCTATTTGTACTAGCTGAAGTTTCTTAACATTCTTCAAAGGCAGCCTTATACAGAGCACACTAATAGTTCAACGTGATGTAACTAAGGACCTTATCACATTTGTGGAATCCCGAACAAAAACGGAATTAAAATTAAATTAGAAAAAAAAACGCAAATGTGGGACATTTTTCACATGACGTTACTGCCAAAGTGAAGCAAAGGAAAAAGGGACAAAAACTGGAGCTTTTTGCTTTCGGGAAGTTCTAAAAGTAAAAAGCTGCCCCTTTTGTCCCTTTTGCCTTCACTTTATGTGTTATTTCACATTGGCAGTAACGTTGTGTGAAAAACTTCAGTTTTTTTCCAATTCTGATCTAGTGTGATAAAGTCCTAAGACTTGTACCACCATGATTAGGTCTTGTCACACAAGGAATGGGAGCAGCTAGTACACAAGCTTGTACCCCAGTCTTTGACCAAAAGGCTTCTCCAGTGGCTTATATACCATTTTAAAAAACTTTAAATTTAAAGTCTAAAAGACATGGCACCAAAGGAAAAAGGAATGGGGAAGAAAGAAGAAAAAATGCAAGTTCAGATGCCAATTCTTTCTTAAACTTCTCATAATAATTAGTTGTATGTTATGTGGGAATCTATTTGCTGTCTGTGGTTCTTACTACCATCTGTCTGACGCACCATGTCCTCCTATAAATAATATCCACCAGAGGTTCAGTTTTCATAGAGAGTGAATAGGATGTTTAAAGGTAAAGGTGAAAGTTTCTCTTTGACATGAATGTCTAAAATCCTGTTTAGTAGGATTTATCTAATTTAAAAGAGCACCTTAGCAGTTGGTCTAAATAAGCTAGTAATTCATGATGTTCTCCTAAGTCAGTCCTAATTGGTCCTTTTCTATTCAAATCTTGTTAGGCTTATCTGATTTTATATTTGTATACCATGCATTGCATTCTATTAAGTATCAGTTCTTGGTATGGAAACATTGGAAAAAAGAATGTGGGTATCTATACATATAAAACAGTTGCTGGATCTCTAACAATTTTGTTATTTCATAGGTATAATCTGGGGTGAAAATACACTGATGGAGTACTTGGAAAACCCCAAGAAGTATATTCCAGGCACGAAGATGATCTTTGCCGGTATTAAGAAGAAAGGAGAGAGGGCAGATTTAATAGCATACCTTAAGGAAGCCACTTCTAATTAATGGTTCTCTGCTGCCTTATTTATTTCACCAAACAAAAAGAAGTGACTCTGTGATGAAATTGGTTCTTAAACTTTCTATTTTTACATGCATTATATCTAAAACTTCAAAAAGCTCATCAGTCAGAGAACTTCAATCATGAGTGTTTGTAAAAATGTATGTACCGAATCTTGTTGTAATTTATAGAATTGTCCTAATCAGGATTTATGGGATAGTGGCAAGGTAACAGCACTGCTTCCTGATCATGTAATTAAAAAAAAAACCCTCTCCATGTGTCTTTGTTTTTGTTTTCTTTATAAATGGCATTTGGAGCAGAAGCTTTCATAACCTCATTTTGAACAAGTATAGCTTGCCTCATCATCCATCCTGCTGCTTTACTGCTGAACAAATTAAACATGAACACATTCTATAGAAACCAAGGTTATATTCTGTTGTACTTTATCCCTCCTTCTCCAAAGACTTGAAGTAGATGTAGGGGGCTGGGTGCATTCTGCAATCCTTAAAAACTGGCAGCTCAATTGACCAGGTCCCCAGTTTCATGAAAATTTTACCATTCATGGGATTAAATCCTGTAATGCACTTCTGTGGGGGCAATACAGGAGGGGAGTATTTGTATTGTTTCCACCTCCCTTGAAAATGCTACTGCAAATTGTTGAGGTAGCCTCCTCCGTTTAATAAAGCCCTCTGCTGGATGTAAGAGTGCTGAAAATGGAAAATGTCTTCCATTTGTACAAGGAAATATGGCATGTATCCTAATTGTTGCCAATGCTATGACTTGACCATGATCTGAAAATGGAAAATGTCTTCCATTTGTACAAGGAAATATGGCATGTATCCTAATTGTTGCCAATGCTATGACTTGACCATGATCTTTGAAGACTCTAGGAGTGGCAAGGGACTTGTGTAAACAGTGTTCATGTATGTTTGGACAGTATTACACTGCCATCTGCAACATTGCACGTTGGGAAATTCTTGTTTTCAGGCACTGGTTTGCAATGCATGGTTGTGGACTGCTTGGTAGAAGGGGCTGAACAGAAGAATGCAAAGATTGGGAATTTAAAAGGAAAAAGCACAGATGCCTCGATAGTTGGTTATTACAGAACAGAGCATGTTCAAGTGTTTTTAGGAGAATAATACAAAAATCAGTGTTTTTTTTCAATCGTTTACATGGACATTATGTTCTTACATTAATGTGGAGTATTAACAGCACAGAGACAGTAGTCTCCAATCTGGGGCCCTCTGCATGGCAGTGGATTAAAACTAGTATGTGGGATGATGAGAGTTGTTGACTAATACTGTACATTCAGGAGTGGTGCCAGGTCATGTAGTGGTATATGTGTTGGGCTACAACTCCAGAGATCAAGGTCTGATTTCACGCTTAACCATGGAAACTTGCTGGATTACTTTGGGCGTGTCATGCACTCAGCCCTGGAAAACCCTGGGATATAGTCACCATATGTTGGGAGTAATTTGAAGGCACACAGCAGCAGTATCAAGAAATCAGGTTGTGGAAGGAAAAAAGATCTGTAATTTCAATGAAAAGGGGAATGTTGATATGTGAAATTAATAAATCTGCTTGCCAAAGTTGGGTTGAAAACCTCTTGAGTAGATTCCTTTTGTAATATGTTCAGTAGTGAGGACTCCTGCATTATTATATATAGTGCACCATGAAGTCATTGTCTATGTTCATACCTTAGTGAATGAATTGGAATTTGTATAATCCAGTTCAGCTATTCTCCTTTGTAGTCTTTTGTAATTTCTTCATTCAAGGACTGAGACCAGTAAATTTCATAATGCAGTGGTACTTGATTCTTTTACATCTGCATGCAGATGTTTCTCCCCGCTTAGTGTAGTACTAGCATAAAATATTTTGTTTATTTAGTGTGCTTTTTTTTCATTTGCACATTCATATGTATTCATATTTTTAACATTTTAAAAGGAAATGGTGTTCAAATTAAGAATAGGGTGGGGTTTTTTAAAAAGTAAATTCAATATTTAACACATGTAATTTTTACACATAAAAAAGTTTGAGAGGAGGACAGACTGGGAAATCCAAGTCTTGTGGCCCCCTTGAGTAACTGGTGGGGAGGTCAAGGGTCCCACCCCACCATTTTGAGACCCACTGCTAATACTGTATTCTATAGCATTTCAGCTCAATTCAAATAGTTCTTACTTTGACCAGAAGAGGGAGGTAGAGCATTGAAAGCCTCACTCTTACAAATGTAGCGTTCCACTATTTGAATTGTACGTATAACATTTCTAGGATTGAGTCAGACCCTACCACTTTTCTACAAGGAGAGATTTTCTATATTGGAATAAGAGCAAATTTCATCTGTAGATAATATAACTGAAGTGTATTTCACACACTGGTAAATCAAGGTCAATTGAGGCAGCTGTAGTTCAATAACTAGGACTAAAGGCAAAAATCTAGAAGCCTAGTGTTACTTAAAATATTGTATTGTTTGAGGCAAAAGTCACTTTTTTTTTAATAATTTTTATTGATTTTTGCAAAATATAAAAAAAAGAGAAAAAAATACATGTATATATACATACAGAGTTTTAATAATCCCATCATTTTGTATACCTGTTTCCACATTTACTCTTTACTTCCTTTATTAAACTTCCCAATTATTAAAAAGTATATATTTTCTTCTCTGTTACTTATTGTATATAATGTTTCCTCTCTTTATGATTTAACCGAAATTAAATTGTTTTTAAGCCTTTAAATCAACTCAACATTTTCTAATTTCTGTCTGACGGTCTCCTTAACCCTTCATTATTTAATTAAACATTATTTACAGAAGTAGGAAATAATGTCTTATGTTTATCATAAATTTGTTTCCTTTACCGTTTTAACTCTATTATTCATATATTAATACCAAAGATGCTCCTTTATTTTCTCGAATATAATTTATAAAAGGTTCCCAGGTCTTGAGAAATTGTTCTCTTGGTTTATCTTTTAGTCTTATCGTAAGCTCATCCATTTCCATGAATTCAAATATCTTGCTCATCCATTGTTCTAACGTAGGAATTTCATCACCCTTCCATCTGCTAGCATACAAAATTCTGGCTGCACTCACCATATAAAATAACAATTTGCCATAATTCTTTTCAACTTCTCTTTGTTCAATCATATTCAATAAATATAGTTTAGGGTCTTTCGGTATGTTAATTTTTAAAATCTCACAGATCTTACTATGTAGTTCTGTCCAGAATTCCTTTGCTTTTTTACACATCCACCAACAGTGATAGTATGTTCCTACTTCGTTTTGACATTTCCAGCATATATTACTGCATTTTTTTATCCATTTTCGCCATTATATAAGGGGTTAGATGCCATCTATATTGCATTTTAATCATGTTTTCCTTTAAACCATAATTGGGAGTATATTTGAATCTTCTTTTCCAGTTCTTTTCCCACTGTTCTAACGGGATGGTTTGTCCCATATCTCTGGCCCATTCTATCATGCATTTTTTTACTGTTTCGGATTCTAAGTCGTATCTTAATAACAGTTTATATAGCCTGGCAGTTTCTTTATTTCCTTCTTCTTTTATTATCATATCAAATTCTGCACAACCTTTGTCTATTCCTCGCGTTTTCTGGTCTATTAAAAATCTTTCTTTTAGGCGTCGGTAAAGAAACCAGTTACATCTGTAGTCTTCTTCAGTTAATTCCGTTTCGGTTTTCAATCTTCTTTGCCCATTCTCTATCTTTGTGATGTCTTCATATGTTGGCCATTTCATACATTTCATCTTTTCGTTTTTAAAGAATGCTTCATTAATCGATACCCATAATGGCATTTTTCTTGTCCAGTTATTTTTATATTTGGTCCAAACGTTTAGTAAAGATTTTCTTATAAAGTGATTATTGAATTCCTTATTGGTTTTGACTTTATCATAAAGAAGATAGCCATGCCAACCATATATTAATCCTGCACTTTCCAGATTCAAAATTTTTGACTTTTTTAATCTTATCCAATCGTTAATCCAGGTTAAAACCGAAGCCTGATAATATAGTTTAAAATTGGGTAGTGAAAGTCCTCCTCTCTCAGTTGTATCATTTAATAGTTTCATCTTGATCCTTGGTTTCTTCTTATTCCAGATAAATTTGGTTACGTCTTTATTCCATTTCTTAAAAGGTATCTCATTTGT
Source organism: Urosaurus nigricauda (assembly GCA_034509955.1). Taxonomy (NCBI): domain Eukaryota; kingdom Metazoa; phylum Chordata; class Lepidosauria; order Squamata; family Phrynosomatidae; genus Urosaurus; species Urosaurus nigricauda. The sequence continues at coordinate 87,499,888 of JAOEGL010000006.1, forward strand.
AATGATGGGAAGATTTTGAAATAAAAACATCATTTTAGGTAAGATCATCATTTTCACCACTGAGATTCTTCCCATCCATGATAAGTTTAGCTTTTGCCATTTGTTCATATCCTTTCTAATTTCAGTCCAAATTTTTTCATAATTGTTTTTAAACAAATTGGTGTTTTTTGTAGTTACTTCTATACCCAGATATTTGACTTTCTTATTTAATTGAAATTCTGTTTTTTTGGCTATCTGTTGATCTTCTTTCTCTTGTAAGTTCATCGATAATAATTGAGTTTTATTTCTGTTCACTGTGTAACCAGCTACTTCTCCGTACTCTGACAATATTTTCATTAATGTGTCTATGTCCTCTAGTGGTTCACTCATTGATATCACCAGGTCGTCTGCATAGGCGTTCACCTTATATTCCCATCCTTTAATTTTAACTCCTCTTAAGTTTTTTTCCTTTCTAATTCTTTCTAATAGAACCTCACAAGTTACCAAGAATAATAGGGGAGATAAAGGACAACCTTGCCGAACACCTGAGTGAATTATAAAGGTGTCTGATCGGAGACCGTTTACTATTACTTGTGCCTCTTGAGTATTATATATTTTGTTTATCCAAGACATAAAATTTGGACCTACATCCATCTCTTCTAATGTCCTTTTCATAAAAGTCCAATCAACTTTGTCGAATGCCTTCTCCGCATCAAGAAATATCAATAATAGTTGTTTGTCTATATTCTTTTCATGATATTCTACCAAGTTTAATATTGTCCTTATATTGTCTTTAATTAATCTTTTAGGTAGAAAACCTTTCTGATCATCGTGTATGTAGTCCTTAAGAATTTCTTTAAGTCTTTCCGCTATTATTGAGGTAAATAATTTGTAGTCAACGTTTAGCAATGATATGGGTCTATAGTTTCTTACATCAGTCAAGTCTTTATTTTCCTTGGGAATGACCGTTATATTCGATGATCTCCAAGAAGGGGGTATGTCACCCTCTAAGATGTTATTCATAGTTTTTTGTAGCGGCTCCAGTATTTGTATAAGAAATGTTTTGTAGAATTCGTAGGGTAAGCCATCTGGTCCAGGAGACTTTCCATTCTTCCCTCTTTTTATTGCTGTAAGTATCTCTTCTTTTGTTATCTGTCTATTTATTTTCTCTTTTTGATTTTCTGTAAATCTCATAATTTTGTTATTTTGTAAATATGAATTTACTTTATCTTCATTAACCATTATGCCTTTGTAGAGTTTCGAGTAATAATCTCGAAAGGCTTTTTTAATTCCTTCCATATCTGAGATATGTTGGTCACCTAGTTTAATTTTCGTTATTGTTCTTTTAGTCCTTTCCTTTCTTACAAGATATGCAAGCATTCTCCCCGGTTTGTTTGCATATTCGAAATATTTTTGTTTTGTGTATTTTATCTTATTTTCTATTTCTGACATTGTCAATTGAGATAATTGAGTTTGTAAAAGACGAATCTCTTGTACTTTGTTTTCATCTTGAGGGTTTTTCTTAAGGTCATTCTCTCTTTTCATAATCTCGATTTTGATTCTATCTATGTTATCTCCCATCTTCTTTTTAATCTCCGAGGATTTCTTCATCAACAAACCTCTTATCACCGCTTTAAAGCAGTCCCAGACTATTTCTGTTGAAACTTCGTTATCCATGTTTTCTTTAAAGTAATAGCAAATCTCTTTTGCAATATCTTTGGTCACTTTAACGTTTGCCAATATGTTAGTATTTAGTCTCCATTTAAAATCTTTCTTCTTTCGTATATCTAATCTCATCAAAACCGAATTATGGTCTGACCAAGTTTTGGGGAGAATGTCTATATTTTTAATTTTCGGACAGAGATGTAGCGATAGGAGAAAGAAATCTATTCTAGACCATGATTTATGTCTATTTGAGAAAAAGGTATAATCTTTCGCGTTTCCATATTTGAATCTCCAAGCTTCTTGTAAATCCATAATGTCTGTAAGTTCAAAGAATTCTTTAGGTAATTTTCCCTTATTTTTCTTTTTAAGTTTTTCCCCAGAAGTTCTATCCAATGAAGGATTTAAAACTCCATTCCAGTCTCCCATCAAAATCAAATTTGTGTGGTTTACTTCTTTTAGTTTTTCCAATAGATTTTTATAGAAATGTCCTTTGTTTTCTAAAGGGCCATACACTCCCATACATAAGTATTTTTCATTTTCGATCAGAACTTCTATCGCTACAAAATTCCCTTTTGGGTCATTCATAATTTCTTTGGCTTCATATTTTGCATTAACATAAATCACCACCCCTTTTTTTTTGCTTTGTGAAGCGGAGACAAATTCTAAACCTAGTCGAGCGTTTCTTAGATGTTTAATATCTTTTTTCCTTATTCTCGTTTCTTCTAGGCAAATTATATCTAACTTTAGTTTCTGTAACGTATGAAAGATTTTTTTTCTCTTCTGGGGTGTGTTCATCCCTTGAACGTTCCATGTTAATATTTTAATTTGTTCCATCTCTTATGTTTTAAATTAGTAAATCCTTATTATCTCTATCCTAATGTTTCTTCTATCTCTCCTTCCTCATCCTCTTGATCTGTCGTTGTTTTCTCCTCCTCCTGTGAGTCCTCTTCCTGTTCCTTTCCTCCTATTGCTCCTTCCAGTTGTTCATCCGTTATATCCGCCATTACCTCTGATTGTATAACTCCCTCTTCTGTCTCGGGTTTCTCTTTCAGATTTTCTTCCCCTTTTTTCATTCTTCTGGTTGACACTTGTAGCGGTTGTATTCTGGTCTTTTTTCCAACTTTTTGTTTTGGTTCTTCTTTATTTTCTTTTTCTTTTTCTTTTCTTGGATCCTCATCTCGTTTTGGGTCTTCTTTAATTTTGTTTTTCAGTCTCTCCCCAAATTTTTTTGCTTCCTCTAGATTGATTATTCTTATTTTCTTTCTTTTATACCAAAATGATAGCCCTTCTGGTATTTCCCATCTATAGGGTATGTCTTCTTGCTTTAGTTGTAGAGTTAAAAATTGATACTCTCTTCTTTTACGTAATAATCTGGCCGGGACATCCTTGAAAATCTTCAACATTATCCCTTGGTATTCTATAGGAACTTCGTTATGTCTTTGAAGCAAGTTGTCTCTTATCCGGCGATGTAAAAAATATACTATTACGTCTCGTGGCAAATTTCGTTGTGTAGCCACAGGAGAATTTATTCGGAATAATCTGTCAATTTCGTATTCCATCGATGTATTGTCCATATCTAAGCATTCTGCCAATAATGGTACCATCACACTCATCAAATCCTCGTCCTTTTCTTCTGGAAGGCCTCTTATTTTCACACATTTTTCTCGAAATTTTAGTTCCCAAACAGCTCTTTCGTCCAATTCTTCTTCTTTCCTACCTCTCATCTCTTTTAGTTCTTCCTCAGTTTTTTCCGATTGTATTTCCAGTTTGGTTATCCTTTGTTTAACCTTAACGATTTCTGTTGATAATTTCTCTACCGATTGGTTTATCTCCTTTAGGTCGGTTCTTATCTCTTGTCGAATTTCTTTTTTAAATTCTCTCATTTCTTGTTTCATTTCAGTTCTCGTGTCATTCAAGTCATTTCTTAATTTCCTTATTTCTTCCAGTATGGCTATGTTCGAATCCGGTTTCTCTATTGATGGACGTCTTTGTGATAATTGTTGGGGCTTCTGTGCAGGATTCCCTTTAGACATCATCTTGAAATCGCTTTTCTTTATAGTCACTCTTAACCTTTGTTTCAGTTATGTCATAACATTAACAGTATTTTCTTATTTTACAATTAATCAATCACGTATCATCAATCACTCAATCCACAATCATCAATAAATTCAATAAACTAAATTCAGTAAATTCAATCAAATTAAAAATCGTATGATTCTATATCTACTATCAGTCAATGAGTAATTTCTAAGAACCCTTTAAAATCCCTTATTTAATCTAATATGATATTTCCCAGTTAATTATTTAATTACGTATTTGACTGATTCAATTAATTCAATCCATATATTCAATTAGATCATTCCATATAATTCGAGTTAGTTATTTCATAAAGTTCTAAATGTCTTAAAATTATTTTAAAATTATTTCTAATTTTCCCTCCTCTCAAGTAGCCCTTATTCGCCCCTTTACCACTTCTGTTGTCGCCTTAGTCTTGGCCTTTGAGTGTCCCTTAGTTTGTTATTCTTTTATCTTTCTGGTCTCCTTCTTCTTAATGTCTCGTTGTTCCACTTTTTAAATCCCCCTTCCAATTCAGCTCTGCTGTGTAGTGTTGATTTTTGGAAAACTCTTTTAGGTTACAAAACTTTAAGTTCCTCTTTATGAAATAGCAGAGAGAGCAAAGGTCCCGAAAAAAATAACACAAGTCTGTCGAAACTACGCTACCCAGAGGTCTTCGTACTTCCTATTGTCAATCTCCAATGTTTCTCTTCCGTTTTTAACTCTATGATTTTACATCACTTCCGGATCTGTCGTTTTACAAAAACTACACATCCCACAGTCCTTTGCTTCGAGCCCTATGTCACTTCCGCTGAGGCCGAAGCCACTTTACCTTGCTTTTGGGGGGTAAGCTCCTTTACTTTATGTTTTAATTTCGATTATTTAAACCATTGCAATAAATTTTTCACATAATCTCGTCTTCTCGTCGTCGTCGCCCCCTCCTCCCGTCCTCGTCGTCCCCTCCGCCCGTCCTCGTCGCCCCCTCCTCCCGTCCTCGTCGACCCCTCCTCCCGTCCTCGTCGCCCCCTCCTCCCGTCCTCGTCGACCCCTCCTCCCGTCCTCGTCGCCCCCTCCTCCCGTCTTCGTTGGATCAGTCCTCAATCCTTTGTTTCTTTCGCTGTTTTTCAAAATATGTCCTATCTTCCTCCTCCCACTTTCTCCTTTTGTTCTGGCACACTACAGCTGCTACAAATCTACTTTGCGCTCAATTTACTCAGCAGTGGGGTGCAGAGAGAAAGAGAAATCCTGTCATTCCCTGTAGTCTCAGGCAAAAGCAAACCGCTGCAGCCTGTTCCCTGGCTTTTGTGTTCTTTCCCATTAATAACTTTTGCCATCTCAATTATACATACTGTGGCTGAGCAACATGGGTGCGATTTCTAGTTTGTTGTGGCTCCAGAGCTCTCTGACAGTGAAGGCTACATATCTCACAAAGCTACAAATCCCAGAATCTCATAGCATCAAGTCGTGGCAGTTAAAGTGGTGTCAAACTGCATTATTTCTGCAGCGCGGATGCAGCCTCTGACCCTACCCAACCCTACTCTACTCCTACCTCAATCAACAATATTATGCCACACCCAACAGTCTTTCTGTGGATCTCTCTCCACTCAACTCCAACTCTTTCCTTTTAGTGTTTCTGCAGGTGGGCCTGCAGCAAACTTAACATGTTTTAATTCCTTCTTTCAAGATGCCGTGGTGATGCGTGGGTTTATAAGATAACAGAACAAATTTATGTAAGATGTCTACTGTATTTCTCAGTATACCATGCAGGGGTAGTTGTGTTGGGCATTTAACAAATACAAACAAAAATCCTTTATTAACCAACCAAAATACACAATATACATGTTGCAAATTTTTGATGCTCCATGGGCTTCTTCATCAGGCAAGATGTTACAAACCAAACAGGAGAAAACAATTGGAGATGTTAGTCAGATGCCTGCATGTTGTTTCAGTCCTTAGTAAGATGTTATGCTGCAGAGGATATCTTTTGCAGGCAGGCTCCTCAGGCAGGCTTTCTCAGTATAGTTACACATCACAATAGGTGTATGCTGTCTCTAGTTTGAATTGCTTGGGAGCTACATTGGGTCAAATCTATTGCCCTCATATCCTGCTTAAGGAAAATAGATGCTGGACTGTACACTAATCCATTTAGGAGTCTTTATGTGAATTGCAGCCTGCTAGTTCTAATTACATCCTATTGCCTTCTACAGAACAGCTAAACAATTTGCAGGCAAATGTTAAAAATATAGCTCCTTCAACAGAAAATTATCTTGTTATGGAGAATCTGTATTATGCTCTTTCACGCTGTGTCCTGTCCTTTAAGTATTTTTGCTCCACATTAATGAACAGGTTGCTAGAAGTACAGTATAGCTGTTACCTGCCATCTGTATCAAATAGCATTTTGTGAGGCTAGACTTTGATCCTGCTTGTGAAATGTTAGACTTTCAGATTCTAAATTAGATGGCATGATTGAATTTCAGCACATTCAAGATTATCCCTTAGATTTCTAGTCTGGATCAACTATTTACCTGAGTGGCACAGTAGCTGCATTCGTTTATTACATTCTACAGCAGACGAGCAAACAAAAGACAGACAGGAGAAACTGCAGCGGTGGATTGGAGCTGTGGTTTAAAGAATCACATTAATATTTGCAGGAAAAATAATCCAGAGTGGTTTCTAAATCCATATAAATATAAAAGGTTGCATTAGGCTCTGCTGCTGTCACTTCTTGTAAGCAGGGGCAGAGCAGATATTAATTGATTTGCTAATATAGAACGATAGCACTTATTCTGATGAGTTGTGTTCTAGGAAAACACAATTCAGTCATTCAGGTCTCCTTCAAAGTTGGTATTGCTGGGGCTTTTAAATGTATGGGATCACTAAAACCAGCTCTCTTATTGGGTGAAAACACTTGCTTGCAGGAACTTCAGGTAGTTAAGCGTGTGTTGTGAAAGCAAAGCAACATACCGTATTATCTTCCTGGTTTGGCTAATGGACATTCTTCTTGCTCATCTCTCCCATAATTAGACCTTGACTTTGGCTTTGGTCCTTAAAACCAGTTTTAGGGTTGGCTTCTAGGATTACAGGTATACCTTGGTTAACAAAGTAGATGTGTTCCTGAGCATTACTTGTTTAACAGAACATTTGGAAAACAGAGGCAGAAATAACGTGGAAAAGTAGAGCAGGTTCTTACAACTCAAGAAGGAAGATAAATTCAGCATGTTTCAGCAAACTTTTTATTCAAAATTATCTATATGCCCATCTGAAATGAAATAGCCAGGTCATGTAAATCTTGCAGAAATAAATAAAAAACATTTTAAACCTTCTAGAGACCTCTTGAAGGTTTCTTCCAAGATAAAATTATCTTTCATCAGCCTTCACTTTTCTTATGATTTTCCTTTTGGTTGCCATACATAAAGAACTATGGACCTTATCAGAGGGGAGGAATTTCTCTTTATTGCAAATGGAGCCAATTCAAATTCACGTGAATTAGCTAGTTTAGCGAATTCACATGAATTCCTATTGCATTCAGAATGTGTTCAGAATGACTTCCCATTACTCAAAAATGACCCCCCATTGCCTGAAACTGTGTAAGATGCTTTAATGCGCAATAAGGTAAAACCCATTATTGTTTTTGGAATGATTTCCCTTTTGCCCAAAATTGTGTGAGATATTTTAATTCGCAATAATGTGAAACCCCATGATTGCGTTCGGATTGCCATTAGATTATACTTCCAATTTCCGACATCTGATAAGGTCCTATCCTTTTTTAACATGCTAAGGATAGCTGATAGCATATTTGTGCTCCATTTTAGGTGTACTTGTATCCCTTCCACTTACTCCCTTAAATCTATAGTCCTATGTGTACTTGGGAGCATACCATCCTTTTTCTTACAGTATCATCCTATATATGTCTACTCAAAAAGTAAGTCCTATTTTGTTCAGTGCTGTTGTTCATTGTGCTTTTATCTTCTGGCTCATCTCCTTCCTTTGTGATTATTTTAAATATCGATGGTTTTCTTTTGTCTTTAATTTCCTGATATTTAGATAGAAACTGACATAAAAATGCTTTAGTAAATCAATTTAGTAAATCAGTTGGGGGTTACTTTTAGGTATACATGCTTAGGTTTGGATTATCGACTGCAAATGCCAACATCTCTGTTCTAGTGCTGTGGAATGATTTCCAGGTGTTCCAGAGTTTAGTAGGTCTTCAATAAAATAAATGAAATGTTCATTTCAGAGAATATAATCTGACATAACGCTTCCTTCTGTTAAGGATAATCTCACACAGAAATGTGATAAAAAGACAAGCTGTCATCTCTCTGAAAACACTGAACAGAAAGAGAGAATATGTTATTCCAGCATAACATGAAGGACTCCAGAAATGTGAAGCACGATGACTGTTCAATTTGTTTTGGCAACTGAATGCTACTTTTTTAAAAAACATAAGAATTTGTCCAGCTCGCCCCCTTTTCTTCCAATTGGCAAGTTTTACCTGTGAAGAAACTGTAGGGTTGCCTCCCCCATCTAAGGCTGCAGTCTGGAACACACTTCCTAAGGAGGAAGTTGTGTGTGTTATGCTGAATCAGGTTGTGCCAAAATCTCTTAACAGACTGATATCCTTCCAGTTCCTGAGACGGAGTTTGTGATACTGGATAGCTGTTCCACGTCCCACATTAATGGCTGGTTCAACATTCAATGCCCTTTATGTAGGCAGCAGCAGCAGCTTATCAGCATGCAACAGCTATCAGGGAAAGGAACCCTTGGAGCCAACAATACTTTTCCTGTGAGGAACTTGTGGTCACAACCAGCGCTAGGAATTTCAACTTGCAAAGGATAGCTTTTGAGGACAGTACACACTGTTGTTTGCATAAGTAAATGTTGCATATCCTTTTGTCTGTTGCTGCTATGTGTTGTTGCTGCTAATTGACTTAAAGTCAGATTAAATTTACATTGTTGTTGTTTTTATGTTTGTCTTCATTTCAATGCTGCCTTACTCCTGGAAAGGGACCATAAGGTATTGACCCAATGAATGAAAGACCTCCAAGAGTCCTGTTCAGCAAAAGCACTGCTCATCTTGCAAACTTGGCTCCTGACCTGATACTGCATTGCAAATATTGCCGTCACACTTATGCTGGTCAATGACCGAATAACATTTTACTACTATTACTACTTGCTGTCACCCTACTTGTACGAATATTCAGACCTGTAGAAACTTGACTGCTGTTGTTTCCTTTCCAGGCTATTTTCCTCCCCAGGACAAGACGCCCCAGCAGCTTCTTACTTTCCGTTCCTGTCCTTAATTCTTGTCTCTTGCCTGTGCAACAGACATTGGTTGCCCTTTCAGTCCCAAGTATTTATCTTTTCCTGTCTTTTCCCACCTGGTTTCTTATTTCTGTCCATATATTTCCATTTCATCTTACTCCCAGTGAAGGTGGCTCTTAGGTAAGTATGATCTTTAATGACAGCCTATGAAAACCACTGGTGGTCCTCTAAAGGTTACTGGATTCCAACCAGAGCTTGCAGACTTAGGCTATGACTTCCTAGAGTCTAGGAAGGTTTCCCCTTTTTCCTGCTATTAACTATAACAATAATAACTATAACTATATAGTTATAGTTATAACTATAACTCATTTGATCAGATGTACATTTGGGGGTGGGATTATAGACATGGATGTCAAAGGGAAATTAAATACAGAAAATTCTTACAGTGACAATTATGTTTTTAGCACTGACCATTCACAAAATCATTGCTGATAACGCAAGCATCCTGACCCTAGCTAAGCGGATTAACCAACGTAGTGTGATAAAAATCCATTATCCAGATTCAAACCTTTAACATTAGACTGGAACCTCCTGCTGTGATTCCTAACTCAGCAGTCCCTTACTTTTAATCTCCCTTTGAAGTTTCTTTGGCTACTTTAAGATCAATGACAGAGGCTTCATGGGAGGTTAAAAATAATGTAATTATCACTGTCAGTAGCTTTGCGTGGCATGAATTCAATTCCCTCACTATTTTAGAATTCCCTGCATCCCAACTGTGATTGCTGTATGTACTTGAAATTCTGGACAACACTTTAAGTGGAAAATAGTCACAATAGCACATGTGATAATAGCTATGTTAGCCTTCTAATGTACCTAAAAATCTTTCTTCTTGCTGCAGCAGAGTAACATGGCTACCCTGTTGGCAACTGCATTTGTAATGCAATGCGTATGAGAATGCAAACATATACATGTTGTCTCACAGCCTGAAGAAATTGCCTAACCAGCTGGTCACTGGGAGCTGTAGTCCAGAATCCCTAACTTTTCCAAATTCTGACTGTTCCACAGAGTGGTTTTGTTTTTTAATGCATGGTGTGAAAAGATGCAAGAAAATGAAATGTGCTGTTTTCCAGAGTGATATGTTCCATAGGCTTGTCAAAGGTCTTTCATTCAGTGAAGTGACAAACCGCTCAGCAAATTCTCTCTGCATACAGAAAAAGTACTGTCACAAGCTTGCTTTGCCGGCTTTTTGTTAATCAAAAATTCCAGCTCTATGAGACTTCAGGATTTCAGCTGATGAGGTAGAAATAATTGTGATTTTCTTACTTTGAGGATTACATCTAATGAATTTGCATGGTGAGAAAGCTTAGTTCTAATAAAATTAGAAAATATAATTTTTGCTTTAAAAACTCCCTAAGCTCTTCATTGAATTGAAGTAAGAATGATTGCAAAATATGCCTTCTACTATAGCACAGACGAAAGACTTCCAATATGAGGATTTTCTCAGATTCTTTATTTTAATATTCTTCTGATACTTTGCAAAGAAGCATGGAAACTTATCTTTCTTATTTTGAAATATTTCATGAACAAAGGTTGCTTTGCAGATGGGATGGGTGGCTCTCCATGCTATCAAGGCCCCAGGATATGGGAATGGGATCCACAGAAGCAGAAGAGAAGGGCTACATCTGCACTGCAAAAATAATGCAGTTTGACAACACTGTAACTGTTGCCTATGGAATTCTGAGATTTCAAGTTTGTTCTGGCACCAGAGCTCTCTGAAAGAGAAGGCTAAATATCTCACAAATCTACGGAGTCCCAGAATTCCACAGCATTGAGTGATGGCAGTTAAAGTGGTGTCGAAATACATTATTTCTGCAGTGCAGATTCAGCCAAGAAGATGGGTATAAGTGCCAGAGGGTGGACTATGGACAGAACCACAGCTGAGAGAGATTAGAGAAAGAGGGCCTTTGAAGAGATCTGTTATTTTCGCCTTCCCTGGAGAAAGTGCAATGCTAATAGTTGCGCTAGGACAATCTGTTCGTGTATTTGAGATCTGAGACATGCATGGTCTCCACCTGACTCTATTTTTACAAAAAGGGGTGAATAAATCAGTCTACTATCCAGTTTGTATCACATTCAGAATTTTCTATATCTGTATGTTAAAGCTGGACAGTGAAGAAAGTTGATAGGAAGAAAATCCATGGATCTGAAATGCAGCGGTAGAGAAGAGTTCAATGGATACCTTAATAGATTGTTTTTAAAAATGATTGGATTGTAGAGCAAATCAAGCCTGAACTCTGGCTAAACTGAGGCTGCTATACTTTGGACTTCATGAAAACGATATAATGTTTGGCAAAGTGAAAGGCCGTGAGCCTAGGAACTGGCCGTACTCAGCCAGCATGGCCACTGCCTATGCTGGTTAGAGGATTTGGGAGATATATCTAAAAGTACGTTTTCCATAATGTGAAGATGTGTGATAATAAAATAATCATGACAACCTTGATCTTGCTATATTAATTGAAGAACATCAGGGGAAGCCCTGTGACATAGTTCTATCCAGATTATTGGATACTGACTTTCGTTGCCTTATAGTACCACAGCCCATAGGCATAACAGAAAACAGACATATGTATTTGATAAAATATTGCTGCAGCTGTCCTGGTGCAGGTCTAAATAAAATCTCTGAGGAGGGAAATATAAATAAATTATTATTATTATTATTATTATTTACATTAAAAAAATCTCTCACCTTTAGCAATATCAAGGAGATGCCATAACCAAATGAATTTGAGCCATGAACATTATTCTTAAAATGCTGTCAATGCCCTGGTCTAGCCACCAGAGGGAAATGTTTTCTATTATGTCTCAATTTAGTATTGAGTAGATGAACAGATAAGAAATATTCTTTTAATCTATGACATAAAAAAAAAAAAAAATGACCGCTCATATATTGTCAAAAGACTTTAATAGTGAAAAGGCATCATAGAGTCCAAAGTATGTGCCATGTTTTCTATGAAGCACCGGCTATTTGTTCATTAAAATGTGGGATTGGGTAGATGGGAAATATGTTCAAAATGTGACACCTTCTCAGAGATCTCTGTTCAATCTTTGTTTGAGAACTGAACATAGAAGCATTTTGAGATAACCGTGATGTGACCAAATCTATTGCTGGTTTATGTGGGCAACCATTTAACGTTTTGCAGGGAATACTGGGCTTGTTCTGTTGTGGGCCCAAGTATATGGTGACAAGAGATAAGCACTTAATCTTACTGAAATCAGTGGGGTTAAGCTCGCCTAATTCAGTCCTCAGTTTGTTGGCTTTGTGTGGAATCTGGCTGCTTGGAATCAGTGTCAAAACCATATTAAGGGGAGAGAAAAGTATTAAGGAAACCACATGTTTGATGAAGTCTGCTGGCTACAGCTGCATGGCTAATATGGCACAGAGGGAGGGCTGAACAGAAATGAAGCAAGATCCAAGAGATTATCAGTCTAGCAACATCTGGGGAGCCACATGATTCTCACCTCTGGTTTATGGGGAGGCACTGTGGACCTAATCCAGTCCAAGAGCCTGCTGTTTCCCATTCCTGACCCAAACCTTGGCAGAGCTTATATTTATTTCAGTTTTATGTATGTGTTACTATTTATGTGCTGTATTGCATTTCTCAGGATGGGTTATGAGCACAGTAAGCGGTCATTCATCAGTACAGTGACCAAAGCATGGTTAAAAAGTGGCATCTGGTGCAGGGGCGGAGGATGGAATACAAGCAAGAAATTACTAAACACTGGCAAATGAATCCTTACATTTCTTAGTGAAAAATACATCTTATTGTGTTTGGGGGGTGGCGGGGGGAGTCATCCAGCACAAACTGAATCCCTGTTCCCTGATCTGACATTTGACTTGTCTAAATAAAAAGCTTGCCTGAATAACTATGTTTTTGCTCTGATCTTCATTTTCCCTTCTATTATATCAGATTTTTATGACCTAAAAAAGCAGCCTCTGAATCATGGCTGTGTAAAAAAGTGTTCTGCAGTCTCCTTTTGGGCCTTTCCACATTACACCTTTATAGTGTTATGGTTCCACTTTAACTGTTGAGACAATGTCCTGTGGAATCCTGGGATTTTCAATTTAGATTTCTCACCCAAGAAGGATTAATACCTTACAAGCCCCAAGGTTCCGCTGGATGTTGCCATAGCAGTTAAAGTGGAATTATAGTGCTATGATTATATATCGTGAAAGCATTCTTTGGTGATCTGAATGCAGAGATTATATTTTGGACTGCACCACTTGCATTCCTTCAGCCAGAATCCTGTTGGAGGATTCTGGGAACTGTAGTCTGAATATTCTCAGTGCACTACACTGGTAACTCCACAGCAGCATGGGAGGTAGTGGCAGAAGAGAAAGGGCAATAGATGTGGCAATACAATAGAGAATTTGACTGTTCATAGTTAGATGATTTTGTCTTCCTTCCATCGCCACTTACTGTGCACTTGTGGAAAAAATGCAATCACTAGTAGGATTTTATCTACCAAAAGTAAATTTTCCACCTTCTTGAATCATTAACTTCCCAGGCAATTGCAAAAATTAATTGCAAAAGCTGAACAAAGAAAAAGCTAACATGGAAAAACTCTGTGTTTCTAGTTCAAAATGTCTGTTGCATGAATCACTCAGCGCTCTGTTTTTATTGCACAGTTTGGATTCCTTTACTTCACTTTATCCATCTGCCTGTCAAACACATCTGAAAAATAATTTGGACTTGAGTGGTGATTAATGTATTCTTGTCCTCTGTCAAGTATTTCAGAAATAATTGGTTCTGCAATTAAATACAGAGCCAGCATGGTGGAGTGGTATGAGCACCAGACTATGAAGTTTATCGCAATGACTTTTTCCTCCGTTATGGGGACGGGAACGGGACTCTCAGGAGCGCCCCTGAAAGGATTTTATCACACAGCCAAGCGTCCACAAACAGGTCCGATTCTGTCACCTGTCCCCGTTCAGTGCTGGGAAGTGTCATTTTTGTCCAACTGAAGTTTTCAATTTTTCAAAAATGACGCTTCCCAGCACTGAACGGGGACGAGTGATGGAATGGGACCTGTTTGTGGACGCTTGGCTGTGCGATAAAATCTATTCAGGCACAGTCCTGGCAGTCCTGTTCCCGTCCCCATAACGGAAGAAAAAGTGAATGCGATAAACTTCTATGACTTTGGAGATCAGGGTTGGATTTCTTGCTTGGGTATGGAAACCCACTTGGTGATCTTGGGCGAGTCAGACACTCTCAACCCCAGAAAGCCCTGTGATAAGGGTCACCTTAGGGTCACGATATGTCGGAAACAACTTGAAGGCATGCAACAACAATTAAATACAGTGTGTACACAATTACTGTTTTCTTCAAGGAATGTGGCATTCAGGTTTAATGGCTGATCTCCAATTTAAGCAGAGAGCTTGTGTGGCATAGTGGCTTGAGTATTGAATTGCAACTCTGGAGAACAGGGTTTCATTCCCTGCTTGGCCATGAAACCCAGTGGGTGACCTTGGCCAAGTCCTATGCTTTCAGCCTCAGGGGAAGGCAACGGCAAACCTCTTCTGAAAAAAATCTTGCCACAAAACCCCTATGTCTGCCTTAGGGCCTCCCTAAGTTGGAAACAACTTGAAGGCACACAACAACAACAAATAATGTAAGCACAATGTTTTGGCAGAAAGCTATAGATTTAGCTGGAAGATGAAGAATCCAAGAGCTGGGCCAAAAATGCATTAGAAAGACATTAGTTCATATTGATGCATTAAAAAGTGAGTATTTACCGGAAGATAAGATCAGATTGCCCTGGATTTCTTTCTTTTTCACAATCAGGTTAAATCATTGCCACAGTCTTTTTTCTCTCTGCATCACAACTGTACTTTGGGGAGCTTTACAGAGTTTACTTGCATGAGTTGTACAATTAGTAACACAGAGAAAATTAAACTGCCGATTATTATGCTGTTTTTCAAACAAAGATGCAGTGAGAAAGAGAAGAAGAAAGGACATGGTTACAATTAAAAGCACAGGAAGGTACACTTAGTCCTATAGAAATCAAAGCATCTAAGCATATCTAATTATTTTATGGACTGGAACCACACTGTACATGTCTGGCTCATTGACTTCTCAGATGACTTTAGAAATATTCTCCCTTTTTTGTACCGGTACTATCTACAACTCTCACTACTGGCCATGTCAGCCTAGAGGATTCTGGGAGCTGTAATCCAATAGTAATTTTTCCATACACTGTTTTGAGGACTTGGCTATAGCTAGCCTCATGTTATTCCAACCCATGCAGGCTTGCCCTTCTCTCCTTCTTCCTCTCCTCTTTGCATACTGTCTATATAAATCTTTTCTTTCCTGCAGTGCTATTTGGCCTTGATTTGAAGATCTCAGTTCCAGCTCACTGCAAGCTTACTCCCAGGCTGCTGTCCATTTTGAAGATTAGCTATCATGGCATCATTCCATGATGGCTACAGGGTGCAGTGCTTGAAGAGCAAAGGGGCATTTTGCACAAGTCAGAAATTCTGTGCTCTGTTTTTTGCCTGAGATGCTTATGATGAGGTCAACAAAGACATTTCTCTTCTTAGTGGCCTATTAAATTCAGTCCTAACCACATTCTTCCTCAGTCAGATTTGTTCAAATTATCTTCGACTTCTGGTGATCCTATGTATGAGACTTTTTTAAAAACCTGATTCAAGGGAGATCCAGTGCAGAACTGGCCTCTTTACATCATGAAGAAAGTCTACACTCAGATTGGGGATTTGGCCCTGCATCATAAAGACAGGTCTTTGTGAAGATGGGGTGAGGCCATTTGATTTGTCTCATGTAGATGATTCCCGAGTTTATCCATCTGGAATGGTCTTCCTTTTTCTCTTTTTTAGTTCCTTCTCTTTTATAGTAGCCATCATGGAAGTAGCTCTTCCAAGTCCTAGTATTCTTCTGATTTCTTAAATGCAGTCTCCATTCTGATTAATGACTGAGCCGAGGTATGGAAAATCTTTAACTATTTCAGTGTCTTTATTGTCTGCTTTGAAGCATTTAAATCATATAAAGCAGCATATTTGTTGTAGTGATGTAAAGAATATTTGTCAAAATTCGATAAATACAAGAGATATCTGTTATTCAAAGATTTTGACAACTTTTTAAAGGGAAGAAATTATCAGCATTTCTCGATCAAAGAGTAAGAATCAGCTGAAAATTCGATGGTCAGGATTTGTACTCCTCTTTATGCCAAGTCAAGTAGAGGAATAGCCAAACTTCCTTTTGACATGCTAACTGAGTTTGAAATGTCAGGTAGTTAGCATAAACGTTCGCCTTGTTTTTTGTTTTCATTCGAGAAACCTGTGAAAAACATTTCTCAACAGGGAGAGACAAAATAACCTTTTGAATATGGGTATGTAAGATGGTGGTGGGGTTCTATAATGTGTTAGTATAAATGTTGATTTTGTATGGTATGCTATGTTGTTATATGTTTTTTATATGTTTTATACAATAAAGTTTTTTAAAAAGAAAGTGGGACTTTTGAAAAGAATATTTTCTTTTTAAAAAATCGTATCTAATTCTTGATGGGAAAAAAGAAAAAAAATGGTTTGTCACAACACTAAGTTTAGTTAACTGCCCTCGAGTTAATCTTGAGTCATGGTGACCCTATGGATAAGACATCTCCAAGACCTTCTGTCCTCCACTTCTCTGCTTAATTCCTGCAACCTCATACCCGTGATAGAGTCCATCCATCTAGCATGTGGCCTTCCTCTCTTCGTACTTCCTTCCATCTTCCCAGCATTATTGTCTTTTCCAATAAGTCCTTCTCATGATGTGCCCAAAGTATGACAGCCTCAGTTTGGTCATCTTGGCTTCCAGGGAGGTTTCTGGCTTGATCTGCTCTAGGACCCTAAAGCAGCAGTATATAGCACTTGTTTATTTGCAGTATATAGTACTTATTTATTTACAATACTTATAGATTGCTGATCCTATCATTAGACAGGGTGAGGCAATGGCCTAAGCAACTACATTACTTTGGTGAGATGTGTTCTAAAATAATGTGAAATGGCAATGAAATAATGGAAGATGTTGCTGAATAGGCATTACCTAGCTTGCTCTGCACTGCCTGAAACCTCCTGTCTCCAAGTATGGTGGAAGCAGCCAGTGTCTAAATGATATTAGGCTTCTGATCACAGAGCCAGCATGACATACTGATTTGAGCACTGGACTATGACTCTGGAGACCATAACTTGAATCCCTGCTTGGTTATGGATACCAACTGGGTGACTTTGGGCAAATCACACTCTCTCAGCCTCAGATGAAAGAAATGACAAAACCACTATGACCAAATCTTATTGAGAAAACCCTATATTAGGTTCACCTTACCATAAATCTGAAATGACCTGAAGGCACACAACAACATCAAACTGATCTGGTCAAAGTTTGTACATGGGATGAAAGGAAGATGGAAGCTTTCCTTCACCTCAGGCAGCAAAACCTTGGGGGCAAGCAAATCTCTCTCTGTTATCCCTGATCAAAAACTGTGCACTATTGGCCTTTCTAACTGGGAAGGTGAACAACTTGGAATTTCGGTGGATGGAAGAAGGTAGATGGGATAACAGGATGGTTCCCCCTGCTCATATTCCCAATTTGGGAGGCTGAGTAGAGTGGAATGAAGAGCATTCCCCAGACCCTTTGTGGGTCAGATGGGGAGAACTCACAAAAAGTCTGTGAGATATTTTTCATATCAACAAATATCCATAGTGAGTGAAATCTAATATTGCTGTAAGTTTATTCATGCCACAAATTATGCTCCAGCAGAATGGTTCTGTACACGATGACCAGATAGTTTAAAAACATCAGATTGAACTGTTTATTTTAGAGAGACATCAAGTATATTATGTTAATGTGTACTGGGATGCCGCTGTGAAGGGCCTCATTGTAGTTTTCAAAAGAGGATAGAATGCAACAATAATAAATAATAGATTTTTATCTAGCTATGAAACAGTAGCTCTTAATCCTTCTTTCCCCGAAAGGCCTGGATGTCTTTCAAACAAAAGTGCTTTCCAAATGAAATTAAGTTCCCAAAGTTCCAGAATACTTATTTGTTGTACAACAAATGTGCGGCTGTCTGACTTGATGTCTTTCCCCCCAACTGGTACATCTGCTGCAGACATAATGCATTTTCCCTGCACTCAAGTCACCACATTTTATAGCCAGGGAAATTATTGTACACTTGTCTTCAGGAAATCTGCACTTGCTTCTGAATAACCCAGGGAAAATCAGCAGTATTTTGGTATAAAATCACTGCTGGATCTTTTTGAGTTGACACCAATGCAAAACACTCCAGATGCATCAAGTGGTAAACAATGCCATTACCAATACAAATATGATTGTGTTGCTATATTCTCTGCATTTTACTACAAGTAAAGTGCCATTGCAGTTTGTTCTGGCTGCTGCATATGTATTGTAGGCTAGGGTCTACCCTGTCTTGCATAGGAAAAATACCATAGATCATCAAGCCTACCTGGAAGCCATTACTTAAGCCTGGAGAAACCTATGGCCCTTCACCTTATACAACTCTCATCATGGTTACAAATTGGCTATCTGGCTAGGCCTGATGGGAGCTAGAGATGGATATATATGGAAAGCTTCAAGTCCAGTACCCTGAAAATGTTAACTGCCATCAGGTTGACTTCCACTTATGACAACCCTGTGAATGAGAGACCTTCAAGTCACCCTGTCATTAGCAACCCTGCTGAGATCTTGCAAATTTAGGATTGTGGCTTAATTGATGGAATCTGTCCGTCTGGAACATGCCCTTCCTCTTTCCCTTATGCCTTCCACTTTACCAAGCATTATCATCTTTTCTAGTGAGTCATGTCTTCTCATGATAAGTCCAAACTACGATAGCCTCAGTTTAGTCATCTTGGCATCTAGGGAGAGTTCCGACTTAAGTTGCTCTAGGGCCCATCCATTTGCCTTTTTGGTAGACCATGACATCTGCAGAACTCTCTTCATGCATCACATTTCAAATAAGTTGACTTCGGAGCTGTACAGATTGGAAGAAAGGAGTGGTGAGACGCTGCCCCTTTCTGCCCCAGATGGAAACCATGCCAACCAAAAGGAGGCCTAAAAAGAACCCACTCCTAATGGGTTCTTTTTTAGGCCACATGGGGGACACCATTGGCGCACGCGTGCATGATTATGACATTCACACAGCGCGGTATGTTTGAAAGCTGCACTGCATGGACGTCATTGTGGCACACCTGGGGGCAAGTCAAGATGGCGCCCGGGGTAAATGTTCAGCCCCCATGCACCCCTTATACCTTTATACTTGAAGATTTTGTCCAGTTCTTTTACAGTTGCCCTTCTAAGTCTTGGGCTGCATCTGCACTGCAGAATTAATGCAGTTTCACACTGCCTTAACTGCCATGGCTCAATGTTATAGAAATCTGGGATTTGTGAGATATTTAGCCTTCTCTATCAAAGAGCTCTGGTGGCACAACAAACTGCAAACCTCAGGATTCCATAGGATCAGCCATGACAATTAAAATAGCGTGAACATGCATTAATTCTGCAGTGTGGCAGCAGCTTTAATCTTCTGATTTCTTTACTACTCACTCTCTCTTTGACTAATAACTGAGCTAAGGCATAGAAAATCTTTAACTATGTTTGTATTTAGTCTATTTCTATGACTTCACCCCTGCTCCATTTACTCCAGTACTTGACAAAAGCAAGCTGATTATATTTGCTCAAGGTTTACTCTCCCATATAAGTCTATTACTAGATTTCTAATTCTGAAGAATTTCCCTAGCTGAAAAGAGAACCTGAATCTCTGTTGTCAGGAATATGGAGATCTGAGCACTATTAGTACATTAATTGGTGAATGTGCCAATGCAGCCTTCCCAAGTGATTCTTTCTAAGTGGTTTAGGATCAGACTATAAATTCAGGGTACAAACAACTTTTATAAAATCAATACCTTTTATGAAACAGTTTCCCATTTGTTTTGCTTGTTTTGTTCTATTTGAGATTAGGCCAGTACTATGAAATTCCAGTTCAGTTTCCTCCATAACTTGCTTAAGGGAGTGTCATAACATTCTTGAGATTCAATAAAATGTACTTTAGAAGCAGGAATTCTTGATTTTGTTACAAATGTTCCCCCCTCCCTTCCTTCCTCCTCCACTCCAAGTTGATTTTTTTTTCCAGTGCTGTTATTCCTTTGCTCTAAGGGAAGAAAAATCAAGCCTTTTCTATGGCTTTTTTTTTAACTGAATCATGAGAGCAATTTATTTAACAAGCAGCTGTTCACACTAGAAGGAAATTCCCCAGCCAGTGAAGAACAGTCATGCATTATTGAGTCCACCTGTTTACCTTTAGTATCCCACTAGTCGGTTGCTCTACTTTTTAAGTGTTGGAAATCAAAAGTAGCCAGGAAGGTCACTAGTCTTGAATTTTAATTCCAGATGGGTTGCAGGCAGATGTTACTTCATGATAAAGAATAGCCAATGCCAGCATGGTCAATGGGGAAGAATGCTGGAAGTTGCAGTCCACCAACATCAGGAGAGTCGCATTATGCCCAACTTTATATATTTCACACCATTTTGCCTCTCCTTCCAAGCTGAGACATTTTTTGTCACCTGCAATAGAAGGTGGTGCCCCACATCCAAGTCTCCATATTTTGGTATATGAGGCAGGAAATTCTATAGTGCTTCTCCTGGTCCCTTGGTATTAAAAATACACTATCAATGAATGCTTTTGTAGCATCCAAAATCTGCTACCTAAGCCAACTAGCTAATGGCAGAGTTGGCCTGCCTCCTACTTTGCCTGCCATGGGGGCAGTAGACTCCCCAAGAAAGCCCTTGTCATGGACTCTCTCCTGGATCATTAGTGTTATCCCCATGGCTTTGATTTGCCCACTCCTTTGTGGACTGGAATGGATTCTTGACCAAAGGGGGCAAACTTCTGGGGTGCAAGGGGGAAACTTTCAAGCTCCAAAACCCCCAAAAGACTCCACCAGCCCTTCCAAATAAAACTGGAAAGGACCAAAGGGTTGTTTGTTTGTTTGACAAACTGATCTAAACTAGAATCAGAACTTTTGCAGATGTTTTTTGGAGCCACTTGCCAATGATAGGCAGGGCCATAGGCAAAAGAGTGAAATGGTCAATACCAGCATATTTTAGCTTAATGCCATGAATTCAGCCAAAGATGAGACATTTCAATATTTTATAAAAAGGTAGGGTGAGGAGGGTGATTTATAAATCTGGAAAACTGCTAAACAATAGTGTCATTGAGGAAAGGTTGTGACCATTTGGGAAATGCCAAGGCACCAGATTCAGACATCAGGAAGGCCAATTCAGCCCATGGGCCAAGGGTTTTCCAACTCTCATCTAGGTATTTATCATTCCAGGTTAAAGAGGAAGACAATGACAGACAGCACAAACAACAGTAGCTTTTTTCCTGATAACTGCCACCTACCATCACCATGATGAAAAATCCAGGGCCTTCTGATTGGAAAATATCAGTCATTAAGACTGACTATGGAGTTTCTCTCTTCCTGCTGCTACTTACCTTCAGAGCCAGGTAAGTACGCCAGTCTCCAGATAGTACAAACAGGAATACTAGAGCACACATCTATTTGTAATCTCATTGCTATGTGGATTAATTCCCAACTCTCTCTCTCTCTATATATATATATATATCTCCAACCTGATGCAATTTTTCACTCATTCTGAAACAAATCCACACTCCCAGTTTTCAGATAAGTCCTTCCTACTGTTAGCTACAGTCTGTAAGCTTTAGAGCAGAAGGAGTTTTAAAACACTAATTCAATGCCCGTAGTCTCTCAGTTCTCTTTCTGTTGTTCTGTTTTTGATGTTGTTGTTTGGTTGTTTGTTTTTTTTGTGAGCAATATTTGAATTATTTATGGAATTCTTTGCATCTCAGTTCTGTTATCAGACTCTTGAACAAATATTGAGAGAGGCAGGTTATTAAGGTGTTCTGTGCCATGGACATC
Source organism: Urosaurus nigricauda (assembly GCA_034509955.1). Lineage (NCBI taxonomy): Eukaryota > Metazoa > Chordata > Lepidosauria > Squamata > Phrynosomatidae > Urosaurus > Urosaurus nigricauda. The sequence goes on from JAOEGL010000006.1 coordinate 87,521,858, forward strand.
AAGTTACAAACTGATTATTCAAAAAAAACAAATTAGAAATAGTTTATACTTCACCTGCTCAGTGCACTGTCCAGCTTCATGAGGGAAGCAAACACTTAAGAACAGCCGGCTTAGTTTTAATAAAATTTAGCACACGAAAGAACTGTTTCTTTCATTTTGATTTTGATGCAAAATTAAGCTTTTTATATATATTAAAAAACAGGAGGAATACATTGCTGTGTTATGGGGGGGGGGGGGAATGTGGTGCTTGGGATTAAGGAGCAAATGCATCCCTAGTGGAAATTGTGGAAAGCTAGCTTTTCACAGTTTGGTGCTTTCTAGATATGTTTGATGACAATTCCTATTATCTCCATCAGCATGGCCAACAGAGCTGTAGCCTAACATATCCAGAGGGAACCAAGTCAGAAAAGGTAATGTAAATAATATTGAAATGGAGTGATCAATTATGCCCATAGACCATGCTGGATGGGGATGATATTGTAGCCCTAAATATCTAGAATGTATTAGTCTATGAAAGGTTGCTACCACAGTAGCTAGATCATCTTGGTGTGGCACTGCCAGTTCAACAAAATCTTTATACACAATCTGGAGGACATTGTCCATGTTATGTTGCGTATTCATCAAAGAAGGAAACCTGGTTTGAAGTCTGACATAGCAAAGGTCCTATTTTGATCTTTAAAAACAACAACAAACAGCTGTACATTATTCACTTTTTCATTTTGATTTTGTATAGTGTTTTTGCTGTACACACTCAAATTGTTAGTTCTTTGTATTCTTCATTCTCAGCTAGCATAGACAAATGCACCTACCAGGATGATGATGGTTCTACAGGACAAAAAATGAAAAATTTCCCAAATTCATTTGATACATCTCTGCCATCTGAGTGAGTTTTATTATCTTTCGTGATATGGCCAAAAATAACCATTCAAGATCAGATTGAAATTTCTGTTTTCACCTATTCAAAAGTTGTTAAAAGCTCATAATGCAAAGAACCTGTACAGAACATCAGAAAACCTAAACTACAAAAGTAGCATAAGTATTCCCCAGCAGCCATTTTTGAGGACTTAGAACTCCCCTTTACTTTTAAGCTAGCATCCTTTCTCTTTAGACTGGCTTCCTAAACTTCCTTTCTTGGAGCTATGATCCAGTATGATCAGTGGAAATGAGTTCTAATGGATTAGCCTGCTGACAGCATTTAAGCCCCACTAAGAATTCCTTGTCTAAGAAAACCCTATGAAATTATTGGGGTCACCACCCAAAGCCACAAGTGACTTGAAAGCACAACACACACAAGTTCAGTACAACATGTTTCCTACCAGGTATCACATGATTATCAAATGCTTCAAAGTTTCTGAAGATAACGGCCCGCTAATGTTCGCTTATCACCATTATATAACTTTGCAAAGCAGCCGTTTTGTGCCAAGCACTTGGCTTCTCTCCTTGTACTTTATTCGGTCCAGATCACTTGCTCAAACAATAGACAGTGCTCTATAGTTAGCATATTATTTGTGCAAGAGTGAGTCAATTTTTACTAATTGGCTCACTAGATTGAGAAAGATGAAAGCTATCTCTGAAAATAAATAGCGAAGGAAAGACTAGCTAGCTGTTTATTTATGCAAAGCCAGGGGGTGAGTTGTCAGATGCAGCAGTAGATTTAGGACTGGATTTTAGCTCCATGATGAATGAGGCTGAACTGTAATGGAAACAAAGCTGAAATAGTTGCATGATCCAAATCAGAAAGTAACAGACTCTTTGAAATATGCCTAAAGCCATCTTTGCTCTAAAACAGCAGTGGAGAAAATGCAGCCTGTAATCCCAGCACTATTTTTGTGATCCCTCAACTTTCCCACAAGACTCTCTAAGCCAAAATACCCCCAAATTGCTTTTAATAATGCAATCTGGAGTGGCATTTGCCTTCTAAATATAGCCCTCCCCCCATTTTTTATTTTTTTATTGGAAATAAACCCCCTGAAACCCCTTAAAAGTATAGTTCCTATCATTTCCAGGGATGTTTTTTGGATGCTTTTCAGCCCAAAAGGTATAGGTGTAACCTCCTGCAGGAGCAAAAATTGAGCCCTGACACAGTTGTTCACCCCTCTTACAGAAGGAGGCCCAGAAATGAACACTTCAAAATCCCTAATGGGTTCCTAATAAGATACTGGCAGTCACCCATGCAAAACCCACAGTTAGGACCAAAAGGAAGTTCAAAAGCAATGCTCATGCTCACTTGGAGCTTCTAAGAATTGTAGTCTGTAAATGTAATTTTTCCAAGGTCTGACCAAACTGAGTGATTACTTATAAGTAGACTAATGGGAAATGAAAATATTTTTTGTACAGTTTGAAATCTAAATGGTATGGTTCATTATGCCAGATATTTCTAGGGTGAAATTGTGCCCCCTCATTGTACCATTTATTTAACTAACCAGGCTGGCAGTTTAATCTTATTCAGTACTGGGGAAGGACAGCATCATTCGACTTGACAGGGCTGCAGGCTAGCCTGGGGTAACACTCAGATAAAACATAGCTCCATACCATTTGTCATCTGCCACCTGAAATAATTGCATCTTTGGATAATAGTAGGGCTGACCCTGGTCTCCTGCTATCCAGATGCTGTTGGAACAGAATCATTAGAGGAACCCAACTGAAGTCTTTTGAAGCTTCAGGTTGTACCGAGACTCCATGTACAGCCATGCTAAGGCACAGAAATGGCTCAAGAATGCCAGCAATAAACTACTGGTCAATTAAACTACCAACATTTTGTGGAAATGCTGATTTATAGAATAAGATTGAGATTTGACATCGTACAGTATATATATGTTTCCCTTTTAAAAAATTAGAAGAGGGATGTTCAGTTAGGTTTAACAACCAAAGTTTTTATCCATTATCTACTAATGACTAAGGAAATTATCGCACTTCCCTTTCCCATCCTTCCATCCTGACCTCAGTGCAGGATGAAAACTTTTAAGCAAGGATTTTATTGCACACCTCCATGACCAGGTTGGAGGGATCCCGTACCTGATCATGGCATCCCATTCCCAATCCAAACCTGTCTGGCACTTTTTTGAAAGAATAGGACTTTCCCATTCTTTGCAAAGTACAGGAGAAGTCCGGATCAGATATGCGATGCTATGATCAGGTATGGGATGCCTCTAACCTGGGCATGGAGGTATGCGGTAAAATCCATGCTTAAAAAGTTTTCAACCCATGCTGAGGTTAGGACAGAAGGATGGAAAGGGGCAGTACGATAATCCCCTACGGTAAATGCACCATCTAAAACACAAACTTGTATATCCAGGACTCTGTTTGGAGAATGGTTATTCTATGGGTTTGATTAATTTTACCAGACTTGTTCAGACAGGATACTGCAGCCACAACATTGTAAATTCAATCCTAGATGAAGGCTACAAGGTCTACTCAGCCTTCCATCCTTTTGTAAGTCAGTAAAATGAGTACCCATCTTGTTGGGGACAATTGGCTTACACACTGTAAACCGCTTAGGGATTGCTAGTTCACTGATAAGCAGTATTTAAATGTACTTGCTACTGCTATATTGATATAGCGCTAGCCATTTTTGAGAAGATTTACTGCTGGCTGCCACATCTTATGTGGTATACCACAAGGGTTCCCAAGTGAAAAACAGGACAGAACTCTTTAATAGAAGAAAGAATTTCTGCAGGTATCGCTTGCATGACAATTGCATGTTGACTGAGACAAAGGAAAAGCCACTATGAAATTTACTGGATTTTCCCCACATTTTTAGTGGTTAAACAATGTTAACTCTGCAAGATGAATAAGGATCAGTTAGACCAAGTGAAGGTGTGTTGAACTAACCTGCCCTCAGCATAGAAAGGCTGGAAATTACTTAGGCCTACCTAGGCCCTGGCACAGTGGCTGTGTTCCTAGTCTGGAGGACTTATTTCACCCCTTTTCTGCTCTCCTTTTTTGGATCTTCTGCCAGTTTTGCTAGCAGATCCCAATTCCTTCAGATTTCTGATATCACCTGGAACAAGAAAGTTACGTATATGAGTATGAAACCAGATCAATCAACACAAAGGCTTCTGCCTGTTCCTAATCTCCTATAAACAAAAATCTTTGAATTAGGATCACACTGAAATAGTGTTTGTGTGTGGGAGGGTGCTCTTTGCTGTTCCTGTTGCTATTTACTTGATTGGTTTTTTTTTTCTCTTGGCTATACATTTCTCTTTCTCGGAGATCAGAAATTAGTATTGAATTGTTTCAACTGCTGTTAACTGTTGGTTTTCTTTTGCCACTGGTGTTTTTCTTATGGCTTTTAAAGTTCATAACCAGAGCAGATATTTGAAAAGTTACTGTTCTGGACTACAGGTTCTACTAGCCATGCTGGCTGGAGGATTCTGAGATATATAGTCAAAAAATGAGTAATGTTTCCAAGCTGTACAATAAAAAGAAACACATTTTCAGAGTTAGGGCCTCATATAGCTCCAAAATATATATATTCAGGAAAAATGAACTGGGGACAGGCAAAAGATCTGAATGAGGCTTGAGCCTATTTCGGGATTGCAAAATGCTCAGTGTACTTTATGGAAGGGTACAAAACTTGAGGGTAATGGAAAATCCTGGAAAAGAACGTGATGAGTTGGCTGGAGCCCTGAACAGGAGATCATTGCACTGTGATGCTGTGTCACAGGCTCCACTTTTTAGTTTCTTATTTGACCTAGCCTTCTATTCATATATCCCCCAAATTAATTAATTAATTAGCTATATTTGTAAATTACTCCTTGTTGCAAATCACAAAGAGCACTTTACAGATAAAATTAACATGACAATACACAAGCACAATGGGGGTCGCAGCTGCTACATTTTCCTCCAAGGTTGATTTGTGTATTGTGTTGCAGCTCTTATTATTAAAAAAGCCCTTCCTCCTGAATAGCACTTTTCAGTATTGCTCTTTATTTTTTATTTTTATAAAGTTGATCTATAATTATTCCTAGGTATAGCTCTGTTGCTGAATTGTTTAGTGAAAGCAAAATAAATATGAGGTAGAGGATGAGCAGGCATTGCAAAGATTAGCACAAGACTGTAATTTCAACCACAGACCCAGTTTTAAAAGCCTGGCTTCCTATGTGTGAACCCTTAATGTTATTAAAAATAGTCCCTGTGAAGAAGTAATGTTTCAAGAAGCAAGCATGAAATGGTGGTGACGGCAGACCTCACTTCTATTTCCTTTCTTGGCTTCTAGATGATGCTATTCAAACCAACAACAGCTTGTGGGAGCAATAGTTTCCCTTAGCTCATTACAGATCTTATTATGTCTGCTTTGCAACAACCAAGTGCCAGGAAGGACTACTGCTTATTGCATCTAATCCTACCCTCCACTTATCTTTGGATTTTTCTGTGCTGCTAAACAGTGCCAAAGCAACTCAGCTCAGGTTTGGATGCTTATTATGGCCTTTTCACACTACGCTGTTATAATGCTATGGTTCCTCTTTAATTGCCATGGCAACATCTTATGGATTCTTGGGATTTGCGGTTCGGGGCGGGGGGTATTTAGAATTTTCTGACAGAGTATTCCCCTGCCAAACTACAAATCCTAGGATTCCATACAATGGAAGTATTGCGATTAATGTGGAATCATAAAGTGAAATAACTGTACAACATGAAAAGGGACACAATATGGACATTATTTTTGTATGGCTAGATGTAGATGTAATTTTGTTGTAATTACTATAGTGAAAAAATAAAAAATAAAATACGTGTTAACCACAATTATGAGTCGACTTGCTCAGGTTGTAAAATACAAACGTGAGGCTCCTGCTCTCTCCTTTTATGATTCTTCATCTTTAAATACACTCTCTCAGCCTTAGAGGATGGCAATGGCAAACTCTCTCTGAAGATACTGAGTGGAGTGCAGACTACTCTTCCACTTTGAACTCGTTTTGCAGCAATTGAAGAAATCTGAGGACAAAAGGGGAAGTGGGATGAGATGAGCGAAACTGGGACATTTTTAAAGCAGCTGGGGAAAAAATGAAGTAATTAATTTGGACTGTCTCTGCCAAATCAGGACACTTGGGGGTATGTGGTGCTAGGCACTGCCCTAATTCAATTAAGAATGGTGGATAATGGCTGAACAGGGCTGTCTTAAGACCATATTCCTTGACTCACATCTGCCAATTATCTATGGATTTACATTCACAATCCTGTCTCTATGGCTCTGTGCTCAATAGGGGGGTACATTAGGTTTACTAATCTTCTCCAACCACCCTCCCTAGTCTTCCTTCTTCTCCATCTGTTTTTTTGTTGTTGTGTCTTTAAGGGTCATTTATGGTGATCCTATGGCAAACCTATCATGGGGTTTTCTTGGCAAGCTTCTTCAGAGGGGGTTTGGCATTGGCATGCTTTGAGGCTGAGAGTGTCACTTGTCCCAGGTCACCCAGTGGGTTTACATGGCTGAGCTGGGGTCTGAAACCTGGTCTCCAGAGTCATAGACAACTGTTCCTGTTGTACTTTTGATCACTATGTTTTTCTGTCTTCCTCTGTTATGCTTGTGCATACATGGCAACTGAGAAAAACTGCAGTATCTCTATATTTAACACATTTATGGAACAGGTGAATCATATGACAGTTCTGTTAACGCTGACCTGAGGATTTTTCAGGCCATTAGCAACACCAACTATTTTCTGACTCTGCCTTGACCTCCAATTTAATCAGTTTCAGATCTGAGAGAGTATTTAGCAACTACAACAAATGCTCTCCTGGCACTTTAAGCAAAATGGATAAAGTACGGTTACCATAGGCAGCCTATAATCTGACAGTAAGAGTGATGGAAAAGAATATCCAGTGTTAGTTGGTCAGTATGGTCTGGACAGAGCAAAGTTCAGTCCTATTGGTTTTCTCTCAAATTTTTTCATAGGTATTTGACCAGTTAATATCAATATTTAATGTTTACTTGAATCATGTTGATGCCACATTGCTTCAAAGGGATTTACTTCTATGAGTTGATTCCTCTTTCAGAAAACAGATGCTCTCTGAGGCAGGGGAATAGACTGCACATGTCAAAGCTTTGCTGTTAATTCTGCTAAATCCTACTAGTTCTTATGGGCTAGAATCTAGTTTGGTAAAGGCTGTGCTATGTGGTGAACATGGCAGATGAGAGTGTGGAGGGAAGAAAATCTTATATCCCCATTGTTCTGTTTTGGCTTTGAGAGACTAGACAAACCCTCGGTCCAGAGGTTCAGCATCTCAAGCACTGAAGGAGAGAGAGGAAAGAAGCTTGTCTTATCAAGTCTTTGGCAGCAAAAACAGTGGCTGTGTAATCGAGTCCAAGTTCATAACAAGGCTTCAATCAGTCCTGTACAGCAGGTTTAAAAGGAAAATCTGAAAGAGTAGTCCAGGTCCAAGCAAAGTTTCAGACGACAGGCAATCAGTCAAGGTTCAGGACAACGGTAAGGTATTTCCCAAGCACGAAGGATGGTTGTCAACCATTGTGGACCAAAGGAGGTGCTGGGATATTTATATCCTGTCAGGGTCTTGCAGGTGCTCTCGGTTAGCAGCCTGCTTCCTACTTAACTACAGAGAACGCCATTGTCTCTCTTTTTCCTGCTGTGTCTCTGTTTGAGCAAGCACTAGTAAATCTAGCTCAGGTGGAGGGAAACTTTGCTCCTGGGAACTTGGTCCTGACCCTGGCTGCAGGCTCACCTCTAGAGGCTTCTGGAGTGACTGAGCTTCTTCCTCAGACCAAGAGGACATACCTGGTTCCTGGTGGCAGGGCATGATATCCATGAGTGTTCTGATATTTGATGTGACACACCAAAACATAGCCAGAGATTAAACATGAAGGGTGGCCTGAATATGATGCACATGGGCAGCATAGTTAAATGAAAAGTAGGTGAGTCACAATATTTGTAAATACATTATTAAAAAGATATTTGGGGAATGACTGGGCCTCTTTCCCCCCTACTTGAAGGCTGTGAGCCTGTAGTCAAGTCTAGCTGCACCACAGAATTTGATTGTGAGGTGGGCTATAATAGCCTATATCTCCAGAGCGGGGAGATTTCTTCACATGAGGGCCAAATTCAGTTTCAGAGAAGTTCTCTATATTCCATCAGTAGGTGGGGCAAAAATGTAGCAGTAAAAATACCAACATATTTTAGCTTTAAAGCACTGGCTGTTAGTAATGTAGGAGAGGAATGTCAGCCTTTTAGAACAAGGAGAACACCTATACAAAATCTGGGAAATCACCAAGTGCTGATATTATGGAGAAAGAGCATGACTGGAAAGGCATGAAAGAGCACACCGGAAGGTCACATTTGGAGCCAGAAAGGCCAGATTTAGCACCAGGACTTGAAATTCCACATCCCAATGATATCTTCTCAGGATAGGGTGACCAGGTGTCTTCACTGCAAAGGAAGACAAGGCACCTCTGGAGCAAAGGCTACAAGATGTGGGTAAGCAGACAGAGGTTTATTTAAGAGATTCTTATCTGACTTTTCAGATTAAAAAACAACAACAAACCCACACCAGCTACCAAAATCTAAAATCAGAAGCTGCAAATAAATATCAATGAGATAATATTTCAGCAACATAAAACCAGCATAGATGGTGTTCTGGGAAGAAAGTACAAAAGTTATAGTGAATTCCAACTGAGAAAGCCTTCATGTTTTGTCCTCATCACAAAGTCACCAAAAGCATGAACCGGATAAATGTTTGGGCAGATTCTTAGACATTTATTCTCGTATATAAAACTGGTTTCCACTTTATGAAGTGTTCAGTATGGTTCAAAAGTATGCCTATATTCACCATCAGCCAAATTGGCCCAAAATAAACACATCCTCACTTACAAATAATGGGTTAAATAGTTTGTTGAGAACTTGATGCCAGTCTGTAAAGTACTCATTTGGTTTCCTACATATTTCAGCCAGGAAGGGAAAGTTATGTTCTGAACGAAGATTTAAACAGACTTCTTCCAATGTTTAGACTGATACCATTGCTGCTATTGTGTTTACTAACATGCCTTGCACCAACTTCCTCTTGACAGTGCAGAATAATATTGTACCAAGGCCTGATTTTTCACTTTCTCTGTTGTTTTGGGTCAAGAAATGTAACAGGAGAAAGACAGATGTTATCATTATCATTATGATTATCATTTATTAGATTCAGCTCATCCTGCTTTCTCGTCTGATGCTTCAGCTTCTCTGCAAAACCCAGAAGGAGAAAACCTGCAATTTCCACCAAACCTGGAAAATAATAGACAATCTTGGCAGAAGAAGTGAGAGTGTGAGATTCTATGAGACCTGTTGAGGAGGCAAGAATCACTAGTGACACTATCATTTTTATTAGGGTAGAAAGGTAGTGGGATTCCTAGAGGGTGTCGCTGTGTTAATCTAAACCAGAGCAAATGAAGGCTGAAAATGTCATTGCCTCAAGTCAAATAGGAAGGATCTTGGAGGACGCATAACTCATTGTGTTCTCGGGGGGGGGGGGCAGAATGTTTAATTTTAACAACCTTTTAGAACCAAAAAAGCAACCTCACATCCTCTAGGGGGCTGTGGCCAATTTTGCCATGTTTTTGGATGCTGATATATCCCTCCTAACTATCCTAATCTGACAGGGAGAATCCTGATTGACCTTCTATTGTCCCACGTTTTCCAGTTGCTTTTAACGTGTCCCAGTTTCTCTCTCCTCCTCTCACTTTCCCCCTTTGTCCTCAGCTTACCTCAGTTGCTCCAAACTGAGTTTAAAGTGAAAAAGTACTTTGCACTGAGTCAATTCATCACAGAAGAGGAGAAAGGGGGCAGAATCTTGCTCACCCCAGCAGTCAAGCAAAAGCAAACTGCCACAGTCTTCCCTGAATTGTGTGCTCAAACATCCTGGCTTTCAGTGTGAAAAGCTGGAGAAGGGGCATCCATTTCTTCAAAATGTGCCCACAGTGGTTTAATTTCTTCTTAAATGGACATCCTGATGTTCCTTATAACTGCACAAAGAGATAGCTGGTAAGGTATGCTGATGCTGCATTTTATACACGGGGTGGACTTTTTCCAACAACAGGGAGACCAGTGGCTCTTTCACACTATCCAGATATATCTCTGTGATTCCACCATAAATGTTATGGCCCCACTATATGGAATCCTGAGATATGCAGTTTACAGAGCACATTTAGAAATCTTAACCAGAGTGTTCCAGTGCCTTAATAAACTACAGACCCCAGGATACCATTGGATGTAACCATGTGAAAGAGCCCCAGAAGTCAAGTACTAGTTAATTTCATATTAGAAAACAACATCTTGGAATTTCCTCCATGTCATCTAAGGATATTATTACATGGGAGGAATTTCTCTCAATTTTGAAAGAAATGAAAGTGGGCCCAGTACAGAACTGAGTGAATTCGCTAGTTCAGTGAATTTGCGTGATTGCGCATTGACACTGCATCCCGTTTGGAACTGCCCGAAATTGCCTCCCAGTGCCTGAAATTGGGTGTGATAGTTTCTCACGGAATAACTTGAAACCCACGAATGCATTCGGAAGGACTTCCCATTGCCTGAAAATGTGTGTGATCGGCTTTCATGCAATAACGCGAAACCCCACGTTTAGATTCAGATTGCCATTGGATTATACTTCCAATTCCTGTCATGTGATAAACTCCTAAGGCTTTGGGAGGTAGGTTTGTTTGTTTGTTTGGTAATTCCCCCTCCCTCCAATATTGTGGCCAAAAACTGTGGTGTGTAGGGAGAATTTGGGGACCACATATGGTGTACAGGCTCCTGGTCCTTTCCCCCACTCCTGGTCTAAACAATAATGACTTTTGTGGCACCTTTCATCTGATGAAGTGACTTGCTGTTCATGAATGCTTATATAAAAAAAGAGTTTTTAGTCTTGAAGTTTCCACAGGACTCTTAGGAAGAAGGATATAATTCTACTCTACAGTGATAGGGATGAAAAGGAGATCAATAGTAATTTTAGAGAAATATGACCAGATTTTAAAGTGTCAATGGGACTGTGTTTTGAATATGAACTAGCAAAGTGTGGCATGGGATTTTTTTAAAAAATATTGTTTGATGCCAAAACACAAACTAACTATAAAACCAAGTTGTTTCCATAAGATCAGGTGATAAAGTCTGTAAAGACCTTGTAAGTAGGCACATTGGTTTTAGAGAGGGAAATGCTAGTGTTTGTTTTCCTTAACAGAGTGGCCTGTTTGAAACCGTAAAAATATTTGAAAAAACAGCAGAGTGTTGCGGCACCAAGAGGACCAACAGATTAATTTTGGCATAAGCTTTTATGGATCAAATTCTGTTTCATCACATATGTAACATTAGCAGTAGAGGAGGACAGCCAAATGGCTAGAAATTAGAAATAGGGTTTGTATAAATTCTGTGTAAAGCAGGGTTGAGCAACTCTTGGGAGCTGTACAACTGTGTTTGTCCCAGCTGCAGTGACCTTGGAGGGCCACAGCCCCACAATAAAAGATTGGGGGGGGGCTTTCTTAGCCTGTTTAGGTCTAGGAGAGATATTATTTTTCCTTACATGAAATGTCACAGAAGTCAGCTCACAGATTACTTCCTGGAGGGGACAGCCAGGGCATTTGGGAAGAAAAATTATTCTGATTTATCTTTTCTAAAAAAAAAAAAAAAAAAAGGAGGAGGAGGAGGAGGTCTGGAGGCCACAAAAACAACCTTGGGCCATACTTTCTCCATCCTAGTTTACAGTTATACTGTACGTATCTATGGGGCTTTCTAGATTGGCAGGAAAGGGCGACATGAAGTTGCCTTTTCCTTAATACTTAGCAGCTGCACTGCAAGTCCCAGGTGTGTAATAAAAAGGCATAGGGCAGCTACACTGAGAAGGTGTGAGGACGACTTATCTGAAGTCTTTTCTGTTGCTCAGCAACTACATTGGAAGCTGTCAGGATACTAGAAACACAGGCGGAGCAGCTGCACGGGTGGCAATGAATGGGGCTTTTGGCAGCACTGAACCTTTAATATATTTTTTGTTGTTGCTGCTGGCTGTGAATTGTGCAGTTGCACTGGTACATCATACAGGCAATTGTATTGCCTGCTGTGAACTGCGCAGTTGTGCAGGTACATCACACATGAAGTGTGAAGTTATGAAGATCTGTCAAATTACCATTGTGGTTTCGCTTCCCTTTTTAAAGTGCACAGTTGCATTGGTGCACCATGAATGAACCCCTTTATTTAATTATTATTAATAATAATAATAATAATAATAATAATACCCCACCCTTTTGAGATCAATCGAGACTGCTTACACATTAAAATACTATTACATCAATAAAACAAACTGCATCCCTCCCCCCCAAAAAGATATTAAATCCGAATTTATGAATAAACATCTTTATTTTATGAATGAATTGACATTTTATGCACAGTTGGATAACAGTTACAACATCCCAGAGTCCCTACTGCACATGTCTAGGGTTTGGATTAGGGCTGGAGCTAGGGTTTGGGAGCTTTAAAAAACTGCACAGTTGCACTGCAGCATTTAGACACAGCTGCACAGTTACACCCTTTTAAAAAAAGAAGCTGGGAAAAGCAGCTCCTTTTTAAAGCTGCTTTTCCCCCACTAAAATGCCAAACTTTCAGTGTGGGTCATCTAGAGACTACGCTTTCATGCAGGCATGAATACACCCCTTTTTGCCAGTCTAGATCAGCCCTATGAGATCAATAGAGTGACTATTCCAATAAGCTCTAATTGGTGATGACTTAAGTGATAAACTCAAAAGCCACATTCTTTAAAGATGACTAAAACTATAGCTAAGGGTATTTGTATAGTTTTTTTTAATCATATTAATTCTAAGGAAATACTGCCAATGCAAAGGATTAGGAGGTCCTTGTGGATGCCCTCCAACTGTTCCAGTACAGTAATGACCATACCAATTAATCCTGTGTTGTTCCACTTTTTCAGCGTTTTTTAAAATGTCCTAGTTTCTCTATTCTCATCCCACTTTCCCCTTTTGTCCTTAGCTTACTCCAGTTGATGTACACTGAGGGGTTCGAAAGACTGGTCATTAAGGCTGGCCTGGGGGCAGAGTCAGGACATGGCATCCACATGACGCATGCCCTGACTCCACCCCCAGGCAGTTGTGACACCACGTGCTGGTCCACACAGCACGCAGCATCACGGCACTCCTTTAGCACTGCATCTACATGACGCAGTGCCAAAGGAGCATGAAAAAGCTGTGCGCTGGTGGCTATGGTGCCCTTTCCAGGGCATAAAAGGAACTGCTTTTTGTGGCTCCTTTTTACTCCACGGAAAGGAGAGATCAGGGCCATGGTGTGCGGTTGCCACAGCCCTGATCTGGTGCAAATAAAGGTAGCTGCAGGCCACCCCTTAGGGGCGGTATGTACAGCCCCTGAGTCAAAGTGCAAAAGTAGGTTGTACAATTAATTTAGGAGAGGGAGAGGAGGGCTGAATCTTACCCTTCCCAAGTAGGCACAGGCAAAAATAAACTGTTGCAGTTTCTCCTTGCTTGTGTATCCTTTCTCATTCATATGCTTTGCCATCTTCACCACACTCAAATGTTGCTTGGCTACATATGTGCTGGCTTTCACATGTGGAATGCTGGAGGCTATGCTTGCTTGTGACCACTAATCAGCATCCTAACTTCATTCTGTCTCTTCAAGCTGATTAGTCGACATTATAAAAATATCTCCTTTTGGAAAAAAGAGCATGCTTAAAAACTATTCTACAGGGTGCCCCCCTCTTTCTGGCACTGTAATTAATTTGATAAAGGAAGTGTTCCATCATATATTTTAAGATGGAATTTGAGAGAGAGGACTTAAAATGCTGATTTAAATCTAGAATAAAGCCAAAGGAGTGATGTATGGATATAACATACTGAGTAACTACACAATAATATCCCTAATGGTCAGTAATATAAACAAGCATAAAGTCCCTGCCTCTCAAAATTTATGCATAAATAAATAAATAAATTTGAGCACAAGGGAAGGTTAAAGAGAGATGGTAAGAGGTTATTACAGCTCAGTGCTGCAGTAAACCTTTCACATTCTCCGGCTTTGTGATGGCTGTGCATCAAAAGAAATTCACAGCAATATCAGACTGGTCACAGAATACTTTCTCTTTCTGAAAACCCAAAAGTAATTTATTTTCCTCCAAAGCTGGTGGCTTGGGATGTTAAATCATGTTAAACCCAAATGTTTAGCCATAATTTACAAGTCAATCAATCTATGTCGTATCCACTTTTGGGGTACCATTTGTTAAAATAATTGCCTTTTTTAAAAATATATTTTCTGTATAATTTGACTAGAAAGGCATGTTTAAATGGAGTAAATGGAGGAAAGCTTACAAAGGGAGATTGTAAAAGAATCAACTGAATACTCAGTGTGTTCAACCTGTTAAAAGACTAGAAGGGAAAACAAACAACAGAGATCCAGTTTTTTCAGAAGCTCAGATTGGCCAGGATCCAGAAGTTAAGATTGAAGTTGGAACAGTTGCTTGCTTTGAGGAAGATCAAACAACACAGCCAGGGCTATAGCAGGAGTGCTCAAATTTGCCTAGAGGTCCGTTCAGTGGCAAACCTCAATCACCTTGCAAGGAAGCTTCCTTCCTTCCTTCTTTTTTTTTCTAATAGGCAGGAGTAGGTCAAGTAATCTCTCTGGCCCTCTATAAGAAGTTTCAGGTCAGACTTGTTCAGTGACTTGAGCAATGAAGAGATTTTTATTTTATTTTATTTTATTTTTTGTCTCAGTTTGCATTTGCTGAAATGGAACTGGGTGGCGCTGTGAAAGAACCAACAAAACACACACGCACACACACATATAATTAATGTGGGTGAGGTTTGTGTGTGTGTGTGATGATCAATTTGCCTTGGTCCAGTTGCTGCTAAGATCAAGACTTAACAAGGAAACTATTGACAGCTTTTTGTTCTGGACTTCCTGCCCCTCTTCTCCATCTCATCCTTACAACCTTCACATTTCACTGGATCAACTTTTTCTTTCAAGAGCTATAAATGTCCTTGGACCAGAAGATAGTCACATTTTATGCTGCCCTGTTGCCACATCATACCAACTGGCCTGATATATCTGAAACCGACCCTATTTGTTCTCTGCTGTCCCATTTTTTCAACAATTTTTTTAATGTCCCAGTTTCTTTCTCCTCCTTCCAGTTTCCCTTTTGTACTCAGTTCACTTCAGTTACTGCACACGAAATACAAAGTGCATAAATAATTTGTACTCAAGTTGCAAGCAAACTGCTGCATCCTAGTTTGTGTGTACTTCGTCATTAATAACTTTTGCTATCTTCACCATAGTCGGATGTTGGCTTGGCCACATGTATTCTGGTTTTCATCTGTGAGATGCTGGAGAGCATGGCACGAAACATTTGGGCTGTTGCAGCCAGGTTCCGGTTACCCTTCATCTGTGTAGAGTCTGAACTGGAACCAGCATAATAACCTCTAAAAAATCATTAGACACAAAAGTGTAAAACTTTGCAACATGAATGAATGACTACTCAGCACTATAATGAATGCTTCCCATAATTGAGCTGAGTCATTTTGCAGGAACTGAACTGATTGAAGGAAAGGAAGCTGATAGCTGGATGCTAGGCATAATGTGGCAGCTCTTTCACACTACACAATTTTTAGCACTTTGGTCCCACTTTAATTGCCATGCCTGCATCCTATAAGATCCTGCAATCTGTGTTTTGGTGAGCCAGTAGAGCAACTCTCTGTCTGAGAATTCTAAATATCTCATGATGGAACTATGATAGTTAAAGGGGAATCATAGTGCTATAATAGTGTGAAAGGGACCACAGGCTGCAAAAAGATTAGATGAAAAGCCCTACTCACTGAAGACTGTTTAGGCCTCTCCACATATACAGTGAAGGCATGGAGAAAGGAGAAGCAATGCTCCATCATAGACTCTATCTTAGGCTGTAGCATGGGAACTCCTTACCAAAATGCAAGCAAAACACCAACAGGGAACCAGACAGAAGAAAAACTCCAAATAGATAATGAAAGAGGTAATACTAGGCTATAGATTAATACTGTAAGAAACATAGGGGACACAAAACAACAGAAGCCATAACAAAGGATCATACCTTATAAGGACATATTCATGTAAATAACAACTAAACTGGTATTACAAACAGCAAATAAAAGAAATGACACAATGGTGTCACTAGAGTTGATGTCACCCAGCGTGATAACTGATGGTAACTATGGTGTCACCCCCATTGACCCCTCTTACCTTACACATTGGCCCTGGCAGCGTCACTGCAAACTTTCAGTTCAACTGAGTTACTGCGCAAGTAGGAGCAGCATCGTGCTGGTCTTTTGTTCTTTTTCTGCCCACAAAAGGAAAGTGCCTCAATGGCAGTTGAATGGGAAGGACGAGTGGATGGCCTCTGGGCATGTGACCTGCCATTCATCACCCTTCAGATTGATTGCTTGTGGATGTTTTTAATCTCAGTTTGATATTGGTTGCAAATGCAGGGAGACCTTGTTTTGCAGCCAATTGTCAGAAAAGTTATTAGATGCAGCCATTTATAGTTTTACACCTTAGGTTAGGACTGGGAACTGTGCAACTCGCTCAATGTGGGTTGACTGCAAATCCCAGCAGTCCTAGACAGCATAGCTCATGGTGAGGAATGCTGAGAGCTGCAATCTAACAGTGTTTGGAAGGCTGAACAATTCCCACCCTCCCTTAGGTGAACTGACTGAATTTGGGTTCTCTTCCCAAGAGACCTATTAAAAATGGCTGGCTTTTGCTCCGGTATCAGGACTTTTGGTTTCAAGAGCTGGCTGCTCTATGTGTTATCCAGCAGCTTCTAGTGGCTTTATTTTTATTTCACCTTCTCTCTAGCTTTGATCATTCATCCTGGTCCATGAACAAAACAAAACATAAACCTTATAAGTTGTATTCTATCCAGCTATAATCAACTATTAATAATATATTAAATATTGATGTAGTTCCCACTCTGAGCCTTTGCACACTCCAGTCTTAGCCATGCTGAAAACAAGTAATTTATTTCTACTCATTGTGCCCTATCTCCTTACTAGTTTTTAATTCATGATTCTGCCAGCCCAAGGTATTGGCTTTCCTCTGAGCAGGCTTTCATCAAGAGCTTTCTCTAAGTCTAAACAAATTATATTCATTCATCCTCTGCTCTCAGGTCTTATCCCTTTTTGAAATAATTGGGGCTAGATTTGGTTGAATTCACCAGATCTTATGGGCACCATTATGCAGGGAGGAAGGCTGCAAGGATCAGACCATTAGGCAGGGATCCTAAGCCCCAGCAATACAATGTCCCCGCAACCCTCCATTGACTCTGCTCCTGCTCTCTTCCACCCCCAATAGGCAACAGGATTTTTTCTTGCAAATTTGGGTTTACTTTGAGCTTTTTGAACAGGTCAGCCATTCTGTGGCTCACTCAATATGTTCATTTTTTCCAAATAGACTCTAAGCTGCCCTGGTAGGGCCAAAAAGTCATAATAGGTGTAACAGTTTCTCAATTTTGACAAAAGCTTAAACATACAAAATATGCAGCTGCCTAGTTTTTGTGTTGGGAGCGAGTAGGATGGAGTAAATACCAGGGAAGGGAGAGAGAAAGAGCAAAGAGGAAGAAAAACTGTACAAGAACATGGGGGGGGGGGAGCTAGAAATGGTCTTTTGCCATCTTGATCACACTCAGATGTTCTTTTGCCACATGTGTTCTGGTTTTCATGTGTGAAATATTGTGAGGTATAATAAAGCAGCTACAGGAGAGAAGCAGGACTGAATAGTAAATTTAAAAAGTGAACAGCAGTCTGCAACAGTCCCAGTCCAAATTTTCCACTTCACCCATGGTGGCTGTTAAAGCAGGGGGATTAACATGTGTAATCCAATTCACAGACCTTGCCAGCACCTCATCATCTTGACCTTGCTAGTCTGGCCCTGCTAGCTTTAGTTGAAAGGTGAATTATAAATCTTCTCATTTCAAACTCTTACACAAAAGCAATTATTGTAGCATAGTTCAGGCTTGTAGGGGCAAAGCACAGGAATTTATGTTTTTTTTTTTACTAGCACAGAGACAGTGATGTCATCTGCCTTCCCTGAAACTTTAGCTGTAATCTTCACGATGGCTTGGGTAAAAATGGATATTCCCCAGCCGTAATACATTGTTGTGAGCTATCTCTGTTGTAATGGTGTACATATGTGCACACACTTATTCAATAAATCACTACGGCTGCCTATGTTTTGGAATTGTCCATGTAGATGTGGCAATGGGGAATATCGTGATGAATACCTGCACTCCTAAAGCCATCTCTGCACATTCACACTGATGAGAAAAATTAATAAATGAGTTGAAAGAATATTCATATTCAACAGGGTGGAAATCACATACTATGCTAGCCACACCATCTCCAAAAACATTTTAGCGTCTCTGTTTAGCAACCAGCTGTTTGACAACTTACAAGGCATTGATCCATGTATCTTTTCACAAGAAGGGTACATGAATACAAGAAATCTCATATGACGCAACATATTTTCATCTAACACTCCTGGTTTTGCTTCTAATTAGCCTATCTTGTGTGTTGGAGTGACAGTTGAGGGGGATGATCATTAAAGTGACATTGGTACCAAGCCAGGGAGGTAGTGATGGACAGCTTGGTCCTAAGTTAATGAATGTTATTTAGCTCAAGCTGAGACTTCATGTGAGCTCTTTCAGTCTTTCTCAAGCCTCTTCTTTGTTTTTGATGCCCACACACTGTGTTAGTGGCAGCAATGTGTGGGAGGTCTTTGCATCTGTGTTCACAACATCAGGCAATCCTCTGGGATTCTAGCAGAGATCATTTCAAATATTATTGCTTTCTTTCCCAGGCAAAAATATTGGTGGGCCCACACAGAGCTTTTCACAGTTTAGTCATTGGTCCCTATTGCCTTTCCTTCTCTAGATGATATCTGGAGTTAAAACAAAAGTTCTGGAATTTTGTCACTCCAGTGCAAAGACAGAGGAATTCAGAGGTGGCAAGAGTTGGTGTCCAACAACATTTGTTCACCCTTGTTCTTAGCCTATGCACTGTCACTGAGCTACAGTCATCTCCCTGTCTGACAGGAGTAGGTCTGACTGTCACCTCATTCATATTGCATAATTTATTTATTGCACATATTGAAATGATAGAACATTTAATGGATGCTTTGTATGGACCTTTTGACATTCCTTTTCTGGGGGTAGTTTAAGAGAAGTGAGTCTTATTCAGTGGCCTATTGCTGTATTTAATTTCAGAATGAAAACCTTCTGTAAATGCAACAATATGTAAAAGCCCTCCTGCTTTTTCACAATAGCAGCTGCTTTCATATATTAAATTAGTTCTGGTCAGCTCTGTGGTTGGTACAGGAGTTATTAAATTGTACTAATTTAGAGATGTCTCTATTTATTGCAGTGCAAATCAGAAAATGCATTTGAACCCAAAAAAGGCAATGGTTAACACTGTAGAAGAAAAGTAACTGAACATTGAGGCAAAGACATTGTATGGGCTAGCAGTTACCCTTATTATTAAATGTTGTTTATCCATGCTTGCTGGGGACACAGGTCATTATTTTATAACATATTCAAAGTACTGTGCCTTAACAGTAATTGGAGAGAACTTTAGCTCAGGAAACTTGTTAGAGATTTCTGTAAGTCTTCAAACTGTCATATGGCTTAATGCCAACCCCCAGACCACAAGGGAATGTTTATCAACTTTTGAGTCATAGGCTCCAGCATTATGCATGAATATTATGCATGAATGAAAGTTAACATGACACTAGTAAGCCACATCTTGTAACGAAAAGAAGCTTTGGGAGGGTGACACCTGGAACAGAGGAGAGAAATGCGTAGGGCAAGGCCTACACATTTTGATTCCTGAGGAAGGGCAGAAAATTGTGTCTTCTATTATGCAGGTTAGGGTGCACATTACTCACAGCCATACATGTTATTTAGGTATAGGAGACAGAACATCCCATAAGCCTCTCTCCCCATCTAAAGCGTTATAAATGCAAACATGAGTAAATTAAATAACTAACATTTGCTGAATTTTCATGACATTCCAAATCTACTGTGTAAGGCCTAACCTTGCCTAATGGTAGAGACAATCCTGGATGTGGACAGTGTGTGCTTAAGCGTTCAGGGGAAAAGTAGTAGAAGGAAGAAGGGTTAAGAATCCTTTCTACCATATCACTACTACAAATTACCCTCCCTCTGAAGCCATTCTTCCTAATGAGACATGGCTATTAAAATTGTGTTACAGGTATCAGCAAGAACTACAAAAATATGTAGTTCTGACTTTATGTGTCTTTCTTTTATTCCTTTGGTTTGCATGAAATGCCTTTCTTCTGTGGAACTCAAGAGTAAAATGCCAGGATTGCTTGACAGTGTCTCCTACAGCTACTTGTATGCCTTTAGAATCTCTTAAAGAAGAAATTTACACATATAACCAGCCAGCACTTTATACTGGGTTTATTATACAGTTATGTCTGGTTGATGTGATCAAGCCATGACTATTAAATAACTTGAGCATTTATAAAAGACAAACTGTGCTGTGATCGATGAAATGTATTAGCTTTTATTTCAGAAAAGTATTTGCTTTCTGAACTTGCAATTTAACATTGTTGTTAATGTAATTCAATAGTCCCTATCAAAGAATAATTGGAACAGCTTGCTCAAACTAAAAGCTGAAGGCTACCATCAAAGATTCAACTACACTCTTTGCATGGATTCTTATAAGATTCTTAACATCCTTATTGGTTCTAGGTTGCAGTCCTCACGGTTGTGATTCTAAGCTGTTATAGGCATTCCTGGGCCTGGCAGTCTTCTGTCAGACCCTATGGTGTTTTGACCATCCCATTCACCCTGCATAATGCTCAGTTTCATTCTTGCCAGTAAGAGGCAGAATTGTAGCTGTTTCTCCCACTTCCATGTCTTCAACCTTTGGTCAACAAGAGCCCTAGGTTCTATGTACTTTGGCTGGGATGACATGGCATGGCTTGCTTCTTGTAGGCACCAAAGTGCCCTGGGGTGGCCTTGCCTTTGGTTCACAGCAGAGAGAGAAACTTAAGTTTAGCTTTATTCTAGAAAGCATGTACTCCAGCATTTCTTATCTTTCACTACTGGTCTATTACTATCTTCAGCCAGCTTTCTCTGCAGAAACATTGCCCATCGTCTTAAAAAAAGATAGGAAACATTTCAAGACTAATACTTAAAAGACAAAACAAAACTAGAGGGCATGTAATAGTAAGTGGAAATCTTGCTTTCATAGGATGGTTTGATTGCTGGCTGAAAGGGATTCAGTCATAGCAAAGAACTGGTTTAATGGTTTGAGCATTGACCAATAACTCTGGAGGCCAGGGCTCAAATACTCACTTCAGCAAAAATGCCCATTGGATGACCTTGGTCATGTTACGCACTCTTAGCTTTAGAGGATGGCAATGGCAAACCTTCTCTGAAGAAACTTGTGAAGAAAACACTATGATAGGTTCACCTTACGGTCACCATAAAGCTGAAATGACTTGAGGGCACACAACAACAACAACGAATTCTACTTATGGGACAGTAGCACGAAGTATGAAATGAATTCACATGCTATGAGACCCAAAGCATGTGAGAAACTGGCCTCTTGGACAAGTTTATTTATTATTTCCCAGAAGGAAAATGGGAAAAACCCTGAACAAATCACCTGAATCACAAATGACATTGACTTCAAAACTAAATGGACTGCTATTCTCAATTTTAAAAAAACCCTGAACAAAACATTGGTTTCAATGATGTTTCCATCTGGGGTTTTGTTGCTGTCGGGAAATTGATTTATGCCCAACTTGTTCTTTAGTGAATCAATGTTTGCACTTGGCCAGGTGTGACACTGGCATGGTCCTCCAAGATCAACATGCAACACTAATGCAAGCAGTGAAGCAAGTATGAATGATAGTTTGTGAGATCAAGTTGTGCATTTCTGTTCTAATTAAATTGTTTTACTTAGCCAGTGTGTGCTACTACAGTATTTGATATCTGATAGTTCTGCATGTATAAAGTGCCATAATAATAAGTTACTATTTTTGAGGTGTCACTTTAGCTTAATTTAATTGTTTGGGTCAGAGTCCAGTTGCCACAGTGAAATTCTAGCTCCTTGCCCTTGAGTTAAGCTATAAAAAGACCTTTGTGCAAATGCCTTGAAATTAGCAATAATTAAACCAGCTCACTTCATTGCTCATGCATCACTGTTCTTACTCAGCCAGCCCACTCATCATCAGGACTCTGGAGCAAAGACCATTCTCGCGCTCTGCACATGTGACCTTCACTTCTTGAATGTAGACCATGCCTCTCGGGCACTTGATACATCCTTGGGAGTATACATGTTATTCATCCTGTATGCATTTCAATCAGATTTGAGAACTGCTGAATAAAAGTAGGTTCTACATGGAAACGAAGGGCTCTTACTTCCCATAGGAATTGTTAAGTTCTGCTAGATTTCAAAGCCACCTGTATCCATGAGTTTACATCACCGTGTTATTAATTTTTATTTTGATTCATGTAGGTGTGTGAAACTGACACATGAGTAAACAGAAGGAATATCTAAGCTACATAGGCATGGGGACCATGAGATGGTACCAAAGATTGTATTTCTTTATTTATTTTACCCTGCCTTTTCTTTCCAAGTAAACTCAAGGCAGGTAATAAAACACAGCCATAAAATAATTTTAGCGCTTGGGGAAATTAGGTTTTTGTGCACTACCACTTTTTGTTTTTGGCCAGCTCCAAGAATTCCCATGCTAGCAGCCACGATAGATGGGACGCTCTGGGAGTTAAAGTCCAAAAAGTAACTTTCCCATGCTCTGCAGAAAATCAAATGATAAGCAACATATAAAATAGTAATAAAAGGAAGAGTAC
Organism: Urosaurus nigricauda; assembly: GCA_034509955.1. Lineage (NCBI taxonomy): Eukaryota > Metazoa > Chordata > Lepidosauria > Squamata > Phrynosomatidae > Urosaurus > Urosaurus nigricauda. The sequence continues at coordinate 87,544,712 of JAOEGL010000006.1, forward strand.
TGAAATGACAGATCAATAGGCATTCAGCCAGGCACTTTTTTGCTGTGTTTTGACCAAATGCCAGAATGGTGTTGTGCTGAATAACACACTACACTGTTATAGCACTATTATCCTAACTGCTATGGCTGCCTCCTGTGGAATTTTACATTTAAAAAATTATCAGCCTCCCTAAAACTCTCGCCAAGCTACAAACCCTAGAATTCCATAGGAGCCATAGGCAGTTAAAGTGAAATAATAGTGTGATTATAGTGCAGTGTGATAGATCTCATCAAGGAGAGGAGAGATCTGAATTTGTGGGATTCTTGTCCAAGACAAATAAGAAGTTGTATTGGGGGATTAGGTTGGAACCGTGAGTATAGTTCACTGAATGCTAATTACATTAAAATTAGTAGAGCTTGGTATTTTTCTTCATCTTTAGGCTAGCTCTGGAAATGAGAACAAAGTTTCCAAATAAAATTCCAGAAGAGACGCATTTTTAAGGCTAGACAAGATACAACTACAAGATAGTTTTCCTCCTGACTCAGGCTGATGCAGGATCCTTAATTGTTACAGTATGTGAGAAACCCTTATACTCTAAAAAAGGCCAGCAGTGTCCTTTAGAGCATCTGGGGCTTAGAAACTTTGATGAGATAGACTCATTTTATAGACCTCCCTTGGTTTTAACTCCAGTCTCTTGTTCCAAATTAGTCCTTTTTTCCCACAATAACTAGCTGATCTCAACTGCCAAGTCCTTTTGTCGTGAAAATTCAAGACAAGTAGGAGGGTGCTGGAGCCACCTTTCTGAGTAATGTCTTATTTGGGTATAGGGACAAGCTACAGAAATGAAGACTATCTAATCATAGGTTCAAATAAAACTCCCACAAGTCTCAAATTCTCATAAATGTGGGTATATATTTCCAGTGCTTGGAGGTAGCAACATTTGTAGCTGTAGTTCTCAAGTTTTAAAACTTGAGTTGTCCCACTCTATTTGATGGCAATTCTTGACACAAATTGCAACTTTTTATTCCCACCCAAAGGGTTTTAAAAAAAAAGACAGAGAGAGAGAGAGAACAGAACCGAACCCACGGGAACAAGTGGACGTGAAGACAACAACTATCGGCAATACCAAGCAAAAAATAAGGAGCTATGCTGTAATAGCTCTTGCTTCTTTACTCCATTCATTCAGAAAGAAAAGTTCAGAGCCATTTCAGCAGCTGGACTTGTAGTTCCTGGACCAAATATTGGAGTTTTCTAACAGTTTTGGAAATATTATCTGAGCTTGCTGCTATAAGCTGCTAGACTAGTATATATTGTGATGCTATCCAGTTTTGCAGCTTAGCAATGTGAGGGAACATCAGTGCATCATCTGTCAGTTAACTATGGTTAAGGTCAAAGGACTTGATAATAAAAATCAATAAAAAATATATTGACAAAACTACTGTATTTCTCATTTTGCTGTCATTTTGTTATTGTTCCTTCATCTGCTCTTGATTTCAATAAATGCTGTTGTTTGTTCACATTTCAGGCATATATTTGGAGGGAGGGAGAACAGCTACCCAGACAGATAAACTGAGATCTCAGGGGTTTTTTTTGGGGGGGGGGGGGAGGTTCAAGGTAGAACCAAATATCAAAGAAAGAACATTACTCCTTGGTGAACTTCCTCCAACCTTGAGCCCTCCATATGTGTGGACTACATCTTTCCCAAACCTTCAAGTAACATACTGACTGGGGTGATGGGAAATGTAGTTTCCCGTCACATGCGTAGGACTCCAAGTTGAATACATCAACCATATATGTTGAACCATCTCTAGAATCTAAGAAAAAATTGTAAAAATTACCATATTGGACTACAACTCCCAGAAACTCCCAGCCAGCATTCAAGTTGTAGTTCAAAAAAGTAATTTTGCCAAAATCTGATTCAAACTTGAGAAGTGTAATTATACATCAATGAAAGCATGTGAGAAATACAGAATGTCATTTGCAAGACATTACTTTTCATTTCATGGCCCAAAAGATTGTGAATCCTGGGTCAGATCAGAACAATCAAATAGTAACCACGTTTTGCAGTGTGAGATGCAACAAGCCCTCTCTCTTGCTTTCTGATAAGGTCATCTCTTCGTGGAGGGAAAACTGTCAAGACGTTTCAGTGAGAAGCCTTGCTATATATCATGGAATGCCAAGGAAACCTGTCATGTAACAGCCACTTACAGAAAGGATAATCGTGACTTGTAGATACCTTTGTACCTGGCTATAGCTTGCAGGAAAGATAGAAAAAAGTTTGAAAACAAGGCAACTCTTTGCCTTTGCAAGCTATTCCAGTTTATAGGGCTCTGATTCTACTGACATGAGCAACTCTGACAGTTGGTAGCACACACACTCTGAATTGCAATGACATGGTGGCCACAACATCATGTCTAAGGTGACTTTAAGGGTTTTGTAGGCCAAAAGCAGCCCTTTTGGCTACTTCCAGAGAAACTGACTCAAAGACAGCAGACTGAAGAACATGACAGAACTTTGTCATTTTTGACCAACTCTGGCCTCACATAATTTAAAACATATTTTCCCTCTAGTATATATATTTTCTTCTTTCTTTCTTTCTATCTCTCAAAGACACACCCAAAATCAGATGTCATGCACTTTGATTAGTCTTATTGAAAACATCCATGGCAATCTTTTCATAAACAGAATCCCGTCTTAAATGGTTTTTAAAGGATAAAAGCTAGAAATTCTGATTCAGAGCTTAATTTAGGCCATGTCATTTCATTTCAAATTACAACAAATCAAAGAGAAATGAAATAACAGTTGAGTATATAGAGTATATAGACTGAGCTTCTAAGTTTAATAGCTGGAGCTGGATAACAGTGAAAGCAGGCTCTATTAATCAGAGATTTTTTTTAAAAAAGTATTATGTGGAAATGAATTAAGAGCACAAGCCCATATTATTTTAAAGAATAAAGTTGAAATGAAGATTAAGAGGACAAACTCCAGTTAGTTATTACTTTCTTTGCAGATGAAACAAAATGTGCATCTTGTGATGATTTGATATGACTTGTATAGTACAAGGAACACCAATATTGTTAACTTAGATTTCAGTTCCATTCTTCCACTAAAATAGTGCTCATGATAGCTAATATTCTTGAAAAACAGCTCTTTACAAATTAAAAACACTTTATACAATAAAACTATTATATTAATCAAGCAATCAAAAGCAACAATAATCAGTGCATCTTAAAAGGCTGTTTAAAGATAAAATGTCTTCCTAACGCAGGGGGTATGGGAACTAATTGTATTTCAGTGAGAAGACAAATTGTAAAATTGAAGACATGCAATGATTAATAGAAAGCCAGCCTGATGTAGTGGCTTGAGCACTGGATTATTATTCTGGAGACCACAGTTCAAATCCCTGCTCAGATGTGGAAACCCACTGAGTGATCTTGAGCAAGTCTCACTCTCTCAGCCTCAGAGGAAGAAAAATGCAGACCTCCTCTGAACAAACCGTGCTGAGAAAACCCAGTGATAGATTCACTTTAGCATCTCTGTAAGTCAGAAATCACTTGAAGGCACATAGCAATGCATGCTGCTTCAGTATAAAACTAAAGACTTTATAAACACTTCCTCAAGGAAGCTTTATAAAGGAGTCTCCAGCTAAGGCAGGAGGAAGAGAAACAGGCACAATAGAGAAATAAAGAATGATGTGGTTCATTTTGAAAACAACAGAATTTCTGATACTGACAGGTCATTATTTGTCTTTATCTTTATAGTCTGTTGTTATGTATTTTTAAAAAGGACAAGATTTAGTCTTCATAGAAACCTGAGAATATAAAAAGAGCTGCACTGGATTAGACCAAAGACGCATCTAATTCAACAATAGTAAGCAGTATGCAAACCAAGAAAGAACATTGCACCAGTGTGTAGTTGGCTGCTCTAAAATAAAGTAAGTTCTATGTTTGTGTGTAATTGGAACTGGAATCAATACCGCACTGTCAATATTATACTGCCCAGTCTTTGATGTGACCACACTTGGGATACTGTGTGAAGTTTCAGTCACTGCATCTGAAAAAATGCTGTACAACTACCAAAGATGTAGAAGAGAGCTCCCCAAATGACCAAGGCACTACAGCAATTTCCCTAGCAGGAAAGATATTTGGTACGGTCAAGCATAGAAAAATAAATGCACATGAGAAGAGACATGATAGCTGTGCATAGAATTATGCATTATGTGAATATATATATATATATATATATGGATGTCTCATAAATGGGTGGCTCTGACATTAGCAGCGCAGTGAATCTGCTCTGAATTTAGGGCTAAACTTCATAGTAACTATCCAAGGTTCTGAATCCTATTACTAAAACAGTTCACTTTAGACAGCTCCTTGAAACCCATAGAGGATTCACTATCCTAGTAACATCAGTGCCATCAACTTCCACTGTTCATAAAAGAACCGGATCATCTACTGAAGTTGAAAAGTAGGTTCAAAATGGGGGGGAGGGGGAAGAAGTATTACTCCACACAGTCTGTAATTGCACTCTGAAAATTTCTACCATGAATCGCAATGGTGGCTTAGAGCAGTGTTTTCAAACTGTGGGGTGGGACCCCCCCCCCAGCGGCACATGAAAGTTGAAGGCCCTGATTCTTCCTCCTCCCAAACCTTTTCTGTCATGGAGGGGAAGAGACAGGCAAGGAGGGTTCTTGCAGCACAGAGAAGGTAGAGGAGGAGAAAGAGAGGTATTTCATCATAAGATTAAAATATGCATATGCAGTCAGCCCTTCACATTTGTGGCTTTGACTTTTCCAGATTTGCTCATTCACAGATTTGAGTAATATGTTCTCTCTAGGAACCTCTAGGTCCTATAGCATAACTCTGCTGACCACAGAGTTGCAATGGAAGACCTAGAAATTCCTATAGAAAACATTTCTCTAGGCATTTGTAGGTCCTCCAGTGTGATCAGCATCCGGTGGAGGTTGACCACAGAGTTGCACTGGAAGACCTAGATAGATGTTCTCTCAGGAAAATAAAAAGAGTGTTTGTTTTGTATTTTAATTTGCAGTTTTTCCACTTTCATAAGGGACCCGAGCCCCTAACATTTGCATAGTTTCATATGATTGTGGAAATTTGGTAAGATATTATGTTTTTAAAATACATTTTTAAAAGAGTAAAAAAAATATTTAAAACCTTAGGCCTCTCCTTTCTCCACTCACTGAGACTTACCCCACTCACACCTTCTCTTCTGCTGAGCTCCAGAGTTTAAAAGGATGCATGAGAAAGCCACATATTAAGGAAATATTAAGAGTGTGTCTTCACTCCCTGAGTTTTTAAATAGAAAGGTACAGCCTGTTTCTACCAAAAGGCAGACATTTGGGGAGCGGAGGTGTCAACCTCCCTTAGGGTGTATACTTCCCACACAACCCTAATGACACCCATAGGAGATGCTAAGGATTAAACTGGGCATCTTGCATGCAAACCATCCATTCCACTGATGGACCTATGGCCCTTCTGAACAGAAATACACTGGAATGGCCTACAACTTATATAATTTTAGGAACATGGATATTTGTAGAGTTGTTGCTTTCAGAAGATGAAATGGATAAGGCAACAGCAGGCATATAGGTCATCTTTAAACCTTAAAATGACTCACCTCACTGCAGCTTCTAAATGTGTGGCCCTCCAGATATTATTTGACTGCAACTTTGATTTGTCCTAATTGGCCATGATAGCCAGTGATAAGGGTTCATGGGAGCTGCAGTAAAACAACATCTGGAGGCTATATGTTCTCCATAGCTGAAAGATTTGTTTATGGTAAGACAGCTGTTTTAAAATTTGTTTGTTCTAGCAGGTTTTGTAATGAGATCAAAATCATTTCTTTCCACACAATTAGAACTTTATATTTGTCGTATACTAGCTGTTTTTCAATACACTCAGCATTTGATTCAGTGGTCTGCAGTTTATAAAAGTTCATCTTTTTTAAGCAGAGGCTGGATGGCCATCTGTCAGGTATGCTTTGATTGGGAGTTCCTGCACGGCAGGGGGTTGGACTGGATGGCCCTTGTGGTCTCTTCCAACTCTAAATTTCTATGATTCTATGATTCTATCTTTTTAAAATAAAGCAAATTGATCTTTTGGTAGCTATGTCATTCCTGTTTTCTTCATATGTCTTACTGAGCTAATACATCTTGCATCAGATGAAATGTGACATCATCTATGAATATTTATGCCACGATTGTTCTTTTTAAGGTGCCAGAAGACACTTTGCTATATTTATAGACACTACATACATTCCAGTAGCATCATCACATTTTTTGTAGTGATCTGGGGCCCTTTCACAATACATAGTTACTGCACCACGATTCCATTTTAACTGCAGTGAAAACATCCCATGGAATCCTGGGATTTACAGTCAAAGGATGGACAGCTGAGAGACTGTGACTTGCCCAAGACAAATGGGTTTCATGGCTGAACAGGGAACTGAAGCCTGGTATCCAGAGTCACAATCCAACACTCAAAACAGTACGCAGGGTCAATTACGTATCACAATCAAGAAACCCTAGGAAGTGAATTTATATTTCTGTAAGTGTTTTTAGCTTTTCTTTGGTCATGACTTGGTCCCTTTCCCCACCACCTTTCCCTTCTCCTTCTGTCTTTTGGTTTTTTAGACTGTAAGCCTGAGGGCAGGGAACCATCTATGTCAATTGACTGTATGTACAGCACTGTGTAAATTTACAGCGCTAAATAAATAAAGCCTAACAACAACAACAATGTCCCAGATTTCCCAAGAACATCCTATATTTTGTGGTGCTTTGTCCCCCTTTGCGGTGAGGACAGGGTGAGTGGAAGTCCTTCTTTTCCAGGACATGCCCTACAATACTACCTTCTGTCCAGAAGGAGTTTTAAAACGTTTTCCATTTTGAGCAGGACTAAGAAGCATGAGTTTAAATTTTAGGAGTGTTTTTGAAGGTTTTTTTGGTTAGGTCTTCCATTTTTATCCGGAAAGGCCTCCATCTGGTAGTATCTTGTCTTCCTTTGCAATTAGGATGACTTGTCACCCTGTGCCTTGTCCTTCTTTGTGGTAAGGACAGGGTGACCATAAAGTCTTCCTTTTCCAGGACTTGCCCTACATTTCTGTCCAGGTGGAGTTTCAAAACATCCTCCATTTTGAGCAGGACTAAGAAGGATGAATTTACATTTCTAGGAGTGTTTTTGAGCTTTCCTTTGGTCATGCCCTCCATTTTTATGGAAATCACTACATTCGACAGTGCCTTGTCCTTAGGAGTTTATCAGACGATGGAAATTGGAAGTATAATCCAATGGCAATCCGAACACAATCATGGGGTTTCACGTTATTGCATATTAAAGTATCTCACACAATTTCGGGCAAAAGAAAAGTCATTCCGAACGCAATCATGGGGTTTTACATTATTGCGTATTAAAGCATCTCACACAATTTTGGCAATGGGGGGGTCATTTTCGGGCAATGGGAAGTCATTCTGAATGCATTCCGAACACAATTGGAATTCACGTAAATTCGCTAAACTAGCATATTCATGTGAATTCGAATTGGCTCCATTCGAAATAAAGAGAAATTCCTCCCGTCTGATAAACTCCTTAGTGGTTAGGACAGGGTGACCAGACTTGGTCCCTCCTTTTTCCAGGCCATGTCCTACATTTCAATCTTCTGCCTAGGAGGAATTACAAAACAGCCTCCATTCTGAGCAAGACTAAGAAGCATTAATTTACATTCCCAGGAGTGTTTGTGAGCTTTCCTGTGGTCATGTCCTCCATTTTTCTTGAAAGTCCTCGATTTGGCAGTGCCTTGCCCTCCTTTGTGGTTAGGACATCTGGTCACCCTGTCTCTTTTCCTCCTTTGTGGTCAAGACAGGGTGACCAGACTTCGTCCCTCCTTTTTCCAGGACATGCCCTATATTTCAATTCTACCCAGGAGGAATTGCAAAACAGCCTCCATTTTGAGCAAGATACTAAGAAGATTTACATTTCTAGGATTGTTTGCCTTGTCCTCCTTTGAATTTATGATGTCTGGTCACTTTCTGCCTTGTCCTCCTTTGTGCTTAGGACACTTGTTGTGCCTTGTCCTCCTTTGCAGGTAGGACTCCTGGTCACCCTTTACCTTCTCCTTGTCCTTATGACTCCTGGTCACCCTGTGCCTTGTCTACCTTTGCAAGTAGGACTCCTGGTCACCCTGTGCCTTGTCTTTCTTTGTGCTTAGGAGTCCTGGTCACCCTGTGCCTTGTCCTCTTTTGCAAGTAGGACTCCTGGTCACTCTGTGCCTTGTCTTTCTTTGTCCTTTGGACTCCTGGTCCCCCTGTGCCTTGTTCTCCTTTGTCCTTAGGACTGCTGGTCACCCTGTGTCTTGTCCTCCTAGGAAGAGAGGCCCTGCTGCTTCCAGCCGTCCAAGGCGAGTTGTGAATGGGGCCAAAGCGTTGATGGGATTATGGAAAGATCCAGTGCCAATCCCCGCCCTTGGCTCAGAGAAAGAGAACTGGCTTGCCTTTCCTTCATCCTGGGTGAGACTGAAGCAGGCATCCCTTTGTTGCTGCTGCTGTCCTGACAGATTCTGCACAGATGGACAGCCAAGAGGTGGTCTCCTCAAAGGCAAGTGTCTGAAACTTTTTGCTTTTGCAGTGTGTGACCCAGGCCTTGCTGTCCTTGCTGCTGTCCTTGCATGCCCTCCTAGTCTTTTACAATGGGGTTTTCTTTGCAAGATCTTGTTCAGAGGGGACTTGCCAGCTGGGACTTCTTCCCCCTGAGGCTGAGAGACTGTGACTTGCCCAAGGTCATCCAGAGGGGTTTCATGGTCAATGCCGCAATCAAACTCTGGTCTCCAGAGTCGTAGTCCAATGCTCAAACTACTAAACTACCTTGGCTCTCCTTCCTGAAATATAACACAAGAAATACTGAAATACAAGAAATTTTGTAACCCCTTTTCCTGCCCTGCCTTTTCCTTGCCTCTCCCCACATGTTATTTTGTTTTTCCTGGGCGGCATCCACACTGGAGAAATAATTCATCTTGATACCACTTTAACTGCCCTGGCTCAAGGCTCTGCAATTCTGAGCATGGTCAGAAAAGAAATGACTTTTCCCTTTCCAAACCCGTCAGCTCTGGGGGTCACAGCAAATGACCCCTGGCTAGAATTCCCTAGCCATCAGCCAGGGCAGCTAAAGTGGTGTCAAACTGGATTATTTCCACAGTGCAGATATAGCCCCAAATCATTTTTTGGCAATTTGAAAGTCAGGGTGGCTATAATGTCCTCCTTTTCTGCCTTCTGTCCAGGAGGGATTCCGAAAGGTTCTCCTTTACAGCATGACTAAGAAGCATAGATGTATATCTTTATATGAGGGTTTTGAGTCATGTGTTTATTTATATATAACTTTATATGAGGGTTTGGAGTCATGTGTTTATATATATATATATATCTTTATATGAGGTTTTGGAGCCATGTGTTTATATATATATATATTTATACGAGGGTTTAAGAGTCATTTTATTGGGGCATGTCCCTGCCTTTTTCTGGAAGTTTTCTCCATTTTGTGGTACCATGCCCTTCTTGGTGGTTAGGACAGCTGGTCATTCTGCTTGAAGTCACGCAACAACAAAAGACCAACCAGTTATAGGATTTTTTTGGCACTTTTCTTCAGAGAAAGGTTTGCCATTGCCCTCCTCTTCTGAGGCTGAGAGAGTGTCCTCCTATTTCTCTCTTTCTCTCTCTTGGCTGGTGCCAAAGATAAAGTCTCAGGCTATTTGTGGCAAATAATCGGCTCTGCTTTTAGACATGCTGGTGGCAAGGGAGATTATTTTTAGGTTACAGAAGTGAAGTGAGATTTTTATTCTTTATTTTTGGCGCTGATTTGTTTTATGGTCAGTTTTAGGGTTTGGGGTTTTTAAAAACACTTCTAATAAACTGTTTTGCAAGTGTTTTCTCATTCAAGCCCTTCTTTAAAGTGAAGCTGCCTTTGAGTGATGCTCCTCGCTGGTGAGAAAGCAACACGTTTGACGCTAGGCTCAAGTTCTGGGGATTTATTTATTCCAATTTCCTGAGTGTCAGAAGTCTGGTCTTGATTCAAACATATAAAACCACCTGAGGAGAGTTTGTGGAATAGATTTGCAAGGAAAATCTGAAATAATTATGGAAGCTGTAAATCTCTAAGCTCAGAAAGAGGTGCAGCAAAGCTGGTTTCGGGTTAGTTTGTGGCCCTTAAAGCTTGACTTTTTGAAGGCTGCACCTGCACTGCAGGAATAATCCGTGTTTACACCACTTTCGTCCAAAACACACTGCAGAAATAATCCAGTTTGAGACCTGGTCGAACATAAAAATCCACTGGGTGACCTTGGCCAAGTCACACTCTCTCAGCCCCAGAGGAAAATTGCCAAGATAACTCCATGATAGTGTTGCCATAAGGAAAAAATGACTCGAGTCCAAAACACAATGCAGATATAATCCAGTTGCAGTGTTTCAAGTGCCTTGGCTTAATGCTAGAGAATTCTGGGAACTGTAGTTTTGTGAGACATTGAACTTTCTCTGTCAAGAGAGCTCTGCTGCCACAATAAACTACCATTCCCAGCATTCGCTAGCACTGAGCCAGCGCAGTTAAAGCAGTCTCAAACTGGGTTATTTCTGCCGTGTGTTTTGGACTTTTAACTGCCAGGGCTGAATGCTATGGGATTCTGGGTATTGTAGTTTGTTGTGGGAATAAAGCTCTCTGACAGAGAAGGCTAAATGTCTCACAGAACTACAATTCCCAGCACTGGGCCATGGCAGTTAAAGCGGTGTCAAACCGGATTATTTCTGCAGTGCGGATTCAGGCCCAAACAGAGTGACAAGTTTCTTTCTTTTGGGCCAATGCAGAAATAATCCAGTTTGAGACTTCTTAACTGCCCTGGGTCAGGGCTGGGGAATTCTGGGAATTGTAGTTTATATAATTTAGAATGTAATATAATATATAGTATAATATAATACAGTTTAGTTTATATAATGTAGCCATATAATATAATTTATATATTGTAGTTCATATTATTTATAATATAATAATATATAATATTTAGCATAATATAATATACTTTATATGATATCATTTATATAATATAATTTATATATTGTAGTTTATATAATTTATATTGTAATAATAATAGTATACAATTATAATATAATATAGTCTTTATGATATAATTTATATATTGTAGTTTATATAATTCATAATATAATAATATATAATGTATATTATAATATAATATAGTCTATATGGTATCATTTATATATTGTAGTTTATATAATTTATAATAAAAATATACAACATATACCATAATATAATATAGCTTATGAGATATAGCTTATATAATATGATTTATATATTGTAGTTTATAATATAATAATAATAATAAATAATAATGTATATTATAATATAGTCTATATGATATCATTTATACATTGAAGTTCATATAAGCTATAATATAATAATATATAATGTATATTATAATACAATATAGTCTGTAAATCATTTATATATTGAAGTTTATATAATTAATAATATAATAAAATAATATATAATGTATATCATAATATAATATAGTCTATATATCATTTATATATTGTAGTTTATAATATAATAATATACAACATATAGTATAATATAGTTTATGTGATACAGTTTATATAATATAATTTATATATTGTAGTTTATATAATTTATAATATAATAATAATAATAATATAATGTATATTATAATATAATATAATCTATATGCTATCATTTATATACTGTAGTTTATATAATTTATAATTTAATAAAAATAATATATAATGTATATTATAGCATTATATATATATATATATATGATATCATTTATATATTGAAGTTTATATAATTTATTATATTATAATAATAATATACAATATATAGCATAATATAATATAGTTTATGTGATATAGCTTATATAATTTATATATTGTAGTTTATATAATTTATAATATATAATATAACATAATATATAACATAATAATTTATACCATTGTAGTTTATATCATTATAGTTTTAGCACCAGAGTTCTCTGACAGAGAAAACAAAGGGGTCCCTAAAGTTGAACCAGGGCAGTTAAAGCGGTCTCAAACTGGATTATTTCAATTTATTCCTGCAAACTCTCCCGCCCGCCCGCATCACATCCCCTCTCCCCACCTGTCCGAGAAGCACTGGGTGGACGCGGAAACGCCCGCTTGGTTTCCCTTTGGCCAACGCGCCTGTCAATCATGGGAGAGATTGCCCCGCCTTCTCTGGAACAACAACACCCAAATAGGGCGAGGCTAGAAACTCCGCCCCTTTCTGGCTGGTGAAGGAAGGAAGCCTGTGCAGGTAGAGTCTCTAGTACTAGTCTTTTTCATAATCGTCTCGGTTGTCGCGCCCGCCCGCTCCCTTTCTGGGGCTGCTGCTTCTCTTTCTCTGAATCCTGCTTTGCCTTTTCATTCAGGTTTCTTTTTTCTCAAAGAGAAAGAGGCAGATGCAAAAGTGCTTGCATCCAGGTAGGCAAGCTTCTCTTTCTTCCTCATGCATTGGGGTTTTTGGAACAAGTTGGCTTGGGTTTGCATCCACACTGGAGGGATAATCCGGTTTGAAACCGGTTTAACACTTTTTCTGGCTCAGGGCTATGGAATTCTGGGAGTTGGAGTTTGTTGTGGGGCCCAGAGGGCCCCACAACAAACTCCAACTCCCAGAATTCCATAGCCACTGAGTCAGACAAAGAGTTAAACCGGTTTCAAACCGGATTATCCCTCCAGTGTGGATGCAACCTTTAGAGTGGGGATGATCTGGTTTGAAAACCACTCCCAGCTGCCCCATGGCTCAAGGCTGTGGGATTCTGGGAGTTGTAGTTCCTTGGGACCTGTAGTCATGGACTTTACTGAGCCTGTAATGCAGTTCAGTGGCATCTGTACTGAGGAAATAATCTGGTTCGACACCACTTTGGCTCAAGGTCTGTGGAATTCTGGGAACCGTGGTTTGTTGTGGCACCAGGGCCAGGAGCAGGGCAACGGTAAACTACAGTTTCCCAGGATTAACTAGCATTGAGCCCAAGGCGGTTAAGGCGGTCTTGAACCGGATTATTTCTGTGTATTTCTGGACTCAATTCATTTTGTGACTTAATGGCAACCCTATCTTGTGGGGGTTTTCCCGGCCACTTTCTTCGGAGAGGCTGAGAGAGTGTGACATGCCCAAGGTCACCCAGTGGGCTTTTATGCTCAAGCGGGGATCCGAACCCTGCGCTCCAGAGTCCTAGTCCAAAGTGCAAACCACTGCACTGCGTTGGCTCTCCCTTCCATTCATTCCTACATGAGACAGATCTTTTGACCGATCGAGCCGTGATCCCCTTCCTATACTTCTCCTGTTCTTTCCCATTTATAGTGTGCCAATAAGTCTGACAACTTAAATCTACCAAAGCAGTGCAAACTTATCATTTGTGTACTCTTCTCATCTGATTGCTGAAAAAGAGATGGGTTTGTGTACCTTGAAGGAGACTTTCAGAGCTCACCCCTTAATGCAGTTGTGATACGACCCACATTATTTGTTTTGAGCTATTGGACAGATCACTAGGGAATTCGTGAGCTGGATCTGTAGGAGGGAAATAACTGTGTGCTTCCTTACTCTGCCAGACAGTTTTGTTGAACTCTTCCACCAACAGAAGCTGATGTGTCAAACCAGGACATTTTCCTTATTTCTGAATGTTTCGTTTTGACAAAACAATACAGTAGAGCCATTGCACTTCAAACATTTGCTGTGTTAGACAAAATATGTAAGTGAAGCATGGAAAACAAACTTTCTCCCACAAAGGACTCTGAAAAACAGCTGGTTTGTGCTGGAATAACTGCAAATTAGTGCTAATTTCTGGTTTGGATGACCTAAATAAGGGTAGTTTTACGCTGTAGATTTTTAAAGGATCCACATCTCAGTTCAGTGTGCTTATTTCTTGCTATAGGCATAGGAGTTAGGATAATTCTTGCGTAAAACTGTGGTAGGCAAAATGATAGCCTGCGCTAGGATCATAGTATGGGTGGCATTTTCAAAGCTAAACATCTGTGTGCAGATGGACACTAAATACGCACTTGGAAAAATGGGGAACATTACACATATGTCATGCATTAGAGATTGGGCACTGGAATGGAAGGTTTATTTTACCATGTTATGAGTATTCAGAAACCCTTGTGGAAGCTTTGAAAACTTTCAAAAGATGGTTGTGAACCCAGGGATAGGAAAACAATATTTGAGAGAGACCGGTTTCATCGCCACATGTTTAATGAGGCCGCGAGACTAAGTACCATAGTTAGTGTTGTTGCTGAACTAAGGAAGATTCATAAATGAATCATATCGTAATGGAACAAAACTCCAAGCTCCAACTGAACGGAATTGCTGCTGATGAAGCATATAAGCAAGAAACAAAGCAGACTTTCCATTTGCCTTTTTCTTTCTTTACTTTTTTAGTGTAGAGTGTCTGACTGGGCGTATGTGCAGTTCAAAAACCTGCTCTAAAAAACCCTCTGCACATGAAATCCAGTCGCTGGCTGATATTCTTCCGGAGGAGTAGCAGTAAACCACATCCAACTGTGTGGTTCCAACTGCCATTCAGATGCAGCCTGAGCTGCTGTTTCATATCTTTATTTGCAACTCCATGCAGTAAAGATTATGAGTTCATTTGTTAAATGCAAGGGTACAGCTGCCTGATTCTCCTTAGTGTACTTGGGTTGCTGGCTGTGTTAACAGGAGGTAAAACTCATTAGCCTGAATAGCAGATGTCCCAGTTTGCTCGTCTCCTCTAAAACTGTTCACATTTAGGATATAAGTCTAGTCATGTCTCATAAAATCTAAGCCACAGCGGTAGTGTTAAAGAGCAGTGTTTGGTCCTCTGCTTTTATTCAGCTTGGAATGCAGTGCATTTGGAGGATTGCAATGGGTCGTTTTTAAAAGATAAAAAACTTTCTTTCTCTGCACTGATAGACAACTAATTCTAGATGGATGGGTGCATTAAGCATGTGTTTCCAAACACCAGCCCAGTATTGCTTTACAAAACTGCAGGTGGCGAGGTGAATTTCCTGGGAGGTATTCAGCAAGGAATGACTGTAGTTTTTGCCCTCTTGCTGGTTGCCTTGTCAATAACAATTGACACCCAGATTGTAACTTCAGAGGCCTTGCGAATACTGTATCTGCACATTTCCAGCTTGCAGAAATAGCTGGTGGTCCCTCCTCTGCTGCTGCCTCCAACATTATTTTTGTGGAGCAGTTTCCTATTTAGAATTTCTCCTTGTTTGCTACCTTGTTAGCGCAGGGGATTATGTCCAACTAGTTGGGCACAATTCACATGTAAGTGAAAGGTAATTGCCTGTTCATCTGAATTCAAAGAAGACAGGATGATCTTGACCATATGTGTGTGTCTATATTCTCTTTTATAAGCCTCCTTGAGTCCCATCTGGGGGGAAAGGCAGGATGAAAATAAAGGGATGGATGGATGGATGGACCAAGATGATCATTGCTGCACCTCTGCTTGCAAGCAAAAATGTTACTGTGTACATAATTTTATATAAGCCCACAAGATCAGGGCCATAAGGACAACAATGTAAAAACCTCAAACTGTGACATCAACCACAAGAGTAGCAATAATAAAAACCATGAGAGAAGCTAAAAGCCAGCATTCTCCTTTCCTGTGGGCAACAAGGGCCAGTCATTGGATGGGAATTGTATTCCCCCCCCCCCCCCCCCCAGTATTGTTGAACTGCAGTTCTAGCAGCCCCAGAAGGCAAAGCCAGTAGTGAAGAATATTGGAAATTGCACTCTAACAACTTCTGGAAGGGTACCCAATTTGCCTCCCCAGTAAAAACAATACTTAGCTAAAGGAACCAATAGTTTGAAAGCATATGACAGCTTCCAATGTTCCTGTGTTATTCCTGGATGCATTTTGGAAGATGTTTCCAAGCGGTCTTTAGAAGGTTCAAAATGTTTTCATTTACTTGTGTATATATTTATATATATACATTTAGTTTTGAATAAAGAGTTTGCTGAAACATGTTAAACTGTGTGTATGTGTGTTATAAGTGTGTGTGCATGTCGATTCAAGTTGCATGTAGACTTGTTGTGACCCCATGAATTTCATAGGGTTTTTTTTTTTTAGCAAAGAATACTCAGAGATAGTTTTGCCACTTCCTTCCTCTGCTATCTTGCCTTTAGCACCTGGTATTCATTTGTGGTCACTCATCCAAGTACTAACCTGAGCTGACCCTGCTTAGCTTCCATCATGAGAATGGATCTGGTGCCTTTAGGATATTTAATACCTATCCCTGTTGTTCCTATGTTATTTCCACCTCTGGTATCATTTTCTGTTAAAGGGGTAATGCTCAGAACACACTGACTTTGTTAATTGATATGTACTTGTAATGCCATGTGTCTGGCAGAATTTATCCTTATGTGGCGCTCGCTCCATACAAGGGCTATTTATGGAAAGTTCTGTGAAGTAGGATTGTGATTGTTCCAAATGATCTTTTTGGTACCTTCTTGATTCCATGAACAATGGACTTGAAATCAGGCAGATTTAACTTAGGCATTTTCTATTTTTGAGTACACCAAGGTGATAGGTTGCCACAGAAACTAATTGTTAGACCTTTGATTAATGAGGAAATGGCTGGAGATTCCTTTTGAAAAGTGAAATTTCTCTTCCTCACCCCCTCCAGAAGTAGTACTAAGCAAGAAGACTCTGTGAAGAATTTGATAAGAGGCTGGCAGTTTGAGCCAGAATGGGTATATTGGGGCTCTGAGAGGTTAGTTCCTCTGGTCCTGAAATCTGACAGAAGAGTAATGAACTTTGGGACATTTGTGACCATTTTACAGATGCAGGTTCTAGTCCATTTTAAGCTGCTGCCCCCCCCCCCCCCCCGATTAATCCAACATTTATCTGGTTGTCTATCTCTCTTATTTAAAGTATCCGAAGGAGAGAACACTGAACATTTCCTTGAGTGCTAATGTTTTGCTCTCTCTTTCTTAATTACTGTAAAAATGCTATCCATTCCCTACTGCCTTGAGAGCAACGGGAAGAAATTGGTTTGCTTCCTTTTGACTTCCACCGATAGTCCACTGATTCCTAAAATGAAGAGTCTGCTGAACCACATTTTAGTGAAGCTTGTAAATCAGACCTTTTGTTTAATGCATGAACAAAGTATAAAGCCTTTGGCGATTTGGATCTATTTCTAGCAGTGCCTGCAATTATTTACTGTTGGAACAAAACACAGTAGTGCACTAATTATACTAATCTCCATATTACCAGATTTCACCTTTTTATTTCTCCATATCACTCAACAGGACAATGTGATGGCCAGAGAGCTTCACTTGCTGATTTTGGCCAAGGCTCTTCTCCAACGCTCTTTGCTTATAGTCAGCCTTATACCCAGTTCTCCCTCAGGGTATGAAAAACTTCAACATACTTGGTTCATATAGGCTGGATTTTTTATTTTTATTTTTTGCCTTGTCATCCTTCACTTGTCCTTGTCTTGTACCTTTTCAGATAGCATTTTAGTTGCTGTGTAGTTTCCTTTTAATCTATTCCCATTTAAAAAACTTTTTTGTTACTGGCTCTTTGTGTATTTTTCTTCCCAAGCGTGGATGAGCCCAAGATATTTCAATGTCAGCTTCCCTCCCCACCCTACACACTTAGGTGCATTGTGCTCAAGGGTAGCCAAATTATTTTGTTACTGGAGGCAGAAAATCCACAAGTGCCTCTCCCCTTTTAATAGTAGCAACAGAAGCAACAAACAGTTTGCTGTTCTTTTAAGACCAGTTCTCTGGGACAGCCACCTCGGATTAATTACCACCTCTGCAAGATATGTGCTCCAGATCAGTGCAGATGCATTTCATTGCCAATACAAAGCACTTTAAAGGGGAGAAAAACCTTTCTAGAGAAATAATTTGGAGTTGTACTGACAAGAGAGCCAGTGTGGCGTAGGGGTTTGAGCGCTGGACTGTGATCTGAGAGACCAGGGTTTGATTTCCAGCTTGACAATGGAACCACTCCCAGCCTCAGGAGAAGGCAATGGCAGACCTCCTCTGAAAAAAAATCTTTCCAAGAAAACCCCATGATAGGTTCTCCTTAGGGTCTCTATAAGTTGGAATGACTAGAAGGCACACAAAAACAGCAACAAACTTTTCTTGACATGCACAGGAGACTTGAAGGTGCATGTCTGTGCATACATATGGATATCTTTAACACATTGGCCACCCGTTACACCAGGGTTGATTGAAGTGCACATATAGGGCCTTATGTCCCCCAAGACTGTTTTTAAGGCCTTTTATCCCTCCAGACTGCCTAAGATTGCACTTTTTCTGGCTCTCCAAAATGGGTGAAGTGCCTTTCCTAGAAACCTAATTTTAATTAGGTTGCAGAATTCCCCATAAAAGTACTGATTTTTTTCAAAACCAGAAGTGGTTTTCTGACATCTTGTTTAGGTTTGAGGGACATCTTTGGCAGTCCGCAGAGGGTCCTGGGGTGACTTCCCGGAACCATCACAGTTGCCCATCACCGTTTTACAGATTACCTTCGCTGGCTGCACAGCTCTTATAAGGCTGCTTTCAGCTTCATGTATCTGTGTCTTTACTTAACATTCTTCCCTGTGTAGATCTTGAGAAATTGCTCAATGAAAAAGCTGCTACTCAGTATGGATTAATTTAAGAAACAGCAGATGGGGCCCTTGCAACTGTGGTAGACCCAGAGACATGTTGACTACTCATAAAGCACAGGAAATATGGATGAGGTTTGAAATGAGGTTTAATTTTCAGAAAATACTGAGCATGTTCTGCTTACGACTTATCCAGAACATTTTACAGAGTAATGTTTTAAAGTACTTAAGGGCTGTTGGGGTTTTAAAAACTGTTGTCATCTCAGTGAAGTTGCAATCGTGTGTGTAAAAACAGATTGATTATAATTCAGTAATGTGTGATTTATAAAGTTGGGTGCATGCTGTTTTAGCTATAAAGTAGCTATAAAATCCCTAATTACAAAGAAGCATTTTTTTAAAAGTAGAATGTTTCATCTTAAACTCAGAAGGCCACATTTTAGGATGTTATAATGGAAGAGTGTTTTTGTAGTTGGCCACCAGAATAATATTTCATTAAATACAGTACTGTATTCATACAATAGTCAGATTCTGTTCCTACTTGCTTTAGCCAAATACTGTATGTCCCATTCTCCACAAAGAAGCTGGCATACAAATGTTTATTCCATTTTATTAATCCAATGTAACTGTAAATTAGTTTAGGTTTAGGGAGAGAGAAGGAAGGACACTGAACAAGTAAATCTGATGGCTAAGCTGGTACAGTCAGCCCTCCTCATCCACTGATTTTTTTATCCACGGATTCAAGCATCCATGGCTTGAAAATATTCCCAAAAAGTATAAATTCCAAATAGCAAACCTTGATTTTCCATTTTATATAAGGGACACCATTTTGCTTTGCCTTATATTGAATGGGACTTGAGCATCCATGGATTTTGTTATCCATGGGGGGTCCTGGAACCAAACCCCAGCAGATAACAAGGTCCCACTGTACAATATTTTAAGCTCAGTTTTCCACAATCCGAGTTCAAATTGTAGTCAGTACTGCACAATACCTGTCAACACTACTACTTTTTTTTTTTACTTTATGGGTGTGTCAGTTCTTTGAAATTTTACTGTTTTAGTCAGCTATTCCTAGAATTCCCCAGCTAGTGTGGCCATTGTTCATGCTGGTTGTGGGCGTCTGGGAATAGCAGACCCAAAAAGTAACCTTTTCAAGGGCTGGACCAGATTACTTGAGGAGAGAAAAGATGTCTGGCGTATTTTTGTGGTTGATTCAGAGAATGTGACTAGAATCAGCTGACTGATTGTTCAGCCTTATGATTCCAGTGTTTAATTTACTGATTACTACAATGTCTCTCAGATGCCCTTCAGCAGCAGTCCTTGGCTGCTGAAGACCTACTTTTCCATAATGTGCTCCAGCATTATTTGTCCTGCCCTATGTGGGAGTGAGTTACAGAAAAAAAATAGTAGTCTGATACTTTAACTGCTTGGCTGCTTCTTAATGCATTTAAGTTAATGCTACGTGGCCTTTCTTATCTTTCCAGGCATATTACTGTTTCATTGGGTAGACTCACTCATGAGAATAGTTTAGGCTAAATCAGCCCAATAATTTGAGCTAGGCAAAGAGCAGCCAGCGTACATTTCCTTATTTGGCTTGATTTGTGGCTGTCCCTTTAAAAAGCAACTGAATGTGAATCAATGGAAATTTGATTTGAAGTAGACACAAACAGTGCCTCAAATGACACATGTCTAATGTATAAGTGCATACACTTGTGCAGTGCCAGTGACTTTAATTGTACTGGTTTGGAGTAAATGAACTATGGGTTGTAACGCTGGCAGCTGGGACTACTTTGGCTTTTCTGGACCAAACAGTTTTTTTTCCTATTGTTCCAATTAATCCAGTATCTTTTGGTAGCAAATGGGACAGTCCCACTTGACAATGAAAACTGCAAGGAGTTTTCTTATTAGTAGTAAAATCTTGGTGCAGAACTGCCCTCGTGTGTAGGATTTGATTCCATTAACTAACTTGTTTGGTTCTAAGGTTGTAACAGCAAACCAGAACTTAAAAAGCTACTTTTAAAAATAATTTTATTCCTACCCCTTGTTACATTTTCTGAAAAATAACCCATCTCTGTCCTAATTTCCAATACTGGAGGGAAAAGTAACTCAAGAGTGTTACATCCTGCACTGCTTGGTAATTTTTCTACAGGTGTTACTTTCTGTTGCATTTTCTTTAAAGGGAAGAAAGTGCTTGTAGCTTCTAACCTGAAGAATTGCAATATCTTTCCAATAGTAGCATCGAAAGCAACAAGGCATTAAATAAGTAACTCTAGGCCAGAGGTCTCAAGCTGTTACCCAATAGAGTAATGTCAGAGTTGCCTTGTCCCCTATGCTATTATATGTATGTGAAACCACCGGAAGAGGTTTTCTAGTGTTTTGGGGTCAGGTGTCACCAAGATGCTGTTGATACCCAAATCTATTAGTCCTTTCCACCTAATTCCAAGGAAGCTGTTTTTGTGCTCAACCAGTTTCTAGCCTCTCTAATGGACTGGATAAGAGCAAACAAATTGAAGCTTAATCCACGAAATGGAGGTGCTCCAAATGGCAGATCTGTGAATAGAAATTCAGCCTGAGCTAGATGAGTTTACATTTTCCCTAAATACACAAGTTTTAAGTTTGGGAGTATTCCTGGATTCAGCCCTGAGCCTGGGGGCCCAGGTTTCAGTAGTGATAAGAAATGTGTTTGCACCTTTAAAGCAAGTGTACCAATGTCACATAGTAGTTTGTGTGTTGGACTTTGACTGTGGAGAAGACCAGGGTTCAAATCCCATCTCGGCCATGTAAAGCCACTGGGCGACCTTGGGCAAGTCACATTCTCTTTCAGCCTCAGAGAATGGCAATGGCAAACCCCCCCTCTGAAGAAACTTGCCAAGAAAACCCTATTATAGGTTCTCCTGAGGTTCGGCGTAAGTCAGAAATGACTTGAAGGCACACAATACCAACACCAAGCCACCTGTGTTCCTTTCTGGAGAAGTCAGATCTGGCTATGGTGACACATGCTTTAATCCTTTGTGGATTACTGTAATGTGCTCAACATGGGGCTGCCTTTGAAAAGTGCTCAGAAATTTAAGTAGGCCTAAAGAGCTCCAACCAGATTGTTAACTGGGAACACACAACTCCTTTGTTGCAGCAGCTCCATTGGCTTCAGTCTGTTCCCAGGCACACTTCAGATGAGGATCTATAAAGCCCTATATAGCCTGGATCCAGGCTCTTGGAAGGACCATACTCCCTATATTGACATGTTAGAGTTCTTGTATCTTCAGGAGAGGGTCTTCTTTCTCTCCCACCACCTTTTCAGACTTGTTCAGGGGAAGCAAGGGAAAAGAAATTCCCAGTAGCTGTTCCCTTATTTAGGAATTCCCTAGCTCAGGAGACCACCATGGCGCTTTCTTTTCTCTCCTCCTGCTGACAAGTAAAAACATACTTAATCTATGTACACTTGTAGAAGCTAACTGGGGTGGGCTTTTAATGGCGTGCTGTGCTGTTTTGTTGATGTTCATATGGTTTTGAATGAATTCTAATGGTTCTAACTTTACAGGTTGTTTTTGAAGTAACTTTTATGTTTATATATTTTTAACTGATGCCTTTGTACCATGTTTATCTGCAGTGTTTTCAGTAGGAGCCAGTGTAGCATAGTGGTTTGAGTGTTGGACTCTGACTCTTGAGACGAGGGTTCGATTCCTAGCTAGGCCATGAAACCCACTTGGTGATGTTCGGCACTCTCAGCCTTAGGGAGGGCAGTGGCATATCTCCTCTGGGAAATCTTGCCAAGAAAACCCCTTAGGGTTGCTATAAGTTGGATATGAATCGAAGGCATACAACATATACACAACTGTTTTCAATAACTTGTAAGCTGCCTTGAGTCCCTTTACTGGGGGAAAAATGGGATATAAATAAACCTTGTTGTTGTTATATTATTTATTCTGCTAAATTCATGAAGACATCCACAATTAGCCCACTCTCATCCAAAGCAGTATTAATACCAGAAGTTATTTGCTTGGAGTAGAGTTTGGAAAAATTATTATTATTTTATCTCAGCTCTTAGATTCCCCCAGACAAATGACCACTAGCCAAACTAGCTGTGAGATTCTTGGAGTTCTTATTCAAAAAAGTAACTTTCCCATGATCTGTATGTGTACGTATATATGTGTGCACCTTCAAGCCTCATGTCGACTTATGGCATCCGCATGAATTTCACAGAGTTTTCTTGCGCAATTCTCAGAGGAAGTTTTGCCAGTTCCTTCCTCTGAAATATAGCCTACAGCACTTGATATTCATTGGTGGTCTCCCATCCAATTGCTACCCAAGCTCACCCTGCTTATCTTCCAAAATTAGGTGGGGTCTGGTGCCTTTAGGGCAGAGGTAAAGGAAAGCTAGCAGTCTGGCAGTTCCTAATTTTGTTGTTTATTTTTGTTTCTCACTTACATTTATTAACAGCAAAAACTGTCCTGAAGTGGCATTCTGAATTAGTAAAGGCTTTTCAAAATACTGTAGCATATGCTTGTACTGTATTCTTGGTTGGTATTGACTGGTACCCCCTGCCATTGGGTTAATGTTAGAGCAACTTAGTGAATGAACAGCTATGAATCATGTACTGAATTATGGACCAATTCTAAAAGCATGCTCCTCTTGAAGCAAATGCAACTGAGCCCTGGAGCTCCTTACAGCTAACACACTTATTAAGGCGCTGGCTTTTGTATGTGAGTGGGTTGAGTGAGGGCATGTGAGTGGGTTGAGTGAAGGGGTGATATTTATGGGAAGTTGGTCAAAGTTCAAATAGAAGGAATGTTGCTGTAGTTGTCAAGCAGGTTAGTCAACAGTGTCTTTAGAAAGGTGACAGGGTGGCTTTAGACACCGACTGATGATCCAGCCGTCAAACAGAATGAAATGCACCAACCAGCTGACCTAGAGAAGGTAGAATCCAGAGACATCACATTGTTAGTCTGGAACATGAGCATGCAGAGTGCTACCCCTTTGCATGTTGACCCTCCATATTCACTAGGATTAGGGGCACAAGACCCACCAGGAATATGGAAAAACCACAAATAACAAAAATACCATGTTTTTACCCGAGAGGACACCTCTCTAGGAATCTCTAGCTCCTCCAGGGCAACTCTGGCCAACATTTGACAGATATTGACCATAGAATTGCGCCAGAGGAGCTTGTAGAGTATTCTCTCTAAGAATCTCTAGGTCTTTCCATGCAACCTTTAGTTAAAATTGACCATAAAATTGTCCAAAGGAGGGCAACTAAGATGGTGAAGGGTCTGGAAACCTTGCCCTATGAAGAACGCCTTAGGGAGCTGGGGATGTTTAGCCTGGAGAAGAGAAGGTTAAGAGGTGATATGATAGCCCTGTTTAAATATTTGAAGGGATGTCATATTGAGGAGGGAGCAAGCTTGTTTTCTGCTGCTGCAGAGACTAGAACGCGGAACAATGGATGCAAACTGCAGGAAAAGAGATTCCACCTCAACATTAGGAGGAACTTCCTGACAGTAAGGGCTGTTCGACAGTGGAACACACTCCCTCGGAGTGTAGTGGAGTCTCCTTCCTTAGGGGTCTTTAAGCAGAGGCTGGATGGCCATCTGTCAGGGATGCTTTGACTTGGAGTTCCTGCATGGCAGGGGGTTGGACTGGATGGCCCTTGTGGTCTCTTCCAACTCTATGATTCTATGATTCTATGATTCTAGAGTTGCACTGGAGGACCTAGATATTCCTAGAGAGAACATATTAATCAAATCCTTGAATAATCAAAGCCACTAATATCAAAGCCGCAAATATGGAGGGATGAGTGTATAGTTAAAAAAACCTGGAGGAAGAGGGAAGGGAACCCCCCCCCCCACTTGAATACCAGAAAAGCTGTTTTATCCTTAAAAAAAAGTTCCCACCCCATCCCAGGTCTTCACATCTTCAGCTTGGACACCTGAACAAACTCAAATCAAGATGTTTTCATCAATCTCTCTACCTCTCCCCACTGCCATTTTCTTTTTTAAAGGGCTGGGAAATCAGAGATTCACTAGACTAATAAGTTCAGTCTGATAAGGCATATTCTTGTGTAACACTTGCTTACTAGTCTTTTCAATTTGATATGTGACACATTTGATGTGGTACTTTATTCATCATTAATTTGTTCTTTTATTGACCTACAAGAGTATGTCCTTTGAATGAAAAAGGTATCATTTGGTGAAATGCAAGTGAATGTTTAGAAAGGCATAAATCCAACCTATGAGTTCCAACTGAAGTTAGATTCATTGAATTGATTGGATTTATGTGTTGATTTACCATTCTGACTTGATTTCAATGGGCCTATCAGAATAGGAAGTAGTGACAGGATTTAGGCTAAACATTCCTGAGATGTCATTCTGGTCTAATATTAGTAACTTGCACGGATTAGATCATGAGCAGTAGTCTTTCTTAGCCACAGGTTGAAAGTGGATTACTCAGACCAAAGTATCATTTCTGAAGGACTAGACAGAAGCTTCTGTTTCTTTATAAAATGCATAATGTAGACTACAAGTGGGGAAGTGGATACATGCTTCAAGTAAGTAACTTGAAGCATCTTTGCTTTTTAGCAGCTAGCATTGTGAAACAGGGCTTGTTTTCCTCCTAACGAAGTTTTCTTGAGACAAGTTTTGTCCTGCCCTAGTCAAATATTTTGACCTACAGAGCTTCCTAAGATTGCATAAAAGCTGATAGGATCAAAAGCTGATATTAACTAGTTACCATCTTCAAAGTGCTAGCTGTGTCTGCAGTTCCCTCCAGGACATGAAAAAGAGAGAAGAAAACTGAATATTCTTTGAGATTACAAGAGGGGGAATCCTATTTATTTAGATTAGATTATGTCTTTCTCTAAAAATCAAAACTATAAACCATGTGATAGCTCACTTGAAATAAATCCAGAAGCATCCAGTTGTTCTTGATACCAAATAAATATACCCAAAAAATTGCAGTCATTATCCACTAGCAGAATAGATATGTGACAAATTCCCACAAATTCCTTCCACATGTTGATACATCTTTCTTCTGTTACTTTTTTTTAAAATCCCTTCTTGGGATCTGTTTCGCCACAAAAACAGCAAAGGAACAGGGAAAGGAAGAACAGAACTGAACCTCCAAATAACTAATTTGGGAGGACTTTTTTCATGCTGCTGGGGAGCAGTACATTTGTTTGCTCTGTGTGAATGGACGCTTGGAAAATTAGGATCCATTTTTCTGGATCCTATTGCATTATATTCCACTCCCATAACTATATAAATTTGCTTGAACCTTGGTATTGCATCTGAAGAAGTGAGTTTAAAGTGCTGCCATATTTCCACCCCCTCCCCAGCCTTTTCTCCTCCTCTCTTCCTACTTTTTAGGTATAAGGATGAAAATTAAAGCAAGATTTGGTGGAATCTATCAATATTTATAAGATGTAGATTAATGAGCATGTCTGTGTGCCTGTACACTTTATCAAATTAGTTTTAAAATGCATGAATGTGTTTTCTCATTTGTCCTTAATTTGTACTTGATATTGCAGCTCACTTTGCTAAATATTGTGACAGTCTTGCTAAGTAGCTTTTCTTAAACTTTGTTTTAACGTTTGTCTAAAAATGAAACCTTCTCTTCCAGAACATACTGTGTTGGCAGTTGGATCATAAGTACTGTAATGATCAGTGTATAAAGAACAGAGATTACTAGTGATATGGTATTTGGTATTATTCTATAAAATGTGCTTAATGGTTAAAGTTGTAACTTTTGGCATGGTGGAAAGAGAATGCTGAGTGAAAAGATTATATCCCTGTGATTGGATTTTGCACAGCTAAAATTGCTAATTATTTTATTAAGCCAGGATTTGACTAAGCTGATTTTCATTTGATGAGCTTTTTCAGGGAAGCAATTAAAATTATGGAATTCAGGTACAATTTAGTCATAATTTTACCAATATGTAGTTCTTTCTCACTCATGCTCTGTGTGTACACATGTGTGTACACATGTATGCGTGTGCACATGTATTGTGTACATGATAATTGTTAACATTTCTGCATAGTTAATAGGTTGTTGTTATTAATTGACCTTGAGTTGACCCCAATGAATTGATTTTCTTTTTATCCACTTGCTTCATTGTCTAGCTCTCATATTCATACATGGTGATGGGGAATTTTCCATTCCTAGTCTTCTTCTGATTTCTCGACTGCTACCTACATTCTGATCAATGCTTGATTCAAAGCATGGGAACTCTTTAACTATTTTGATTTCCTCATTGTCTAGGTTGAATTTATCTAGTTCCTCCATAATAATTATTTTTGTTTTATTTATGTCCATTATTAAGCATGGCATTGCATTTTCTACTTTGATCTTCCTTAGTAATTGTACCAAGTCTTTGTTGTTTTCTGCTAGTAGTATGATGTCATTGGTTGTTGATGTTCCTTTCTCCTATCTTCACTCCTTCTTCGTCTGAGTCTAAATCTGATCTTCTTGTGATATTTTTTGCATACAAGTTGAACAAATAGGGTGATAGTATGCAGCCTTGCCTGACCCCTTTGCCAATTGGGAACCATTGTGTTTCTCCATATTCTGTTCTAACAGTAGCCTCTTCTGGCAAGTACGGATTTCTTATCATGACTATCAGATGTGGTGGTACTGCCATGCCTCTGAGAGCAATCCATAGCTTTTTGTGATCTAAGCATAGCTTTTTGTGATCTGTGAGTCTATAAAGTACGTATTAACTTTCCCTCTGGAATTTCTTTTTATGTTCCATTAGCCATCGTATGTTTGGAATGTGGGTTCTAGTGCTTCTTCCTTTCCTGAACCCTGCTTGCATCTCTGAGATTTCTCTCTCCATGTATGATTGGAGTCCATGTTAAAGAATTCTGAGCATAATTTTGTTTGCTTTGAAAATTAATGCTATTCTGTAGTTGCTGCAGTCTTTTGTGTCTTCTGTATTGTAGATGGGGATGTACATTGATTTTTTTCCAGTCTGTTTTCAATAGCTATATCTACTTTTTCTGGGGTTGTTTTTTAAGTTGTTGAAACTATTCCCCTACTTGCTGGATAACTGAAATCTGTCTAAAAGTATAATTGCCTACTGCTAATTTTTTTGTTATTTGTTTTAGAAAAAGAATCTACATGCCAGAGATTCTAACTGAATTTTTTTTTGAAATTTTACTTATCCATAACATTGGTATCTTTTATTCTGTAATCAAATGCTGAGTGTTTCATTGATTGACCTTATTTACTTGAACAAAATTATTTGGGTGGTGTGCTTTGGAATGGATGTGGCTTACTGCTGGTTTGTGTTGAGATTAATTTTGGAGGCTTATCTTTAGATGGTGAAATTTTGGGTGTGATCTGCATCTACTTGACTATTGCATGGCTGCAGTATTAATTTAACACAGCTACCTTTCTCCCTTTTGATCCAGCAACTGATTTGCCACTGCAGGTCAGTTACTCAACAATTTCACCTGTTGCTATAATGCGGCACTCAAAGTTGTGAACAAAGCTGCCTTCTGGATTCCATCAGAAAACCTTTTTGAGCCAGAGCTGGTTAATACTGAATGAATTCTGGCAACAGGCCACCTTAACAGTTTTAGAAAGAAAATTAGAAACTTTCTTGTTTGGTATTTTACCCCCTCACCTGCTGTTTGTACACATTCATGTTTGCATGGGCACAAAAATACTGGCCAACAGAGATTAGTAGGCAAGAACTGGGTCATGACTATCATTAGACCTCAGGTGGCAGATTTTTGGAGTCAACAAAGGGGGAGTAAGTTGTTATTTGGTTTTAATTGTAAGTTTACTGTAGGAGAGATGGAGACATGTTCGCTGGTTGCACAGACCCATGTACCAAAATAGCCTATCTGGCATTAAGTATTAAGTACCTTGGTTTAGATGACAGGGGGAGGGAGTATGGACTATGCTGCTTTGCCTCAGGCAGAAAAATATCATGAGTGATCCTAGATAAATTCATTCCATTGGGGTCTGCAGGAGATTTAGGTTGGGATTCTAATAGACACACATAGCTGAGTGGTCTTAAGAAGGCTGTTATCTCTCAACCTGATCTACCAAACAGATAGTAAGGATAAAATGAGATGAATATTTGAAAGCACTTTGTACATTGGGAAACATCTATAGGTAGTTTATATGATATGTACCACATATTCTCCAGTCCTTCTGTTGAGTTATAAATGCTTTTTTGTGTTGAGCTGGTGCAATGCTAACTTGTACTTCATTTCTGAAATTCTCTGCATACATGTTACAGTTGTTAACAAAAATTTTAGTTATGTGTTTCTCTCCAGTACCAAAGCTTGCCTCCTTAATGGCGTTGAATCTCTCTTCCAATAATTTGTTTTTTATTAACAGGGCCATATTCTCCTGCAAGCTGAACTACAATAAAATTTTGTACCTGTGAATTCCTATTTCTTATGCAGTAATAACATTCAGATAAAATCAAATACATTTAAAACCTAAATAAATTAAGCAACCCAATTTAAATCTTAATAAAACACTCTTTTTGTGTGTGTGCTAGCAGAAGAATAACCTTATCTTCTACACGCTTCTAAACCCTTTTTTAAATCACCTCCCAGTTTGCTCCCGATGGTGGTGGAGCTAAGAGAAAGGCTTCCCCCAAGGATCTTTAAAAGCCTGGAAGCTTCATATGGGACAGTACTTGGGGCTTTGTAGGTCATAACCAGCACTTCGAACTTAACTTCTCCTCCTAACTGCCCATAGGAAGAACTCCTGTTTGTTACAGATGTAACAGGAACAGAATTTATTTTGCATAAAATGTATAATTTTATTCTAGGATAGGGGAAATTGTCATTATTCACAGTAATAGATTTCTTTAAAATTGTACATTATGTAAGAACATCTCAAAATTTATACCATGGTTTGCTTTGTGGACACAAAACACTCATCACTGTGATTTATATAGTGACACTACATAAAGAGATATGGGTAACAGTTTAGAAATAAGTGAAATACTCCTAAAGTTCCTCAAACCAACCCCCTCTTTACTTTAAGTGGAATTAAATGAGTACTGAAAAACATTAATGTTGTCGTAATGCTAAGTTATGTTTAATTGTGGCCTTTGAAAACTCAAGGCAGAGTTTGGGGGGAAGTTGTCTGCAGCACCTGGCCAAACACAGAAGTCTTTAGATTGTACTGGACTATATAGTTGTATGCAGAAGCAAATGGTAAAACATGCTTTGGGTTTATGAATAAGACAAAAGGAGGACAAGACCTTTGTTGTTGTGAACCTTCAAGTGCCTCTGATTTTATGGGGACACTCAAGCGAATCTAACATGTGGTCTTCTTGGCAAGATTTGTTTAGAGGGACTTTGTCTTTTCCCTTCTAAAGCTGAGAGAATGTGATTTGCCTGAAATCATCCAGTTGGTTTCCATAGGTGAGCAGAAATTTGAACCCTGGTTGCCAATCATAGTCCAACACTCAAACCACTACACCACTCGGGCTCACACAAGACCTTACAGCAGAAATAATGTTTACCACAAGCAGTGTTGAAGATTATCAGGACATCAGTTCAGTGTAAAAAGTACAAAGCAATTATCTCAAAGAAGGCTTCATAGTTGTACTGTGTAAGATAGTGTCTTGCTGTTTATGCAACTTCTTGTATGTGTTGGGCAACTTGGCAAGTAGTTCATTGGTCAGATTGCTTTTAATAATTTTCTTAAGTAGTATATAGGTGCATGTAACAAAGTCCATCAGTCTCAGCCTGATTTGAGAAATGTCTTGTATCAAAGAAATTTGTTTATCATTTGCAGCATTTATTTTTGGCTTTACCTAACCTATGTTTATTACTCAAAAACAAAAGGTGCATTCCTTGATTGCATTAACAATTTTTCCTTCTCTATTATTTCATTTTATTTAAAAAAAACTTTGAGAAAGGAACCCACAGACTAATTTCTCAGTGTTTTTAATTAGCTTCTAAAATATGGACACAAAGGATAGGAATAGTTTGGAATTTACTTTTTGATGTTTTGCTGGACAGCATAGGATAAAAAAATGAAGCTTTCCACATTAATTGATCTAAGTCATAGAAATGTATTACATATTTAATTTATCCTGCTTTCTTAAAAATATTGTTATAAGTAATGTAATTATAAGCTTATAACTGTGTTGTTGTGTGGCTTCAATTTGTTTCCAACTTACAGTGACTCTAAGATGACCCTATTGTGATGTTTTTGGGGCTGAGAGTGTGTGACTCACCCAAGGTCACCAAGTTGGGTTTCCATATCTGTGCATGGAATCAAACCCTGGTCTCTAAGAACTGAAATCCAAAACTCAAACTACGACATCATGCTGGCTCTCTTAGGCTTATAATGTTAAAGGTAATGTTAAAATGCAAGCATGTGTAAGTAGTGTGTTCAGTCTTTTAGCAGTAGCACTACTTCCTGTGCACAGTAGACTGTGAACAGAGTGAGGATGGTATACTGGTTAGAGTGCGTTCCCTAGAGTTGGGGGACTTTTCCAATCTGGGAATGGACCAACTCCATGCCTCCCTCAAAAGATATGTATGCTATTGAGACCAGCATAAACCACTGGTGTAAAATAACATTTTATTGTGGTTAAATGGATACAGCAGGTATTTCACAACAGAGAACGGTTTACATACCATTCCACCCATGGAAGCTGACTTTACAGCCAGTAGTAGGCAAGATTCCCAGGTAACAAAAGACATTGCCATCAGGCCAGAACATCTTCCTGAGATTGGTACATGTGTTCTCCTTTGGGCAAGACCAAGGTGTAGTTGGAAGCAAAAAGATTATAGAGCAAAAATCTAAACAAAAGAATTATTGCTGCACAGAAGCATCTCCATTCCTTATCTAGAAGCTTCAAGAACAGAAAAGTCAAACAGCTACAGTAAAATTATACCCTTGCTTCTCTCACACAGCCAGCCTGGGAGGTAGGGGCATGTGAAATGTGATCCTTATAGGAAAGAGGATGATCTAAACTTTTCATCTACTAGATGCCCTGCCAGAGCGAATAGTTAGGCCTCACTATAATCAGTGGAAAATGACTTGTTCCATGCTAACTTTGAGCTGTGTAACAGCATTCTATGAACAAGATACCCGTGACAATCTCTTCTGGTGGCAAGTGCCACATAGACCACAAAGCCTCCATTTCAAAACTTTTTTTATTTTTGAGCTTTTCCAGTGATCCTGGCCTGCAGAAATGCTTTCAGCTTAATTTACCCTGAGGAGAATTTTTTTTTTTTTTGAGGGGGGGGTCTAGTTGGGAGAAAAGCAACTGGGATATTCAGGTATCCTATACTGAACTTTCTGGAGAAAAAGTGTCATTTTTTGGGGAAAAAAATCAGATAAATAAAATACTGATTCTCTGTGCATGCTCTTTTAACAGAAGGTTTGCTTTTTGTTAGTAGGAGCCGTCATGCTACTATGTTCTCTATCTGTCAGGGATCTCACTCAAGAATTTCTTTAAGAGCTACTTTGCTGTGTTGTTGGATGGAAAATAATAAAGGACAGGTATGAGGCCTGCAAAAACATGTTACAGTATAGCCCTCTCTCCATCCTAGAACAAATCAAGCAACTCTCCCTAGAAGCCAAAATGACTAAACTAAGGCTATTGTACTTTAGACATATGATGAGACAACATGATTCACTGGAAAAGACAATAATGCTGAGGAAAGGGAGAGGACCACATTATGGGCAGATAATCAAGGGAGCTATGGCCCTGACTTTGCAAGACCTGAAAAGAAATATAGATGACTAAGGCTTTTGGAGGTCTCTCATACAAAAGATGATTGATGCCAACTTGACAGAAAATAACAAGAGCAAGTCTTATAGGGTGTTGCTGTTCAACACCCATTCCTTTTCCAAAGGGGAACAGTTCTCTTTTCTCCTCACACATGCCATTAAATTATTTCTTTTCTAAATTTTCACAAATTTTCCTCCCTATCTTCTAATACAAATTTTCCTCCCTATGTTCTTCTAACCTGAAAATATTTAAGGCAGTTAATTTTGTTGTTGTTTTAATCACATGGAACCGATAAGAACATTGTTTCAAAATGGAATTCAACAGCTTTCCAAAGTGGAATGCTGACAAACCAATTACACATTTTATCTCACTGCCATCTTTTAGGCATAAATCAGTAGCAATTTATTATGATGAAAAAGATTATTCTGTTACTTGCAGATAGCTTTTGTTCTGAATTGTCCGATAACATTAAGACTGAATTTGTCCAACATCATAAGCAGAACTTTCCAAAATTTGAATTATCAATAACTAGCAGCAATGTTGATGCATACTACCTGGTTAATTACTGCTTCACTCCTCTTACAGTGAGTTGGAATTGAAAAACTCACTAAAAGGTGTTCAGTGCCAGAAAAAACTTAGCCTTATATTTCAAACTTAACTCTGACTTTTTGTTCTTCTAACAAGCCAGGATTCCAACCTAGTTTCAATCCCTCTGGATTGTCACAAGCAAGACAAACCTGGGCAGAAATCATGTGGGCTTTCCGATGTCAAACTGCCAGAGTTTGGGAATGTGTGGTGCTTCAGCAGTTTTTGCTCTGAGTTACTATGAGCCTGGCTCTCATATTCAGCTCGCATAGTTTCTATGAAACTAACACTGAAGAACTTGTTTGGTAACTTTGTGACTATTCAGGCAGGTGGAATTTTAACCATGTTACTTCCCTTTCCAAGAAAAAAGAGAGAAAGCCCACCTTTCTTCCTCCTCGCCTCTAGGTAGATTTAATATTTGAGAAAACGTTACTTTTTGGAGTACAGTTTGAAGTATCACCTAGATGGCATGCCAGTGGCCACGCTGGCTGGGCAATTCTTGGAGATGTAATCCAAACGACAAATCCCTGCTTCCAAGCTATGCATGGCTGACTGGGTGTGTGTTTGGTGTCAGGGCAAGAAATTTGGCAGTGAATACTTGACTAACTCACTCATAAAATAAGAATGTCATCCAATCATCAGATGGGAATCCTTTTATGGGTTTGTATTGAAGTCAATAAGTGAGAGAATTCTTTCCTCAGGAGGTGAAATTTAGTTTATAGATGTAAAGGAGTGTGTTGCTTTTATTTATTTATTTATTTATTGCTAAGATTGCTGTGTAGAAATAATTGGCTAATAAATATCCTTTCTTGAAATTTATTAGGGCCTAAACTCTATGCATCTGTTTCCTCCAACAACTGATTGGTTCCATTTAGAATTCATCCATATATATGTGTGTGTTTACCATTGACCATTCATATTTCAAGAAATTTAAGAGTTGGCAATACAATGCAAACACTATATATTCAAACTTACACATATGAATATGTTCATAA
The DNA here is from genome assembly GCA_034509955.1 of Urosaurus nigricauda. Classification (NCBI taxonomy): domain Eukaryota; kingdom Metazoa; phylum Chordata; class Lepidosauria; order Squamata; family Phrynosomatidae; genus Urosaurus; species Urosaurus nigricauda. The sequence goes on from JAOEGL010000006.1 coordinate 87,578,631, forward strand.
AGATATCTGAGAAAACAGTACCTTTGGAGAAGTGATTATGAGCTCTTTTGATAGCTTATTGGTTGCCTCTGTTAAGAACAAAACAGGGTTTACTTTTCTATCTTTCAACGATTTCCTAATATCAGTATTTGTCTCTCTTAGTGTTGTGATGAATTAGCTGGTACAGGATATGAACCAGCTAATGCAGTGGTTGCCAGACTGGAGAGGTGACCCATAAGGGGGAGAGTGAGATCTAGAGGCCCTGATCATTCCTCCTCTTCCACTTCCCAAAGTTGTTTATGTGTTAAATTTAGACCTGCATTGAGTTAAATATTGAATTTAGTTAAATAATAATGTTCTAATTTGAATTATAGCTGCATCACTTGTGCTTACAAATTTTAATGTACCAACACTATCTCTGTACTTAAACCATTCTGTTTTGCTCTTTTTTTAAGCAGACAGAATTCGGTTTTTAGAATAAATGAAAGTCAACTTCAAGTATCTACAGGGCAGCTTGGAATTATTCTTATAGTGATTTCTGTGTTGCGAGTTTCAAAGCATTATCACGATTTTGCCATTTGGAGTGGCTCTAGTGAGTGTTAGTATAATTATTATTGGGAACAAGTTGAAATGCAGGTGAGAAGATTAAAAAAATCCCCTGCTTGGAGGTTAATGAGGTATTAATAGGGTTTTGTCAAGTTTCTGTATGGGATCTGGAAAACTTTAACATTATGGCCTCGGCTAGCTAAAAATAGAAATGTAGTTAAAACTGTAAGTATTGTACATTCCTCTAGCTTGATGTGGCAACCTAGTGCTATAACAGTATAGCTGAAAATTCTATTTATTTATAGAACACTAAAGAAAAATGCCCCAACTGAACTTTCTTTTTAAATATGTGTAAAGACAAGTACCAGTAGTTATAGTTTCTTATATATTACATGTACTGTATTTCTGTACTGCTGTTCATATAGTGCTGTGTGCTAGATTTCTAAGCTGTTTGCAGCAATAAAGCAAATGAATAATAATATAATATACAATTGAATAGAAAAGTACAAGCACATACCATCCAACATTTCCCAGATGACAACCAGCACACAAGTAGCCAAGCAACATCAGAGTGGTCAATATAGCAAGGTTTAAAAAGGAAGTGCAGAAAAACTAGGAGAGGCTTCAGCAGTTTGCTTTTGCCTGAACTTGCAGGGAAGGACAAGATTTCATCCCTTCTCTCCTCTCCTGTCTGCACAGTAGACTGCAAACTACCTTTGCACTTTAAATTCCTTTTGCAGCAGTTGAAATAAGCTGAGGACAAAAAAGAAAAGTGAGAGGAGAGAGAAACTGGAATATTTTTTAAAGCAGCTGCAAAAATGGGACGATAGGATTAATTGGAACATGCAAAATCAAGATAATTGGAGAGTTGGCAAGAAGTAACACAACAAAAACAAATGATGGATCAGCATAGCAGCTGTCAGTCTGACTAGCTGAAATCAAAATCTTTTAACCTTAGCCCAGTCGTTCTCAAATTTTGGGGTGAGACCCAGGGGTGGGGGGAGGAATTACTCAAGGGGGGCAAGAGACTTGAGATACTGATCCCCTTCCTCCTCCTCTGCTCCCCAAACTTTTTCTGTCTCACATATACACAAGATAATGAATATTACTGTGTGTGTGTGTGGAGAGGGGTAGAATAAATAAGTGTGAGTGAAAAGAATGAAAGAGCAGAATTCTGTACATATCTGTAAATACTGATGTATGTGATTATGGCTGTGTGTGAGACAGTATGTGTAAAATTTACAATGTTTTAAGTATTGAATTTTATTTAAATGAAACGTATAATTTGAACAATATTTCCATATAAACAGTTAAAACATGAACTAAAATATGCATACTAAACAGAATAAACAGTTAAAACATGAACTAAAATATGCACACTAAACAGAATACACATGCTAAGTCAAGGACGAAGACATGACATCCACATGTAAAGGGGGTCATGAGGGTAAAAAGTTTGAGAACCACTCCCTTAGCCTCTTAACTGCAGCTTAATTCTTCTATATTATTATTTATTATATCCTGTCTATATTCTCCCAGTATAGAGACTCAAGGGAGCAATATAAGCCATCTGTACTATCTGGAGTGTACCCTTCTGAATATTCCTCTCTTCCTTTTCTTGTCCACTAGTCTGTTTAATATTGAAAGTAAGCCCTCTAGTATGGGCCATGTTGATTCAGTATACAGTGGGCCCTTAGTATTTGCTGGGATTTGGTTCCAGGACTCCCTATGAATACCAAAATCTGTGGATGCTCAAGTCCCATAAAATACAGTGGCATACTAAATGGTGTCCCTTATATAAAATGGCAAAAACAAGGCTTTGTCTTGGAATATACATTATATTGTTTTCAAGCCATAGAGGGCTGAATCTGGATACAGAGGGCCAACTGTGCTATTGCCATGTAATTATTTAATTTATATCACACTTTTCTCCCAATATGAGACCCAAGTAACCTGTAGCATAGGTTAAAACAGTTACAGCTAAAACAATTGTTAATACAATTTTAAAAACAAAACAAATAAATGATCCTATTAAAAATAAGAATTTGAAAAAGTTTAAAAAGCATAGTTTTTTGTGGAGCTTTTGGGCTATGTGGCCATATTCTGGAAGAGTTCCTTTCTGACGTTTCGCCAGCATCTATGGCTGGCATCTTCAGAGAATGACAGTAGTCATACATCCAATAACTAACAACCTGTGGTTCCTTCATGACAGAGCAGATCTGCTAACTAAAGTGTCGTCTTCACCGTACCCAAATGGTAGGTCTGGCTGTCGAAATTCTGTAAAGAGGTTTTTGGCCTTGTTTATCTCACAGCTGCTCCTCACTGGAAGCTTTTAACTAAAAGTCAGCATAGCAGAAATAGCATCCTAATTCATAGGTACAGGTCTCATTTTTAATTGTTCTAGATCTGTATTTGAATGACCATCAGTTGAATTTAAAATTAAACATCCCCCCAGTTCATAGTTAATACAGCTGAATGTGATGACTCTATGTAAAAAAAGCCTCTGTGATCTCCAGGACTACCTGGGCCCAAGGAAGAGATAACGGTAAGTCCACTATTTAAAAGAAGAGAGAACTCTGTGTCAAAGACAGAGCAACTTCCAAGCCCTGTTCCAAAGAATGCTGATTTCTAGAGGCAGACTGGCACTGTCATGCGTAGAAATGATTCTTCCTTTTAGCATAAGGCTTCATTTGAATAAATGCCTTCTTGTATGTAGGAGGACTTCTTCCAATAGCCTTTAATATACTGCAGCTTGACCTTGGGTAGGGTCTATGCCACTTTTAGTTAAAATCACCAGTTTCAAACTAGAGAAACTGCTGGAATTACATCTACACCTGGTTGTATTTTGGTCAGCTGTTCCTGGACCCCTGAGTCTCATTTTGACTGACCTTTTGGTGGCTGAACCATGTTTGGTTGTACTTTAGGCCTACCCTAGCCCAGTTGGTGAAACCCCTGACCCTGCCTCCAGATCATACTCACCTGATAGAACTTAGCTAGTGTGTCTTTTGTATTTTGTTCCTTGCCTTTAAGACCTGTCTTTGCCTGTCCACTCTGGGTGTATCCTTGTCCAGCTCAGACTCCTGCCTGGTGTTTGTTTGGCCCGAAACAGGACATTAGGGACTTGATTTTGGAAATTGCCTTTATAAGTCAGGAAATGTTACCAACTGCTTTGTTTGCATGTGAAGTGTAAAATGAAGAGCTTAAAACCTGTAGAGTTTTATATGCAAATAAATGTTCTCTTCTGCCCCTTTCTCCTCTTGACTTCAACCCCCTCACTTGAAAGTTAAAATTGACAGCAGCAGAATCCAGCACAATTGAATAATAAAATGATATCCTGCTGTCTGAAAGAACACAAAGAAAACGACTGTCTGTCTCACGACGACTGTTATTGGAAAGGGATTTTTAAAAATCTCATAGGGTGTAATTACAGCTCATACAGATTTCAAAGGAGGAGTTCTGCTTTTCGAAATCACCTTAATATTTTTCCTCTTGCTACCCACAGATTTTTGTTTCACAACTCAACCCTATCTCTGTTATACAGTATTATGTTTAAATTGCATCTGTCCCTCAACCATGTCTGATTGCAGGATTGAAATGGGAGGGCTTTGTTTACTCACCTATGAACATCTGCAGTAGTGTTAAGAAAACAGTCACATTGGCAAGTCTGATGATGTGACATAGGATAAGGTGCTCAATGAAATTATTAAATAGTGTTTTGCAAGTGCCTGGAATTGACTACCAGTACTCATGACATGGAGGGTGTGGTGCACAGTGTCCTATATGGTGTTAGATTTGCAGATAGAAACATATGGTATCTTGAACCACAGCATGGCCATGCAAATAATATATTTCCCACTTGTTTTACCTTATTTAGCCACCATGATATTCATTTCCAGACTGTAAATATCTGGTGGTAGGAGAAAACTTGCCCATGGCCATCCAGTATCATAATTCAATGAGGACTAGAACTTTGATTTCCTAAGTTCCAGTGCAGCACAATAAAAACTCTGTCATGCTAGGGAGATTACTAAACCCTGTTTTTAAACTGTGATTATACCTGAAAAAAGGGGCTTTGGTGATAATGACACCTGTGACCCATGGCTGCTGTGTCCTCCAACCACAATGAGGGCATCCCTTTTTATTGATGAGAAAAGCTGTCAATAAGCTCTCTCTAGTGTAAGTCCCCAGGTGCAAAACATTGCTTTGAAGCAGTTGTTTTATTGGCAGTCATATGGTGTCAGTCTCCCCCCCTCTTTGCTATTCCCAAGCAGAGCAATTGCTTTTATTTTATTTTTTCTTTTCCTATTTCTTTTCTTTTCTTTTCTACTGACATTGCTGCAGCCAAACTCTGGAACAGCATGCATTAAAAGAAAAATTCATTTTAAAAAATGAAATAAAACTCGATGAAAGCATGCGGCATAGGGCATAAAGCAGGGGAGCAGGATTAAAGGGGGATTCAGGAAGATGATTCAGGTGATGGTAGCAGCCATCCCAGTCACACAATTCCAAAGAAGTGTGACGTTGGGGTTGTGAATGCGGTATGTTTCCATTTATTTTTTTACTGACACGGTTGCTGTGAGAAAGGGGCTCATGTGATAAAGTGGTCTCAGGCCCATGCAGTCTCAGGCAATTTGTTATTGCTGTTGCTGTTGTTGTTTGCATTGAAGTCATTTCCAACAGTGACCCTAAGGCAACCCTATCATGGGTTATCTGGGGCTGAGAGTGTGTGACTCAACTAAGGTCACCCAGAGGATTTCTGTAGGCAATAGGGAGAACAAAAGAATGAGAAAGGGGGGGTACATATGTGGATTTTGAACTGTGGAAAATCATTGGTGCATACTTAATTATTACTGTTTTGCACACAGGAAACTGATCTAAATCAATTCCTGCCATTCTACTTGAGTTCATTGGAAGAGAGGCATGATAGAAATGCTACAAATAGAATACTTATTAACAAACTCAGCACATTGATGTGTTTAGGATAGCATGTAAGGTGACTATGATCAATGAGCCATGCCCATTTTGAGCTGAGTATGCTGGATAGGACTAAAAAAAGTTACAGTCCACTGACCTCTGGAAAACCACATCTTCACCACATCCTCTAGTACAGCTTAGGTGGCCTGGTTCACTTACCATAAATTGCAGTATCATGCATGTTTCCTAGTAGGAAAAAAGGCCAAGTTTAATGTGATGTACTCTGTAATAGATGAGGCTAGGATTGTGGCTTCAAAACCAGCAAAGTAGCAAAACTAGTCTTCTGACCTGCCTCACAGAGTTGTGAGGAAGAAGAGCAGAACCACAGAGAGCACCTTGAGCTGCTTAAAGGTAAGGCAGGATTTAAAGTTAACCAATGAATAAGAAAAGAAGTGAGGAAGGTATGTCATAATATCTAGCATACTAATGGAAGTGACAGTCAGTATAGAAATCCATATATAATAAGAGAAGGGAGCAAGACACAATGAGAATGAACTTTGTTGGTGTTTCTCTTCATTCGCTACTCAAAGGAAAAATGGTCAGAACATTATATTGTTTCATGCTTGCAATGAACACCCAGCTTGATTTCTAAAAATCCATAGGTAGCTGTGTTGGCCCTTTAAGAACACACGCTAAAATCACAGTAGGGTAATAATTAGTACCAATTGAAATGTCATGAGGTAGTGAGTAAGCTTTTCAGTTCTTCAAAACTGATTCAAGCTGAATATTAAGGAAACCAGCAAGGGGAGTGAGGAAAAGAAGGCTAATTATGATGGTTTCTGCAGTTTATGATAGTTTTACAAAGGAGCACTTGAAACATTATGCAGACTGAAGTGGATTAAAATATCTCATTCTGGATTCTACAAATAAACATTCCTAGATGAAAAGTTCAACATTGCAACAGCAATTATAAACTGCGTGCTTCATCACACAAGTATTGTTTTTAAGACCTGGTGGGAAGGAGTCTGGGCTTGAAAGAATCACAGTGGGATTGATGAACAATCACAAGCTTGCTGCAGGATGTGTGACCTTTTGCGTTGTCTCAGTGTGTCATCTTTGGGATTGATGTCTCAACAGCTACAGTATTTCTGTCAAAATTGCTTCTTCTTGTTGATACTTCTTCAGATCACCTGGGCAAGCATTTTACTTTTCTGAGAAACGAGAGCACTGCTCACCTAGGTTAAACTAGATTAGAAAATTGAGTTTTCTTTTTAGCATATGTATTAACTCCTCATCCTGCCAACCTCTCCCCAGTAAAATGCTGCTTTTGAGTCAGATTTCTGAAAATATATGTGTGCTGCCAATATTTGATTTATATAAAGATCCAGATGTTCAGCAGATCAGACTCAGAGGACTAAGAGAATTCTCCTGCCATGTAACTTCAGCCAGTTTTTGGTTTCAAAGCAGGAGAACCTGAAAACCCATTTCATAGAATCATAGAATTGATTCCATAAGACATTTTCTCTCTGCAGTCAACCCTTCATATTTGCGCCTTTGATAATTTGTGGGTTTGATTAATATGTTCTCTATAGGAATTGCTAGGTCTTCCAGTGCCAACTATGGCCAACTTTCACTAGACATTTTGCTGGAGGATCTAGAGATTTCAAGAGATAACACATCTCTAGGCATTTGTAGGTCCTCCAGCATAATTCTGTGCTTAACATACAGCAGATGTTGACCATAGAGTTGTGCTGCCAGACTTAGGGATTCCTAGAAAGGTGTTCTCTCAGGTAAAAAGCAGGGTTGTTTTTTTTATTTATTTATGGCTTTCCCACTTTCATTTTCGAACATTTTTTACACTTAATGGGTCCTATTTCTCAGGAGAAAACAAGACGTCTTTCCTAGTTTATATCTTTTAGTTCTTGTTGCTTGGCTTTTTGAAATGTGTTAACAACTCATGTCCCCCCCCCCATATATTTATTGAACATGACATATTTCAAGCGAGAATAAAATTAATCCCAAATTGATCAAGTCCAAAATACTAATAATATCTAATCACAGGATTATATTTCCCATCATCCTGCACTTCTACAGAGATAAAATTGGAACACTCTGATTCTATAGGGCTGAATAAAACTGGGACTACAAACATTCACAATCCACTTGTCAGCTGCAGAGCATCTCGAGTGGTTTTTGAATCTCAGAAGTGAGCCTCAGGGAGTTCTTCAGGATTTCCTAATATAGGCTATTTAGAAATATTCTCTTATTTCCTTTTTATGCTACCAATCAGATCTCTTCTTCATTCCTAATCTTACAAAAGTATTTTTAATTTGGAACCTGTCAGTTTGATGCACCTTTCACTGGTGTGTTAGGTTACTCTTTCTTGCATTGACTAAAAGGGGAACTGGATTTTGTCAACAGTGACTGGGGAATTATTTCTGTGTTATATTTGTGTCTTTCCTCCCCTTGCACCACTCATGAGTTCAGGTCTTTCTGCTGTATCCTCACAACAAACCTTTGTGGTAAGTAAGGGTGAAAGAGTTAGAGGCTCAAGGCCAACCATTAAGTTTAATGGTTCAATGGAGATCTGAACATGGAATTTCCAGGTCCAGCTGCTCCTAGTGTGTTGATAAGAGGTGGTAGTTGCTTCCTATAGGAGAAGTAACTTTTGGAATTCCTTTTGCTCAGAACCAATGGTGAATAAGGACAAGGTGGCAGAATAATGAAGTGTTGCAGCCTGTGTCATCCCCTTGAGGCCATTGCATTTTTTTCTAAAATAAGATTATTTTAAAATAAGATTATTATTATTATTAGAATAAAATAAACCTGCCATTGCAGCGAAGAGTACCATGCATTATTAATCTTTACTTTAGAAGACATTGGGGCTGTACATACATCATTTTTGGCTAGGCTGGGGGCAGAGTTGGGGTGTAGCGTCTACACAATGCACGCCCTGGATCCGTCCCCAGACCTGCATGATGCTGCGTGCCGCACCACATGGTGCACAGCATCACAGCACTTCTCGGAATGTCTCCGTATGACACAGTGACAAAGGAGCACCATAAAACTGCAGTGTTGTGGCTATCCGCCCTTTGTAGGGTGCAAAAAGTAGCCACTTTTTGCGGCTCCTTTTTGTGCCCTGCAAAGGCCAGATCAGAGCCATAGTGTGCAGTTGTCACAGCCCCAATCTGGCTGTAAAAGTGGCAGCTGCAGGCCACCCTTTTGGAGTTATCAGTTAAAATTTTAAAAAAATCTGGCATAAAACTGTTTTAAAAAGTCTTTATCAGGATACCCATGTTTAAGAGTTGTTTGTGTCTGAGCAAATGTCCTACCTCACCCTAATCATCTGATAAATGATGTCAAAGTTTTTGGAGCTGCAACTTATTTTAAAATGGAACTGATTTCCACAGCCAAAAAAAAAAATGCAGAAGAAAATTGACAATTATTTAGCGGATTCATCTGTTTATTTGTTAGGAAATTTTTGGCTGAATTCACTTTCCTTTTTCTTCATTGACAAATAGTTCAACCTAACTTTGGAATTTGCACAGTTTTGCACCAGCAAATTGCATTAAAATTAATACCAGTCTTCCATGGGGATAAACAATGTTATGTCTCATTATGCAACCCTAATTCACTGGAATTTGAGCATGAAATCTATGTTCTACATTGCTGGCAGTTTTCTTTTTTCTTATTAGAACTCTATTGTTAATGTTAAAGCACCCATGGGTAGAAAAGGGAGAACTAAGCCTGATAAAGAGATAATGGCAGTGTTGAGGAAAGAAAGTCAAGTATATTTGCAAAATGATTCTACACTATTCAGGATTTATTATTTCCAGCAAGTATAGAATTAACCATGTGTGACTGCTTTTTCTGGAAAGACTGCACTAAAAAATAGACTTATTGGCATGCAGAAATATGAGATAATAAAGGCTTGTATTTTATTCTTCAGATGAGTCATGAAAGCTGCTTCTGGGTGAATAGTTTTGCCAGCTTCATCACCCAGTATATGATACTGGGCACAGAGACAGACAAAATCTCAATGTGCCGGTAAAATGCATGCATCCAATTTACTTTTGCAATTGATATACTGTAATAGGAGAGTTGGAAGGGGAATGTGAAAGAATGAAAGAAACTAAGCATGTGTTCAGTTCTTTACAGGGCCCATCCTACCATTAGGTAAAGTGAGGCAACTGATACTGGTGGCAGATACGTACTAGGGAAGACACTGGAAGCTCACCAGGGGTTTTTCCTGAGTCCCTTGTTGTATTTTTTCCTTTGGAGGACAGATCATTTTTGCAAGCAACAGGTTGCAAGAGAACGTGCAAGCAATATATTGCAAATGGTCACATTAACTGTGCCCTATTAATTTTTTGGAGATAACTATTACATAATGCACTGTGTTGTGGCTGATAAGATGGGTATTTTTAACCTTCACATGTTGTTTCTGGAATGCTGCTTTTGCAGAGTGATGGGGCAGATTTTTGAAGGGTATTTTGGGGGGAAAAAATCACTAAAAAGCAGTATGTTAGAATAGTATTATTCATGTTTTTGTTGTTACGTGTGTTCAAGTTAACTCTGACTTACGGTAGTGTTCCCAGTGTTTTCTTGGCAAAATTTATTCAGAAGAGGTTTTCCTTTGCCTGGAAATCCTGGAAATCTTTAATTTACCAGTTTTTCATGAAATGCAAACCATGAAAAGGTTGCTAAATTTGGAATAGGCTAGAATCTTATGAAACCATGGTTTGAAGATCCTGGCTTGTTTTAAACTAAGTAAACACAATTCAGGAGAAAACTTAATAGAAAACCATGGTAGAAAACCATGAACTGTGTAACAGCAGAATGCATGGGCACAAGACATATGTTCAATTAGCCAGTTAAGATTTGATCTTCCAAATGTAGCACATGCATAATGCAGTGACAATTTTAAATATAAGGAATTTACAGTTTGTCACTGATGACTTCCCAGATAAGCAGTCTGTGAGTGGTCTTCCAACTTTGACATAATTGGTACTGACTGAACTCCCGAAAGGAATGCCCCTTCTTAAAGGTAAAAGTTAAAGGTTTCCACTTTGAAAAGGTTGTCAAATCTTCAAGGGGGCAGCACATTACTAAGTCGAAGAACCAGTAATGTCAAAGACAAGTCTGGGGCTTTTTAGATTGGCAGGAAAGTGTGACATGAAGTTGCACTTTCCTTAATGCTTAGCAGCTAGACTGCAAGCCCCAGGTGTGCATTTAAAAAGTACAGGGCAGCTAGACTGAGGTTTTTTCTGTGGCTCAGCAACTACATGGGAAGCTGTCAAAACGCTACAAACACAGGCGGAGCAGCTACATGGGCGGCAAGGAACGTGGCTTTTAGCCGTGCTTTAAACATTTTTTTTCCCTTGCTGGCTGCGAATTGCGCAATTGGGCAGGTACATCATACAGTCGGAGCTTATCACATGGGGGAGTACAGGACCATTCCGAAAGAGGGAGAAAGTGAGGTCAGTTCGGAAATGCACGTGATTACGCACAAGCTCATCACACACAAGACAAGAGAGCATCTACACAAAAAGAAAATGCAGAGTCAATATGAAAGAATTCATCACATGTGAACATACTGGTCGGCTTTCTGTTGCAAATTAAGGCATCTTGGGAAATGGTAGCAAAGGCTCATGGGAGTTGTAGTCTGTGTTCTGTCAGAGCATTATATTGAGTTGTCTTGAGGTTTCAGCCCTCTGTCCAGGAGGGATTCCCATATGTCCTCCATTCTTGAGCAGAGGCCCCTCTTTTCTGAGTTGACCAGGCACGTCCTCCTTTGCCAGGACACGTCCTACTTTTCCAGCCTTCCAGGAGGGCCAGGCGTGCTCTGGCCAGGCTCTGGGGGTCTCTTCCTGGCTCCTTCCCTCCCTCCCTCCCTCCCCGCTGCCTTCCTCCTCCCTTTGGCTGAGAGAGTGTGACTTGCAGGGAGGAAGGGCAGCGGTGGTGCTCCAGGTCCTCCTGATGCTGGGCCAGGGCAAGCTGGAAACAGGAGGAGGAGGAGAGGGACATGGGGCCCCTCTGCTGCCCTGCCTCCCTGCAAGTCACACTCTCTCAGCCAAAGGGAGGAGGAAGGCAGCCAGGAGAGAGCCCTGGAGCCTGGCCAGAGTGTGCCTGGGCCTGCCTTCTCCTCCCCCCTTCGGCTGAGAGAGTGTGACTTGCAGGGAAGCAGGGCAGCGGAGGTGCTCCAGGTCCCTCCCCTTCTCCTCCTCCTCTTGGCAGCTTGCCCTGGCCTGGCTGAGCGCCTCCAGTGCCCTGCTGTCTCCCTAGAAGTCACACTCTCTCAACCAAAGGGAGGAGGTGAAGGAAGGTGCAGGCGCACTCTGGCCGGGCTCTGAAGGTCTCTTCTTGTCTTGGCACCTTCCCTCCCTCCGCACTTGTATCGCTACCTTTAAATGGGTGCTTTAAAGAGACAGAGCCCCATTTAACCGTGCAACTACACCTTAGCCTTTAGATGCAATAGCAATGTTGCGCCCTTTTAAAAAAAGTAGTGGGGAAATCAAACTACTTTTTAAAAGCACTTCTTCTCCCTTAAAACTCCAAAATAGTGTTTTCATGGCACACTTTCCCTTTTTCTCATCTAAAGGCTGGGCTTTCATGCAGCCATCAACACACCTCTTTTTGCCAATGTAAAATGGGCCAGCTCCTTTTTAAAGCACTTCTTCTCCCTTAAAATGCCAAAATAGTGTTTTCATGGCACACTTTCCCTTTTTCTCATCTAAAGGCTGGGCTTTCATGCAGCCTTCAACACACCTCTTTTTGCCAATCTAAAATGGGCCAGTGTGATCATGTGGCCAGCATGATTGTACAAATGATGCTACCTTCCCACTGAAGTCGTACCTATTTATCTACTTGCACTTTTGCATGCTTTGGAACTGCTAGGTTGGCAGAGACTAGGACTAGTGACACTTGGTCCTCAACCTGCCGACCTGCCAATCTTGCAACTGTCAGAGTCAGCGTCTTAACTGAGTCAGTGTGTCTGTTATGCCCCTTGCATAGTCATAAAATACATGTTTTCCACTTGCACACAGAAAAATCTGAAAGTGGCTTCTTGCTCTTCTGCAAAGCACAAACTGCATGTACATGCAAATGTGTAGTAGGAATCTATGTTTTCTTAGGCCCTTATCAGATGAGGGTTTTGCAGCCCCAACCCAGAGTCATTCCGCATCCATCCAAGTGAATTCACATGAATGTGCATTGAATTATCACATGTGAAGGCTGTTTCTATGAAGCCATTCCAAAGCCAATCCAAAGTCACCCCAGAATTCAGTAACAACCGAAATCACAGAAATCAGTTCCAAGGTCACTTCAGATTCAATCCGAATTGGTCTGGTGTCATAAGGTCCTTAGAGTCATTCAAAACAGTTTTGGAAAGGGAGCCATTGTGAGCAGAGAACTGCTTGAGAGAGAACTTTCCTTTCGGCCCTTTCCTTGCACAGTTTTCCTACTTCAAATTAGCCCCAAGTTGCTTCTCTTTCCATGGTGTTTTATATGCTTTTTCTGCTCAGAGTGCTTCCAATGCTATTTTTTTTATTTAAAAAACAAGCATGTATGCGATATGTAGCTTTCTCCAATAACAAGAAACCACTTTTACTTTTTAAATCTTGTTTTTGTCAACTTTCCCCATAATATGTTTCTATTTATTGAATCAAAGGCTTTGCTTAAATGAATAAAAAGGTACAACTGCAGCTTTGTATATTTTGTTGTCAGATGGAATAAAAAACCCTCAGTTGTCATTTATATACATTCTTTTTCAGACATAATACTTTCTCTTCTGAAATCATAGAATTTTGCTCTACCCAATCCTCTAATTTTTGGTGAAGAAACCTGGCATTATTTTTTGCTGGAATATCAATTTAGCTGATTGGCCTGTAATTTCTGGGGTCCCTTCTGTCTTCTTTTTCAAGTGGGGGGATTATAATGTTAAACTACCAATTTATTTGTAAATCATTCTACTGTGTTGTCTCTGTATGGGTTCCAGAACCTAATTAGGTTTGATAAGTGATGGAACCTGAGCATTTTTGCCTTTCAGGCTAACAAGGGAAGACAGAAGGCAATAAAATATTCAAAAGCTCTGGCAAAATGACTAAGAGCCACTACTAAATAAAAGAGAGAGCTGATTACTTTGTTCATGTGTGGTAAAGGCTACAAAGTGCTTTCAAACAGAAGCTCTTTAAACCGCAAAGAGAGGCATTATTTGTGTGTTTTAAGGAAACATGCTTGCTTAAAGAATGGTGAAGTATGAATGCTACTGATCAGACAATGGGGAAGTTCATTTTTGAAGGAACAGGAGATTTGAACATATGGCCAAGTATGGGATTCTCTGCGCACACACTTTGCTCTCAAAGTTTCCATTTGTTTGTTTTGCTTCAGTACTGGAAATCCAAAGCCATGAAACCTGCAGTCTTAGGTTTTTCTAGGGCTTTCGGGCTATGTGGCCATGTTCTAGAAGAGTTCCTTTCTGACGTTTCGCCAGCACCTTTGGCTGGCATCTTCTCTGAAGATGCCAGCCCCAGATGCTGGCAAAACATCAGAAAGGAACACTTCTAGTACATGGCCACATAGCCCGAAAGCCCTACAAAAAACTATGGATGTTGGCCATGAAAACCTTCGATTCCACAAACCTGCAGTCTCTTTTTTAAAAAAATTACAGAGGCATGTTTAGAACTCCTTGCTGCTCTTTGATCAAAAGGTAGTTTTGTGCACTTGGGAAGGAATCAGAGGTGATTACACCATCTTTGCAAAATGAAATATGATTTTAGAACTGTGGAATTTAGCAGAGGTGTGGGTGTGCATGCTGAATCCTGCATCTGCCATGCAGAAGGTCACTTACACAAGAATTTCTTTGTCAGTGCCAAAAGAAAGCTATCTGAACATGTTTTCTGACATTTCTGTAGAGAGATCTTGTAGCACCTTTGAGACTAACTGAAAGAGAGAAGTTGGCAACATGAGCTCTCATAGATTGAAATCTACAAAAGCCCATGCTGCCAACATATTTCTTTCAGTTAGTTTCAAATGTGCTACAAGTTTTTAAAATCATAGTCAGAAAGGACCACAAGGGCCATCTCATCCAACCACCTGCCATGCAGGAACTCTCAGTTAAGGCATCCCTGACAGATAGCCATCCAGATTCTGTTTAAATACCTCCAAAGAAGAAGACCCCACCACCTTTTAAAGGATTCCACTGCCGAACAGCTCTTACTGTCAAGAGGTTCCTCCTAGTCTTGAGGTGGAATCTCTTTTGCTTCCATCCTTTGTTCTGGGTCTTGTTCTCTGGAGCAGCAGAAAATAAGCTTGCCTCATCCTCAGTATGACTTCAGATATTTAAGCAGGGCTATCATGTCATCTCTTAACCTTCTCTTCTCCAGGCTAAACATCCACAGCTCCCTAGGTCATTCCTTATAGGGCATGGTTTCCATACCCTTCCCCATTTTAGTTGCCTTCCTTTGGATATCCTTAACATCTTTTTTGAATTGTGGTGCCCGGAATTGGACACAGTATTCCAGATGAGGCCTGACCAAAGCAGAATAGAGTGGTTCTATTACTTCCCTTGATCTAGACACTATATTTCTATTGATGCAGCCTTAAATCACATTGGCCTTTTTAGCTGCCACATCACACTGTTAACTTATGTTCAACTTGTGGTCTACTAGGACTCCTAGATCCCTTTCACACGTAGTCTCATTAAACCAGGATTTCCCCATCCCAAATCTATGCATTTCATTTTTCCGTGCTAAGTGCAGTACCTTACATTTTCCAATGTTGAAATTCATTTTGTTATCTTTAGCCCAGCTTTCTAATCTATTGAGGTAATTTTGAATTTTGACCCTGTCCTCTGAGGTATTGGCTGCCTCTGCTAATTTGGTGTCACCTGCAAATTTGATAAGCATATCCTCTATTCTTTCATCCAAGTAGTTGTTAAAGATGTTGAATAGCACTGGGCCTAGGAAAGAACCCTGTGGTACCCCACTAGTCATTTCTTTCCAGGATGAAGAGGAGCCATTGGTGAGTTACCCTCTCTCTACATACTGATTCTACTGACTAATATGGCTATATCTTTGAATTCTGACAATTCTATTAGCTCACCATCCCCACAGGTGTGTGTATGGCTGTAAGGATGAATACAATCCGTTAGTTTTTAACTTGCATTCTCATTCTTTTATTTATGGGTGAAAGGTTTTTTTCCTCTGTCACCATGGGAGTGTTTACCTGTAATGCAGTATATATATCTGTCTTTCAGTAGATAAATCAATAGGTAAAATGTGTTACTCTCATAATGAAACCAGTCACAAGAGATAGGTAGCATGGTCTATTCTCTTACAGCTGTACATTTCCAAGAATCAAAAGTCCCTTATGTCTGGAAGAGTTGGCTGCACCACTTGGTCTTGCCTCCAGGTCACTTGTCAACTCATAGCAACTCAATGAATGTCATAGCATTATTTTAGGCAAGGAATACTGGATGCAGTAATTGTAAGCAGCACTGTGACCAATCTGTTTTGAATGCTTGAAACAACATCCAAGCACTGGTAGGGGTGCCAGACAGATCCCAAATTTCAGACAGCCCACCTTTTAAAACAGGCTAGATTAATATGGCCTTCCAGAGGTTGGATTGCAACTTCCAGCATTCCTCACCATTGGCCGTGTTAGCCAGGGCTATTGGAAACTGTTCAACAACCTCTTAGGATTCTAGAGAATTGTGATTTCCATCCCTTTTCATAAAGAACATCCCACCTGCCTAAAGGCTAACTCCACTACCATC
Organism: Urosaurus nigricauda; assembly: GCA_034509955.1. Lineage (NCBI taxonomy): Eukaryota > Metazoa > Chordata > Lepidosauria > Squamata > Phrynosomatidae > Urosaurus > Urosaurus nigricauda. The sequence continues at coordinate 87,594,844 of JAOEGL010000006.1, forward strand.
TCATATCTCTGAAAATTTCTATATTTAAAGCATGTGGTCTCTTTAAAAATAAATCACCAATGTTTTAAATACTACAAATCCAGCACAAAATTAAGAACTGCAAATCCAAAAATTCACAGTGTGGGCGTAGGTCACCAGGGTTTTATTCAGTGTTTCAAAAAAAAAAATCTCTTACACCTTCAGGGTAAGGGAAAAGAAGAGATACTAGCAGGAGATACCAAGTGTACACACTCTGTATTTACAAAATGTTAATAAACATATTAATTAAATTGTTTGACTAGTTTAATATGAGATTTTTTTCTCCTCATGTATGCTAAATAATTGAGAGTACTACTTGAGACTTTATAATACTCCTTCTTCTGTGTTGCCTGCTGAGGCTCAGATGTTACATTCTTGATGTCTGTTAATGTGCCTGTATAGTTTTCAGTTGCTTACTGTGGTTTATAAGATTAATTGTGAGCACAGCTGCCTCTATTGCAGGCGAATTGGGTGTCTTGCCTTTTTTGCACTTTCCAGTGCACAATGGAACCTATGCTTCTACAGATAGGATGTCTGTTCTGACGTGGAAATTGAGCTTTTGAATCTTCTCATAAGATCATGACTTGGTTTTTAATTAATTTTTTCACTATATATGCATGTTTGTAGAACCATATTAAGATGCTGGTTCTGTTATGCCAGATGCTTTTATTGAAACCTCTGGTGGAGAGTCAATCTCTGTTCAATGAAATATTTCCAAACTGCAATTCTGTTAGTCTGGGAATGGCTTCCATTGTGCTTTGTAACTGTCATGCAATGTCATTGATATAATTACGCAACAACAACAAAAGGAACCTAACGGTGCTGCTAGGATACTGTGTCACTTTTTGCCCATTTGAGTTGCATGAAGGTAGGAGACTAATGTAATTTTGAAAAAAAAAATTAAGTGGAGTGTGAAGCCCACTACATAGTTCTGCCAAGTTAATGGATATCAAAAGGTTCAATATTGTACTTGACTATTCAGAAGTAAGCCTGCTGAGTTCAGTAGAGCTCCAGTTATTAGACTTAATCCAAAGGGGAAATGTTTGACATAGTGCTTTATAGAAAGCTGCTTTTATACTACATCATACTATTTATTCTTCTAATGTATTATTGTACATTATATCTGCTAGCAGCTCTCCAGAGTCTTTAGCCCATGTCTCTTTTTTAAACCAGTTGTCTACCTGATCTTTTAAAAACAAAACTGGAGATGTCAATGGGCATGCTAACAAGGAGATTCTGAGAGTTGCACTTGAAAAAGGAACATTTCCAAGTGCAGACATTTCGGCTTTGTTTTTTGTATGATAAGGCTCTTAGACTGTATCTGCACTTCAGAAATAGTCCAGTTTAGCTCCACTTTAACTGCCATGGCTCAGTGCTATGGAATTCTTGGAATTGTAGTTTGTTGTGGCACCAGAGCTCTCTGGCAGAGAAGGCTAAGTGTCTCACAAAACTACAGTTCACAGAATTCCATAGTGTTGAGCCATGGCAATTAAACAGGAGTTAAACTGGGTTATTTCTGCAGTGTGGATGTAGCCAAAGAGCCTTATTACACTAGAAAACAGAGCCTTTTGAGTCCACTAGAGTCATTTTACACCACACAAATACATTACTATAATTCTGCCTTAAATGCTATTATAACGGCCTATGAAATGCTGTGATTTACAGTTTAGCATCCCCAGCCAAAAAGTTCTGGTGCCTTACCAAACTACAAAACTCAGGATTCCTTAGGATACAGCCATGGCAGCTAACACAGAATCATAGTGCTATAAAGGTATGCAGGCATGTAATTTATCACTAATTTTCTTCTCAAAGGAAGTAACAAGTAATTTCAGCAATTTTGTACCTGCTGCAAGAAAGTCTTCAAAAACTCATACCCTTCTCAAAGCCTATTTATTCACAGTTCAGGACTTATTCATCACAAAATGTGCACGGTGTTGTTTTGCACAGAAAACAGCATTTTTTGTGCAGGAGAGACCATTATTTTCTGTGCAGAAGATGCAGTTTTTTGTTCAAAACAACCACATGCAAATTTTGCTTAGAATAAGTCCCAAATTGCTAAGATTCTCAGCAGTTCAGGATTCTTCCCATCAAGGTTTCTTGATACTTTAAAAACACATTTTTAATCATTTTTTCAAATAATTTTGAATATTATATCCACCCCTATTTGCAGTGTGAATAGGCTAATAGAATATGTGTCCAAATTACATGTACACACACACAACCCTTTACTGTCTCATCCATCCAACCTTTAGTGTGAGTACAAAGTGTTACACCTGCTGGAGTTTTGTAAGTTCTTTGGCATCATTTTACTTTGCTTCATCCTTTACATCTTTTGTTTCATGCCCCTAAGTTTTACCCTCGACTTATTCATGGATTATATCAAAATCCATAATTTTGGCTCCAAAACCTGCCCTCAACTTATACATGATGTTGACTTATAGTCAAGTATATACAGTAATTATGAACAATGTCTTTCCCCCTACTAAAAGGGCCGTCTCTATGTTTGAATGGTTGTCAGCAAAATGTCCCCATCGACTTTGTCCAATGTCAGTGGGTTCACTTGCCTTCTGGCTTACCTGGCAACAACATCATTTTAAATTTCACATGGTGTTCTGGACAGTTTGGCAAAGTGTTGTTCTGGGGCACTGTGTAAATGTTAATGGGTAGTTGTGCTGGTCCTATGTTCGTAATAAAGATTCTATCCTATTCTAATGGGTAGCAGGTAGCCATTTGACACAGAGAATGGAACAGGTGCTAGTAGGCCTTGCCAAGCACCTGAGGTATTGACAATGAGCCATTGCTGGTAGGTACTGAAACTGAGTCTTCCTATTGCCCTTTATATATTTTGGAAAAATGTGTGAAATCTTTTAGTTTAGTGTTGGAATTTATTGGAATTTAGTGTTGGAATTTGTGTACAAAGCACAACCTATAACAGAAGACAGAACATATTTTTTAAATTAGAATTGGAGATCCTGTGCCTCTGAATGAAGCAACTTAAAATACTTTTAAAGTGCCTCTGTGTAAACTTCTAACTGTGGGACCCTTTATCACTTACACAATGCAAGCACCTGTATATATAGATTTAAGCAAAATCAGTTCCCTTGTCACTTTTCAGGGAAGATATGCAAGGTTTCTGATCTTTGGTTGTAAGCCCTTAGTCTTTTCCTTTTGCCAAGTGACAGATGTGTTTTTGTGTCTCTGCTGTGCACAGAATTGGCATGCTAGACACTTTTGGTGTCATGCTGCTACAAAATGTTTTCAGACAGAACTTGCCTGTAGAGGCAGCAGCATCCTCGACAAATACCCTTTAGGCCATAGCTGATGAACTGGTGATGCACTCTTTTCCCTTCACACCGTTGCTTTCAGAATATCATACAGTACTGAAAAAAGAAAAGTTACTCCTTTTTCACATATGTTATGTCAGCTCTGCATTTGATATTTCATAAGGAACCCTATCTTGTTCTGCCACCCTGGTATAAAGTGCTTACTATTGGCTGGATCCAAGAGATACATCAGATAATCAGGGTGGTGTTTCCAAATCTGGCGCTTTACAAATGCATTGGACTATGGCTCCCATAATCCCCAGCCAGGGAGACTGGAAATGGTGGGGGTTTAGTGCAGTGCTTCTGGTGGGCACCAGATTCTGGGAGAGGGCAGAAGTAGGGTTTCTGAAATGGATATTATATTAGTTTAAAATTCAGGATTCATACTCTACCATGAAAACACAGTCAGTGTACCACCACGAATAAAACCAAGCCACATGTAGATGGAATGCACACACATGAGAGCTCTAACTTACCTGTTCAAGGGGGCCTTTGCAGAAGCTGCAAGGAATATAGTATTTAAAGCAAGCCACTTGTGTGACTGGAAGGATGTGGGAGTTCTTCCTTCAGAACTACTATAATTAACTGTGTTTGCAGAAGGTGGAAACAACAGAATTTATTTATTTTAATGTATTTTTCTATACCTCCCTTTAGTAAACTTCCCGGCAATTGTTCCTGTGATAACCCACATACACAAATACAAGTAGAACATATCTGAACAATGAGTAAAAACAACATCAAAAGAAAAATGTTAAAAGGTGCCAACTAGAATAACAAAAAACCTCAGCAGGATTAAAACTAGTTCAGGAACACCTGGGAATTTTTTAAAAGGTCTTTGCCTGGTCCTGTGAGGCTGCGTTCACACTGGAGAAATAAACCGGTTTAAGTGCCATGGGTCAATGCTGTGAAATTCTGGGAATTGTAGTTTTTTGTGGGGCCCAGAGCAGAGCGGAGCTCCGCTCTGGACCCCACAACAAACTACAATTCCCAGAATTTCACAGCATTGACCCATGGCACTTAAACCGGTTTATTTCTCCAGTGTGAACGCAGCCCCAGAAAATGAAATCGAGGCAAACAGATCTTTCTAGGGAGAGCATTGCATTTTCCCTTGTAGCTGTCTGCCTTGCCTTGCCTTTGGGTGGTTGCATTGTCAAGGTCTTTTTAACAAAAGAAGGCACATATAGAGTCAGAAAGGCAGAACTTGTGAAAGAGCAGTTCCTAGCAAGCAGAAGACTGATGGTGCAAACTCCAAAGTCTCTGTGAGAGCTCCTGATTCCAGCTTTTTCATTTCATTTCATTTCATTTATATACCGCTTCATACCCTTAAGGAGTGTCTAAGCGGTTTACAATTGTAAGCTATTTGCCCCCCAACAATCTGGGTACTCATTTTAGCGACCTCGGAAGGATGCAAGCCTGAGTCGAGCTTCAGCCCTTTGCTGGTCTTGAACTCGCCACCTTATGGTTTTGAGTGAGTGGCTGCAGTACAGGCATTTAACCACTGCACCACCCTAGACACAGCCAGCTTCTTGTTATGGGAACTGTGAGAGGCCTGTTCACAGCAGGGGACTTGGATAGGTTTGCAGATGGGATTCTTGACTCACTTGATAAGTTCCCAATGGAAGTCTGCTAATTATTGGAACAAGGCAGGTCCTAACCCAGTGCAGCCCTGTTTATTGTTCCCAGTCCTGTCTGACCCTTGTGTTTCTCACCACTGGACATAAGCTGCTACCTTGCCCCTGATCTTTGACCCAGTCTTGGATGACTACATTGGGTTTAACTTGAGCTTTGTTTTTTGTTTGTTTGCTTAATATGGCACTTTCTCCTAAATTGGACCCAAGGTGGCTTACAAAAGATTTTTTTTTCAAAAAAGGAAAAGTTTTAACATTACATTAATATAACAAGTTAAAAATATAAAACTGTCGAACACATCCAGAAGCAAACATCTCAGTAAGAAACTTCCCGGGTGCAATTCCATATTTTTTTTTTTTAAAAAAAAAGTTTTATAAGTCTGCTACTGGGGCCTGCCTAAGGAGATTATTGCATGAGGCTCAAAAAGTGGAATTGAAGCAGGATAGTAGCGTCTATGGTGGAACCTTATCAGACGACATCATGAGTGACCTATAGCTAGTCTGTAGTCCACCCATGGCAGTGACACAAATTTTCATTGTCAGTGTGTCAATGGTTGCCAGTCATGCTGCTGTTGCATTAGCTTTTCAATGCAATAAGTTTCTGACTGCAGTTTCAGGACTGGGCAATTCCATGGTCTTAGTCTCCTCTTCGCTAGTGCTGAGCAGGCTGATTTTTCTCTTTTTTCCACATTCTTTTCTTTGCTGCCCCTCCCCATTGCATTGCCATAGTTGGTAAATTGTGTTAAAAAGAGTTTTTTTTTAAAAAAAATAGAAAAACAAAAGGCATGCTGGGTAGAGCAATAGGGCAGGGAGATGGCATTAAGGAGCAGTCTGGGAAAGAGAGTGTGAGACTGTTGATGGCAGCAACAGCCCTGCGATTGAACACACATGCGTTAAGCCTTGGGAGCCAGAGTGGCATAGTGGTTTGAGTGTTGGACTAGGACTCTGGAGACAGCTATGAAACCCCCTGGGTGACCTTGGGCAAGTCACACTCCGTCAACCTCAGAGAATGGCAATAGCAAACCTCTTTTGGAGAAACCTTACCAAGTTAAGCCCATGATGGGGTTGCTTTAGGGTCACCATGAGTTGGAAAATACTTGAAAGCATGCAACAACAACAAGCATTAAGCGCTGCTCCCAAACCATAATGTAATTCAGTTCCTTTCATTAACACAATCTCAGCGAGAATGGTGCTCATGCTATAGTCTCCTATTTTTTTTCAGCATGACTGTAGCTTCTCCTCAAGAGCCTGTATTTCTTGCTCTTCGACATCTGCAAAGCCCCCCCCCCCCATTATCATCTTGTTTTTCCAACTTCATATCTTATTTCTTCTGTTGTTGCTCTTGTCCTTATTGGGCTCTTTGCCAAAATCTTTAAATGAAGAACTTGATACAATCTAAACAAATAGATTTTGTGATGATTCTTGCACAGGCCTCTTTAGAAATGGGTTGCTGCAAAGTTGTTAAAAACCTTCCTCTGCTTAAAATACTTGTATAGAGAACAACAAAAAATGAGCTTGTTTTCTATCCTTTTGGTATTTAGGGAAAAATTACATGAATGATAAAGTAGGTTGTATTTATAGATACTTTTTGTGTGTCTTCTATAAATACAGTGGATAACTACTGGGTTTGAGATGAGCCATGGTTTCTAAAGTATGTAGAAAGTGCTAAGCAACTATAAAAATTGCAAATGTTCCATAGCAACTCTGCTTCCAACTTTCTTCTAATAATAATAATGAAGGTGGGACTGGGAATGAAAGTCACCAGCTGCATTGTAATAATAGTAAAATAGGTTGTAGATGTGATATGTTGTTATATTCAGTGAAGGGGAATTTTAAAATAATTCTAGTATCTGGTATCTTACTAGATCATTTTGATACTGTACATCTATGATATATTCAGTAACTAAAGCAACTGTGGAAAGCTAGAAGGGCACATTTGGCCCCCAGGAGACCTTGAAGGCCCACACCTGTACCACAACTGCTCTCTCAATTTTTTCTGTCACAAAATGCTCTCTATGGGACACTGGGACATTATCAGCAAGTTCTGAGGCCTTCATCAGTCTGTACGGGACATTGTGCCCCCCCCCCCAAATGTTTTTCACAAAATTTCCAAAAATTAATTTTGTCCCATAGCAATCTGGTGGGGCTCCAGATGGAAATGTCCTCATTTAGGGCATTTTGAAGCAAAACAAGAGTGTTTTTTAAGGCTGGGGGACACAAAAATGAGCACGTGGCCAATGGCTCTCACTTTGCCCACCCCTGATCTAAAGATAATAATAATACTAATAAATATTTATTTATATCCCACCCCTCTGGGTAAGCAATTGGGGTGGGGTACAACATTTAAAAGCAATTACAATTAAAATATAAGATATATTCAGCACACAGAGATCGATCTTTTTCATCTTCAGCAACTGAAGAAAGTGGAAGTCAACATATTTTACTTATGTTAATTTTTTCAATTTTGTTTTTTAATCACTTCAATAAACAAAAATATATATCCAGATGAGTTTTTTCTTCAAATCTAAAATTTCAGGGATGTGGTGGCTTAGTGGTGAAGATGCCAGTTCTGCTAATCGTGAAGTTGGAAAGCTGGCAGTTTGAGGCCCAAGTGCTGCATGATGAAGTGTGCTCCCATCACTAGTTCCAGCTTCTGCCAACCTAGCAGTTTGAAAGCATGCAAATGCAAGTAGATAAATAGGTTCCACCTCATTGGGAAGGAAACCGCGTTCCATGCAGTCATGCTGGCCGCATGACGAAGTTGAACAACGCTGGCTTTTTGGCTTAATAATGGAGATGGGCACTGTCCCCTACAGTCGATTACAGCTAGACATTCATGTCAAGGGAAAAACTTTACCTTTGCTTTCAAAATTTCTAGCAGAGCAGAGAATGAGACACTGAAAACCATTCACATATATAGTTCTTAGATCTGCTTTGTCGACATTGCCTTGGTAACTTTGATTTCCCCATTCCTTTGGATGTCTAACCTGTTTTTCTAAATGCTCATCTGAAGTTTTAAGTTACTTCAATGCCAGAATTTTGGAGAGTGAAGGAAAATTTCATTGGGGTGATTCTTATGGGGGGTAATGCCTTCATTTTGCCCCTCTTCCCTACAGCTACACCCTTGAGTTTGTCTCCAGTTACATAGCCTGAGTAACATCTGCAAAGGCTTAAAAAGTCACACATGCAACTTTGCTTCTAGTTCCAATTGAAACTAGTTGGAGGATAAATCCTGCAAATAGCTGGACTCTCCTAGGGCCCATTAATCTACACAATTCTAGTGCTATGATTCCACTTTTAAGTGCTATGACTGCATGTTATGGATTCCTGAGGTTTCCTGTAGTGTGGTCAAGCATTTGGGCTTCCTGGCTGAGGACCCTAAATATGCCTTCCAAAACTTCAGTCCCCAGGATCTCATAGGATAAAACCAAGGCAGTTCAAGTGGAATCATAGTTCTATAATTGTGCAGTGTGAAAAGGCCCCTGAGCTGATTATGGAGTTGCTACAGTTTATTCTTCATATAAATATATAAATTTTCCTGAACTATCCAAAACACCTATGTGGATTTTTTTTCCTTTCCTTTCCTTTCCTTTTCTTTTGTCTGCTTTGTCATGGGATTATTTATAATGTTAAACTCTCAGTTGCAGGGCTCTTTATTCCCCCCCCCCCCTCAAAAATCGCAATGACAGAACTTGAACAATTCCAGAATTCACAGAAAGGAAAAAGTGGTTCTTAGCCTTTTCTGAGACATATAGATCTCACATGAAATGATACCTAAAGGATCCAGAATTTTTACAGCAGAACATGATTTTTGCCTCACTCCTTAGTACTTCAGCAGGTGAAAATATTGGTCATTCATTTTTTTTAGGTGTGTTGGATTCATATTTAACTTGGCAATTCAGATAAGGGGGCAGATAATCGGTGGTACTGTTTTAAAGGAGTGTTTGGAACAAATAGCTTTTTCAGAGGCACCGAAAAAATAGGAATTGCTGTTTTTAAAAACTAAGCCTCAAAGCATAATGGGTGGGAAGTCTATTAACTCAGAATAAGATTATTGTATGCATCTAGGATTATACCTTAGAGGCAGAGTGGTGTAGTGATTTGAGGGTTGGACTAAGACTTCTGAGATCAGGATTTGTTTCCCCACTCAAGCTTAAAAACCCATTGGGTGAACTTGGGCAAGTCACATTCTCTCAGGCTTAGAGGATGGCAATGGCAAATCCCCTCAGGAGAAACGTGCCAAGAAAACCCTATGATAGGTTTGCCTTAGAGTCACCATAAGGGGGTCAGTGCTTCTTAAGACCTAATTACACCAGACCAATTCGGATTGAATCTAAGTGACCTTGGAACTGATTTCTGTGAATTTGGTTGTAACTGAATTCACTGAATTCTGGGGTGACTTTGGATTGGCTTTGGAATGGCTTCATAATAACAGCATTCACATGTGATAATTCAATGCGCATTCATGTGAATTCACTTGGATAGATGCAGAGTGACTCTGGATTGGGGCTGCAAAAACCCTCGTCTGATAAGGGCCTTAGAGATTCTCCCCGGATGGACTAAGCTCTCGCCGTTCTCTACTCAGAGAAGAGCATGGTTCTTTTTTCAATTAGAGATAAAGTACATATTTGATACTTACATTGAACCATGGCTAAGTCAACCCAGTTTTTTGGGGTCAATTTTTTGACTAAAATGTCTCAACTTTTACATTACTATATGCAGTACTTTGACTGTCACTCTGAATCTTAAAGGAGCATCTAAGGTGTTGAACTCATTTTGGAATCAGGTTTTAGCACGTTGGACAGCTCCTTAAAAGTTTGGCCTAAAGCCTGGAACAGATTAACCGTCCTCTTAATATAAAAACCCTAAGCCACCACTGAATGTATGCTGCTGAATATAGAGAACATAAGAGGAACATAGCTTCAGTACACAATTGTATTGCTTGGCTTAAGGTTAGACACATTAAACAAGGAGAGTTAAATCACAAAAGATGCAACAGAAACACAAAAGGCAATTGAAGAAAAAAAAAAACAGAGCCTTTAACAAACATCAGCTCATGTTATATCCAGTTTAGGAACCCAAACTTAATGTCTCCTCCTCTCATTCCTCTTTTGTTGTTCTGAGTCAAACTGGCAATCTGCCATGTGGAGTTCAGCACATGCCTTTTTGATAGTCTGTACTGCTACTAGAAAACAAGCCAAATCAAATATGGCTCTGTGAATCTGGCTGTTCAGCATGAACTATAATCTGTTCTCTTCAACAGCTGCTCAGCAGCTGTAGGAGCACTATAGTTTTTTTGCCTTGTGCTGTTGTGGGATGTAGGTTCAACAAAATGTTGCAATACATTCTTATTCCCCTGGGCTGATTTATCAGTGGATCAATGGATGTAATTGCTCCAGCTCTTTCATTGGCAGGGGGCCCAGTGTTCAAGAGAAAATGTGTTGCTTGCTGCTGCTGCTTCTTCCGCTGTCACTTCCTCCTGAATCTCCCAGTGTCTCTGTTGTCATCAGCATTTTGTGTGTTTTGAGTAACTGCGTAAAAAGCCATGGAGGCAGGCTGTCAGTGTTGGTGAACAGGGTTAAAAATGGGTTCACACAGGAAGATTTGTGCTCTAGGTTCATATATAATATGATTCATTCAGTTAATTTCTATGCTACTAAAATAAGTCACACGTGCAGAAATGAGAAGGAAGCTATTACTGCAACTACTTTAGGGTCCAAACTACCTGAATCCAGTGCTATCACACATACACACACCAACAAGAGTATTCTGGCTGTTCATGGAACAGCTAGCCAATCAGTCCTCCAGGGTTTATTTATTTATTTAGCTAATTTCTATTCCATCTTTCTTTAAGTATGGGACCAAAGGTGACTTACAACAAATGAAAACAAAATACAACTAAAACCTACTTAACACAAGATCAGTTAGCTGGTAACCAAGTTTCCAAAATACACATTGCAACTCTAGACATGACTAAATTGAAGCTACTGCACTTTGGACATGCCATATCATGATGAGCCTCACTGGAAAAGATTATAATGCTCAATAGGGTGGAAGGCAGGAGGAAAAGAGAAAGACTATATTACTGATGGGTTGACTCAGTCAAGGAAACCATATCCCTGGGTTTGCAAGAGCTTAGCTGGGCTGTTGATGATTAGCGCACTTGGAGGTTTCTTGTTCATAGATTTGCCATAAGGTGAAGCTGACTTGAAGGTATATAATAACAACAAACTCATTGACTAGTTAAAAATAAGCTGCATTGACTTCAGAGACACTTGCTCCTACGAAAGTGTGTGTAGGAGTGCAAATGTATCCCTTCTTTGTGCAGTTTAACCTATTTGGCATAAGCTTCCTACATTATTAAATATGGATTGGAAAGGTGGTATACAAGTATTATTGGCAATGATGTTTTTATTTACAAAAGGGGGAAATTAAGTCCACATTCTGCATATTGAAAACTGAATGTTTTTCAGCCCGTGGCCCGCACTCACTCAAATCACATGTAAAAACCTCAAGGAGGCCACGGCATTGTCTACTCACACCCATCTTGGCTTCCACTTTTTCTGTTTCAAAATCGCATGGCTTTGGAAAATTTGGTCCCCAATAAAATTTTGAGGAGGGTTACATTTGTTTTTTAAATACATGTTTTGTACTTATGCATACCTTGGGATTGCTCTTAGACCATATTCACCCTGTTCCCCCCCCCCCTTCCAATTTATTTGTGGCAATGTTTTAATTCAAGTTCTTCTGCCACTCAGCCACCAATAGATGATAGATAGGGATTTTGCTTCAGATGACAGATAGGGATTTGGAGTGATTGAAACAAACCTTCCCATGTATTTCCACTCAAACAACTGGTGTAAAAAAATGTAGCAACAACACAGGCAAGTGACTACAATACTGTACAGTATAATACTACATCTGTACAGCTGCATGTAAGGTATACTGGAGTCACCTGAGAAGCAGTTACAAATTATTAAAGCACATTGCATAAGGTTCTCTTCTCACCCATTAATACAAAGAACATTAACAACTCCATTATTTAAAAAGCAAACTCTAATCTGTGAATGAGACATTAGTGTGTAGCATTTTTAATGAGATTCTACATATAGAAAATTGCTGTTCGTAAGGCATAAGAATTGTTTGGTTAGATTATTTATATTGGATCATCGTTCTACATGAGTCTAAAGGACAGGTTCATCTAGAGTAGACTCTCATTCTGGATCCTTTATTACATCTTATATAAGTGGTCTATGAGTAACTCTGATCACTTTTTGATACTGTAGTTGTGTATCACATTTTACCTAATAAACAGGGTTTGCTTTCTTGTGATTGTGAAAGGGGTTACTCTCCACCCTTTTTGAAGTGGACAGAGTCCATTAACGCAATTACTTTTCAGAGAGAAAGCCATGTCAGTCTTTTTATGATTACTGTAGTTCACATTGTACAATGTCATGGAAAGGAGGAAGAGGGCTTTCAGCAAGATTTTATTTTTCTAGACTGCAACCTTGGCTGTCATGAATTCATTTCTGCCAGACTCAACAGCTGTTTGATTAAATGTCCGTCTGCAGTCCTAGCATGCCATATACCCTGCAGCTGTCCAAATTTGGCATTGACAGTTTCAGTTAATCCTCTCTCCTCCCATTTTTTCAGCTGCTTTCAAAATGTCCCTGTTTTTCTATCCTCCCTCCCCCCCCCCTTCCTCCTTTGTCCTGGCTTCAATTGCTGAGAGCTGAGTTCAAAATGCAAAAGTAGTTTGCACTCGATTAACTCAGTATGGTGAAGAGGAGAGGAGGGGAAGAGTCTTGCTCTGCTCAGTAGTCTCAGTCAAAAGCAAACTGCTGTAGCCTCTCCTAGTTTGTGTTTTCTAACTCATTAATATGTTTTGCCATCTTAATCACAGTCTGATATTGTTTGGCCACATCTTTTCATATGTGATATATTGCATGGTATGGTACAAGGGATTTTGTCTTCTGGCAATCACTTGTTGGAGGGAGGGAAGGTTGCTTCACTAAAGGGATTTTCTTTAATTCTGGATGCTATTTTTCAATCCCTCCACTTCATTCATCAAATCAGGTCAGCTATTGTGCTCTACGGCTTTCCTTTGAGTGTTTTTGCATTTATCTATAGATTGGGTAAAATGAATTGTGTTAACACAGCCTGAAACTTTTACATTATGCTGCAATAACGGAGTGAAAATTTAGTATTGATCATATATCCTGAGTAATTATTTAGCTCCTTCTGTAATTATTGAATTAATGAATTGGACCCAGACTTAGTCATATTTAGGGCAGGCCACTGAAATCAGCAGAACTCAAGTGATGGCTAGCTTAAGTCCCATTAATTTAAATGGAGCTACTTTAAAATATGATTATGGTATATTTAAGTGCATCTGAAGGTATTAGATATGAGAGACTAGCAATGTTTTCTTTTGTGCCAGGGACCATCACCATATTTGTGTCCATTGGCTCACCAGGGCTGAGTAGCCAATTGCCTGGGTGCCAGCACCAGTCCAGGGACCACCAGCTTGAGTAACATTGCTCTAAGTATGATAAGGTCTGGGTCTGTCCCAATACAAAGTTTTACAAAATGTGCTAAAGCATTGCAGACCACCACTGTAAAGCCAATATCATCTTAAAGTGAATCACAGCCTCCCCTCCCCCCCCCCCACTTGTCAGTGCATATAAAACCCTAAAAACGTATTTACGCTTCCATTTATTAAGTGTGCAGTAGTGCTTGGCTTGGCTTAAAAATTATGCAAATCTAAAAAAAATTAAAAATTTGTCAAAATATGACATTGAGACACAAAATGAACAATTGCTGTAAACAGACTGAGTGTGGGTAACAAAATGTACAGAGTAATTGGAAAAAACGCCATATTAGTGAAGTATCATAAAGCAAAGTAAGCCTGTGTATACATACTTTTGTCACTTTTTTAAATGAATTTGTACCCCCCCCCCTCCTTATTTTATTTTAAAATAATTTGTATCCCACCTCTCAGAATAAGTCCTTCTAAGGTAGGTCACTGAGAAAGAAAGAAAAAACAGTTTTATTTGATTAAAAAAACACGGTAGAAACAGGAAAGTGAAATGTAACATTTATCAGACCACATTTAAAAAGCTGACAAAAGCTGGCTTGATGTAAAGCATTTGGGTGTGTACTTCAGAGTTAGGGATCCAACACTTAGGAGGCCCTGTTTCTAGTGTTTTCTGATTTCCTTTTCAGCATTTCTTGGACTGCATCCAAGGAAATTCATTACATCTCATCATGTTTCATGTAAATGTCTCTTCCCCTTGATCCGAAGCCCTTTAAACCCTCGGAAGTTATCCTCCTTTAGCAAAGCTTATCATTCTGACTGTGTAGCAATGTTGTCAGATTGCTGGAGACATACGTTTTTGAATGTTTTTAGAATTATTCTGACATAAACCTGATCTTCATCTTTTGCATTCACTCTTAGGGATTTCCTTTGATCACCAAGAATGCTACTGGAATACACTTGGGAACACGATGACTTTTGCCTTTCTCGCCCATGTCTTCCTGTTCCTTTGATCGTTTTGCAATCAGATTAATTCCAAAGAAACTCTTTCCAAAATCATGACTGAAGAAAAGAATCTTGGTGTATCTCAGAAAGTCTTATCACCTTCAAGAAGTACCAGCAGCTGCTCTTCTAAGCAGGGAAGTAGACAGGTAAATATAACGGTTTACTAATCTTTCTCTCAGTTTTAGTAAATTAGTTAAACATACTAATCTGTGGAAACTATGAACTATAGATATGTTATTGACATCTTACTTTGTGCCTGTTTATCTTTTTCGTCGTTTCTTGATTTCCAGGGGATTTATTCATGTGACCAAATAAATGTGTTGAGTAGATCTGTGGGGGAGTTGGCTTCTCACCATTTGTCCAGTGTGCATCCTGGTCTTCAATAGCTTTGGATTGGCACATCTAGGATTCTATCAATTTATAGTAATAATATTCATTCTTAGATGAGCCTCTGCTGGAAATAAATCTTCTTTTTCTGTGTGGATGATTTTGAAGTACTGCACTTTGGTGTTTTGTAAGTAGAGTGGGAGATTTCACAAGATATGTTTACAGTACATCTGCTTGCATGTGTGTGTGTGTTAAACAGTGAGTCTCAAATGTGGGTCTCCAAATGTTTTAGACTAAAATTCCCATCATCCCTCCCATTGCCCATGCCTGTTGAGGTTGATGGGACTTGTAGTCCATCAACATGTGGCAGATAAATAGTGGGAACCACAAGTTTAGCGGTCACAACATTATGTAATACTGTATGAATAATGTTGAAAGTGTTGCCACTATAGCAGTTTCACTAGAGCATCGGATGGGAAAGACTGGTTTTTAAACTCTCATTTAAAAATAGGTACTGTATTTCAATAAGGTTACAGTAGGATTTTTTTTTTAAAAAAAAACAACCCAAATTTGAGATTGACCAAGCAGTATGGGATAACTGAGTAAAAGTTTGAATAAGGCATGGGAGAAGATTATTAGATGTCTGTGATTTAGAATCAAATCTGAACAAGAACACTTCCCTTCAAATGCATGCTACTTTTAACTTCAGATCACTCGAGGATGATAATAAGCATGATGCCTTTCATTTTCCTCTGAATTGTTGATGGCTATTTGCCACCCCACCCCTCACTTCTTTTCAGCATACACTAGACTTTCTTCTGTCTTATTATTTGGGAGACATGTCAGGAACAATTTCCCACTTTTTCACACTGTCTGTGCCGTTGATCAGATTAAGTAAATCAGATTAAGAGATGGTTTGTACAGCTTCAGGGGACAAAAGGCTGTGAGCAGAAATCTTGCATATGTCTTCAGATGCATTGATTTCAGGCACTGGGGCCACAGTGTAGCTTTCTGCCAGAACATATATTTGCAAAATACATCTGGGTAGAGACAGATTATGGCAAACCTGTTACATTTCCTAGTCCCTTTCCTCTATACAAAGGTAGCATTACAGGATTATTGTAGAGTATGGCTATGTTCTTGGCCCCACTTGCTCCTCTGGAGTGTCCTCTTTGGTTCTGTCTCCAGGCACCCACAAGTTTAACATAAGCATCAGAAGAATTCAAAAACATAGCTGTGTTAGTTTAGTTTAAATCAGAATGTAAAGGGGCATTGTAGCACCTTTGAGGCTAATTATGAGAAAGGAAGATGTTGTAGCATAAGCTTTCATAGACTTCTACCTGCTTCCTCAGATGAATCAGTAATGAGGAAGTGTATGTGTGGAACATATTTCGTAGGTTTCCACATCAGCTACATCAGGGAAGGCAAAATGTGATCCACAGGCTCTATGTCCCTCTGGGGGAAGGAGCAGGCTAAAAAAATGACGTGAAAGTAGACCATAAGTAGACCAGATTTTGGTCCCCCAGATGTTTCAGACTTCAGCTCCCAGAATTCCTTACTGTTGGCCAAGCTGGCTGGGACTTCTGAAAAACTGAAGTTCAAAACACCTGGAGGACCAAAGTTTGGGAACCATTGCCATAAAGTGAGCATGAATCAATGTGGCAGTTAAAAAGCCAATGTGATTGTAGCCTGCATCAATAGGAGTATAGTGTCTAGCTCAAGGGAAGTAATAGTACTACTCTATTCTGCTTTACTAAAATTCAAGAAAAGGGACCTCGGACTCAGACACCTGAGTGCACTGTAGATTATGATAATTTCTTTGTTTTACTGAGTGCAACATAATGTGGAATCAGCATGGTAAAGAAAGGCGGTATAAAGGAAGAACACTTACTTCTTAAGAGTACTGTTAAGAGTTGTAATTCAATAGGGCATTTCCCCCAAGCATAAACCTGTGGTCTTCCCATGATGTGGGTTGTTTGTTAACTTGAAATCATAGTTCTGCTGTATTTATATACAAAGAAAGGATTTATGTAATAGGAAAGAAGGGGTGACAGAATGAAGCTGGCAAGGGCTTCTTTACTTTTCGTATCTATTTAAAAGGGAATATCAGGAAGTGTTGCTTGTCATATAACCAGATATGAAGTGCTGAAATGCCCTCTTCTACACAACCATTAGTGGTACAGGAACCCTCCCAGTTTTCACTTTGGCAACCCTGAATCCTATTTGACAACTTTTCTGTCATATTGCCTATTTTTACAAAAACAAGTCATTTTTTTATAGACTGAATAATGTGCTTTTCATCTACGTATATTTAATAACACTGGGTTGTAACCATTATCCTTTCAGGAGAAATTGCTCTCTTTTTTCCACAGTAGGTGCTGGAGAATGAGAGTCTTGTTTATTTTAATTTCATAATTGTTTGTGTTGCTGTGGGCATAGGGGCCCATTGCAGCTACATAATTTCCTTGTGCCTTACTGCTGAGCTACAGAAGACAAACTGGCATCTCTTTATCAAGTTTATTTTCCTAAGCAAGCAATGTTAAAAACTGAAGCTATACATAAATGAAGAACATATATCAATGACAGAGGTTACATTATTAAGAATCTCTTAAAATCAAGTGCAGTGCAAGAGGGACAATGTAGTAAGTGCTCTGATGGGAGTAAAATGAATAATGGAAATTTATAATGGTTCGTGCCAGTTTTGTGAACCATAACAAATGGCTTAGTTGATGCAGCTGATGCAAAAACCCTATCCTCTTCCACAAAGCATCTTTCTATTTTTGGCACTCACAAATATTTCCTACAACCAAGGCATTTTATTTGAGACAAAAGTCTGGGGCTGGCATGTGATCTGTTCAAGGAGCTATAAGAACAAGTATCAGTCTGAGGGCTCTTCTAGCTCACTTTTTCATTTCTTTCTGCCTAAAATAAAATAAGGCTTCTGGGAGTTTCTAGTATGCTGTGTAGTGGAAAATTTAGTGGCCTGGAATGTATTACATATAATGTCAGTTTAACAGCCAAGGCTTCCAGCAATAGATCATAAGGCCATAATTGCCTTCCTTGATCAGTCCAAAGTTGACGTAGTCCACAGTGAACATCATGTTTTTTGTGTTAGGAGATTCTGTGAGGACATGGTTGGATCTCAGAAGCTTGTATTTAGAGGAATGCTGTGTTTGTACATGAAATTTCAAATTTAAGTGTAAGACAAACAAGTTGGCATATTCTTCATTCATTTTTCCAGACCATTGTTCTTCTACAAAGCATTCTGCAGATAACCATGCTGGCTGGTAATATATGGAACTGGAGCCCAGCTCATTTGGAGATTGATGGTTTGGAGTAAGGTGGTGTACAGGACCATAATCCCCAATTTTAAGGGCTGGAGATCACATAGTCCTCTGAATGTTGGACAGCAACTTCTACTATCTCTTATTATTGGCTGTTGTAGCTAATTGACAAATATTGAAGGTGTGATCCTATCTATAACTTACTTGAACATAAACCCCCATTTAACTCAATAGGACTTAGTTGTGTAGGATTAAGCTTCAAATTGAGGTGCATCTGTGTTGTAGAAATGCTGTGAACAAATCTTGCCAACCAAACCCTGTGATAGGATCACCATAGGGTAGCCATAAGCTGAACATGGATTGAGAGCACATAACAGTAACACCCATCACAAATGTACACACACGATTACACATTCACAGAATTGATGGTTCAACGCTAAAACAGGGGATTTGTGTTCCTGTTGGATATAATTTGTTGAAAAGGGTTCAAGAATTACAAGATGCAGAAATAAATTATTGTTATACTTGGACGAAACACAAATAAATGCCTATGGACTCCCAGAGTTCCAATAAACCCAGGGGAAAAACTTTTGAAGCAGCCCACTGGCATGGAAGGAACAAGCCAGCAGTCTGGGTAGGAACAAGTAAAAGACATGTTATGCTTGGCCATGAATCAAAAATAGCCTTGCCAACTGGGAAAGCATTATGTTATTTGGGCTGGCAACCAAACACAACCATACTTGGTTGTTCAGCAATGCAAAACAGAAGCCAGTCTGAAAAAAGAGATTTGTGATAATGAGGAGCCCAATCATTATCAGAGCCTTCTTGCCAGACAAGTATTAAATGTGGGAGGAGATTACAGTTATATTTTAATGAGGCTCATCATCAAAGAGATGACAAGATAGCAACGGTCCAATGAGATAACCAGTTGAGTAGAAGCATGAACCTTTGAGATGCTTCTGAGCAAAGGTTATAAAAGCCTAAAGCACCATGAGGTTGCTCTTTCTAAACAGACCATGAGGAGCTTCTAAGAAAGGATCACCTGGAGCAAGAGCTCTGATTTGGGCAGGCTGGTAGAAGCTAGGCAATGGAGCCAGACTCCCAGCTGCCATGAATATCAAGGGCTACAAATCCCATCTGATCTGTGAGTAGAATTAGGAGAATGTATTAGCTAGTGGGAAGCTGTGGCTCAATGGTTAAGATGCTGACTCTGACGAATGCTAGATCTGCAGGTCGGCAGTTTGAGGCCCAAGCACCATGTGACAGAGTGAGCTCCCATCACTAGTCCCAGCTTCTGCAATCCAGCAGTTTGAAAGCATGTAAAAGTGCAAGTAGATAAATAGGTACCACTTTGTTGAGAAAGTAACAGCCACATAATAATAATAAAATAAAATAAAACATTTATACCCTGGTTTTTGTTAAGACAATTAAAGTAGCATACAATATTAAAATAATACAACCATATATACAATTTATCCCCCCTTAAAAAGAAATTATACAATGTAAGATTAAAATTACATAAACCATTAAAAGCTAATAACGGTGGGCAGAGTCATCACATATATGTGGGAGAATCACCACATGGCTGAGTAATTTATTCTGGTAAGGCCTGCCAGAAGAGATCCGTCTTGACAGCTTTCTTGAAGTTGTCTAAGTTGGTAATTTGATGGATCTTGGCTGGCAGGCGATTCCACAGACTGAGAGTGGTTGCAGAAAAGGTCCTCTAGGTCACAGTCAGTCTGTTTTTTATAGGCTCCAATAAATTCCTCCCAGAGGACCTGAGTGTACGGGGCAGATTATATGGAAATAGGCCATGACCATGGAGTTATCTTTGACAACATTGGCTCTTTGGCTCAGTAATGGAGATGAGCACTGGCCCCTACAGTTTGACATGACTTGACAACCTTTTCAAAGGGGAAACTTTTACATTTTATTAGCTAGTCATGTCAGGCCTTTTAAAAATTTGGCTGAAAGGATTTAATCTGTAATTTGTAATTCCTAATTGATGCCGGAAGCACAAGATGGTTCTTCATGTAAAGAGATACACTGTTGCTATGAAGATTCCTTACTTAGAATAAAGCCCTTCTCTTTAGAAGTTCTGTGTCTCTCTGACACTCCTTTTTCACATGCCTTAAGTTTGGCCTAGCTCTTCCACAGGACTGGGAAAGGTGTCTGTGCCAGTGGAATCCAAGCAACGTCCCATTGAGTTGCTAGATAAGAAGAATTCAAATCAACAGGTGGTGGTAGCAAGTTAATTGGATAAGAAGGGTGGTCTCAAAGGTGGTCTCGGGCAAGAGCAGGAGTGAAACCCAGAGAACCTTCACAGGGATAAAGAGAACTTCCATTCTTAAAATATCTGTATTGACTGCTCCTATAATCTCTATTTATTTATTTATTTATTTCACTACCTTTTCTCCTAGAGTGGGACCGAAGGCAGCTTACAGATAAATTACAGATAAAATGGGTTAAAAACTTAGCAGTGCAATTTTAAAAGTAATTAAAATAATTTCATTTAAACTGTATAAAATTATGTTAAAAATACAAAAATTAAAAACATGAACAGAGCACACACCCCAATAAGAAGCCTCCTGAGAATGACTACATATTAAAACAAACTAACAAAAATTACCTGCTGACAAAAATAAAATAAAATCATAGAATCATACAATTGTAGAGTTGAAAGAGACCACAAGGGCCATCCAGTCCAACCCCTTGCCATGCAGGAACTCTCAATCAAAGCATCCCCAACAGATGCCCATCCAAATGGGGTGGGAGGAGCAGCCACCAAGAATGCTGTGTCTCGTGTTCTCACCAAGTGAGCCTGTGGTGGCAGTGGGACCAACAGAAAGCCTTTTCCTGATGATCTTAAAAGCTCAAGCAGATTCGGATAGGGAGATGCAGTCTTTCAGATAGCCTGGACCCAAGCCAAATAGGGCTTTTATAGATCATAACTAGCACTTGGAATTGTGCCCAGA
This sequence comes from Urosaurus nigricauda, assembly GCA_034509955.1. Lineage (NCBI taxonomy): Eukaryota > Metazoa > Chordata > Lepidosauria > Squamata > Phrynosomatidae > Urosaurus > Urosaurus nigricauda. The sequence goes on from JAOEGL010000006.1 coordinate 87,615,940, forward strand.
AATGAACCAGTAGCCAGTGAAGATCCTTTAACAAGAGACAGCTTCACATTGAATGTGTTAACCATAGTCCAAATGGGATGTAATCAAAGCATGTGTTACTATATAGACAGATTTAATGTGACATGATACTTCCACTGCAGAAAGGTGGTAGGGTGCTACATCATTTTCATTTTAATTAGTTTTAATTTGTTTAATTAAAAGGCTTCTTGGTTAAAATGCAAATTTTCAGCATTCACATAAATTCTCTTTCACCTGTAACTATCTCCCTGTAGCAATTAGTCAAAGTAAAGGCCAAAACATTCCTCTAAAGCAGACATGTTCAGCCTACCACCCCAGACATTCCCCAGACCTCCCAGACTGTGCAGAAAACCATTTGTAGGAAATTGTGGGAGCTTTGGTCCAGCACATCTGGAGGCCCACAGGCTATGAAAGGTTGATGAAAAACAGAAGATGGCAACTCTGGCCCAGGTATTTGTAGCTTATAAATCCCAACTGCCCTAACTAGTATAGACAAGGATAAGCAGTGCTGGGAATTGCAGTCCTAAACATCAGGGCCATATCTACCCGCCTTGATCTAAAAGATGCTTATTTCTCACAGCTGCTTCTCACACTTTTATTTTGATGGTGTTACAGTTATCTGATATTTATGCCTTCAGGCCAACTGAGAATGCTATACATGCATTGATATTGTCACTTTCTCCAGCAAATTACCCTTCTGTGGATTTCACTGAGGAAAGCAATTATTTAAATGTACATAAACTATTCTCAGTGGATGTTTTCGTGTATGAGTTCTGCTTTCTGTACCAGGTTATAAAAATATATAATGAGAAGTAGTTCTCCAATAACAGATTTATGATGTAGAAACATTCCAGCTGTTTATGCTCTATTTTCTCCCCATTAATTTGGGCAGTATTTCTGACTAGTCATGGAAAACATGTGAAAGAAAGTAGAAGAAACCTGCCGTCGTATTTTGTTATGGCCTAACTTTGCTCACCTTTTTCCAGAGGATTCAAGAGAAATGCCGGAGCTTGGGAAAGTTGCTTTTTGGACTACAGTTCCCAACATCCCATAGCTGATACGGCCTTTCTACCAATGCAGGGTCAGTTACCATTGCATTTGGCCAAGAAGAATTAAAACCTTAAATTTATCAAAAAAAAAAATTACTCCAGTGTTCCTAGTAGCAATGAAGGCCTTGTGAACATGCTCACAGTGGTCCATAATACTTCCAGCAGACTTTTCCTGCTGCAGGTTTATCTTCTACTTTGCAAAGACATGTTTAAGTGAGATGTGGATGATGGATATTAGTGCTGAGATCAACCATGTTGTGTGAGAGAAAGTGTTTTCAAAACCTTTCATTTCTGAAATTCAGTCTTGTGTTTCTTCTGCATTTCCCTCTCTTTCTCTGTTCATGGACTCAGTCTCCTTGTCAAATACCTGCTCAGCAAAATTTTTCCTGAATCATCATAACCTTACCTCAGCTGTTGTCCCACTTCTACCTTATTTTTTATATTCTATCTTTGATCTTCAGTTTCTTCCTTCACACATGTCTTCTTCCCAATCATAGGATATAAGCTTTCCACATAGTTGAAGCTGTATCACTTCTGTAGTTCTTCATATCCCATTAGATAGAGTAAGGCGATGACAGCTGATCTGGTGTGTCATGAAAGGACAACTGTTACTTATATAATTTTTTGTTATTGCGATTGTGATGGTGAGTTCTTATGAGAGTTGTAATCCAAAACATCTGGAGTGCCACAATTTATCCACTCCTGCTTTAATATAAATGTAATAAGGGCAACACAGTTGGTTTTCCCCAAAAGCTTATAGCACTCTGGAAAGCGGCTCATAAGTGCAAATAATGTGGTAGAGCACACTAGAAGCAGAATATTCTACTTTAAAAAAACTTTTGTATTCTTTTAAAATAATTACCGTTTCCCCGATATAAGGCCTCCCCCGAAAGTAAGACCTAGCAAAGTTTTGTACTGTATATAAATATATATACAGTATATAATAAATGTTCATTTTTTTGTTCAACAATAAATGTGAATTCTTCTTCATGGAAAAATAAGACATCCTCTGAAAATAAGAGATAGCACATCTTTAGGAGCAAAAATTAATATAAGACACTGTCTTATTTTCAGGGAAACACGGTATATACTGTTTAAATGTCATGGTTTTAATTGTTTTTAAAATTAATTTTCAGGTTTTGATTGATTCCTTTTATTAGCTGCTGTGTATCCCTGTCTGGGAGAAACATGGCAAAGAAATAAAATTAGTTAATTAATACCATAGAGGAACCTTAGTATAGCACTTGGATGATTTTCTCCTTCAGGTTCCATCCCTGACCAGTCTTAGATACTTAGCTTGACTATTCTTGCCTGCTATGAACTTGGACAGTGGGGAAGAAGACATTTTCTCCTCCACTTCAGGTGGAATGTATATTAGGCCACCAATATGTCTTAGCATATATACACTTCTGTAAGTCAAAAAAAAATTATGAAGGCTGAACCAATGACTGAAACTCTGAAGCAAAAAGACTCAGAGTCCCTTTTGCCGTGCTCACCCATGCACACACTGAGGGAGCCTCCAAGTTTTACCTTTGACTTATCCACAGCTCATGGCATATAAAATCCATAATTTTGTCCCCAAAACCTGCCCTTGACTTACACATGAAGTTGACTTATAGTTGAGTATATATGGTACCTTGTGTGTGAATGTGCATTCAAGTTGCCTGTTGACCTATGGCGGCCCCATGAATTGCATAGGGTTTTTCTTAGGCAATGAATATTCAGATGTGATTTTGCCAGTTCCTTCCTCTGAAATATAGTCCACAGCACCTGGTATTTATTAGCTGATTCCCATCCAAGTACTAACCAGGACTGGCCTTGGTTAGCTTCCAAGATCAAATAGGATCTGGTGCCTTTGGAGTATTTAGGCCCTGACTCTACCTTAATGATAGTAAATCAAAAAAAATTTAGGAAGTTATAGGCTGTTAAGCTTTTCCCTATTTACTGCTTCAACAAACTGCAGGAAGCTCATGGCAGTGGTGGGGTGGGGTTGCACAGAGTAAGTTCTGAATTGCAAATAGATATTGAAAAGAGGATTTTCTCACAACAAGAAAAATACTGATTCATTCCTACCTACAAGAATGAAATGTATGAAGATTTACACCCCTGCTCTGAGCTGGATATTTAAATGATTTGAATTGTTTCTATTGAATAATTGTTGTTCTAGTCCAGGGGCAAGGATCTCTCAACCTATAGTTCATATACTGCTCTTACATTCTCCACCCCACCTCTGAAATCAATTTTTAACACAGTTTGGACAAACCCCAGGCCATCCAGTCCAACCCTACCCAGAAACAGCCCCAAATCACTCTGCAGGTCACCTGGAAGTGATTTATAGATCCTGGAACTCCATTTGTGGTTTTTAAACATAGCAGGCATGTAGAAATGGCTCTCTGGCCTTAGAATATGTTCTCCCTTGATTTATCTCAGGATAAATTCTATGTTCATTGCTTGGCCTTTGGGGCTGGTTTGTCATGTTTTTGCTTTTCATTTGTTGTTCCAGTCATCTAGTCTAGATAACATAATTAGATTACAGGGCTTTCTCAAAAGCAAGCTTTTGAAGCTAACATTCTCCCAGTGTCCCTAATGTTAAAAGATTAGTGTTAGATTGCAGGGCATGACAATTTCAGCCTCCACCTTACTAAAAATGCCATGTACAGTGCTCTCCCCTCCCTGCTTTTAAACATTGTGTTTTAAAATTAAAACTCATCATGAGAAGGAGAGATACTTCATTTTCTATTCTTATGCCATCAATGAGTAAGTTGAAAACAGAGTATTGAAAAAGGATTTCTGCAAAATGTTACACAAAATGTTACCCTCCTGAATCTTATCTGAGATCTGTTAGCCAGACTGCATGACAGTGAAGATACATACCCCAATTAACAAAGCCGCTTACAAAGAAGCTTATTTTTACAAAGTCCTTTTACTAGAGCCCAGTCCCACTTGTCTTCTGTCTAGCTGGAAGAGTTTTTTAAATTTATTTTTGTACAGCATTGGCATTGGGAGGATGGTAAAGGAAGGCTGGATGGAGAAAGATAGGATTTCAGTGTTGGATTTGAGCAGTGCGTTTGCAGTAAATGATGCAATGAAGCTTAATCTGGGAAAGAATGAGATACTGCTCTAGGTGATCCTATTTCCAATGTATGTTTATATATAACATACAAGATAGATACGGTAGCTGCATCCCAAGTAATTTACTACACTTGTGTCAAGAGCAAAACAGACAGATAAAAGGAAAACCAACTAGCCTGTCTCACCAGCTTACCTTGGCATGTGGGAAAAGCATAGCTCCAATGTTTCTCCACCAAAAAGGAAATGATAAAAAAAGTGGTCTGTTGAAAGAAAAAAATCATCTGGGGATGAATTTTGAAAGAAGCTTTTAAGTGGTTGCTAGAAGATTCAAAATATTTTTAATTATGTATGCAAGGATTACCTGACATGGTTATTTAATTTCTTATGTGTGTAATGTTGGTTTCAAGATAAAAAGTTTGCTTTGAGGTGTACCTGTAATATGTTATTTTAGCTTGCTTCTTCAAGTAGCTATACTCAGAATTTCCGCAGGTCAAGGCCAAGACCTGGGCAGGACCAAGTCTAAGACTCACATTTACCTCTTTCTGGTCCTCTTAAAAGAAAAAGAAGGAGATGCAAATATCAACTATGGTATGTTACAAAAGGCAGGAATAGCAATGGATGGGAAATTAACAAAGGGAACCACAACAACAGATGCAAGGGAATGAATTACCTTGTTACTTTTTGTCCTAATTTGAAATAGCAAAATGGATAGAGGGATATTTTGGTCATATAAGGAGACTTCACAGAGGTAAACGTACTCCCTACCTCCACATGCTCCACTTGAGTCCTTCAATTTGGGATTGTATCTTAATGTTGCTCACAAGAGCATTATAATGGGAATGGAAGAGAGAGGAGGCCTCACTTTGAAACAGGCAGTAGCAGAAGGGATAAGTAGGTTTGCTCCAAGTGGATTAATGGTCTTTATGATAGGACTGGCTAAAGTGAAAGGAGCTCTTTCATAGATTTTTATAGATTTTAGGCAATGTGTAGAATACTGGCGTATAAGGTTTCATGTTCAGTCATGGAGACGCATGCACCTTTTCTGAGTTAAATCAAGTATTTAAAAAGTTACATGGTCTAATTTTAGATGTTGGAATACTTTTAGGGAGGGGATCTGTGTTACCAATTCTCATTTTGCAAAAATAAAAAGAACGTAAATGTGTACTCATATGTACATATACATAATTAATGTCTAATTAACAAATTGTAAGCCGCTCTGATAGCCTTGGCTGAAGAACGGGGCATAAATAAAAAATATTATTATTAATTAATTTATTATTATTATTATTACTTCCTACACATGGGTGGGGGCAGGGGAGAGAAAGTGGTTCAACAACTTCTTCAACTTCTTGAAAAACATTGTTATTTAATTTCATAGTTATTAAATACTTTGCAACATTAGATCCGTTTTAAAAAATAAAGGAATAGGTTGTTGAGAGGATTTATCTTTATCCTTGTAGTCCCAGTATCAAAGCTGGTGTCTGTTTTTGTCTGATAAGCATGGTTTTCCCCCCATATCTCATGATAAAGATTTGCTGCATTTCTCAAATTATTGCCTCAAGCATCTCCTTGCATCTAAAAAAGAGTGTTTCTTTGACCAGATAATCACTTAGTATGGAAGTCTACATCTTCTCATGTGCTACCTCAGAACATTATAAAGATGCAACCTTCCTGTGAATATTGTACAATTAAATCTTGTTCAATTATCCCCATGCTCCAAATTGTCTGATAACCCATTTCCCCACATACTGCTTTTGCATGATTAGAAGGATGATGGATACATAGGAGAAAAAAGATATAGGGAACACTGATTTGTTTGAATGGATTTGCTTCTTTCACACTCTTCCTTATTTTGCCCATTTGGTTTATACTACGTATACCTAATAAATAAACACAGATACAAAAATAATTTCCTTTCGCTTAATTTATTCAGCAGTTCTCCTGCAAACCTATGAAATAAAAGAAGAAGGTATTTTATTAGACCTCAACTTGGACTAGAAGATACAAAGGATCTTCCAGATTCAAAATGTGTAATATGGAAAAAATACTGGTGAAATTTCAAGGGGCAGTTTTAGTATGGTAGTTAAAATATGTGAATATAAATGGCATAGTAAAAAGGTAAGGGTAGTCCTTTGACATGAATGTCTAGTTGTAACCGACTGTAGGGGGTGGTGCTCATCTCTGTTACTAATCCGAAGAGCCAGCGTTGTCCGAGGACTATGGTGATCATATGGCCAACATGACTGCACTGAACTCTGCTTCCTTCCCACCACAGTGGTACCTATTTATCTACTTGCATTTGCATGCTTTCAAACTGCTAGGTTGGCAGAAGCTGGGGCTAGCGACAGGAGCTCACCCCATCATGTACCACTTAGGTCTCGAATTGCTTTCCGATCTTCCAATTGTCAGAATTGGCATCTTAACTACTAAGCCACCACATCCCTTATTGTTTGCATATTGTTGTGGAATTGAAACAAGTAAAAATTCCTATGTAAACAATTGGTATATTTGAGATCAAATATATTCCATTCATTATAGTATTTCATAGATTCTGGGGACAGCAAAGATCAAACATATTGGAAGGTATGATGTGATATGAGTAAAGATCAAAGGTATTGCCAGATAAAGTGCAGTTGGATGTTTATCATTGTAAGAACAAAGCTCATGTGCTCCTATTTCCCTTCATTTGATCTGGTTGAGCTCCACATATGTGCATCTAGCCAGTCTCATATCATTTTGAGTTTTAGCTGTTTATATACTATTCCTTCAAGCTTGAACAAATCATCAGTATTCTTCCTTAGGGATTAAGTCTTACTTCCATTTTTTATACATACATTCCCTTTTCATTTTGCTTCTTCCTTCAGTTTGCTGTGCAGCCACATTGGCTTTTTCAAATATTTCCCATTTTGTTTCTTCCATGGGATTGTTTGTGATTGTACTGTACTTTTTTTGCAACTCCTTCTTCAAGAATTCCCACCCTTGTTGGGTATCGTTTTCCTTTTGCCATGGGACTTCACACGGTTTTCCCCAAAACTTGTTAAAATCAGCTTCCCTGAAATCCAAGGTCTGAGTTTAATTATGTATACTGTTCTTTCCCCTGTTGTACGATTGTGAATTCTAGCATTACATGGTCAAGTCCCCCTAAAGTACAGATTACTTTGATTCCAGTGACCAACTCCTCCTTGTTTATTAGGATCAAATCCAGGATTGCTTATCCCTCTACCTTTTGAAATAGGAAATTGTTTGTAAGGCACACCAGGAATTTGCTGGCGAGCCTATGCTTAGCAGAGTTTGTCTCCTAGTAGATATCAGGATAATTGAAGCGCCTCATAACTACTAATTTTTGCATCTTTGATGATGGTGTTTGTTTCTGTAAAGCATAATTCACAACCTCTTCTTGGTTTGGTGTCCTGTAGTGAACTCCTAGCATAAAGTTGCACTTATTTATTTCTCCATGTATATGTACCCAAATTCTTTCAATTGCTCCACTCTAGTAACTCTCATAGATTTCTGTAGAAGTCAATTTGTTTGGGGGGTGAAACACATAAGTAAAATAAAAAGGCTTCCAGCCACTTTGAAGGTGGGGGATTTAGACGACGCATGATGTAAAACCGGGTGGAAGGCAAACTGAAGCTGGGATATTCTGACTCATGGTGGATCGTTTGCATCTTTGCACCAGCATATAAGCAGCTCAGCATGAACAAAAAGCAAAAAAGTGACTGCCAATAATACAATGGATGTAATTAAAATGTACACAAACTGGATAGTCCAAGAGGGCATAGAGTGAAGGGGGCATGTATAGGGGGCCTCCATTATTGTGCTTTCCCAATATATCACTGGGCACACCAATGCATGGAATCGGTGGCATGCATGGCATCTGGGTAGGAAGAGAGAGATAATTGGAGGTCACAGGTGGTATGTTTGTGTGATGGTGCACATGCATGGTGGGAAGGCAAAAAAAAAAATGCACAGAGCGGCTTGATGCCCCATGGTACGGACAGCCTGTGGGTGTTCGGCCCACCATGGAGTGCACCGTCCAAACAGTGGGATTTTGACCCACTTTCAGAAAATGCAGGATCGAGCTGCTTTTTTCTGGCCTTTGACATATCACTCCCCCTCCTTTTCTACCACATCTATTCTTTTTGAATAGATTATACCCTTAAATTGAAGCATGTTCTTGGCTTTTGGTACTCCTACCTGCATTGGGACCTGTTAGATAGTATCCATCAGGATGCACTGGTTAATTAATGTTAATAGGTCAGAACTGTAATAAATTCTGACTTACTATTGCATATGAATGCCCCTGTCAATATGACACTCTTTTTGTATCTGTGCTTTTCTACTGTTTTTCACCCAAAAAGTTATAATTCATTGGTCAAACCACTAAACCATGTTGACTCTTATTTCAGAAGAAGGAAGTGGCAAAAACTTCTGTGAGTACTCCCCCACAAGAAAACCCCATGAAATTCATGGGATCACCATAATTTGACAGGCAACTTGAAGGCACATAACCCACTGGGTGACCTTGGGGAAGACACATGCTGTCAACCTCAGGGGGAAATCTCCTGTGAATAAATCTTGTCAAAAAACCCTCCATGATAGGTTCACCTTAGGGTTGCCATAGGCTGGAATAGACCTGAAAGCATACGGCAAGAACAACAACAATACAAACAGTGAGAAACAACACACCACATACATTACTAAACCTTTGCCTACATCTTCCACATTTACAACAGGAATAGGGAGCTCCAAATATTGCTGGACTCTCATCAACCCCAATTAACCTGGATAAGGATGAGAAGTGTATGGAAATTATAGTTCAACAACATTTAGAGGGCTACTTGTTCTCCAGAACTGTTGAGAAGAGCCCAGCTGAACATTGTACCAGTTTTCTTTAAGGTCCCTTTAGAGCTTTATGCTTAAATATTTTAAATGAGTAAACAAAAGTGGGGGACCAAGACTCTGTGGAAGTAAATATATAGTTATGTATTGAACTCACATATTTTTCTCCTCTTTTGAAGCCGGTTTTGCATATCTGGTATCCTCAGAATTGGCTCCGAAGTAGCTCTATGAAATTAAGAGCATTGTGGAAACTCAAATCCAAATGCTTAAGTTACTAGGGTTTGGAGAATGAGGCTGTGTTTTGTTTCTTTCAAATGTTCCTTTTGAGTCAGTTGGCTTGTGTTGTAAAGAAAAATAATGTATTTTGGACCTTGTCTCCAAACAGGACAGCTGGGAAATTGTAGAAGGACTGCGGGGAGTCATGAATTACACACAGGAACCACAGAAACAGGAAGGCTACCTGCTGAAAAAAAGGAAATGGCCTCTGAAAGGATGGCACAAGGTGAGAAATAAACATTCAGCACTGGTGTTTGTTGACGTTAAAATCTGTGCTACTTGATCCAATGTCCATCTTGTAAGGTGCTGTTAAAAGAGGATTGCAGTTCTTTAAAACATAAAATACATCACATTGCCTGTGCTTCCTGACTTATGTAGCTGTCTTTCCGTTACAGAGATGCTTTTTTCTGGACAAAGGAATTCTGAAGTATGCAAAGAGTCCGGCTGATGTAAGTACTTGGAAAGCACATTCCCAAATGTTTTCATACAGATTAGCATATGACATATCATCTTTTGAGTGAAGGAAATAAGTGATGGTTTCCAGGTTAGATACCAGTGGTATGAGAAAGATGCTGTCTTTTGCCTGAACTTTTAAAAATATCTCTTCACAGATAGAGAGAGGGAAAGTTCATGGGTGTATAGACGTTGGGCTTTCGGTGATGTCTGTGAAGAAATCAACAAAATGTATAGATCTGGATACAGAAGAACATATTTATCATTTAAAGGTAATCCAATTTAAGTATTAACAAGGTATGTCGTGCAGCTGCATCATATTGCATTCAACATAGATGGGTTTGCTTGTGTTCTCAAAATCCTGTTGAATCTACTATATATGCTCAGTTCACTAGGTTTGTTAAAATACAGTATCACCTTCTAGTTTGTTAGTAGTTTGTCTTCTACATTCATCATTAGGTGACAGAAGTGTTTCTGTTGTTGTTTTTAACAACAAGATGTTTGCTTATGTTTTTGAAACTGTTGTAAAACAGATAAAAATGTGTTTGAAAAAAACACTTCAGATTTGGATCCAGATTTGGCTATAAGATTTGGCTATAAGTGTAAAAATTTCTATGGGATAATAGTTTGGAAGAAAATATATGAGCATCATGTAGATATTTAATATGTTTATAATGTTCAACATAATTCATTCATGGAATAAATTGTGTCACTGATCATTATATATCTTAGATAATAAATTAACTAAGTGTGAGTTCTGAGTGCACTTTTTGGTGAAATATGTTGATTTCACATGTTAACCTCCTGCTGTGGATTAAAAGATATGTGTGTAGTACCTTGTAGTATAATACAGTGTGCGCTATCAGAAAATTGAAACTGTGTGCAAGATATGCTTTTAATCTTCAGAATGATTATTGCAGAGTAACCTAGAAATCTTTTTGCCTTTCAGTAATATCTCAGTAGGCAGAATAAATCAAACTTTCATTCCTGATATAGCTGCTGTCCCAGGACTTTCAAAAATCTGGTTTCTAAGAAACTTACAATTAAAGGGGCCAAGCAGATGGTGAAAAGGCTGGCTTGAAGCTGCCCCTTCCAAAGACAGTTTGGGCCACGGCGAACACACGCTGCAGCTCTAATCTGCCTTTTCCCCAGCCGAAAAAGGAGCAGAAAAGATCAACTCATTTTTTGGCCAGGGAAAGGGGGCTTTTCCACCCTGCCGCAGCCCAAAGCCATCTTCCAGATGCTACAGCGGCATACAGAATCTAAACGCCACACCTCCATAGCGTCATGAAGCCACCCATGTCTGGGTGGCCACCTGACTTACAGGCGGCTTCAGAGTGGTGTGGGAGCTTCCACCATATAAACGTCACGCTCCCAAGCCACCATACGGTGGCTTTTAGAGCCAGTTTGTTGCGGCTCAAAGTCTGGCTTTAAGTGTTCAATACTGGATTTTGTGAGGTTTACTTTGAAACATGTTGATCAGAAGAGCTCTTTGGGATACAGCATGTTTTTCCTTTAGGTTTATTTTTATTAGCCAATGCGTTAGGACAGTGGTGGTCAAACTGGTATTTAGGTTGTGCTACAAATGAAGCCAGAGAATGGCATCATGGACTCAAATAAGGCTACAGTGGAACCATACCTTATAAAAAACAAAATAGGCTTTTGTGGAGCCTCAGTGGCTACATGAAGCTACTGTGGCCACATTTGAGAAAATTTGCCTTTGGATTAAATTTGAGATCCAAGTCTGTGATCATGAACCTCAGATTGGGAGATGTCCAAAACAATAGTATAATACAGTTCTGAAAGCTATGTAAATATAGGTGTTGGGAATTAGAATTATTTATTTTATTAATTTCATTTATTTATATCCCACCTTTCTCCTGATATAGGGACTGAAGGTGGCTAAAAGCACATTTAAAACAAAACAAATTAAAAGCAAGACAAAAACATGTTTAAAAGTATAAATATAACATTAAAAACCATTAAACAATTTGTAAACTTAAAAATTGTAAATATTAAAATAATAAAATATGGCCCAAAAAGGACAGGCTAAAAAGAGTGGCTTCTGGCCACTTGGGCATGATGTGCAGATGGCACATGTGGCTGAATTATCCCAAAGCCACTCCAAGGCCACCTAAGGCAGCCCGAATCTGCTGGCAAAGGGAGTGCCAAAAGTCTGCTCCTTGCCAGCAGCCCATTTGAGACCATGGCGGCAGTTGGCTTTCAGTGCAGTTTGTCCAATTGCCATGATCTCCAGCCATTTGGGGGCTGATCGAGGCTGAAGCAACCAGAGGCTACTCCAAGCCACTGGTCTGCTTCACCCTTTTATTTAAAAACTCTATACAGATCTTAAAAACTGCTCCATGCAGGCACTGAGGCACTCCAGTTACAATCTTATTGGAGCTCCTTGGACAAGTTGAAGTTTGTAAGTACTTTTAAAAGGCAGCCATATGTAGAATAGGAAGGGTACAAGGCATGTGCAACTGTTGCCAGATACAGCTTCTACAGGAAAGGGTGCAGTTGGTGCACTAACTTTAACAGTACGCTCCTGGTTAGTGAATTACTGAAACTGGCTGCATCTGCACTAAAGAAATAATCAAGTCTCACACCACTTTAACTGTCATGGCTCAGTGCTCTGGAATGCTGGAAATTGTAGTTTGTTGTGGCACCAGAGCATCTCTGACAGAGAGAGCTAGATGTCTCAAAAAACTACAGTTCACAAAAGTCCATAGCATTGAAACCATGGTAGTTAAAGTAGTGTCAAATGGATAATTTCTGCAGTGAGGCCTCTAGTCTCACAGCTGAATTCAGGAATATCACCCAAATGTGAGTCTGTGTTTTCAGGGGGAGCGTAACCCCACTCTCTTGTGGACCAGATCATAAGAATGTTTAGTTGGTCAACTAGTTTATCTTTTCTTGCTTCCTGCTTGACTGCATTTGATGTCCTCTTCTACAAAGGAGGGAGAAAACTGTAGCCTCTTGAGTCAAATCAGATTCCCCATGCCCCCTACTTAGAGTGGGCAAACTAGGAGTGCATATAGTGAGGAGACTTACAATGACTCCACTCATACCCATTCAAATAAAAGAAATCCACCCTCATAAATGGCCAATAGCATCTCTTAGGCACTTTTGGCAGCACAATTGGCCATTTTGCTCACCCTCTACCCTAGTGACACAGTTCTCCTGGGCAATAAATGAACATGTAGGTACTATTGTTTTTTAGTAAATATACTGACCATGCCGAGAAGAAGACCCTATAGTACAATTATTTTGTGTACCAGTAATTTGAGAAACTAAAACTTCTGTTCTTACAACTTCCATTTCCTTCTAGGCAAAATCTCAGGAAGTCTTTGATGAATGGGTAGCAAAGCTGCGCCATCATAGAATGTATCGTCAAAATGAAATTTCCATGTTTCCCCATGATATCAACAATCATTTCTTCCCAGCATCACCATCTGTGACAGACTCAGTAACTGGCCTTTTGGAATCAACAGCCAGCAGAAAGGTAAAAAATAAAATTAAAAATATGTATTGTACGTGAAGATTCCAGGGCAATCCCACCCCAACTTTTTCTAGCTATTGCCCCCTTTCATCTTGGGCATCAACCCTAGCCCCCCCCCCCCCCAAATTTCTTGATATCAGGTCTACTGCGAATTCAAAATAACCAACCTTGGTTGCTTTGCACCTGGTCACCCTGAGAGCAGCAACCAAGCAAACTGGCTGAACAACTCAGGAGCCTCTTACCCATACCACTCATCAACAAAGGCCAGTGTGGGCTAGAGGCCCCTTTGTCACTGCTCAGCCACCTGCTCAGTTGCTGCTCCCAAGGAGACCAGGTGAAAAGGAAAAGGACTCTGTTATTCTTCACTGGGGCAGAGATGGACATAGCCAGTGTGTGCATTGAGTCCACATGTCCTGGACTGGAGACTGGCATGGATGAGAAAAATAAAAAATGTCAACAAAAGTTGTGCTTTTTCTGGCATTTTCTGGAAACTGCATGGACTTTTGTCAGCCTGAAGACTTAAGGTTAAAACATCAACTTAAAAATTCTCCCAGGTTAACTGATGATAAACTGTATGTACTCCTGTGCAGTTTTATATAATACAAAAGTGCATTGTCCTCATTCTCCTTCTTCCTCAATCAGGAACCTGATGAGATTAGGAATCTCTTTTCTAGACTTCCATTGATGGACTAATAATTCATCATAGACCAGTCTCTCCAACCTGTTGCCTTCATGGAAGGTTCCAACATCCATGAGCCCTCACCATTAACAGTGTTGGTGGAGATGATGGAAGTTTTCTGGATGGTACCTGTTTGGGGAAAGCTGGTGCATGATAAACAGTCAAGTAGCATTTGAAGTTTTGGCACGTGGCAATTGTAGTAAAAGTAATTTAAAAAATTGTAGCAGAGGAGCAACTGTGGCTGGGTGTATGCCATTGTTCTGCCAACTTCCTGATTAACACTAATACAGATAACGCTTTTAATGTATATTAATAATTTTGGGAGCTACTTTTGCAAACCTTCTATATATGAATGTAGACCTCCGTACTGATCTTCAAGTGCATATAACATAGAAATATATATTGTAAAACTCACTTTGGAATATATTATTTAGTAATAAAATCTTGCCTCCATGAAACAGAGGGGCAGCCTGACACAACAAAATTCAGTGCAGACTGGGAGTAGTATATCATTCTCCTATTCAGCCAATGAGTCAAGGATTCCACCTTGGCTGCAGTCTTCTGAAGATATGGAAAGATGCTCCAAAGGTAATTTTTTCAAAAAGGAATTCAAATCTTTGAGTTATTTGGCATTAATAAAACATTTTAACATGTGAATCTCTGCCACATAGTTGTCATGATGCATGGTCCACTGTGTGTTCTCATAATTCAAATTTTAAAGCAAACCTTTGTAGTTACAAAATGAGTTGGGAAGGGAACACACAGTTGAGCATTTTCAGAACAACAGCATTCTAGAAAAAATGAGGGAGCGCTTTCACAGCCAGATTTGTTCAAGGCAACCATCTTGAGGCTTTCTTGCCATCAGTAGGTAGGATCACTCCCTGCTAATATGTGGCTCTGCTATGATTGCCAAAACCACATGAACACACATGTTCTCATTCCTTCTCTCTCTCTGTCCCTCTTTGTATCCCCTCGCTACCACAATGGCCCTCTGCCCTCAGTCAGGATTTGAAAAAACATTCCATTGACCCCAGCAGAGATTTTTTTTAAAGCTGTTTTGACACACAAGAGGGGAAAGGAATGTAGGAGTTGGGTCTCTGCCACCAGGTGGATGAGTTTTGGAGTACTTGTTAACATCATGGCCAAATGTTAAACAGCTGCCCAGGGACATAGAAAGAGTTATTTTGTATTAGTGACTTTAATATATTTCTGCATTCATTCGGTATTTTGAGGCTGAGAAACAATATGAAGACAGGGAATAGGCTAGGGGAGTGAATTTTCTTCTGTTAATAATCTACACAGTTCTTATAGCTTGCACAGTTTTCATAGTTTTCTTTGGGGGCAGGGAATGGTTCATACATATGCATTTTTGTTTTCGATATTTTTTGTTTGTTTGCTTGCTTGCTTGCTTTTGCTTCCTTGGCAAGCTGGCTGGGGCTTCTGAGGACCAAAGTTTGATAATCCCTGGAGTAAAGCACTAGCTATAGCTATCTATATAGACAGAACAACTTCTTCAGTCCTGTTTAGGTTTAGCTCAATTTTACTACTTCAATTTTGATTAGCATCCATATCATCTGGCATATTTCTGTAACAATACACAAACTTAGATGCATGTTAGCAGCCTCTTGAAGCAAGTAGCAATTATAATGAAAATATATCGGCCCGATATACACGGGCAAAAAAAGGCGCCTTTACAGGAAAAAAAGGCGCTTTTAGGGTTAGGGAGGGCGTACCCTTTACACCCTCCCTAAGCCTAAAACGCGTGGACGCCGCCATTTAAAGATGGCGGCGTCTACACGCGCACGCCGGAAGAGCGTCATCACGTGCGCAGCGTTTTGACGCGCTGCGCACGTTCTGACGCTCTGGCGGCGCGGGAGGGCGCCAATCGCGCCCTTACCGTGCCGCAAAAAAAGAGCTTGATCCCGGAGCTCTTTTTTGCGGCGCGTCGTTGCGGCGGGATGAGGCCTCCGTGTAGAAGCCTAGGCCTCATCTCGCCGCTAGAAGGGGCGAGTTTGGACCGCCCCAAAGGGTAAGTGTAAAAAGCACCATCGGGGTTGGACTAGATGGCCCTTGTGGTCTCTTCCAACTCTATGATTCTATGATTCTATGATTCTACATTATGTACATATTTCAAGTTGAAATTTACTAATACTCCCTTTCCGTCCTCCTTCAAAGTGTGATATAATTTAAATTTTTTATTTTAGAAAGTTGTTCTTGGCAGTGATAATGTATTTTGCTTTTCCATGTTGAGTTTGCTAAAATACCTGCACAATAGATTCATAATAGTTCCTTAACAGTTGTTTGAAATCCTAAAGGAGTTTTTATTTTATTTCCTGCGTTTCACCTTGAATACTATAGGAACAAAACTATAAACTAGGCAGTTTATAAACTATAAACTAAATGATTTAATTGAATTTACCCAATAATCTGTAATAATAAACAGCTATGCTAAAAGATTTAGTCTGCCTATCTTCCCGCACCACCCCCTTTTTTACAAAGCCACTGAAAAGCCTTTTTTTATTCCAAACAGAACTCTCCAACTGTCACAGCTATCTCTTGGAGATGAGCCAGCTTTTGCAAAGCATGGAAGTTCTCCATAGGACATACTCAGCACCTGCTATAAATGCCATGCAGGTTTGTTGTGGAAATTGCTACTTTGGTAGGTCGTGCTGCTAGTTCATCTTAGCATTCTTCCTAGATTTGTGTCAAATGATCCTTTTCTTTTTCTCTCCTGTGTGCTGTTCTAAAGGGCATCCCTTTTGAAAGTCCTAAAAAGGAAAAAAGATCGCATAGAAGGTGGCGTTCCCGAGCCCTTGGTAAAGATGCTAAAGCAATGTTGCAGGTAACCAACCCTTACCCCCCTCACCTCAGCCTAAAATAGCAGAGTTTGGAAATGTTACTTCTTGGACCATAGCTCCCTGAATCCCCCAGGCAGCAGTCAGTGTGCTGGATGGAAAATGTGGGGAGTTGTAGTCCAAAACCTGTAATTTTTCAGGGCACTGTAAAATACAGTCTCATTTTCTCCAATATAATTCATAGTTGCAGTAATTAGTCTTTATGACAGATGGTAATTTCATTCTGTTGGTGTAAGCAGTGTGTAGAAAAAAAGATGCTGTATTAACTAGCCTACTGCTTTTAACAACATAATAAAAATATTTATCTTTAAAACCAGTTTCTTCAATTTGGATGGTGCTCATTTATTTGGATTGCAGGGCTGGTGAGAAGGTGAGAGGGCAGAACAGTGCCATGCATGGTATCTTGAGCCAGTACCAAGAATCTTTGGCAACGGGCTGAGAAAGATGTCCCTTAAGCCTTTAAAGGGAGCTGCCATTTGGGTGATGGAGAAACTAGTCAGATCCAAATCAAGGCAAAGTTTTATACAAGATATGAAGCTGGGGTACTGGTCAATTGACTTGTCAAATGTTATTGTCATCATCATCATCATCCAACATTCCATAATGTTAAGAGCACCTTTGAGTAATTTGCAACTTTTACCTTTTTTAGTGCTTCCCAGCACTGTTTGATAGCAATTGGGATGAATGTTAGTCCCTTGTTCAATGTGAGCCTACCTAGCGTGGCCACATTAAAAACTGAAGTTTCCTGTACCTTTAACAGTGGTCTGGATGCAGGAATTTCAACAGGTTTAACTTGACATTCAGTTTCCACACATCTATTAAAGATAAAAGAACCATGTCCTCTTTTTCATGCAGAGGCCTTCTAAACCTGCTCCTCACTTTTGCAGCAAACATTCATCATTCTTCAGTAGTCTCTGAAAGTTTATGCAGACCTTCTCAATTTTAAGTAACACAGCTAGCTTCTCTTGCTGATCTTTTGCTGCAGCCACAGCACTCTCTGAACAGAGTCACATGATTTGGGTATGAAGCATTGACAAAAAAGCATATATAAGCAATTTTCAGAGAGACACTGTTCTGAGGTTACTTGCTAGCAAGAATTTTAATCTCTCTGGTGCCTGCCAGGCAATGCAAAGGGCCAGGAGATTAAAAAATCCAGCCTAGCTATGTTTGTTGGTAATGTTCATGTGTGTGAACTGTTCACAGAGAACTCAGTGCACACCAAGGCATTGTGACAGTGGTAGTTCATTTGCAATTCAGTGCATGTGTATGTGGTGTGAAAGATTTCTGCTGTGCTCTGCTTCTCTATCTCGTACCTCTGTCCACAAAAGTAGGAAAAGGAAGTTTGGTACCATTTTTAAAGGTGTATTTGGTGGGCAGGGTGTGAGCTGTAGACATACTGTGCGTGTTCTTTGCCAGCAAGTAGTTTCAGACTTATGGCAATTCTAAGAGCAACTTATCATGGGGTTTTCTTGGCAAGATTTCTTCAGAAAAGGTTTGCCATTACCTTCCCTTGAGGCATATTATTGATACCAAAATATAATTTCAAGCTCCTCTCTGTCAAATAATAGTCTGCTGTCTTGGCCCAAACCATCAAACATGTGTAGCAGTTATTGGGCCACTGTCACGGAAAGCAGACTGAAGAGTGTTTTCTAATCTCCCAATTTCCATTCATCAGGCCAGTCATTTTGCTAATCTCAGAAGCATGTTGTTTGTGGAACATTCCTGAAGAAGTTAGAAGTTTCCATCTGGGGGGGGGGGAGTGAGGTGACTCAGACTGCACATGTGGGAATCAGCCCACTTTAGAATGTTCTTAAACGATGTCAGCATATTTACAGATGAAAGGTGGCAAAACTTACAATTGACCCATGTTTTAGACTGCTACCTAGTGGTCCACCATGTGCTATGTAAAACATCTGGGGGAGTGAATTAAGTTTTCTTTTATTTCCTGAGGTTAGCAAGTTCTTTGCTTTCATTGGGGGAGGAGCAGGATGAAATAGCACTTTTAAATGCTTACTTTTATTTGACCAGTCAATTGACCAAATTTTTTGTTTTTTGTTCTTTTTGCTTGTAACCGTCAAATGCTAACCCCTAATAAACTGTCCAATACGCTTTTGCTGTGGCCACACTTCAGCCTAGCAATCCTGCCCCTTACCTTTTTTCTCCCCATACCCCTAGTCCCCTGAATTCAGCAAAACATTTAATGAGGAGTTGGAGCACAAGCTTTCAGGTGAGTAATTGATAAGTAACTGCTTCCCCAAATTAAGTGTCTGAAATAAGGTAGGATGTTTGAATGGAAAGAGGAAAGCAAGAAGGAATTGACAAAGACCAATGGACAAAAAGGGAATATATTCTAGGACTAGAACAAAGGGACATCACCATTTAAACATGAGTAAACTGATACTGATTATAACTGCAATATATGTTATGCATAGTCTGAAATTATGATAACTGCAACATGTGATGCATAGCCTCAGATCATCCTTTTCAATTTTTTAGAGGCACTGGGAATTCCAGTATAAAATCAATAGTATTTACATTTGTGTAATGCTAATGTTATGCTAACAGTATATTAGATACTTTAAAACAGTGGTCCCCAAACTGTGCCCTTTAAGAGATTTTGGATTTCAGCTCCCAGAAGCCTCAGCCATCTTGGCCAATAATCTGTGATTCTGGGATCTGAAGTCCAAAATCCCTTAAAGAGCACAGTTTGGGAGCCACTGCTGTAAAAATACTAAGTTGGGCCCATGGGAAGAACAGAAATTGGCTTTATTTCATATTTTGATTGTATGTTTCTTTGTCTAACTCATGTAGTAAAGCAGACTAGAGAAGTTTGGAATTAATGGGTGGATAAAGGGAGACGAAGGGGAAACCAAGTGACAGCAGAACTTTACGTATAGTGATGCTGGGATTATTTTGCAAAGGTGTTATATGACAATGTGGATACTGAGGAAGGAGATGGAGAGAATGAGAACCTGATTAAAAGTGAGGAGCAGACCATTTGAGGAGTATAAGGAAGCACATCATAGGAGGGCATTGTTAGCAGATGAGTTTGTGCAGAATAGAGAAAACAAGAATTTGCAAGCTAGAACTGGGGTGGGAATCAAGCAACCACGCAAATGTTCCTGGATTGCAACTCTCAGAAAACCTGGGCAGACCTAGCCAATGATGAGGAATGCAGGAAGCTGTAGTCCATTAACACCTAGAGAGGCTCCATAAGTCCACTTGGAATTTGGAATTTGCCTAGAGAAAGATGTTATGGCAGAGGATTAAAAACAAAAATAATATGTAAATCTAAATTGGAGAAAAAACTACAGGTGGAAGAGCCAGCAAAGACTGAATGTACAATAGCCTGGAAGATAAATGGCACCATTTAACACCTAAGCAAGACTTCCAGACCTTTAATTAATGCTTTGTGCAACCTACATGACAAACCTATATAACTTCTTACGAGTTCTAACTTCTCGCATCTTTTGATTTACAAGAGTAAATAGCCTCTTTTAAATCGATACGTTTTTGGCCCTTGGTAAATCTTGAACCTGGTAATCTGGAGTCATTATTATTTATTATTATCTTCATCATCCTCATCACCATCATTGTCATCAGAAGCTGGTGTGTGTGTTCTTTGTAGGTACCAAGTGTTCTTTCTGCTCCACTGAGACTGCATGCTTCCAATCCTAATTTATCTACATTAGATTTTGGTGAAGAGAAAATTTATTCAAATGGTTCTGAAACAACCTCAGAATTTTCGAAAATGCAGGAAGACCTGTGTCACATAGCACACAAAGGTAAACCAGATTTTATTTACTGTGATTGGAATAAAAGTAATAAAAACTTTTAGGGTTGTGAAAAACCGAGTAAAATAACAGTTCACACTATAGTTGCTATATTTTAAGACTTTTCCCCCTTTAATGTGTTTCTCTGACATCCTTCTGAAAATGAAAAACCTTTTCTTTCTTTCTCTTTCTTTCTTTCTTTCTTTCTTTTCTGCCCTATATAACAGGATCTCAGGGTGGCATACATATAAAATCAGTTTAAGCAGTTTAAAACAATGTAAAACATATGAAACTGTATTTAAGCCCTGGACTTTATGTTAGCACACCTTGAACCAGGCTAGTTATACTATCTTACAGTTATGGCCTTCTCTGAATTACCGTAAGGCATAAATTTGTTTATTCAGGCATATTATACAGGCCTGCTAGAAATGGCATGTATACATTAAGATGCATTTTATAATAACTTCCCTTTCATCGTACCTCCCTGCCACTGGTTTTTATTCTCCTATCCCTCTAAAAAAGCCAAAGAGTTTTTGTGCTGAACCAATTCCCTCCAGATTGAATAGTCTAGAGTACTGGTCTGAATGTAAGTCGCTGGGATATTCTGTCCTCAAAAACATTTGTTAAAATCTTTATCTGAAAATGCAGCAGTAGATTGCATCTGTCTTATATGTACACATGCTCCAAGTAGCTTGCTGAATTTCAGAGTTGGCATTTGTGATGTAAGGAGGTTGCTATGGCAGTAATCTATTTTTAGTGATTGCAGAAGAGGAAAAAAAATTTAAGGAGCTAGAAGGCCAGCTTAATCTGCCAACAGTCAGCCTTTTGCAAAATAAATAAATAAATAAATAAAGCAGTAGCTTATCACTCATGCCAGCAGAGTATAAATGGTTTATCCATCTATATGCAGCAGCTCTAGTTGCAGGGAAGAGGGACTTTGGGAATGAAACAGATACTTGCTCAAGCCTTATGTACAATGTTTTATAAACAGGAAATATTCAGACATCATTTATTTAAGCACAGAGATCAATCAGTGATGGTTCCCCCATTCACATTTTTGTTTTGTTTGTTTTTTGGTAACAAAACACTGGCTTTCTAAATCTCCATCTTGCACAGAATAGTTCACCTTATCATTTAGCTCACACTTTTCTCATGCCTAACACATGATAGTTTTATATTCAGAGCTGGCATAACTTGATTCTCCATTTTTCCCCCTCCATCACCTATTACACTTCACCACTGCTATACTGATGAAGGGTGATAAGTACCACAACATCTGAATGACCAAAAGTTACTTCACCTATGCACACAAATACTGTTTTAAATGGTGAGATTATATTGAAGTAGCTCTTACCTTACAAGCATAATGAAGTGATTGTTATGCAGCTGGAGGAGAAAGCATTTGTCCTTAATTTTGCTAGTTAGAAATGGCTCTGTGAATCATGCCTTAGAAACAGTTGGATATTCTTCCCTGTTGGAACAAATTGAGAATATCAGAATCCCATAAAAGCTTGAAGCTGTCACCTAAGAGTCCAGTACTCTGGGAACTCTATGCCAAATGAGCCAATTTCATTACATGGTGACTTTCATGGAAAAAAGTAGCCACATGGTGATGTTAGCATGAAGTAAAGGGATTGCTGTCATCCAGATTCACTGTGAGCTAGTGTCAGCCTGCTTCTTGGTGTCTCACAGTAATAGTATCTCATGTTGCTTTTACTCAAGATGTATGTGAGATGAAAATCATTAGCCTGATGATTAGCTTAGCTTTCCTTTTTTGTTATTGATGTGTGTTTCCTTGTTTAGAAAATGAATGCACTACAAATCAGTGCTTTTAAAATAATTTCCATTTGGGTGCTCATTGTTAAATGTGATTGAGAACAGGTGTACTCATAGTGGATTATGTTGCACCATTCTGTGTTCAAATTCTAACTTGTCTGTGAAGTTCCCTGTATGACTCCCAAGAAAACTGTAATCTTTCAGTTTAACCTATCCCACAAATGTTAAAATGGGTTAACTTTATATAAATCATGGAGATATAATAAATCAGGATACAGTGATAAATAAATCAGGAGGCCTTTAATGAATGGGGGACGGGAATTCTGACTGGAATGTAAAAGTTTTTACTAGCCTGAATGGTTTTGCTGGAGGTAGGAAAACCATTCACATTCATGTTTTTGTACTGAGGAGATAGGAGGAGATTTGATGATTTGATATCGAACCCAGTACGTTTACCACAATCAAATCTCTCTGTGGCATTTTAATCCTATTGATTAAATTACTGTAATATTAATTTAAAATAGAGCCTCCATTGCCAACAAGTTCAATCGGTGCAAATATGAACAACCTGGAAATAACCTGGTTTCCACACTGGGTTATTTCATAGTGTGAATGAGCCCTTTACCTAGCAAGGAAATATATCCTCTTTCAGTGGACCAGTAAAAACAGTGTGTTCTACCAAGCAGTTTGTTAGATGTGAGATGGAGCATTCCACTGCATTTCCATGGTGGCCATTAGTGAAAGAGACTTGCATTCACCATAATGGAAACTAGAGAGGCTAGTGGGATGGCATTATTTCCCCCAGAGCTTAGAAAAGTTACTAGCTGTACTGGCTGGGACATTCTGAGTGCTGTGGTACAAAACTGTAATATTCCCAAGCTCTCGTTTATTTATTTAACTATTTATTTGTCCTTGCCAGCCTGTTCACTCACCTGCATATAATTCTTTCTAGAATGCTGAAATAAAGTGTCTTTTGGCATTATTGTAAATTTCACAGGTAGAATCTGAGTGTACTATTAAATGTCTGAAGACTATAACATGTTGGTTGGTGAGAGACTGGAAAAGATTTATTATGTGTATCATTTGCACACTTAGCAGTCTGATTTACATAATAATTCCAGTAGTCAGAGCTTTGTTCAGATCTGGATTTGGTCATGTTTAAAAAAGAGATCCAAGGAAACCAGTAATTTAACCAGTCATTTCATCAGGTCATTGGTGTAATGTGACTAAGTCTGGATCCGTCTTCATGTGTGGATCCAGTTAATTGAGATGGACAATTGTGTCCTTCTAGATGATTTTGTACTACAAATCCCAGCACAGGTAAAGGATGTGGATGCTGCAATTTAAAAAAAAAAAACACCATCCAGAGGTGCACAGTTGCCCTCCCCAGCATTAGATGATAGGCATTGGTCAGGAAGAGGGGTAGTACTGATGTGGAAATAATTTGTCTTTACCCAGATCCCTTGGGCAGTTCCTAAATTATCTAGCCAGATAATGTATGCTAAGACTTTATTCAAAATAAATACTCTGAACTTAGAATCAGAGAAGTAATTATGTAATGCAGTTTCCCTCTTGAATGAAGCTTCTACATTTTAATGCTGTAACCCAGTCATGTTTTTTGTTGTTTTTGTTTACTGGTCTTAGATATTTATATCTCACTAAGTAAAATACACAGAGTATTTTACATAAGCAGTTGTTAAAGATCAACTATAAATATGATGAATTTTAGACTCTTGTTTTCTTCTCTGCTTTATCTGATTCAAGTACAGTGTGCTGAATTGTCCTACATTTTGACCTCCTGACTATGTTATGTCATTTCTGTAACACAAATATTTTTAAACTATTTTTAGTGTACTTTACCTTAAAGTCGGCTTTTAGTACAATATCAACTGAGAGAGAGAAGCTGAAGCAGATGCTTGAACATGATGCAGTTTCATCTCCATCTGCTCAAATAGTTGGACTGAAGAATGCCTTATCATCTGTAAGTTATCATGTTCATTTCACTGATGTTCAGAGACATGTCTTATAAATCACATTGTTATCTCTTCCTGGTTTGATCTTTGCCTGTATTTATAGTTCATTGAAATCCAAGCAAACTAATGCTGTTCAAAAGCCAAAGAGCTTTCATGCCCTAAACTGTCTGATATATGCATATTCATTTGTTTCTGCAGCAATCAGCAAATCATTATAATGAATATATGTGAAGAAACATCCCTGCATATAGCAGGGACCCTGCTAGAAGGCACAATTTGTGTTGTGCAACCACACATATGTCATGCAATGTCCCTGTTAGGAGTTTCTATAACTGCAATACTTTAAAGCACATACATACTTTTATGTTTCCCTTACGCCTTCATACATCCTTTTTTCAGCATTGCAGAGGTTGATATTCCCTACTCCCTCTGCAGTGCCCATCATCTTACTGTACAGCCTCTGAACCTCCCCCCACTCCCATGGCTGAAAGTCCCATGGGCAGTAAGTAACAGGATCAGAGAAGTGTCTTGCTGTTTCTAGTAGCCACATGTAAAATAATTACATCAGCACCGAGACATGAATCTCAGTGCTGTGGTGCTGTAATTATTTTACATCTGTCTATGGAGATGTCCATATGCTTCTCTGATCCTGCTTGCTTCCCACAGGATCTCCATGGAATGGTCATGTGAAGGGCTTCAGAAGCTGGATGATAAATCTGGGGTGAAGCAGGGGTATATAGCTCATCTTAGTGTAGGTCTATATGTGCAAGTGCTATGCTGAGCCAATGTGAGCTGATGTTGCGTCCATAGAAAGGTGGTGTCCAAATGGAGTGCATCATTCAAAGCCATCTGTTTTTATGGGAGAAAATAGAGGGGTGCATTTGATTGTAGGGGTGAATCTAACTATGCCCAATGCACCTATACAGAAAATAGTTTCTTTGCAAAATAATTTCTGGAAGCACTTCAGAATGTGCAAATACTGTGTGAAAATTGCACATAAATATTTATTTTCTTTGCAGCAGAAAGAAAACTGTAAAAATTACTTATCTTCACTCAGGAGAATAAGATAGTTGAATATCAACATCTCTAATACATAGTAAAGACTGAGCTAGTTTATTAGTGATGATTGTTTCAGACTTAATTTTTTGCCCAACAGATGAAAGCAAAATGTGGACATTATATGACAGCTGTAAAAGCTGTGAGGAAATTAATCAGCAAGAAAAAAAAAGACATTGTGAATCATTCAGTGACTGTTGTGTCACTGAGTGAAATGTCTGTGATGAGTATGGATAGCTAATTTTAAAATGACAATTTTACTTTTATTGTGAGGCTTTTTCAAAAAAAGAGACTACTGAGCACTCTAGAGTATGTCTTGTCCTCAGAACTACACGCTAGGTAGGATCCAGTTTAGCTATGTAAATCATTAACTAAACATTGAATAATTAAAGTAATTTTCTTCCTTCTGTGGGAGAAAAGGAATATCCTGCCACAGTATTCTCCCCATATTCAACCATCCAAAAGCGTTGTGTGAAATTATTCTCCGAAGAAGAACTTTTTCTGTTTACAAATCTGCTTTTTGTGTAGGTTATCTGCACAGGAAACAATATTTTCTGCACAGGAAGCCCATTTGCTGAACTGAAAACAGGTTTTACACAAGACACATATTTTTCCACACAGAATTATTCCTGTGCAACACTTCAGGATATCGAATGCCAAGGAAATAATGTTCAGAATTCTCATTGTTCTATAATTTTTCCTAGCTGAGTTTCCAGAATGTCAGTAAACTCATTTTTCAACCTTGAAACAGAAAGTTATGAATATTTTTCCATCCCTAATTCCATTCTGTATTCCCTTTTCATTTCCCTTCTTTATGATAACAAACTCACCTATCAGTAGGTACTGCTGCAATTCAAACTCTGCTTTTTGAACGGTTTGTGATGTTTTAGTATTAATGTGTGTGTGAGTATGCATGCCTTCAAGTTGCCCCAAGAATTTCATAAGGTTTCTTAGGCAAGGAATACTCAGAGGTTGGTTTGCCAGTTTCTTCTTTTGAAGTGAATGCCTGCAGCATCAGGTATTCGTTGATGTTCTCCTTTCCAAATACCAGGGTTGACCCTGCTTACCTTCCAAGATCAGATGGGATCTTTATTTATGGCCAGTATTAACATGCTGTCTTCTAATTCTCTTCTTTCACTAACTGATGAGACTGTTAAGATATTGGCCCATTAAAGTATTATCCTCAGCCTTTTCACTAGACAATATGAGATTCACTTTGGCGTACCTGCTGCTAAGCCTATCACTGATCATAGTCATCAAACTCACAGGAGTTAGCTTTGACAGGGAGAAGAAGTGTGTCAGCTACTCTCATAGGTGTGAACATCTGTTCTGTTGGAATTGGGGGTGGGGTGAGCCAGAGCAAATGCAAGCTATTGCTCACTGGGTATAAAGAGTCTTTGTCTGAGCACAGCTTTAGAGTTTGGGTGTAGAGCAGAGAATCCTGTACAAAGAGAAGATCACAGAGCTTGAAAATGTTACTTTTTTGACTATAAGTCTCAAAATCCACTCTGTCAGTATAGAGAATTGTATGAGTTGCAGATGAAAAAGGTAATTTTTTTCTAGTTTGCAAGAAATTGTCCTTTTAAAATGCTGATTATATCAATAATTTCTGCAACTCAAGCCTCAGAATGTCAGGAAAGGAGGGTGTATCTTGCTAGGAGTTTTTTGTGTGTAAAAGAGCATCAAAAGTGGCATTCCCTATCAGCAAGTTGAAGTGGTGCTGTATTTTCTCTTGCCTTAGGACTATTTGTTTGTTCCTTCATTGTTCTTCTGTATATGCAGATTAGGCCTGATCCTGCACCTTTTAGTGCTAATTCAAAATCCATTATTACCAGCTTTAACCAACGGCTTTCAAGCATATGGATGAGAAAAATAATAAAATGACATTAAAATGTCTGCCTCAGAAACAAATAGTCTTACAGTAGAAGTAGCCACATAATACATAATGGTAATGTTTATGAAAAGAGTCAAAATCTTAACTGTTAAATTATTAACCATTTGATTATGGATTATTTACAAATTATGAAATCATTTTAGAACGAAGTACTCTTCAGACCTGTGGCATGGATGATCTGTCCTGTTGGCTGAATCCCATTATTTGACTGTTAAACATTTTGCATTCTGCAGTTCTTGTTTGGTGTAAACTCTCCTGTTTCGTAAACAAAACTCTAACTTCTCTTAACAGGATTAAATAGTATTTCAGTGAGAACTCAGACATTTCTTTCTGCTCTATCTTTGCAAATCTGATCCTGCTGGCTCTGTTCCATTCCCATACAAGGGGTCTATCTGCTGTGACAATTCATATTGAGCCTCCATGTTCAAGACGAGTATAGCACTAGAAGCAAATAACACTGGTCTACATAGAAACAAATAACTTGCTAAGGCCATAATATGAGTAAAGGCCCACATGGAATCTAAACTCCTCCCACCATTTGTCACTCCTCAGACTTAACATTTGCTGCAGTCCTACTGCATCTTCTTCCCCTACTTTTCCTCAAAGGAGGGAGAACCAATTTCAAGCAGCCTTACAATGAAATATTGCAAAAATTATGGTACTTTTTTCTATAATGTATAACCCACCTTGGGTCCCTCCGGGGGAAAAGGTAGCATACAAATGAAATAAATATAAATAAATAAATAAATCTCTGGAATTCACATCCACAAGATATGGTGCTGGCTCAAAACAGTAAATAATTTTGCTCTTCTTTGGCCACGTGCCTGAAAAGCATAAGCACCTGTGAAGCACTGAGGCATCCTCTATAGAGATGAAAAGGAACTGAGCTTTATTTTCCGACTGTACTGTACCTTTATGCTAAATTGTAGCCTGACAGCACGACAAATGGAGTACCTGTAAAGCAGCCTTCTCCAACCTGATGCCAGTGGGGTAGCAGAAGTTGTTGGCCAAGGCTGCTGTGAAGAGTGATTTAATTATTTATATTCACAGCTTAGAAAGTTACCTCCAAAAGTAATTATAGTAGTAGGGCATTGTAGTAGCCAAAATTTGAACAAGTTTCCAATCTTGGCTGAGTATCTGAAACAGGGTTCTTTGATGAATAGTTGCTTCATGTATCAGTGTGGCAGTTCTGCATATATGTGAAATATATACAATTTCATGTCGAGTGGTCTGAGATACCTCTGAATGGACAGTGTTCCATCACATTATTTGGTCATGTTAGTCTCCAGACAGTACTTTGCCTTGACAGTCACTGGCAAGAATTGAGCTGACATCATGATGTATTCCTGGAAGACATATTGACTGTAACTAAGCATGTCCAGGAAATTCAAGAGAAGATGGGCTGGCAAACAAGGTGTAAACACAACACTGCCAAATTCTCCTGGGAGCAAGATACAATTCAAATACCATTATTGAGAGTGTCCCTTTGGCTTTATTCCCAAGTAGTTACTGCTTCAGGAGAGATCTGCTTCCTAGTGGGAGAGAATGGCTTAAATTACCAAGTGAGAGAGTAAAGGAGAACCTTCCTCTTAAAAACAATTATTACTATTATTATTTAGTGTTTATTTATATAGTGCTGTACTTTACAGAGTTATCAAAACAACATAAAACCTGTCAAGAGGGGGGAAGAGTCATCACTTAGCTAAAATCAGTTAGAGTCAAAGGCTAAGGTACTATATGGATTTTTTAAAAAATAACAGCCCCCTGCTCTGAGCATTGTAAGAAATGTTAAGTATACTCTTTCTACCAAAGGATTTATCACAGTCAGAAAGCAAAACTGACAATAAGAAAAGGCCAAGGTTGTTAAAGCTGCAGGACTGCTTTAACAACAGACTTTGAAAAGGTTTTTTAAAAACTTTGTGGGATGTGGTAGCATCTTTGTTCACAATTGTTAAAGGAAGGTCTCAGCATTGTTTTCACCTTTGTTACATTCTCGTTTGATTTAATACTCATGTCATCATAGGTTATTAAAAATCTGAAGCTACAAATATCATGGAAGTATTTCTCTGAACTCCATTGTAACAGCATTATTGGTTCGAGTGGAATTTTATTCCTTTTAGCTAAAACAAAATTATCAAAAGACAAGACACAAACTTCCAAGCTCAAGAGAGAACTGTTACAGCCCATATATATCCTCTTGGTTCAGTTTTATTATCATATGAAGAGCAGACGTCAAAGACAAAAAAGGCCAAGCACTGCATTTCAAGTTTTTATCTTGGATGAGGGCAGGAATCATGTGGCCAGCAGGCTTCATGTTGCCTGGGGGAGATTTCCCATACAGCCTTTGATACTGCCCAGGGATTCTTAGATCTTTTTAAAAAATTCAACCAGAAAAAACTTTTTTTTTCAGCCAGAGATACCTCTGAGGGCCATGGTTGGGATACTACATTGTATCTTGTGGGCCTATCACCCTAACATACCTCCTGATTCAGAGTAAAGAAAAAGCTTACATGTACCTTGTTTTTCACAGTGTAGAGGTAGGACTCATGTAACCCTCCAGTTGATCTGCAACTGATAAACCCTTGTTGATATACAGTACAGTTGATATATGCCACTCTGCTTTTATTAGTGTCCTCCAAAAGCAGGTCTAGTTTATATGCTGTGATCTGTCTGTCCTCATCTAATTATCTTCTCCATTTCTCCTTCCCTGACCTAATGTGAAAACTGAGAGTAGCATAGTTGCCTTACGATTCTGTTGTCATCTCATGAGTTTTCTAATACAAAGCATGGGAAACTTGTGTTGTATCAAGGAGGAAGAGAAAGTCATATTGACACCTGTTTTAGTGGTGACATTCTTTAGTGGAGCACCCACTAGAAAACAGTAATTACAAACGTTAATTCCAAAGTGATTAGTCAGACTTGCACTTAAAGTCATGTTCCATGTGAAGATAACTTCAATTAGTCATACTTCTACTTTGGCATCATAGTACATTTGAGGAAACCAAGAATTTAATGTGAAGAAATGGATGTGGCAGTGGTTGAAACAAAATAGTTGTCTGTGGTGGATCATCTATTTGATGGCCAACCGTGGAATAATGAAACCAGACACACAAAATTGGGTTAAATAAGGGCCGCTGTATTTGACCTGTATACTGTTTAAGTTGATTGGACTGGAAAGGAACAAGGAGAGGCACAATCTGATGCAAGTTCAGCTGAGGCCAGATGTCTATCTAGACTCCTTCCTTGGCCTTCCCTGGGTGTAAGACCTGACCTCTAAGGCCAATCCAATAACTGGGTTGCTCCCTGGCCAGCCATTTACTAGAAGGTACTCCAACCCAAGTTCCAGGACCTTATAAGCAAGAGCAAAACCTCCAGGTCAGCTTCAAGGGTAGCTTCCTCTTCCACCTCCTAGGTCCCAAGATCTGTAGAGGAGATTCCAGAACCCTACCTTTCACCCAAAGGGTGCCAAGTATACACCAAATTCTTACATACTTTCCTCACTACCTATCAAATGACATCCTATTTATAGATACCACCCAGTGCCAATTGTCCAAGTCCCTCAGGGTAGACAAAAATGCTCAGAGCAACCATTAAGTTCACACTGCACAGAGGGCAGGAGAGTGATCCATGCTGCGATGATCCAAAACAGCACATGAGGGGGGCAGCCAGGCTTTAAATAGCCTACATCCCCACCGCTGTGATATGCTGCATCCTGCCCTGTGCCACATGCAAAGCCTAATAGTAGTAGTAATTAATAATAATAATAATAATAATAATAATAATGCAACACAATTTTTAAGCAGCTACCATGCTGTTTGATAATTTAGCATGCGGAAAGATCAATAAAGAATCCAAGTTTTCTCCCCAGGTTTTCATGAAGCTCTGTTCTCTCTGTGTTTTGTACCATTAGCCAAGATACCTTGACAGCCCAAATGTGCTTGTTCTTTGTCTTAAATATTCCAGGCCATAGCACAAAACACCGATCTTAAAGACCGGTTACGCAGAATTCATGCCGAATCTATGCTTCTTGATTCAGCAGCTAATGCAAAATCCAGCCCTGATTTGGCAAAGGTGGGTATAGATTTCCTGTCTTTCTACAGTGCTGCTTGTTGCATCCTGTCCCTTCCCTGGCCCCACTGATGCCCAGTATCCATCTTCACTCCATCCTGCTCTTCCTTTCCTCATGCTTATGATGCATTAATGCTTCCCACAGACAGGTTTTATTTCTAAACATGTGTTGACTGCGTTTTGCTGACAGGCTTCCATTTCCCCTGTAGTTTCTTTGGCAGTAGCACTCCTCTCCTGTTGCTTCGTGTCGCTGAGTTGTTTGTGCCATCAGCACTTCACATATTCTCTACAGACCCCTTTTGTTACCACTTCTGCACACACAAAAACCAAATAATTTCATGACAGACAAAAGCGTGCTCTGTTTTGTAAAGCAGGATATTTTATGTGTGAAAATTATGAAAAATTTATGAAAAATGCATTTCACAAAAGTGACCAAGATAAGCATTAGAATATGCCAGTCCACTCACATACCCATCCCAGGTTGTTACTATCCGAGGAATAAGTTATGAAGGCAAAACATATCTCAGGTTTCACTGTCTGTTGCCAGGTTTTCATTTTTGCTTCTATATGTTTGTTATGAATAGCTATGAGTAGCTGAGATCTGCTGCTTGCCAAATAAAGATGAATGAAGATACATGTGTGGATAGTAGCAGATGGTGAAAAACTTAAAGTAAGAAGATGGTGTAGTGTCACTTAACCATTGACTTTCTATGCATTGAATAATACAATTATTAAGAACATATTAAGAACATACCTTATATCTTAGTTTTTGAGAGGCTAAATGGAAATATATGAGATAGTTTAACCCATTGATTGAGTCTGTTTAAAAATGGGTACTGTCAATGAATTCCAGTGATTAATTTTGGGAGCATACTGTGCTATGATCTTCCAGATAGAAAGGGTTGTAAATTAATGTGTCTGCACTTAAGCTGAAATCAGGACAGTCACTGTGTGATAACGTAACTTCTCTGGATATAGAAGTTGCTTCTAGAGTTGGTTGTTGAGTTTCCAATTTATGATGACCCTAAGGGGTTTTCTTGGCAGGATTTATTAAGGAGGTATGCCATTGCCTTCCCCTGAGGCTGAGAATATGTGCCTTGCCCATGGAAACTCAGTGGATTTCGTAGCTGGGAATCAAATCCTTGTCTCCAGAGTCATAATCCAACACTACGCCAAACTGGCTCTCACAGGCTTTACAACACTACTGAGATAATGGTCCCCTGCTATGGTATAACATTTTTGTGAGTTTTCATCCTGCCGTGTTTTGTTTATTGTATGTTGTTTATTATTTGGAAATGGCTATCCAGTTTCCATGCAGCAATATCTAAAAATGCATCTATACACGTGAAACAGGTCCATTTGCAGACATCATCAAACTGTGGGACATGTCCTGGAAAAGGAGGATATCTGGTCACCCTGCTACAGAAGCAGTTGGCCAGTTTTGTCCAATGCACAGTGTTCACAATCAATTCACAGTTGTGAAAGCTGAGGTGTGCTTGGGATGCTATTTCACATGCAAATGCTCATTTGTAGCATTGTAGCACTGGTGTAGGAGCTCAGCTATTGATAGTAGTCCATGTAATATAGGTGTCAGATCTGTGCTAAAATGTTCCTTTGCTGCTAAAATTATGCCTTCCAGAATAGCAATAACAAAGCTGTCTCAAAGTGAAGGAATACAGTTGTAGGGCTCATCCTCATGGATCTTCAGTATTAATTTAAAAATTTTAAAGACCAATGAGCAATATTACAGTATTTTTCAATCCCAGAGACTGTAGTATGATTCTTTTTCTTCCAAAAAAGTTGGGTTTTGTGAACACTCTAAAGAAATAGTGCAAGGAACTTTCCCCATTTTTTGTGGAGGATCTTTCTAATGTTATCAAATTGGCACTTGAAGAATGAACAGGTTGGGTACGAGTGCCCAAAAAGCTGTTGATGGCCATGGACTTTGCAGACTCTGGAAGATAAAACTTGGAAGGAAAAGAGTGAGAATTCTTAATTATATATTTTGGAAAGGAAAGACTTTTAAACAAGTCATTTTGACTCAATTTTGTCATAATCTATGTCTGTCTACAAAAGACATTTAAGGAGAAAAATCATAGCAACCAAGAAATCTTTTGTTCACTGTTAGCTTGGATGTTTTAGTCTGCAGCTAAATATTATGATGACATATCTTAGAATCTTATTGTAAATTTATTCTGTAGTGTAATTCTAAGCATTTCAAAATCAATTTGAGGATGTGTGGATCATACAAAATGCAAAGGAAACATTTCCCAATCCTTTCAGATAACCTCCAATATTTCTTAGTGCTTTATAATTTAATTCACTTCTGGCTATAAATTCCTGAGGAGGCACAACTATATGAGTGTCACCAATCCAATTTTTCCAAATAATTTGAGGGGGGTGGGTGAGTGGGCACTCAGTTTACCAACGTGGTTTGACCTCCATTCCAGGGTCCAGGTTTTGTTAGTGTGCCTTGATGGTTATTTCTGTGTGTATGATAAAAAGTATCCCAGTAACTGATTTGAAAACTTGAGAATGAACCAGCTTGACAGTCATTTTGCTGAACTAGTGAAAGCTTATAGGGCTTAGTGTTCATAATGACATGTTATGTAGCTCTTGTTGGTTAAGGGTCTGAGTTATCAGAATCAAATGGAAAAACTATCAAGTGAGATATATGTTTTTACATGTAGAACATAAGTCTCTGGGTACTGAGAGGGTTGTCATTTTAAATTGGCTAGTTATGCTGCATACTTCCTGATCAAAAAGCTGATGAAATGCATTGCACCAAATTTACTTTCCAGCAAATACCTGTAGCATTAAAGAATCTTCAGCTGGAAAGAAAATATCAAAATAATTGCCAAGTTTTTATCCCTAACAGGTTTGTGCAAACTGAAACTTCACCTAGTTCCGTGACTATGTAGGGAGCCCACTTGCCCACTTCCTTCCCTCTTCTGCTCTCCTTTTCCATTGCAATTCCATTAAAATCAGTACTTATTCCTTTGCCTATTTATAATATTGCCTTTGTTAGATATGATTTTGCTGCACAGATTGAATGAAGAAGGCTGAAGGCTTACAGGCTGCTTTTATTTTCATTGGGGAAATTGCTATGGCTGGCAGCTTTTTTATGCAGTTCAAAGGGGTGGCAATGTTCTGTTTCAATATAAAACAGAAGGATAATGTAATCATGTGGCTGCTTTAAGATTAACTAGTTTATTTCAGCATATTCTTTCTGCATGTGAAGAAATGGACTGTAGTCCACAATTTTTTTTCTGGTTCATGTTATAACCACCACAGGGCTGATTTTTCCTAACCTTTATGTGTGGAGAGGAGCATGAAACACCAAACTCAGTGCAGAGGGGGGGGGGGGGTAGCTAGGCAAAGCTGTTATATCATCTTCTTTGTAAAATCCAATACACACCTAATTTGATGAAGAGATGGTAATGTTTAAGCTTGCTGAATCCACAAACGATAGATAAGGATAGCTACTATCTTTTGGGCAATGCATACATCAGGATTTGGGGACAGAAAAGGATTGCACAATATTGTACATACAATACCCACTTTTTCTTCATGTGATGCTCAGTGCTTTGCTGCTCTAAAATAATGATGATGATGATGATGATGATGATATTGATATTTATTTATATCCCGCCCCTCTGGGTGAGCAATTGGGGCAGGGTACAACATATAAAATAGAGATGCAATTAAAATATAGCAACCCAATCCCTCCTCCCACCCCTTAAGATAGAATTAAACTGAAGTAAAATTAAAAACAGTAGATAAAACCATAGAACATTAACGTGGCTCTCATTAAAATGATAGGCGGCCTCAAAGTGACTGTCTCTGAGGGTGAATCTAGATGGACAATAGCGGAATAGATTTAATCATTGTCGGGGAAGGCCTGCTGGAAGAGATGCTTCTCGACGGATCTCTTGAAACTGTCCAAAGTTGAAATAAGGCGCATCTCATCCGGCAGGCCATTCCACAGCCTGGGAGCAACAGCGGAAAGGGCCCTCTGGGAGGTCTTCACAACTTCATATGTCCTGTGTTTCTGCAACATTATTAAGCCTGTGTATCAGGCCTGTTTTGACTTCTGATACCGCCATGGAGTCTACTTCTTCCTCTCCCACTGCTCCCACAGTTTTCTCACTGTTTGTACTGAAAGTGAAAGGTGCACCCAAAATATTCTGCCTGTTTAGGTTGTCCAGAAACTGTATGTGGTACAATATATGGAGAGTTCCTGAGCAGCAGCTGGAAAGGCTGTCTTTGTTGTTCTCCAACATCTGCTACCTGATGTTCACCCTAAATTTAAGACCAACCTTGTGATAATGAGTGACCCATGTCTTCATAGGAAGGTGGGCCTGTGCTGGAGCATTGATATACCCCACAAGTAGCAGATACCATTTTAAACCAAGCAAACAACATCTCACTTTTGGGGGGGATGTCTTTTTTTCCCTCCCCATTTCCCTCAAGTTAACTGAAGTAACATCCCACAAGTAAGACTTTTTATATGTCACTATCAGGCTCAGATGTGCTAACACATGAGCTTTGAATTGGTGCAGCCCTCTAGATGTTGTTGAGCTGCAACTCCCAGCAACCCTAGCTGACCTAAACAATTGTGAGGACTGTTGGCAATTCTAGTCCGACAACATCTGGGTGGGCCACAACCTTCCCATTCTTGATTTTACAGTAGAATCAGAGAATCATAGAGTTGGACAAGACCACAAGGGCCATCCATTCCAACTCCCTGCCATGCAGAAATACACAATCAAAGCATCCCCAACAGATGGCCTTCCAGCCTCTGTTGAAAAACCTCCAAAGAGGGAGACTCTACTGTTTATTCCACTGTCAAACAGCTCTTACTGTCAGGAAATTCTTCCTAATGTTTAAGGAATTTACTAGTTAACAATATAGCTCATGCTGAGCAATATACTTAAGCTCAAGAGCCTTTTCCATCTCTCCTTTGCAGGAAAATTCAGAAGATGAAAACCGGGGTCTAGTTCACCAGCTCTCCAACGAAAGTCGCTTGTCTATAACAGATTCTCTCACTGAGTTTTTTGATGCACAGGAAGTCCTGCTGTCTGCCAGCTCTTCAGAAAATGAGGTCTGGGTGCTCATGTCGGAAGCATTGGTCTCATGTTGTTTTGTTTCCAAAGTTGCCTGACCTTTACTGTCTTTATGTACTAATTGCAGTCCAAGCACAGCAAGTGACATGTTGCTCACATTTGAACATACCATACACAGTTCTTTGGTGCTGCTTCTTTTTAAAAGTATTTTTAGAAGCCAACAGAAGGGTGGGAAATGAACACAGGAAAGGCTGCTCAGACAGATATAACCAGATACAAACCTGAGATACCATATGCTTGAATTTGATTTGCCCTGTGTCAGTCTGAAAAATTTTGCAAGGATTTTTTATTTCAATTGCATATTTAGGCTTTTTTTCCCCTATTGCTCTTGGCAAGCAGTTTATAACAGCTGCTACAATGTCATTCTGTTGCTGCAGTCTCCAGACTGTGGCCTATTTTTATCCACTTTGTGAGTTTCCCAATGTTTCAGTGTGATGAACATATAAGGGTTTCCACATACACACTCTTTCAATCAGAATGAAAGCATATTTTCTTTCTCCTCAGGTATCTGATGATGAGTCATATGCCAGCGATGTAAGTGATAACATCTCCGAAGACAACCTAAGTAATGATATAGAGAGTGAAAGGCAAACCCTTGGTAGGAATGGTGAAAAAAATTTATCCTCTTCACAGAATTTTATTTCTTTTTTTCCCCCTTGGTAACTGGTAATGCAGGAATGAAGATTCAGACAGATTAAAGGCTGCGTTTTCTTTTAATGGGCTGTTTTGCAGTGGTGAAAAGATATATGGTGATGTGTTCTCATGTGGGAGAAACAAATGTGGATGAATAGCACAGAATTAAATGAAGTTGCATTTTTCTGCCCCTTCCACTCCCTATTTTCAGAGTTCGTTTGCCCTCCACACATGGGCTATAGCACTCAAGTGAGAACGTTTTTTACATGCCATATTATGAGGTTGAGAGACTGGACTTTCCAAGGGAGTTTCATGGCTGATCTAGAATTTGGACCTTAGTTTCCCAGAGTCTTAGTCCTTCTGTATATTCTTATTACTGTAAATGTACAGCCATTCCTGGCTCTTTTTAACACAAAGTCCAAATGTATTCTCTCCAGGCAATGCTTCTGTTCACAGATTATTTTTGCTCCTTTGGGGGGGGGGGGGGGGGAGGAGGTTGGTTTTTTGTTCTGCTGTACTTTGTAAATGAAAGAGGCATAGCAAATTGAACAGTCCAGAGCTATCAAAGCTATACACAATCCCTCCAATAAAAATATTACTTTAAAATGCAGCAAGGGTTTTTAAAAAATTCTTTGGATAAAGCATTCTGTAATTGGTACTTCTGGGGTTTTTTTGTCCACTGTCTGGAGCAGGCAATTAGTGCAGTATCTTTGACAGTCTCTAGCCCTATGCTACATATCTCCAGTGCTAGAACTCTGATTTCTGATTAAATACACAACTATTATTTTTCTAACCGAAATAAAATTAAATTCTTTTACTGAGTGGGGAGGGATTCATGGCTGTGAGGGCAAGTTTTAAAAATGAAGCGATGAGGGGACACTATGCCTAAAACAAGTGAGGAATCTTTAGTCCTCCTATGTACTGGAATAAAGACCTTGATCTCACTTCCCACCTTCCCATGCAGCTTGGAGCAAAGGGTCTCATTTGTGCAAATAGGAGCTTTTATTTCCTAAGCCTACTTGCTGCAGAGAAAACTTTGGTGGTGAAGGAGTTGAGGAGGAAATATTAGTCCTTACCTCTCTTTGTGCTGCCTTGCTCAAAAATTACTCCCATACCTGTAACATAATCTAGGCTGAGATAAACTTCTTGTGTTTAGGAAAGCAGCAGTAGAGGGGAATGGTAAGTCTGCCATTCTCAATGTGTCTTCCATGTAAATGGGACTTTTTTATAGGCCTAATTGCTCCACGTGGAGGGAGGAAGAAGGGGTAGAGAAGGCAAAACAAAATGAGAAATAGGTGACTAGGTGGATGACTATGTCTGAAATGGGTGTAGATATAGCTTAGTTCTTGCCCATCATTCCGATGTGTTCTCTGGAAGATAAGTCAGAAAGGAATGCAAGTCCTGCAGCTATTAAAATTGGCTTATCTGAGCCAGAGAGTCAAGTCTGAATGTCAGGAAGTCCAGCTTGTTGGACTGGAAGCACTCCCTGACTTACTAGGGAGCTCAGCTTGCAGCTCACACTGAAGCAGAGCTAGATAGACACCATCTCCTCTGTCTCCAGAAGCTTTTCAGTTTTCAGGAATTTGTAAAGTTTCTGTGAACTCTAAAAAAGGGGGTGGGAAAACCATTCTTTTCTGGTTGGCTTGATGCCAGGTTGTAATGCTCCCCTCACCAATCAATTTGGTAGACTCATCCCCTCTCTCCCTCTATTCCTATTAAGGATTTTGCATTTTTGTTTTGTGGCACATTTCAATCTGTATTGCATTTTTAATTTCATCAGAACGTTGTGCTTTTTAGCATTTGGCCTTGATCCACTGGGCGGAGGGAGGAGGAGAGACTGGGCCCAGACATCCATCAGACCCTGTGTTGTGAGGAGCTTCTGAGCATGTGGATATGTGGGCAACCTGGGTCATGCCCAGCTCAGAGGCATACAACCCCACCCTACTCCCAGGTGGCAGGGAAACAGTACAATGGCTTCCAGTCATGTGAAATTCTATGCCCATCATTCCGGAGGTATACCCAGCAGATAGGTTGGGTGATCAGCTTCCATCAGTTAGCAAATGAGTCAACCAATGCCTAGATCTGGACCCATGCTGGGGCAAGGCTTCTTCAGCTGTAGTCAATTAAATTTATGGCCTGTTTTATCTGAACAAATGCTGTCTGTTCCTTTATTATGGAGGAGAGCCTTAATTACTGCTGAAACTGCAAATAAGCCTTTTGTCTGACCCATTACAGCTCTTCTTCTGTTGAAAGGTAATCCAAACTTCTGTCTCCTAGACTGTGTTCCTGATGGCAGAGTGGAAAGTCATTCTAAGCGGAGAACATGTTTGCCAGCTCCATGCCCCAACACAAGCAATATCAGTCTCTGGAACATTCTGCGGAACAATATAGGGAAAGATCTCTCCAAGGTGGCTATGCCAGTTGAGTTGAATGAACCTCTGAACACTCTGCAGCGACTCTGTGAAGAACTGGAATATAGTGAATTGCTGGACAAGGCAGCACATACACCAGATATTTTTGAAAGGATGGTAAGAAGAAATTGTATCCTAGAGCAACTACTTTTCTTTTTCTGAAAACATTCAGGCACATGAATGATGCTGTGTCTTATAGAGGAAAGCCTCAGTACAAAACCCATGTTGTTAGACTCCTACTTTGTTAAACTTATGACCCCTTTTCATTTTGGAGGTGCATGTCTGTATGTGCCCTATTCGTCTTATTTTCCTTTCCTTGCTATATTGGAAGGGAGAGCAGTTGAGAAGCAAAAAAGGAAAAGACTGATATTTGAACCTTCTAGCTAGTTCATGAATAGCTTACCCACAACTGTTCAAAAGGCAGTGGAACACTCATGAAGGTTGCAACAGTAAGTCTGTGCCATTCAGGAGAAGTCTGCCATCTGGCATTGCTCTAAAAATAAGATGGAATGGAATAAAATTGTGCAAAAACTTTTTGCAAAGGCAATGTATGTGTACCATCTTCTAAGAAATTGTAATAATGGATATGCTTCCTCTGTCACAGAGGTGGGAATCATCTGGCCCTCCAAATGTTGTTGCATTGCAATACCACAGCAGCGCTAGCCAGCACAGCTGACAATAAAGAATGCTGCAACTTGCAGTTCAACATCATTTGGAGTGCCATGTCATTCCCACCAAAGCTCTATATTGCAATGATTCTTAAACTTTTTTATC
This sequence comes from Urosaurus nigricauda, assembly GCA_034509955.1. Lineage (NCBI taxonomy): Eukaryota > Metazoa > Chordata > Lepidosauria > Squamata > Phrynosomatidae > Urosaurus > Urosaurus nigricauda. Next base: position 87,656,170 of record JAOEGL010000006.1, read on the forward strand.
TTTATGACCCTTTACATAAAAACACCCCCCAACAGGGTATATGAATAAAAAATTATTTGTTTGGTGTGTGTATTTTCATCCACACATTCATGTATGTTCATATTTTCACATCTTATACAGAAATAGCTATCTTCCTTCTCCTCCTCACTCAAGCAGAGGCTTTAAAAGCCCTCCTCTTAGGGAAGGTAAAGACCTTCCCCTCTAGGGCAGAAAACATTTGGGAAGCAGAGGAGGAGGGAGGGGATCAGGGCATCCAAATCTTGCGAACTACCACCACCCCAAGCAACTCTTGTGCCCACCCCCAGGTTCCCACCCTACTGTCTTAAGAACGACTACTCTATTACAAGAGGCACTCTTATGCAGAACTCTTTCTGAAATAGAGATAAATCTCCTTATCAGAAAGTGCCTATCAGATGTGAAGAGCAGCATGGATATCTCTTTCACAGCAAAAGCAACAGCTGCTGCTTGTTTGTTGCTGTGTGCCTTCAAGTAGTTTCTAACTTATGCCAACACTAAGGCAACCCTATCACAGGGTTTTCTTGCCAAGATTTGTTCAAAGAGGTTTGCCATTGCCCTCTTCTGAGGTTGAGAGACTCTGACTCAAACTAGGTCACCCAGCAGGTGTCCATGGCCCGGTGTGGATTCAAACCGTGGTCTCAATAATCATAGTCCAATGCTCAAACTATTACACATTGCTATACTAGGAAGAAGTTGCCATTGGCACTAAGAGTAACCCCTCCTGGATTGAACAGCAACTTACTGAGGGGTGTGTGTGTGTGTAAGTAAGTGTAAATTTCACTGGGATTGTAGTGCAGAGGGCGAGAAGTTAACCCCACACCCACCTTATGTGACAGAATTATCACTGTTATCTAAATCTAATAAAATAGATATAGGAAATGCATTCAGATATTTCTGTTCTCATCTAACATCATTTGTTCTGGATTGCCTAAAATTAATCTCTGTGTTGTATGCAATAATTTGTAAATTCCTAAATTCCCTGCAGCCTTGGTTATGTCTCTTCAAATATGCCTCCCATAAGCTATTAGTAGTGGTGCTCAGATATACATTTGTAGTGCTTCCTTCATTTTAAGCACAAGGCAAAATAATCAAGGTGCATTCCAGAAACTTTATTATTATTTATTTATTAAATTTATATTCTTCCTTGCTCCCCATGAGCTTAGAGTAATGTTGTATGGCTGTCCTCCTCCCGTATTACTTTCATGACATTACTAAAGGGTAAGTCGGGCTGAGGGAGAATGACTAGTCTGACACACACACACACACACACACACACCCCTAGTAACTTTTATGGCTCAGAATCGAGATCATCCAAGTCCCAGTCCAGCATTTTCACCATGACCACACACTGGCAACTCATTCTAACCTTGGCAAAGATATACCATTCTTTGCTGTTTCTTTCTGGGGAATGTGTGTGTGTGTATTAAAAAGTGAAGATGAAATAAGTTTAAGATTTCTTTGAAGAGGAATTTTTTCCCCAAACGCTTCACTTTTCCAAAAATCCTTTCTTCCCTATTTCCATCCCCCTGCCCCGCCCCAGCTTCATGAAAGGCTTTAGAGTGATTCTGTAAAAACTGAGTCATGTTTCTGTGCTCAAGATAATGTTCCAGCTTGCAGACACAAATCTGAAACTTTGCAATGCGAAGAGAAATAGTGTTTGACATCAGTGTATTCTCCAAACCCCATTGTTTTTAAAGATGTATCAAATTATGATACTGATGTACCCATTTATGAATTAACAACATATATCTGTACACTATTTTTTTAGGTATATGTGGCTGCTTTTGCTGTCTCTGGCTATGCATCCAGTTTCTACAGAGCTGGAAGTAAGCCCTTTAATCCTGTGCTTGGAGAAACCTATGAATGTGTCCATGAAGATAAGGGTTTCCAGTTTTTTTCTGAACAGGTACTACAACTCAACCATTTAACCCGTCTAATTTAAGATTGTATGTACAGCGCTGTGTAAATTTACAGTGCTATATAAATAAAATTAATAATAATAATAATAATAGTTTTGTTTTGTTTTGTTTTAAAAGTGCTCATTTTATTTTCTTCTTGGAAGTGTCTCTCATGCTGTCTGGTGCACTTCTTCAACCAATGTTGAGGTGTTCACTCCCAGTTTCAAGAGCATTGAAGGACCACACCAGTTAAGGCTTGTGAAGACTGGAATTCAGAGTAGTGACCAAATAGTGATCAGGTTCTATGTTGGCATGGAGAACCCCATTAGGAATATAGAATCTGTTGGAGGTCTATGGTAATTTAAAGTATATTCTTGCTTGTAATTAGAACAATTTGCATATAACTTTGAGGATTGAAATTATTCTTAGCAGAAAAGTGAAGTTAGCCCAAAATACAGCTGGCGCTAGGCTACTAACTGGAACCAGCTGTTAGGAACACATCAGAAGTGCTTACTAGTTTCTAATCCATCCCTAAGCACAGTTGAAAGGGTTGTTGCTTTCTTCTAGAATTCTTTCACTGCTTGCATTGCTACACAGACTGAAGATTGTTTGCTCCCACATTGGCCTTCTCACAAATCAATACCTTACTTCAGAAATCTTCCAACAAATGCTCCACCATCTGAAGTGAGGCTAATGGTGCTGAGGGACATCTGGAGTGAGGGCCTCACCTAATTCTGCCTTCTGAGACACTCTTCCCATATATTGTCTGGTGCCAATGTATATACCTTTGGTTTATCAACTAGATTTTATTTCCTTTATTGACAGCTGATGTTTTATTGTGGCTTTCCAATTGCATTCTTGTTACTGGCTTTGTGAATTGCCCCTGGAAATGTTCTCTTAAATGAATTATAGAATCATAGAGTTGAGGGTCATCCAGTCCAACTCTCTGCCATGCAGAAAGACACAGTCAAAGCACTCTCAACAGCTGGCCATCCAGTCTCTAAAAATCTCCAAAGATGGAGATCCACTACAATCCAAGTGTATTGCATAGTGGTATATACATTTATAAAATAAAATAAAATCCATACCATGGCTTCACAAAGACACTTCTATGAACAGGAGGGCACTACTGGATTTAATCCATTTTGTTTTACATCTTTCAGCTCCACAGTAGCAATGCAGCCCAATTGCCAACCATAGATTAAGTCCAAAGAAGTGTGGTTTTGTTGGTCTTAAAAAATGAGGCAGGGAGAACTACAGACTCTGAAAAGAAATTGGTTGTGCTGCTTTTCTCTCAAATGAATGTATTTTGTTATTAGTATTTTGTTTAAAATGCTATGATTTTAAATTGATCTGAGGTCTTAAGACCATTTTCCTTTCAGGCTTAAAAACTTATAAATTTTACTGCTTTGTTAAATACCACCCCAGAGTTTTCAGTATTACAGACGCTCAGTTCTATTTGGCACAAACAACTAAGGGGCTAAACAGAGCACCCCTTTGGAACGGCCTGCTGCTGCCCCTTTCAGGGCTGGATTGGGGCTACAGCAACTACAACCCGATCTGGCCATTCCCTGATACTAAAAGGAATAGAAAAATGCTGCTCCTTTTCGCACGAGGGAAAAGGCACCTTTGCCGCTGCCGCAGCACTTTCTGGCACTCCTTTTGGCGCTGCGTCATTTGGACACAGCATCAAAGGAGTGACATGATGCTCCCTGCCATGCGGTCAGGCGCACGGCGTGATGACAGCATCGGGGCATACATCATGCGGATGCCACGCCCCCACTCTGCCCCGAGGCTGGCATATAACACTGGTCTGTACAGCCTCTTCTTCTCCAGTTTCATTCAGGCTTAAGCAACCCAGGCTCCTTCCAAAGGCCATTCTGAGTGTGTTTGTGTTAAATGAATCTTCTTACAATGTTAGTGAAATAGGATTTGGCAAATGGGTTGGTGGGTTTTGTCAGTACACCCTGAAGGCTGCAAGTGTCAGTTTGTCATAACCCACCCCTCTTGGTAATGAAGGGGTTCTCTTGAGTACCAGGAGGCAGAGGGCAAGGTAGTAGGGTTCCCTCTTCACTAGTAGGAGGTGGCAGATGCTGGAGACAAGTCCCTATCCTTTGTTGAGCGAGATAAATGCCAATCTCAATGGTTGTTAAATGGGAGATGCTGATTAATTAGGCACCAGGTGTTGTTGAGAGAGCTTCCTATAAATCTCCCAGTAGTTCTCAGTGTCTATGTTGTTCACAGTTTCTTTATCTGGGTGATTGACTGTACTCTGACACTCACATTTCCTTGATCTTGGACTGGTCAGCTCCATTTGCTCCTTGCTGGTTTCTGGTATCTGGATTCCTGGCTTGTTGTAATGACTCCTGGACCTGCTGACCACCCTTTTGTAGTCTTGTTGGTTAATATGTGACTGACCTGGACTGAATGGACTGCTTGACTGTTCTTGCATTATAACCCTCTGCTTCCCAAGACATTTCTGACTGGAGCATAGGATGGAGCTAATAAATTTCCTTAATTACTTAATGAAAGTGATACATGATATTTATTGAAATGTGCAGAATCAGTATTATGCCCAGTTACTTGTGTGAAGTGTACATCCCACAAGTTCTGAGGAGCAGGGTTAGACTTCTGTCTCTTCCCCCATTGTTGGGCATGCTGCGGGGCCATGCATTGTACCCAAAGACAGAAGTGCTAGAATCACAGTTCACTCCCTAAGAGTGCATGATGATGTGTCTTTCCATGTGTATTGCATGATCAGGGTTCTTTGGAATACCTTTTTGAGAGCATTAAAGATTATCAGATACAGAACATTGAACTGGTAACTTGATAGAACTTCTGAATAATGGGTAACATAAAACCAGCCCACTCTCAAAATATCTTAAATTGTTCTAGGCAGTCTTAGACTCATTCCTCTTTATACCTTCATGTGGATACTCTTTAGATGTCAGAGTTACCAGCTTAGGAATTCATTTGCCAAGAAAAATGGAAGAGAATGTCTAAGAGAGCACCCCTTGAAGGATAAGGCTTGGAAGCATATACAAAGGCACTTATTGGCATTTTTAGTAGTGGTACAGGAGTAGAGGTACTGTGGAGAACACAGTGCATCTAACTTGGATTTCAGACAAACTGTATCAAAGTTAATGGCCATCCAAAAGGGAATTGTCTAGACAGGAGCCTGAAAAATCTCAGTGCTGAAAGCAATAAAGACAGAAATAAGATCCGAAATAGCACATGCTTGGTCTCAGCAGGAAATATATCACTTGGTTTTCTGAGTCTGTAGCTTATTCCTTGCTAAATGACATTCTGTGCCAAATGAAGCTTTACTTTTTCTGGGACTTCCTCCCTGTTTATGTATATCAGTGCAGTCTGATATCTGAAATTTCCTTTCCCCACATTTTGCAACCTAACTGATTCAAAGCAGACACAAAGCAGATACTGTGGAAATGTTTTAGCCAATAACATAAGTTAAAGAGTCAAGAAGCCTTGTATTGTACTCCAGTAGCTTCTCTTCCCCATTCCAGATTCACCTTTCTTGAGGTTAATGGGGTTTGGGGTATTCAGCACTTGGAGGCCAGTGGGAGAACCAAGCATCTTCTGTTATATGACTTTTCTATAGATGTGATCTTCAGTCTTTTTAAACTTCTTTCCCAACTAACCAGCTATTTAAAATAAATAAATAAAAGCCTCTTTGTGCTTTGTTTAGCTTCTACATTGTATTCAGATTATGAATTCATATTAACAAACAGGTTTACAAATTTGAATGAACTTCACAATTTCCCATATGTTTTTAGGAACCATAGTCATACTTTCAGTCATCACGGTTTTTAATTTTACAGGCTCCCTCTTGTGGTCAACACCGTGTCTGTATGTGCCTTCAAGTCACCTACTGACTTACGATGCTCCCATAAAGTTCATAGCGTTTTCTCAGGCAAGAAATGCTCTGGTGGTTTTGTCAGTCCCTTTGCTGTATAGTCTACAGCACTTGGCGTCCATTGGGAGTCTCCCATCCTGGAACTAAGCAGGGCTGACTCTGCTTAACTTCCAAGATCAGGTGTCTTTAGGGTAATAGTACTGTGAGGAAAATGAAACCATTTCAAAAATTTATGAGAGAAATATGAGTAATTTAAAAAATGCATAACTATATTTGTAACCATTTTTTCCTCTTCTTGTTAGGTCAGTCATCATCCACCTATATCTGCATGTCATGCTGAATCTAGTAACTTCATGTTTTGGCAAGGTAATTCTTTAATTTATAATTTATTGCCACATTTTTTTTTAAAAAATGAACTAAATCTGCAAGCTCAAAAGGAGGCAGTGTGGTTGTGCACACCATGACAAATTGATACATTTCATAGATTACATGGAAAGGCATCTGACCTTAGAATACATCAAATGATCATGGAATTTGTTATCCATAATTATGGAACCATGACAGATCCACTCTGAGTTGGTAAGATACTTTTGGAAATGTATAGTCTTTTATAAATATAGACTAGAAACAGACTAGAAGTGATATGTGAAGTGAATACAGTTTAACAAGATTAGCATCTATAAGTGTGTGTTTATGCTTTTTTTTTTTTTTTTTTTTTACAAAAGAAGAGCATGGTATATAATCCAGTTAGACAGGCTAGGTTTCTCCTGCTTTTTAAGCAAACCAAAAGACGAACAACCCCCCCCCCCCAAATATTTAAATTGAAAGGAGGGACACAGTTAAACTACTACATGGATGTAAGGTTCATTGAATGGAATTTTTATTGGAACATTTAGGGGATTATAGGAAACTGAATGGAAAGACAGTTACCTTTGCATAAGCATTCTGGGAAGCCATTGTTCTTCATCTATGGATCCCCATACCTGATGTTAGACAGATAACAAATCTCTCCTATTGCTTGGTGTTAGCTTTTATGCCTTTTCAGTACCTGATGATGATGATGGTTTTAGACAGAGTGATCCAGTATGCTTTTATTGTTTTGCAAACTTGCTGGCATTTCTTTTGACATTATTGTTTTCATTCAATAGAATATGAATGCATTTGTTTTACAATTGTACAGCACACTGGGGAGAGTCTTACTATGTCTACATGATATCACTTATACATTGACAAAATTAAAATAATTCAGTAAATATTGATTGATTGACTGACTGAATGACTGATGAATGTGGTTTCAAAAAATTTTTAACATTATAAGACTTAGTTACAGGATCCTCATGCATTATTATACCAGGCAGAACTGATTGGTGCTAAGTGAACACTGAAACTGTCACAAATGTAGATTATACTTTATTGCCTCTTGTTTCAGCCTACTCCAATAAGTTCTGTAGTTAGAAGTGCTGTTCCCATCGCTTGCAATAAATAGTTCAGAAAATTGCATTCCTTAAAGCAGACTTCTGAGATAATCTCAGAGACTAGAGAAAACATTTGTTTGTGTGCATTATGTTTATTTGAATTGACATGATTTAGTTATCATGATATGCATGCCTTCAGCTTCTTGGGTGGCAATTCCTATACATGTCTGTGCAAAGGTAGACTCTCATGCCAGTGGGTACAGGATTGCTGCCTCAGTCATATAGTCACCACAAAGTTGAGTTCTATCATGGTTTCAAAACCATGTTCTGATATACATAGGCTCAGCAACATTGTATTTTTACTAGTTGTACTAGTGTTGCACTCATGAAATACAGAATTCAGAACTTCTGACTGCAAATTTACAAATGAACATATAAATCCATTGTGTTTGATACTTTTGTCAACATACCATAGCTATTGATGAAAATATTGAGGCTTCTAATATCACAAAGAATTTAACAATTCAACTCAGCAGCAGAAAAATGCTATGTTTACTATTAAGAATCTATTCAGTTTTTTTGTTGATATTCTATTTGTCTGTCTAATTTCAGATATCAGATGGAAAAACAAATTCTGGGGGAAATCCATGGAAATTGTGCCAGTTGGTACAACACATGTAATATTGCCAGCGTAAGTTCTGATTTAGTTCACATGAAAAAAAATGGACCAGGTTTGACTATCAACACTATATTCTACTGTTCAGAAGTTCTCAAAATGCCTTTTGTGCATAAAAAAAGCCCCATATTTTGTTTGTTTTTCCATGTCCTAACAAATCATAAACAGTTACAGTCAAATGCTTAACATAAGTCCAAAATAGCTGGAGAGCCACTTTGAAAATGCAGTGGGGCTAATGGTCAGTTGGCTTGCCACTACATGCCACAGTCTAGCTTTGCTCCATCACCACCTCATGTTCACATATTTAGCTCTCAGTCTGCTGGTACTTGGAGCTAGATTTGAGCTAACAACCTAAAAGTGATCAACAACTGTAGACGGTAATCTTTCCTAGACCAACACTTGAAAAAATGTACATAGGACAGCTAATTTGTTCGCTAAGTCACTGCTTTGGCTTCTTTTTGAATTGACCTGTCAAATCCACAATAAGCCAAGCATGCATGCAATCACTATGTAGTGTTCTTCGTCCTTAGTAAGCAAGAAATGGCTAGCGAAATACCCATATCTGTCTGTTAGGGCTGCCTCAGACCAGTCATATATCTAAGGGGGAAGGGAACATGTCCCCCCCCCCATATTGTGAACTGCAAATACTATCAGCCCCATCAAGGCTACTTAATAGTAAGAGTTGAAATGAGTTGCAGTCTCACAATTCTCTCTCCATGAAGTAGCCCCTTTACATATTCCTTGATTAAACAACTTTTACATCATATCTTAGTTTAGGGATCAGTTTTGGAGTGGTTAATCCAAATTGCTTTTATGACTGCTAAAAATTACCTGTTGGTTTTTCCACTGAAATTTCCACTCGTTCTGTATGCTTAATTGACATATGATACAGGTTGTTATTTTAATCATTCATTCTACTTTGATTTTCAGAGGTGAGGTTTTTTATTTAGCTATTTAAAAAAAAGAACTGACAAAATCTGCAGTACATCTCTGAGATCTTTGGCAAAAGTGTACTTCTGGGATACTTTTGTCTGGAGGTGACTAGGATTGAACCCAGAAGATTTGTACGTGCAAAATATGTGTGCTTTATTACTAATGTGTGATCTTCTTTGTGAAGTGTTTATGAAGTACCAATATTCTGAATTTTCAGAATAATTAAAAATATAGTCATTCAGCTTTTTTTTTGTTGCCTTTTTCTGAGTGAAGCTGTTTCCCTCTTTGTGCTCTCTACTTGTTTTGAAGAGAGTAAAATGGGGATGTTCAAAATATCTCAGCTGAACATTTTGGAGACCATTCTTATTATTCCAGTTTTAGGGACCACTATGAATGGAATAAAGTGACATCTTGTATTCATAATATCTTAAGTGGACAGCGCTGGATAGAACACTATGGAGAGATCATAATCAAGAATCTGAATGATAGCAGCTGCCACTGCAAACTTACTTTTGTCAAGGTAATATTCAAATTCAAATAATCTTGGATGCTGTAGAGTAAGGGCTGAATAGCCTTTTTGTTGTTGTTCTTGTTGAGGGCTGCAGTCAATTCACTGATAATCTTTCAGGGGCCACAATGTGTTAACAGGGAATAAATAGAATCATAGAGTTGGAAGAGACCATAAGGGCCATCCAGTCCAACCCCTTTCCATGCAGGAACTCCCAATCAAAGCATCCCCAACAGATGGCCATCCAGCCTCTGTTTAAAGATCTCCAAGGAAGGAGACTCCACTACACTCCAAAGGAGTGTGTTCCACTGTCGAACAGCCCTTACTGTCAGGAAGTTCCCCCTAATGTTGAGGTGGAATCTCTTTTCCTGCTGTTTGCATCCACTGTTCCACGTTCAAGTCTCTGGAGCAGCAGAAAACAAGCTTGCTCCCTCCTCAATATGACGTCCCTTCAAGTATTTAAACAGGGCTATCTTATCACCTCTTAACCTTCTCTTCTCCAGGCTAAACATCCCCAGCTCCCTAAGCCGCTCCTCATAAGGTGTGGCTTCCAGACCCTTCACCACCTTAGTTGCTCTCCTTTGGACATGCTCCAGTTTCTCCACATCCTTTTTTAATTGTGGTGCCCAGAAATGGACACAGTATTCCAGGTGGGGCCTGACCAAAGCAGAGTAGAGTGGCCAGAACCAAATTGTGTGAGAGCCAACTCCCTCTTTCTCCATCCCTCCCTTCTCTCTGTCGCACCCTTTTTGTTTTCTCATTTGTTTAGTCAAAAAAGAGACTGTGAAGTCGAAGACTTTCACGGCCACCATCCATAGTTTTTGTGGGGTTTTCGGGCTATGTGGCCGTGTTCTGGAAGAGTTTATTCCTGACATTTTGCCTGCATCTATTGTATTGTTTTTGTTTTATTGTTGCTGTTTTAACCTTGCGCTAATTTAATCTTATTTTATGGGGTGGGAGGAGGGATTGGGATGTAACATTTTAATTGTATTTGTTTTTAAATGCTGTACCCCACTCCAATTGCTCGCTCAGCAGGGCGGGTTATAAATAAATATTTATTATTATTATCTATGGCTGACATCTTCAGAGAGTGCTAGCATGGAAATGTGTGGGGTATATATACTATGTGACCCTCACTTCCCTCTAATAAGGGTCACATAGTATATATACCCCACATACCTCCATGCCACCATTCTCTGAAGATGCCAGCCACAGATGCAGGTGAAATGTCAGAAATAAACTCTTCCAGAACATGGTCACATAGCCAAAAAAAACTCACAAAAAACTAAAGAGACAGATCTGAGAGATTGTCAGAGGCTTTTGTAATTGGTCTGAGGGACAAAATGCACATGTAGCCTATCTTTATTCTAAGGTATTTCATTAAAGTCCGGCATGATTACTTATAGATTATTCCAGTATTTTAAGTAGAAATCAGGTTGTGAGCACAATGCAACAAAAGAAGCGATCTCCCCCCCCCCCACTCCCCACCACAACGTTTTAAAATTAACTTTATTTTATTGTTTGGTTTTTTCCCCCCTCTAGACAAAATACTGGAATCACAATGTTCATGAGATTGAAGGCAATGTTTTAGACAAAAATGGAAAAATAGTACATCGCCTTTTTGGAAAATGGCATGAGAATATATACTGTGGAACACCGTCTGTGGCAAACTGCATCTGGAGAGCAAGTTAGTGATCAATCAGTCATTTTATTTTTTTATACCTGGCATGCTCTGATATACTCTAACAGTGCTCTTTTATTAATTCCCAACCTCCACATCTGGGTATGTTTAATATTTGCATATTCCTGTATAGTGGTTTATGGTACAAACTGCTGTGGACAAGGGTTGGTACCAGAGTACCTGGTAATGATTTCCCATAAATGACTGTCTCAGTGAATTAAAGTGAAGTTTAGCATCTTTTCCTATCTTTTATTTTTTATTTTAAAAAACTCTTAATGGTAATTATTTCATGGGAAGAATGCTTGACATAAAGCAGGATATGGTTTGAGGTATTTATTTCATTGATACACCGATTTTCTCCCAACATGGGACCTAATGTGGAGGTAGGTTCACAAACCATGGTTTAAATCGACATGAGTCAGTTGTGATCCACTCGTACATTCAAGTTCCCAATGCGTTCACCAGGACAACTTCTAATCCCTTTACCCTTAATCCCACTCCCAAATGGAAAATTTTAAACCCTTTTTTTAAAAAAATACCTAGAGTTGCCAGTTCAGCATCATGCCATGCCCTGAGGTTTCCAGGCCAAAACCTGAGACCTAAGGACAGCTTTTAGTAATGTCATTAAGGATGGTGCATTAAGTATCAACAGTTGCTCACAGCTTGTCATTAAAACGCGCACACACAGAGGTCCAATCCACACCACAGCAATAATGCTTTTGATGCCTCTTTAATTTCCCTGGTGAATGCTAGTGAATTCTGGGGATTATAGTTTTGTGAGACATTTAGCCTTCTCTGTCAGAGAGCTCTGCTGCCTCAATATACTACAATTCCCAAGATCCATGAGCCAGGTCAGTTAAAGCGGTGTCAAACTGGATTATTTCTGCAATGTGGATTGGACCAGAGATCGAGGGGGAGGGGACATATTTTTCTGTTTGGAATGTAAGACAGGAATCTTAGCTGCATGACTGTCCCCAGATCAAAGTGAAATGAGGAGATTACTTAGGGAGACAGGATAAGAAATCTAGCCAACCTGCTTTTAACCAGGCAAAGGAGGCAAAGCAGGGAAGATAGTAAATCCTGGTGCCACAATAACTAAGAAGGAAGGAGGAAACTAACTAAGTAAATAGATAGAGGTCTAGAGCAGGGGTTCCCAACCTTACTGACTGATAGAGCCTTATTTCTGTGGCGGAGCCCCTAAGAGGCCTATCCTATGTCTTACAAGTTAATGGTGTTTAGGAGTATATATAAGAATATATTCTTATTCTTCAATTTCATTCAATTTTTATTTCTTTTATTTTTGGGATAACCTGGGAAGTGCATGCGGGCTCCTCAGAGCACAGGTTGAGAACCCCTGGTCTAGAGAGTATTTTCAGGTTACAGCAACACATCAATTAACTCTTAAAATTGTAGCAAGTCTATTTTCTGAACTGAAGATTTGTACATACCCCTTTCCTCTTGCCTGGAGATGAACCCACCAAAACTGGAGAATTAGATGGTTGTCTCTCACCTGGATATGACCCATGAAAACTGAACACTTAGGACTGGGCCTTGAGATTCAGCAACCTTTACTGGAACTGACTATCCAGCTCATCAAGGTCTGGAGAACAGCAAAAATGGGCCTCAGAAGTTGCTTACCCACCCCCGGTTTAAATGAACGGGTCCTATGTCATATATCTTTAGCAACCAAGTTATTGTTAAGACAGTATACTGGTCAAAGACTGAATAAATTTTATTACATTGTTACATTATTACATTGTTAAGACGGTATTCTTGTCTCTTCTGTCTCTGCCTTCAAGTTGTCACTTTGGCATCACTTTGGAAATCAAACTTTTTTGATCTGAGATCTGAATTAAAGTTAAACAACATATATATGTTAGCATATGTATGTGTGTATGTGCCTTCAAGTCACCTGTCAACATGACAATCCCATAAATTTCATGGGACAGCTGGCTACATGTAGTTTGCACAGAGCCATTGAAACTGTGTATATCTGAACAGTTCTGCTGATTTTACTTAATTATTTAAGAAGCTGAATAACCCTGCAGTTCTTGTCATTAAAACCCTCAATGAAATTTACACAATACAAACACAAAAACTGAGTTTAAAAATTTAATAAATAATGCTAGAATAAAACAAAAGGAAAACAGGAGCATAGAATAAAATCAGCCAAGTGATTAAAAGAGAGACAAAAGCCATTTAAATGTGACAATGAGACAATCATAGCTTGATGTATAAACTATAACAACAGTGGTGCTCGACAAACTTTCATACAGAGAGAGAGAGAGAGCCAAAGAGATCTTTTGGGTTGTTTTGATATATATATATTTTAAAATAACTATTTAAAATAACAGCATTTTTATAGAAATAAACAAAGCTATGGAATTGTTGTTGAAGTAGAACTGTAATCCATCCACCCATCCATTTAATTATTTACTAACTTTTTTTTTTTTATTTGCAGATCCAATGCCCAAGGATTATGAACAGTGGTATGGATTCACACAGTTTGCTTTAGAGTTAAATGAATTAGATCCACTTATTAGACCACTGTTGCCACCAACCGATACTCGGTTTAGACCAGACCAAAGGTAATTTTAAAAAAAATACATACAGTACCTGTATTCATTAAGGTCAAAGTTCATGGTTTTCCATCCTTTGGAGGTAGATGACAAACTTATAACAATTTCATTGATTGCTTGTTTGGGAAGCTGAAAGAGAAATCATTCTCTTTGTTGTTATTGTTGTTAACTGTCATCGCGTCACCTTTGACTTATGGCAACCATATGAATGAGAGACTCTCAAGAGGCCACCCTGTCTTCAATAGCCCTACTCAGGTCCCACAGACTCTGAGATGTGTCTTCCTTGATTGAGTCTATCCACGAATTGTGGTCTTCCTCTTTTCCTATGGCCTCTCACTATAAGCATCATTGTCTTTTCTATTCAGTCATGTTGCCTCATCATATGACCAAAGTATGATTTCCTCAGTTTTGCCATTTTGGATTCTAGGGAGGGTTCAGGCTTAGTTTGTTCTTGGACCCATTTATTTGTCTTTTTGACAGTCTATCTGTAGAACTCTCCTCTAACAGCACATTTCAAATGAGTTACCAGGTTTCTTCTTCACTGTCCAGCTTTCACAATCATACATACAAACTGAAAAATTTCTTGACCTGCCTTTGAAAAAGAAGCTCATTTAAAAAAAAAAACCTTCTCCAGTTTCCCTTCACTTCCAAAATCTTTCTGTCAATTGAGTTTTTTCCACTAATTGCCATTCCAACTCAAACTGCTGTCTGCAGCAGGGTCGATCAATGGGCCTGTTTACACTACAGAATTATAGTGCTATTATTTCACTTTAACTGTTATGGTTCTGTCCTATGGAAACTTGGAACCAGTAGTTTAGGAAGGGACATTAAAAGTCTTAGCCAGAGCACTCCAGTGCCTTACCAAATTACAAACTCCAGGATTGCATAGGAAAGAATCATGACAGTTAAAGTGGAATAACAACGCTATAACTGTATACTGTGAGTCGGCCTCTGGTGTAGCAACTAATAATAAATAGCTTCAGCAAGGCTTGTGGGCACTAAACAGAAATAACCAAGACCTAAATATGCCCGTAACACTTTGTTCTTCTGTCATTGATCGGCAGGCTCCTAGAAGAAGGTAATATTGAAGGAGCAGAAATACAAAAACAGAGGATTGAACAGCTGCAGCGAGAACGGCGGAAAGTTCTAGAAGAAAACAATATGGAACATCAACCTAGATTTTTTAGGTAATTTATAAAATGCATGTTGTTATTAAGATCAAGTAATCTTAATTAATTAATTAATTAATCTCAAACTATTAAGATCAAGTAATGTTGTTATCTAGATCAAGTAATAGTGCCACTCTATTCTGATTTGGTCAGGCCTCACATGGAATACTGTGTCCAATTCTGGACACAATTCAAAAAGGATGTTTACAGGCTGGAGCGTGTCCAGAGCAGGACAACCAAAATGGTGGAGGGTCTGGAAACCATGCCCTATGAGGAGAGACTTAGGGAGCTAGATATGTTTAGTCTGGAGAAGAGATGGTTAAGAGGTGATATGATAACCCTGTTTAAATATTTGAAGGCATGTCATATTGAGGATGGAGCAAGCTTCTTTTTCACTGCTCCAGAGAACAGGACACAGAACAATGGATGCAAGCTACAGGAAAAGAGATCCCAACTAAACATCAGGAGGAACTTCCTGACAGTAAGAGCTGTTCGACAGTGGAACATGCTTCTTTGGAGTGTGGTGGAGTCTCCTTTGGAGGTCTTTAAACAGAGGCTGGATGGCCATCTGTCAGGGATGCTTTGATTGTGAGTTCCTGCATGGCAGGGGGTTGGACCGGATGGCCCTTGTAGTCTCTTCAAACTCTATGATTCTATGATTCCAAGAAATTGCAAGAACTGTGTCCCAGTGGTTTCATTTCATCCAGTCTGGTTAGTCACTGAGGCTGCTCCTAGGCTAGGAATTAAGGGGCCCGAACAGACAGGCCAAAATAAAGCTGCTTTGGGTCACTTTGGAGGTATGCTGTTTAAATGACACATGCATCTTTAGAGGCTAGACGCTGCACCAAAGCTGTGTTTCAGTCCTTAGGACTGGAGCATGGCTGTAGCACAGCTTCCGGCCTCTTAGGACGTATGCAGCATTTAAACTGCTTACCTCCAAAGTGATCTGAAGTAGCTTCATTTTGGCCTGTCTATTTGGACCCATGGTTTCCAGGATGTATCATTGAATGAATGCATATGGGTGCAAAATATAAATGGGGGACAGAGCTGTGTACACCAACCCCATACCCAGTTTTCCTATTTCCATTAGCTCTACAAATCCAGGTAAATTTATAATCTTCCTAACAATCAGGAACCTTGTGCAACTCATGAGTATTGGAGTTGGAGACCTGCATGGAGGAGATATTATGGATAGACTGAAGTATGAGATCCCATGTCTCCAAGCCCGTCCATATTTTGAACATATGAGTAGGGCTAATGTACAGTCTGAATTAGCATGGCATGTGGTCTTGCTGAACTTCAGCAGTTTGAAGTTGATTTGTCATTAGATCAGACCAGGGAATTCTCTCTTCACCATTTTCTATTTGCTGAAGGAAAGGCACTTCATAAATATTTTTATTTGGGAAAAACATAGCACATGAGGTGCCCCATAGAGAAATCCCAAATTGATGCAACCCTGTTGGGCAGAGATGATAGTGTTTGTTGGCCTTCTTCCAAAGGAAATATCTGCTAAGTAAGACCTGAAGGATCTGTTGAAAATGAAGTCTGTTGTAATTGTTCTTCTAAATCCACAAATGTAGAAATCTAGAAAATAAAACAGGTAGCAGAAGTAAAGCTAAAGAAGCCATTTTAGCAAGAAAACAAAGATGTTTTGTTCACTGTTCAACAGGAAATCTGCTGATGACTCCTGGGTTAGCAATGGAACCTATTTGGAACTTAGGAAGAATCCTGGCTTTTCCAAGCTGGACAGTCCTGTTCTGTGGTGATGAAAAGACAAACGAGAAGGACATTTAACTGTGGTTTTCTGAGTATGATGTATGAGGAAGGAAATGCTGCATATCACCTTGATCTTCTAGACTCCTGCTTGATTTAGATTTTTGACGTGCACATTTACTTCATTACATTTCTTCTGTAGCTATATTGATAGTAACCACAATTTGAATGTACAAAAAATGCTATTTTCATTTACATATGCAGTTTAATAAGTGATTGTTGAATGTTATTTCTTAGAGAGGGGAGTGGAGAGAGAAGCTTTAACACTATTTGATTTTTTCCCCAAAGGATAATGCAAGCTCAGATTCAATGCCTTACCAAGTTGTGTGATGGGCAGAAATGGTAGCCTTTAGCTGCACTATGGAAATTAATTGGATCCACTGATCCCTGAATATGTTAGTAAATTACCAAAGCTGGATTGAGTGTATTTATTTATTTAGTCTCTTGCCTAAGATTCCATCTTAATGCTGGAATCTTTTCTTCTTCTTTTTTTTAAAAAAAGAGCAATTTAGTAACCATATTTTTACTCCATTAGATAACCTATTCTAAGAAATAGTATTACATGGTAGTAGCTTTGATGGTTCTACTGCCTTACACAAAAGGGCACAGCCATTTGGAAACTTCTCTTATGTCTTGTTGAAATGAATGGAAGTCAAACCATTGCATATTTCAACAGGACCTGCACAGTGGATGTTGAATAGAGGCTGTGTCCCAAAATTGTATCATATTGTGTATATGAATAATGTTCTGTGTTGACTAAACTTTGAGGGCATAATCCAACTGAAATGAGTTAAATTCTCTTAGGAAAAATATGGAATAGAGACATGGTTGCAAGTGGCTAAGTTTTTCTGGGTTCTGTCATTCAGCTGAGTGTAATTAATGTACTCCTAAACATAGGAGATGGAAACCAGTGACCAAATGAAAAGAAATATGGTTTTTAGCTAGAGCAAAATGAACTTTTACTTGTTTCATTCTCTTGGCTTGTTTGCAAAAAAGAAAAAGAAGAAAAGAAGAAGATTGCGCTGGACAATAGAAAGGCCCTCTCTTTTTTAAATTATTTGCAGAGAAGACAACTATGTTAAGTGGCAGATGTTTTCTGAAAAAGGACTTTGGTATTTTCTACCTCTTCTGAGCAGCATATTTAATGACTTGTATTTTTTTAAAAGAAGCTGACCATCTGCCTTAGATAAATGTATGGAATATATGATCTTCCTTTAACTGTTTTGTGTTCAGGTAAATTGTTTGTCTTGCACTAAAATGGTTGTATTTCTTTTTCTGTATCCTTTGTATGTTCTAATGTCTTCATGAACATATTCAGCATGTTGAAGCAAGAATCTGAAGTACAGTTGACCAAACAGCACTTTGAAATTGGGGTGGAAGTCTTGTTTATGTGTGAAGTCACACCTTTACTGTATTATATACTTATCAGAACAGGAAGCATGTGATCTATATGATCTGGAACACTTTTCCTATGAGCTGTTACTTGAGCATTCAAATCTACTATTGGGACATCAAGGCAAAGGGATTTGCTGTTTTTATAGTGCAAAATGCTGTTTCCTGTAAATTGATAAAACATTATTTTGTTGTCTTCTTCTCAGTACATAGTACATATCTTGCATCTCATTCCAGTGCTATATACAGAAGAAAAATCTATTAATTTCAGCATGAATAATGAGATCCTTCATATGTGAGTCATTCTAAATACTTCAGCAGAAGAAGGAGCTCCATGCAGGTATCTCAGCTGCGTGAATTGTTGTTCTTGCTGATGAATTGGGAAGACTGTGGAGGCAGGGGAAAAAAATTCCCTCTGTGTGTTGTAGTAGCGAGAGTTCTTTGGAACACAGTAGTTGTGGTTCCAATTAAAGTGCATGGGGAAAGAGTCTCACACTGTAGGTAGCATGTACACACCATTGTACAAAATACAACAGCTAGCTACATCTAAAAGCATCATACATTATCTGTAATGGATGCACATCAAGGCAACAGTGAAAGGCATTCTAAAAAAAAGAATAATAACTTTGCAAAATCTCCACTTTACTTTTGCCCCTGAAATTTCTGAGAAGACCTTGTAAATACTGTGCCCAATTAATATTACTGTCAGCCCTCTATATCCACAGATTCTTTATCCATGGATTCAAGCAACCATGGCTTGAAAATGTTTTAAAAATATACATTTCAAAAAACAAACCTTGATTTTGCTATTTTACTATCCATAAAACTTGATCATCCATGGAATTTTGGTATCCATGGGAAGTCCTGGAACCAAACTCTAGCAGATACCAGGGGCCCACTGTATATCACTACTACCCAAACGCTAAGCATTCAGTTTGAAAGATTTTCTTTGACAAAACTCAGTTTATTTTTTTATAAGATCACAGATTCCAGTGATATCATGCCAGTTATTTAAGACAAAAGCCAAATGCCTCTTTAAACTTTCGGGGGGGGAGGGGAAATCTTACCACTTTATTCCTGGGTAATAGGGGGAGTGGGTAACAGTGAAACTTGCACTGGCCAGGGTGAATAATGGT
The DNA here is from genome assembly GCA_034509955.1 of Urosaurus nigricauda. Classification (NCBI taxonomy): domain Eukaryota; kingdom Metazoa; phylum Chordata; class Lepidosauria; order Squamata; family Phrynosomatidae; genus Urosaurus; species Urosaurus nigricauda. Next base: position 87,675,222 of record JAOEGL010000006.1, read on the forward strand.
GGCAAACTGGTACTTTGTGCTATAAAAATGATGATGATGATGATGATGTATTTATACCCCGCCCCTTTGAGATCAGTTAGGGCGGCTAACAACAATAAAATACAATTACATCAAATAAAACAAGCTACATCCCTCCCCCCTTAAAAAATAATAAATCTTTTACAAATTAAAACCAATAATTTAAAACCATATCAATCAATACAATTAATGATAGACAGGCAGAGTAGCGCAGCAACATTCTGCATTAATTTCCAAAAAGACAGTGGGAAGTCCTCCAAGAGGAGGTCCCTGAGGCTGGGGTGTCTATCCTGGGAAGGCCTGCTGAAAGAGATCCGTCTTGACAGCCTTTTTAAAGCTGTCTAAAGATGTCAATTGTCGGATCTCATCCGGCAGACCATTCCACAATTTGGGGGTGACAGCGGAAAAAGCCCTCCGGGAGGTAGCCGAAAGCCTAGATTTTAAGGCTGCAGCAAATTCCTCCCAGAGGACCGGAGTGTGCGGGGAGGATTATAAGGGAGGAGGCAGTCCCTGAGATAGCTTGGACCCAAGCTGTTTAGGGCTTTAAAGGTGATAACCAACACTTTGTACTTGGCCTGGAAACTAATAGGCAGTCAGTGGAGTGACTTTAATACTGGGGTGATATGGTCCCTCCTAGATGTTCCTGACACTAGTCTGGCCGCCATATTCTATACTAACTAGTTTCCGAACCAAGCACGAGGGTAGCCCCATGTAGAGCGCATTAGTATTCCCACTGTGAGGACAGTTTGGACCCATGACCAAACACTGAGGCCTTCAGGGGAAAAGAACAGTCTTGAATCCAGCTGCTCTAAAGCCACTCATGGATTGTCTGCTGCAAAGACTCTGCTTAGCACTAGCAGGAATATCTCATTTTGATATCCACAGATACAACTAAATTTTCAAGACTCGACTCTTCCCTCTCTGTTGGTGGAGGAGTTCTTACGTAATCCTTTTTTGCTCCTCCTCTTTGTATTCTACCAAGTTACATTCAGCATCTCAATAATACCCTATATTGTAATCAGCCATACTCTATTTGATGAGATGCAATATGATGTTTGAATTCAAAGACATAGCCATGTTAGTCTGAATCTGTAGGCAAAGGGATCTTGTAGTACCTTTGAAACTGAGGGCTAGTCTGCACATAAGTGTACTGTGCAAATTGGTGTGCATTTTCACATATTTGCATTAACATTTAATTCCTGCACATAGTCACACCCTCCCTCTGCCAAAAGTGCTCAAGCCATCCACATGCATACAATGCAGAGAGAGAGCTACAAATGCATTTCTGCACATTTTAATGGATAGTCTAGTAAAAAGGTGAGGCTTTTTCCCATTGAGTTTAAGGAGGTTTTTTTTGGGGGGGGGGGGCAAAAAGACCTGAACTCTTGCAAATCGCATATGGCTAGATCACATTCTGTTTGACTGGAATGAATATTTTAAACCTGAACACTAGCCCTGAGAGAAAGAAAGAAGTTGGTACCATAAGGTTTGATACACTTAAATCTACTTCGTCAGATGCATGAGAGGAAAGCTTATGCTACTAACTTCTTTCTTTCTGTCAGTTAGTCTCAAAGGTGCTATAAGACCCTTTGCATGCAGAATCATGTTTGTCGTTATTGATTTGCACTAATGGGTATTTCTTGTATTTTTCTTTGGGGCTAACCCTTATAAACAGTCGAAAGCAGTTATCATTGTTTTTGTTTCTAGATTAATTTCTCCATTTTTAATGTTGATTCTTCTAAAGAAAGTGCATTCTCTGGCATAAATTGTTTCCATGTTTAAGTAAATTTTAACTCTTTCATATTGACACCACATGTGATACATGGTTCCTACCTTATCTTTACATTTCAAGCAGCTGTTGTTGTTTTGTTTTGTTTTGTTTTCATTTTGGCTAGTCTGGAAGGTGTCAGGTACCATCTGTGGAATATTTTATAGTAATTTTATCTTAAATTATTGCATTTTGTAAATTTTTGATTATTTCTCCATATATTTTCCCACCTCTCTATGAAATGCATTCTTGAGGGGTGAAATTAGAGTTTTGTTTGGTCCATTCTGAAATTGAATCTTAGCTTTTGAAAACATAGAGTTTATGTCAAGCACACATTTCATTGCAATAATTTAAAATAAAAAGAAACTGGGCCGCTCATTATGGGGATGGTCTTTCTCATATTCCAGACAAGTGGTTTCTTGGTCATATCAAAAGCTATGTGTGCACATCGCATGTAGGGGAAATGCACAAAGAGCATCCCCTCCTTTGATATGAATGAAGCATTTCTTGTTAACAGAGGATATTATACACATTGGACCTACACACCAGCCTTGCAGGAAATCAGTGACTGAGGTATCTAAGCACAATTCACTTAAATTACAAAGAAAATCTCACAGAGGATAGTCAGTACCACTGATATTAGTCAATTTATTGTTATTGTTAAATGTAGAATAACAACCCTTAAATCATTTAATTAAAAGAATTAATTACTTCTGATAATCTTCCAAGAGAAGCCTTTCTTGGTGGTTTGCATTATTTATAAATACCCCACCCCCCAAAAAGAAACCATACAAAGAAATCATTGCTATTAAAAACTAAGACTGCACTTTTTGAGAAATTGGCCATACTCATTTTGTCTCCATCACCATTTTGACATATTCACTGTATGATTCATAATGTTATCATGCAACATACAGGATTCCTCAGATTTGATATATTGAACATGTAGAAATCCTCTGTTTTTCTTTAAACTTCTCTTAGCCTAAATTATGCAAATATGGACAATAAATTAAGGTGTTTCAGCTCACATAAAATTGTAATGGTGGATCTTTGTACCTCTTTTCCTCAGTCTTTTGTAGGTGTGGAATAAAATCAGTTTATGGTACTGTAAGGATGGTACTTCTTCCTGTACACACTTCTTCCAGAAGTCCATTTTAAATCAAGAAGAAAACCAAAAATAAATTAGTTTTTTAGCTGTCACTTGATCACCAACTGTACTACTGTATCACTATCTTTTTATCCTTAGATCAACTGTTTTTTTTTTTTAATTTGCCAGTTCAAATAGCAATTTGTTTACTATATTTCCCCTCTCTTTTTGTAGTTACTGTATTCATCTCTTGTGCATTTCTTGATTATTATTTTTTTTTAAAAAAAAATTAGACAATCTCATTTCACTTTACACCCTTGTAATTTACTTGTGAGAATCCCAGATCACTCTCTACAACCGATTCAGTAGAAAATTGTTTAAATTCTTACCCTTCCAGAATCAGGCAAATCCTCTCACATGGTGTTTTTCTGTGTATATGTATAAACAGATTTTATTACAGCTATAAATATTTACTTATTCAAGTAAAAATTGCAATTGAAAATAAGTAATTTTTATCGGGAACAAGATTGCCCTGGACCAGCTGATAGATTGTACCTTACTATTAAAATTACATTTCCATAATTGCCACATTGTGGAACCATTGTTTTAATAGTTGCAATATTCTTGTCTTCCAGTTTTCTTTGGTATAATTTTCATTTTATACAATGTCCACCTGTAAACATTCTGGCTCATCTTAAAGTGTAAAATACAGTGTGTGTTATCCTTGTAGCCAAAGTAGATGCACAGTAATAAATATTACATCTCAAACACCACTATTTCTGTCTGATTACTTTTGTAAAACCTCAAGGAGATTATTACATTAGCCTCGCTGCCAGGATAGATCGGGGAAGTAACTTTCTTAAGGCAGATCTTATCACATTCATCCATCACCGGGCAGTGTGCAGCCCATATGCAATCCAGGCTTCTCCAGGCTTGTCCTGCATCTGTTCTTGAAAAGCTGTAGGCTTCCTGGTGATGGGTGAATGAAAGATCTGCCTTAAGAAGATTATATCCCAGGTCTATCCCAGCAACAATCTCCCAGTTCCTGAAAGTATACCTTCCATGTAGATGCCTGACACATCGTATTTCCATTGGTTTGAGGATGTGGTTTTATATTTAACCAATAAAAAATTCTCACCTCTTTGCTGAAACTTCTATCTATCCCTCCAGATGAATGAAATGAATGCAAGGACATGCTGTAGAAATCCCATGCTAAAAACACAGGTCAAAAATCTGCATATTTCACACAGTGTTAGATGAGTTTGCATGCAAGCTTAACAACTGGAAATTAAGTCCAGCTGGGAGCCAAAGACAGATATCTTGCATCATGTAGAAATAAGCCCTTTGAATGAGACACTCCTACTCATTTTGTTCTACAATTATCTAAGGGTTACATTACTTAAGAATAATAAAAGGAATTGCTAGGAATTCGCAAATCCTCATAGTCTGAAATATGCTTTGGGTATTTTATGATTTTGCCTGTAATTTGTGGACTGGCCAGACAGCTTTGCCACTGACCTTAATTTTAATATTTATAAAATCATTTTATATTGCACTACACTCTTAGCAAGGAGCTTCATATCTGACAATATAAGTTACAGTATTTAATGGGGGTAGGGGGACTGCTGGATCAGTCTGAACTAACACAGAAAGCTTTATGATTGACAGTGAAATGGACCATCTACACGACTACCTTGTAGTAATCACAGAAGTATAGCCCTTCTCTTCCCAGGACATCTTCCCAATTGTTTTCTGTGTGGGTTCAGATGCATCCCTGAGATTTACTTGCTGAGCCAAGCGTGGCATAGTTTTGTTTTTTGGACAGAGTTGTGTCTTTTCAAGAAGAGGGAGCATGTTATCATGCAGGCAGCCTGCCACTTGTTGGACTGCAGCTCCTTGTATTCCTCATTTTTGACTTTGCTGGCTATGGCTGATGGGAGTTGCAGTCCAACAACAACATCTTCAGAACCACACTTTGCTCACCTCTGATTTATAAAACAACACTGTCTTGTGGCATCATGACTGCCTTAATAATATAATGAGCTTATAGTGTCTAGATCAAGAGAAGTAATAGTGCCACTCTATTCTGCTTTGGTCAGGCCCCATCTGGAATACTGTGTCCAGTTCTGGGCACCACAATTCAAAAAGGATGTGGAGAAACGAGTGTGTCCAAAGGAGGGCAACTAAGATGGTGAAGGGACTGGAAACCATGCCCTATGAGGAACGCCTCAGGGAACTGGGGATGTTCAGCCTGGAGAAGAGAAGGTTAAGAGGTGATATGATAGCCCTGTTCAAATATTTGAAGGGATGTCATATTGAGGAGTGAGCAAGCTTGTTTTCTGCTGCTCCAGAGACTAGGACGCTGAACAATGGACACAAATTTCAGGAAAAGAGATTCCACCTCAACATTAGAAGGAACTTCCTGACAGTAAGGGCTGTTCGACAGTGGAACACACTCCCTCGGAGAGTGGTGGAGTTTCCTTCCTTAGAGGTCTTTAAGAAGAGGCTGGATGGCCATCTGTCGGGAGTTCCTGCATGGCCAGGGGTTGGACTGGATGGCCCTTGTGGTCTCTTCCAACTCTATGATTCTAGAGTATAGTCTTTTCCAATTCCTTACTATGCAACACATTTGATATTCCATCAAGAACCAGCCTTGCTGGATGGGAATAAATTGTACCAGGTAATCTTATCTTCCTTTGTATTCTCAAACCACACAATGCTACCAGCATAATCATATATTGCAATCTGCTTAACCCCTGAAATTCCCATCAAAGCGGTTAATTTGAAGCATACAAACTTTCCTAGTCCATCACTTAAGGACTTCTTGATGAATATGCACCTCAACAGGTGAAATGTATAAAATAAAAAATAATGTTTGAAGCAATAATGTGTTTGAAGCTTTGATCTGTAGCCACTATTTAGTACAACTAAATATATGTGCATAAATGATAACCCTTCCTATATCAACTGACCCTGAGTTTACTGCAACTTAAAAGTATTCCATTACTGATTTTATTTGTAAATGTAAAAATGACATGAACTGAAAGATCGTTTGAAAAATAATGCTTATGATGTTCCTTGTTTGTTTGCAAGTGTTCTTTTTGATCTAGATTTATTTGTTTACAGCAACCAATGTAAATACTGTATATTGCTAGGCAAGGACTTTTCTAAAAGCTGAATAAAATCAGATATATTATTTGGCTTACTTTAGGGTCCAGCAAGATGCCAAGCTAAAGAAGGAACAAAGTCAAAAGAACATGTAGTCAAAAGAATACTTCCCTCATCTGGCTTGTTAAAGTTAGAATTGCAGTTCCCATAATCTAGGCTGACCATATCTCCTTGAGACAAAAATAGGACATTGGGATGGCAAAAATTGAACAGGGTTATGTAATATTCTGTATTCATGAAAAGGTAAGAAATAACAAAAAGTTTTATTACATGAATACATTGAGCTAACAATTATTTTTCAGTGACAGAACTCATACAAAAAATTAGGCAGATGCAGAGGGGGCCTGTATTTCACCATTATCATATCATGAATAATTCTCCAATAAAGTAATCGTACACAGCAAATTACAGTCTTTTAACACCTTATCACAAAAATTCTCACATTCCATGACACAATTTGTTTGTTTGTTGGTAACCACAGTTTCAAACATCAATCTTCAAACCATTTTGCAACGTAACAGGGCATTTTTCTCGAAAACGAGACAAAATTGACACTTATATTAAAATGATGGGATGGTCTGGAAATATTTAAAAATGGTACTGTACCGTTTAAAATGGTAGATATGGTCTGCCTACCTTAATCCCCCAGCCAACATGACCCATGGCTCTGATTTGAAGAACTACGGTATAGTTTAAAAAAGGTAATTTCCCCAGGTTACAAGAATAACCAACTGTCATAACAAAACAGTCATCAAAGACTTCACCTGAATTGTATACCAAGGTATTTGGATAATGTAGCTTCAGGTCATGTCTCAGAGACCTGAAAGAACAAAACGGACCAAGAGCTCAGCATGCATGATCTGTAACATACTGCTTAGTGCTTGAGTCATCATAACAAGGCCTCTGCTTAGTTCAGTACATCATTAAACCGTCTACTAGGACAGATGGCTTGCCTAAGGCCACTTAGTGAGTTCAGAGGAGACCTTCAAAAATGGGACTTCCTTGTTTGTATCTCACTTTTAAAGCTGCTAAACCTTATTGGCTAAATGTGCAATACAAGTTGAGTGTCTCTTATCCAGAAAGCCAAAATACTTCAAAATCCAAAATTGTCCACATGAGTGGCTGAGACAGTGACATCTTTGCTTTCTGGTAGTCCAGTGGACACAATCTTTGTTTCGTGCACAAAATTATTTTCAACTATTGTGTATAAAATTACCTTCAGGGTAGGTGTACAAGGTATATATGGAGTTTATCAAACGTCGGAAATTGGAAACAAAATCTAATGGCAATCCAAACGCAATCATGGGGTTTCATGTTATTACAAATTAAAGCATCTCACGCAATTTCGGGCAAAAGGAAAGTCATTCTGAACACACTCATGGGTTTTACTTTATTGCGAATTAAAGCAACTCACGCAATTTCGGGCAATGGGGGGGGTCCTTTTCGGGTAATGGGAAGTCAATCTGAAGACATTCTGAACACAATGGGGATTCACATGAATTCGCTAAACTAGCGAATTCACGTGAATTCGAATTGGCTCCATTCAGAATAGAGAAAAATTCCTCCCTGTCTAATAAACTCCTATGAAACATAAATGAATTTCATGTTTAGGCTTCAATTTTATCTCCAAGATATCTCATTAAGTATATGCAAATATTCCAAGATCCGGGGTGGGTGGTGTGGATCCGAAAATCCCAAACACTTCTGGTCTCAGGCATTTCAGATAAGGGCTATGCAAACTATACTAATAAATGAGCCATTCTCAGTGCTTTAAGTGATTGCATTAATCCCTGGAAGCACAGGAAAAATTACAGAATGTAGTATTCAGCTGGAAAATTAAGCTTTCAAAGATGTTCACATTTCATGTTTATAACCTGTATGATTGCAAAACCCTTAGGACTGCAAAAATCTTTACCAAAATCTCCTCAAAGGTGGCTGAATTAGATTTCTGGATATCAACATGGGGTTTCAGCCCCTTGTATAATTTTCTCTCTTTCATGCCATGAAGCCACTGCCTGTTTGTCTATTGTAATTTGTATTAATGTTGTTTTTATATTATTGGTTCTAATCTGTAACAGATTTAATAATCTTTTTAAGGGGGGAAGGGATGTGGTTAGTTTTATATGATGTAATTGAATTTTACTGTTGTTAGCCACCCCGATTGATCTCAAAGGGGCAGGGTATAAATAAATTTTATTATTATTATTATTATTAATAATAATAATAATAATAATAATAAATTATAAACAAATTAGGTGAAATAGTAAGGTTTTGGTTGCCTTTTCCAGACTTTAGACTGCACAGAAGGAAGGAATATTAAAATATTACAGAGCCAGCACAAAAACTAGAAGCTTCCAGACTACTTCCAGATTTGATGGCCTGCTATGTGCAGCCTAACTAACTCAATTGAAGGAATTCAAAATCTGCAAAATAGTGATACCGTTATTGGCCAACCCAAAATGCACAAAAAACATGTTGCAAGGTTTTGAAGCTCCACTGGTTTCTTCACCAGGCAAAAATATTAACAATCATACCGGGCCTGCATTTTGAAGATGTTGCTATTCTCAGTGCAGGAGTTATTGGAGGGTTGTTCATGCAGGCCATTCCCTCCTCTTCCTGGCCGCGTGGGTACTTCAGGGGAAAAAATTAAGTTCCATTAATAGCAAGACAAAGAGCTGCTTTGTGGCGTCAATCCTCTGTGAAGCTACAATCTCCTCTATTAGGTAGCGAGCACTGAATTTCTAAGGAAGTCCTCCATGTTTTTGCGTCAGGAAAAAAATGTTAGGTGCTGTTTTGGTAAAACATGCCAAATGTAGTCCAAATTTTTATGGAAAATGTTTTACCTTTGTTGGAGATAGAAACTTCAAATGTTAAAGTCCCAGTCCATTGGCCCTGTCTTTAGGTTTCCCCAATGTGGCTAAAATGTCGTATCTTACATCCAGAAAACATATCCAGGATAGCTGTGTTGGCCGTGTAGCAAAGTATAATAACATCCCAAATCCACAAAACAGTGAAGTACCTTTATTGCCCAACCAAAATGCCCAAAATACACATTGCAAGCTTTCAAAGCTCCATTGGCGCCATCATTTTGTGGATTATGGATGCTGTACTTCACAACATGGCCAACACGGCTACCCCTGGATATGTCAACTGGAGTACATATTTAATTTTCATATATAACCACAAGATGTCACCAGATTTCACATAAAGAATTGCTTAAAGAAGAGGAAAGGTGGTGGTGGTGGTGGGGGGGGTGGGGGGGGTGTGACAGTTGTTGTGTGCCTTCCAGTCATTTCTGATTTATGATAGGCCTATCATCATGGGTTTTCCTGGCAAAGATTTGTTGAGAGGAGGTTTGCCTTTGCCTTCCTCTGACTTGCTGTGTGCCTTAAAGTGGTTTCAGATTTATGGCAACCCTAAGGTGACCCTATCATAGGGTTTTCTTGGCAAAATTTATTCAGAGAGAGTTTATCTTTTCCTTCCTCTGAGGCTGAGAGAGTGTGACTCACCCAGTGGGTTTCCATAGCTGAGCAGGGATTCAGACCCTTCTGTAAAGTTGTAGTCCAATGCTCAAACTCCTCACTATGTTAAAAGCTATGCATAAACTGGAGTGCAAAAACAGAATATAGGCTATATAGAACTAAAGTGGCAGACTTCAGCATGCTCAGCTCAAAGAGTCTTCAAAGACATTTACATCTGCATGGTTGTCTCACATTTTACTACCCAAAGAGTGATTTTTGCATTTTGTGTGTTAACTTCTCTCCAACCACTAGGAAACCTTGGTAGTAATTCTCATACTATTCTTAAAATATTGATTCCCAAACTCTGGAGTGAGAAATACCCTTGTGACTCTGTGTCTAAACTGTATGTTTTTTTAGAAGGGGCAGAAATTGAGAAGTAATGCATGCAAGGATAAAGTGTATCTTCAGTGTTTCTCCAGAAGAAGAAAAAGACTGAGCATCACCTATGAACATTTTGAGAGAGTCTGTTTACCTGTTTCGTTTTTTAAAAAACTTCTACTGGTTCCCAGCAAAAGTTAATGCTCCTGAAGTGAGAATTTAAAATTTAAAAAAAAAACTATCAACCCTTAAAGGGCCTTTATATTTGGCTGGTCATTTCATTCAAAGGTGCTTATTCCTTCAGTCCTCCAGACACTCCAGTCCTAAATATAAATATCACAATCCTCTTCAGTTCCATAATTATTGTAGTATAGATACAGGAGTAAAATGACTACTGATAGGAGGCAATAGCAAGAAAGTTCCAGTTAGGATCCAGCAAAGTAGTTTTCTCTAGTGAAAAGGTGGATTTCACTGCTGTTCCCCAGCATTACAACTGTGCATTACCCCAAAAAGTGCCGTATGCAAACATTATAGACCATTGGTATAATGTTCCAACAAGCTTACTGAAAAGTGAGCCCTGTCAAATTCAAAAGGCTTTGCTACCTTGTAAAAAAATAAGATTTTGTCACACAGTCACATGGAATTAATAAGACAGTGAAGAATGAATTTAATCTAGTGAATGCAGAATTCACAAATAGATTCTCTGTCTAGAAGGCAGCTAACTGAACTTGTTGGAAAATAATTCTGAAACCCCCAAGAAAATTTGGGGAAAGAGGGAGGGAAGGACAAGAGTGCTTGACATTTACTGTCATCCAAACCAAATATTTAAACTAAAAATACAGTTACATTGTGTGGCATGTATTCACATTTGATGGTTTTAAAACCCTTATTTACGACTAAGCCCTAAGGGTTGACACATCTGAACAATGCAGGAAACAGATGGTCTTTAATAAAATATGAATGGGAGCAGATGGCACTTAACTAAGTACTGTTTATGAAAATCTTTTAAGGCATATCAGAAATATCATTCCATCCTACCCTGACATTAATATAATAAAGATATACAGCCAAGAAATAAAAGTCCAGTTTCATTTGTTTCACATAATTTTGAATTGGTAACTTTTTAAAGTACTGTAGTTGTATTATCTCTATTGTTTTGTATGGCAGTTTTTGCCTCTAAGCAAAATCCACTACGATTTAATTCAGTAAAATATTTTTCAGGGGATGGAAAAACATGAATTTGTTCCATTGTGTTTCCATTTAAAGTAAATAGTTCCTGTATAGGAGATATTTCCACTTTAATATTATTACTCATAGTCCTATTCCAATGTAGTTGCATGTAAACAGAATTGATTTAATTATTTGTTGAAGATTTGTGGAAGATCTGCAATGTTAATGCAACATGATTGCACAAATTTCAATGTGGAAAAGCTACAGTTCCCTCACATGTGAAATTAATTCTTCAATTTCTTAATAATCCAAATTTTCTCTGAGGTGTGTATTCACTTAATTTTTAAAAAACTCCAGAAAAATCCAAGCAACAAATCACGCCACTGTGCAGGTATTACAACAAATAGGAAACTCTTCCAGAACACGGCCACATTGCATGAAAAACCCACCAAAAATAGGAAACTGTATAGTTCAAAGTGACATTTATACAGAGTTCAAGCAATTTGCATTTCCTTGGTTGCACAATAATGTGAAATGGATTTTTTTTTTTTTGACAAGCACAAGCTGTAGTGTCATTTCTATTTCATCAGGCATCATCACACAGCTATATCTTCCAAGAGAAACAGGGTATTTTCTGTTATTTGATCGTTTGCCTTGATTACAATGAAGTTGCTCTTATCTGAGCAGTCACTGAATCATTTACTATCTTTTAACCTTGTTATAGCTGCCAAAATATTTCAGTATTGTCTCCACTCAACTAAAGAGAGACTTTAATCCAAACTATGTTGTCATGAATTCTGAGGGACAGGTCGGTCATATGTTCCACTGATTTAACATGTCTTTGATTTAATTTAAACATGTCATTGATTTAATTTAAGTCCCACTGGTTTAAATTTAACTAAAGTATGATTTAATCCAGATTGCACTCATAAGAATATAATGGTTCTGTTGATTTCAATATGGCTAAGGTGGTTTTAGCATGACTTAAAAAGACTGAGTTCTGCACAGTGATGTTGGTCATCTTGTTTTGTATTACAGAAATACAAAGACATTGAAATGGAAATTAAGATCTGTATTGCTCACTCCATCATCCTCATCTTGTTTGTATGTGCACTCTTCAACATTTTTTTTAATTTCCCTCCTGGGAATATTCAGAGTATTCCTGAAGACTCAAAGCAGTATTAGCAATTTGGAAAGACATGATGGATTACAATCTACCTTCTTTTATGACTGTTAAGCAAGTAGTGTACACAATATTGAGCAAAATCTGTGTAATCAAATGAAAACAAAAATACACATATAAACTCCTAGCCCTCATTAAACTCCCAGTCCTCATTAATCTATCAATGATCAATTATCAATTCAGAAAACCTAGAATAATAGTTGTCTGGCAGATGATGACATTATCAACAACTTCAAAGAGAGCCTTTTCCATCTCGGCCCCTAGCCTCTGGAACTCCCTGCCCACCGAGCTCCGTTTGGCCGCCTCCCTCAGTGTATTTAAAAGGGGTCTAAAAACATACTTGTTTGATCATGCATACCCCTGACATTTTCCCACATGTGATTCCCCTTCCCATATTGGTTCCATACCCTGACATACTGCTACTGCAATTGTTACATTGTTTTAATATTGTTTTAATGTTTTATAATTTTTATTGTTTTATCGCAGGAAGGGCGGTATACAAATAAACTTTATTATTATTATTATTATTATCTTGTCTCAGTGTTGATACCTTTGACAGAAAATCACAGCACTTTGAAAGCCTTTCAGTAAACTAGAAAATTCCCACTGAGGGCATTCAGGTCTAAGGGGGTCACAACATTTTTATATCAAATACAATCCATATCCTTATTCTTAAGTCCATCCTCCATTTTGCTCTCTCTTTCCAACAGTGATACATCCACGGAATAGGATCCAACAGTGAGACATCACTGAAAGATTTGACACTACTTTGTAGCTTGAGTAACCATATCCATTTTCTTATTGGTACGATCACAGGCATTGGAATATACAATAAGCTCTGTATCCTATTCCTGACAATTATTAAGGTGAGTTAACAAACAGTATTAATTGCAATCTACTCCTTTATTAAAGATCTAGGTGAGTAAATATGGTCGTTTATATGTCATACATACATCAAACATTTAAAATGTGTAGATGATACCTCACTACTAGCAGAAAACAGCAAAGACTTGGAATAACTGTTGAGGAAAGGCATGGAAGAGAGTGCAAAAGCAGGCATTCAGCTGAACATTACAAAAACAATAATAAAGGCTATAGATGATTTACACAAACAAAGACATTGAAATAGACTTTCTATACCATGGTTCAGTCAAAAATCAAAATGGAGGCTGCAGTCAGGAAAGAAGAAAACAACTAAGACTTGGAAATGCAGATATGAAACAACTAGATCCTCAGCTGTAAAAAAATAAATAATTGAATACCAAAGTCAAAGTCATCCATGCCATTGCGTTTCCAATTTCTATGTAAGCTTGACAGTAAAGAAACCTGACAGTAAAAGAATCAATTTATTTTAAATGTGGTACTGAGGGAGAGTTCTATGGATATCATGGACTGCCACAAAGACAAATAAAATGGGTCTAAGAACAAAGCAGACCTGAACTTTTAATTGAAGCCAAGATGACAAAACTGAAGCTATTGTAATTTGGCCATATCACAAGACATCTTACTAGAGTGGGAGGCTATAGAAGAAGAGGAAGACTGTATTACAGCTAGATAGAGACCAGTCCAAAACACACTTTTCAGACCACTTTAACTGCCCTGGCTCAATACTAGGGACTCCTGGGAACTGTAGTTTATTGTGGCACTAGAGCTCTCTGATAGAGAAGGCTGAATGTCTCACAAAACTACAGTTCCCAGAATTCCCTAGCATTGAGCCAGGGCCGTTAAAGTAGTCTCAAAACTGATTGTTTCTGCAGTGTGTTTTGGACCTCAGTCAATGAAGCCACAGCCCTGAGTCTGTAGGACATCAGCATGGCTGGTGACAGCAGGGTGCACTGGAGGTCTCTCATTCATAAGATTACAAATTGAATCCAACCTGATAAGAATTAATAATATGTGTCATACATTTAAAGTATTGATCACTGCGGCTATTACTTTGAGAGTTAACATTTCTAAGGAAGTTTTAGAAGGAAGCACCTACATCTCATCAGTGGCATCACTAGGGGGTGCAGATCGCACCAGGTGACACCACTGTGCCCCAGACATCTGCCTTTGGGCAGAAACAGGTAGTGGATTTCACCTGTGACCCTTTAAAATGCTGAATAGAGGGTGAGGGATGAGGGATGAGGCTTTAGTGAAAAGAGAAAAGAGAGGCTCTAGTTTTTAAATTTTAAATCTTAAAAAAATATTTTTTGAAAAACAATTCTTTAAGAACATCACATTTTACCAAATTTTAACTTCAATCACATGAAACCATGTATTGTATATGTAAATGCATTAAGGATGTGCGTATGATATTATAATTTAAAGTTATAATTTTAATTTTGCTAGAGAAGAAGCAGTGTGGCATATTGTTTAGAGTGCCAGACTGCAACTCTGGAGCTTGTCCATGAAACCCACTGGGTGACCTTGGGGAGATCACACTCTCTCAGGGAAAGGCAATGGCAAACCGTCTCTCAACAAATCTTGCATTATGGTCTCCACAACTCAGAAATTACTTGAAGGCACACAACGGCCCGTTTTAGACGGGCAAAAAAATGTGTGATTAGGGCTAAAAGCCCGTCTTTAGGGTTAGGGAGGGCGTAGCATTTACACTCTCCCTAACCCTAAAGCGTATGGACGCCGCCATTTAAAGATGAGGCGTCATCACATGCTCAGGCGTCATGACATGCTCAGCGTTTTGACACGCTGCGCACGTTATGACATTTTTGCGGCGCGGGAGGGCGCCAATCGCGCCCTTCCCGCGCCGCAAAAAAAGAGCTCCATCGCGGAGCTCTTTTTTTGCGGCGGGTCTTTGCCGCGGCCTTTAAATGGCCGCGGCAAAGACCCAGGGAGAAAGGGGCCGCGGCGGCGGCCCCTTCCTCCCTTCAGCCCCACCGAGGGAAGTGGGGTGCAGCGGGCGCCCAGAGCACCTGCTGCACCCCACTTGGAGGCCGCGGGGAACCGGCAGTTTGCCGGTTCCCCACGACCTCCAAAAGCGGCGGGATGAGGTCTTTGGGGCTGCCCGTGCGGCAGCCTAGGCCTCATCTCGCCGCCAGAAGGGGCGACTATGGACCGCCCCTTTTGGACGGTCTAAAAAGCCCCAACAATGTTGTTTATGTCACAACTATTACCATTACATTCAGTAATATACAGGAATTATGATTAATGAGTAAAATTAGTACAAAAAATTACTATGTTAAGGATTCTGTATGGTGTGGTACAAGAGGAGATTAATGGGGGGGGGGGGTGTGAGACCATGAGTTACCTCATGGGGTAAACCAAACTTAGTGACATCTCATTGCATGAGTAAGAACATAATTAAGATCACATTAATTCAGACCAACAGCCCAGTTAGTCTAGCTTTCCATTAACATAGTGACCAGCAATGGGAAGCTGACAAACAGGACAAGAGGACAATAGCATCCTCCAAGTCACATTCCCCTATAACTATTACTGAAAGTTCCCTTACAACTGTTATTGAAAATGTTTACTTAGGGGCCGTTCAGACCGGTTTAAAATCGAGAAGTTCATACTGAAACCGGTTTTAACACTATCGAATCTGGATTTGCACACCCGTAGCAAGGCAAATTCCCCTAAACCCGGTTTCTCCCAAAGCGGTGTATTTACTGTTTCTTTTGGGAAAAAATGGTTTGCAGGGAATATGAACTTGGCTCTGATCATGATCGGGTCAAATTCAGGGGAGGGGAAAAGGCCAGGGGGGCGGAACATGCCTCCTCTCCCGGCAAAATCGGGCACTCCAGCATTTTTAAAAATATTTTTTGTTTTATTTTATTATTAATTATTTTATTTTAATTTATTCTAATTATTATCTATTTTTTATTTCATTTCATTTATTATTGTATTGTACCGTATTGTATTATTATTATTTTTATTGTATTTCATTTTTTATTATTATTTTTATTGTATTTTTTAATTTCACAGCTCAAGCGCATTCTGCAGGAGTCCCCTTAAAGCGGAGGTTGCCTTTCTATTCGGAGGCCAATTCATTTCAACCAGAGGGGAAACCCCCAATCCATATATGGCTAGTTTCCTTCCAGTTTGAAAATCCCCATTCATAAGCCCCAGCGAGCTTTAAAGGGACTCCTGCAGAATGTGCATGAGCTGTCAAATTAAAAATAAAATAAAATAAATAATAATTAGAATAAATTAAAATTAAATAATAAATAAAAAATAAAAAAAATACAACAGTGCTCAATGAAAGGAGGAGGAGAAGGAGGGGAGGTGGGGAAAGGATCCCTACAAGCTGCACCGCTCCATGCACATAATGTCAAATATATAAAAGTATATTTAAAAAAAAAAACAAGCAGCTCGCACAGCCAATGGCTGCATCAGACGTCACCATGACATCATTTGATTGACAACCAAGAGGCTCCATCTTTAATTGTTACTTTTTCATGTATGAACTTCAGTGGGGTAAAATGCACTGAGAAGCATTGATGGGGGCAAAGGGTAGTATGAACTTCTTTCCGGATGGTAATGGCATGCACAATCTCATCCGGATCTTACCAGGGCAAATGGGCTAGTATGAATGGGGCCGTAGTAATGCCTCTGATCTCTGAGTAATATACAGCCATCTTGACTGCTAGCCCTAGCCACTGTTAGTCCCATCCTCTATGAATTTGTCTTATCTTTTAAAGTTGTCCAAGCTGGCAGCTTATTAGTATATGTGAGGACAAATTCCACAGTTGAATCATGTGGTTTGTGGTGTAGCACTTCCATGTATATGTCCTGAATTTCTCAGCTTCAGCAAATAACCTCAGATTCTAGTGTGCGTTATGAGAGGGAGAACCTTCTATTCACTTCCTTCACAATATTTCACATCTCCTCTTATGTTTCCTTCCCCAAGATAAACAGCCCCAAGCACTGTAGCCTTTCCTCATAGAGAAGTTGCTCCAGCCTCTTGATCATTTTGTATTTCCTTTTTTGCACATTTCACAGCTCTTGTTGTTCTTGTGTGCCTTCAAGTTATTTCCAGCTTATGGCAACCTTAATGTGAACATTTCACAGGGTTCTGTTGGCAAGAGATGTTCAGAGGAATTTGCCTTTGCCTTCCTGGCTGACAGAATGTGACTTGCCCAAGTTCATCCAGTCAGTTTCCATGGATGAGCAAGGATTCCAAGTTCCTAGCCTCCAGAGTTATAATGCAACACTGAATCCTGAGGTGCACTCTGCCTCTCTGACCTGGTGAAGGATACATAGGACTCTTTCAAACGGGGAGGAATTTCTCCCAACTCCGAATGGAGCCAATGCGGATTTATGTAAATTCGCTTGTTTAGCGAATTTACATGAACCCCTGCTCCGTTCGGAATTACTTCCCATTACCCGAAATTAACCCCCTCCTGCCCGAATTTGCATGCGAAGCTTTAATTCACAATAAGGTAAAACCCATGATTGCATTCGAATTGGCTTCCCTCCTGCCCAAATTTGCATGTGAAGAGTTAATTTGCAATAACATAAAACCCATGATTGCATTCGAATTGACCTTAAATTATACTTCCAATTTAGCCTTGTATGAAAGAGTCCATAGAAAAACCTCTGGGCACTGAAATGAGCAGGAATTTATTAGGAATTATATAGAAAGACACTTTTTTTCTACACAGAACTGGATATACAGTCTGCCCTCCACATTTGCGGTTTTGACTTTTGCGGATTGTTTACTATGTTTTCTCTAGGAATCACTAGGTCCTGCAGAGGAAGTCTGTGGGAGTTTGACCATAGAGTTGTGCTGGTGGACCTAGTGATTCCTCGAGAAAACACTTTTTTAGGCCTTTGTAGTTCATCCAGAATGATTTTTTGGTCAAATTATGGCAGATGTTGACCACAGAGTTCTGCTGGAGGACCTTATGGGTGCGATTAGGGTTAGGGAGGGCGCAGCATCTACACCCTCCATAACCCTAGCGTGTATGGACGCCGCCATTTTAAAATAGCGGTGTCCATACGGGCGTGCCATCAAAACATCATGGTGTGCACAGTGTTTAGATAACACTACACGCGCCTGATGTAATGTTGCCGCAGGAGGGCGCCAAAAACCTAGCTCCTTTTTTGCGCCTGGTCCTTGGCGCAGCCTTTAGATATCCATGCCAGGAAAGGAGCCGTTGCGGCGGCCCCATTCTCCCCTCAGAACTGCCTTCGGTTGCGGGGTGCAGCGGGCACCCAGGGCGCCTGCTGCACCCCGCTATCAGGCGCGGAGAAGCGGCAGTTTGCCACTTCTCCATGGCCTGGAGAAGCGGTGGTATGGGGCCTCTGGGGCTGCCGGTGAGGCAGCCTTGGCCCAATCGTGCTGCTTGAAGAGGTGGCTGCAGACCACCCAAAAGAGCGGTCTGTAAAGCCCCTAAGATTCCTAGAGAAGTGTTCTCTCTCAGCTTAAAAAATTGTGTTTGTTTATTTGCGGTTCTCCACTTTCACAAGGGTCCTGTGCCCATAACCCCAGGAAAGGTGGAGGGGCCTACTGTAATTCTTTAAATCACGTACCTTATGATGCAAACCAGCACCATAAGATACATAGCTCCACAATGGGGTTCTTTTAATGGAAGATTATTTTACAGTCACAGTGCCCATAAGTGGCTGTAAACTGTAAACTCACAACACTTTTGGGTCACAAACAACAATTCTTCAGTTCCAATATCTGTAAAATACTATCTTGGCAAAACATTATTACACTTCCTTTTGGACGATGACACCTGGTGGCCAAAATTAGTAACTGACACAAAAAAAGTTTGATCCTGGATTTACTGGGCAAACTTTGGGCCTCATTCCCACTTGATTCAGTTTCCACTGATTTGGGTAAATGATCTGAATTGATGAATCGGTTTAGCGGCAGAGTGTGGTTCCCATTATATCTGCGCCAGGAGAAGGACATGGAGAAGGCAGGGACAGACGGAGGCAAGAAAGCCGAGGACATGGAGAAGGCTAGGACAGAAAGGCTGGGACGGAGAGGCTGGGAAAACCTGGGACTGCCGGAGCGGATTTGAATCCACATGGTTCCCACTTGGACTGAATCAATTTATTTCAAAATAAATAGATTCAGCCCAAAAGAAGGAGGGGGTAGGGGGAACAGCGTCTTTTTGATGCGGGTTAAATGGGTCAAAAGCATGGCCCTCCTTTTGGAATCACTTCAGCAATTTGAATTAGTGGGAACCAGGGTCGTTTGAATCGATTCGAACCGATTCACAATCCGGTTCAAAAGGTAGTGGGAATGAGGCCTAGGAGTGCAGCTTGTAGCCATTTATTGGCCAATGTGAAATCATCATTACACTGTATCCCAATTATGTAATTTTTAATACAAATTTTGTCTGAGGGCCAATTACCCTTTTTGTATGCTGCATTACAGAGACTGAGCACTGCGATGTCTCTGAAATGTGATGCAGAAAATAAATGTCAGAGGCTCATTAGGGACTGCATCCACATAGGAGAAATAACCTGGTTTGGCACCGCTTTAACTGCCCTGGCTCAAGGCTATGGAATTCTGGGAGCTGGAGTTTGTTGTGGGCCCAGAGCGGAGCAGAGCTCCGCTCTGGACCCACAACAAACTCCAGCTCCCAGAATTCCATAGCCTTGAGCCAGAAAAAGACTTAAAGCGGGGCCAAACTGGGTTCTTTCTCCGGTGTGGATGCATCCCGGGACTCTGTCTTTATAAAAGAACTGACTATTTCTGCCTAGGCTTGTCAAATACTGAGAAACAAAAGGTGATATATGGGCACAAATTGTACATGCATTGTAAACCAACTCAGATAAAACTCAGCCATAGCCATGTTAGTCTGGAAGATTAGTATGCAAAGTGATCTTGTAGACCCTTTGAAACTACTTCATCAAGGCTCAAGTCGGCAAAAGCTCATGCTACCAGCTTTTTTCTTTCAGTTCGTCTCAAAGGTGCTGCAAGAAAGATACTAAAGTTGCATCCACACTGCAGAAATAATCCAGTCTTAACTGCTCTGGCTCAGTGCCATAGAACTCTGTTAATTTCAGTTTTGTGACACGTTGAGCAATCTCTGGTGCCACACACTACAGTTCCCAGAATTCCATAGCACTGAGTTAAAGTGGTGTCAAACTGGATTATTTTTTCAGTGTGGGTGCACCCTAACTCAGATAAAGGCCTCATTCCCAAGTGATTTGGTTTCCACTGTTTCAGGGAACCGATCCAATTGACAAATTGGTTCAGCGGCAGAGCGTGGTTCTTAGGACGGAAGGCAAGGAGGCCAGGGAAGATTCGAATCCGCTTGGTTCCCACTTGGGCTGAATCGATTTATTTCAAAATAAACTGATTCAGCCCAAAAGAAGGAACTGCCTGAAATTGCATCCCAGTGCCCGAAATTGTGTGTGATAGTTTCTCACGCAATAACATGAAACCCTACGATTGCGTTCGGAAGGAAATGTGCCCGAAAATTTGTGTGATCAGCTTTCACGCAATAATGCGAAACCCCATGATTGCATTCAGATTGCCATTGGATTATACTTCCAATTCCCATTGTGTGATAAATTCCCAAAGAGTTTATCACACTAGGGGGCAAACAGGATTTAAATAAGACTTAAACAGGAATTAAACAGGAAATGCCCTATAAGGATTTTAAGTTTTTATTCGCCATAAATAAAAAATGAGGGACAGACACAGGGTGACCAAGCTTGGTCCTCCTTTTCCAAGACAAGTCCTACACTTCATCCTTATACCCAGGAAGAATTTCAAGATGTCTCACATCACTTCCACTTGTTTTAATGCCTAGGAGTGTGTGTGTGTGTGTATGTATAGAAGTTGTGTAACATTTTTTTTAAAATGTCTTCCACTTTGAACTTGATTTAAGGAGCATGTAGTATTTCTATGAATGGTGGTTTTGTTTTTGTTTTTTTTTGTTTTTTTCTACTTGTTATAATGTCTTGGAGTGTGTGTGTGTAGAAGTTGTAACAATATTTTTTTTAAAAAATATCTTCCACTTTGAACTTAAAGGAGCATGGATGTTGTATTTCTATGAGTGGTGTTTTTGTTTTTTTTTAATTTTTGGCTTTTATTTTGGTCATCTCCCTACAATTTTCAGGAACGTCCTACATTGTGGGGTGCTTTGTTCACAGAGACACATCTGCCACAACAATAGGCAAAAAGGTTTTTTAAAAATGGATATATAATATAAGCCCCCTCAGGCTCATTCAGGCGCCCTCAGGCGTCGTCGTCGAGTCAGTGTGTTTACTGTTTATTACATTCTCCCTCAGAGAGATTAGTAAGCCCCGCCCCTCGCCAGGCCCCGCCCACCGAACGGTTCTCAGCAGCCGTTGGCCACCGCCCCTTTCAAGCCCCGCCCACCCTCCAACGGTCGTTAGAGACTCTGGGGACCCCGCCCGCTCGTCTGGCCACGCCCCTTTTGAGCAAAGCCCTCCAGAGTGTGGCCGGTGGGGGGGGGGAGGACAACATGAGTGAGTGCGTCATGTTTGGCAGGTTGCTCTGCTGTGTGCGCATGCGCAGAACCTCCCTGCAGAAATAATAATAATACAGTAATCCATTTTGGCACCTCTTCTTGTGAGCTGCTATGGCTGAAGGTTGTGGAACTGTGGGAAGGAAAGGTGGCTTGCTATGTGGCACCACCAGGGCTCTGCTCAAAATGTTGCCCTTTTTTGAATCCCTTCCCAAACTTTGGCCTGCCAGGCTTTTTTTTTTTGTGTGTGTGGACTTCAGCTCCCAGAATTCCACACCATTGGCCAAGATGGCTGAGGATTCTGGGAGTTGAAGTCCAAAAGAACCATTGTTTTTAGGAATGGCTGATTAAGGCTGAGTCCACACCTGGTTTGGCACCGGTTTAACTTGTCCAGCTCAAGGCTATGGCATTCTGGGAGTTGGAGTTTGTTGTGGGCCCAGAGCGGAGCTTCGCTCCGCTCTGGGCCCCACAACAAACTCCAACTCCCAGAATGCCATAGCCTTGAGCCGGACAAGTTAAACCGGTGCCAAACCAGGTGTGGACACAGCCTTAGAGCACTAATTCCCAAAAGTCCAGGTGTTTTGGACTTTAGCTCCCAGAATCCCCAACCATTGTTCGAGGCGGCAAAGGCTTCTGGGAGCTGCAGTCCAAAATACGTGAAGAACCAGAGTTCGGGAACTGGTGATTCAAAGCACTGATGATTTCCCAAAGTTTGGCCTTTCGAGTGTTTTGGACTTCAGCTCCCAGAATCCTAGATCGTTGGCCACAAAATGGTTGAGGCTTCTGGGAGCTGAAGTCCGAAAGAATCAGAGTTTGGGATTTAGAGCACTGATTCTCAAACTTTGGTCCTCCAGATGTTTTGGACTTCAGCTCCCATAATTCCTGACAGGGGCTTCCGGGAGATGAAGTCCAAAACTCTTGGAGGACGACAGTTTAGGAATCTCTGATTTAGAGCATTTCTAAAGAGAGGGGTATAAATGCAAATATAATAATAATAATAATGTGTTGCCTATTCCCAGCACTTTTAGTCCATCCTTCAGTGAAGAAAGCTCCAATAATGCCTTTGGACCTTATCAGATGGAATTTCTCTTTATTGCGAATGGAGCCAATTGGAGCCAATTCGAATTCACGTGAATTCACTAGTTTAGCAAATTTACGTGAATTCCAACTGAGTTCAGAATGTGTTCAGAATGACTTCCCATTACCCAAAATAACCCCCCCCCCATTGCCCGAAATTGCATGAGATGCTTTAATTCGCAATAATGTTAAACCCATGATTGTGTTCGGAATGACTTCCCTTTTGCCCGAAATTGCGTGAGATACTTTAATTCGCAATAACGTGAAACCCCATGATTGCGTTCGGATTGCCATTAGATTATACTTCCAATTTCCAATGTCTGATAAGGCCCATAGTCTCCAACATTTGAGCAGGCTACACCTGTGGCCAAGCAACATCAGAGTGTGGTCAAGATGGCAAATGTTATTAAAGAGGAAGAACAGGCAAGCGTAGGAGAATCTGCAGCAGTTTGCTTTTGCCTGATCTTACTGGGAAAGATAAAGAGTCCACCTTCTCTACTCCCTTCTCCTCTGCTGTTAATTGAGTGTGAACTCTTTCTGCTTTTATTAATTTGCAGCAAATCAAGCCCAGGACGGAGTGTGAAAATGGAAGGCAGAGAGTGAAACAGTTAAAAGCAGTTGAAAAAGTGGAGTGATGGAGGATTAATCAGGGCTGTCTATGCCAAAATGGGCAGGGTTGCAAAGGAGGACAAGGCCTTGCAAAATATAGGATGTTCTAGAAAAAAATGTAGGACCTTACAAGCTTTTTAAAAAATAATACTCATATAAATATAAAATGCATGTCCTACATTTCAACCTTTTGTCCAGAAGGCATTTCAAAATGTCCTCCATTTTGAGCATGACTTAGGAGTTTATCACATGGGAGGAATTTCTCTCAATTGCGAATGGAGCCAATTCGCAATTATGTGAATTCGCTAGTTTAGCGAATTTACTTGAAATCTGATTGCATTCGGAATGCGTTCAGAATGACTTCCCATTTCCCGAAAATGACCCCCCATTGCCCGAAATTGCATGAGACACTCTAATATGCAATTACGTGAAACCCCATGATTGCATTCGGAATGACTTCCATTTTGTCCAAAGTTGCGTGACATACACTCATATGCAATTAAGTGAAATCCCATGATTGCATTCGTTATTGCCATTGCATTATACCCCCAAATTCTGTTGTATGATAAACTCCTCAGACTGGATTATTTCTGCTGTGTGTTTTCTGTATCCAGAAAAAGAGACTGTTTCTCTGTTGCTGTCCTCCACTAATTGCTTAGATTAATTGGACATAGAAGGAAAAATTACATGTTTATAATTAAATCACTAAATCACTAAATCTTTAATATAAATTAAAGCTTAATTTATATAAAGCTACTAATGCTCCCACACATTCTTTGCAAACATTTTTAGGTGTGCAGATTTATTGGCAATTGTGGCCTTTATCTGTAGATTTTTGCTTTACTAGGTTTCAGCTGATGGAAGAAAAACATAATATAAAGAATACATTATTGCTGACTTCATGTTTATTTCTGATTCCAGGTTTTGCTTTTAAAACACCATTACTTGAGAAACAAGGTAAGATGTATACCAAATTAAACAGACTGGCAGTAGAAACTGTTACTCTTTTAAACTGTTTGACCAATCTACTTTTGTCCCGCTGGAATTAAGTGAGATTGTGTTTCACAAAACAAATTGTGATCCTATCAGAACATTCTCACTTTGTCAATTTAGACATTTTGCTGACAGATACAGAATTATACTAATCAGATTTCTTATTGGTTACTACTTTTTAAGTATTGTAGAACTTTGTTTGCTAGGTCCTACATGCAATGCAGATCTAGATTCAATCAAGCACATTTGGAAGTCCCATCCCACACAGAGCTCCCCGTTGTCTTGCTGCTCTTTAGATAAGGGATCACAGCTCTAGTCGATAGTACTGTACAGTATTTAGAAGATGTTAGCTCAGGCCAGTGATTTAATCAGCTCAAGTATGCCTGCCCTGGAAGGCTTACCAAGTGCCTCCAGGTCATTTGCAATCAGAGCATGATAATAATAGACAGTTCCTTAAATTCCCATTGCTTTGATTCAGACCAGCTATTTCAAAATGTCATGTGATTCAATCTTTCGTGAACGAAACCATCTCACCGTGCATGTCATAATAGTTTCCTGTGTTCCATAGCTCCGTGCGTCTGGAAACTTAGCATGCTAAGGATCAAACATTTAGCCTAGTCTTTCCCGTGATGTGCTACTGGCTTTCCATTGTAATGTGTCTCAATCTCAAACCTGAGATGCAGTTGAAATTGCTCATGATAATTTAAATTGCTCTGAGACAATGGGCCAGAGTAGTGGCTCAATCCTGGGTTTTCTGAAAGCAGGTCAAAACCCTGCTTTTTGCACAGCCCAATCCCAAGGTGGGACAAACACCCATGGGCTATCTACACCACATGGTGTCCAGCCACTCTGCATGGTTATTTTATTATTTTTTGTCACCTCCCCACCATGCATGTGCACCATCACACAAACACACTGCTTGTGACCTCCAATTACCTCCTTTTGCCTACCCAGATGCCAGTCCATTGTAAGCCTACCTGTATGACTGACCACACAGTTGCACATGCAATGAACTGCCTGTACAGTGCATTAGTGGGCACAGGGATACCCTGGCAAAGCACAATCATGGAGGCATCCATACATCCATATACAATCCATACATGTCCCCTTCATGCACCTCTTCACCCTATGCCCCTCTGTTGGACTCTCTGGTTTGTGTATGTTGTAATTACACCCACTGCATTATTTGCAATCAAGTTTTTGCTTTGCCACAGTCCTATATGCAAGTGCAATGATGCACATTTTCTGCCTTGAGTCAAGTATCACAGCTTCTTTTTATTCTGGTTTTTAGCTCCAGAGTGCAACTTCATTTTTCTTTCCACCCAGTTTCGCCTTATGCATTGTCTAAACAGCCAGGCTTCAAAATGGTTAGAAGCCATTTAATTTGGCCAGTGCAGATCACCCCATGGTCTCTAAAGAGAAAGATTGACCTTTAGCTATTGCAGCTCAAAAATAAGTCTTTCCTCTAATCTACGTTTTAAGATTTAATTGATCTTCATGGTCACAATATCCATTCTGGGAATAATTCCACAATTACTTCCAGCAGAGATGGTATTTTTGGAAATTAATTGCATGAAATTCACTGGACATTCTTCTATAAGTATTCACTCTAAATAAAAACCAAATGTCACACTGAATTATGAATGAAAAATTATGACCAAATTCCACAAAAAATGGTTACTGATGTTTGATACACTCCAAGTAAACATAATGTTTATTTTACTATTGATTTTAAAAGGTTGCATCACAATTTAGAAAAGGTCAAAGTGACTGACAAATAAATCATACTACAAGACAATAAGCTTAAATACACAGCAGAGCAAAAATAGCCATGTATATGGCATACTTCCTCTATGTGAACCATTGCACAAGAAATTGACAGTTTCACTTTGCATGTTTCTGGATTTCAGCTTTCTTTGGCATTAAATGAGCCAGGGTATGCTTGTCATTTCTCTTCATGCCAATCAGCAACATTCTGCAACTGCTTTTCAATACCCAAACCTTACATTTGCTCCATTTTGCAACATCTTTACTAATATAATTTCATTCTAGCACTTTGTCCTTTTTTACTATGAAAGCCTTTTCCAGAAAGTAGGATGGCTAGTTCTTTGTAAACATGCAGTAATAAATTTATCTGTGATAAATATAGGCATGGCAGCAAATGCAAAAAAAATCTTTGTGTTTACATACCCACTGTTTTTATGTTTTATCACAGAAAATGGTGATCAAGTGCTGGTGAAAAATGAAACCTATCTGCAGATTTTGTAAGTATTTCATTAGGATTACTTTTTGAATAATAAAATAGCAAATAAATAAATATTAAAATTTCTGTTTTTAAAATTAATTTTCATTTATTTAAGGAAAAACAAAGATCAACGGAGGAGGCTTGTACATGAAATCTGCAGCTTTTTGGACAGCAGCCAGTCTGTAAGTAGTTCATGAAGCAAAAAGTGTATTTCCATGCAAATCTTTTTATACATAGATGAAACCATGCTTAATTCTATGCCTTTATTAAGATTCATACATTGAATATTTATTATTGTACAATACATTCTGTTACATTCTATTACAATTTGTCTAAATATCTTTAATATCTCACCTCGAAGCTTCTCTTTCCCAGAGCCATTTTCACTCTTATATTCCATCCAAAATCTCAATTCCTCTCGTGAAGGTAATCTTCCATCTTCTTTTCTCAATACTTTCTCAATAAATTCTTTCCAAATTCCATCAAAATCACTTCTTTTCCACAATCCCTTTTTTACTTTCAATTTGCATGTCAATTTATAATTAATCACTAATTTCCATACTTCTTTATGCCAGTCCTACAATTCTACAGTTATTTTTATTTTCCAACATGTTGCTATAATTAATCTTGCTGCTGTAATCAAATTTGTTACCAAATCTTTTTCTTCTTTTTTCCATTTCTCTGAGTTATATAATGATAATAATACTAAGACTTCTATCTTTTTATATTCATAATACTTTCTATTTTTATTATCACTTTCCCCCAAAATTTTTGTACATATTTACATTGCCGCCACATATGCATATATGGTTCTACTTCTTGACAGTCTCTCCAGCAACTTTTTGAATTATTCTTATCACTGTTATGCAACCTCTCTGGCATCAAATACCATTTCCAAATCAATTTATAATAATTTTCCTTAATCTGTACCGATAAGTTCTTCAAATGTCTTTATTCCCATTCCTTATCGCTTATTTTACATCCTAATTCTTCTTCCCATATTCCTCTCAAAATATTTTCCTTGGTTTTCCCCGCTTTATTTTCCATCAATGTTTTATAAATTTTACTAATCATTTCTTTCAAGCTCTCATTGTCCTCCATTTCTCTTCCTTTCTGAATTAATTGTTCAAATTGTGTATATTTTTTTCCTTTCTACATTCCTTTTCCTCCAATTTTTAATCCATTGTTCTATTTACATACAATGAAACCATGAGGTTTTTATCTCTGTAAAATTTTCCTTTATACTCTCTTTCTCTATTCTTACATCAATCCAATTTTCTATTCTATCTATTTTCCTTTCCTTTAACTCCTTATCTAACAATCCTCCCAAGTTCTTAGGAAATTTCTTTTCCATTATTATTGGTGTTATTATTGAATCTTCAGTCGCTAACTCTTTTGTATTATTATTGTTTACTCCATTTCAACACATTTATAAAACAAAAATGTTGAAGACAACAGGCTGTCTAACAGAAAATACTTCCATAAGCAGGAGGTTACCCTCCCCAAGAAAGCCTTGCCATAGATGGTAGCCCTAGAGTCCACAGTACCCAGCACCTGGGGGAAGGGGAGTACCACAAGTACTACCACAGTCAGAGCCTCTGCATCTGATTTTGTCTCCTGGCTAGGTTCGTACTGGTGAAAGGAGACCATTTATTACAGGAAGGCCTAGGAAACTTATTTCTCAGAAATACTTGTGTGGTGTTGCTGCTAAGTAGACCTTATTCCCTAGGTAGACCTCATTCAGGCCACCTGGTGTAGGGGGAAGGCTTTCAGAGAATTGGGATGTATAAAAGCCAGGGTGTGTCAGTTAGTTGAAGGGAGCTGGAGAGAGGGACAAAGAGTCTCAGTAAAGATCAGATTAGGATTCTGACAGGAGAGGGAGTTCATTTCAGTTAGCCCAGAGGGAACCGTCACAAAGCTTGAATTGCTATGTTAATCTAACCACACTAAGTTTGAAGTAACCTACTGTACCTAAGATACTTGCTTTCTTAATGTTATTTAATAAAGTTACTGATTATTTTTTACAACAGATGAGTGATTGCCATGAGCTATAGACAAAAGCAAGCATGCTACCTAAAACATTGGTTTGGGGAAGACCCTTGGGACCCTTGGCCTTATACACTGAGGGAGAGGGTTAAAAGGAAAAAGGGAGGGCAGGTGTCAGTGACTCAGGGGCCTTCTGTGCATAAGAGCTAAAGATAACCGCAGACATATAAGGAAGGTCCCATCCCAATGTGTAACACTAGAAATGAGGTTAAAAGAACATAATGTATTTTTCATGTATAAAGGGTTGTATAAAGGGTTGTAATGAAAGATTATAGAAATCTATTCTGATAATTTCTGGAAAATAATAATAATAATAATAATAATAATAATATTTATTTAGTTTCAAGATATGCTGGTAAGACAGTGGCAGTAATTGTGTCTTTGTTTGTTTAGGTTCAGGAGATTGATGCTCTGAGAACAGAAAATAGGAAGCTTAAAAATGCGGTATCTATTTTACATTTCTGTGATTTTATTGTCGTAACTATATCAGAGCTTTATCCCGGTTGATGGCATGGGTTTGGTGGCCATACATGAACCCTGGCCTGAATGTTGAATTGGATTATAGTTAGAAAGTCAAGTTTTACTGCTTCGTAGGTTCCAAGGTGTGTGTGTGTGCACTGTCAACTAATAAGATGGAGATTATATAAATACAGATATGTATTTGGGCCCAGGATAGAACAATGGGAGAGTAAAGACTATCCTTTTTTTTGCAAATAATCCTTGCCTAAATATTCTAGGCTTCCTTGCAAATAATCCTTGCCTAAATATTCTAGGAAGCAGAAATCCTGGAAGTAGGGATTTCTGCTTCCCATAGCAGGGCTATGTCAGCCAAATTCTAGAAAGAAAGAGAAAGAAAGAAAACAAATTGCTTGGAGTATTTTCTCATAAACCTGAGAAAATAATAAGCTGTATCCACATTGCAGACATAATCCAGGTTGACACCAATTTAACTGCCATGACTCAATTCTATGAAAGTCTGGGCACTGTAGTGGCACCAGAGCTCTCTAACAGAGAAGGCTAAATGTTCCACAAAACTACAGTTCTATCGCTTTTAGCCATAGCAGTTAAGTGGTGTCAAACAGGATTATTTCTCCAGTGCAGATGCAGCCATAGTCATAGGACTTTCTCATTGGGGTTCTCCTTCATCTTCTGGCCTGGAGGGAGTGAAAGGACAGGCTCAACGCCATCAGGTCTGGCCTTGGTTAAGATGAAGAGCCCTCCCTCCAGTCCATCTGCCTTGGTCCAGGCTTTAGAGGGAGAGAAGAGCTGCTGGACCTGATCCCCTTCCCCACCACCATTCCCTTCTCCTTTTGTTTCATGTCTTTTTAGATTGTAAGCCTGAGGGCAGGGAACTGTCTAATTAAAATAATAATTGTAAGCCACTCTGAGAGCCTTTAGGGCTGAAGGGTGGTGTATAAATACCGTAAATAAATAAAATAATAATAATAACCTTACTGAATCTTTTCAATTGACAAAGCAGATGAAGCATAGCACATGAAGTCTTTACATGTGAGAATTATGTTAATGAGAAATCCAGAGAAATATCTTTTTTAAATTGCAAAATTAAATGTCCACGTATATAAAGGACTTTGGGAATGGGGTAAGAAATGAAGGCCTCAAAATCATATATACAGACATAGGGATTAGGACAAAGTTTCTAACGTGTATAAAGTTCCTTGAAAGGAACATAGTTTGAGGACAGCATCTTCAGAGTATATATTTCCAAAAAGACTAGGATACCTGGGATGATACTGTTGTTTATGAAAACCTGAGACAAATAAATCCCAACACTTTGATTATTTTTGTTGTGCTTCTTCAAGTCATTTCCATCTTACAGCAATCCTAACATGGGGTTCTCTGGGGCTGAGAGTGTGTGACTAAACCCTCGTGGTTTTCCATGGCTAAGTAGGGAATCAGCCCCTGGTCCCCAGAATCATAGTCCAGCATACAAACCAGTACACCACACTGACTCAACACCTTGATAGACTGTTTTATCTAATAATTAGATCAACTGTTTCTCTGATATAAATGACTTATGTAGCCAATCCTCTTTAATGAGTCTTGATATACATTGCAAAAGATTTAGCCGTATGGGTTATTATGAGAGATTAACTTTAGCATTTATATTCAGAAATAAAAGATTAAATATCTGCCTGTTGAAGATATCTAGAGAAGTGATCCCATCACAGATACTCAGAAGGATAATTGCTCTGTTTGGGATACAGAGAGCCTAATTCCATTCTCATTATTTGTTTCATTTAGAACTCGAGATTGCGTTATAAAACAAAAGGTATGTATTAATAACCTTTAAAAGTCATTGAAATGATTATACATCTTGGGAAGCAGATATTTGATTTGGTGTTATATTCTGCACTACCATTCCTCCCAGGAGCTCAGGGAACTTGTGTAGATGAGTATGTAGAATCAAGTGAACACTTGGAAAGCGTAAATGCTGCAGAACACCTAGGAGTTTATCATATGACGGAATTTGAGGTTATAATGCATTGGCAATCCGAACGCAATCATGGGGTTTCACGTTATTGCGTATGAGTGTATCTCACGCAATTTCGGGCAATGGGAAGTCATTCCCAACGCAATCATGGGGTTTCACGTAATTGCGTATTAGAGTATCTCACACAATTTTGGGCAACGGGGGGGGGGGTCATTTTTGGGAAATGGGAAGCCATTCTGAATGCATTCCGAACTCAATTAGAATCCACTTAAATTATTTTTATAAAATTGAATAAAAAAAGAATTCACGCAAATTCGCTAAACTAGCGAATTTACATTAATTTGAATTGGCTCCATTCGAAATTGGGAGAAATTCCTCCCATGTGATAAACTCCCTAGATAGCCTGTGCATATACTGCTTGTATATATGTAGGCCTATATGTATGTAGGATGAAAACAGGTCCAGCAGTAGTGTGAGACCACAACCCTCATATGTCAGTTAATGTCTTTCCATTTACCTTACATAGCCTATCTGTGCTCTAGGGTTTCTTTGCAGCAGATAGTGGCAGCAAGAAAAAAGGGTCTGAAGAGAGGGGACAGGGCCTGGAGTGAGAAGACCATATCCACGAAGTAGGCTGGTCTGTAGTCATACTTTCTATGCAAGCCATGCTTAGACTTGATCCCCTTTAGAGAAGAATCTACATCAAATGCCTTTCAAATCATTCACAGGGCAATGCCTTTGCTTTAAATCAAGATATATTAATTTAGTACCAGATTAAGAACTAACCTAGAAAATTAGGGGTTACTTCTTATACCACCAAATCAACATCAAAAAAACAGTTCAACATGCAAATATAACATTTCTATTCAAAACTAACAATATGCATGTGAAAAACATGAAGATCAGATAAGGTAATATACCAGTATAGCATTTTAATAGCTTTTAGCTTCCTATGGAATCATGGAATTTGTAGTTTGGACAGGGACTTTGCTAGAAAGCTGTAAGACTATACTCTAGTTTGGGAACAATGTAGCTCATCAAATTCTACATACCACATCAAACAACAAATTCCAGAATTCCATAGAAGGAACCAAGCCAGTTTAAGGGCATAATAGTACTATAATTGTACAGCGTCCATATTCCCTATGCATGGTGGAGGTGAGGAGAGAAGTGTTGTGTGGGCATGCTCATGCACCTTCAAGTTGCTTGTCAACTTATGGAGACTCCATACATTTCATAGGGTTTTCATAGGCAAGAAATACTGAGAGTTGGTTTTGCTGTTTCGTCCTCTGAAATATAGCCTATAGCACCTGGTATTTACTTGCATCTTAAAATAAGAAATGAATTTTCCACTTCTTAAGGCTAAAACTATCCTTTTCCTTCCTTTTTAGACTGGGCTCTAAAGAAAGAAGAATATGAAAAGTAAGGCATGATTTGATATAGCTACATTATAGGCATAACTGTTTGCATGTTTCCAACAAACCGTAGTGTGTATTTAATGTAATGTATTTTATAAAATCTATACTACTACTTTTTCTGTCAGGTTTGTTAAATAATCCTTGTCTATGTGACATAGAGCTATGACCTGATGGAGGTTTTGTTGGTTGGTTTTGTGGGGGGTTTTGGTACTACATTGGACCTGATTGATCTACAGCCTTAGTATTTCAGAATTTAGATCAGCACCACACTTCATGGGCATAGTATTGTATAGTTGCAGTGACGTCTAAGGTTATCACTTTGGCTCTTTGGGCCACCTCTATACTGTCTTTGCCAAATTTTCTGCTACATTTTCTGGCATATTTGGCATACCAGAATTTACCATATTACATTGGTAAAGTCGCACTGCTTCTATATACTCATCGCATTGTTTAAAATCAGATTTCCTGTTAAATATAGGTGCATGCTTCTTAATTCACTCATCCTATTTCTGTGCTTTGTTAGGAATAAAAATAATAGATAAAATGAAATAGATTGGATGCTGTTAGACTGGTAGCTTTCATTACACATTTTACAACTGTCAATTATTTAGTTAACATAATCACAAGCAATGCTTTTTAAATTTAATATCAACTTGTATTCTGTTTTAATTTCAAAGTGAGATTGAGAGACTTTCAGGTGAAATAGCAAATTATCTGAATGTCACCAATTTCTGGGTAAGTACAATTTGTTGTAGCAGTGGTATGCAAGCTAGTGCTTTTTAGTAGATTGTGACTGACTCAATCTGGCTGATATTACTTATGGTTAACAGCACAATGCTATGCCTGTCTGCCCAGCAATAAACCTATTGGCCCTTTCTGTGTTCTCTTAACACAGTACTAGCCTTTACTCACAATTGCTAGTGAACTCAATCTATATCAAAACTATCAGGCATACATTTTCTACCTTCTACCCCTAAACTGACGACTAAACATATAAGTGTAAAAAAGAAAACCCTACCATTACCTTTCAAAGAACAACACAAAAGAAATTTTGAAAGGTTGCCTTTAGAACTGCTTCCTCTGATTACAACTTCTCCTCAGCATCTTATGTTCAGGCCAGGGATGCAATTCTTCACTTACCTTAATTTCTTCTTAAAGGAAACAAGGAGTAATTAAAGCAATTTTCTTCACACTGGGAGAAAGTCTTTGAAAATCACATAGTTTTCAAAGCATAGTCACGTTTTGGGACATTCCATGGCTGTTTTGGGCAGAAAGCAGCATTTTCTGTGCAGAAAGCAGCATTTCCCCCCTCCAATCTGTTTCTTGTGAAAAAGGTGCTGTTGTCTGTGCATTTTTTATTCTGTTTTCTTTGCAGAATAAATTCTGAAGGGCAACGATTGTTATCAGTCCAGGAATCTTCTTGTCAAAAACATTTTTTTTTTACTGTGGAGTCAAAGGCTTTCATGGCCAGCATCCCTCGGAGTATAGTGGAGTCTCCGTCCTTGGAGGTCTTTAAGCAGAGGCTGGATGGCCATCTGTCGGGGATGCTTTGATTTGGAGTTCCTGCATGGCAGGGGGTTGGACTGGATGGCCCTTGTGGTCTCTTCCAACTCTATGATTCTATGATTCTATGATCCCAGTTTTTTGAGGGGCTTTCGGGCTATGTGGCCATTCTGACTTTCAGAAAGGAACTCTTCTAGAGCATGGCCACATAGCCCGAAAGCCCCGCAAAAAAAAAAATTTTTTTTTACTGTTTTTCAGTTAATGTATTTTTTAATAGTCTTTCCATCCCTGCTTCAATCAAACTCAAATTGTGTCTGCCTGTTTCATCAGTTCCTTTTGGTATCTGGCTAACTATTTAACCCACTAGTCTGAATTCAGAAACCAAGCATAGTAAATAGTATTCTCTAGTGGGCCTATTGAAAAGTAAAAGGGCCTCCCACTAATTCTTGTGAGACTGTTAGTTCCTTCTTGACACCTTTTGTTAGGGTTGCTACAAAAGGCAGCACATACAGTGTAACTGTTATGCCCTCAGAAATAAATTGCCAAGCTTTTCAACACCCCTAGTTAAATATTTATCAAATCTATAATTTTCTTTTTCAAATAATTTGAAACTAATCAAATAACCTTTTTCAGACATTCTTGTTACAGAATTTTTATGACATAAATATTATTTTTACCTCCACAATCACAATGAACTTGATAAGATTTACTTCCCAGTGGTCATGTATAGACTTCCACTGACAGTCTGAACAATATTAATATTGACTTAAAGTTCTGCTGTTTTCTGTAGTTTTCTGTAATACATAGCAATTACTTGCTATGACAGGCTGCAGCCTGAACTGTAGATTACAGACAATATAGTCTTGGTAGCTAAATGATAATTATCTAAAGATCAGAAAATGTTAATTCCTAAAATGTTAATTCCCAAAAGGAAGTATTTATCTCAGATGCACTCTGTTCTCTCTGCTGAAATTATGATGGTTTTTTCTATGCCATTTTGTTTTCCTTTATGTTATAATGTTATTTTCCTCAATGCTATATCCTTTTCTATGTTATTTTGCTTTGTGGGATGAAAAGGGGCACAATTTTATTAGTTACAACTTCAGTGCACTTTTTGGCTTCTATATGGAGACTGGGTTGCTGTTATTCATTGGCTCACCTACCAAGAGATGCCCAACCCAGTCTGATTGCTATGAAAAATCGGGGTACCCAACCATGGCCAAGGAGGTAGTCACAAAGCTGGGCTGTCACTTCTAGATCTTGTCCACAAGATCTTTCCAGTGGAATTATGATTAACCTTATCATGCCCAAACATACCTGTTCCTCAACATGGATGTAATGTACCGGAATTCCTTAATGTTAACATAAAGGCAGTTGCTGCTATGAAAGAGGCAACAACCCCATGGAGCTAGAGCCAGATATCTTCTGGGTAAACATTTTCTTCAGTGCTACCATAAAATGATTAATTCCCCAAATGGATAATTCATATCTGATATATTTTGTCCTGTGTTGACATTATGATTATTTTTTCCTTCTGCTGTTTTGTTGCCTGGTTATTTATTTATTATTATTATTATTATTATTATTTTATTGTAGTTCTATGATGATTCGTATTCTGGTGTACAGTAGGGTAGTCTAAAATCTTTTAAATAAGTGAAAAAATATTTAACTGTGGGAAAGTGTGAGGATGACATTTTGATATATCCATGTAACTTTGATCTTATAATGTCATTTGGTTTGGTCTTAAGTTAGATGTCTCTCTCCTTTTAGTATGAAGAATCTGAGCTTCTGAACCAGGGTAAGATGTCTAAGTGACTGCGAAGAACATTGACTAATATGAAACATCCCCTTGTCTTTATGTCATTTATGTCATAGTTACCTTACTATGCATAGTGTCACAATTTGACATTGTTGTAATATTTTTTCAAGATGCTATTCAGATACACCATTAGTGCACTACCAGGACTAACAATTTGGTTGTGAACATTGTTGTGAATTTTATTTCTATACTCTAAATCAGGAAAGGGTAAAATCCAGGGGGCAAGAGGCTGTACTAGCTCCCACCGAGACCCCAGAAATGTATCCCTGCCTCCAGTGTCACCTGTCTTGCAAAAAACTTTGGCCAAAAAAAATGTGGGCAGTCTCACGGGTTTGCCATATTTTAGTCCCTCAAATCTGGGGATCTATTTTGCTCATTATGCAACATATCATAATTATGCATGTCATTCTAATTTGCATTCTAATTAAGAAAATTCAACATGTTAAGTATTGCAGTTTTTCTACCATTATTTTTCATCCTAATTACCATTTTTATAGTCTACTTAGACATGGAATTTGCCATATGACCTTGAACCATCACAAACTCTTATCAGGCCTACCTTCTAAAACTGTTGTAAGGATTAATATGGAAACAAGAACCATATAAAGTAGCTATGTGTACTCTTGCTTTGGTGATAACTACAGCAATGATGATGGTGGTGAGTGATGGTGCTGGGAGGAGGAGGAGGAGGAGGAGGAGGAGGAGGAGGAGGAGGGGAGTATAATGACATCTAGTCATGTATACTAGTATTCTCATGAGTTCACTCTAATTTTTGTGCTATCCATTTTTTATTGACCACAAAAATCTACAGAGTTGTGAAAATATGGCAAGAATACCCTGCGAGTGAGTGTATATTTAATTCACAGGAAAAATGCAGATAAAAATAAAAGCAAACAGCAGGAAAAAACCCAAATTGCCATATCTCCAGAGATATGGATTAAATATTTTATTATTACTAGAAAACAGTGTAGATTAACTTTCTTTGTTGTATTTAGTTTTTCATCACAATGAATGCATTAGTCAGTTCCTGTGCTAGGATCTCTGTGCTACCTCCCAATTATTGTTTGTTAATGACCAGTTAATGTAA
The DNA here is from genome assembly GCA_034509955.1 of Urosaurus nigricauda. Taxonomy (NCBI): domain Eukaryota; kingdom Metazoa; phylum Chordata; class Lepidosauria; order Squamata; family Phrynosomatidae; genus Urosaurus; species Urosaurus nigricauda. Next base: position 87,712,105 of record JAOEGL010000006.1, read on the forward strand.
CAATAAGATAAATGTTAGTATTTTTATCCATGGATTCAAGCATCCATGGCTTGAAAATATTCCAAAAAAGTATCAATTGCAAATAGCAAACTTTGATTTTGCCATTTTATGTAAAGGACACCATTATGCTATGCCATTGTATTTAATGGGACTTGAGCATCCATGGGGCATCCTGGAACAATAGCAGGTAACAAGGACCCACTGTATGAGCCAGTCCAGTGAAGAAGAGGTGCAGTCTCTTGTATTGTTTACTATCTCATTTGTTCCTGCCTGTCTTCCTCTTTCCATCCTGGCACTGCACTTCTCTCCTTGCCTCTCCTTGCACATTTGTCATGCCTTAGCTTCCTCCCTTTCCTCTTGTATGCCACTACTTTGTGTACTTCTTCCTTCTTTCATCAAATGATACTATGCATTCCATGCACTTCAGAACATCTGCTCCATTCCCTTTCAGACCTTCTTCCCTCCCACCAACTTGCCTTACCTTGAATTTGTTCCCTGCTTCCCTACCTTGCACCCACTGCTGCACTGCCCATCACTTGCCTCACCTTTCATTGCTACTTCTATGCCCTCTGAATAAACAGTGGCTGCACAAAGCAACTAATTTTGTTTTACATAGGGTGTGAGTAAAAGGAAAGACAGGTGAAAGCAGTGGTATCACTCCTCTTGCAAGAAATGAAAACAAAGCAAGTTAAGGGAGGTGGTAGTATGGCCAGCAGTGCAAGGAGCTGGTAAAGTGATATGGGGGGAAGCAGCAATAATGGCAGGTAGTGGTTCCCACATCAGGCAGCAATCCACATAAAAGGCAACTTATTGTTTTTTTTCTTCTTCTGGTAGTTCAATAAAAATCAATAATACTGCTGTGTCAAGCCATACAAAAGCAAGTTAGCAAAAAGAATAGACTCCATGGCTCCTTGAATTCACATTCAGTTCATTCCAATTGAATCCATTGCTTTCTCTGCAGTCTTTACAAGGTGTAAAACAGACAAGCTGGAGCAAAAACAGCTAAATAAAAAAGGAAGGAAGGAAAGAAAAAGAGAGTCAACTAACTAGACTTTCTTCCTAAATGGAAATATTTATCCAGGGTATTTAATCAAATCTATAATTATAAATGTGGAAAGATGTCAACTATCTGTGTAAGATTTCGTTCATTAGCTAAGTACACTAAAAGACAGAAGCAGACTTCTTTCTTGCAAAACAATTAGACAAATATTTCTGCATATTTTGCCCTATATCTTAATTTCTACAAGGGCTAAAAATTAGTTCTTTGTCTTTACATTGCTTTCCTTTCCTTTTTTATGTTGAACATATGGAATCCAAGCCAATTAATTACAAAAAAGGAGGCTGGCTGGAATGCAGAATGTTCAAAATCCCACCAACTGGCTAAAATGGCAGCCCTACAAGCTTCTAGGGGGTATGACTGACCCTTTCAAGGCAGTGGTGTCATGGGGGGGGCTCTGCGAGGGGTTCAGATTGCACCAGGTGACATCTAGAAGAGGGGTGACACCTGGTTGGACCCTCCTCACCCTTTGGGGCAGGAAGGGCACGTGTACACTTTTGCCAGCTGCTCTGGCCCCAGGCATCCTCCCAAGGAGAAAGCATGAACCAGAAGAGTGTACCTTTTTGACTGCCTCTGCCTGACCTGTTTGAGACTGAGGGAAGCCTCTTCTAAAAATTGAAAGTTACTTCCAGTCCCTTGCTGTTTTGAAAAAAAGGCACACATACACTGTATCTAGAAGAGGCCTGAAGTGGCAGAAATGGCTCCAAAATGGCCAGGATCTGCCAATTTCTTGGCAAAAAGGGGGAGGTTTTCTTTTGCATAGATAACCTTGGGAAAGGGAAACAGTTTGGCCACCCTATCTGAATAATGTTCGTAAAACTGTGTTTCTTTCACTTCTGATGTCCATCTTAAAAACCATATTTGCTGAGCATGCAATTAGCTCAAGGAAGCTGACATCAGAAAAAATGCCAGAATGTGAATTAATGCAATGTTGTTTTTAATTTTTCAGATAAAAGAACACCATGTGAACAAAGGAAAAATGTCAGGTGACAGCTAACACTTGTTCCATTGTGCAGATAATAGTATGTTTTGTTCTATAACAGGTTTGTGTAGCCCTGCAGATGTTGAAGAACTAATACATCTAGCGTTGTACATCACAGATTAGGCTGAGAGGAGCTAACAACAGAAACAAGGATGAAATTCTACAGGGCCACAGGTTCCCCAGCTCTGTTCAAAGTGGTTAACTGTAACATTTTGTGAAGATCCTTTCAGTTCATTCACTGCAAATTCCACTTCTACACTTCCTACTCAAAAATGTTTTGAGTAAATATGCATTAGTTCAATGTGTTTTATTTTTATATGTATCTGACTAAAACACTAAGTTGTGGGGAACCTGTGTTTCTCCTCAAGTTACTTAATTATTGTCATGCCTTACCATTGGCTAGGCCTGATAGTCAGCAACATCTGGAGGCTACAGATTCCTGAACCCCTTGTATAGGAGGGAAGAAACCATTTCCTCCATGGATTATGTAACTGGATAAATTAGCTCTCATATATATAAATAAATAGCTTTAACCTTTAAAATGACAAAATTTTCATTTCCCTATCTACAGCACTCAGACAGACAGTGCATTTGGAATGGAGAAGAGGTAAGAGCAAGCACACAGTCTTAATTCATTTCGAAATTGCTTTGATGTAAGGCTGCTAGAGGCTCATCCCTGTTAGACTTTCCACATGGCATTAAAGTTATTTAAACCATGAAGAATCAGGTAGTCTACTGTGAAATAATTTCTCATCCTTCATATCTTAGAAGGTTGGACTGGATGGCCCTTTTGGTCTCCTCCATCTCTGTGATTCTATTATTTATTAGTGTGCACCATCTTTGACATTGCACAAAGTGTACTTTAAAAAATGCATAAAATCTAATATATGTTGACTGGAATTTTAATTAGATAAATGGAAGTGGTTAAGAAACATTGAAATTATCCAGTTTTTGTGCAAACACTCCAGGTTATGACAGTACATAATTTCACATTCTCCTATGCAGTGGATGTACTGTACATTAATAACTTTGTGACACACAGTCACAATTTTGATATTTTGGTTCAATATACTTACCTGGCAGGGGAGACGAAGGTGGTTTTCCCAGGGTGAGGCTCATCCATTGCACTCTGGGTGCTGCGATTTCCCTAAATGCGGGAAACTCGACTGCATAATTTGTGGCATTACCTTTTCACTAGTCTTTTTGTGACTTTTTATTTAAGCAGTTGCATAGCTGTAATTTATTTCATTTGGTTGCTTCCCATTATACTAGTATCCCATGAATATCCCAAATTTAAAAAAACATACAGACATAAAAGTTTCCTTACAAGCCTCCATTCCTGATGTCAAGTTCTCAAGGCACCTGAACACCCATGCTTCACAGTGGCTATTTTATGCATCTGAGGAAGTAGACTTAAATCTACAAAAGCTCATGATGCCAACTTATTTCTTTAGTTACTCTCAAAGGTGCTACAAGGTCTCTCTACATACAGTGGCTACTTTAGTTCTTCAGAGAATAAATGTGGAGATGGTGGCAGAAACAACTAAGGAGAGCTACCTCTTTTGTTTGGTATTTTTTGTTTGGAATATGCAGCAAGCCTCCAGAGTGATAAAAGTTAGAGCCAAGCTAGACATAACTGCATGTTTTGGCCTTGTGTGTGCTTGTTGCTAAATAAAAGCTGCATAGAGTAGTAGAAGTCAAAGCATGATGAAAATTCAGGGATGGCTAATGGATCCACCGTTGTGGAAACAATAAATCTGCTCTGGATTTTACAGAGCTGATCCAAGATGGACGTTAGAGCTGGATCCTTCTTCAGTACCTACAGACCTCCCATTCAAAAAGGAACAGCTGCAGGAGGATCAGCAATAAAATTCAGAGTGGATTTGCCACCTTAGGGCAGTCACTAGCCAATCCTTTGGAAATCACTCCCCTCAAGTTCTCATAATGTTGTTTTTATTCTATCCTTCACAGAACTGTTGAAACTCAGACTAGAGAAGATTTCTCAAGGTATTGTACAGTGGGCACAAATCATTCTTACTTAAAGCAGTATAATTTAAAAGAGCCACATAGCTTACAAAAATAATATGATTCCTTCTTCTAATCATTACAAGGTGAGAGAAAGTATTAAAAAATTAAGCTGGCTGGGAACTGCCCACTTAGAATTTTCCATTTGGTGAAAAGGATCCCCCTTAATATATTTAAGGATAAAGGTATCACTATTTTGTGGATTTTGGATGATACTGTACTTTGCTATATGGCCAACACAGCTACCCCTAGATATATTACCCATTGGTTCCTATGGGCAGGCGATGAGTTGAACCTTCATATTCAGTTCATAGAAAGAAAATTGTGGACATAGGCAGCAATAGTAGATGAACTACAATTGCAGGACTGGGGAAATCTTCTAACTGTAGAGTTCTTACTCCTTTGGGATTTTTCTTTGGCCTGTTCTTGTCTTCCATCTTTATTCCACTCCCTGGATTACTTTTGCATTTCTGCACGGACTGATAGACAATATTTCCCTGTTTGAAAGCTAAACACAACAGTATCAGAAGTAGTTACACTGAAGCTTATATGACTTAACTATCAAATTAGAATGCATAGGATTCCAGCCCAAGACTTTAATATTAAGTGGTGGACTACTTTTAAATAATAAATTGAATTGATCTATTGTTGTTGTTTTCCCCAATTTAGCTATGTTTTTGAGGACTTGCTATCACAGGTAAGTAAAGTCTGTGGCGCAGGCAAGCAGCTGCTGTGCATGCATTGAAGCCACTAATTTCTTTCTGTATTCAAGACACTTGGTTTATAACAGCTATGTTGATCCCCTTCAGAGTGTATACTTTTAGTAATTCAAAAAAGTGTGGCACTCAGTTCCCTCACAATGCCAGCTAATTTGAAAAGTGAAATGATTTTTGTGGCTTGACTTCTTTTGTTGGTGGCAGGCTGGAAACATTTACAAGCAACAGCCTCAGTGTTCTTTGATTGCTCCTACCTCATAGGAATCGATATAATTGGAGCCATTCAGTATTTTTTAACCTCACAGAAATCAATATAATTGTAGCCATTCAGTATTTTTTTTAAAAAAAGAATTGGGCACAATCCTAACAAAACCATGGACTTATATACCATTTATTTCAAAGAGGGTTTAAGCACCTATGTCTCTCACTTCTGTTAAAATAAATGTCACTTTTAAAGGCAATGAAATTTGGCTGGATTGTGGTCTTTATCCCCTTCAGTATAAAATAAATGTTTTGTTTTCATGATCCATGGTGGCCATATACAGAGTTCCACAGTTACAAGAGAAAAATACTTGTTGATGGCAGAACTACATTAATCTTTGTTGTGAATGTTTACTAATAATGCTGGTTTAGGGATAACTAGTCTAGCTTGTTTACCTTTTCCATACTCTCTGATACTTACTTGTGATTTGAGGCCTCTTGTACCAACCCATCTTTATTTTTCATCTGAATCAGCCAAGAGAGTGAAGAGGGGAAACAGTGAGAGGATGGTTGCAGAGAATAATAGGAGGGATGGAGAAATAGTTATGTAGCCTCTTGGCAGGTCCAAGTCTTCTGTACAAGAATGCTTAAAAGGTAAACAAGCCATTGGAGATCTCACATAAACTAATAACAGGTTAATGACTAGTTTATTTCAGACTAAATGATCAATTAAAATAAGTGAAACACTTTTTAAAGAGGAGTACATAACATTTATTTAATATGAAAATGCTTTCTAAATATAGGTATTTATGGAGACTCTTAAAATGTAGATATTTAAAATGTGTCTAATATTATCTTTACAGGATGAATTTGAATAGGAGACGTCTAGTATAATAATAAGCCAAGTATGGAAGAGAGAGCTTTTATGTTTGCTATAAAATATATGTATCCATTTGACAAATAAAGATATTTTAATTATTCCATATTTTGAGTTAGTCCATTACTGATTACTATTATTATTACTGATACTTTGGTAATATTGAAGTATCAAAGATATTTATATCCCCTTAGCTAGGATTGCATTTTATCTAAGGCAATTTGGAAAATGCTTGTGTTTATCAGTGAAGTAGAACTAAAGAGCTATTCTAGATTCTTCTTCTCTTGTTTTTATCCATAAAAAGCCAATGCATTTTTAAAAGAGGTGAACAATCTCTTCCTCAGGGACCAACTTTTGTCAGGAGGAAATCTGGACATACCATAGGTAGGACTGGTGATCACAGGCCAGCACAGATGGCTTTGAGGTGTCGTGGGATATTTCTTGTTCTCAGCTGGGGGGGGGGGGGGTTCAGAACAGAAATCATCTGGCAAGTAGATTTGTTTCAGAGTCCATCCCCACTTTGGGGTATTGATCTCCCAATTGCAATGTTGTTCTGATGGAGAGGGTGTGTAACTGGTGAAGTGTATAGTGTCCATATGATTGTGAGTGGCTCTCTCCTCCTGTCCCCTCTTCTCTTTTCCCTTTTTAATTTCCAGTGGCTATCTAGGTATGATCTCCTCTGCTACTGAACAGATTGTGTTGTTGTGTGCCTTCAAGTCATTTCTGACTTATGGTGACTTCAAGCCAAACCTCATGGGGTTTTCTGAGCAAGATTTGTTCAGAGGAGTTTTTTGTGGAGCTTTCGGGCTATGTTCAGAGGAGGCTTGCCATTGACTACCTTTGAGGCTGAGAGCATGCGACTTGCCCAAGGACACATATAACTATACTTGATAAAGATAAGCAAAACCCTACTTTTCTCCATATTCCTTTTGGGAATCCAGCCCTAATTCTTCATAGAGAAGTTGGATTCTATTTCCCTTAAGACATTATGCGCTAGCAAGGGTTGCACACATACACTGGTCATTGCCCCATGGTTTTGTTTTTCTTCTGGGGTGGGCTATTTTTACTAGGCCAGCATGATGCCTTGTTGCATAATCCTGTTTACCATGCAATTTCCGAGTATCATGGGGTTTTCTTAGCAAGCTTTGTTCAGAAGAGGTTTGCCATTGCCTCCTCCTGAGGCTGAGAGTATGTGACTTGTCCAGCATCACCCAGTGGGTTGTGTCGCCAAGCTGGGAGTTGAGCCTAGGTCTTCAGAGTCATAGATCAACACTCAAACCACTACACCACATTACATGAGCATAAATGTCACTGCATTCAGACTAAGTGAGTCTTAGTTTGTTTACGTTTGTCTTAGCTACTGGCAAAGTGGGAATCAAACCCTGGTCTCCAGAGTTATAGCTGGCAATGCTCAAACTACTACAGCTGGCTTTCTGCTGCTGTCATACTGCCCTATTTTCTGTTTCTTCTGTCTTGCACCAGTGGGAAAAATGCATCCTAAGAGTCGTTGGGCAATACAAGGCAGGGAAAGGATGTGGTTTGCTGGGGGAATAGTATTGTCCTTAAAATTGTTGATAGGTGCTCACAGGACAACAAGACCATACAAATTCTTCCATTTGGATGCCCAAGTAATTTGATGAAAAAGAAAAATTACATTTTGGATATAAGCGAAATAAGGTAAAATTGATACCATCTGTATTTTCCTGATATTACTAAATTAAATTTGAGAGTCTTCTCTGTAAAACTGCTCCAGTATTATAGTCCTATAACTCTGTGAATGTACCTGGAAGAGTTCTCTCCTTCAGTGTGCTATATGATAGGCATCTGTATCTTCACTCTGTAAGGCTGAGGCATAAATTGTTCTTGCATGAGTCATGAACCAATGTCCACTCAAGTCTCAACAATAGACCTTGTTTCACCTTTTCTTTCACCTTCTTGACATACAGGTCATTTGTTCACATGTTTTACCTCCTTTGACTCTGATAGTTTTCACTCTGTATTAAACTTTTCCCATGTGGACCTACAGTCAGTGCCAAATCTATGTGATCTTTCAATTGTCTCTGTGTTAATTCTGACACAAATGAAAGCAGCCAGGATTTTAAAATGGTTTTTTTAAAAAAAATAAATACTGACTTTTGGAATGAAATACATTTTATATATATCCTGAGGTGTTCTCTTTCTTTTACATTGGGTTCTAGTGCGTGTTTCCAGTTTCTTCTGCTTTCTTTTGTGCTAATTCAGGATCTCTGTTGTAATCTCTCTGTGTTACCTGGTTACAGATTGGCTTGCAAAGGCTCCTGATGTTCAGTTCTGTGTCATCCTGTCATCACAAAGTGGTAAATGTAACTGGCGCAACATGCCTCTAGGCCCAAGTAGAAAATGTGTGTGATCTGCAATCCATTTCAGCGTATCACATCTGGTCTTTGAGAGCCAAGCAGTAAAATGTGCAAGACATCTTCGTGTGTGTGTGGAGGGGGGGGCATGAAACATCAGATTTAAATCCTTAAGTGGCAGACTTTTCAAGGCCTTTATTTTCATTCCAACAGCCTTCCCTTTTCTTTCCAGATCCATTCTTTATTCGATTGCTCCTTTTCAGTCTTGACCTGGAAACCATTTTGAAGTAATTTGTGTGACAATTTAATTAGTACTGCCTTCAGTTATCTAAGCTGTAAGAAATAAACATTAAAATTTTAATCATTCACACTAGATAGTATATCTTTCTGTGCCTGATGTTCCTGACGTTACCGCTAATTCAGATTAATTTATACAACTATTCTTTCAAAACTATCTTCATATTAAGTGGAAACATGCACACACAGTCCAGTTTGAATTTGCATGTACCATAGTGTACACTACATTAATTTAGATTACAGGTCAACTTGCATATAGCGTATCACCTTGTTTTAAATCTTTCAAATATTGATTCAAACTTTCATTTATTAGACTTCTTTATTAACAAATTCTTAAAAGATCTGAAGGCATCAAAGTTGAGTTGAACAACAAAAATACAGTATATAAATTCCACAAAAACATTTATGCTATCTATGAAATACTGTAGATGATGAAATGGGCCACACACAGAAAAGTAGGTACAGTATGACTTCTTCATCCATTTGAAAATAAAAATTGTCAAGAGCATTTCAAAAGGAAGAATATTCCATACAGTAGGCACCACAGTTCTAAGCAGTTACTTCTGAATGACTACAAAGTGGACACACCTAGAGCATTTGACATCATAAGAAAGGAGTCCCCAGATGACTTGTAGTACAAATTGAGTTTATAATGTAGAATGTGGTCTCAGGTACACAGTCCTAATGACACAGACTGAACAAGTGCTAAAGGATACTTCTTTTTCCTGAAAAATGTGCAGTCACCTCAAATGCTTCGTTTAAGCCACTTTTGGACTAAAATGTTTTTTTAAAAAATGAAATCAGACTGCACGAAATCTAATTTCATTAAAAAATAAAGGGGCTGAATACATGAGCGCATGCTTTCCTTGCCCGGGTCCCAGCCTGGATCGGTCCCCATGCCACAGACCTTATGGGGCAAGCACTCATACTGATATCAGAGGTGGTGGTGGGGCTTCTCACTAGCTACAACAGAGGAGTAAAGTAAGGGATGCTTACGCTGTCTGTTCTGCACGGGGATTGCTGCAGGGTTTCAGAGAAACTCAGTGGCAAATGGCAGGTCATATTGACCCACATTAAGACTCCTTTGCCCCAGGTTTGGGCCAGATCCACTGGATTTGCATCTGGCCTGCCAGATCAGAGCCTGATCCCAGCCCGGGGCTAATGTCCTGCATCGTTCAAACAGAATAATGCAAGGTCAGGTGAAACATGGCCCTTTTGGCTCATGAGGAGAGTCTTACAGTCTTATAATCTTGTAACTCACATTAGGCATACTCATGTTTCCTTTCCAGAAGACATGGTTTTAATTAATGCAATATGTCCATAGTCTCCAACGTTCCATAGATGAAAATTAGGAAACATGTGGTCAAGAAATATCAGTGTGATCAGAAGTTATTAATGAGGAGGAATACACAAGCTAGGAGACACTACAGCAGTTTGCTTTCATATGAGCTTCCTGGCAAGGGGCAGATTCCACCCTCTCACTCCTGGAATTGATGCAAACTACATTTGCATTTTTGAACTCTAGTTACAGCAGGTGACATAAGCCAAGGACAAAATGGTAAAGTGAAAGGAGGAGGGAGAAACCAGGACATTTTAAAAACAGTTGAAAAAGTGGGATGACAAAGGATCAATCAGGAATGTCTGCTAAACTGGAATAGTTAGCAGGTATGTATGTCAGATGGATGAATATCACTGCTCAGAATATTATTGTCATTTTTATGTCATTACTGGTTTTTAATTTTTAAATTGTTTTTTAAATTGCATTACATGTTTTAGATATATATTTTAAAACCATGCAGCAGCATTTTAATGAGTTTTACAATAATTTTTTAAAAAGATATTGAAACCCCACTCTCTTTCTATGCAGTGTTTTTAAAATAACTTATTTTCTGATTTGCTCTAACTTTAAAAAAAAATCCTGAACATAATTGGGACAGTCACATACAGATAAACAACAAGCATTGTCCAAAATAATTTAACTAGCCATTTAGAAATGATCCAAAGCAAAAAGGAAAACTTAAGAGATGTTTTAGAGTTAAGCAGAACCTCATTCACCTGAGTTGGCCTGGGGCAGTTTTCTCCATGCTCTTCCTGCCAGAACATAACCTATTTTCTAGACAAACACTAGAAATAATAATGGGTTAAATCTAATATTGCAACAGCTCATTTACCAACAAATTGGTAATAGAACACACAGAGCATATTTTTTTCCTTTTTTCCACACCTGCTTTTTTTAAAAAAAAAAAAATATCTGACTTGGCAGCCCAAATTATTTTGCCTTCTGCACTGCCTATTAAAGGTATTGCAAAAGTGTGGATTTTTGGTCTTGAAGCAACTAGGGCTACCTCTACTTTTTAGACCCTGAAGTGACCAATTTGTCACTATAGATTATCACACGGGAGGAATTTCTCTCAATTTTGAAAGAAATGGAAGTGAGGCCAGTTCGGAATTGAGTAAATTTGCTAGTTCAGCAAATTTACGAGATTGCGTATTGAAGCTGCATTCCGTTTAGAACTGCCCAAAATTGCCTCCCAGTGCCCGAAATTGCGTGTTTCTCACGCAATCATGTGAAACCCCATTATCGCGTTCAGGACTTCCCTTTGCCCGAAAATGTGTGTGATCAGCTTTCACGCAGTCATGCGAAACCCCATGATTGCATTCAGATTGCCATTGGATTATACTTCCAATTCCTTTCATGTGATAAACTCCTTTGCTACATCCTTTGTATTTCCCTCCACCAAAGTCCACTTGTGTATCAATTTTTACTTTACTTTGGGTATTTTGCTTACTATATTTTCTGAGCAATGGTATAACTTTAGGTATTTCCATACAACTCCTCGGAGATTACCATGAGGCACAATTTCTTTAATGTGGTTACAACAGTAGCAATAGCACTATTAAAACATTTTTCTGTTTTACCATCCAATAGCACAACATTCCATGTTTTGTGCCAAATGTTTCCAGTCTGTTTTCTCAACAATGCAAATGACCCCAACCTCTACCCCACTTTGTTCTTAGGTTTGTTTGTTTATTTTTGTTTCAAAATCTCGCAATGATGAGCTTAAACTTGTAGTCACAAAATTCTTTTGGAAACTCATTTCCGGTGAGGATTCCAGTGAGGATTTCAGGATTCTTGAGTTCCATGCTGTTTTAATTTTGGAATTGGTGGTTCTGTAGATAGCAACACATTCTTAGATCTTGCATCAATGGATCCTGTAAAATGGAAGACTGTTTGGGGAGAATATAAATAAGCAAATTAACACCTCACCAAATGTGGCGAAACCAGCCTTCTTTTTCACTAAACCAGAAGGTCTGCGAAGTAACAGAAGCAGGGAGAAGTGTTCATGAAGACACCACTCACATCACATAAACCTCGCATTAATACTGTTGGAGCACTAAAGTGATCTACGCCTATGCAATCATGTGAATGCAGCAATATTGACGGTTATTGCCATGTGTCTCAATGCGAAATTGCACCATAATAATGATATCACAACAGATCAGCAATGGATGAGTGATGGCACTGTGAAAATCAGAGGAATCATAGGTTGTAAGTCCACTCCAGGTCCATCTCAATGCTAATGAATTCTGGGAGCTGTAGGTCTGTGAGACACTTAGGACTCTTTCAAACGGGGAGGAATTTCTCCCAACTCCGAATGGAGCCAATGCGGATTTATGTAAATTCGCTTGTTTAGCGAATTTACATGAACCCCTGCTCCGTTCGGAATTACTTCCTATTACCCGAAAATAACCCCCTCCTGCCCGAATTTGCATGCGAAGCTTTAATTCGCAATAAGGTAAAACCCATGATTGCATTCGAATTAGCTTCCCTCTTGCCCGAATTTGCATGTGAAGAGTTAATTTGCAATAACATAAAACCCATGATTGCATTCGAATTGACCTTAAATTATACTTCCAATTTAGCCCCGTATGAAAGAGTCCTTAGTGAGTTCTGGTGCCACAATGAGCTACAATTTTGGAATTTCCTAGCACTGAGCCAGGGCAGTTAAAGCGGTCTCAAACTGGATGATTTCTGTAGTGTGTTTTGGACCATAGTTATCATTATTATTATTATTAACCTTTATTTATATAGCGCTGCAAATTTACACAGTGCTGTACATACAATCGTATAAATTAGACGGTTCCCTGCCCTCAGGCTTACATTCACAACATTGGTTCTAACAACCAATTCTAAGTAATTCATTTGTGAGTTAATAAGCACTTATAATATGGCTGGAAACCCTTGTTTTTACGTCTATCCAAACTGATAAAGCTTGGTTACTTTGTAAGTTATATGACCTTTGAAAAAGAATTTTTGGAATACCTTAAATTCTAACAAATAATGGAGAGAGACCAAAATCCAATTGCCAGTTGCAGCTGGAATAGACACAGTGAATCGATGGGATTTTTCTGTTGCCTTATTATTCAGCAATTAATTCATTGTGTCTGACGTCTGGAGTGTGTTTTGGATCCATGCAATATTGTTTTCTCCCTTGCAAACAGGGCAAGGAGAAAGGAGGAGAACAGGAAGGCTGAGAGACAGTATGCTCTTTTTCCAGCCCAGAGTTGTTATTCCCACATTGGTGATGAGCGAAAGGATTGCAAACCTTGCAGTCTGGTCCAATACTAATATTCCTACAACGCAGATGTGGCTGACAACAAACTCCTATACATGTCTAGAGAAATTAAAGCTCACTTAACTTGAATGCAATGGCATTTATGTTTAGGTAAATGTGTTTGGCTTGAGTGTTGGACTTGGACTAAGGCACTGGAAGATGGGGGTTTGAACTCTGAGCATGTCACACTCTCTCAGCCTCAGAGGATGGCCATGATGTGATGAAGATACTATGAAGGATCTCTATCAATGGAGACCAGGGTTCAAATCCTGGCTCGGCCATGGAAACCCATTGGGTGACCCTGGGCAAGTCACACTCTCTCAGCCTCAGAGGATGGCCATGATGTGAAGATACGAGAAAGGATATCTCTCAATGGAGACCAGGGTTCAAATCCTGGCTCAGCCATGGAAACCCATTCGGTGACCTTCAGCAAGTCACACTCTCTCAGCCTCAGAGGATGACTATGATGTGATTAATAATAATAAAAATGAATTATTTCTATCCCGCCTCTTTGATAACTGAGGCGGCTTACATCCATAAAAACCATAGAACGCAACAAAACTAAACCCAATATCCTCTCCCTCCTTAAAACGACAAAAACTATAATTAAATCCAATCAAAACAGTAGCAACAAAGAACAGGAGGGCATCATGAAAGATCTCTCTCAGTGGAGACCAGGGTTCAAGTCTTGGCTCAGCCATGGAGGAAACCCACTGGGGGTGACCTTGAGCGAGGAGGAGTCACACTCTCTCAGCCTCAGAGGTTGACCTGAGCAACACCCCCCTACACACTTCTGAAGAAATTAGCCAAGAAGAAAACTCCTTGACAGGGTCGCCAATATATAAGTCAGAAAGGACTTGAAGGGCAGACAAGAAGAAGAAGCTCCCTCAGGAGGAGCCAACAAGGCCTCCTCTCTTGGCTCAAACAAAGAGCACTCAATTCCACTGTTGTTCCTCAGTCTATCAAAATGGCGGGAGGCCTAGGAGTGTTTGGCTGAGGAGGAGGAGGAGGGCTGAGGCGGGCGGGGATTAATTGAGGCGAGGCCGGGGCGGGGATGGTGATGATGGGAGGGCCTGAGTCTGACAGGCCCCGAGGCTGGTCCCTTGTTGTCTTCACAGGACGCCGGGGTCCACCACGGAGCCATTCCCAAGCAGCTGTGAGTAAAGCCGGGATTGAGGCGCGATGGTGATGATGCATCCACACTGGAGAGATAACCCGGTTTGGCAGCGCTTTAACTCTTTGTCTGGCTCAATGGCTATGGAATTCTGGGAGTTGGAGTTTGTTGTGGGGCCCAGAGCGGAGCGAAGCTCCGCTCTGGGCCCCACAACAAACTCCAACTCCCAGAATTCCATAGCCTTGAGCCACAGAAAGAGTTAAAGCGCTGCCAAACCGGGTTATCTCTCCAGTATGGATGCAGCCCTGCTGGATTCTTCTTCTCCTCAGGTCTCAGAATTCCATAGCCCCTTGAGCCATGGCACTTACAGCGGTATCAAACTGGATTATTTCTGAAGTGTGTTTTGGACCCTAGACGAGTAGTACAGGTTTGCATGTGGGTCTCTACTCAGTCATGCCAACCCAGTCATAGAATCCAGTGGTTAATCCCAACATTATGGCTTGGATTTCAGTTCCCAGAAGCCCCTGTCAGCATAACCAGTGGGCAAGGATTCTGGGTGCTGAAGTCCAAAATCTGTGGAGGATTTATGGTGTACTGCTTTGAGCCTTGGACTCTGGCGGCCAGGGTTCGAATCCCGGCTTGGCCATGGAACAAACTGGGTTGACCTTGGGAAAGTCACACTCTCTCAGCCTCAGAGGAAGGCCATGGCAAACCCCCTCCGAAGAAACCTGCCAAGAAGAAAACCCATGATAGGTTTGCCTTAGGGTCAATGGAAACAACTTGGAGGCACACAACAATTTACATTGGACAGTTTTTACTGGACAAGCGACCATGCTGAATATTTCAGACGTACATCTTATCATGTGCTTTTTCTTCTTACTGTTATTTTAAACAGCTTTTAAATGGGTTCTCGTTCTAAAAGGACTCCTTACTTAAATTGCTTTAAAAAAACTTCTGTAGCATAACGATTGGGGTTGTGTTTGGTTTTAATCCACGTCGTAAACCGCTTTGGATATCATTTTGGGAAGAGGCTGGGGTATAAATAAAACATCTCCTGTTCATGATTACGTGGGGCAGTTTGGTCGACATGGAGGTCAATGCTATCATCTTTTCCACAGAAGTCACATCCCATCCTTTTTCATTTTTAAATGACATTTTTAAATGACGTTTGTGTGATGTCTTGACCACATTAAAAAGGATCGATTTATGTAGAAGAGCCCTGGCGTGAGGTGCTGAAAAGTTACCGTGTTAATAAAATAGCTGTTCTACAAAGGGTTCCCGCAAAGTTTTTAAAATCTTCGACAAAAATCGGGGAATTTCACACAAATGGCTCCCTGCATGAAATTGAAGTGGGAAGGTCCTTTCTCAAAGATAGCGTCTCAAAAATGTGCAAATTGGTCTTCTGTTTAACCTGGTGAAATAGATCCAACGTCCTGTACTGTATGTCAAAAAAGGAAAGGCTGTATATTACAGTCGTCCCTCTGTTTTCGCAGACTTGAAGTCCACAATCTCGGTTCTCCACGGAGGGGTGAGCCCCATTGGCTAAAATGGTGTGCACACCAGGGAACATGTGGCCAGTGTCTTGAATATACGCATGTTTCTGTTTTCGCAGGAGGGTCAGGAATGGATTCCCCATGAAAACGGAAGGACGACTGTAATTGGTCGTGTTTGAAACAAATAATACGTATCCCTTTTGGGAAAAGTCCAGGCAAGTCTGATATCTAGCACTCAACACAGTTCAACCAAGTCTAATCACTTGTAGGGATGGATCTACTCCAGTGATTCCCAAACTTTAGTCCTCCAGGTGTTTGGGACTTCAATTCCCAGAATTCCTGACTGTTGGCCAAGTTGGCTGGGTCTTCTGGGAGTTGAAGTCCAAAACACCTGGGGGACCAGAGTTTGGGGAACATTGATCTATACTGTAGAAATAATGCAGTTTTACACTGATTTAAAGTGCTGTGGCGCCTTCCTATGGAATCCTGAGATTTGTAGTTTTACAAGGTCTTTAGCTCTTTTTTTTCTGCCAAAGAATGCTGGTGCCTCACAAAACTACAAATCCCAGGCTTCTATAAGATGGAGCCACGGCAGTTAAATTGGTGACAAACTGGGTTATTTCTGCAGTGTAGACGCACCCTAGGTTTTTGCAATTGCAATAGTTAGGCACCTGTTTAATTCTCTCATTGAAGTCATTGGAGTTTATCACATGGGGAGGAATTTCTCCCAATTTCAAATTGAGCCAATTCGAATTCACGTAAATTTGCCAGTTTAGCGAATTTACGTGAGTTCTAGTTGCGTTCGGAATGCATTCAGAGTGACTTCCTATTCCCCAAAAATGACCCTCCATTGCCTGAAATTGTGTGAGATAAATTATTACGCAATTATGTCAAACTTCATGATTGCATTCGGAATGACTTCCCATTGCCCGAAATTGTGTGAGATAAGTTATCACACAATAACGTGAAACCCCATGATTGTGTTCGGATTGTCTTTGGAGTATACCCCCAAATTCCCTTGTGTGTGATAATCTCCATAGATAAGAAAAGGTTGAATGGTTTCCTGCCTGACTGGGTAATAGCTCACAGTGGATATATTACAGTGGTGCCAGGTCCCTGAACATCTCCAGCCTTTAAAAAAAGGAAATAATAGCAAGTTATTTGAAACATTCTCCACCTGAGTTCCTGGAGGTCATTGAAAGCCAGAATCCATCATTCCGGACTATACAGACAAATAGACTCTGTAGAAGACCTGTGCATCTTATAGTGTTAGGTAAGGTCTAATTTAAATCATTATTTAAACGTTTTTTTCCATGTGTATTTATACAAATGACAGTGAAATGTTTGACTTGAGGAGGCTAGTTTGTTGAATCAGTGTTGGAATGTTGATGTTGAAAGCCAGATGATGGTTGAGCGAGGAGTGGGTTTTCTCTGTGATTTCCCTCCCAGTATGGTTCTGATCCAGAGACATTTAAGTGCAGCAGCTTGCATTTTCATTCCTGCACACAAGGGTTACTCCATCAAACAGATGGTTGCCACTCCTGGCTTTGGCAGCACTCATCCGCCATTTGGGTGCGGGTGTATTTGGAATTGGTTCCCCACCCAAAACAGATGATTAGAGGGGAGATTGCCAACCATCTGGTGCCAAATTGCACTCAGTTCCTCAAGAGCTGCTGTTGCCCATCCACCATCATCTCCTACGCTGCTGTGGCTGCCTCATGTACATAAGACCAGTCCTAGAAAGGTGGTCTGCTTGTCCTGTGTCAATGCCATTAAAAAAGTGGTCGCACTTGCATCTTACTTAAAAGGTTTACCTTTAAAAACAAAAAATGGCTTTAAAATAAAGCTTTTTTCACATTTCACATTCTTCCCTAAGAGAGAGTTGATTGACTCCTCATTGAAATTCAGAGGATTTGCTGTTTCAGGTCCAAAACACACTGCGGAAATAATCCAGTTTGAGACCGCTTTAATTGTTCTGGCTCAATGGAATCCTGGGAACTGTATTGTGGCACCAGAGCTGTCTGACAGAGAAAGCTAAATGTCTCATTCCATTCCCAGAATTCCTAGGCATTGAGCCCAGGCAGTTAAAGCGGTCTCAAACTGGATTATTTCTGAAGTGTGTTTTGGATCTCAACTTTTTACAGTTCAGTTATCTACCCTGCTCAACTAATAATATGTCATATATTTTAATAAATCTCACTGGACAAAGCCCTACCTCTTATGCTGTATAATTAGTTTACAGGCAGTATGCTACAATTTTTGTTAGTTACGTTCATAAAGCTTATTGATACTAGTGTCTGTGTGATTGAAGGCAGGGGTCAGTAAAAGTACTGAGTTCAAGTCAGTTAATTTGGGTTGTAAATCCTTTGTAAAATAAATGGGGATTCAAAAGGGATTGTGAGACATATGGGGAAACTTAATATGGAAATCTGTTGTCGTCGTTGTGTGCCTTCAAATCATTTCTGACTTATGGTGACCCTAAGACAAACCTATCACAATGTTTTCCTGGCAAATTTCTTCAGAGAGGGGTCATCTTCTGAGGCTGAGAGACTGTGACCTGACCTGA
Source organism: Urosaurus nigricauda (assembly GCA_034509955.1). NCBI lineage: Eukaryota > Metazoa > Chordata > Lepidosauria > Squamata > Phrynosomatidae > Urosaurus > Urosaurus nigricauda. The sequence goes on from JAOEGL010000006.1 coordinate 87,730,382, forward strand.
CCTGAGCCATGATTTGAACTCTGGTTTCCATTGAGAGATATCCTTCATTATATCTTCATCACATCAGGGATTCTAACTTGCCAGTAATGGAATAGAAATGTAAATCCTTCCAAACCCATGAATGCACAGCATTGCCTTAGAAGAGGTCTGCTTCCCTCCCCTGTATTTTTTACACAGAGGATGGCAGACATCTTCTGAGAAGGCGCCTGCTGTTATAATATATTTGAGTAGATCCTCTAAAAATATTTTTTCTTCAAGACTATGGTATCATGCATGTGAAGATTTCATAGTTCAGTACATTAAAGTTCATATGATTAATCAATGAAGAGTTCTTTAAAATTTTCCTGAATGTAATTCCCCATCAAAGAATAAGCTAAGCTGCTACTGAGCTACGGATGAGAATTCACTATGAATTTCTCTATATGACACATAGTAAGGGGGTGTGTGGAAAGAAAAGGAATAAGAAAAAAAGGTAGGAAAAGAAAGATATAGGCCCGTTTTGAAAGACACAACTCAGCTTCCAAAAAAACAGACAACCATCTCACTCTGAGGTTACATTCTCAGGATCAATTTATCCCGCTGACAAATCAATTGCAGGGTATACCTCTGTTTTAACAATAAGAGATATGTGGGTGGGAGGATTGAAAGTCTCTCATTTAGTTCTCTGTAGTCTCTTTCCTCTGACACTTCTCTCCCAGCCAGGGTAACCTATTAAGCAATAATGTCCCACAGGGAATAGGCTCCGTCACAATTTCCCTTCATTATTATTATATTTATTTTTGTCCTGCTTTCCCCAAAATTGGGACTCAAAGCAGCTTACAGTTTAAAAGAACGATACAGTTAAAAACATACAAAAGTTAGCATTAAAATAGAATCAAACTATTGCAGTATTAAAGCACATCACTCACTGAAAGAATAAAATGCAGTTTTTTTTTAAAAAAAAATTAAAACACTTAAAAACAGTACAGTTAAAATAGTAAAACGCCTCCATCCCATTCTTTAAAGACTTTCTGTTTTAAAACTTTTCTGAATAAACATGTCTTAGCCTGTCGATGGAAGGACAACAAGGAGGGGACCATTTTGGTCTCCCTGGGAAGGGAGTTCCAAAGTCTAGGGACAGCGACTGAGAAGACCCTCTCTTGTGTCCCCCATCAACCGTGCTTGCGATCGTAGTGGGACTGAGAGAAAGGTATCTCCTGATGATCTCAGAGACCAGGCCAGCTCATAAGGGAGTTGTGGGTCCACACTCCAGAAATACTCCAGTTTCAGACCACTTGAACTGCCCTGGCTTAGTGCTAGGGAATCCTGGGAAATGTAGTTTCTTGTGGCACCAGAGCTCTGACAAAGAAGGCTAAAATGTCTCACAAAACAACAGTTCCCAGAATTTCCTAGCCTTGAGCCAGGGCAGTTAACGCAGTCTCAAGGCGGATTATTTCTGCAGTGCGTTTTGGACCATGGTTTGCCAAATAGCCTGGACCTCAGCCATGTAGGACCATATTTTACACTGTAGAAATAATGAAGTTTGACACTACTGTCACTGCCATGGTTCCATCCTTCAGAATCTTATGATTTGCAATTTGTGAGGCATCCACACGCTTTGGCCAAGAAGGCTAAAGACCTTGCAAAACTACAAATCCCAGGATTCCATAGAATGAAGCTACAGCATTTATAACTGCATTATATCTACAGTGTAGATGCACCCCAGATTCTCTTATCATATAAAGTAAGATGTCAGGAAGAAGGGAGTCTAGCTTAGACTGAAGATGTTCCAGTTTTCTCTATGTAAAAATATGTTCTCGTTTGTATCAGCTTTCTGCACATCTAAAGTGGTCAAAGCAAACAGTGAGAATGAGGTCTTATTTCTTCCCTAGTTTTGTTACCACAGGGATGGAAAGAGCAGGTCTCTTTGTAAAAATAAAGAAGAAGGTTTTATGCTGAGAAAGTGACTGCTGAGAATTCAGTCAATAATTAAGCTTGATGATTAATGTTGAGAGAGAGAGTGTACAGTATGTATAAAAATATTTTTTAAAAGTTGCCAGGAAAATGCAAGTCAGGGTCTTTGAGTCATCTTCAGACTGGGGCCAGTTTTAGTAGTCAGCGGCAATCTGGTCACATACTGATGGGAAGATGTGATGTAGTGTAGCATAATCTCCTTTAACAGTGTATGTGGGAATAATTCCACATACTGTACTGGCTTTCTGTACAAACCAGGTCCGATGTCACTTCAGGTATAAGAAAAAAACAAGTAATAATTGGATGATCTTTCCCATTCTGATTTTCAAGGTAGGAGGTCTGCCACTTGCATCTGAGTCTTGTGCTGTTAGAAAGATTTATGTGACTGATCTTTGTCAGACTGTTTGTTGAAGCATACTGTAGTGCATTTTAAAAAATAAACAACATCTGTGATTTGTTGTTGCATGTCTTCAAGTCATTTCTGTCACATGATTTTCTTGCCAAGATTTATTCGGGGTTTGTCACTGCCTTCCTCTGAGGCTGAGAGAGTGTGACTTGCCCAAGGTCGCCCAGTGGATTTCCATGGTTGAGTAGGAATTTAAACACTGGTCTCCCAGATTCCTAGTCCAGTGTTGAAACCACTATGGCACACTGAATTATGCTGTGAAAAGCCAATTAGTTTCGGATTAAACATTTGTTCCTTAATTTGATAACTGTTCTACCAATATAAACTTCATAGCTATGGATCTGTTAGCTCAATATTTAGTTACATTTTCAGTTAGACTGCTTATACAAAAACAATAGGGTCATCAGTTAAACACAGAGCTGAGCACATAAATTATAGCATGGACAGAAAGGTTAATATATGCCGTTTACATCTTTGACAAATACATATATTCATTCTACCTTCTGAATTTGATGGCTGCAACTTATTTAAAGTACTTGCATATTTATACTAAGTTCAAAAGAGCATGCACGAAACTCCAGATAGCAAACATTTGTAAAGAATGTATTTTTCCCCTATAAAATGCATGCAAGCAGGGGCCCAATTTTTCTTCCATTTTTTGCACACATGTAGTAAAATGAAAATTATATTTTTATTGGAAATATTTTTTCTAAAAAAATAAATCATATAGCTTTGTAAGAGAAGTAGCTACATAGCACAACAAGTGAGGCACCCTAGCAGGGATAGAGTTGTGCGTCATTGTTCAGTGAATTGGCACTAAGGAGTTTATCATACCACAGAATTTGGGGATATAATGCAACGGCAATCCGAACGCAATCATGGGGTTTCCCGTTATTGCATATGAGTGTATCTCATGCTATTTTGGGCAATGGGAAGTCATTCCGAACACAATTATGGGGTTTCACATAATTGCGTATTAAAGTATCTCACGCAATTTCGGGCAATGGGGGGTGGTCATTTTCGGGCAATGGGAAGTTATTCTCAATGCATTCTGAACGCAATTAGATTTCATGTAAACTCGCTAAACTTCAAATTGAATTCAAATTGGCTCCATTCGAAATTGGGAGATATTCCTCCCATGCGATAAACTCCTAAAAATATACAGTTAAACATGTCTATCCAGAATGCTGCAGGAAAACATTTAACCATCATCTACAGTTTTTTTATTTACAAATAAGATAAATCACTACTGATTATCCATAAAACAATCATCTTATCATCTCACCTATTAGAAGTTAACACCAAAGAACATACCAAATTGGCATTGTTCTATCATGGAGAGTCCTGACTTTGTCACTAGTTTATATTTCTAGTCTTCCTTTCAGCAGTGTTTCAGTTTTCTGAAATACAAGGTTCCTGTTGGAAAAGATTCCATCTTATGAGAGGGTTTAAAGATAAGTTAAAATTCTTGATTCCCCCATACTTGCCTCCAGAACAATTGATAGTACTGCTGAATTGTCACATGTGGAAATAATTTGCAGGCTTCTGTATTCCCTCCAGTGTTGTGGAGCAGTATTACCCCACATGTTGTCATCAATAATTGACAATACATACTTCTCAAATACAGGAATTTGACAAATTAACGGGGAAAAGTAAGTTTTGGCTTGATGATGTGGAAGTGTTACTGTGTGTTACATTTATACAAGACTAAAATAGGAATTAAGAGCGGTTGCCATTGGAAGGATATTTTGCCCCATAGACAAGAATCTACATTTGGAGCACATGCCCAAGTGTGCTAGAGCTCACCCAAAATATTCTGTATCATCACCTAAAACTGTGAATGTATCGACTTGTTTCCAAGCCTGTATATCACAGGTATTCAAGGAGCTGGGTTTGGTTACATCACATTGCTAAATAATGTTTGGAAGAAAACCAAGTTTTGTCTGAATAATGTTTCTTCAAATCCTCCTCTCACTATAATATTCAAATAGACATAGCCTTTCTGTGGGGTCTAAATGATTGTATATTATTGTTTTTGCTGTTGTTATATTTATTTATATCCTGCCTTTTCTCGAGGGGACTCAAGGTGGCTTACAAAAGTGGAAACAGATGCAGGTAAACATTCACATGATACAAAAGTAAGAAATAGAACAGAAGTAGAATTAAAAGCAGTGAAGAGGACGACCATAAGAAGACAAACAGCTGACATGCACAATACAGCACATTGTTAAAGGCCCTTTTCACCTAAATAATCATTCCTTAAATACCTGCTGAAACAAACAGTTTTGGCAACATGATATCTCTTGATCTGGGTTTTGAAGAATGTTGCTAATGTAACCTACTTTGGATGTAACTGTCCAAATTGGTACGTCAATTAAATGTGTAAACACATACTTTGTTCAAAATATTTATATTAGTGATATCTTGATATTTTGTTTTCTCAGGGTTTTTTTCTTAAATAAACACCTCAACCTTCCAGGATGTTTGCGAAAGCAACAAAGAATTTTGTGAAAGAGGTTGACTCTGGGGGAGACTTGATTCCGGTACCAAATCTGAATAACTTGGATAAACTGCAGTTTCTGAGCTTAGTGACAAAGAAGAAGAAAATGTGGTGCTGGCAGAAGCCAAAGTACCATATCTTGTCTGTCACACTGAATGATGTGCTTGCTAAAGGCGAACCCATAGAACCAGGTAAATTGTAGTTATATAATGTTAAGATAAGAAAAAGTGCAAAGTGCAAACATTAATGAAGAAAGCATTTCAAACTAAACTATAGTTGGCCCTCTGTATCTATGTATTTGCACCACAGATTCAGTCATCCACAGCTTGAAAATATTTTCATTTAAAATCCAAATAGCAAAACTTGATTTTGTATAACAGACACTATTTTACTATGCCCATTGAGCATCTGCAGATTTTGGTATCCATGACGGGTGGACCTGACCTAGAATGAAAACGCAACAGTTGCTACAGATTTGTCTGCTTTCTATGTTAAATGCTGAAATATTCAGCAGTTTTCAGATACAGATGCTGCTATCTTATAATGTTTAATACATTATCTTGCTCTTGGTTTCATTTTAAAGTGAATTTAAGGTAGTGACAAATTGTAAAATTGTTTCTCCAGACCAAAACAGTGAAAGGAATGCCAGTGATTTAGAGTAATGATATTGCTTAAAAATGATACCACTTTTTGGATTTGATGTTTTCAAGTGCTTGACTTGGTGCAGCTGCCAGACTTCTTTCCATTTTAGGTAATCTTATATTCCTGACTTTTAGGGTTAATTTTTTAAAGCAAACCCCAACCTCAAAACTTTATGGGTCTTCAAGGTATACACAGATCTAAGAATAACAGATCTATTGTGATTTAAGGGTTTGTATGCCAGAGTCTATTTTATCAGATGCAGGAAGTGCTATCTTCATTTGATATTTGTGTGTGAAAATGAGAGCACACTTGTGCATATTTAAACATTCTCTGCATTACGGGTATAGGAAAGAAAATGGTAAACAGTACACTGTACAAGCAAATGACCATAAGAATTACAATTCAGTTGAAATGAAAATATGTTTGCAAGTACTGTCCTCATTGCTGTAATTGATTGTAACACAACCATTGTAGCATTGCCAAATTAACATCCATAGTGGCAGAGACAGGATAAGAAGTTGTTGTACAGTAGGATAGGAAACCATCTGTGCCCATCTTAGATTAGATTCTAATTATTGCAAAGACCTGTTTCATTTTAAGACTGATTGGTAGAATAAATATATGGAATCAAAGTTTTTGCTAAGTGAGAACTTTAAAAAAGTTGATTCTATGAATTACTAATATTTAAGGTGTTAACAAAGCTCTGTTTTGTAAACTGTATGTTCCATTCACAAGAACCTTCACCGTAGGAAACATCACAGTTAGGATTTTAAAGGTTCATAGATGATCTGTCATTGTTTATAGTTCAGAACTTTGAAAAGTTACTTTCTTGAACAGCTACCAAGGGGAATGGGTTAGGAGATGGGAATTCTAGTAGGTATTGTACAAAAAAGTAACTGTTTCAGGTTCTGTGATAGCTTCATATATAGCTGAAAGCCACCCAGGGATAGAGGAATTTCCAAAGAACATCTTACTTTCATGAGGTGAAGTGTTTCTCCAGGAAAGCTCTGTTTTCTAATCATAGTCTTCACATCCAGCTAAAATCATTTTTAAGTAGATGACAACTCTTTTCCACACTCACTAAGCTTTGTCTCCTATCCCCAATTCTGTACTTCTGTCTTTGCTTTTACAGTTGACCTCAAAAATCCGCACCCTCCAATGCTGGCCTCACATAATAATTTCTGCTTTGTTATTCATTCCTTTTCCAAGCATGAATTTTTGCAGTGGATTTAGGAATGGGTCATTTAACTTTTAGGCAAAATAAATGAATGGATAATTTCAAAGCATGGAGTATGCAAAGTGTTTCAAATAAAATTAAAAGTCTCATCTTTTCTGTCTTTCAAAATATCAGTACTAGAGGGTAGTAGACTGTTCTTTCCTGTTTATAATTCTGCAATCTCAATTTACAGTCCCAAATGAGAACCAAATAGGGAGAGGAAGATAAGAAAAACAGAGTCTATGGAGTTTATCAGACGGGAGGAATTTATCTTTATTTCGAATGGAGCCAGTTGGAGCCAATTTGAATTCACATGAATTCGCTAGTTTAGCGAATTTACGTGAATTCAGTTGTGTTCGGAATGCGTTCAGAATGACTTCCCATTGCTCGAAAATGACCGCCCATTGCTCAAAATTGCGTGAGATGCTTTAATGCGAAATAACGTAAAACCCATGATTGTGTTCAAAATGACTTCCCTTTTGCCCGAAATTGCGTGAGATGCTTTAATTCGCAATAATGTGAAACCCCATGATTGCGTTCGGATTCCCATTGGATTATACTTCCAATTTCCGTCGTCTGATAAACTCCTATGTTTGATCAACCCACTGCCTGAGTTCAGAGGACTGCACATATAGAGAATTTGCCTTTATACTTAAAATACTTCCCCATACACAATACTTTGATAAAATTATTTGTTGGACTTCCAGTATACTCCCCATAGCCTGGCCAGCAGTGGACCTAGAGTTGTTCTGGGAGTTGTGGTGCAAAACATTAACTTTACCAGGCTCTTGCCTACTTGATACTTAACAAGGTAAAGGCAGGATGAAAGAGAAAAATGAAATTATAGATGGATAGACTCAGACAGGGTCTGCATTGCAGAAATAATATAGTTTTACATTACTTTAACTACCATGGCAGAATGCTGTGGAATCCTGGAATTTGTAATTTGTTGTGGCACCAGAGCACTCTATCAGAGAAGGCTAAATATCTTTCAAAAATCACACAGGTTCATAAATATGCAATATGCAACTTGATCAGAAATTATGTAGACCAGGAAGTGCTGCAGTCTAATTATATTTTGGCCATTGCTTTTATTTTGTTTGATTTAAAAAAACAGTTTCCACTTGTGTTTCAGTCTGATGTTCCATGTCTCCTGTACATTTTTAAAAATTATTTTTGGGTCCACCCAGCTGTTGCAGAATCTGACTTTGTGAAATATGAAGGGAAGTTTGAAGACTATGTCACAGGAAGCATTGAAACTTCATTTGGAAGGATTAATCTGGGAGCTGGAGGAAAAGGTGTTGTGAAAAGCCAATCATCTTTTGGAAATTTGAAAAAGCAAGAAGCTGATTTGCAGAAACTTATGAAGGATGTAAGAGGAAGGTAGGTATTCAGTGACAGGGCTATTAGCTTTGGGACACAGGTTATATTTCAGGGGAAGGAATTAGCAAAACCACCTTAGAGTATCTCTTGCCTAGGAAAACCCTGTGAAATTCATGGGGTTGCCATAAATAGACAGGTGACTTGAAGGTGTACACACACACGTTTTATATATTTTAAAATTAAAAGGGATTTTTTTAAAAAAACTGCAATTGGGAGTGCACTCAGTATTATTGTTACAAAAGGATGAAACACAAAACACACAAAAGGGTCAACATACTACCTTAGAGTGTGGTAGAGTTTATTTCTTTGGAAGTCTTTAAACAGAAGCTGGATGGTTATCTGGTAACCATCTTTGGTGCTTTGGTTGTATATTCCTACATAGCAGGGGGGGTTGGGCTTGATGGCCCTTGAGGTCTCTTCCAGCTCTGTGATTCTATAATTTTAGTGTCACATCTGGTCCCTTAGTTCAGTAATCCAGACTTCAGTAGTAAAACTCTAAAAACCTTTATTCAGCAATTATAGCTGTACACCCAAGGTGGCTGTTGTTAGAACTAACCAGCAAGTGTTAGTAAAGCATAGTTAAAGCACATACAATTTCAAACTTTTGAAAGCCAACCTTCTCATTCATTACAAAAGCAAAATATTCTTTTCCCATGGAGCCCCCCCTCTCATACATTTATTCTTGTTAGCCATGCTTGGTTTAGCTGGTGAAGCAACTTATCTGCTCACACCTTTTGTCTCTGGACTCTTTCAAACGGAGAGGAATTTCTCCCAACTCCGAATGGAGCCAATGCGGATTTATGTAAATTCGCTTGTTTAGCAAATTTACATGAACCCCTGCTCCGTTCGGAATTACTTCCCATTACCCGAAAATAACCCCCTCCTGCCCGAATTTGCATGCGAAGCTTTAATTCGCAATAAGGTAAAACCCATGATTGCATTCAAATTGGCTTCCCTCTTGCCCAAATTTGCATGCGAAGAGTTAATTTGCAATAACATAAAACCCATGATTGCATTCAAATTGACCTTAAATTATACTTCCAATTTAGCCTTGTATGAAAGAGTCCTCTGTCTTGTTCTTTCTGTATGCCCAGTAAGAGATTCTGAAGGCAGCTGCTGTATGTCTTGCCTGTTGAAGAAACACATCTAAGGTAGGATCAGCTAGAGTAGAATCCCATTGTTTCCCAGTTCAAGCTTTGTTGTATTGTTTGCTGCAGACCTGCTACAGTAGCCTAAGAGTACAGTATGTACCTCCTTCACCATCCTACTAATGCCAATGTGGCTAAAAAATGTGCCGTTAGATAGAGGATGAGAAGAAAAAATGGGCTGGGCTGGGCTGGGTTGGCATACAGAGATTTTATAAAAAAGAGTCAGATTCTTTGTTAACCGAGTTATGTCTCTACTATGAAAGCAGTTCCTACTGAAAAATTACTTCTATTAAAACTTGTCTGCTTTCTTTCCTCTTGATAAGCATTCTGTATTAATAGTCCAGATTTTGAAACTGCCAGTCCGGTTGTCTCCTGTACATAAAACATAGAGGATGCCTTAGGCATCAAAGTATCTCAAGCTAAGCCATAACATCTAGAGGGATAACAGTCTACTGCAGCAAAAGAGTTTTGCAGCACCTTTATGATCTGTGAGAATACTTTTGCTGATGATTTTAAAAGAATCAATGGGACTTTCTAGATTGGCAGGAAAGTGTGACATGAAGTTGCCTTTTCCTTAATGCTTAGCAGCTGCACCACAGCCTTTAGATGGAGCTGCGCTGTTCCGCAGTTTTTAAAAAAGAAGCTGGGAAAACCAGCACCTTTTTAAAGGCGCTTCTTCTCCCCTAAAACGCAAAAAAAGCGTTTTCATGGCACACTTTCCCTTTTTCTCATCTAAAGGCTAGAGTTTCATGCAGCCATGAACACACTTCTTTTTGCCAATCTAGAAAGCCCCACTGAAACTCTAATCTTAAAACTGCATTTTAAAGCAATGGGAATTTTATCAGTTAAAGAAATGTTGTAGTATATTCTCATTTTCAAGTGGAATGTTTTTCAAATACTGTAGTAATTTCTTCCATGGTAGGTTTACATGTGTTTTACAAACTACAGGTATACATCAGTTAACAATGTAGGTAGGTGTATTACTTCTTTAACAGAAAAATTGGTACTAGAGGAAAAAATATCATGGAAATAATAGGGATATGTTCTTAGGCCCCAAAAAAGAAAAAAGAAAAAAAAGAGCAGTTCAACATGTTTCAGTAAATTTTTTGTTCAAAACAAACAAAAAAATATGCACATGTGAAATGTCAGCTGAGCATTAGATAAGTCAACAAATTTTTTGAACCTTCTGGAAACTATAGACATAAAAATATTTGTGCTCATAGTGTGTTTTTAGCCTCAGAGATTACAAGATTTCATTGAATGAACAAAAAAAATAGTTAGACATCATCTTTATATGACAGATTTAAAAGGAAAAATGAGGCACTTTAGTCAGAGGCCATTATTAAATTCAGGCTTGTGAAAACCTTTTAAGAAAATGTGTTAGCTGCATTATTTTTTTCAAACGGAAAACTAAATCTTTAGGGCTTTAGTGTGAACATATTGGATGGGTGAGAGAAAAATATATTGAATTTTGATCAGTGCCTTCTCCAGCAAGTGGTTTTATCTTAGATTATTATATGCATAGGATGCTAATTTAACATTTCACCTTTGAAGTTTCTCAAATACATTTTTGAATTACACAACTGCAGATCCATAGGGAAGGTAAAAAAAAAAAAGAGTACTTACGGTAGAGAAGCTGTATGAATTCACCATAAGTACATCAGTTTCAAGTCTTTTACTTTGAGGAAGATGCAGAATGATGTACTGTCATGGCCTGGGAAGCTATTGAGCCATGCTGTGAAGGTTTATAGGAGTGTCAAAGGAAAAAAGAGATCAAGAGCAAGTCTGAAATTAATCTGGAAAGCTGTATTTCAGATTGGATTAACAGGTGAACTAACATGGGACATGGCTTGGTGGAATGTGACAGAGGATTAATTGGCTTGCTACTCTCTGGTCTAGTTAGCTCTGTTCTGAGAGAACAGAACTTGGCATTATAAAATCACAGCCAGTGTTTTGGATTGAAGGAAATTAGGAGGTTATTAATTGTTCCACTCCAGTACTCAGGTGGTAGGGTTGTATGTGTGTGTGTGTGGGGGGGGGGTAATTCCAGAAACAAAATTTGGAGTTCAGCTTTGTTCACATTTTAATTACTGTAGCTATCTGCCATGCCAATTTGAAAAGTAGCACAATAACTCTTTCCTCCATCTTTCCCTCGCTTGGTGTCTGCTTCTGCTAGTAGCAACCTGTCCCTTTATTCAGTGTCGTGGGAATAGGTATGTTGCAGGGAGTTGATTTTTAGTATGGATTGCCTGTAAAATCATGTTCAGTGATTAAGTACAAGTATATGTAAACATGAGGCTGAAATGATCAGGTGAGTGATTGCTGTTCTTTCAAAAGAGAGGATTGGAATGCATTTGGTGTCCAGTGTAAGTAATCCATACTTGAAAGCTAAAGAGGAGAAAAGTTAGGTTGCAGTAGAAAAGGGTTAAGCATATGTGTCTCACATGTGAATACCCAGTTGTTTCTCTCTTTCAAATATCATCTTCTGAAGCTGATTTTTTTTCTTTTTTTGGAAAAAGAGTGCATGTGGACCTTGTTATGAATGTTTTCACTTAATATATAGTTCAGGCTTTCAAATCTCTTTAAAACAGTAGAAGGAGCAATGGCCAAATTACTTGACTACAAAAGAATCTCTTGCTTTCCGGCCATCTCTTTCCAGATTTGTCTGTAATTTGAAGGTATATTGTGTTTTCCAGACACTCTAGCAATTAGTGTGAAAAAAATCTGTTCTAATAGATGTGATTAGCTAACAGAGTGTTATTTAATGGGTTTCTTTGAGTAGAAGGAATCCTTATCTTTGGAGATTAAGTCTACAGTCTTCTTTAAGAAAGTTACTTTCAAATGCATTAGGCCATGATCACACCATTGTTAGGAAAGTCTCTCAGAGGAATTTCAATTAGCTGAAATGCTGCCGAGAGGAGGTCCTAACAAGGCCTTATGCCTGAACCGGGTCCCCTATATATATACCAGAGGTCACCAAGGAATCCCACGAGAAAGAGACACTGATACCAATTTGTTCTAAATGTTCTAAAGAATAATATAGCATTTATTAAGCACCACACAACAGAAGAGAACACACACACACACACACCTTGTAACAAGAGGGAATGGTTTAGGAGGAGAGGCACCACCAGGGAATACTACCTTAGAAGTCTTCTCCGGGAAGCCTGATGGAGCTTGGATGAGTGATGGGACACTGCCGCTGGAACTTGGGGAAGGTAGCCGAGGGATCTAGGATCAGAGCTCAAACTGGCATGGACCAGCTCGTAATCTGATAGTAGCGCAAAATGGGGTCCAGAACTCAGAGTCTTTTATAAGGTGGAATGTGTCCGGAGGCTATGCAGATCGGCTTAGACAAAGGTGTTGATTGCCTAGGTTTTGTCAAGCTGGGGGTAGGTAACGTGTTGCACAATGCATTAGGTCTGGACACAATTCGGAGGGGCATCTGACTTGTATAGCCAAGTAGTTAAGCGGATTACAAGCCCATCAAGTGTGAGGCCAAGTCTATTGTCTTATCTGGGTAAACAGTGGTGATACCTGTTTGGAATCCATGGGGAATTTCCCAATGCTGTCTTTCCTAAGGACTCTGCTGCTCCAAAGCTGGGCTGCCTATGTGACTTCCTCGCTTTTGACCTAATGGCGGGTCCTCTAGGGGGTCAGTCAGGGTTCATAGTACATGCCACATGTTCCCCAAAATTTTATTAAAACCACTTTTGATAACACCATCATTATTTCCATTATATATAACAGAGGATCGCCTGCTCCTTTGCAGACCTGCCTGCTTGTTAGATTCATAAGCTATTTAGGAGGTTATGTTATTGAAAAGTGGGATGAAAATTAAAAAGGTAATGACATTTTACTAAAATGAAACAGTGCTTTAGTTTCAGTACAGAACCTAGCCACCTTTATGGGAAAGAGGGATTGGTGTTGGTTGTCTTCTGTGTGTTTTTAAATGGTGATTTGGATGTTGGATGAGGGAGATACATACATAGCACAGCTGGGGAAAGAAGATCTAACTGTCATCATTATTTGCAGTGAGGATTCTATGTTGATGTTTCTTAAACAGGTGGTACTAGTAAGGCATATGTCTTTGCCTTGTGTTATTTTCTACTTTCACGCAATAGTCTAATAGAATCTTTCTCCAACCTGGTGCTTTCCAAATGTATTTTCAGTACAGCTCCTGTTTTCCCCTGCCAGCATATCTTCTTTCTGTATTTATCTAGCATACTGGCCTAAATCTAATTGTTAGTCCAAATATAGTAGACCTATTGAATCAATGAAATTTCAGGAGGTCAGCTCTTATGTAAACCTTAGTGATTCACTGGGTCTCCTCTAGTCAGGACTTGAAAAAAGTTGCCACTAAGTAATCAATAGTTCTGTGTGTAATTAGTAAAAGTAATTAGTTTTTCTCTTGACCACACTTTTATTGCATTTTGTCCCTTTTTCTTCTTCAGAGCAATAAATTTACAGCATACATTGCTGCAGCAAATGCTTGAAAGAAAGCATGAAGTTCTTTGTATCCTGACTGAAAGAATAATAACAACTCAAAAATGTTTAATATCTGAGCATGTTCAGACAGAGGAAAAGATAGCCAGTATGGTGGGGATCAGTACAAAAATTATAAAGGTAAGAGAAGCCTCATTAATGTTTATTATATATTTGTCCCCATAGGCTTGCTACTTTCCTGACATTGAGCAGTCAACAAATATGCATTTATTGCTGTTTGATCTATGGCAAGAACCAACTGTCTTGGTCCTTCTCTAAGTACCAATGAAATAACTGCAAACTGTGGAAGAATAATGTACAACCTTATTGAATTTCATCAAGGTGCCCATCTTGAGATGTGGCCTGAATCTATATACAAAAGATTCTTTGTCCAAAGAAAAGAAGAGTATTGCACTGCCAAGTATTTGCTAGTATATGTGCCAAATAAATAATTAAATCCCTTTTCCTAAGTAGGTTGAATGTAGAATAGTTTCAGTTAGGAGACATTTGAGCTCACTCAGTCTGTTAAAGATGTTGACAACACACAGTCTGTGAGCCCCATTGGCTATTTGTGTGAGCTTCACTGATGTCTCTGAACTTGCTGCTTCAGTGCTGGCAGTGGTGAAAAAAGGGCCACTTTCCCATTAGATAAGGCATGCATGGTACCATTTATTCACAAGCAGAATCACACTCCCAGAAATTTTTTCTTAACAAGGTGCTTGGGGAATGTTATTCTTGTTTTAAAAGAAAATCATTGGGGGAAGATTTCTACCATTGGAGCAAGTTTGAGATTGACACAATGATTGTGCCCCCCCTCCTGTATTGTTTTTATTTTATTTGTTTACAAAGATATCCATTACGATATTTACCAAAAAAATAAAAAAAAGAAAGAAAACTGTTACCCACTGTATTTTTTAAGCTCTTGGAAGTTGCTAATTCTTAAAATCTTAGAGTTGAAAGGTACTGCAAGGGCTAATATTGTCTAATCCCCTGCCTAATAATAATAATAATAATAATACTCCATTTTTTCCCAAGGGAATGAAGGCGGGTTATAGAATGAAATACAATTAATAATAATAATAATAATCATCATCATCATCATCATCATCATCTTTATTTCTAGCCCACTCCTCTGTGAGTACAATAAAATACAATATAAAATAACATTCACATTTTAAAACCAACCCCCAACCCTCCATCATAAAATAGCACATAAAAATACGATGACCATATAAATTAAAAGATTAAGATAAAATAAGAAGTTCATTGAAATTAAAGGTGGTTTGAAGTGGGGTGTCTATCTTTTGGAGGAATTATCAATTTCAGTGACAGCATCAGTGACAGAAGGGGGAGAGTAATCTGGAAAGACCTGCCAGAAGAGATCCATCTTACAACTAAAGCACTCTCGAAAAATGGCAGTCCAACTTCTATTTGAAGATCTCCTAAGAGGAAGAATCCACCACTCTCTGAACTACTCTATTCCACTGCTGAACTACTCTTATAGTCAAAAATTATTTCTAATATTGAAGTAGAGTCTTTATTCTTGCAATTTAAATCAGTTGTCACAAGCTGACTCTGGAACAGAAGAAAACAAGCTCACTCCATCTTATACATGACGTCTTTTCTGATTTTTAAAAATAGCTGTCATGCCACTTCTCAGTCAGTGTGATGAGAATCTGATTTGGATTTTAGTCCAGACTTTAAGGAAGCAGGATACTGGACCTGTTTTGGTGGGTGGCAGCATTCAGTACCTTGGATAGGTTTTCATTACTAGCTCTTATTGTTCCTTACAATGACATTTATTTGTGTGTGTAAATTGCTGTAGCAATGGATTAAACAATGCAATTTAAAGAGCAGATGGCTGTCTCCCTCAGGTTTCAGTGAGCGAAAATGAGAATATGATAAAAGATTCTAATGTGATCCTGGAGATCCCTGCTCCCACAGCTATTGCTTATGGTGTGATAGAACTGTATATAAAACGTGACGGTCAATTTGGTAAGTAATGTGTCTCTTTTCCCTCTTCTTCCCCTGAGCAGCATTACAAAGCACAATGAGCTAATGAGCAATGTCAGACTTTTTTCTTTTTTATTTCTTTTTTGGCAAGAATTAGAATATAAAACAGTCAACCAGGTTGTTTGCTGTCTTCTATCTTTTGAATAAAGTTATAACAAATAAATACAGGGCATTGCGAGTGAAGAGAATTGTCAAATTAACAATTTATAAACTGCTGTGGGAGCCTTTGTGGCTCAGGAGTGTGGTAAAAATATTCTAAATAAATAAATACATGGCTAGTCAAAGCTGCTGTTTTGCTAAGTTTGAAAATGCACCTAACAGTTGAAAGGTGAGTTTAAGGGGTATGTGCATGTGCTCATTGCTTGCAAGTTACAAAATCATCTCTGTGTCATCATAAATGAGCAAACATATTAGGGACACAGAGCCTTACACCCCAACAGATCCATCTGTCACAGCCAGTCTAGTTCTTTACTAATTCATTCAGTGGCTGTAATCCATTGTTGCTCATACACCATCTGCTTTCACACTGGCATTTGTCTGATATGTCTTTTCAATGGTTTCCTACCTGCTAAACCTCTGAAGCACATTTCCCATACCCTATAATTTGCATTGTGCCTTAACTTTTGAGTTTTATTTCATTGACAAAAGAGGAGAACAGATATTACAGCCTGAAGTTCCCCAAATATCATGTATTACTTTCCCATGCTTCAGTTGTTTAAAATACAGCAGTAGAGTGATACTACTGAATGCTTGCCTATGAACACATACATATTGAAAGTATACACCACATGTGTACTTTTATGTTCTAATGCTTTAATGTTCAGTTCTTCCAGACTATGGGTTCTCACTATTGGAATGCTTTGTTTGAGCTCAATTAAAAGTGCAGCTTTCCTGGGTTCATTGCCTTCTTCCCTCTTTTTCTGCTGTGGCTCTTGGTGTTTCTGCCCTGGCTAATTTAATGTTTGGTTATCTTATCTTTTAAAGCTCATAAAAGACACATGGCTTTGGTATCTCAGTGTGCCCCTCCTGGTTTCTATATTGAGGGTGGGAGTCGTGATAGAAACTAATGGGTCCTGTTGTCTACACAGTCTCACCTACTGTGATGAATGGCTAGCAGATGGGGTGTGCTGCGGAGCAAACCAGACTTTTCCCAATATTCAGATGGTCACTCTCCATTGCCAGTAGTTCATGAAATAAATATAAATCACCTTGGAAATATATAAGGCCAGACTGTTTCTACTGTTTCAGGAACAACTTGCTGTAGTAGAAGGGCATCTCCAGAGCTTGGAAAAAGTCATTTTGGGATTATAACTCAGAGAATCTTACAACTAGCATAGCTACTGACCATGCTGGCTATGAGATTGTGGAAATTATAGTCCAAAAAAGGAACTTTTCCAAGCTCTGGGCATTCCTGATCTCTGTTCAATACCAGGCAGCTTGCATCTAAAATAACTTTTCCCCACACTGAACTCATAAAGGTTTTATTGATGTGCAGTAATGTTTTATGACAGCAAACTGTAAGGGATTACCGCATTCATCATGCTTTATCAAGCTTTTCATTATTCAGCAGTTTATCTTCCTATTGAATTCCAAAATATATGACATCAGAGCTGTGGCTGTATGCTGTTTTGTATCATGACATACCATCTCTATTATACTGCTATAAAGTTTTAATATTTCTATTTGTTCTTTAAAAATTTACAGTAATTTACCTTTATAGCCTCACTAGTACACCCTCCTTCAGATGATCATAATGCATATGAAAACTGCCTTTGATGTTCTTTTGCATTTTCTGCTCACATCTATCACATTTTGCATTCTCAGGGTGCTTCTAATTTCTTGATATCTCATGTTTAATGCAGGGATGCTTCCCCTTGGCTTGTGTTTTGCTGAATTCCTTGTGTGTTTTCTGTGTTTACCCTATGTTCCTCCATGTGTTGGTAGTACAGAACATGCCATGTGTTTTTCTGCGTGCTTTGTAATGCTTTATAATACTGTATCATCATCTAGAACTAGGAGGAGTTTTTTTTTCTTTTTCAGGAGTTTCTTTTTGATCCCTCCACTGAGGGATTCTACACGTTGTTGTCCAAGAAAGTAACTTTTCCAAGCTCTACCACAGTCTATGAAGTTTTCCCTATGTGCTATTTCATGTGCAATGCCTTCTTAGAAGCAAAGAACTACAATTGCTCATATAGGGTTAAGGAAAGTAGGGATACTGGCCTATTGGCTGTTGGTCTCATAGTAGTGCTGAAAAGTTCATTCTTGGTCAGTCTACTACGGATACCCACCACTGACAAATCTAGGTGGAAAGGTCTTGGGGGATTGGGATGGGGGTGAGGGATGGAGAGGTTGTTCCCAAGATAAAGGTCACAAATCTAAATGCAGGTTATTACTCATCCTTTTGTCTGTAATTCCTGAAGCTATCTTTCCTGCCTGGATGGATATAGGAGTTCAGGAGGAGAATGCAGACCCAAACACCAATTTAAAAACTTGGAACATTGTTAGATAAAATTTCTCTTAATTTATTAGTGTCACCAGTGTCTTTTCTTTCCATTGTTCAGAGGCAACTCTTTAAAACAAGCACAAGAAGCACACTGGCAGTTTTGTTACTCTTGGGGAAAGCTTTGATTTGTATTATTCTTTTTCTCTTGCTGTGTAGTTTGCCTTGATCTCTGAGGGTTTTTAATATGCTAACAACTCCATGAACAATTGCTTTCTTCTTTCTCATTCAGTAGCACAGAGGGTGTGTGCATGTGTGAGTCCTTACAGACTTTTTCAGTTCTTGAAATATTTCTTTTCAATCTCCCTGTCTGAGCTTTCTCTTCCCTTGTATAGATGCCCTCAATTCAGTCAGAACTTGTAGAAATGTTGAACAGTTATATTTAAATTCTGAACATCAAGTGCATGTTTGATAGTTAACATTTCTCCCTCCCCTTCACATTTATTCTTAAATACTCTGCTGTTCTCTCCATGAGGATTTCACTAGTTTTTCAAGAGTGTTATAGACAGTCTTTAAGAAACAATTGAAACCTCTTTCAAACACATAACCAGCTGGCATTAATGGTGTCTGTTAGTTTCCCAAGCAATTACCATGAAACCAGTTTCTAGAGGGATGGTGAGTTCTCCCTCCTGGAAAACAGATTTGGTTCTGGAGCCAAGGGCTGGAACAGACAGCTCTTAAAAGTTGCCTTAAGTATGTCATCGGAAGGCGGGGTTTACACGCTGCTTGTCGTGATGACGCCCTGAAGCTGCTGGGAGGTCAAGTTGCTGCCACGATGTATGTGGCTTCAAGTTGCTCCGGCGGCATGGCATTCATATTCTGGAAGCTGCAATGAGGCCGTGCCAGGGTGGGAAAAGCCGCCTTTTCTCCAGCTGAAAAAGGAGTGGATCTTTACAGCTCTTTTTTTGGTCAGCTTCAAGGTGGATTGGGGCCGTGGTGTGCGGTTGCCGCATCCCCAATCTGTCTTGAAGCCACTCCTTCCAGTCTGTCTGTTTCACCCCAAGTCCTTTCATTGCTATTATACAAGGCAGAGCTTTCCATTTTTCTTTCATTTTTTTCCCTTCTGCAAAATGTGTGTGCTAGAAGATGGTTATTAAGGACCTGCTGCGGTGCCATTTTACATGCTACTGCAGCGAGATAGTGGGAGTGCCCTTTTGGCCCTGCCCCCCAGAAGCCTCATTCCCAGAAGTCCTGCCTCCCCACACCAGGTGACATCCTGGATGGGAATACCACTGAGAACTAGAAAAGATCCTAAAACGCAAAGATATACAAGTGAGCACAAAAGTTAGAATCATAAATGCCATTGTATTCCATGTTTTCATTTTTGGATGTGAGAGCTGGACAGTTAAGAAAGAAGATAAGAAGAAAATAAATTCATTCAAATTGGGGAGGTGGAGAAGAGTGCTGAAGATTCCGTGGACAGCCAAAAAGGCAAACAAAAATGTATTCTAAAGTAGATCAAGCCAGAAATCTCCCTGGAAGCCATGATAAAAACTGTGGCTGCCTTACTTCAGATGCATGAGAAGTCATGATTCACTGGAAAAAAACAATAATGTTGGGAAAGGTAGAGGGAAGAAAAAAGAGAGAGGATGCTAGATGAATGGACTCTACTAAGGAGGACATGGGTATCAGTTTGCAGAAACTAAGCAGAGCTGTGGAGGGCAGGGAGTCTTGGAGATGTCTCATACGCAGTGTCGCCATAGGTCGAGATTGATTCCAGGGTGGTTAAAAACAACAAAACCCACAATATTCATGATCTTATTCTACTCTCTTTCCATGTGGGGCATGGGGATAAACAGGAACACAATTCCTGTCAGTTTGCAGATGTGTGAAAGGACACATGCTCTAAGATGGACTCATTTAAAGGGGAATTTTGTTTGACACACAAGAGTCAAAAATATTCATGGTGATCACTCTTTGAGCTTGTTTGCAAATTATTTAATTACACAGTTATATGGATTTTAAGAAGGAATTAATTAGCTCATATTAACCTATTGGTACCAAGCAAATTAAGCAAACAACTAAGGGAATAAAGTATAAATCTGAGGACCATATTTTGATATAGGGAGCCCTGGTATTTTAAAAGGAAGCCTGTGAAGCCTGAAAAGCCAGAGCTTGGTGATAGATGCTGATGCAGATATGATTGGGCTGAATTTTGGTTCCTAGGGGAAACACAACAGTCAGGGGGCTATGCCAGTCAAGTGGTTTATAGTTTCTGGAAGGAGCAAACTATTTAACTGGAACATTTTTTTTCCAGCTGTGAGCAGAGTCCAGAGGCTAGTCCTGGTACAAAAATCACCATGGCAAAAAGGGAGAAACAGATCAGTTTTGGCACCTAAATTCAAAGCATTCACACCAAATGCCTGTGCTGCCTTCTACTCCCTTCCCCCTTTTAAGGAGAATATGATAACCCTAAAAAAATCAAGATTACTCTCATGGGGCAAAACACTTGCAGGAGTAACAACAACAGATAGTAGCTATGACTTATTGGCATCCTTGGCAGTAAAAAAGTCTTGATCAATAACTTCAGATTGTTGGTGTGACTGTATGCACAGACAGCAGTGTGAATGGTCAGATACAAGTGTTGTCCTTTTTCATACCTGTAGATCTGATACTGAATTTGATTATATACATATACTACTAAATGAAAGGATAGATTCTCTCATGCAATCTTTACCAGGTTTAAATAAACAGAGATACCTAAGCCCAGTTTTCAGTTAAGTTATTGTGAAAAACTGGCTAAAAACATCATGTTTTGTGTTCCTATCTACCTCCAGTTTATAATGTATGTTTCCTATTAGTAAAGTTGCCCAAGGCTGTGGATATATTATTAAAATATAAATATGTATTGGGTAGAAATTTGTGTGAATCAGCAATCTTTTATTTTTCAGAGTTTGAATGTACAGTACATCACAGCTTAAGTAGGCTAATATGTAATCTAGAGTCACCTGATCTGCAAATGTGGTATAAAGTGTTTCTGGATAACTTAATTGAAACCATTCCCGTTGACAGAATTCTGCCTGCTTCATGAACACCAGGGTGGTTTTGAAAAAGAGAGCGCAGAAGGATCATCTTATCCACCTGTAGACTTCAGAGATACTCTTTACCTCCATCTTCTAGATGCTGTGGATAATGAAAAGCTGTCCGATAGCCCTATCCCCAGTGGTGCTTCAGTAAGCATTTTGAGCAAAGGTAGGAACACAAAGGTCTTAACAAATGTGGTAGTGAATGGGTTTGTTTGTTATAATAATTGAATAATACAGTAATCTGATCTCAGTTTCATTGAAAGACCTTTAAAAATATTGTGGGAAAAGAGGATGAGGGAGGTAATTTGAGGTATGCTGAGCAATTCAGCAGAGAAAGTGGGGATTTAGCCTCTCCTCCCCAGCCTTTATTGCAGGGTGGAGGAATTATTGGCCCTCCAGATGCTCTTGAATTCCAATGCCCATCAGCTTAGCCAAAGTACAGGATGATCAGAGTAGTAGTTCATCAACATACATACATAGGACTGCATGTTCTCCAACCTTGCCACATCCCCAGTTCTGAACCTGAGAACTACAGCGCATATAAAGATGGGAAGGTTTTGGTACTATCTGAGCAACAAATATTTTCTACACAGACTTCAAACTCTCTTCAAAGAGAGAAGCTTCCTTTGCTTTGCTGCCTGTATGAGTAGCTTTAACCTACTCCTCTTACTTACTACATTTCTGATTCTTCTGTACACTTTTTAAAAAGTCCAAGCTGGTGTACAATAAAATACCATCCTCCCAAATTTCCCTCACAGTAACTGTCTTCCATGCTTGACACAGGTCTATCGGTGCATTAAGGATATGTTTCTACCTGCTCTTGTCATGCTGTTCTCCCCCATCATGTTATTTGACAAACTGTTTTATATTTGTGCCTTTCTTGAAAAGATGTGCCAAGGCAGGCCTGTGATGGCTGTCATGGAAAGAAGTTTTGGAGAATGGTTCCAACATTCATTTTCTACAGCAAGGGTTTGTGCATACTCAGCTCTCATCTGGAGAGTGTTTTATTTCCTTCTCACCAAAAAAAAAAAAAAAAAAAGTGTGCATGCTTCTTACACATCTGGAGAGCTCTGTGAATTTGCAGGAAACCCTGTACTTTGAAGGTAGCCTTGTTTTACAACCCTACTGGGTGGTGCAGGACTGCTAGGTCACTTGACACTCTGATTCTGTGATGTTTAATGTAAATGATGAGATAACAATGGCAACTACAGATGGGCAAAGTTTGAAACCTCCTGACTTTTTGGACAGTCCTGCACACTCAGTGTCAAATGGTGAGGGAAATGTTGGGGGCACTTACTGATCCATAAATATCTCAAACTCCTGAGTTAGAATGAATACATGCTCCATTCTGACTCAAATCACCTCCTTTAGTCCTTCTTTTAACCCTTTAAATTAACTTTACAGGAGCATATGTTAAACTTTTGTGCTGCTTCTTTTGGGGTCCAGGAATAAACCAAATGAAACTAGGTATAGTGGCAACCATCATTTATGTTTACGCAGCTCATCTTACTTCCCTAGATTACTTCCCTAAGTATTTTATATATACAGTAGAGTCTCAATTATATGACATAAACAGGACCGGCTGATAGTTGGATAACTGAAAATGTCAGATAATCAGGAGGGATTATCAGACTGTCAGCCAGCCCCGTTTATGTCGGATAATCGACTCCCCTCCCTTCCGCCTTCCCTCCTTCCTTCCTTCCTTCCCTTCCTTCCCTCCCTCCCTCCCCGTCTCCTTCCCTCCCTCCTGCTTACCTCCTGGCTTGGCGGGAGGTAAGCGCACCACCTGCGCCACCTGTGAGACACGCTCACGAAGAAGCATGACATCAGATAATCCAGAAGTTCCATTAATCAAAGGTCGGTCAACTGAAACTCTACTGTATTAATATGTGTTGGCTTTGAACTCTCCAAAACTTAGAGGGGAAGGAGGCTTTATTTACCCACCTCCATGTTTTTGGACTGCTGGTCTTTATGTATGTTTTTTCTTGTGATAGTTGCTTTTACATGGCACCGTACTGACCTTGACCCTTCAATCCCACTGAAAAATATTAAAAACCTGTGAAATTGCATATTGGCAAGATATGGTGCTTCAGGAATGTGTATCTTTTGTTCTGCTTGGAAGGTACATTGTCTCTTGCCGAGAACATAATTATGAACTATTTTGGTTACAGTGCATCCCTGCCAAACTGTTTCAAATTAATAATGTTTTAAAGCTGCATGCATGGAATAGCAATTCTTGAGAGCATTTGTTGCACAGCATGGACACATTTTCTTAATTAAATTCCTCAGCAGAGGCATATTTAGCATCTTGACCCAGAGGCTCTTGTTTTTCCTGAGTAAATGCCATCTTACTCCATGAAACAGTAGAGAGCAATATATACAGAATCCCAATACCCAGAGAGATACTGGAAGTTGTAGTCCAAAAGTAACATTTCTTAGCTCTTGAAGAGTAGTGGACAATCTTGTAATGACTGGAATAAAATATTATTTTTTGGCTGAAACGTTAGAATGGTTGGAAGGCAGGACCACTCCCCCTTTTAGGAGTAAATTAGAAGTGTGTTTGTTGAAATCTCCATGTGACTGGCCCTTCTTCCATATGCATAAACCTAATCTTATTACAAGACCTACTGCATCCTAATTGCACTTCAACCAAATCTGAAGCTCCATTTTTGCCATTCAGTTCCATGGTGTACCGTTTTTCTCATTAAGTGAATATCAGCCAGATGTGTCATGGATTTTGAAGAAGTGCATCCAGGCAAGGACTGGTGTTGCACTTAACATTGGCATTCACTATGCCAGTTCTCATCACAAGTGTTTAAAATTCAAGTGTCCTCTTTCTTGGGATTACAGGGCTTGTATTTTACATTTGTTTTTTAAAAATAAATTCTGAATTAAAAAAAAAATCCCCGTATGCACCACTAAATTTGGTGTAATGTGCCAGAAAATACCTAGCATTAGTTTATTAAAGGTACAGATAGTCCCTTGACATGAATGTCTACTTGTAACCGAATGTAGGGGGACTGTGCTCATCTCTGTTTCTAAGACACCATTGTCCGAGGACTATTCTGGTGGTCATGTGGCCAGCATGGCTGCATTGAACACTGTTAGCTTCCCACCAAAAGGGTACCTATCTACTTGCATTTGCATGCCTTCGAAGTGCTGGGTTGGCAGAAGCTGGAGCTAGTGGCAGGAGCTCACCCTATCATGCAGCACTTGGGCTTCAAACTGCCCACCTTCTGATCTTTCTGATCCGATCATTAAGCCACCACATATTAGTTTATGCAGATAGAAATCAGCCTGTGGTACATTGGTGAAATGGTGAATATTCAGCATTAAAGATAAATAAATGGTTCCATTAAGCAAAGAAGAGAATGACTGGGAATACAAGCACCCTAGGCAAAGGAACAGTTTTTCCTCTTCAATGAAACACCAGCTTTCCTGCAAGAAAACCCAGAAGTCTACAGTCTTAAACAGTAGGAAAGCATGAAATGACATGAAATGGGTTTTATGCTGCACAAATGTTTGTTTTACAGGAAACCTTGCATCTATAATGTTGTGGCTTAGAATTATATTTAGTTGTGCTTTAAATACATTGCTTCATAAACACATAACTTGATTAACTGTTGAAAGCAACCGCTGCCTTGCAAAGGCCCCACTGGCATGATTTCTGTCCATTTGATGTGCTCTTTTTTCTTTAAAAGATGTCTTGCATATGAAGACAAAATTCCAGCCTTTCATGGATCTATCGGAGGGAAAGAAAGAAGCATTATACCGAGTACTCTGTGAACTTCTGCTTCATGAAGAAGTTGTGATTGAACTGGAGGATGTGGTAATCTTTGTTTACTTCATACATACATACGTACATGTTGGTCCTCTTTGTTTTTCATGTAAAGGTGGCTATTTATAAGCAATTAAAGTTATTCCTGCTTATGTCTAACTTAAGTCCCACGTATTTCAGTGGGTCTACTGTAAGAATGACTACCTCTAGCTCCAACCAAGTGTGTATTTCTTTTTCTTTTTCTTTTTTTGCAGCTGGACAATATGTGTTCTCAAGACAATCCAGAACTTGTAGCAGTGAAGAACGTAAAGCCTCCAGAGGAACAAACTGTAGAGGAGTTCTTACAGCTTATAGGAATTGATTTACCCAAAAAGGATTTGATGCAGAAGGTTCCTCCACATCAGAACAAGGAGCTCCTCTTAGCTGCTCACATCCTTCTCAGCGCTGTGGCAGGTACAGAATGAGAAATTATTATCTTGCTGGTTAAGGTCAGCCTTTGCACACAGTTTGATTTGCTCTTTGTGGCTAGTTATAACAAGAAGATAGAAGCAGTTTCATTTACATAGCGTCTTGTTCAGCAGGCGATTGAACAGTTTGTCAGTCTGGCTGAGACGTCAGTGAAAGCACAAGATATTGCATAGTTTAAGCACATAAAATGGAGCATTGTGCTGAAAATCACGCCTTCCCAACTTCCATTGAATGAGGACTTTCTCATTCATATTTGCAGGGTGATTACTATTCTCATTGTGTATTGAACTCATTTGATGTTGCTAGCTAGAAGGTCATTGAATTATCAAAGGAAAAGGATGTTTTTAAAAATTTCAGAGTATCTTGATGATACTCTTTCTTTTGAAGCTTCCCCCAAATTGCTATTTAAAAACCACATGGAAACCCAGGTTTCTCATACCATAAGAAAAAAGTTCTTGTTATATAAAATGACATTTTTTTACTCCATTACCATCTCCCTGGTTAAATAACTCTTGCACTTCTCTGCTCTACACCAACTTTACAGATTCACAGCACTTATTCTCTACTTTTAAGATCACTTCCTTGCACCCAGTGCAGGACTTTGCCAACTCCTTCTGCATGTGAGGGAGAACGCTCAAGTCCATGATAGCGCATGCTACCAACTTCTGTCTTTCAGTTTTAGTCTCAAAGGTACTACAAGAGCCTTCTGCATATTGATTTTCAATATGTCTATGTCTCTGAATTCCTTCTGTTATGAAACAGAAACCATACATTTGGAGGACTCTGTCTCTGCTACTCACCCTCATATACCTTCCTCAAACTTTTATTCCTTCACATCTCACCTAATGAACTGATTTCACAATTGTTCTAATCTAACTCTGCCATATATGTTCCCTTGACCTGCTGCCTTCCTCACTTGGTGTAGGAAGCCCTAGTTTAGGGTTCGTTACATGCTTTCCATGCTAAAAGTCCTGGAATCTTGGTTTTCTTTACAGCAACAGGCTAAGCGCTTTGGAAATTGATTTTTCAAAAGGTCTTTATATGGTGCTGTACTGTTTTAATCTTTATTTAAAATACAATTTTAAATGGTTTTAATTCTGTTATAATTTAATACTTTTAAAATCTTAATTGTGTATGTTTTTTTAACTATGGGTTTTTAAATATATTGTATCCCTTTTTATAAGCTGCCTTGAATTTCAGCCTGGGAGGAAGGTGGGATATAAATAAAGGGGTGGCTGGAAAAATCTATGAGATTGCTGCATAGAAGCACTTTAGGTAGCCCCCCCCCCCAACACACACATACTCTGTCATTGTCAAAGATCTTGAAGAATCCCAAATTTGTAGTCATTGATAGATTTAAATGAACTAATGGTCTAATTTGGCATAAGGCAGCTTCACCTATCTGCTTAGCACTACCTTCACTAAGGCTCATCTCTCTATGAATTTTTCTCCTACATTCAAACATGATACGGCTTCACAGATTAATGTTCATATTTATCAGTGGCTACTGGTCAGCATGGCTACACAGAACATCCCATTTCAGAGGCACTAATTGTGCATTTGATTGCCACTCACTGGAGGTCAGAAATGGGAGAGGGCCACAGGAAAAGAAATTCCACTCAAACATTAGGAAAAACCTCCTGACAGTAAGAGCTGTTTGACAGTGCAATATGCTGCATTAGGCAAATTTTAGGTGCTGTTTACTGTTTAGGTAAAATGTGCCAAATGCAGTCCCAATGTAACCCCCCTCCTGTATAATTTTAAACACCTTTGCCTGATGAAGAAGTCACTGGAGCTTCGAAAGCTTGCAACACGTATAGTGTGCATTTTGGTTGGTCCAATAAAGGTATCACTGTTTTGTGGATTTTGGAGGTGATAACCAAAAGCGGGTGTGTGAGCATGCATGCCTCCCATTTGTCATGTAGGGTGGGAGGGAGATGGGGAATTGGAATTTTTATATTTGCTGTTTTTAATGTGTCAATGGGTTTGATTTTTATTGCTTTTAACTGTTGTTACCCGCCTTGATCCAATATAGGGAGAGGCAGGATAAATAATCATCATCATCATCATCATCATCATCATCATCCATC
Source organism: Urosaurus nigricauda (assembly GCA_034509955.1). Classification (NCBI taxonomy): domain Eukaryota; kingdom Metazoa; phylum Chordata; class Lepidosauria; order Squamata; family Phrynosomatidae; genus Urosaurus; species Urosaurus nigricauda. Next base: position 87,757,990 of record JAOEGL010000006.1, read on the forward strand.
CATCCTCCCAAACCATCTTTTGACCCACACTTCCCATCTAATATCTGTTATTTGTTTATTTCCCACCTTTCTTCCAAAATGGAATTCATTTTGAACATGTGCAAGGTACAGCTTGCTTCTTGCTCCCCTCAACTTACTTTCTTCTCACGAATTTCTTCAATCTTGCTTTTGCTCTCTGCCCTTCACTGAAACTGCTCTTCTTCTCAAGATCACAGATTATCTTCTCAGCCAAATCCACAGGTCTGCCTTCACCCTGTTTGACCCCTGTGTCTTTGATGCACTTGATTATTCTGTTTCTTCTTCATTTCCTACATGCCTTCAGTTTCTGTCACCAGCTAGTTCCTTTTCTGACTACCATATTGTTCTTCTGTGTGGGGGTAGTTCTTGCTCTACTCTTCCCATTGGGGTAGCTCTGTTGTACTCGGTACATATTATTCCCAGACTTCATCAAGTCCTGAATTTTGTATTACCACTTACACACTGATAACACTCAATATTCCTTCTATTCCCTCCATTTTTCTTTCCCCCTTACTGCAGAATCTTCACCTGATAGTTTTGTTTAGGGTATTATCTCAAGTTCAGTTCTCCTTATAGAAATAATTGGCATTATTGTCCAATGAGGAACATTTGCATTTAGTACCTCAGGGTTATGAGAGTGGAACTGCACATGGATTGCTGTTCTGCATGCAGATGCAAATTGGGTATTGTATTTGGTTGTGCAACATTGCCATTCAACACAAGAGTTGTATAGTATAACCAATAAATAATTTTACATGCAGTGATTTCTGCTTGATAACCACAGTGTAGTTTCTCAGCTTGTAAATCCAAGATTAAAGTTCCCTTCTTTTCTTCTAAGTCTTCCTCTCACAATAAGTCTGTGGATAGTGTGGACTGCTAAAAGGACAAATAAATAAGTCCTAAGCAAATCAAACCTGAACTGTCCCTAGAAGCCAAGATTATTAAATAGAGGTTGTTGTGTTTTGGCCATATCATGAAAAGACAGGACCTTCTAGAAAAAAACAATAATGTTTAGCAAAGTAAAGCCAGTAGGAAAAGGGAAGACCACATTCCAGATGTAGAGATTTTTGTAGTACCTTTGAGGCTAATTGAAAGAAAGAAATTAACAGCATGAGCTCTTGTAAACTTCAGTCTACTTCCTCAGATGCATTTGGTGGAGTGGAAGCCAGGCACAGACATATATATGTCATTGGTATGTGAGGATGTCAATTCAAATTACAAATCCTTTGCGTAGGGAAATAAAGTTGCAGGTCCAGTTTTAACGATGGTCGGTAGTGCACAGAGGCATAGGAAACTGGTCTTTGTGCATGGAGATGAACTGGCAGATTCAGTTTGGCAATGGGACTAGGCTGTGGTGAGGGGAATAGATGGATGTAGGGCACCCCCAGGACATTCCAGATGGATAGACTCAATTGAAGAATCCATAGCCCTGAGAAAGCATGACCTGAGCATTGTGGTTGATGAAGTGGTCATCCTATGAGAGACCTCCAAATCACCCTAAGTTGAAGTCGACTTGACAGTGGTTAACAACAACAATCCATTAGCAATGCTGTCATCCATCTTGTTGATCAGATATGAATGCTCAGCTTTAATTCTGCAGCAAAATGTTTGTTTCTTCTGCCCTCTCTTCTTGTCCTGTCTCATATTCCATATGTCTTTAACCCATGTTTACTCTCCTTGGCCAATATAGGGAACTTTCAGCCAATTTTTTCTGTTTCTCAGCAAAATGTCTGACTAGCTTGCCAATCATTTTTCACCTTCACCTAGTCCTTATTAGTCTTTTCATTTCTACTAACCACCACACAAACTATTAATCTCTCTCATCACTGCTGTATAGTTGGAAATTCCATTAAAGTTATGGCAGAAAAAAACATTATTGGGAGTGTTGGTGTTATTCATTACTTCATAAGTAACATATTGTTTACTAATATTTTATAGTTAGTTTTTTTATTAGACCTCTCATTTTAAAAGTACAAAAATTGCAAAAAGATAGCTCAAAATCACCCTCTTTCAAAAAGCAACATTTTAGGGATTATCAATCTTTGTTTCTCACTGCACTGTTTTTTAAAATGCCATTTCCAGACATTACATTATTTTGAAAAGTGTAATGTGTTCCAGATGAGTCCATTAGTTTTAATGTGTTACCTGAAAGCTCTGAATTTAAATGGCATTTCAGCACTTCCACCTCACTGTCTGCTGCATTGAAGTCTACAAGATTGCTCCTTTCACTAGTAAAACAAGAGTGATCTTGTGCTCCTGGAAAATGTTGTGCCTCTTACCTCTTTTCCGCAGAACTCTCAGATTATGCACTTGTCCTGCTGCGTGCCTGTTGTGATCTTCAGGTTCTCCCTACACTGTGCTGCTTGGTAAGTCCTGTACATATGAGTATCCTTAGCGTAACAAGATTCTACAACCCATAGCACCTCATGTCTAGTACTGTGTGCCCATGCCAGAGCCTACCCCAAACTGCTTTGGAATATTCATTCCGTTCAGCTTTTGAAACCATGTGATATCCAATCAAGAGTGATAGCTGCTAGCTTCAGTTTCACTGGGAGACAGAATCTGTCTGTATTTTAATCCAAACTTCCAAGGTGCTAAACTCTATCTGCTAAATAGCTCCTTCAAACTGAAACACTACCGTAAATAAGAAAAACAATACAAAACCAGCATAAAAATTTAGCCAAAAAGAACAGAACCATTCATTAAAAGCAACAAGACCATTCATTAAAACCAAGAAATTCAAACTCAGAACTGGAAAGACCTCAGAGAACAAAATGCTGTTTGCCTCTTGAATAATGAATAATGGCATGAATTTATTCAACACCATTAATATGCAGATGCTTCTTGGTAGGGTGGTCAGGTAAGTGGGTAGATAGCTGACATTTCTGCTTTTTCATATTAGTTTTAGTGCTTAATAGTTAATCCTATGTTATAAAGTATGCTCTTGCACTGGCTTAAATTTAGTCTGTTTTTTAAATGGAACTATTTGCAAACATGTGTCCCACTTCACATTTTAAAATAAAATCATGAACAATTATCATCAAATATTTTGAATTATCAAAATACATATGAGATACATTGGCTGGCATTCTGTATGGGATTTACATATGTGTAAGCACCATAGTTACAGTGCTGCACAGTGAATCCTGGCCCTGCCTGCCCACTTACCAGGAAGTATCTGCTGTAGTGGGGGGGGGGGGGGGAGGTCTGTTTTCATTACTTAGAATGCAGCTTTCCCCTCACTACCATGAACAACCTCTGATGTGACAAGGAGAATCAGGGTATCTTTTGCAGTTCTCCCTCATGCTGAAGATCACTTGCTCAAGATGAAAAGGAACATCAGCGAACTGCTTCCCGATCAACAGGGAAACAGACCCCCCCCCCCCCATGATTGCAGCAGCTGCTGCCTGGTATCTGGCAATTTGGAGACTCACATTCCCTACAGAGCATAAACGAGAGGCTACATAGGGATTATGAATATGAAATAGCCACAAAGTGCATCACTCTAGGTTACACTTTCTTAACTGCCATAGAAGATTCCAGCCATTAACTTTTAGCAGCATCTAGCACCCATCTAGACCAGGAAAGATAAAACACAAACCTATAACCATTCTAAACTGTCAGAATAGCAACATCAATTAAAAGTTGATTGAAATAAATGTTGTTTATAATTGTCTAAAGAGGGAGCCAAATACTTAAAGAATCAAGTCTTGAAAGATTGCCTTGTAGAGTTTTTAATAGTTTTTTATTGCAGATTACCATGGCAATCCCTATCAGCTCTTTTTAGTGCTGTAACCATTGGAATATCCAAAGAGCTGTCACTATGGGCCTGGCAAGGCAGAAGACAGACTTTGTTGCTGAGTCTTTATTTCTGTATTGCTGTTTCTTTTATGCATTTCCCTCTCCTCGCAAGTAATGGGAGGAACATTATTCAGCTGGATCATGTGAATTCACAACCTTTCCTGATATGCCTGTGTCATGTCCCTGATCGATCTGTTTTCCTATCCTGATGTCAAAGTTCCGTGTAAGAGCTGTGCATTTCGTTGGAGAATCTGAGGATGCAGTTATGAATTCATAACCTATAGTTAGGAACTGGTAACTGCTCTGCTTTCAGTAACACTGTAAAGTCACATAAATGTCCTCCAGCCCATCTTTACAGCCGGCAGCCACATCAAGTGAAGAAGGTATTTTCAGTTGTCTGCAAGGAGAATGGTGTTTCCAGCCCTCTCCTAACAGTGTGAAGCTACAAAAATCAGAAGCAGGATATCTTTAGCAATTCCCCATTGAACAGATCTCATTTGCTCACTGTGGCTACTGGCTGTTGGGGGGGGGGGGGGCGGTGTCAGGCCAGGAGACATTACTGTTACACATTTGTAAGTAGCCAGCATGGGATATTAGGGACATCTTGGTCTGCCCGTGGTGAAGATCAAAACAATTATGCCAGCACTGGATTGCAGATTTGATATTGTATTTTCATTTATTTTCTCCTCTTCCAGCGATCAGGTTGACATGCAAAGGTCTTCTAATCTGATTGTATTTGTACAGCCTTGTGCTGTAGATCTCAACTGAAAGCTAGTTACTGAAGAGTTTTCCAGTGAGCTTTATTGCTGCATGAATTCCATCTCCCCAATTACATCCACTTTGTTAAACCATGCTTTTGAATAAATTTCCTCTCACTGCTTAAAAGCTCCTTCTAGACAGGAACCCTCATAGCTGTGCAGATGTTTTTAACCTTTCTTTCTGTCTCCGAGCAGCCTGATATGACCTCAAGGGATGGCACAGTGACACTTAAAGATCCAATGATGGCTCCGCTTGCTGACACAGGAAGGTTCTGGCTAGTGCAAAGGCTGTTTGCTTTATCAAACATTAACCTCGAAATGACAGAGTCTTCCATAAGAGCTGTAACCATGAAGAAACCCAGATTTTTTCCTATCATTCTTTATATAGCATTGTATGGACTTTGTGCATTAGCCTGTAAAACAACTCAGGCTTGAATGTAGTGGTTTGGGTGGTTTAATAGCAAAACTGACTCCATTATTTAATACCTGTCTTCAGAACAGAGTTGAATTGGTCTGATTTGTATCTGTAAAACATCTACAGGTGGATTATGTTGTTGAAACATGGTACGGTTAAAACAGAATGTATGAATGGACCAGGGGGGCACTATCCAAGGATACTTCATCAGCTGAAGGTGATTAATTTTGTTTACCTTTATTATTTATTAGCTTTATTAAATAGTATTTGTATGTACTAGAGAGTGTTGTGAACCAGAACCTGACACTGGAAATAAGGTCTGGATTCAACTATTTCACTTTTTTGCCTTGGGGAAAGGATGATAGCTCAATGCCAGAATACATGCTCTGAATGCAAAATGTTCTAAGGTTGAATTTCTGGCACCCCTGGTTAGGCTGGGAAAGACTGCAGGCTGAATTCATGAAAAGCCTTTCCTCTAGCAATGTCACTTTTAGTAGCTATACATTTAATAGTATAAAGTGAGCAGTAATACCCAAGTATAAATTGTATGTGTTTGTAAGTTAGAAACATCTTTAAACCCTAACGGATTCATTATAGCTGGAGCTTATAGTCCACATCCTCCTTCCAGGTAAATTGAGTTATAAACAGCTGAACAGGCATTCATAAATTTGTACCAGAAAACAGGTATTTCCCTCAGCCCATGTATTGGCTGGCTTGAATACTACCAGGATGTTTTGTTTCTGAGCAGAATCCTAATGGTGATATAAGCTCACAAAGCCAAGGGTTATGAAAGTTCATGTCAAATTGTTCCTGTTGTTTTTGATGTTGAGAAGGAGGTATCAAATACCTCCTTATGCATTATCTCCTTCACCATTCAGAAGGCATCTTCGAAGCATCAGATTTTACTGTCATGCTCTTTACCTGGCAGGATGGGGAATGGTAATTATTATTATTATTAACCTTTATTTATATAGCGCTGTAAATTTACACAGTGCTGTACATACAATCATAAATTAGACGGATCCCTGCCCTCAGGCTTAATGAGTCACCAAGCTAGTGTCCCACTGCTCTTCTAACAACTGGGAGAAAAAAACTGATGTGATGTCACTCTCCCACCCCCTGTGATTTGCTGGAGATGGTGATAAATATATATAGTGCCATGAAACGTACGAGATCTGGGAGCATGATGTCAACAATCTTCTCCCAGCTACTGTATATACTTGGCTTTAAGTCGAGAAATGTATGCCCCAAAATTGACCCTAAAATTTTGGGTAGACATATAAGGGCCAATACATCAGTAGTGCTTAGAAAGGCCCTAAAGCAAGCAAGCATAATGCCCCAATCTCCATTGAACACCAATTCCTTCCCCCTCCAGTCCGTTTTGCAAATCTTTGCTTCCTATTGGAAAAACTCCCACTTGCTTCTCTCTCTGGTCTGTTTTGCCCAGGCTTCCTATGGAAAAATCTCGCATTTAAATCCACTTGCTTCTCTCTCTGGTCTTTGCAAGACCTGGTTTCCTATGGACTAAAAAACCCTCTCCATTTAAAACTATCTCACTAGTTCCTTTTGCAAGACCTTGCTTCCTATGGATGGAGGCACAGAAGTGGTATTTCCCCCTTTCCATCCTTCCTTACAGCCCTGTAAGTTTTACCATTGGCTTATCCACAGGTCATATCAACATCCAAGACCTTTCCTCGATTTATACATGAGGTCGACTTGTACACGGGTATATATGGTAGATGCTGCCCAGAAACCCTTCCCTTGTGAGTAATGGCCATGGCATCAGACCCCAGAATTTGGGTGCTGCTTTCCAGGGAAAAGTGATGCAGAACTATATGGGTTTGGAGCATAGCATTTTGCCTGTGCAATGTAGGGTCCCACTCTGTGTAGTTTTATGCTAGTCCTATCTCATGCTTTGTATCCTATGCAAATAATGGGTTTATTATAACATGGAGAGTAATGATGATGCTTGAGGTACATTTGCATAGGACCCTGTAACAAAATATAATAACTTTTAAAAAGTAAATTCGATTAGTAATGATTTTCTGAATAAACTGTTTTTTAATACATTAACATTATAATTGTATGCCAAAGTAAGTTATACATATTACACTTGGTATTCTTAAAGTAAAAGTGAATTTCAGGCTATAAAAGATGCTAATACCGTGTCACCTTTGCTCCATCTCAAGGCGAGTGAAACCCATTCCATCCTTACTGAGTTCCTTGTAGGTAGCCAAGAATTAGTGTTTCATATGGTTATTCGTAACCAGAATTGGATTTGGAACTTTTTTAATGACATACTTTGTAAAATTGGTTTCTAAACATTGTTTTTCTCTTTTTAAGGAATGTATTATTTGTGCATCAGCTGAGGAATCCTGTCTAAGTGCTAAATTATTTTAATTAATAAGCAATAAACTATTCTCAACATAATAATCCACCCCTCAATAAGTAAATCTTTGTACTCATGTTGTTGTATTAGCAAGGCACTCATATACACCAGAACTAGTTTAGTACAGAAGTTTTACCACAGATTGAGTTAATGTTGAATAGGGAAAAAATGAAACTTTGCTGGATAGAGCAAAAACCTCAAGCCTTACTTGCCTGTTGGTGTGGAGGCTAGTTGGGCATTGGACTGAAGTCCAGGGGTCATTTTGCACACAGATTTACATGTCTAGGGCTGCATCTACAATGCAGAATTTATGCAGTTTGACACTGCTTTTAACTGCCATGCCTCACTGCTGTGGAATTCTAAGGTTGGTAGTTTGGTCATGCCACAGCTCCAAATCCCAGGATTCCATAGCATTGAGCCAGGCCAGTTAAAGCAGTGCCAAAATAAATAAATTCTGCAGTATGGCAGCAGCCTAAAAGTCACTAGGGAGCACAAATCTGGTTTAAAATATGCTGTACATTCATCATGTGCCTTTTTCTAAAGTAAAACTATAAAAAAGGGGCTTTGCCACCCACCTCTTAAAGGGCTGTAGGGACTACAAAATCAGGTGGGAGCCCAGAGCTGCTTGCCCTCGTTTCAGACATCTTCCTGCAGTCTTGGCTAAGTTCATTTTGCCATGTTACTTACAACCTTTCCAAAAGCAGATGGACTCTCCTAGCTCTTCATGATACTTTCCTACTTGTCCCCTTCACTCCAATCTGTCAGAAAAACTGTCCGATTTCTCATCATTCAATGTATTTCTCACATGCAATGAGAATATTTATTAATGTTTCATTTCAGACACTCAGGCAGTACTTAGGGCAACTATATTAAGATGCAACAGAGCTTTTTTCCAATATTAATTTTTTATTTCATATATACAAAAATACTTTATTAGTAGTTAACAGGATTTCACAGTTGTTTTTTTTTACATTTCAACAATTATACAGTCTGACATGAATTCAGTGTGAAAACATTAGCAGTTTTTCTTTTTTTTTTTCTTTTTAAGTTAAAATGATTGTTTAGCCAAATAGTTCTTATAGTACCTTTTAGGGTTACTTAGGAATCTCTCCATGATCCTTCATTAAGCTATTCTAAATTGATCAGTGTGGCAGACAGACAAGCTTTCTATGCTCAGCAGTGCCAAAAGGACATCTTAGACTTCCTATCAACCAAATCTAATGTTTCATTAGATATTGCACAACAAATGTCAACATGAATGCACATATAGAAGCCAAATCATATGTTTAATAACAATCTCAGAAGTTCAAGCGAGCAAAAACTATGGGCTGTATAACCTTAAGAGTCAAGATTTTTGAATCTTTCCAGTAAGTTTCTACATATACCCAGAAAAAGTGTAGGACATGAAGGGACACCCACTTAATATGCATTTAAAGAAATTTACATGTCAGTGGCATCCAATATACAATACCTTGACTACAGATACCAGCAGAAATGATTTGTTTCCCTTGCCAGTGGACTACCATTCAAGATAGTGTAACATCTGCCTACTCAATATATGAGAATGGATGTTTTACATTAGCCTTAATCAAAGTTATCTTGTACTTAAAACTAAAAGCAGCAAAAAACACTGATTCCTGGGAGACTGGTCATAGTTCTCTGCCATAATGCTGTGAAATCCAACAAATTAATCTATTCCTATTCAGTGGAGAAAAATGTTTACTCTTAAGAGTAGATAAATCTCTTAGCTGCCAGAGACTGAGAGAAGACTCAGTTTTACTATGGAGGCCACCTAGTGACCTGCCAAGTAAACCCATATGAGGCGAAGTCCTTTGAACAAAAAGATAAATTAATCTAGAATAACAAGATTTATATGGAAATCTTCAACTGGAGTCATTAGCCATCCTACAGCTAGACTGTGCCTGTTTATTCCTTGTTTTTTTCATGTACCATTTGTTTTTAGAATGACAAACTGCCTTCTGTGAGAAAGGGGGGTTGTCTCACACAGTTCTAACATTTTGGCCGGCATCCTGTTCACTACTTACAAGTAGTTATTTGTATAACTGCCAGGGATTCATGTTTACTGCCATTATAAACCAAACATGACCCCTAAAACTTAGTTTTTCAGCTTGGCAGTGCCCAAACCAGAGGGCTTCCTTGGCACTGTGGATTGGGGCACTGGCAAATGGCACCTACAGAACTCTGCTGGTTGTGGGGCATATTGAGAGAAGCTGTTATGACAGGACCCCAAGGACTCATCTAGCTCCATTATCAGTGTGCCTGCAACCAGGACAGGGCTTCAGATGTCATTTACCAGTGCCCTGATCTGCAGTACCTTGGAACTATTTTGGCTGTGGCACTGTCAGGCTGAAATTGTAGCTTTTTGAAGGGTGGCATCATCAGATGAAGCTATCATCATAGTTCCATCTCATGATGTAAGATGTTGGCCTATGTTCTAATTTTTACAGTGTCTATAGTCACATTGGAAACACAGAATTTTAACTTAAAAGCTAAGCCAAGTAATTTACAGCAGAAGCAAAAGCTACATGTTTTAAGTAAAACTGGTAGACAAAAACAGATGTACCGCTTCTCCATTTTTGGATGTGTACTCGTAAAGAATTTAAGGCAAGGGTGGGCTGTTGGTAGACTGTAGCTCCCACCATTTTGAAGCACTGGTTATGGGCTGACAGGGGCTGTAGTCCACAACTTGCCCATCCTCGATTTAAGAGAGATCCTCTCATTTTCTCTCTAGATTTCCAGAATTTGCCATGGGAATTTTTCCTAATCAAGCTAAGAAAATTCAGGAAGCTCTTGATATCTGTGGGCTTGCTAGCCACGGATTTAAACATCCTGTTGAATTCAATGGGCACGTGTCATGCCCACCATTAAGCACAATGGGATTCAAGGTCCCACAGTGTGTGTGTGTAGCAGCAATATAGAATGTACCTTGTTCTGTGGTTATCCAAAAATAGCAAAGGTCCAAGATCAGGAGATACTTCACGTAAATTGCCTGCAGTATTTGTTCTCCACATGAGGTCTAGAACTGTAATTCCCAAGGAGAAATTTAAACTATCTCCTTGCCATCCAATTTTATGCATGTATCTGCCATATCTAGAACCCAGCAAAACTATTTCCCCTTTATGAATATCCACAAGAGTTCTTCAAAGCAGCTGCCATTATCCTTCCAAGATGAGGGAAGGTCTCTCGTGTACAAAATAGCCAAGTTATTCTCCTCAATTTATTTCTATTAGCAATATGAAGTGTAAAAGAGCAAACTATACTGACACATTACAGAACCCATGTAATGAACTTAAGAGTTTAGTTTTCTCTGCATCTTTAGAGACAAACATTTTCCAGGGGCTGAAGCTTGAGATAACTGTAACCATTGTGCCAAACAGCATATTGTACCTTATTAAAGCAAAAGGATTTCTGCATTTGGCATGATTACTTAGTATTTAAGTCCATGGCATAGGTGTGGAACCAGTGTCTTGACTAGATACATACATATAGGTGCTCTTGAGGCATGAACACACATGATCTGAAACAATTAGGGTGCAAGTGGTGTCCACCGTTTCTCATGCCTATGTCATACTCTGACTGTTAATTTCACACTTGTATTACAAATGGTTGCCCATTTTCCGACAACTAGATACCTTCTATCCATTATGTTAAATGCACTGTCCTATTACACTATTATACTATATTTACAATTTTCGAAACTTGATAATATTTAAATATCAGTTGATCCATGCTTTGGAAAATCAAGTAACTTGATAAATACAAATAAACATGTATTAAACATGTTAGTTTTCAGTATGTCTGAATCATCCCCAACCAGAGTGTGCCATCCTTAGCTTTTTGGTATGGATTAGTACTTTGTGGAAAATGGAGAGCTAAAGTGAAAATATTGAATCTAACTTCATATACCCATATCAAACTATACTGCATTAGCTGCGTGGCATACTGCCACTGAATTCAAGATGATATCTTAATAACCTTTAAAAAATAACCAGAATGTATGTACTGAGTGTGACCTGAGGGTCATATTTGTAAGATTACCATGAAATGTTTATTTTACTTAAAATTTCCCAGCTTATCTGACAATGATTGTGGAGATTTAAGCTTTTAATGATTTTCTATGTTACTAAGCACTCACAGTATTTCTGATTCCTGCTGTAGAGACAGTAACATAACACAGTGTTTGCTACTTTTATTTTTATACAGGCATATAAAAACAGCTGGGCATATGTATTTCAATACATATTTCATTTCAGATAGGTAATAAATGATCATAATCAGTTCCACCATGACAAAAGTGGACATGTTAAGTAATTCAGATTTAAGTAACTTTATATCCTGTCTAGACCTGGTGTGTTGGCATCCCAATTATGTACTCACATTGAGTGTGCACATCTACACTCTCCTTATTAGCAATCACAAGTGAAATAAATCCTGTTCCTTTAACTTCTCCTTTAATGATGGGAAACGGAAGAACACCATACTAATCTCTCTCTCTCTTTTTGGAAGTGAGGAATTTCTGAGGCTAGTTCCCAGAATATTTGCTTTTCATACCAAGCTATTGTTCCATCTGATGTCCACATCAAACTTTCTCTATATGGACTGCCCACAGAAAAGTTTCAGAAAAGAGCCTTTTCCAAACCTACTTAGAGATGCTAGTATTTGAGCCAAGGATCTTTAACATGCAAAGCTGGTGCTCTATTACTGAGCAGCTTCCCTTCCCTTCTTTATACTGAACACAACACCATGGCACTGTCCCCAGCAAGAAGGACCAGAAATTTGGCTACTATCTCCCTCTCCCCACTCTATGGTGGTATGGGGCGGGGGGAAATACATAGAAACTCTGCACTAAAAAGTTTCAAATTCCACATGCTCAGTATTTGAAAATACAAGTGTGGCAAAAACTGAATTACTGGCACTATGGTGTGAAATGTAAAATTAGTTTTTAAGTATTAATTTGGGAGGACCTGGACTAACCTCCTTTGGCATCACAGTTCAAAAAATATTCTTCTGCAAAGGCATGGTTTTATGTTAAATATTTTTATTCCTATACTTGGCATGGACTTGCTTTCTGGTAAATAATGGCAGTGTCATACATATTTTAAACATATGCACCAACTTTAGTATCGTGCTTGAATGTAAAGAATCAAGTATTGGTTTGGCTATTGCTGCTAAGGAAACAATTCAGTTAGTTCTTTCAAAGTATTTAGAGAAGAGACACATGAAAACTGCATCTCCAGAGAGAGCACTAGATCCTTATAGTACAACATGCTTCCTAGTTGTACTGAGCTTTCAGGCAGCCAATAAGACAAGCATTAGTTTCCTATTACTTTTCCTTTCTACAGTCTGGGTGATGCTATATGAGCTTCAGGGTGTAGGTATTTCTCAACAAAGTTAAGTTCCTGTTCATTATTCATCAAATTTCCTCTGATCAAGTCTGATGGCCACTAACTGCTTCTGCTTTCCAACCAAGTAGACCATTGCACATCTGTTGTGTCAGAAACAAATTAGAGTATCAAGAAGATGTAGAGTATAGTGACTATTCAGTTTTAGAATTCTTCCACCCACTCCATCCCTTCCAAACAAAAAAGTAGTTCAGTAAGAATATGAGTAAAAGAGCAGCCCCATTCCAGGTTACATTGATTCACCCTGTCTCTGTCTGTCTCTCTCCCTTTCTCTCAAGCTGGCCAAAAGCAGTAGCACCAAATCTATTGGAATGCCATCCAGTGAAACACTGGAAAACAAAGGAACAGGAGTTAACATTCTAAATTAGGATTCAGGAACTTCCTGCACTCAAGTTTCTACTATAAAAAAGTCCTATAAAAGTAGTCATCATTACATTGTACCTCATTACTAATCCACAGTGGCATCAAGAATGCAGAGCAAAAACTAGTATTAGCTCTCCAGGAGGACTTGGAGGGCTGCACCCCTCTACTGCCACCACACCCCAAATCAAATTTTTCTTCCCAAATGTCCTTCAAAGCCCTGTAGGGATCCTGTTTTGGGATCTTCCTGGTCCTGTAGAAGGCATCTGAGGGCATTTGGGGGGGGGGGGGGATACAGTGGGCCCTTGTTATCCACAGGGTTTGGTTCCAGGACCCTCTGTGTATAACAAAATCCATGGATGTTCAAGTCCCAATAAATATAATAGCACAACAAAATAGTGTTCCATATAAAAAAATGGAAAATCAAGGCTTGCTATTTGGAATTTATACTTTTTGGGAATATTTTCAAGCAGTGTATGCTCAAATCAGTGGATAAAAAAATCTGTGGATAAGGAGGGCCAACTGTAACTTTTTTGGCAACATTTTGCAAAACTTTGTTTTGATCCCAGGGGTAGTGCCCAGTGGTGGACACATGGTAGAAATGCCCTTCATGCTCCCAGCGATGCATTTTGGGCATTTCAGAGAGATTTTTTTTGTGTGTGTGACCCCTGGGGACTCTCTGTAACCCACAGGCCACAATGGGCCCACCCGTGATTTAAATTAGCATTCTAGATACCACTCATGAAAATAACTTTTCAAACTCAGCTGCATACATTTGTCAAACACTGAAGATCAGGCTATCTACAGATATAATGCAACAGAAATTTATAAGTTTCTTAAAAATATTTGATAGTTAAAAGCTAAAATCTAAGTACCAAGAGCAATTAAGACAAGATATGCAATAATTTGCGCAACATTTACAAAATATACTTAAGTCTTTAAAAAAATACCTTAAAGGTTTTTAATCTATAATACCTTTTTTGGTGTCTCATCATTTCTCTGTATAAAGTAAAAACTATCCAAACCCTGTTTTCTTGTGCACAATCAAAAAAAATGTTTAAAAACCAAGAGGGTTAAGAACTTTTTTTGTATTATCCCAGCTTTTCCAAAGAATTCTCCTTTGTTGGCATCTTGAATATGATACTTTGGTGCTGGAAAAAAAAATCTGTAGCCAAATGCCTGTCCTTACATGTTAAATGAACTCGTCAGATGCACCAAGTCAGGCACCTAACAGGAAAGTGATGAACAGGTATATTTACAACAAGGATAATATAAAATATGATCACCAGACTAGTCTGTCTTAGTGATAATTTGCATCTATATTCATTAAACAAAACATACACAGCAGAAGTATTTATGTCAATATGAATCTAAAATAATATGGTCTTTCTACTCAAAAGGAAGAATATCGTAAAAATCATGATTGTAAACCATCTTATAAATAACATTAAATTTTAGCATCTGACAGTAGCTTTTGTTTTACAAGCTATTTGGTGAATAAAGCAGTTTAACACAAGGTAACAGACAGCTCAAAGTCCCATCACATCACATTTCATTAACACACATAATCACTTATAAATATTCTGATGTAAAGGAAAAGCCAGTCACAGAACAATATACAAATACAGGGCAAGGTCATCATTAAAAAAGCCGGCGGTGTTCTTTTAAGCAATGATTTTTCACAAATGAGAACTAACATCCTATATGCTGAGCCTCAACTGCAAAGCTTTGTTTTAGAAGGCTGTCTCAGGCTCCTTTACCATGAAATTAATTATGTTACATAAATCTCTGAGAAAGTAATACTTATTCTAATGTGCTGAGACATAGGCTCATCAGAACAGCCTCCTAGGGAAGTTTCAAGGTATTGCTTTTAGTGTTTGTAAAAAGATAACACATATGGGAAAACCTACAGTACACCTGTCTAAGACATGACAACTGCAAAACATGTATAAACATTAAGCAAAAAAGTGTCAGTAACATGGCTCAGTGCTGGTTGCTTTTCATGTATTGAAAAATTTGTTCACATCAAGAACATGTTTATTAGAATAAGGATTAGCATTTCCCCTGATTAAGAGGAACTGACCAGATGAAACACATGACTGATTTATATAGAGTTCTACCAAAAAAACAAAAACCCAACACTTTTTTCAAGTATTTTTCTCCTCATCACAGTGAAAATGTAAGACCAGATGTATAAGTGAACGGCGGGAAAAGTTCCTTAGATGAATAAAGGCAAAGTAGTAAATCAAAAACATTTGTAAAAATGCTTCAACGCATTTCCTTCATGTGATATGAATAGAAAGATTATTTGTAAAAAGTTAGAAAAATTAAAATAAATTACATATTTAAGTACACTTTTCCTCTGAACATTTTGTATAAAAACTTGGAATAGCATACCATTATCTGAATATACACAGAATAAAAATGAATTGGGTGCTCCCAGGTATCTGTTTTCTCAGTATAATGTTTGTTTCAGTTAACCTGGTTCGATGGTTACACCTGTCTTCAGAAAGACTGTCAATATACCCAGCTAATTGGAACCCACTGCGGTTCTGTCCTCAGTTTCTCCGTAGCAGTTTGCAACTTTTCAAAAGCTTTGTCTAGATTGTCATTCACAATGATCAGATCAAAATAGTGGCTGTAAGCTCTCTGGATGCGTGCACTCTCATCAACTGTTTTCTTCAAATCAGTATCCTGTTAAAAGATTGACACACCACAAGATGTTTCAGCACTTACCATATGTTTAAAACCTGGTTCCCCCTCTTTGATAAACTTAATTATTCAGAAGTCATTTTTAACCAGCTCAGGGAAATTTGCTTCCAGGCATATTGTATATAAGGGCATTCGCAGTTGTTCTACCTATGCAGAGCCAGTATGTTGTAGTGGTCTGATTGTTGGGCTAAGATTCTGGAGACCAGGGTTTGATTCCCAGCTGGGCCATAAAACCCACTGGATGACCTTTGACAAATCATACTGTCTGAGCCTCAGGGGATGGGAATGCTATAGCTTTCTAGTAAAGTGCTCTAAGTAATTCACCAAACTACAGATCCCAGGATTCTATAAGTGGGAGCCACTGTGAAAAAAATATATAAAATTGTTCTAATTAAGAAGTACTGATAATACCCTTAGGCTAAATTGGGATCCAACACATTAATTACATAAAACACAACAAAAAGAAAATGGGAAAAGGCACAATTAAAACAAATATGTAAAATTCAGCAGCAGGTGTAAAACTGTAACCCAGGTGATAGACTACTTCCTTAAATAGTGCAAAAAAGAAAGAGTTCCTGGAAAGACATGAAAAGGTCTTGTCCTGAAAGCATCTCTGGGGAGCATTCTGCATAGGGTTGTTGTTGTCATAGTGTGCCTTCAAGTTGTTTCCAACTTATGGTGACCCTAAAGCGAACCTATTATGATATTTTTGGCAAGATTTATTCAGATGAATTTTGCCATTCTCCTCTAGTCTTCAAGAGAGAAACTGGCAATGCAATCCATTTGTGAGGTTTCCCTCACACCAACATTTGTCCAAAATGACCTCAAATGATCTCACTTGAGAAAGCCACTAGCCTCCCCAGCACATCTCAAAAGCAGCAGTGACGTAGCCAAGGGGGGATGGGTCCGTGGGGTCTGGACCCCCCTTCCATTAATTTATGTTAAATATATAACATAACATGTTATTACATGTTAACCCTTCACCCACCCTAAAAATGGTGACA
The DNA here is from genome assembly GCA_034509955.1 of Urosaurus nigricauda. Classification (NCBI taxonomy): domain Eukaryota; kingdom Metazoa; phylum Chordata; class Lepidosauria; order Squamata; family Phrynosomatidae; genus Urosaurus; species Urosaurus nigricauda. The sequence continues at coordinate 87,774,870 of JAOEGL010000006.1, forward strand.
CTTAAGTCTCGACCCTGCCCCCGCTTCCCCCAAATCCTGGCTATATCCCTGAAAGTAGAGGGCAACTGTAGAGACTGTAAAAAGAACTTGGTAGAAAATCTTAGAATGTAAAATGTATGAATTTAAAAACACAAGCAAGGAAACAAAATGAAAGTAGCATTCTTTTAAATCTTTTTTTTAGTACTTATGCATTGGCTCAAGTTTGATCATATACAATTTTTTAAATATAGATTTTCCTTACTGTTAGAAGTTTTGTTGTAATTCCCGCATCCACCACAGCTTTGTGCATGGCACGCAGTGTTTCCAGTTCTGGAGCAGCAATAAATACTACATATGGCATAAACTCTGATGTCCGCAATATTTTAAGTGCCTGTAAGTAACAGAGAATTAGCTACATCACTAATTGCTTTGAAGATTAGATAGCAACATGAGCACAAACAACTTCACATACTAAAAAGTAGTAAATTTTGCTGCAATCTGTTGCCCTTACTAATATGTAGCAATCTCCTCCCATTTAAAATATAGCCTTACACTGCTCCAATAGATTGGTGTGTACCAACACAAGAATCCATATTATGCCACAGATACTTGTCATGCATCCCTTCTCTTGCCTTTGTAGTGATGGCATTGTCCCACAAATTGATTTGTGATGTACATAATAAATTTCTACCCTACCTTTCCATTAAAAATGTTTCACATTGGTTACAATATATTTTAGGCACACATATTAAAATTATATGCACAAAAAGTGAGAAGAGCCACCAGATAAGTCAATGAAAATGCCAGGGAGTTTATAACCAATAATTCAGTAAGCCAAACTTCTACCAGAGAAGGTCAGTCCACATAGCAGAAAAAGGACACAGAGTAGAGGCAAGAAAGGAGTCACTTCAAAAAGAATGAACAGCAGGGTCTGCCATACTTCAGACTTTGCAATCCTTGTAAGTCTGCTCAATGTTCATGGGGTCATACCTATTCCTTCTACAATACAAAGGCTCTCTCAAGGGTAAATCACCTATTTTGGTTAGCTGTACTATCTTTCCCACTGATGTTGGTATTAAGCTAAAGCACTTCAACTTGAATTAGTAATGATGACAGATTCTGGGAGCTGAAGTCCCAAACATCTAAAATTCAAAGATTGAGAACCTCTGGGCTACAGTATTGGTCCAGCATACCTGTGGATTCACATCCAAGATGCATGTCCTTCCAGTCTGAACCACTTCAAGGATAGAATCTATTTTGGTGCCATAAAGGTTTCCTTCATATTCTCCATGTTCTAAGTATCTTCCAGCTTTGATATCTGTCTCCATTTCAGCTCGTGACACAAACCTGTATGCTTGCCCATCTTTTTCATCATCCCTTGGCTTTCGTGATGTAACTAAATAAATGATATACATGTATGCAAAAGTAACAAAAGACAGACAGGTACTGCCATCTCTGTATTTATTTAATGACATCTTTCAGAAAATCACAGGAACTTGAAGCCAAAAGCTGTTCTGAGTGAGCAGAAGGCGTTTCATCCAGGATGGGAGCCCAATTTTTGCCAAGTTCTACATCCCGCTGCAGCCCCATGAGGTGCATGTTGTTCCAGAGGGTCTTTAAATCCTCAGAAGTAGATTTGTGGAGATATGGGGGCTACATTAAAAGGGGGGGCATGAGAAATCTCATTACATGATCATAATTATGCTCACAAAAGTTTGATACTGTACTAAGTTAGGTTTTACTGGTTTTTCTATTTGCGAGTTTTCCCGATATAGTTTTAATGAAACTTTCCCCCTCTTGTTTATTAAGTATTATAGCTGGAACATTTGAGTAATAGATCAATCCAAATTATGGTATTTTTGAAGAATCCAATGTGGAGACAGCTATTATGTCTCCAAAAATTCCAAACATACTTTCTTCCTCCTATACATTTATACTTTCCTTCCACTACCCCTAATCCCATCCTCACAGCATTACAAAGTATGGAAACTGATCTCAGAAACCCGAGAGTGAAGAGGGGTACAACACTGTTTTGGGACTGGAACAGAATAATAGAAGGGACACAATATCAGAAAAAGTAGGGCTGAAGTATAAATTAATTAATACATATGTTACACAAACTGGCCTAAGACATCAATTCAAAGTTTTTTTAAAAAACTCTATAGAACAATAAAAAAACTATATGACATCACTGACAATTCTGAACCAACATTTTATAACTGAAACTATAAGAAAAGCCAAACTTTCTAAGCACCAATTGTCCTTTATTACAATTTCAAAAAAAATTTGTAAGCCAATTTAAATTGGAACTCCAGAATCGTTACATAATACAAAGCACCATATAAAAATAATCACAGGTAAATTCAACTAAATTCAATGGTGCTTATTCCAAAGTGAATGTGCTTTAGCATGCAATTATTAATGTATTTCCTGGCATCATCTCTTATTACCAAAAATATAAAAAATACACCCCCCTGCCTCACCACTAGAAAGATATTCAATTATTCTAGCTTTCCCGTATTAACAGTATGAAATATATATATGAGCCTTACTTTATCAGGGGGCAAAAGTAAAGAACTGAAGAAAAACTACATGTGCATTCAATCAATGTACATGCCTCAGAAGACAAAATTCTATATAGAAAAAAATAGCAACTTACATGGCACTGTGGTTCCAAACTTTGTGGGATTCAATACAATGAATCTGTTTTTCAAACTTCTTCGACCTACACCTTGGGCTCCTATTAAAACCAGTGTTTTTCGTTGAAACGGAGGCATTTTTGCTACTTCCTCATAGATCTGAATTTCATGACGGTCAAATTCTAGGCACAGAAATGTTAATGTATTAAAAGCAAGACACTAAATTTTATAATACAAAAGATATCTTGTTGAGGGGAAGTTACAGCAGAACATTCTTGTTATGCTACTGAAATGTGCAGATGTTTCCCAACTGAACATGTGATATGTGCTATCCACACACCCAGTTTAAGTATGAAAGGGTCTCACCCCTCCATATAAACTGGAAGTGTTGATTAACTGGAATTCTGAATTGCACATAGAGGAACCTATACACAGGGACTTTTTACCCCCAGTATCAAATGTTTCAATACTGGGGACCAAGGACAGGATGTGCAGCCCTGCTCCCTTGATGTGTAGCAGGAGAGGATGCCAAAACATAACGCTCCACTATCTCAAGTAACTATTTGTGTTTCTTGGATAATTTTCTTCTTTAAACACTTCTTGGTGCACTTGCTTTAGCACAACTGGTTAGCTACAACCCACATGTAGGGTGTGCCTTACTCAAAGATGGGTCAACTAAGTGCTATCTCTAGTTATATAGGAGAGAATATTGTTACAACTACAGCTTGCCATGTGTGTATGTGCGCACGCACGCACGTGCGCACACATGTGCCTTCAAGATGGCTGACAACTCATGGTGACCCCATGAACTTCATAGGATTTTCTTAGGCAAGGAATACCCAGAGGTAGTTTTGCCAGTTCCTTCCTCTGAAATATAGCCTACAGCACCTGGCATTCAATGACAGTCTCTCATCTAAGTACTAACTAGAGCTGATCCTGCTTAGATTCCATGATGAGACAGGATCAGCTCATCACATGGAGTGAAAAAATTCTGCCCAAACTTCATAAATTCACACAAAAAGGTACAGTCATCTTGTCTTCATTTTACAATATCATGTAGCAGTGATTCTCAATGGCAGAGGCTCCAAACATTGATAGACTCAGCTCCCAGAATTACCGACCACTGCCTATTCTGTCTAAGGCTTCTGGCCAACATCTGGAGAGAACTAAAGACCTAGAGAAAGAGGCAGATGGGTATGCAGGAGCAAAATAAATTATTTTAAAAAACAGTACACAATGTTCTAGGTGAGTCTCAAGTCTGAAAACTTAGGTATTGCCATGTATAAACTATAAAAAAGTGGAATATATGACTGCAAAGCAACCTGTATAAGGAAAGTTGCTATACAAATAGCAATTTGTACTTTATAGTAGTGGTTCAGACTATCAGTCTCCATCTGACATTAGTAATATCAAGTATATATTATACCACCCAAATTGTATGATTTATCTATGGTATGACCCTACCATGACACATTCAAATTCATACTTAGAATATGGTATAAACATTCCAAATATGAACTATAACAAACTATTGCAAAAATTCTTTATACCAGATGAAATTCAAAAAAGCACAATTTCATCTCTCTTTACTGTACAGTTGTCTGTACTGGCATGCACTGTGTGTTTATGTGCCTTCAAGAATTTCACAGGGTTTTCTTAGGCAAGAAACACATAGTGGTGCTTTTGCCAGCTCCTTCCTCTGAAATATAGCCTACAGCACCAGGTAGTCATTAGTCGTCTCACATCCAAGTACTAACCAGGCCTGGCCTTACTTAGCTTTCAAGATCAAATGGGATCTGGTGTCATTAGGGCATTTAGGCCTTTATGGATAGCATTAAGTAACCAAAATTTGAGAAGGATTAACATAACATTTTTTTAATGTTAAATGTTCTTCTGGGTTATTTTGTTGTAAGGTAACATTTAACACTAAAATTCAAATACCTGCATTTCTGGTTGTGAGATACATCATCTTTTTCTTCTTTTTACTACTTATTGTTCCACAAAAAGGACCTGGAGACAGACAAAATGATTTAGAAAACCTAGATCTTAAGTATTCCATATCTGATTTAAGCAGTTCAACAATTCCAACCTTATATTTATAAAGGTAACATAGAGACAATGGTTAGATATGGTTCTTAATGGTTAAATATGGTTCTTAAGACAAAAGACAAATTTACTCCAGAATTTTTTCTCTACAAATAATACCGCTGCTCATTTACCAGCAGGTGGCAGAAAGGCCTCAGAAATTTGCAAAGGTGTATTTTAATTCAAATAATTTTTAACTGTCAATAAATGAAACTATTTCTGGACTCCATTATTATGCTTTATGGATACTGCAGACCCAGAAACGATGCAAAGAATCACATTGTTGTGCGTCTTACCGGAATTGTCCCAGTCCCGCCTTACAAATGCTTTCCTCTTTTCCTCCAAGAACTGGCTAGGAATAAGTCCTGCGCTTCCTCCTTCTTTAACATGGCTAGCCTGGAAATAAATCAAATATGTACTGTTTTGACACTAAGCCACAGAAAATATTTGGTTTATCCTAGGCTGTATCTAAATAGTTCCAATTCGAACATATCAATGTGTTTGGATGGCAAACAAACACAACACAATGTCAGTGGCTAGTACATCTGAATAGAGTACTACTAAATCAGACTAACAGTCGTAGAGTTACAAGGGGCCCTATGGACCATCAAATCTAACTTCCTGTTCAATGCAGAATCTCCAGCTAGAGCATCCTCAGCACATAGTTGTCCAGCCTCTTTTGGAAGATATTCTGAGGAGACCCTACAAACTCTCTTAGGCATTTGGCTCTATGGCCATCTGTTCCAGTATCTTATTTTCCACAAGGGCCCAAGCAATGCCTGTAAGCCATCCACAAGAGAACTTAAAAAAAAACTGACTTTTCCTATTATATTCAAAGGTGTATAGTCTTTGTTCCTGGGTTACACATAAATTTATCTTCCATAAATTCATCTAAGCCTCTTTGAAGCCATATAAGCTAGAGGCCATTGTCCCATCCTGCAGCCACAAATTTAACTGATTGTGCGCTGTATGACTGCAATTCCTTTTGTCTGACTGAGTCTCCTTTCAGTCAGTCTCAGTTGTCTCTGAGAGTGGAACTGTAGACGAGGGAGGAAAAAAATTCTCTCTGCCCCCCTCTCCCCCATTTCATCTAATGTAAGACTGGATGGAGCTCTGGACTCCTTCATAGGGTAATCAAATTCAATTGCTGCATCCAGATCACAGTGGATGCAAGTAATTTTATCTTCAAAGAGTTTTGCAAATGTATTGCAGCAGGTCTGTAGAGCAGATAGGGAAGACTGCAAAAGGCCCTAAAAGATCCAGAAAAATTCTACTGGATGATACAGTTAGCATGCAAAGTCAGATAATAACTGCATCTTTGCCAGATCACAGCAATTGAAAAGGATCAATAATGAACTTTGACTAACAGTTTCATTATATGCAATTGTCATAGAAAATCCCATTATGGCATGCCAATAATAATAATAATAATAATAATGTCGTAGTTCATGCTCTGCATGTTAGAAACTAAAGGTCTAAAAGTGATTTGTCTGTGTTAAAGAAAGAAAGACAAAAAGAAAGAAAATAACAAATGTGCAGGTCTGAATTCTGCAACACAGCATCACTAACCAAAACGAGAGAAAAAGACAACCCAGTTGAGCTGCAAATGTGAACAAATAAAGTCAATATTGGCTTCTCAAACCCAGCAGCTTCAAAAGAAAGGAAATGCCACATTGTTCTTATTGTTAACTACTGTTAAGTCATTTTAAATTTATGGCAACCCCATGAGAGACCTCCAAGTCACCCCATAATCAACAGCCCTACTCAGATCTTGCAGGCTGGAAGGCCATGGTTTCCTTGATTGAATCTATCCATCTGGAATGCAATCCTCCTTTTTTCCTACTGCCTTACCAAGCATTACTGTCTTTTCTAGTGAGTCATGCCTTTTCGTGGTATGACCAAAGTATGACAGTCTTAGTTTAGTTACATTGGTTCCTGCAAAGAGTTCCTACAAATCAAACACTCAATTTGCTTTAGGATCCATTTATAAAAATAATTTGTCTTTTTTTAGTAGACCATGGCATCCATAGAACTCTTCTCCAGCACCAAATTTCAAATGAGTTGAATGTCTTCCTATCAGCTTTCCTCACTGTCCAGTTTTCACAACCATACATAGAAATGGGAAACACTGACACTTCAGCACCTTGTCTAGTTCCTCTATAGCTGTCCTTTCAAATCCTAGCTTTCTTCCAATTTCTTTCCTGCATTCAAGGTAGGGAAAGTCTTTCACTATTTCAATGTCTTCATAACCTATTTTAAAGTTATATAAATTAATCTGCGGTCATTATTTTTGTTTTCATCATGTTCAGGTGTAAACCTGCCTTTGCACCTTCTTTAGTAATCATCCCAAGCCTTTCCTATTTTCTTCTAGTAGTATCTTAAATTGCTGATATCTTTTCTCCCAACTTTCAATCCTCCTTCTTCTGAATATAATCCTGTTTTACATATAGTATGTTCAGAATACAACTTAAAACAGATAGGATGATAAAATGCTCCCTTGTCTGATCCCCTTCACCAATTGGAAACCATTTCATTTCTCTGTATTCTGTCCTAATACAGTGGTCCCCCGGTTTATGAAATTAATTCATTCCAGCACCCCTTTCTCAAACCGAAAAGTTCGTAAACCGGGGCCCCTTAAACCAGCCCCCGCACCATTTGAATTTCCCGCCACTTTCTTTTTGTAAACCAGGGTTTTTTCCGTAAACCGGGGCCGTTTTTCCGCCCCCGGCTCTTTCGTACACCGGGGGTTTCGTAGGCCGGGGTATTCGTAAACCGGGGGACCACTGTAGTAGCCTCTTGTCCTGAGCACAGATTATGCATCAGGACCATTCAGCTATTGTGGTACAACCCACTTCTTTTGGAGTGATCCACAGTTTTTCATGATCAATACAATTAAAGGCAGATTTTCTTTTCAACTTCTTTGGTGCACTCCATTATTCAACATATGTCTGTGATATGACTCCTTGTGCCTCTTCCTCTTCTGAACCCAGCTTGGACATCTGGCATTTCTAGCTCCATATATGGTAAAAGTCTTTGTTGCAGAATTTTGAGCATCACTTTGCTTGTATGGGAAATTAATGCAATGGTCTTGGTGTCTCCTTTCTTGGGGACTGGAGTGTATGTTGAGCATTTCTAATCTGTGGGACATTCTTTTGTTTTCTGTATTATTATTATTTTTTGAAAGATTTTAGTGAAAACTAGAATTGATTCTGTCTCTGTAGGCTGAAGCAACTTTATTGGTGTGCAATCTGTTCCTGGTAATTTATTTCTCCCATGTGCTCTGACTGCACCTTCTACTTTACTCCCAATAATTGGAGGTCTGCCTTCATATGGTTCTTCTTCAAATAAAACTATCACCCTCCCATCTCTTTTACATGGTGCCTGTCAGACAAGGGAGATGCTACTAGCAACACTGCTGCTTTCAGCATACCCTCATGCCTCACAAGAGCACACAATGACAATATGATGGAAAAGTAGTGCCACTGGTGGGAAATACCATATTAGGATAGCTGAAAGTCTGGACAGGAAGCCTGGATTAGGTATTATGAACCACTTAAACCAGACTTATTTGAAGAGCAATGGTCCCAACCCACCACCAGATACACAAATGGCTGTAACATTAATGTATTATGGTTTGTGTGTTAAACTTGTACTCTGGAAGACCAGGATTTGAATTGCTGCTTAGTCATGGAAACTCAATGGGTAGCCTTGGGTAAGTCACCATTTCTCAATGGAAGGCAAGGTCAAACCTCTCTGAACAAAGCTTGCCACAAAAACCACATTATAGTTTACCTTAAGATTGCCTAAGTCAGAAACAACTTGAAGGCATACAACAACAATACAGCAACACAGACAACAGTAGTTAGGAGTAAGTTAGCCTTTACTCAACTGATGCCAAAGAAATTGTCGTCTGTGCTGTTTGCTACCCTACAGAATAGAAGGTAAATTTTACAATACTCTGACCAAAATGTCATTTGATATGAAATACTCTCCCAAAGAATGATTACAGCTAAAATGAATTACTGCATGCATGGGAAATGCTGAAATGCTACCAAATACTCACATGTACATCAATGCTCTGTATGAGATGTGTAAATTTCCTCAACAAATGAAATGTGCAAGGTAGGTTAATGTATTAACAAATATTGTGTCAGTTGATGTTCCTTACCACTAAAATGTACTACAAGTACCATGTTCAAGAATTACAAGTATCGTGTGACATATAAATATGAAAAAATGTTCCTTATCAGAAAAAATACACATAAACTGCAAATTTGAGTGATATGACAATTTTCCACAACTAGTCTGTGATTGCATAAACTAATTGTTTTACTTAATAAATATATAAAAACAATTACTGCATCGCACATTCTTTTCACATAAATTTCCTTAAATCTATTCTTAATGGAAATGTTGATGTTGATCTGCCTACTAGATCTGCCTACTAGATATTCCTGTTGTTTTCAACCATGACAGGTCAGGTGACCAAAACGTTATAATCTAAGGAACTCTAGCTTGATACAGATTGACAGGTGTAAGGCAAAGAAACTTTAATCCCTAACAAAGACAGAGAGGTGAGAGAATACATCTGTTTCACTGTTCTGCACTTGAATCCTAGCTGCTTTCCTATTTGCTTCAATGTCTACAGCTCCTGAAAATATCGAAGAACTGGAGAGTGGAAAGGGATGCAAAGGAGTGACTATGCCAGTTTCTGGATCATCTTCATGTTCCACAGAGTGCAGGGCATCATCCCAAAGTCACTTTTAAAGGCTTTCTTAGAAGCCCAGGACATTTGCCATTGTATAGTCCATTTACATCATTTAGGAGATATGTTTGGTGTGTGGTGTAGTGGATTTAGTGTTGGAGTACTGCTCTGGAGACTAGGGTTTGATTCCCAGCTTGGTCATGAAACCCACAGTACATTGGACAAGTCACATACACTCAAGCTCAGGGGAAGGCAATGGCAAAGCTCCTCTGAACAAATCTTGCCAGGAAAACCCCATGACAGGTTTTCTTAGGGAAACAAATCAGAAACAACTTGAAAGCACACAACAACAACAACAACCCTAAACCAACCCACTCTTCATATTTCCAGGTCATTTATAAACAAGTTTAAAAGTGCCAGTATCTCATTATGTATATGCTAATATTCCAATATTCCAAAAAATCTGAAATCCACAACACTTCTAGTCCCAAGCACTTCAGATAAGTGAGGCTCAATCTTTATATACTTGATATATCTAGTAGATCTTTCCGTCATTTTAAACAGAACAAAAAGGAACACAAATTGTTATTAGTTTATCTGCTTTCACTAGACTTTGCTCTTACAAAATCAAAGACTTAATTTAAAAAACCTGAAGTTAGATTTCAAGATAATATGGCCTGCTATTTTCCCCTACAGGTTGTATAAAGTGGAAGCCTATTCAGGGACTCATATTCATTGCCAAGAACTCATAAATAATATCGAAAAATGCATAGAACTATAAACCATCATCTTAATTAAGTTGCAGTATTCTCATAAAATTCTTATTATCTTGATAGACTATGATGAGGAAAATGGGTAGATTAGGAGAAATAGGGCAAAGCTGCACCTATTTCTAAGCTTTATAAAGATAAGGAGTAGAATTTCTAGACCAAGTATCTCTGCCACACCCATTCCTTTTGAAATATCTAGATAGATATCTTCACACATAGAAACAGCCGGAGGATAGGTCTATAGCACTACAACAGACAGAAGGCTAGGATTCTGTATAAGAAACCAACCATTTGTTTCCTATCATAGCTGCTTAAGCATAGGAAGTAGTGAATTTAGTAGCATGAAATTCCTGACAGAGTTAACCAGTTAGGTTGATATTTGGTGGGAACAAATCTCTGCAAGAGATTTAGTTTTGGGATTATAGATTATTTTTAAACAGGGATCTTTTATTATTCCCTAAAACTGATAAAATCTGTCAATCCCCTTAAGACTAAAATTATATAACAATTAAACCAACCTAATATTTGTGTGAGCACAAGATTTTCTGAAGTTGTTTTTTATGCCATGTAAGCTCAAGCCTTCCTGATGACTATAGTAATAACTGACGACAAATGTAAAAGAATAATATTTTACTGAGTTATCTGTCTTGAATTTAAAGAGCACTGAGAACAGATACATTAGATTAAGGCAATTCAAGTTTTATAGAACACTTCTGAACTGTTCAGTTATATATAAGTAAAATATTTGTCCACAACCAAAGTTTGAAAGTAATACCCTAGAACATGCAGATCAGTTGGTTTTTTTAAAAAAATACTGTAATATCTACCTCACATACCATATACATGAAGTCAGCTATAGCTCAACCTCATGTATAAGTCAAGAGCAAGTTTTGGAGCCAAAATTATGGATTTTGATATGATCTATGGCTATTGTTGAGGGTAAAACCTGGGGACAAGTGACACAGAATCTGAAGGATGAAGCAAAGGAAGCAGTTGCCAAAGACCTTACAGAATTCCATCAGGAATATCTGTTTGTGTGCACACAAAAGGCTGGATGGATTGAGGGGGGGGGGTGTCGGTGCTACCAGATTACACTCTTGCCTTTCACGAGGGGATGTCTTTTTTAAATAAGTGTTAAAGTACAGCACTTACATTGACTGATGGATATGCTGACTCAGGTTTTTATAAAATTTCTGGATTTATACATGAGTATATATGGTACTTGGATAAGAAGCCACAAGTAAAAACATACAACGTAACTAGGAATTATGCCAGGTCAAGAGAACATTTGAACAATTTTGAGGATTAATACCAGAGAGATTTAAATTAACTCATATTTTCTAACCTGCCACCAGTTTGGGTCTTCCCGATTCACAATCTGAAGAATTTCTCCTTTGGAAAACTTGAGCCCTGCTTCTTTGCATGGGATCAAATTGTCGTTATATGGATTATAGTCAAAGTGACATTTTACAAATACCTGAAACAGATAATAATAACAAGGACAACAAAGAAAAGCTTAAAATACAGGGTTTTTAAACAATCCCAATAATAAATTTCATAAATTCAGTAAAATAAGATGATCTGGGATTTTTTCCCCTCCATACCAGTAGTTAAATTTGTGCGAGAGGTGAAAGCATTTAGCACAAATGGGACTGAATTGCTGGATTTAGATTAATGCTGGTGGGGAAGTCTAACAGCAAAGAATGTTTTAAATATCTAAAAAATACTGGGCGACTATGACTCTATACAGACCGGCCCAAAAGGCCAGCCTGTGGGTGGAGTCAGGGTGCAGTGTCCTGACAATGCATGCCCTGACTCTGCCCCCAGGGTGCCATGATGCCATGCGCCGCTCCAGACGGCATCATGGCACACTTCTGGTGCTGCGTCCAGATGCAGCTCCTGTTTGCTCCCTCCAAAGGCCGGATTGAGGACACAGTGTGAGGTTGCTGCAGCCCCAATCTGGCCAGGAAAGGGGGGTGGTGTTCTACTGCCCCTTAGGAGGTACAAAATTTGCTTAGCTTTCAATTTGAAAGAAAGTGGAAGAATTAAAGGAGACAAAGACTTACATGCTATACTATGGTCAAAACCTTTTATTTGTTAAACAGACCAATTCATTTCAAAACAAAATAAAACAGAGGTAATATCTGAGATAACACATAAAGTACCTTTAAAAAAAAGCCAAACCATTGTGCAGCATGTGGAATTTTGTCTCCTTTCATTCTTCCACTTTGAATACATCCTTTCCTGTTCCTGCCCTTTAATTAAAAGGTGTGCCAGAATTGCTTTGCTCTTTAATTCTACACATGCATGGAACTGATCAGTAGCACAAAGGAACATATATTTTATGTGCTCAACTGAATTGAGCATATTCCTTGGCTAACTTACTATGACATTCTCAGAATTTAACAGAATTGTGATTTCAAAATGGCAAACTGTCATAGGCTGCATCTACACTGCAGAAATAATCCAATTTGACACCACTTCAACTGCTATGGCTCAATGCCATGGGATTCTGGGAACTGTAGTTTTGTGAGACATTAACCTGTGTCAGAGAGCTCTGATGCCATAACAAACTATAATTCCCAGGATTTCATAGCATTAAGCCATGACAGTTAAGTGGTGTCAAACTGGATTATTTCTGCAGTGCAAATGCAGCCTTAGAGACCAATCTGAATATAGTTTATATTTGGGCTTTAAAAAAAGTTTATTCAATTTTTTCAATTCTACTTTTTCTACAATTTACCACACCATATACTGGTCATTCTATATTTTATGCTGCATGCTTTATTCTGTTTTTATAGATGGAAGCTGTCAAGAACCTTTTCAATAGGGGAAAAACCAGAACAATTTTTACCGTCAGCCAGACAAATACCACTGAAGAACTGTGAACACTTCAAATGTCTGCCAACAAGTCACATTTGCTTTCAGATTGATGAAAAACCTAACACATTCTAAACATTTCATCAAAATATTTTATTCTGTGTGATTTGAAAGAAAGTATTCCTTCTGACAAAACTCTATGATTCTATGAAAACAAATTGATTCAGCAAATCCTCTTTTCCTAAAAGACAAATGGGCTTTTCTTCTCTGTGTTTGGGAACAGGACAAAAACTCAGCCAACCAGACAGGATTGGCTTCCAAATATTTTGTTAGCATTTTACAGACTTCATTTTTTTTGTACTTTATAAGCTTATAAAAAAAGAAAAATTGTAATCCTGGGCACAAATGCTAATCTAAGAATTTAGAGTATAAAAACACATGTCCTTTGTACACAAACTGGGTAGAAAGATTTGAACTGGATACCAGTGAATGCAATTCATCTTGTTGAAGAAAAATCTGCAAAAAAAGAAACTTTGTGTAAAATTTTCCTATAGACAGTTTTGCTCATAACAAGTATACCTCAGTTAATGAAACAGATATGTTTCTGGGCTTTATTTAACAGAAACACGGATACCAGAGGTAGAAATTATATGGAAGGAACAGGGATAGATTCCTGCACCACAAGAAAGAAGAGTAGTTCAACAGGTTTCAGTAAAAAATTTTTTATACAATGCTAACGTTAGATACATGGAAGATGGAACTATCAGGTCAGATAAGCCTTGCATAGTTGTGAGGCAGGCTATCTGCTGTTCCCTATTTCTGTCTTGTGCTTCACACATGCTCAGTAAGTGATTCTGGAGGCAGTTGCTGTTTAACTTGCCTGTTGTAGGCAAGCACATATAACCGCAAGACCACCTAGAGTAGAATTCCCATCCTTTCCCAGGTCAAGCTTTATTTGGATTATTTACTGCATATACACTGCTGCAACCAAATACTGAAAGTCTATCTTTCTCTAGCCCTCCTTCACCATCACCACAATGCCAATGTTTGGGGGGGGGGGGGAGGAGAAACCTCCCAGCTAAACAGAAGACAAGAAAAGAAGGGCTGGTCTGGACTGGGCTTTGTTAAAATGAGTCTCTTTGTCAGATGCTTTGTTAACTGAGGAATGCCTGTACTGTCTATTAGATATCTGTGCTGTGCAAACACAGCTTCACAATGCAGCATACTGAGCAAAATTCTTCTTTTAAAAAAACCTAAAAATTCTGACTGTAGCATGTCATATTACAGTGGAATCTTGTTATCCACTGGGGTTTGGTTCCAGGATCCTCCGTAGATAACAAAATCCGTGGATGCTCAAGTCCCATTTGATACAATGGCATACCAAAAGCATGTCCCTTATTTAAGTGGCAAAATCAAGGTTTGCTATTTGAAAATTATACTTTTGTGGAATATTTTGAAACCGTAGATGTTTGAATCCGTGGATAAGAAATCCATGGATAAGGAGGGCCGACTATATTGATAACAATCCTACATCATGTACATTTTATATAAGACTTTCATAGCCCAACAAGTGACTGCTGGTAAAATACAGACTGCAGACAACTGGCTACTGTAAATATGAGCATAATTGAGCAAGTTTAACATAATTGGTTAGAATAAAGAAAAGGAAAATTAGTAGTGCTTGCATTTCAAGCTTCAAAACAAGTATAGTATTACTGACCTGCTGGGGAATAATATTATCTCTGTAACTGGGCAGGATCTTCAGAGTGACACTACCACTAATACTCTTTAGGAGTTCTTGCAACTCTTTTGGGTTGTTTCCAACTTCATGGCCATTAACCTCTTTAATGACATCACCCACATGCAGAAGACCTTGTCGATCTATCATGCCACCATGAAGGATTCTTGCAATTACCAGATCATTATTCTCCACCCTAAAAGTCACACCCTAAAGAACATTGAAGAAGACCAACATTTATTTCTCTAACTTTTATCCCATTTCAAAACTATTATCTTAATACAATGGTTTCTTATTCTTATCTGTTAACACCATACAAAAGCTGTTAAAAGGTGCACATTATTATCAGTATTTCAGATAAAAAAACTAACATGCATGCATTTATCTGGCATTTAGCCAAAAGGTCACAATTATTTAAGTTATTCCTAAGCAAATTAACATGTTTATTCATCTACCCAAGCACTGCAGATAACAGAAGTGAAGAGAATATTTATATATTTTTACTCTTTTTGGTCATTAAGTTTTTGGAGAACTTAATATAACCAGTGAATACACCAAAAATCTGCCTTAATACTAGCAAGCCCTCTGAAGAATGTTAGCAAGTGTTCCTGGCATTCTCTGCTTCCTATCCTCACTCTCAGATATATATTTAAACACTGATGGCTTCTATTCTGAAAAGCTCTGGGCTATTGAGATATGGAGGTGAGTCTCATATTTTTTGTCACTCTCCCTCTATCTTTAAAGCTCATAATGCATTTCATCTTCTTACTTTGATTAAAGTGAAGAAACAGAGCTCAAGTACACAAATGTCGAGCATTTGTTCTTCCATACAAGGCACTTGAAAACACAACTATTTCTCTCTGCATACTCACCAGTGGCTCTCCTGCTCTTTTATGAATACCAAGTATACGAATGGCATCTACTGGTACTATCTGATTGTTCACAGAAGAATTATTCATTTCTGGGCTAGAGGGAGGAGACTCATAACACTTTGATGCCACAATATCATGGGCTTCCAAGAGGGACTACAAGTAAAGAGATGGAGAATGGAGTTAACACTTGCCTGTACTTCAGCTAAAACTAACCCCAACAGTCACACAAGAGAAGGTTCTCTACACCTGTCCTCAGTTTTCATGTTTGACTCTCTAGTCTCCAAAAAGAGACAGCCCCTCAATATTTCTATGGAGATGTGGAGACCACACATTTTGTAAACTTAATTCAGATGATATGATAAATGAACATAAAGATGATCCCTCTTACTAATTTTTACTTCAAACTTTTCTGTCTCCAATCACTTTCTTACAAAAATGTCATAAGCTCCATTTTGGCAAGTCATATTCAAATCCAAGTGAAGTGGGTGAGATGACAAAATTCATGTCCATTTAACTTAAAAATTACTGATTTTTACTTGACCAGTGCCACAACTGATGAGAATACATTACAGTAAAGATATTTTTTTGAATTGTTAATGGAAAGTTTTGTTACCAAAAAGTGTGGCTCCTTCAGTATACCAACCAACTCTGCAATGTTTTCATCTTTGTTTACTAAAGGGCTGATGTCTTCAAGAATCTGATTAACCAACTCCAGATTGTTGTCACTTACGGCTTCAAGTTTAGAATCTTCCAGTCTTTCATGAGCCTATAAAGATTACAGAATAAACTTTATACTAACAGAAAAGGATAAGCATCAAAGTTATATGCTTTTAATTTACTATTTATAAGGTCCTTGTAGCGTTTTTGTATCAACTCTGTCCCAACTGTATTGCACCTGCTACAAATTCTCCATCAGACTGTCATAATCTTATGTGTATTTTTACTACAGAGCACTTTGAGATAAAACAAAACACACTTTCCAAATAGTTATTCTGCTCCCTAGGACAGACAAGAAACTTTAGCAGTACAAACAAGGTAGTACAGTCAGTGTTATGATTAGCATATCACTCTGAGAAGGCAGCATAACAGAACTATAATCTGTTATGAGAAATTAATTCAATAATTATTTCCTCACTCCCATGTAACCCCAGGAAATTTAATGGTGGAAAGTGATCTTCTACAAAAGGTACAATGACAAACATTCAGTTGAATTGGTGTAATACAGGTATTTTGTTTTTGTCACAGATGTTGTGTCCCTTCAACTCATTTGCAAAGTATGGCAATCTTATCACGGGGTTTTCTGGGGGTGAGAGTGCAACTCTGCCAAGGTCACCCAATAAGTTTCTATGATCAAGGGGAAAATTAATCCCTGGCCTCCAAAAATGTAGTCCCTGCTCAAACCACTATGCAACACTAGCTCTGCCATGGCTGTGTGCACACACAGCGATTGGGGGCAATAGAGCTTGCCATCCGCGGATGTCAAGCTCACAGTTGGCTATACTGTCTCCTCTCATGTTAAAAAAAAAAGTTTACCAATCTCCCCTCAATAAGGATCTTCAGAATTCTGTCATGGAAACTTGAGTTTATAATTTCATCTATTCCATTTCTTTCTTAAGCAGTTTTTAGATTTGCTCTTCCTTTAATCTGTTTGCACAATGTGCAGATTTCCCATTTCATCAACCATTACAAATTGGGAAAAACAACTCAATGCAGATTTGGCAAAAGTACAAAATATTTTGAACATATCATTTTATAACATAGGTTACTAGAGCTGACAGTGATTTCTGAGTTAGCTCTGAGATGCTCCCAAGCTGATGTGATCAAAGTACAAATTACAAAATGAAGTACCTAAAAAGTTTAGAACTTCCCAGGTGCTTCAAATCCCCTTTCCATCCCAGATGACACTGCTATGTACACAAAAAGACAAGGAGCATCTTCATTTGTTGGCGTGAGCTCTCCTCAACCAGTGCTCTCCAGCAGACTATCAAGGGACTAGAGAGTAGAATAAGAACTCCATACCCAGAGTGTACAGGCTGGTTCCAACTTCATCCTTGATGAAGTCACAACAACCTTTCTATTTGAGTATTCCTCAGTCCCACTCCACACTACATTCTGAAGTTAGTATTCATTAATACATTACCTTAGCAAGCGATCTAACAATTGGATTCTCCATAATTCCTTTCAAGAAAATAAGGTCTATTTCTTCAGCGCCAGTTGATGGGGGTAAGTCTGTAAGATTATCCAGAACTTGCTGCATTGCTGCTTGGAAAAAAAGTGAACAAAGTTAATGAGTAAGAGTTCTATTTACAATTAGGTTTTATTACACTGAATTTAAGCTGCCCATTCTCCTTAAATATGACATTTTAAAACTGGACTGGTAAACTTTTAAGCAATTTTATCTATGAGCTGCCTTGGGTCACACTCCAGGAGAAAGGTGGCATATTAGATAGATAGACAGATTCTCACAAACCTTTTTTAGGCATGCTGGGAAAAGAAAAAAAAAGCCCAAAATTCCTGGCCACAAAAAAGGCTCAAATAATAAAAGGCACATTAACTCTTTTTTCTACTCACAACCTATAAAAATGGAAATGCTTGCTCCATCTGTGATATTTTAGTAATCCAAAAAGGTATTATAGAATTGTGCATTCTGTTATTGTGCATTCTGGGGGGTTTTTGGGGAGGGGGTCATGTTTTTCAACAATAGTTATTCAGACACACATTAATACATTGTAAAACAAAAAATGCTTTTTTTGCACAAACTGAGCATGTTTACTATGTATGTTTGTGCAATACTACTGTAAAATGATTTTTGTGTAAAGATCATAGATGTGAAATATCTAGCCAGTAGTACTGAACTACTACTTCAGGGGATTGTGATAGACACTTGCTTTACACGTAACCTGTTCTTCGCTATACTTTTTACTGCATAAGATTTTAATTGAACATGTGGTGCTTAACACCTACATTCTTTGTATCTTCTTTTTTTAAGTTGCTATAACCATCATTTGCAATAAATGCGCCCCCATTTCCTCATTGCATATATAAGTTCTCCTTGAAAAGCATGTGTAGGAGGCTAATGACAATCACATTTTGAAAGCATAATTGTTGAGGATTCTGAGAATTTTTTTCTTTAGCAGGTAAGGTAACATGGTTGCCAACTACCTAGAATTTCTCATACATAATGCATTTATATTAAAAACAAAGAGTAAGGAATAATGGGGCAGGAAAAAGAAAACCTCTATCTAAACAGAAGGGGGAAAGAACAGGGTTAGAAGAGCCAAAGCTATTTTGGCTCATCAAGAGATAGATGAAGTTGTTTGCCTCTAGGTATCGAAATATCTTTCCAGCCCACCCTAGGATAATAAAATCAATCAGTATAAGCTTTCCCAATGTTTAAAATCCATCTAAGAAGTTAGACATAAAAAAAGCTTACATAGTAGACCCTGAGGTTTGGTTCCAGGATGACCACCACCCATGAATACTAAGTCTGATTATATACAATAGCATGGTAAAATGGTGTACCTTATATAAAATGCCAAAATCAATGTTCACTTTTGGGTGTTAGGTTTGTTTTTTTTTTTAATATTTTCAACCTGGATGGTTGAATCCATGGATTCAGAGGGCCAACTGTATTTCATTTCTTAGTTTTCGGAAGAAGTAACTTCAATTTGCAACATGCAGCAATTTTATTCACAAACTGATGTCCCTGGCAAATATTTAAAATCAACTGAACCACATAACAACTTAAATGTCCCTCAAAAAAAGTATGCAAGAAAACATGAAGTGTGCAAATTAAATCCCAGAATTCAAGTGGAATGTTACCTGTCACAAGCCAACCAAATAAATTATGTCCATACACATCCTCAAACAACATATGCAGTCTCTCCCTTCCCAAATATCACACATTCATAGCTTACAATACCAAACATGGAAACTATTCCTAAGTTTTTTTTGCGGGGAGAACAGACTGTTTTAAGGCCAGCAGGAAAAAGATGAAAAGCAAGAATGGGCAACTGCGGAAGACCAGAGGGCCACATTATACTTCCAGAAGAACTTTGAGAGCTGCATCCACACTACATCTACTCCCACAAAATAAAACACTTTTGCCTCTATGGGGCACAAGACATGTTTTGGGGACTTCGGGGCCCCTAGGTGACATTCTGTATATCTTTGACAAGGTTGTCAAGTCATATCCAATTGTAGGGGATGATGCTCATCTCTATTACTAAGCCAAAGAGTCAAAGATGACTCTATCATCACGTGGCCAGAATGACTGCACAGAACGCTGTTACTTTCTCACCAAGTGGTACTATTTGCACTTTTACATGCTTTCAAATTGCTAGGTTGACAGAAGCTGGGACTAGTGATGGGGGCTCACTCCATCACATGGTGCTTGGGCCTCAAACTGCCAACCTGGCAATCTTGCAATCATCAGATTCAGTGTCTTAACCACTGAGTCACTGTGTCCCTCTATATAGTGTAAAAAATATTTTGACACAGATGGCAAGGGATACAGGAAACTATAAATGTGAAAATGCCCTCTAGACCTTCTAAACATCTTTTTAAAATCATTATGGGGCATTTTGGGGGGAAAGTGCAAAAAACATATTTTGGATCCTGGGGATCACAAAAATGGCCCTTGCACACCATACTCCCGGTTTAAGAGACACAGCCTAATGTAAGCAGTCTTCCACTCTTTCTACTGGCATCTACATTCTCTTCCCATCCACTTTCTTCACTGTCCAGCTCTCACATCCATACATCAGTCTCATATCTGTGCTCAATAACTGTTGTTATTGTTGTTATTTTTTGCAGTTTACTCACCATGAACTGGCAAGCTTTTGACTTGTGAACCAGCAGTGCTCCATGAGCCTCTACATTGTATAGTATACTGCTGCATGGTCTTGTACAGAATTTAATTTTTCTACTAATTTAATCAAAGTTTTTTTTTTAATTTTAAAAAGGTGCACTAAAGCAGAATAGGTCTTTTCACCAAGAATAGCATCAATGCAAGGTTCTCAGCAGAAAAGTGTAAAGAACAGTAGATTCATTAAAAGTCTTAAATACTGTGACACAGGTATTAAATGTCCAGCCACTAACCACTCACGCAATGTCATTAAAAATCCTTCCAAAAGTAGATCAATTCCTTTGCTTACTCTAAGCTTGCATAGTTAGCTATTCATAATCTACAGCAGCTATGTCGTTTCAAAAACACTCCACAGTGACTCCACAGTTGTTTACTACAAAGTCACTCTTGAGTTCAACGAGGCATGCTCCTTAGTAAAGATATAGGTTAAGTTTCTCTTATCCAAAATGCTTGCAACCAGAAGTTTTCGAGATTTCAAGGGTTTTGTTTGTTTAGATCTTGGAATATTTACAAATGCATAATGTAACCTCTTGGAGATGGAACACAAGTCTAAATATGAAATTCATGTGTGTTATGTATATACCTTATACGCATAGCCTGAAGGTAAATTTTTCACAATATTTTAAAATACTTTTGTGCATGAAACAAAATTTGTACAACCACCAGAAAACAAATATCTCACTATGTCAGTCACCTGGGGGGGGGGGGGGGAGTTTGGAGTGTTTTGGAATTCTAGGCATGTGAAACTCAACCTGTACCTTTTCCTATCTGCCTTCTCAAAGTATAATGTTAATTCTTTAAAGTAGTAGTTAGAATGTCTATCATTAATATTTTGCCATTAGACTGCAGAAGAAGAAATTAAGTTATCACACCAACAAAGTCAGAGTAATTGCTACATCAATAGTTTTCATCAGCTACTGGGAATAATAAAAATAATTTTTTTTTTATATCCCACCCTTTCCCAAAGGATCAACTGAAGAACTGAACAGATGTAAAGGATGGAACAACAACCTCTAATTCAACAGACTCAGTTATTAGCACCTGAAATCGCATACAGAGGAAGTAATTTTATCTGTAACAGATCATATACCATCTGTAGAATATCTAAATTACATGTACAGAGTCATGCAACTAAATTATCAATATCACCTTAAGCAGTGCTATTTGTTATACAAATTTCTGCCACAGTTTAAATGAAACAGAAACGTTGCAAGTAGGTCAGGGCTCTGTGGCTGTTCTTATTCTACCACAACACTCAAAATTTAATGGAGGATCAGAATTCTCCCATTTTCCTAAATAAGTTGTAGTTTTTAAACAGTTGTGAGCACCTTGAATCCTGTACTAGGAGAAAGGACAGATATAGATAAAATAAATGAATACATACTTTAAAACATGCTGCGAAGAGTTTGAACAGCAAATAAAACAATGGCCTAGAAAGAACTACACAAGAAATGAAAGACTGAAAGAATTTTGGAACCAACTGCAATAAATACTCTCTTGAGTAAGGCATGCAGTGTTCAAATGTGAATGCACCAAGTAAGATGCAACAAGGAAGAGACTGAACAGAAGTTTGGGCATAAATTTGCATATCATAAATGCACATTCTACAGGGGAGGAATGGAATGCATCTGTGTCCTGCAGCTTCAGTCCAGGCAAAAGATGCACCATTTATCAGTGATTCAAGACAATCTTGAATTTTAATCTAATCCAAGGTAGGTAATCGTTTTCAGCTCAAAGACCACTTTCAAGTTTCTGTGGATGACAGCAAGCCAAGCTTAAGTACAGCTGAAGCCAAAGATGGATGGTCAAATCCACATTCTCTTATTCCAGCCTTTTCCTCCTACCATAAATACTACAGTGGCCCCCCGGTTTACGAATCCCCCGGGGAACGAAATCCCCGGGACCCAAAACCGGCGGGACCAAAAAACATCCTCCGGGATCCAAAGGATCCCCCGGGATGTGAAGGAGAAAAACCGCGCGGCCCCTTTAAATCGGCCACATGGTCCGTCTCCTAATGCGGTCCCCCAGGAAACAAAGACTTCTGAGTTACGAAAGGTAATCCGAAACGGATTACCTTCGTAACCCGGGGGACCACTGTATATAATAATATAAAAATATATATTTATTTGTATCCCACCTCTCCCTGTGTTGGATCGAGGCGGGTAACAGCAAGTGGGGAACAGTTAAAAAACAAAAACAAAACAAAAACAATTCATAATAAGATTGGAAAACATCCGACAGGAGCAGTGAGACAGATGGACTGTTTAAAAAATCTGAGGAGGTCAGTTAGGAAGGTCTGCCGAAGAGATCCATCTTTATTGCCTTCTTGAAGGTCTCCAACGATGTTATATGGCGGATCTCCTCCGGCAGGTCATTCCATATTTTTGGAGCAGCAGCTGAAAAGGTCCTCTGGGAGGTTGCCACCAGCCTGGTTTTCTTTGGCTGCAGTAGGTTCCTCCCAAAGGACCTGAATGTGCGGGAAGGATTGTATGGGAGGAGGTCTTCAGTAACCTCTCCACAATGATCCAGAATGGTGTAGTGGTTTAAGTGTTGGATTATGGCTCTGGAATTCAAGGTTCGATTCCCTGCTCAAGCACTTTATATATATATATATAAATCCCACTGGGTGACCTTGAGCAAGTCACACACTCTCAGCCTCAGAGGATGGCAAACCCTCTCTGAAGATGTTTGTCAAGAAAAACCTATGATAGATTCACCTTAGGGTCACTATAAGTAAAAAATGACTTAGAGGCACACTACAA
Organism: Urosaurus nigricauda; assembly: GCA_034509955.1. NCBI lineage: Eukaryota > Metazoa > Chordata > Lepidosauria > Squamata > Phrynosomatidae > Urosaurus > Urosaurus nigricauda. Next base: position 87,798,107 of record JAOEGL010000006.1, read on the forward strand.
CAACAACACCTCCGCACAATGCTGTAAATTATTTTCTCCTTGTTTCCCCACTTTAACTTTCTCTGGATAGAGATATTGTCTCTTTACCTGTGCAAGTGGAAAAGAGATATAGGATGGCAAAACTGAAAGTAACACCACTCATCCATGTAACTCAGTAGTGCTCTCCAACATTTCAGACAGTCATCTGTAGCCTTACACTCAAGATATCAGAAATTTAGTTTCGCACATCAGAGTTTATGCCATGCTCTAGAATCTTTGAAGAATATTGTCTGCTATATTGGAATAAATATATAAATTACAGGAAAGAAGTAAAGGTGATGTTATCATATAAGGTCCATCATTCTGCTTGCCTGCAAGAAGCATAATCCTCCTGCCAGTACACCAAACAGCTGTTTGAAGTCAGTTTGTTTGTGTATAGGCCGTCAAGTGGCCTGTCGACGTATGGCAACTTCATAAATTTCATAGGGTTTTTTTTAGGCAAGGATTATTCAGAGGTTATTTTTATCATTTCCCCTCTTTGAAATATAGCCTTCCACACCTGGTACAGGTATAATTTGGGCATGCTTTATCTGGAATTCCAAAATCTAATAGTCCAAAATCCAAAATAGTCCACATGGGTGGCTGAGATAGTGACACCTTTACTTTCTGAAGGTTCAGTGTACATAAACTTTGTTTCATGCACAAAATTATTAAAAACAACAATAATAAAACATAAACAAAGGTGTTTGTGAAACATACACAAATTTTATGGGCCCCACTTCCCAGATATCTCACTATTTATATGCAAATATTCTAATATCTTTTAAAAATCTGAAATTCAATACACTTCTGGTCATAAGCATTTTGGATAAGAGACTCAACCGGTATTCGTTGGCAGTCTCCCATCCAAGTACTAACCAGGACTAACCCTTCTTATCTTTCCAGATCAGAAAGAATCTGGTTCTTTTAGGGTATTTGGGTTCCTGGTTGGAGTTTAGGGAATGCAAATGCACCAAGTAATTTCCTTGAGGGTTTCTCATGACTCTTTGAACATTAATGAGCTTTCTTGTAGCTTGAAGAGCAATACAATGTTTTGCAGAGTAGACCCCAATTTGTTAGATGCACCAACTGTCCTCAGAAGATAGATGTGTATACAAAAAGGGGTACAAAAGAAAAGAACTGCACACTGTAAAGTGAAAACGCCATGACATATATAAATTGTGATTTATTTTTTATCAAAGGCTTCAATGATCAGCTTTCACAGAGAGGGAAGCAAGATCCTTTCTGAACAAATGGGTCACTGTTTATAAAACCTCTTACACATGATATTATTGTGAAAAGCCTTCAGCATTAAATGTGTGTTCAATAACCATATACCTTATGGGGTACGTTTACATATTGAAAAATTGTTTAAAAGATCATGACTACTTAAAGGTTTATGAATAAATCTGACAAATCAAAAAGGGATACCCAGAAGATTAAGCCTCCTTCAGTTTTGAATTACTATTTCCCCAATTTAACTTTCATAATCTGTTTTCCCATCACACAGTGCCTTATCTTACATGCCTCCTACTTCTTAGTCTGTTGATTTAATGAATGTTCCAGTAACACGTTAGAATGTTTAAAGCTGCCTGAAACTATAAAAGTTTCTCTATGGGTTCCAAAGTAGGAGGGACTGATTAATAAGTCAGAGCAAGACAAGCAATTAAAAGCTGCAGACAAATGCTATCGCTTAAAAATGTTTTTAAAGGACACAACTTTAGTCCTTTAGTCCATAAAAGGACCAGAGAGGAAAAAAGTTTGCTTTGCCATCATACCTTTATCCATTTGAAGACAAATCTACTGATGATTACTAAAATGATATCAAAGCTGCACCACTATACCAACAGAATTCTAATACAACTCCAAGTTATGCAAGTTTTGAATAATGCAACATACCTAACTTGAAAATATTAGCTTGCACTTCGTTTGAAAGGTGACTAGCAGAAAATATAGTAGCCATGGCAAAAATGAAAGTACAGGAAGTAAATGGAAAGATGTCAGGAACATGTTTTCCTATATGTACTCTCCTGTCTGGACCCTTTGGTCACCTTTGGAAACCCGAGAATGTAGTAAGTGGCTATAAGAAAGGGCATAAAGAGACTTTTGAAATGTAACCTTATGGAATGTATGTCCCAAGAGGTTCATCTGGTTCCCACACTTATCTTTTCACCAACAGATTACTGGTGCCTACACTTATCTTTCCTTTTCTCCCAGGGATCTTATAGTCTAGATTTTATAGCTTAAATATGAACATTTTAAGTGCCCACAGTCTGGTACTGGGCTACTGGTCATTTTGAGTATTAAAAAAGTATTAGTATTAGTACAGTATCAGTATTGTGTCATTTTTAGTATTATGCAAACAAGTTCATGTTATTGAGTGTATTAAAAAACAATAAATGAAGTACAACTGTTTTAGAAGATGGTGAATTCTGAGCATACAGTTTATAAGGAGGATTATAAGAGATGGAAAAAAAAAGAAGAGGGAACATAATAGTCATGAAGGCCTGCGTCATGAACTGTTTTTGTCACCAGTGAGTTTAGATCTACTGAACATTTTTACTGATCAAGTAAAACACCTGCAATAATATCTGAATTTTAAAAAAAGTCTCCAGTTACAGCTAAAGAATAAAAAGCACACATCAGTGTTGACAATTTTGAGACTTTCAATTCCAGTGCTAACAGGAAGATTGATGCTTGACTAATCTGGCCCAGAAGCCTTAAAGAACACTAGGAAAATTACAGAGGTCCCTTCATAAAGCAAATATAGCAGTATCATTAGCAGCCAGAATGCCTGAGCATTTGTGACCTGCATCAATGATAACAACTACTTGTGCTTCTACTTCATGTTTCCTTGCAATCCTCCACACTTGTTCGGCAATGACTACTGCTTTAACATAAAGCCTGAAGGAGAAACTAGCCATCTACATTTTTGCTTTACAGAGGATTAAGTGATCAGATTCTATGAAAAACATGAATTTTTAAAATTATGTCCATTTACACCCCACCTTTCAGGATACAAATCATTCCAAAGCACTTGACAAGTAACAACAATGAAAAGAGTCATAGAATTGTAGAACTGGAAAAGACCACAAGAGCTGGAAGAGACCCCAAAGGTTATCCAGTCCAATCCTCTGCCATGCAAGAATACACCATCAAATAACCCCTGACAGATGGCCATCCAGCCTCTGTTTAAAAACCTCCAGAGAACAAGACTCCAATACTCTCTGAGGCTGTAAAATAAAAGCAAGCAGGGTCCCTCTCATAAGACAGCTGGTGGCTGATAGCCCTACTGATGGTGAGGGAATAATCCTCTTAACAGGAGATACCTAATACAGAGCTTCATCTACCATTCTCTCCTCAAATCCTTCCCAGTGGCAAATGGTGTCATTCAGAAGAAAGAGATCTCACTGGAACAGGACTGATGCTGCCTTTGCTTGCCTGCATCTTTCAAACTCTTAATAATCAAGGATGCTTTGCCCTCCCCCAAAAGTATAAAGCAGAGGCATGCAAAGTATGGCACGTGTGGCCCTTCCAACCCCTTTTTTCAAATCCCACACCACCACCCCCCCAGTGTTTTTTTAAGAAGAAAGAAAACCCTGACATTGCACTATAGGCACTATAGTCAATGGCGAAAGGAACAGTATTGACTAGAATAATGAAATGTCATCCTCAATAGAATCCTCAATAGCATACTGAGTAGCCACTATCTCAGGCCCAAAACAGACAGGCAGATGGGGGCGGCTTCTGGCTGCTCCAGGGGCCTGGTATTAACATGATGCATGCCCCCAGATCACCTGGAAGCCACCCTAGGGGCCCCCAACGTAGCCCAAATCTGGCCCCAAAAAGAGCAAATCTTTTCCGCTCTTATTTGGGGTTGCAGCAGGAGGCATTCTCAGGGCTGCGTCTTCACCATGGCCCAGGGGCAATTGGGTTGGGAGCAGCCTCTGGCCAGTCCTTCCTGCCCATCTGCTTCATAGTCAACTTCATATTAAAAGTTTAAGTTTGTTTATATAGATATATACTTTTGATAATAATTAATCAAGAATGAATGGTATTTTTCTTTAATAATTATTGGGAGAACTTAGTGAATTTAATTAAAAGTGACCTGATCTATTGACTCCAGTCAAAATTCCAGTGGCAGCATTTTGAACCAACTGAAACTTCCAGAGAAGTCTTCAAGATCAGAACCACAAAGCACACAGAATGGTTCTTGCTGAATACACCAAAAATATGCAAGCATCCACCTGAACACTCTCCAGAAGAATGTATCCATTTTGTTAGGGGTAACCAGGATTTTAAAAAGACTTTAAAAAATGCAGCTACTAATGTAGCACAAATACCTGGTTAGCATTAATTTATTTAGAGCCGTATGTCCAGTATGTCTCATCTCAACAGTTCTGCCATAAATGTTCAAACACTATGCTGTTTTTCATAAATAATTTTTAGTCTCACAAACTACAGGTGCGTCAGAGAGACTGCCAAAAAAACAAAAAACAAAAACCAAATTATAATTGGAGTCCAATGGCTGCTCTTTCCAATATATAAGCAGCCTCATGAAAACTTTAATATTCCTACTTAAATTGCATGTGACCAGGTAGCATCCAGCTTCCAAAGAAGAGGAGGGCTCTGAACAATCATGCCACTACTCATTTTTCATATCAGCAGCCAAACAGGTGATTAACCACTTGTGGAGAAAGAAGTGCTATGTCACCACTGAGTGCTAAACTTCACCTAGAGTTTAGACATCTGATTTCTTCAGCAGTTTTCTTCCTCCCAGAAAAACATTCTGAACTCATGTAAACATACCTTTTAGCTTGTTATGGAAGAAATTAAACTGGAGAGAACAAAACTCTTGCTGTGTTTGTTTTCATGAGTCTGTCAATGAAGGAAGTGAACATACCGAAGAAACACTTCTGAAAAAAGAAAGTATTCTGGCAATTTGTTTGTAAGTTCAGATTCATTTAACCCTGATCTTCACACACACACACAGAGAGAGTCAATTTGTTGCAAATTTCACTCAGACCTAAGCCTAGAAGGTAGGCATTTTTCAACACTGTCACCTAACAGTTGTAAATAAAATCTCCCACTTTCAGCCACATGTCATGCACAGATTTTTAAAAATATACAGAATACACAAGGAAATATATACACAAAAATTGTCCCAACAAATCTACAGCATGTGTATTGGTTATTTTTTGTTTCTTTTCCCCAAACAGGGCAGACTGATGGCTGGTCAGAAATAGTATGGGGCTTTCTAGATTGGCAGGAAAGTGTGACATGAAGTTGCCTTTTCCTTAATGCTTAGAAGCTGCACCGCTGCCTTTAGATGGAGCTGCGCTGTTCCGCAGTTTTTAAAAAAGAAGCTGGGAAATCCAGCACCTTTTTAAAGGCGCTTCTCCCCTAAAACACACAAAAAAAGCGTTTTCATGGCACACTTTCCCTTTTTCTCATCTAAAGGCTAGACTTTCATGCAGCCATGAACACACTTCTTTTTGCCAATCTAGATCAGGCCAATGTGAACAAGTGCTTACTGGTTCTGGGTGTTTCAATATTAATCCCTTCATTCGACACCCGCAAAAATTCCCGCAAAACTTGGAGCATTTCAATACTCTGGAATGTCTATTGGCCCAGAAAATACTCCAGATTAATGTAATCAATCCAAGTTTTTTAAAAATCTGTCTGGATAATGGTTAAGCAAATTTAATTTAATTTGCTTAATGGTAATTATTTCAATCTATCATGAAAGGAATTATTTCAAAATTTGATGTTGGTAGCATGAAAACCTGAGCACCTAGATAAGATTTCTTTTTAAAAAACAACAACAAATTCTTACACTTAACCATATCAGTTAGCAATGAAAGTCTTTAAAGTTGCTGATGGGGTGGGTGGGTTTGAGTTTGTTATGAGAAATCACACTGCTTCAACTTGGGTGGTTGTTGTTGTTGTTCTGTCTTCTAGTAAAATAAATCTGATAGTCTGTAAGATTATACAAGATAACATTCCTTCACCAGGCAATTAAAAATCATATGCATACACAAATGCCTCTTATTCTGTTCTGATTTATTCTCTTCTAATTTCAAATATTATTACTTTGTTATGCTTCCCTGTTCTGGGAGAGATTTCTATTTAAAGCTTGTTAAAAATGGTTTGAAATACCGATTTTGACATTTTAAAATTACCAGAGCATACCAGTTTATTTGCACATTAAATTTTATGAAACCTTATACCACACATCTCACAGGAAAGCAACTACTTTAGACACAGGAAGCCTACTTTTGATCCTCTGATCACCTTTGAAGCTCATTAAGTTGCCTCAGGCAATTCAAACATAATACTGCTACAAGCTCCTTATAGAAAAAAGGGAGGAAAGAAGCTAGTGAGGATGCCTCGATATCACCCAATATGGGTTGGCTTTTCTGCCAAATCCTGCCCACACATGTCATGTGGCAAGTGTTGACAGAGCTAGCATAGAAAACTGATTAGCAGCATTCTACTGTGTGTTAATTCACAATCTTAAATGTTTGTTGCATATCTTTTTTTAACTACATCGGAATTAAGTTCAAATATTTATTGTTTTTGCACAATGTCCTTTTAAAGTTAAAACCATTTAAGGCTAGGGTTTTTGGAGAAAGCAACATGTACTTTCATAAGGATCCTTAACACTGCAGCAAAGTCAATCAAAGGCAGGCATTCAAAAATCTCTGAGAAAATGTTGCTTTTCTCTATTCGGTTTTGTTTCAAGCTTCCTAACTTCATTCAAAATGTAATACAGTACACTCACTTAGGCAGTGGCTTAGTGGTTAAGATGCCAAATCTGACGATTGGAAGATCGGCAGTTCAATGCCCAGGTGCTGCATGATGGGATGAGCTCCCAGCTTCTACCAACCTAGCAGTTTGAAAGCATGCATATGCAAGTAAATAAATAAGTACCACTTCGGTGGGAAGGCAACAGCATTCTGTGCAATCATGTTAGCCACATGATCACAGAGTAGTCTCTGACAATGCTGGCTCTTCAGCTTAGTAACTGAGATGACTACCTTTCCCTTTACACTCACTTAAGGTGTTTTTCGAGCATCTCTTAAGTGTCACACTTGGTGATACAGAGCAGTGGTGGAGAATACAGTTTACTGCATATACTTGACTATAAGTTGACCTCATGTATAAGTCGAGGGCAGGTTCTGGGGCCAAAATTATGGATTTTGCTATGACCTGTGGATAAGTCGAGGGTAAAATTTAGGGGCAAATAGGAAAGGATCTAAAGAATGTAGAAAAGCAAAACAATGTCAAATAACTTCCAAAAGTCCATCAGACATAACTCTTTGTGCATATTCTTAAGACTGGATGCATGGGAGAGTAAAGGGGGTCTCTGCTTCCAGGACAGATTATATTCTTGCTTTTCACCAATGGATGGTTCCTTCTTTTAAATAAGAGTTAAGATATGGTACAGTGGTCCCCCGGGAGGCGAATCCCCCGGGAACAAAATCCCCGGGACCCGAAACCGCCGGGGCCGCCAAAAAGCCCCCGGGATCCGAATAAAACCCCGGGGAACGAAACGGAAAAACCGTGCGGCCCCTTTAAATTGGCCACGCAGTCCGTCAAACAAAGCTGTCCCCCGGGAAACGAAGATTTCTGGGTTACGAAAGGTAATCCGGAACGGATTACCTTTGTAACCCAGGGGACCACTGTACTTACATTGACCCGTGGATAAGTCAACTCAGGTTTTTTGGGTCAATTTTTTGACCTAAATATCTAGACTCATACATGAGTATATACAGTACATATATAATTCTATATAACCTAAAATGGCTTTAGCTCTATTTTCCCAAGCTGAGGAGCAGGAATCAGCACAGTGCAGGCCTGGCACTTTTACCCCTGCCCAGATATACCATAATCATATGTTGTTACTTCTGTCATTTGTACCACAGGTGGGTCATCACAACGAAGGCCACATGAACTAGAAAAACTGGAGTGGATAATGCGCGCAGGTACAGAGGGCTCTGCTTTAGGGTAACCTTTAAAGCAGATACACTTCTATTCCTATTGCATGGCAACAGATAGGAGGGCCACTTCCTATTGGTAATAAGAGGGCCTTGGAGGCCAAGCCATGACAGCCAAGGAGACAGACAGATTCCAGTAGAATCATAGAATCATAGAATCATAGAGTTGGAAGAGACCACAAGGGCCATCCAGTCCAACCCCCTGCCATGCAGGAACTCCAAGTCAAAGCATCCCTGACAGATGGCCATCCAGCCTCTGCTTAAAGACCCCTAAGGAAGGAGACTCCACTACACTCCGAGGGAGTGTGTTCCACTGTCGAACAGCCCTTACTGTCAGGAAGTTCCTCCTAATGTTGAGGTGGAATCTCTTTTCCTGCAGTTTGCATCCATTGTTCCGTGTTCTAGTCTCTGCAGCAGCAGAAAACAAGCTTGCTCCCTCCTCAATATGACATCCCTTCAAATATTTAAACAGGGCTAACATTTACCTAATCATGTAACTTATAACCTCCTGACAAAAGATACATTCTCAGTCCCTTCAAGAAATGTAGCAACCATGATCTTGAAACATAAACAAGTCAGTAAAGCAACATACATGAAATGTAATAAATTTCAGACCGTCTAAACTGACAATGCTCACCAAAACAGATCCAATTACCAAGTCAATCCAAACTTGAGGTACCTCAAGAAATGCGGAGGATCCATTAAATGAGTAAGTTTAAAAATAATGATACTTGCTTCCAAGGAAGCAAGCAGCTTAAGATTGTTACTTAAGTTTCCTAGCAACTATAATAATACTATTTAGTTCATCAGAGTATCAGTCATTTAATTTCTAGGGAAACAGCAACAGAAAAGAGGGATAATGTGTTAAAAGAAAATTAAATAGAAACAGTTGAAAGTCAAATTTCTGTAGGTAGCATAAAAAGTGTTTAAACATTCCACAAACAGTTGAAACAGATTTGCCACTAAGTGAGTAACACACATACCCAATCCAATTATGAAAACCTTTATTCTAAAACTAACTTCTACAGATACATCGTTTTCTGTATCACAAACTTCTGGCCAAGTTTTATCTTCATGCCCATCTTGTGCACTTTTACTTTGTTTTTTAGTTGGATAAGAGAGCTATGGGGAAAAACACTTTTAAGTGACCAAACCCTTGTCTGAGTTGAAAGAACAGAAGATCACAACTTTGTTAAAAAATACTCAGCTTAAGTCAATAAGGCATTTTAAAATTAAACATCTCAGACACAAAAAGAGTTAAAACGATAAAGTCATAAAAGCATCCTTCAAGAAAGTATATTTAAACACTGTATTCATATACAGTTCAAGTCATTTCCAACTTATGGCAATCCTAAGGCAAATCTATCACAGGGTTTTCTGGGGCTGAGAGGGTTTGAGTTGTGACCTGCCCAAGGTCACCCAGAGGGTTTCCATGGCCAAGCAGTGAATCGAACCCTGATCTTCAGAGTCGTAGTCCTACAGTCAAACCACTGCACCACACTGGCTTCTATATGCTACGTAGACAAAACTGAAATAAAACACTCATACCTCAATTAATTTATGAGGGATTTAACAGAGGGAAGGAAGATGTTTCTGAACTGTACTACCTAAAGAGTAAGAAATCACAGGGAAGAGATTATCATTTCATTTGGAAATTGCAGTCACCATTAACCTGTAATAAAATGTTAGTCTCTTTCAAGCAATGGAAGGCAGCCAGAATACCGTTTTTTCCCAAAAGGAGCCAACAGCATACAGGATATGGTCCAAACCTCAGACAAGCATGTTGACATAAACTCCAAGGCTAGCATTTTCAAACATGAAAATTAGCTGCCTTCAGTCACAGACTGGGGAGAAAGTGGGAAAGAACAACATACAGAGGAACTTGCCATAAATAGAAGAAACAAACAAAACTGCTACAAAGCAAAGAGATGCCTCATCAATATACTGGAATTCCTTGAGGGTTTCAACAAGCACACAGAAAGGTTACCCAACGGGTTACTCAGCATACATAATTCCCAGAATATTTTCACTCAAATCCTTCAGTAAATGGTTCAGAATACATTTGAAGGAAGCCTCATCAATGCATTTCTCACTTCAATCATTATTTGCTTTGACAACATACTGCTTTTGATCATCCATACAGTGTGTTCTAAAAGGTTAGATACATTACTTAAGAAATATGTATATTTACAGTACAGTCGTCCCTCCATTTTCACAGGAGATCCATTCTGGACCCCCCTGCGTAAAAATGGAAATCCACCAATATTCGAACCCCACTGGCTTGAATTGTAGTACACCCCCATGGGTACCTATGGGCATGTGCTGTGGGGGGGGGACACACCCCATTTTATGTCCCTCTATTTGCCCCTCGCATATAATCGAGGCACGCGGATTCGAAGTCCGCACAAATGGAGAAACGACTGTATTTTTCTTTAAATTTAGGAAATACAATTTGCAAAGAACATGCACACAACAGGCTTTTCCAAGGGGTGGAACAACTGTCCTCTGAAGAAAGGTTATGATGTTTGGAGCTGTTTAAATTAGGAAAAAGGTGAGCAATGGCGGATAAGAAAGAAGTGTACTGAAGTACATATGGTATAGGAAAACAAAACTTTTCTCTCCAATGATACCAGATCCCAGTGTCATCCATTTTAGCTTAACGGTTAAGAATTCAGGATTGATAAAAAGAAGAAACTACATAGCTAAAACTGTGGAACTTATTGCCACTAGGTACGGCTTGCAACTTGGATAGCTTTGCAAGGAGAATGGAAAAGTAGAAAATAAGGATGGGGCCATCAATGGTTACAGGAGTGTGAGGAGTGTTCCTCCGAGGAATGTGAAATGGATGTTGCAGGTGACAGAAAGTGCAGTTCCAACACATGTGGAACCAGCAAGCTTCACATGGACAACCGATGGACCAGTGAGATCATACAATGTTGGGCTGGATATGTCCTTCATTTGACTCAACATAGCTCTTCTTGCATTCTTGTTTTTCATGTCCCCTACCAATGTATCCATTCCAAAAACAGCTGCTGAAGGTTGATGTTCAATTTAGTAGAAGGTGAAAAGCCCTCATAGTACCTCCCCTTCTGTGCAGAAGTGTTTCTTTTCAATGAATCACTGAAAAAACTACTAAGTGTTAAAAACTAACCAAGTGTAGAAAAGTATGTACAGTACAATAAAATTCTTTAAAAAGCAAGTAGATTGAACACCATCACCTTTGCTTAGAAAATCAGTGTCAATATCACTGTACTTTTCAATCAGCTTCTGTTCTCGGTAATCAAAACCACCTGCAAACAATGCAGCATGTCTGATTCTCTGTGAGACTAGACTTATATCAAGACAAATCCTAAGTAAACTGGTTACCTCCTTTGTCTTATACCATCTGGAAATGTACTGACTGGATGACTATTTGAATTGCCCCATGTTAGATAGATCGAGGGTATCTGGACACTTCAAGAGCTACTTAATAACCAGTATAATGCTGTAACTTAACACTGCCCATCTGGAAAGGGTTAGACTACAAATGGTTTTAAAAGCCATGAAACTAATGGCATACACTAAGGCTGCTATGCTGTACAGCCTCTACCGGTATTATAAACCTAGCTAGCATTACAATGTTGCTAAAAAGTGAATGGTGGCAGGTTATGGGAAAAGAGTGCTACATTTCAGATTTTAAAGAAACTACAATGCAGACCTGCTTCCTCCTGTTTATATCAGCATACGGCTTTCTGTATAATTGGAGAAGGTGTTATCTGGTAAAATACTATAGTACACAAATACACACCCATACTATACCATATTTGAAGGTGATGGAGCACACTTTCATGGCCAATCAATGTTTGGTAGGGGGGGGAGGCTCCTGGGCACCACCTGGCTGCAGGTTTACACCTGGGATGGAAAAGCCTTCACCTCTGTCCTCAAGCTCCAGCAAGTATACTCACTGTCAAGAAAAGCAACATTCCTTCCCTTTTCACGGCTGCAAAAATGGAACCAGACAGTTCTTGGGAGTCTCCTCCCTCCACTGGCCATGGACTAGCTGTAGGGATGCACCCTGTTTCCTTCAAACTGGTGTTGCACAGACAGCAATCACTCAAAAGTGTAGATTTCCTCTTCACCACATGTTACAAGATATCAGCCCATATTTACCACATTTATTAAGAGCATGAAAATTATCTTATTGAAACAGTTTGCCAAGGCCCATCTACAGTAAATACTCAACTATAAGTCGACCTCACGTATAAGTCAAGGGCAAGTTTTGGGGCCAAAATTATGGATTTTGCTATGACCTGTCAGTAAGTCAAGGGTAAAATTTAGGGGCATATAGCAAAGGATCTAAAGGACGAAGCAAAGCAAAACAGTGTCAAAGAATTTAGAAAATTCCAGTAGACATAACTCTTTGTGCTCACTCTTAAGGCTTAAGGATAGATGAGAGACTAGAGGGGTTCAGTGCTTCCAGGGCAGATTATACTCTTGTTTTTCACCAGGGAATGGTTCCTGCTTTTAAATATGAGTTCAGATACAGTACTTATATTGACCTGTGGATGTCAACTTAAGTTTTTTGGGTCAATTTTCTGACATGAATTTCTACACTTATATACAGTCCTTGAGTACTTCCTTCCTACAGTGGCAAACCAGTGCTCTAGGATCTTCATGAACAGGGCATGGTTAAAATAACCATGCTCTTTCACAGATACAGCTCTGAAGGTCAGGGTTCAAGCCTCTATTGTGCCTTGAAACTCACCAGGTGACATCAGGCTAGCAATGCTCCTTCATCCTGAACTGAGGAGAGCCATGCACACCACTTTAAGCTCAATAGAAGAAAGATGGCATGTTAATGTCTATATTCACATAGAGTGAGATAGAGTTCTGCTCATTATCTATAGAAGCCATGGCCTTTACTAACATTCATCTTCAGAAGCAGTAGTCTGCATTCTGCTTGATTTGCCTCTATACGATTAAGGTAGGAACATTAACATGGGTCAAAAACATGAAGACAGAAATATATTCTACCTAGCATTTCAATTTCCACCGCACACAAGTTGTCTTACCTGCCTTTTAAAATTCTATCTGACAGCTTACAACATTTAGAACTGTTCTTATCTTTGGCACCAAGTTCAATTCCACTGACCCCTTTCCTCTATTTCACACACTTAAAGTCTCCTTCAAGTTTTATTCACATGAGGGGTAAGCATTTACGTATTGGGCCCTGATTAAGTGTAATTTTCTTTGACCTGTCCATGCATTCCACTGAATTTTGGAGATAAAAAAGTCTGTGTCAATGAAAATCTACACAAATCTACTACTATGCATATAGGCTTGTTTGCTTCAGACAATATCTCAACAACAGGAATGAGAAGGGTAAGTGACATTTTATAAACAATGAGGCCAGAGGAATAACCTGCATCCTTTCTACCCACATGATCCTTCTTACCAGAACATATTAAAGCGGCTCAAGGATACTCTACTTAACTATTTTCACATGACATTTGTATCTACAGGGAATACCTTTCTCAAATATAGAGAAAGAGACAGATACTAAAGCAAGACAACAAAAGTCTGGTATTTAATATCAACATTATTTACCATCCCACTGCATAATTCAAATTCCATATGCAGCATCTGCAACTATTTTCCTTCCATACATAATCTTCAGTTGCCTTTTCGTAACAATCAACAGCTGCGTACTAAGAGAGTACTAAGAATTACATGCTATTTTGATAAATACATCTGTCTTATCCAAATATACCTGAAAATACAACAAACTCTAAATATCATTGTGAAAAGAGAATTCTTAGTCCTTTCCAACCACAGCTACAAAGAGATTTTGTAGCACCTTTGAAACTAACTGAAAGAAGTTAGTACAGTAACATGCTTATACACTGAGAGGTTATATAGACCGGCATAAAGAGCTGGCATGGGGGCAGAGTTGGGGGCATGGTGACTGCATGCCAGCTGCCCCACCCCATGCCAGTGTGATACCACCCAAAGGAACCACACGGCAGGTAGCACAACATCTTTGGCATAGCATTTACACGTGCCACAGCAGTTAGGGCGCCCTTTCCACGGCACAAAAAGGAGCCACTTTTTGCAGCTTCTTTTTGCACTGGGGAAAGGCCGGATTGGGGGTGTGTGTGTAGTTGCCATGGCCCCGATCTGGGGAGGAAAGGGGCAGCTGCACACCACTCCAAAGGGGTGGCCCATTGAGCCCCTGAGTCTGTTTCATCAGAAAGCCTACAAAACCTTATGCTACCAACTCTTTTCTAACAGGTAGTCTCAAAAGTGCTACAGATCCTTTTGCATACTGATCCAGAGTATGTTGTCCAGTTCTATACGCAACATGTCATTGAGAACATTTACATTCTATTCCCATAAAATCGTATATCCAGTGACCTCATTAATAGATTAAAGTTGATTTTTTTTCTATAAATACATGTTTAATATTCAACCTATTTAGTAAAACTGCAAGCTCTTAGCAAAACCTTTAACAATTCTTCTTAGATATATTTTCCTTAGTATGTTCCCCCCATCCTTTCGCAGCCATCCCCTTTTAATAAAAGGGAATGAGAAATTACTTACTACATGACACTAATTTATTGCCATTTATAAAAACAGTTTTTTCGATTTAGAAGAAATTATATTGTATGCATTTTACAAAAACTACAGTATGTGGAGACTTCGTAAGGATTTTGGCTTCCAGGATTTGAACCAATACAGCAATAAAACATCAAAAATCACTCCTTCAGAATTCTGTCGATCTCTATGTTAAGGAATCAGCGATAGTCTAAAACATCAGAGAAACAACCCCAATCCAGTTTCCAGACATGATGAAGGTTCTATGAACTGATATTTATTCAATGAAACACTGAGGTGCAATTGTAATACAAAGCACAACTACTGAAGAGAACATTTAACAAAATAAACTGTATACACAACAGTGATCTCCATTATCATTCAGGGCACAAAGCACTGCTGCTGTAAACATCTTGCCTAAATGGACAGTGCCAAACAATCTACATACTGCAAATAAAGTTTTAAGGGCACAGACAGGACTGTCTAAGGGCTGTCTACTCGGAATTCTGGAATTTCATCAGTTTGTCTGCTGAGTTCAAGACTGTTAGAATTTATGAATCAGTAAACAGTACTGATTCAGTATGAAAGGCTATTCTCTGAAGCATCTGCGTGCACATATTAAGAAAGGACATTTGCTAGACTTTTAAAACTACACAGCATAAGCCCTAACAGGAACATTCTCAGAGTCATCCACCTAGCTCCTTGGCCTAATGAACAGAAACTAGCTATTCAACTATAAAATCCAGAATTTGCTCAAAGCTTCCTCTAGTCCCGAAGTCTATTTATAGCCGCCTGCCTCTTTTCAGTTTCCCATGGCCCCTGTTCTTCCCAAAGCCAATACAAATGAAGTTTAAATGATGAATGTGATCCTTGGGCTCTGTGCAGCAGAACTGCTAAGGAGCTCTGCAGCACCCCATTCAGATCCCTGCACTTAGCTCAGAAAGGTGAAAGGAGGAAAGAGGTGGGATTCTGCTAAAGTAGGAGCCACATAACCAGATTACAACCTCTAGCTGTACCACGGGCCAAACATGATTATCTTATATTGGTGTGTCGTCAGAGCAAGTGAGTTTAAATGATGGCCGCCCCTCCTGCTGTCAGCAACAGCCACAACCAACTGGCCCAAAGCCAGCCATAAAAAAAAGATAAAGGGAAAAAAGTCTGTGCTCCATTCAGGGCTGACCCTAGAGCTGACAACAGATGAGGTCCCTGCAAATAGTTATAATAATATTCCACTCCCATGTTTTAAATAAAGTATGGTCCAAAACCCATTGCAGAAATAATCCAGTTTGAGACTGCTTTGACTGCCCTGGCTCAGTTCTAGGGAACCCTGGGAACTGTAGTTTATTGTGGCACCAGAGCTCTCTGACACAGAACCCAAGGCTGAAACGCAGGACATGTCCTGGAAAAAAGGAGGACCAAGTCTGGTGACCTTGTACAGGGATGACTTTGGCAGCATGAATGTTACACTCCAGCCAGGCAAATGTAGAGCAGAATCTCCCTCAGCGTGTGGGTGCACGTGTAAAACAACCTAAGGAGCAGCATCCCTAGGGGAATCCTGGGAATTGTAGTTTTGTGACACATTGAGCCTTCTCTGTTAAAGAGTGCAGGTGCCACACAACAAACTATGATTCCCAAGATTCCCCAGCACTGAATCCGGGTGGTTGAAGCGGTCTCAAACCAGATTATTTCTGCAGTGGGTTTTGGGCCTGGCTTGGGAGCCACCTATGGTCCAAAACACATTGCAGAAATAATCCAGTCTGAGACCGCTTTAACTGCCCTGGCTCAATGCTAGGGAATTCTGAGAAGTGTAGTTTTGTGAGACATTTAGCCTTTTCTGTCAGAGAGCTCTGGGGCCACTACAAACCACAGTTCCCAGGATTCCTAGGGCAGTTAAAGCAGTCTCAAACTGGATTATTTCTGCAGTGGGTTTTGAACCTGGCCTAGGGATCCACCTATGGTCCAAAACACCCTGCAGAAATAGGCAAGTCTGAGACCGCTTGAATCACCCTGGCTCAATGCTAGGGAATCCTGGGAACTGTAGTTCTGTGAGGCATTTCACCTTCTCTGTCAGAGAGCCCCGGGGCCACAATGAACCACAGTTCCCAGGATTCCCAGGGCAGTTAAAGCGGCCTCAAACTGGATTATTTTACATTTCCACTCTGACAGTTTTTAAGAAAGCACTCATGACGGATCTCTTCCGGCAGGCCTATCCAACTTAGTTACCCCTCCCCAAATATAAAGATACGGATATAGAGATCTGGATACGAACTCGACATGAACATGACCATGATTATGAAAACGCCTCCTTGCCTGCCTATTTTCCTCCAAATTTTAATTGAACGCTTCCACTGTTTTACTGTTTTAATACTATGACTGTTTAATCCTTTTTAGTATTGGGAATTAGGGGGGGGGATTGATTTCTTTTGGATTTTATTGTAACCTTGATGTGTTTTACTGTTGTAACCCACCCGGATTCTCCGTGATAGGGCTAGAAATAAATCTATTATTATTATTATTATTATTTCTTTGGACCTAAGAGTTTGAATCCAATTTCTTCCCCTTAAGTAAGCAATTTTGTGAAAAAGCAAGCTATCAAAAAAGACAAGACAAAACCAAACCCAAATGATCTTGTCTTCTTTTTCTCCTCCTCCTCCTTCTTCCCCTTTTGCTTGGTAGCAACACCCTCAACATAGGAGTTTATCAGATGGGAGGAATTTCTCCCAATTTCGAATGGAGCCAATTCGAATTCACGTACATTCGCTAGTTTAGCAAATTTGCGTGAGTTCTAATTGCGTTCGGAATGCATTCAGAATGACCCCCCCATTGCCCAAAATTGCGTGAGATATTTAACACGCAATGACAGCCAACCCCACGATTGCGTTCGGAATGACTTCCCATTGCCCCGAAATTGCGCGAGATACACTCACACGCAATGACGGCCAACCCCACGATTGCGTTCGGATTGCCACTGCGTTATACCCCCAAATTCCGTCGTATGATAAACTCCACAGACTCGCAACCCTGGCAGCGAGGGAGGCATCTTCTCTCCCTTTCCATTTGCCAATGGCCACCTTTACCTACCTTCTTCCACACGCTCCTCTTCCTTTGGGGCTCCCCCCAAAAAAGCCCTACAACACCCCACCCTTATCCTCTCCCACCACCAGACTTTTCTTCTTCATACCCCACCCAATTCGATGCGGATTTGTTGCAGCTGTTGGAAGAAGAAGCAAAATCAAGAAAGAAACCCACCACTTGAACCCACCTGAAGGAAAACACAGGAATAGGAGAGGAAGAGAGTGGGGGAAAGAGACTGCTAAAGGGAAAGGAGAAGGGAGAAGGGGATAAAAAAAGGGGGGGGGAAGGTTTGTCCTGGTGCTCAATGCACCGCCCTTAACATTGAGAGGAGGGGATAAAAAAGAAGGGAAGAGGGAGGGATAATCCAGCAAAAAGGCGGGGAGATATAATCCAGAGGGGGATTATCTTCCCTTCCCTGTTCCCTTAGGCTTTTTCCTCTCTCCTCCTTCATTGGGGAGGTAATGCAAAGGTATGAAATAGGAATGGAAATAAAAAGGGGGGTGTCTGTCAATGGAGTTGGGAAGGGCTCCCCCCATAAACCCCCCCATGACAGGCCCCATAATTTCTCCCCTTAAGGGGAGAAATTATGGGGCCTGTCATGGGGGGGTTTATGGGGGGAGCCCTTCCCAACTCCATTGACAGATACCCCCCCTTTTTGGCTCCTCTTAGAACCCCCCCCCCCCAAAAAAGCCTCCTTTTTCTCTTATTCCCCCCCAAACCCAGCCTTGGACCCTTTTATGGGGGGGGGGGTTATGGGAGGGGAGGCTTCCCAACTCCTTGTACAGACACCCCCTTTTCCCCCCCTCCTGAGCCCCTCCCAGAAAATTCCCCCCCAAAGCCCCAAAGAAGCCTCTTTTTTTGCTCTTATATCCCCCCAAAGCCAAGGAACCACCTTCCCTGAGCCCCCCAAAGCCACAAACTACCCCAAGAGGCCAGCCTAACCCTTCCTCCTCCTCCATAATAATAATGATATTAATAATAATAATAATAATACCCTCTCCACCAGGGGGAAAAAAAAAAAAAGCTGGAGGGCATTACCTGCAAGGTAATTCCTCCAAGAAGAGAAGAGACAGTAAGTAGTAGTAGTAGTAGTCTTCCTCTTTCTCAGCCTCACTGCTTCAGCCCCATCCAAGGAAGGGCTTTTGGAAAGAATAAAGCAGCTTCCTTCCCCCTCCAAAAAAATAAATAAATAAAGCCTCCTTCTCCAGCAGCAGCAAAAGCAACCAGAGCAAAGCAAGCAACAGCAAGAAGCAAGCAACACGCGCCTGGCTCCTGGGCGCGCGCGCACTGGCTCTCTCCAGTCCTTGGGCGCGCGCGCCACCAGCCCCAGAGCAGCCTCTTTGCACAAATTGCTAAATTGGATAAAGCATGGGAGAGAGAGCTGAAATTTGGGGGTGGTGGTGGAGGAGAAGGGGATGTGCGCCTGCGCAAAGAAGTGGGTGGGGAGGATGAGCAAGCATGACTCCTCCTCCTCTTTTCTTTTTTTTTTTTGGATAAGGCCCCGCCCACACCTACTTACCCACCCCCTTTTTCTTAATTTCCTTATTCTTTTCCTCCCCACTCCCTTTTTTTTTCCCCTTTCCTTTCCTCTTAGCAAGAAAGTATCTCTCTGTTTCTCAGTCTCTGGTCCAAAAAACACAATCTAGAGAGGTCTCACAGCACCTTTTGAGACTTCAGTGGAAGGCAGAAGTTGGCCCAGCATGAACTTTCCTACACATTTAAGGCTGCGTTCACACTGGAGAAATAAACCGGTTTAAGTGCCATGGCTCAATGCTGTGAAATTCTGGGAATTGTAGTTTGTTGTGGGGCCCAGAGCGGAGCGGAGCTCCGCTCTGGGCCCCACAACAAACTACAATTCCCAGAATTTCACAGCATTGAGCCATGGCACTTAAACCAGTTTATTTCTCCAGTGTGAACGCAGCCTAAGTCTACTTCCTCAGGTGTATTTGGAGCAATCTCAGGGCAAGGGGTCCTGACTGGCATCTTTCCTGGATCCTTAGGGAGAGAGGGATCTTGTAGCACTTTGGAGGCTCAGTGGAAGAAAGAAGTTGGCAGCATAAGCTTTCCTAGACTGAGTATAGAGAGAGATCTTGTGGCCCCTTTGGGACTCACTGAAAGAAAGAAGTTGGCAGCACGAGCTTTCATAGGCATAGGTTTATTTCCTCAGGTGTATTTGGAGCAATTTCAGGGCAAGGGGTCATGACTGGCGTCTTACCTGGATACTTAGGTAGAGGGAGAGATCTCGAAGCACCTTTGAGACACAGTGAAAGAAAAAAGTTGGCAGCATAAGCTTTCCTAGACTAAGTATAGAGAGAGATCTTGTGGCCCCTTTGAGACTCACTACTCTTTCAAACGGGAGGAATTTCTCCCAACTTCGAATGGAGCCAATGCGGATTCATGTAAATTCGCTAGTTTAGTGAATTTACATGAACCCCTGCTCCATTCGGAAGAACCCCTGCTCCGTTCGGAATTACTTCCCATTACCCGAAAATAACCCCCTCCTGCCCGAATTTGCATGCGAAGCTTTAATTCGCAATAATGTAAAACCCATGATTGCATTCGAATTGGCTTCCCTCTTGCCCGAATTTGCGTGCGAAGAGTTAATTTGCAATAACGTAAAACCCATGATTGCATTCGAATTGACCTTAAATTATACTTCCAATTTAGCCTCGTATGAAAGAGTGGTCACAGAAAGAAGGAAATTGGCAGCATGAACATTCATAGACATAAGTCTATTTTCTCAGATCTATCTGGACCAACTTTAGGGCAAGGGGACATGACTGTTATCTTTCCTGGATCCTTGGGTAGGAAGAGATTTTGTAGCCCCTTTGAGACACAGTGAAAGAAAAAGGGTTGGCAGCATGAGTTTTCCTAGACAAGGGAGTTTATCACAGGAAGGAGATTGGCAAGGTTTGTTCAGAGGAGGTTTGCTGTTGCCTTACCCTGAGGCTGAGAGTGTGTGACTTAACCAAGGTCACCCAGTGGGTTTCAAGGTGGATCTGGGAATCAAACCCTGGTCTCTAAAGTCCTAGTCCCATGCTCAAACCACCACACCGCGCTGCAAAGAGTAGGGCTGGTGGAAAGTTTCAAACAGGAAACCTGGGATATGTATATCCACTGGGCAATGAACTGTTCATGCCAAAAGATTGCCACCCCATCATAATTTGCCTGTGCAAGCTTCAAAAGTTCTGTTCATAATAAAAGAATAGTTTGATCGCTCATTGCACCCAAATAATCGGATCAGGAGGACTTAACAGCCTCTTCAGAAAGTCTAGCATGGAAAAAGTGTCTCTCTGGCAGGACTTTTTTCTCCTTTATTTCTTCACCACTCTCTAATGAACTCCTAGTCACCAGACGTATTTGTCATAGTTGCTATACATGATTCATTGTCATTGCCAGATTTTACCACAGACAGCCTAGGCAGGTAAACGCATGACGGAGAGGGCAAAGATACAAGAAGGGGTGCTTTTGCTCCAAAATATTTTGCTAACCCACGTGCGTATGCCCTATGATGTCACATAATGGCTGCTAGGGTCCCTTGCAATCTTCAGAGGCTGATGGGCCTCATCTCTTGCACCGTACGCAGCACCATTGGTAACCCTCACATGCTGGTTTGCCAAGCTGTCACATGAATCACTTGTGTAGTCAGGGAAACACTTAACTAGGGCATCAAAGTAATTATTGTGGTAACATTGGAATCATCTATTATCATTTTAATGAATAAACTCAGGTGATTAGCATCTCTAATCTAATTGTTTTGGGTAGTGTTCAGTTGCCATCATTCTCTTTGACACATGGGCCTTATGCTATCATGTGATGCTATAATGACCATGCTATCATGTTATGCATACTTACTGAGGAACAAACAAGCACCATTAAAATCAGTGGAATTTTCTGAGGCTCATCTGCTCCTGGCAGTGGTTAGCTTTGGTTGGTTCCCAGTTTTAGATGGTACGCCGTCTTCCCTTCTTTGGAAAAGGCAGTATCCATGTTTTGATCATCTCTGTGTCTAGATTACTGTAAATTTTTGTGAGTGGGTCTAGGCTTGCAGAGAGTTTGGAAACTGTAGTGAGCAAAAATGTAGCAGCAACCCTATGATCTGATTTGCATTTTTAAATGCTCTTGAAACAGCCTCATTAGTTTCCTCTTTTTTCCCCAGGTCCAGTTCAAGGTAGTGGTTCTTACTTACAAATCCTTGAATAGTTTTGGGCCAGGATATTGGCAAAACTGTTCATTCTTGTAGGAGAAACCTACACTCATCAATGACAACTCTGATATACATCCTGTCTCTTAGAAAGTTGTGGTTGATGGAGGCCTTTCATGGTCTTAATGCTCCAGTTCTCCCTTCTCATGATACAACCCAAAGTACAACAGCCTCAATTTAGTCATCTTGGCTTCCAGGGAGAGTTCAGGCTTGATCTGTTCAAGGACTCATTTGTTTGTCTTCTTGGCTGTCCATGGTATCCTCAGCACTCTTCTGCAGCACCACACCTCAAATGAATGCTAACTTTAATTAAATTTATTTTTAAACTTAATTGATTGACCTCAGTTAGAATTAGAATCAATGCAAGAACTAAGTTATTCATTACGTTATTTATTAATGAAATGAAATATTGTACTAAAGACCCAACAAATTCAACATTTCCTGGCTGGTTACCCCAAACTGAGGTCTAGATTTTTGAAAAAAACTGCTTCTTGTTTTTTTGGGGTTTTTTTAGTTCCTCAGGACTATGGAATTACGATGTTGAAGTCACAAGATCAAAATCACTTCGAATACAATGGCTATGGGAATCTTTGGGCTAATCTGCAGTGCAGAAATAATGCTGTTTGACACCACTTTAATTGCCATGGCTCAATGCTACAGAATTCTGGGCTTTGTAGTTTTGTGAAATATGTCACGTTCTCTGTAAGAGAACCCTGATGCCATAACAAACTACAAATCCCAGAATTCCATTGCATTGAGCCATGGCAATTAAAGCTGTGTCAAACTGCATAATTTCTACAGTGCAGATTAGATCCATTTGTTTATTTCCATTTATGATTAGAGTATGATGGATTAGTTAATTCCAAGCTTAAATGATTTTCAGCTCAACAGGAAGAAGGACATTTTGGAAAGGCCTGTAAGTTTGGAAAGGCCTGTAAAACCAGTAAACTAAAGGAGTGAAGAGTAAGGATATGAGAAGGGATGGAGAAAGGCAAATCAAGAGAATGGTTATGATAGAATGAGTGAGAAATAGGATTTTCAAAAACTCATGCAGTTGTTTCCCTTGGACAAAGGGGTGGAATGAAGCATTTTACAGCATCATTGTATAATAGCCTTAATGCAGACTTCTGGCTTAGCAATTTAACATAAACTTACCATTTTCCTCCTTCCTAATGTAAATACAGTTGAATTAGGCTCTTTTTAAAAGTTCATTAACGATTAACTAAATGCATTAACCTTTTTCTATTAATTTTCCTATCTCTGATTGCACCTAATTTTGAGTGGTTATTACTGCTGTATAATTCTGGAATGTTCCCCAGCTTTATTGAAACATATGCAATTTTTTTTCTGTTTAGTGTTAGTTTTAAAGAAAAAATATTTGAATGGTTTTACTGTAAATCACCCCAAGCAGACGTGGGGTGGGAGTTTAAAAGCCATGAAATAAGTATGCACCCACCCACTATGTATAGTTTTTTCTCCTTCGGTTTGATGTGTCCCAGTTTTTATCCTTGAAGGATAAAGAAATCATGCATGCTTGTCCAACAGAGGTGATAGGTGAAAGTGCTGGCAACAGTGATGACTGTACCCTCTGTCTTGCTTCGTACATGGCAGGAACTACGTCTGTTTGAGGATTTGCTGGCAACAGAGGTTCCTTACTGTAAACTTCATTACTTATACAGTGTGTGGAGAACTGTCAAATAAGGGAGGATTGTTGGTAGTGAGGGGAAGAGCCCCCGGTGGTGTGAGAGGTGACAAATATTTACCGTTGCAGCTGGGTACTCTGTGAAAAGTATCTTATCACCAATTTTGAATATGTACACTTTGTGTGCTTTAAGTCGCCTGTTGATTTATGGCAACCATATGAATTTCATAGGTACTTCTTAGGTGAGGAATCTTCAGAGGTGGTTTTGCCAGTTCCTTCCTCTCAAATGCAGCACCTGGTACTTGTTGGAGGACTCCCATTTAAGTATTAACCAGGGCTGACCTTGCTTAGCTTCCAAGATCAGACCACACCTAGTGTCTTTAGGGTGTAAAGGCCTCTTAGTTTTGTAGGTAAGAGAGCAGAATTCAGCTTGTGCTAGACTGATGCTCAACCCTCCTTTATGTTTACACTTTTTAATTTTTAAAGTTTTGTACTGCAAGGAAAATGTCTGAGCTAGGCATCCATAACTACTACTATCTTCTTTGTCCCTAATGCTTCTGAGTACTACTTCAAGGTACACATCAGATACAGACCCACAAGCACTGATGACAAGATAGATAAAGCTAGCATAGCAGTCTTGCCTTCCACTTATCTTTATTAGAGTTGCCAGACCATAAACCTTCAAGCCTAAAACCTGAAATCAAGAACTGGACTGGAAACCAAGGAGCAGAGGGCAGGCCCTGATGATGGTGTTAAGTGTGACACATCAAGTGTGACACATAAACCACAGGTGCACCATAGATGTCATTGAAATTGTTAAAAAACACCAAACTAAGAAATGACAACAAACACATGCACTTTTCAAAGCAGTTCTCTAACCCCGAGACTCTTCTCCCTGGGAGCATTTTCACTATCTTTTTGCATAATTTCAGACAGAGGAGAGACCTTTATTTAGCAACTACAACTAAAATAGTCTTCTCTTGGACCTAATTGGAAGGCATTTGGGGGGGCATATTTTTTACTCTCCCCAGGGGGACCTGTGGGTCACAAAAATAGGAAGGCGCATATAGACCATTAACTACACTTTGGCCACCTGTGCCTTACCATAAATGTTAGTCTAATTATAGCAATCTTCCAGTGCAAGGATGATGGAACTATGTACCCTTTTCACTTTGCTTTTTGCTTGCATATAACTGTACCCTATTGGCACACAGGGTAGCTGGTATTTGTTGAAATTATTTTAACAATTCTTACCTATTTTTCTAGTTGGGCATGACAATACTGTACGGCAGTTTCCATTCCATTCCATTTCAGAAACATTCCAATTCCATTCCAAAACATTGCAAGCTTGTTTTCTGCTGCTGCAGAGACTAGGACACGGAACAATGGATATAAATTGCAGGAAAAGAGATTCCACCTCAACATTAGGAGGAACTTCCTGACAGTAAGGGCTGTTCGACAGTGGAACACACTCCCTCGGAGCATAGTGGAGTCTCCTTCCTTGGAGGTCTTTAAGCAGAGGCTGGATAGCCATCTGTCAGGGATGCTTTGATTTGGAGTTCCTGCATGGCAGGGGGTTGGACTAGATGGCCCTTGTGGTCTCTTCCAACTCTATGATTCTATGATTCTGTGATTCTATGATTGCATACCCATAACAGGCAAAATATCTCTGCAAATAACTGAGACTCAAGAGTCTTTTTATTGTGCATTTACTGTAATAATTACACTTGTCTTAATAAGGTTACTCTAGAGTAATTAGCTCATGCAGTGTAGCCATATGTGCACATTCACGGTATGTCTTTTGTACTTCTTTGAATTTGGCAGCATACGAGAATAATTAAACACTTGTATGTGTGCCCTAGCAAATAGTTTATGCTGACACTAAAATCAGCATCAATACATTAAATTGCAGAAGAGGTAGAATCAATGGCCAACTGTAGGTAACAAGGAAATAATCCAAGTAGGAGAAAGGAGCTAATTTTCCAAATAACAAATCATTTTGGCATAGTATCCATATTTTAGAAAAGAACTTGATACATCAAGATAAAATTTAAGCTATTAAGCTGTAAAAATAAAATCTGATAATGTTTGAAATTTGTTTTCCAAAACTGAATGGCTGTTGGCTTCTATATGACAGCATTTAGGAACACGTATACACTTGGCAATGTGCTATATTAAGGAAGTAGGAACATGATGAACATATGGGGCTTAGCCTACCCAAATTTAAGCAGTTTAAGGAAGATCCATTAATTTTAGCAGCAGAGTTAATGCATACCAAAGTGCTCTTTCTCTGAAATATATGGGACCTAGATGGTTTAACTTTAACCAGGGACAACATGTCGGGTTAGGTTGGACTGGTGCGGTCCATGCACAATCCTGTCTACCACATAGATAATGGAAAAGCTTCTCTGCTGTGGTGGGCAGCATGCTTGGGGGGAGAGGAACCAAGCTACTCAGTTCCCTTCTGCTGTAGCTGTCTGCTGTATTACATTACCCATATTGCAATGTTGAATCCAAGGTCTATATTGGGTTGAATACTGCATTTGGCAAAATCTGACATGACTAGTGATCACTTTGTGTCAGAGCTGAGTGCTGGCATGGCTCCCATTCAAAAGGGCTACTTTCATTGCTCAAGAAAACATGTCTCATTAGTGGGAACCTGGGCTGGGATGAGGTTAGTGTCTTGGTTAGTGACCTGT
This sequence comes from Urosaurus nigricauda, assembly GCA_034509955.1. Classification (NCBI taxonomy): domain Eukaryota; kingdom Metazoa; phylum Chordata; class Lepidosauria; order Squamata; family Phrynosomatidae; genus Urosaurus; species Urosaurus nigricauda. The sequence goes on from JAOEGL010000006.1 coordinate 87,824,318, forward strand.
AGCATTAAGTATGGATAGACATGTGCCTTTGGCAGACTGGGAGAATGCAACTTACAGTGCCATGCCCAATGGTTCATTCTGATCTGCACCATTCTTGACATTAGCAAGTATTGCAGTGAAAGAAGATATCGCATAATTACTCCCTGGATATGGAAAGAGAGGATGAGGATTAAGAAAGTAGAGAATCATGGAACTCAAAATGGCCCACATAGATTTTAGAGGGCAATTGGTTAAAATTGGTAACATTCTCCAATGACTACTGACCATCAGACTCACCACTTGCATAGATTCAAATAAGTTATTATTTTATGTGCCTTCAGGACATGCCCTGGGACAATACCAATATGCTTGCTTCCATTAATAATATTCAGGATATATCACCGAAATTCCATGTGGAATTTCTAAAGTTGTCTCAGAAACTTCAACAACTACTGGTAAGCACTAGGTGAACAGATCATATGTACAGATTATACTAACATTTTGTATCTATTGTACAAACTATACTAACATTTTGGTAGTTTAGGTGGTACAAATGACACCACATTCTTTTGCCCCAAATGCCATGCCTCTATTGTCTTTTAAAGTTCTCAATAGCTTAAACCTAGGACCTCTTTCACACAACTCATTTATAGTACTATGATTCTATTTAACTGCCATAGAGCCTTATCACATTACAAAATAAAGACTAGAGGCAGCAAGATAAAAGTGACTTTCTTCTTACCTCCTCTTATTTATTTATTTATTTATTTACTTATTTATTTATTAGAGTATTTATACCCTGCCCTTCAGCCTTAAAGACTATCAGAGAGGCTAGTGATAGTGATGTGATAGTACTTCCAGTCTTCCAGATGGAGACAGTCATAAAAGCATGGCTTTTGCCAAATGGATTTTTCCAGCAAGACAAAAGGCATGCATTTATGATTGTCTTTTTGAAAAAAGAGGAGGTGTGCTTCAAGCCATTCAAAGGTATGTAGAGATGTAAACAGAAAGCCACTTCTATCTTGCTGCCTCTTGTCTTTCTTTTGTAATGCAATAAGGCTTATAGTTCCATCCAGTGGAATCCTGGGGTTTGTAATTTAGGGAGGAGCATTTAGGACTCGCTGCCAGAGCTAGTGCCTCACCAAACTGCAAACTCCAGGATTCCATATGATGGAGACGTAGTAGCTCACGTGAAATCATAGTACTGTCAACTGTGTAGTGTGAAAAGGCTCCAGGTTACTTGAAGGATCACTTTCTCCCAGACTAACCTGCTGACATTGGCATCAGCCTCGGAGGCCCTGCATTTGTACTTGCCTATATGAGCAATTAGGCTTGCAGGTATGAGGACAGGTGTGTGTGTATATATGTTCCGTCAAGTTGCCAGTCAACTTACTGTGATCCCATTAATTTCCTAGGGTTTTCTTATGCAAGAAATACACAGAGGTGGTTTTTCCAGTTCCTTCTTTGGAAATCTAGTTCTCTTGTGGAACTTTCTTCTTGATGATCTTTGCCATACTCCATCATTATGTTCTTCAGGAAGATCCTAATGACTCACCAATTTACCTCATCCTATAAGTGAGTTAGAGTTTACTGGGCATCAGGGTTGTAGCTATGGAAAGGAGGCAAAGTGAGGAAATAAGAATTCTGCCCCTCCCAATGAAATTCTCCTTCAGTTTCCAAAGTTCTAGCATTGCAATAACCTAAAACTTCACTTGAGCATTTAGAAATACAGTTTAGGTATCCAAAGAAAAAGGGTGGGCAAAGTTACCAAGGGAATATGAACACAGTAAATAAAAGAATTCTAGGTGTGAATGATTTTCAGCATCTCACTCTGCAAATTTGGGGAATGAAGGCAAGTTTCATTTGAGGGTGGAATTTTTATTTTGGGGGCAATGCCTAAAAGGTTTCCACAAAACTTGGTGAAAGGTAACCCTAAAAGGCAGCATATAAATCATTCAGATAAATAGTTTCAATAGGGTGGTGAGGACATCAAGAACAAGGAAGGAAAAAAAGCTACAGTAATTAATATTTCAGTCTCTTTAATGAAACATCCATTTTATTTCCCATTAAGGGCAGTTCAAATCAAAGCCAAATATTTGCATAAAAGGTCAGTTTCTTGCTGCAATTAATATCTAAATTTGAACTAAAACTTATGAAACACAAGGATCTTTTATCACCCATCAGCAAGTAGCAGCATGGTCATCATACCAGCAAAAGAATACACAAATCCCTCTATTCATCATTTTATAACTAAGTGGCCAGCAGAATCCCTTCCATTTGTTGGTTGTGAGTCACTCAATAGTGCGCATACATCCCAGAATGGTGTTTTAGCCATACTGTGCCAAGGCCAGTTACAAACAAGTATTGAAGTCTGTGATTGACATTTTTGCAGGCATTCTGCCAGCATTCATGCTTCATATGTCTCAAAATAACAGAGCACAGAAGCAGGGTTCTTCTTTCAGAATCAGATCCTGCTACTTTTGTTTCAACTGATTTCTTTGTTGCACTCCTCCTCTTTTACAAAGTCCAGGGAAATATGCTTTTCAGTCTTTTGAAAATGTTCATTTCTGTGGTTTAAGTTTTCAAACAATCCCAGTAATTTCCAGTGATATAAACCTTTCAAAAATTGGCAGAAGGAACTGGCAGATTTCATGTGGCAAGGCAATAAACTGAGGATCTGATTCAAACTGCTGCAGGATAACCCACACAGAGAAAGTCTTGGGATGATGGACATGAGGTTATATTTTTCAGCATGCTCTATTGTTTGGTTTAAAAACTGGTTAACATTAGATAATGAAAACCTGTTGCAATTTGAGGGTCAAGACCTGAGGATTGGTTGGAACAGCTATTTGTGATATGGTAAATTTAAGGTGAATATGGATTTCAACAGCTATTTTGTCATGCGGATTCTTCTAAGAATTTGGAACAGATACAAACACAGATGGTGACCCAAAACACCTTTATGGATCTCTATTCAAGAAGCATTCTAAGGAATAGATAAGGAGACACAGAAGAAATGTCTAACTATGACTTTTTAGTCTTAGAAAATGGCAAATACAGATTTAAAACTCAATAAACACTGGCAGTTAATGATCGGAATATACAATATTATAGGCATAGATAATCAGTAGAAATATTTAAAACTGGTAGAAAACTCATTGGCTCTGAGAAGAAAAAAAAGTGAATTTGAGATTAAACTCTGCTCAGACAATGGACACTTGATTGGGAAAATTTACAAAATGTTGCTAAAAATAGAATTAGAAGGAGATTTGGTGAAAGAGTGTATGGTTAAGTGGGCCCAAAATTTTGGGTATAATATACATCTAGAACAGTGGGAAAAGATGTGGGCCAAAGAATGTAAAGAGGTTTGATGTAATGACTGTAAAGAAAATTTTGTCAACATGATGTACAGGTGGTACCTGATACCAGTAATGTTATTTAAAATGTACAATGGACAAATAATGTCTGCTAGATGTGTGAAGCACATGAATGATACTTCTGTCACGTCTGGTGGACATGTAATAAGGCCAAGAAATGTTGCAAACAGACACAATTCTTGAGGGATAAAATATTTACAATTAAACCTAATTTGTACCAGAATTATTTCTATTTGGAATACCAAAGAAACAGGTCAAAGAATTGAATTATAAAGTGTCACACTACAAAATATTGGAAGAATCCAAAGATTCCATTTAAAGATGAATAAATATTAAAGATGATAAATATGGCTGGAATGGATAATCTGTCTATTCTGATAAAAGATATGACACTGGAAAATTTTCTGAAAGATTGGGCACCATTTATTTCATATTTAAAGAGAAAAGAAGGGATAAATATGTTTGTGGATTTGACTTGAGGAGTGAGAGGCTAGTTTTAGATTGTTTGGAGTTGTGACTTTGTATTTGTTTTAATTGTATGGCACTTGTGATTGATTTGTTTAGGCACAAGGTGAGTGCACATATATATGTATATATATTTTATTTTGTCAAAATTATAGACACACAGACAGGCAGACTTTCAGTTTCTATTGTCTGTAAGTGACAGCAAAAACAGGTGGGGCAGGTTAGATGGTTGTTAAGCAACTGTCATATATAGCTGCTAGATGTGGAGTACATTGAGTAAGTGTCATGTAAGTCTTCCTAGACAATGTGGGTTGGGTCCAGACTTAAGTGTGGGCCACAAAGCAGGTGTAAATGGACTTCCCATATCCACCATCTTTCCCATAATGTCAGGGACAATCCATTAATCCTCTGACATCCCACTTTTCTCAGCCACTTTTAAAATGTCCCATTTCTTTATCCTCCTCCTTTTCTTCCACTTTCTCCTCAGCTGAATTTGCTGTAAACTAAGTTCAAAGGGCTAAAGTAATTACTTCTCATCTCCTCTTTCTAAACTGGGCTTGGATAGTGCTCCTAAGTCTGTTAAATTAAGGCTACTGGATACAGCTTTCTGTGAATTGCATTCAAGTTCTTATGTCTCCCCTCTCCCACCTCCAGTATGGTGCACATACATTATCATGGCCTTTTCCACATAATCAATTATTTGGTGAGCCTTTCTCTAGGCAAGTATCACCATTTTTTTCTCGAAGGCTAGGTTTAATGTATATTCCATAGAACTGTTTCATGACAGATTTGCTGGTGTTCCTTAAAGAAGATGCCCATGTAATAACTTGGAAGCAGAGTCTATGAAACATATTTTATTGCACAGTAGTCTTTACAACCAGATTTGACAAGCCAACATCCATCTATTATTAAGTAAGACGAGTGCAAGATTAGATCATTTTTATGTTAAATTATTGCTAGAAGGTAAATGCCCAAATGTCACTCTTGTAGTCACCAAGTTTCTGTCTGAGGCAGCAAAGATTAGAACCCACTATGTATAAAGGGGCAGTTAGTTAGAGATAGCTAGAATTAGGTTTAGCAATTTCCTCGACTCTTGTTTTATTGCGGGGAATTTTATTGTGGGGGTCTATGGACTGTAATAAATCATGACTGGTTGACTGGCCTTCCATCATCATGCTACAGTTTGCTTAAGGAAGGGGCCATTCACACTGCAATATAGACCAAATTTCAAACCGGATTATAAGTGGGTTGTTCCTACTGGTGATGGTTTTTTCACACCCAGATTGAGGTTTTGCACACCTGAACTGGGGCAAATCCCGCTCAGCACAGGTTTTCCAATATCAGTTTTTGTCCAGTTTCTTTTCAGAAAACCCAGTTCTTCCATGGTGCTGACAAACGGGAACTTGTCCTCGGTCATGATCAGATCATTTAGGGGGAGGGATAAAGGTCAGATAGTGAGCAGTAGGTGGAACATGCCTCCACTCTAACCTTTTCACTTTTTTGCTGGCATTTTTTTTTAATTAAGCAAACTGATAGAATATGTGAATGTTTATGCTACATATATTTCCCTTTCACTTGCTCCCACCACTGCAGTCAAAATACAAGTTTCCATACACTTTTTGCTGGGGTGTCGCCAGGGCCAGCTTTTTAAAAAAAATTAATTTGACACATTGATAGAATATGCAAAAGGTGCTGTTAGATTTTTTTAAAAAGGAGGGGGGAAAGCACCCACGCTGTTGATGAATGGCTGCAGCAGATACATGACACTTCACCAGTTATGACAGCAGAAGTGAATATGCAAATCATTTGACTGACAACAAGGAGAGATAAGGAGGCTCCATCTTAAACGCTCCTTTTGAAATGTGAACATCAAGCGGGGTGAATTGGAGGTTTGATCGAGGTTAAAGGAAGTGGGAACTCCACTCTAAACAGATTTGGGCATTGGATTACTGAATCTGCCTGGATCTACCCAGGGCAAAGGCGCTGGTATGAACGGGCATGAAGTTAACCCCTTGCATAGACATACAAGTCTACTTGCTCAGATGCCTTTGGGCCAATTGCCAACATCTTTCTTTATTTAGTTTCAAAGGCTCTACAAGATCTCTCTACATACTGATTCTACATACTAACACGGCTATATTTTTAGAATTCTATCTCATGTGATTGATGTTTGTTCAATGAAGACTAATAGTGTACATTTTCTTGTAATAAAGAAAAGGTTCACATCAACACAATGCTTTATCAGACAACACAATGCCTATTAAATTTATCAGGAAAGAATAACTGTTTGTGTAGTTTGTTTTGGCAGATGAATGGATAGTTGAAGAAATAGCTTGTGACAAATTCAAACACCCCAATTCTAGAGCCCCTTGTAGCTCAATGATACAAAATATCTGTTCCTCCTAAATCTGACTTTATAGCTTAAATCAAGTCCAACTCCAGACAATGTACTACTTGAAACACAATGGCACCTTTCATGGCCTTCCATTCCATGTATCAAAGCTATACAGTCTGATAGTTCAATTGACACTGGTGAATTAGGGTGGTCAGAGTGAAAAATGGAGAGGGCTACTGTACCTTTAATGCTTGTTTAGAAAACAGGGTTTCAGCATGTGATGTTTGTTACCTTGTTGCCTGACAAGAAACACATGCTGAAATCCCCTCTTTAATGTCTCATCTTGATTTTCCAGTATGGCAGCACTACAGTGATTGAATAATGACGTCCATTACATGTGAAAACAACAGGCTAGCAGAGTACACACGGTTCACACTGGTCCAAAACACAATGCAGAAATAACCCAGTTCGATGCTGCTTTAACTGCCCTGGCTCAGTGCTAGGGAACCCTGGGAACTGTAGTTTATTGTGGCATCAGAGTTCTGTGACAGAGAAGACTAAATGTCTCACAAAACTATATTTCCCAGAATTCCTTAGCACTGAGTCAGGACACTTAAAGCAGTCGCAAGTTGGATTATTTCTGCAGTGTGTTTTGGAACAGAGTGAGATGGTGGCTATAGAGACAAAGCTAGTGAGCTCACTAGCTTTGCCTCTGTAGCCACTATCTCATTCTGTCATCCCTGCATTAGAATTCAGACCTTATTAAAATAAGGCCCCATTCATACTAGCCCATTTGCCCTGGTTAGATCCAGACCAGATCGTGCATGCCATTACCAAAACTCTCCGGAAAGAAGTTCATACTACCCTTTGCCTCGATCGATGCTTCCTGGTGCATTTTACCCCACTGAAGTTCATACATGTGAAAGTAACGATTCAAGATGGAACCTCCTAGTTGTTAATCAAATTATGTCATGGTAATGTCTACTGCAGCCATTGGCTGCATGAGTGCTCCATCCGGTGCTTCGTTTTTTTAAAATACTTTTTTACATTTGACAGATTATGTGCATAGGGCTCCTCCTCCTCCATTTTTCTCACCACCAGGAGTGCTTCATCGGGCACTTCTGAATTTTTTAAATTATTTTTACAATTTGACAGCTTATGCACATTCTACATGGGGCTCTTTAAATGGGAGGGGGAACCCCCAATCCATATATGGATAGTTAGCTTCCGTATATGAATGGGGCTCTTTAAACGAAGGGAGAGGGAACCCCAATCCATATATGGAAGCCAACTATCCATATATGGACTGGGGGTTCCCCCTCCCGTTTAAAGACCCCCATGTAGAATGTGCATAAGCTGTCAAACTGTAAAAATAATTTAAAAATTCAGAAGCAAAAACTATTAGACAGCACCAGATTAAAGCCGGTGGTTGAAGGGAGAGGAGTCATGTTCCGCCCCCTGGCTTTTACCCCTCCCCTGAACTTGACCCGATCATGATCAGAGCCAAGTTCACATTCGAGTGAACCGGTTTTTCCAAAAAGAAAAGATAAATACCCCGCTTTCAGAAAACCTGGGTTTAGAGGGATTTGCGCTGCATCGGATGTGCAAGATCTGGATTCCCTAGTGAAAAAATTGGCACCAGTATGAACTTCCTGATTTTAATCTGGGTTACAAACCGGTTTATATGGTAGTCTGAATGGCCCCCACAACTAATTTCTAGAAGAGTTTGCCATATAAGAAATCACACAGAAATCACTTGTAGGCTATCACCTGCACCTGTCAGTGTGGTGTATACACAAAGGTACTATGGAAAAACATTGTGTGATGAACCAAGGTATGGAGGAAAATGAGTGTGGCATTGCATCTGCTGGCCATGCCAACACCCCTTGTGTTCACCAGTCTGTTTAAAAGATCTGATGAACACACAGAGATTAGGACTAGAATTAATCCATGCAATCCTGGTATGTGTACAAACCAGCAAACTATAAATCCCAGGATTCCATTGGATGGAGCCATGGCAGTTAAAACAGTGTCAAACTGGATTATTTCTGCAGTGCAGATGCAGCCCCAGAATTCTCCAGCCAGTGTCTCTACTATTAAATTTAATGGCATTAACCTATTGTAGTTTTAAAAGAAAAGGAGAATAATATTTAAGTTTGAGGGATTTGACTTTGTTGAAGTGTTCCCTGTGAGTCGTTTTGTTAAGAACAGTGACAAATCATTTAAATTAGCAGAGTAAAATGATATCATAGCCTTCAGAACGCTCACATTTTCCTTCATGTTGTTTTTGAACTATGTCACATATGTATTTCCTTTTTTAGAAGAGAGGGAGACCTTGCTCTTTCCCCAGTCACAGTTGACTTTTTGATTTTGTTTTTAATGCATTTTACCAACTACATAGGCATTGTTAAACCTTTGGGTGAAAAATAAAAGACAGCGTGTAGAGCTAGCTAAAGCTTAAGGTTTGATTTCTTTTTTAAAACTAAAAAGCCAGAATTTAAAAGCTACAGAGTCAACGTAGGGGAATATTTTTCTGAAAACCACAGTTGACCTAATGCCTTCAAAGGGGAGGAAAAAGGTCTTTTTTAAAAAATGAAGAAAATAGAGAGTACCAGTGGCTTTTTAGTTGGGATTCATCCGTGACTATGTCAGATAGGGTTTTTATCTCATTAGAGACAAGCTCCATAATTCTAAAGAATTAAATACTTCTTTAAATTAGGTTTAAAAGAAAGATAAGAAATCAGACTATCCCGTCCTTCCTGTTAAAAGCTAAGCTCAGTAAAATGCTGATAATAACACACAGTATTCATAATAAATTTCTACAAGCCCCAGACAGCAAATATGCCTCTTCTAGGGAGATGTACAATTTACACCTACACCGGAATTAGAGGAACATGTATTTTAATGTATGTACACACAAGGTCAGGTATGCTCTCATGTTTAAAAGAGAAATTATCCAGCATTTTTTATTTAAATTTCCAGTTTGACAAAACAGAAATTCCCATATAGAAATCAGAAACAAGTCCTATAATTTATAGATAGATAGATACAATTAGGTACTTTACACAATCAATATAACATGCAAATTAGTTTGCATGTTAATAAATAAATCCTGACCAACCATCCCCAGCCATCTGCATGTACCTTGTCTAGTATTTGAATAAACAGAGCAACCTAGCAAAGGCTTGGTTGCTTTTGGCACTAAAATTAATGGACAACCCCACAAAAACAGGATTATCAGTGTGTGGATCACAAGAGACAGTGGCCTCTGGAGAAGGCCAAATATATGTATTTGATTAACTTGTGGAAATTTATGGATTTTCTTTTGACTTCTGTATCTTGGGATGGAGCTGCTCTTAATCCTCTAGAGTGTATGAAGAACTTGTTCTGAACTAGCACTGTTACTTCAAACCCTTGCTGAGTGATCCCCAGAGTGCTTCGACATTAGAAAGTCAACTAACACTTAGTTCTCTGTGGTCTCAAACTTACATTTAAAGTTTTGATCCGTGGAAACATGGTTTAAGATCAACATCAGTAATGAATCCAATGCACTTTACTTATGTGACACAGGCCTTAGAAGGACAGGTACTGTGAGAGGTATGCAGGGATATCTGCCCCCATCATTGGCAATGATTCAGCCATGATTGTCACCACAGGTTCTGCTGCTCTGGTGTGTTCCACCAGTGCTACCATTAAACATAATGAAGCAATAATACTGAGGGCAGATACTTGAGACAGGTCAGCACTAATATTTAACTGATTTTCCTGAGCCTCTCAGCTATTTCCTTTAGTGTTTCTTGATCCCCTAACATGGTCTGCTGCTCTCTGGTGTAGTCCAAATTGCTCTCTCATTGCCAATGATGAATTAAGGTATCTTTCATGTTATACAGTTATTGCCCTTATATTCCACTATAACTGCCATGGTTACGTCCTAGGCAATCCTGGGATTTGTAGTTTGGAGAGGCACTAGAGCTCTCAGGCTGAGAATTCTAAATGTTTCATAACAGTATAACTCCTTGGATTCCATAGGATGGAGCCATGGCAGTAAAAGTGGAATCTAAGTGTGTAGTGAGAAAGAGGTCTAACAGTCAACTGGCAAACATAATTTTCCATGTATGGATTTCGGAAGAAGTATCATCTTGTCCTTTTACTTATCCTGCCTCTAGATAGGTTAAAAAGTCTCTGGAAGTGTCTTGCTTTGTTCCTGCATATACCGATTTTATTTTGGGGATCCATATGATATTTTCCTCATCCTGACATTTCCTGGGAGATCTCGGCACTAGCAAAGACTTTTTATTTCCACTCCTTAGGTCCAATGGTTTCCAAAATGAAATGTATCAGTTACTTGCTACTCTGTCTCAGATCCAGTAACGAATAAACACAACTACTGCTTCCAGGTAAGAGATTCAACAAAGATCAAATGAGTGAAAGAGGAATATTATCATGAAAACAAAATGATTCTAATGCTTAACTAGTAAATTATTAGTAGCACAAACTCCTGAAGAATAAAAAAGAGCTCAGTGAAAATTGGTGAAAATAAATTTCTGAAATGTTCCATGAGACGAAATATGATATATGATCAGTGGGAGGAGGAAGGACAGAAAGGAGCGAAGGAGGGAAATCCAGCATATTTCAAAATGAAAACCTTTGTAAATGCAGGTACAATCAAACCCAAAAGAACTAGAAACACTCAATACATTGAGGCAGTACATTGATGGACTGGCAGGACACAGGAGCTGATATTTTGTATACTGAAGACTAGGATCAACTGTAGAGCAAACATGTCATATGAGGTGCCTCATGGTATAGTACAATCATTCCAATGGTTACATTGGAGTGGGCAAACACCAGGAGTTGGAGGGTCACATGCTCCCCTGGTGTACAGGTCAAAAATAGTAGGGGGGGGGCATAAACACATTCCTATAGCACCCTTTTCCCAAGACTGAGGATGCTATTGGCCATTTGGAAGCAAACACTACCCCTCTCCATTTTTGTTATGTGTGTGAATACTTGCTGTGTCTGTGGCATGCAGCTTGCAGGTTACACTTTGCCCACCCTTACTGCTTCTGCTTGGTTTTCTGCCTTGCAGCTAATATTTAGTTTGAATTTCAAGAACAGCTGGCCATCTGGCTGAACCTGACATGTTATTTCATGCAAAGACACTGGAACAGGCTAGCATCTTCCATTTCTTCCAGGCCAATGAAGTATGCACCAATGTCTCTACAATGATGCACAGAACTTAATATGTATTAAACCAAGCCAACGTACAAAAAGTTTTTTTTAAAAAAAAGCATACTAAAATTCTCTTCATCTCAACAGAAAGGAAGGGCTGGAGGGTGTAAATGTTCGCATGAAACATGAAATTAATGATGGATCAAGCCAGTCCTCTGAAAGAGAGCCAAAACACACTGTGCAGTTTTGTCTGAATTAGATGTCTTGAAAGCTGTGATGCCATACGTTGCTATCTGAGTTCTGATTCATACACAAGAGGAACTGTGAGAGACCTTGTTTAAAAAAACAAAACAGAAAAACCTGTCAGTATTCAGCATGGCTAATGGTGGTATCTGTCTTTTATAGTGCATGGCAAGCAAAATCTACCTGCTGATGTCCTTGAAACCTTCCTTGGGAAGGAAGCAATGTCACTAAAGTGGAACTGGTATAAATTAATACTGACAGTGCTGGAGGTTTGCCTGAAACATTATTGTGTGCTATAATGTTGGTGTACATACCTTCTTCATACTCCCCTCCTTCAACCTTGCACTCCATCCATCCTCTTGCCTGAATCAGCAGTTTTCCCTGCTTCCATTTTCAGTAGTTGAGAAAAGCATATGTCCTGACACATCCACCTTTTATTTTTCACTGACCTCTCCACCTCACACACAGACTGTGGTAAACTTAAGAGTACCATGAGTGAGTTTTTAAACCCAATGTTATCTTCTGCACTACTCTAGTAACAAGAATCAACTTTAAGAATTTGCTTGATTATATGACTAGTGAGCACATGTGTGATGCACTACACTGCACAACTTAAGTCATTGTCACCAAAATTAAAAATAAAATCTGGTTCTTAAAAATGGATTAATTGTAGTGAAAATGCAATCTCAATGTACATTCCACTCTTTAAAAGTCAGAATTGACATTAGGCTGGTGAATTTAAAAGGACTGTTTTTGTTTCAGCTCAATGGGACATATGCAAATAGGCAATTAGGATACCTCTTGGAGGGCTGAAGCAATGTGGTCAGTGCAGAGAAGGGGCATGTTAAAAGACCATTAATGTATGCCCTGTTGAGTTTCGTGACTGAAGTAATGTGCTGCAAGATAAGAGCTGAGCTGGGACCATTTAGAGAGTCAACCAAGTGATTTCTTAATTGAAAAAAATTAACTTAAAAATCACTTTTATACATGCTACTGTACCCACAAATAGGCAGAGTTTGAAAAAGTTGGTTTTGGGGAATAACATTCCAAGAATCCTCCAGCCATTTTGGCCACTGGCTATTGTAGTCCAAAGAACTTTTCCCAGCTCTGGAAATATAGGTCCCCAGTTACAGTTTTGTTTGAAGATGAGTTTCTTGGGGAAATTTTGGTTCTGAAAGCTTGGCGTAGCCATCAAAGATTCTGTAGAAATCCTTATCTTTTCCCTATGTAGTGGCCCATATCTCCTCCTTATGGTCAATGAAACCCAGTGAGCAGAGTGTGCCAGTTAGCATCACTCAATGCCACATGCAATGAGTGTTTTGCTCCCTTTCAATCACCTGCAAGTTCCCAGATGTTTCTGGATTCCAACGTCCATTCAGATCCTGGAAAACATACTTTTTGACTGCAACTTCCTGAGACCTCAAACTAACATGGGTGGCTATGCTGGTTGGAGGGAACTTCCCAAAATTCTGCTCCCAGACTGTTTTATATAGGTTGTATATTTTTATGTAGCTTGTAAGCCACCCTGAGACCCTATGGGAGGGAGTATAAATTGCTGTAATGATTATAAAAGTGATCATCATAGCTTCTACCTAGTATGGCCAATGGTCAGGGATGGTTGGAGTTAATACCCAACTATCTGAAGATCCACAGGTTCTCAAATGCTTCCTTGACTCTCTGATGCCTGCTTCAGCTGAGCATAAGCTTTATGTGCAGACTGGGGAGTTGCATTTGCTGTTATTTCAGCTGTAAATGAAAATGGGGAAAGCTCATAGTATTCCCAGATGACTTCTCCTGTTAGAGTTCACAAAGTTCTGAGTGCTTTTCAGAAAGATTTTTTTTTATTCATATGGGCCTCTGCCTCCTTGTAAAGGGGATAAGCATACTAGAGTGTTACCGGGAGGTTTTAAGAGTAAACACTCACAGGGAGAAAAAAAAAAGAAAGAAAGAAAAGGATGGATGATACACTTCAACCCCTTTTGCAAGCAGTGAGATGTTTCAGGGGAAAACCAACAGCACTTCATTTCCTGTGGATGATGAGAAAGGACTGAAAGAGCTCAGTGTATCTTTGCAATGTTTGTTCTATTTACAAATAGAAAAGCAAAGCCCATGGGGAGCAAAAAGGATTCCAAAGCTCAGCAGAACATCTCCAGAGAGTGATTTATGCAGCTTTGCCCAAGGTTGCACATCCACTTTCAGCTGATTCTAACAAGCAAATCTCATCTCCCTGTATCTCTGATTTAAACTAGGTATGAGGACACTTGAGATGTATGAAAGCATCTCACATCCTTTAAACTTCAGGTAAACAGCAGTGATGTCAGAGGCGGAACATAAAACTTATTAAATACTGGAAGGAGAAGTTCCTCAAGATAAGAGCTTTTTTGGACTACAATTGCCAGAATTCCCCATCCCCAAATGATACTTAACCATCTAGTACACAAGCTAGCTGGAGATGGTTTTGGGCGTTATAGTCCAAAAAAGTAACTCTCAAGTTCTGCTATACAACTTTTCACACCCTTGGACCAAAAAAAAAAGAAAAGAAAAGAAAAAAAAAGAATTTGGACCTGTCCCATAGGTTTCAGTCTGTTTTTCAAATCAAATCAGCATTATTTATCCAGATGGTTGATCTTCACAGGAAATGGGAAAGCTCACAGTATTCCAAAGTTTACAAATTTGTGAGTTTGTTTGTTCTCCTGGGTCCATCAGCAGCTTTTGATACCAGTGGCAATGTTATCCTTCTGGGTGGTGATTGTGAATTGGAGGGATAGCAGTATTCAAACACAAAGGTGGGAATCTGTAGTGAGTACTAGGACCAGTTTTTGTCTGCAGTTTTTGCTCCATTGCTTATCAAATTTGCAGCTTACAGAGGGTAAGCTGAAGTGTGTCCAGAGGAGGGTGACCAAACTGATGAAAGGTCTGGAAACCATGCCCTGTGAGAAGTGGCTTAGGGAGCTTGAGTATGTTTTGTCTTGGGAAGAGGTGGTTAAGAGAGGATATGATAGCCCTGATATATGAAGGACATGATACTGTATATGAAGGGATGTCATATTGGGAAAGGATCAAAAAAAATTTCTGCTGTTCCAAAGATTAGGACACAGAACAATGGACTGGTAGCCAAGCTGGTCATCCGGAAAAAATCAGCAGTAGCAGAATACATTATAAACCATCTAGGGCATAAAATGCTATTTGAAAACACTGAAATTCTGGTCATGCCAACAATCAGGTCAGAATTCACAGGGAAGTGACTGAAATCCATAAACACCTGGAAAGAAGAAACCCTTAAAGTAAGCAAAGTTTGGCTACAGATTAACATGCACATCCCTTCCTCTCAACCAACAGTATATATACCCCACTTTCTTCCATGCCAGCATTCTCAGAAGATGCCAGCCACAGCTGCTGGTGAAACATCAGGGAAAAACTCGGTCTCATAGCTCCCCAAAAACCACAAAACAACTACATAATTGAATATTAAAGTTAGGATGGTCCATGCCATCATATTTTCTATTTCTGTGTATGGCTGTGAAAGCTGGACAGTGAAGAAAGTTGATAGGAAGAAAATCAACTCATTTGAAATGAGGTGGTGGACAAGAGTTCTATGGATACCGTGGACTGCTAGAAAGACAAATAAATGGATCCTATTGCAAATCAAGCCTGAACTTAGAAGCCAAGATGACTAAACCAAGACTGTCATTCTTTGGCCATGTCACAAGGAGACATGATTCACTAGAAAAGATAATAAAGCTTTATAAGGTCAAGAGAAGTAGGAAAAGAGGAAGACCATTTTACAGATGGTTAGACTAAACAGAGAAGCGATGTCCCTGAGTCTGTAAGATCTGTGTAGGATTGTTGAGGACAGGGTATCTTGAAGGACTCTCATTTATAGTATCACTATAAGTTGAAGTGAACTTGAAAGCATCTAATAACAACAACAATTAATGTTGAACCATGAATAAATGAATGAATGAGTGCTGAATATTGCCATAAGCGTGCCTGCACCTGCTCACAAAGCAGATCTAATTGATTTACACTGCTTGTGCATGTTAACTTCCAAAGAATTCTCATTCAGAATTCATTACTTTAAGTATGGATGTAGCATACTTTCTGCCAGTATTCAACGTAGGTTTGTACTAACACTCCAGTACTGCCCTGCCCCGTTAATTGTTTTTTGACTGTGTGGCTTAAAGTAGTTTTTGACTTATGGCAACCCTAAGGGGACCTTATCACCAGTTTTCTTGATGAGATTTGTTCAGAGAGGGTTTACCGTTATCTTCCTCTGAGGCTGAGAGTGTGTGACTTGCCCAGTGTCAGCCAGTGGGTTTCCATGACTGAGTGGAGGTTAGAAACCTGGTCTCCTGAGTCCACTGGCATCAACATTCCCAGTCTCACACATTTAATTGTTTAAAGTCATAATGCTAAAGTGTTAGAATGCTATACCACTTTAGCACTGTAACTGTAAAAACAAGTGGGGTATGGGGAGAAACATTTAGTCTGGTAATCAGAAATGTAATGACAAAGTCACACTTTCAACACCTCATCAGTGGGACCGCCCAAAAATATAGCAGGATGAACCAAGGCAACAGATGCAGGCTAGTGACATTTACCTTGGCCCGTACTGGAAATTCACAAGACATCAAAAACAACACCCTGCTGTGGTTTGTAAAAGTTATGGCTATTTCTGGAAATTTATGACAAAAAGACCGAGGCAAGTGGAATCTCATGTGCATATCAGAAAACACCCAATATGTACAGCTACAGTTCCTGTAAAAATCCAAAGCTTTTGGATATTCTGTAGGAACCCTAAAATAGGACAAATATGCTTGCTTGAAAGATTTGTGGAGGAGGAGACCGTGACTGACACTTATATAGGTAAAGGAGATCATGATTTATTATCAAGGAAAAATATGACCCTATCATAATATGACAATTCACTGCATCTGAGGATTGATTAGGAAGCACATTTCATCACTGATAATGGATTCATCCCCTCCTCATTATAACCAGTGCTTAATTTCAGCAAAAGCTCCATCATCTTCACCTTGGAATCCATTCTCACTGTCAGGGTGCCTGTGAGAAGCACATTCCAAGAAGAAATTGAGGGTATTTGGCACATCTTAGAGCTCTACCTAATATTCCAATAATCTTTTATTTTTATTAATACTTAAAATAATATCCATTGCTTTGATTGTACTTAGTGTATAGCACAGCTATAATTAATAGTTGGCACAAGGAGCTAGAGGTAAAGACTTTCGCTTGCAATACGGTGGTGAAGAGTTTAAACTTTGTTGGTTTGGAGTACAGCAGGATTAATGGCAAGTGTGACTACCTGGCATCTGGTTTGTGCTGCCTTACATTTAGACTGGAAAGGACAATCTGAGAAGAATAATTAGAGGCCTAGTTTGTTTGTTTTTTAACCTGTCATGAAAATATACTGAAGCGACAAGAAGATGGAAGCTGAAAATGAGCTTTTATGGTTAGCTACAAGTAATTAAAACTCAAGCGAGTGGAGAAACTGGAAATATGACAGTCCATGTCACCAGGAATGGTAAGAGCTTATAAAAGACAACATCGATATGATCCTTGGAACTGTTTGTCTCATGATCATGAACTGCCCTAAGATGACCTTGCATTGTAAAGGTATCAGCAACCAACTGAAAACTGCAGAAACACTGAAGCAAGATGTGCTTTTATATAATTCTTCCAGAATGGAACCATGTCAGATCAGACTGTAAGTGTGAATATTCCCCTGTGTGAAGTATTCGCCACATTTAGAACACTTGTGCATCAGGGTGAAAGGATTTTGCTATGCTTTCCACTTGAATCCTAGCTTTCAAGATCTTGGGAGTCTTGTTTATGTACAGGGACATTTATACGAATGATTTCTTGCATGGAGGCTGAAGTAAAACATTCAAAGACCTATATCATATGCTGTTGTGACTGATTTGAACTCTACAAGACCAGGCTGTGTACCACTCATATCAACATTCCTGGATAAATGTACACTTATTCCAGGATGTGGGAAAAGTTCATACATTTGTATTTTGTATTTTTATTTTTTTACAAACTGTATGTAAGAATAGTGAAAATAAACTTTTCATGGCAAGTCAAGGGCAAACTTTATGTTTCCTTACAGGAAATATTTACATAGTCTTACAAAAAAAAAATCGAGGCTGAATTTCTAGTACAATATAGTGAGAGGGCATTTAAAATTTGTGGTGTCAACTTATTCTGGTTCTCAGCAGTAAAGAGTAATAAATACAGTATGAAGATTCTTAACCTTTTTAAGTAAATGAAGTTAATATTTGTGTAACTAGAAGTAGAACAGCTTCATGGCTGTCATTGCATTTTTTGTCTGCAAATAACAACATGCACATCTGCTAAGTGTTGTGTACATTGGTTCTAGAGATCCTCTTTGATGTTCAGTGACCTAGGAATGAATGAGAGGCAGAGGGATTATGACTGTGTAATTGAGGACAACAGGAAGCGTTGATACTGAAAACAATGAGTCATAAGTAGTTCTGGTCACTTCCTAAAACCAACAAGTGATTTAATTATTGCAGCTGAACCTTTTAGCTATTCTTCCCTGCACACATACACACACACAAACTGAATTTCTATGAATATCTGACAGATCATTTTCTTAGAAGTACCAAAACATCATGCAGAGTATTAATGGGATTGCAACAGATTGATTTTATTAATAATTCTTTTCTAGAATGTTCATATTGCAATCCTATGAGCTTGGGGAGGGATGGTATTTAATATGTAGCAGGATATTGTGGGCTTTGCATTCTGTGGGAAAAGATGGGGGTTTCTTTTGGTTGACAGTGAAGCTCACTGTTAGATGGACTTCAAAACTGGGCAATGGAAACAATGGAAGATGTTTTAGGGTAGACCAAAAGCTAATCAAGGAGAACTTGCATCTGCTGAATCCCAAACTCTCCTTTTCCCTAGGCAAACCTTGGAATGGTAAGTATTATTATGAGGAATCCAGCAGACATCCTGGTTTTGTCCTCACAAACCAAATTACAAACATTTATTTATTTATTTACTTAGAGTACGTATACCTCGCTCTTCAGCCACAAAGGCTTTCAGAGCACCTTACAATTATTATTATTTTCAGGCTTACAATCTAAAAAGACACAACACAAAAGGAGAAGGGAACAGGTCCAGCAGTTCTTCTCCCCCTCTGAGGCCTGGACCAAGGCAGATGAAATGGAGGGAGGGCTCTGCTTCTTAATCTAGGCCAGGCCCGATGGAGCTGGGTCTGCATCTCTCCCTTCATGGCCAGATAGCATCAGATGGACTGGGGGGAGGGCTCTGCATGTAAGTTTAAATTGTGCCATTGCACAACATTTGTTTACTCAGGAGCTGGGGAAGACATAACTACACCTCCGGGACCATTGTGTGTGCAGAGGCAGCAGTGCAGCCATTGCATGTAGAATGAGGACAGAAGAGAGTCCTAAACCAAGTTTCAATAGGAGAGTCAAAGAAAACTGAAATATGAAATGGTATATAAAACCCTCAGGGTGATGACACCTTAGAGAGAAAAAACAATCCCATCTTCTCTGCAGAAGTGACCTGAAGAGGCAAACCAACAAATAATAATAATAATAATAATTTATTTATATTCTGCCTCTCCAGATGGATCAAGGCAGCTTAATACATAGTAAAAGATAAGATTTTGCTATATTGTAAATGTTGATAAAGGCTGGAGACATAAGAGATTATGTTATAATAGACCTTTGTTATGTGCTGATATACTGATACACTGAAATGTATGTAACAAGACTATAGTAGACCTCCATATGTATCTAACAAGACTATAGTAGACCTCCATATGTATCTAACAAGATATTATACCTCCATATGGAGAATCAGCATTTAGCTCTATGCAGTTGAATAAATATATGGATTTTCACTGATAAAAATAAATACTGACATAGCTGCTAAAACTCTCTTTGGAGCAATTGGAACTTGGAACAATTACTAAGGAAGGTCAAAGATGAAAGTGCAAAAGCAGGCTTAATGCTGAACATAAAGAAAACAAAAATAATGGCCGAAGAAGAAATATATAAATTCTACCTAGACAACGAGGAAATCAAAACAGTACAAGAGTTCCCATACCTAGGATCAAACATCGATCAGAATGGAGAATGGAGAAACATCGATCAGCAATCAAGAAATCAGAAGAAGACTAGGATTGGGAATGGCAGCTATGAAAAACTAGAAAAGATCCTAAAGAATAAAGATATACAAATGAACACTAAAGTTAGAATTGTCCAAGACATCATATTCCCCACCACCTTTGCGTTTTGTGGATGCAAAAGTCAGACAGTGAAAGAAGCAGATAAGAAGAATATCAACTCATTTGGGATGTGATGCTAGAAAAGAGTGCTGAGGATACTGTGGGCAGCCAAAAAGACAAACAAATTGGTCCTTGAACAGATCAAGGAAGCCAAGATGATTAAATTGAGGCTGTCATACTTAGGCAACATCATGAGAAGGCATGACTCATTAGAAAAGACAATAAAGTTAGGAAAGGTGGAAGGAAGGAGAAAGACAACCAGAGCAGTGGAGGATAGAGGATCATGGGGATGTCTCATCCACAGGGTCACCAAAGTCAGTGTCAAGTTTAGGGCAGTTAGCAAACATGTTGACCTGCCTACCCAGATTGCCATTTGCAGCTGTGGAAGCTTGGGCACGATGGCCCCATTAGAAGGACCTCTGGGTAAATACAAACCAACAGGTTCAATGCTGAACCAATGATCTTATCAATTAAGAGCAGTAGGGGCACTGCACCTCTTACACTATGCTAATTCTTGATTGGCATAATGATTGCATATTTTTTGATACAATTCAAATTCTCAAAGAAAATTCTCAAAGGAAAAAATGGATAGAACAGAAAGAAGTGGTTCTTTCTGAGAAAAGTATATACAGTACAACCTCCATATGCATGGATTCAGTATTCATGGTTTCACTTACCAATGTCTGGAGAGAGAACAAAATGTCTTCCCTAGGCAGTTCTCAGTCCTCCAGTGTGATTCTATGGTCAAGTTTTGGCCCAAGCATACCATAGAACCACACTGGTAGACCTAGAAACATTTAGAGAAGTGGTCTCTCCAGTGTGATTCTAGAATCTATGGTATGCTTGGGCTGGAAGTCATTCATCTCATTGAAAATAATAGGGTTCCCTATTATCCTGCAGTTTCAGGTATCTGCAAGGGTTCTTGGAACATAATCCCCGCAGTTATGGGAGTTACACTGTACAACTAATTTTGAGCATCTTCTCTACCTCTTCAGTATTTCAGTTCAATGATTGTTTCAATATCTCCTTTCCATCTTCCTTTCTCTTGCATATAGATGAATATCTAGGTATTAACTTGGATATTAATTTAATTTAAGGCACCATAGCTGAAACATTAATAATATGTTCTATTTCAAAGATTAAATGAAAATATAATTAATATTTATCAGAGGTATTCATATCTAGTTTCTTTTTTAAAAAAATTTTTCTTTGAAATTTACTTGAGATTTTCTTTATAACTAATATTAATCATATTTGAGATTTTTTTTCTGTCTTGCCAACCTATTTACTTTTTATTTCATAGATATGAAATAAGATATGAAACCTTCCCAAAGGAGCATCCAAATCACAAATACATATATACTCACAATACAAAGCCAATAGAGATCTAATCAATACAGTATAATAAAATAGTAAATATAATTTAAACATTATTTATTTATTTCATTTCCATCTTAACTTTTTTTCCCCAAATGGGACTGAAGGTGACTCACAACTTGAAGTAAAACAAAGTACGTGAATAAACCCTAATAATAAAACTTTTAAAGTAAATAAACTACCATATTAAAACAGCAATACAGGTTGAGTTTTCCTTACTTAGAATGCTTGGGACCAGAAATGTTTTGGATGATGGATTTCCTGATATTTTTGAATACCTGTATTTGCATATATGCATATAATGAGGTATCTTGGAGATGGGACACAAGAGTAAACACAAAATTCAGTTACCAGTATGTTTTATATACACCTTATACACATAGTCTGAAGTTAATTTTATGCAATATTTTAATAATTTTGTGAATGAAACAATGAATATATTGAACCATCAGAAAGCAAAGGTGTCACTATTTCAGCTACCCATAAAAAAAAAGCTTTGGTTTTTAGAATATTTTGGATTTTGGAATTCCGGATAAAGGAGGCTCAACCTGTACTTTAGAACAATATAAAATTATTTAAAAACTTGACAAAAATAACAGAAGTACAGCATACTGCACTAAAGACCATTCTGCAGAGCCTCTTAGTTGCCAAATGTCTGTTCAACTAAAAAGATTTTGACCTGACATCAAGGAGGGTAGGAGGGAACTTGTTAGTTTCCTATGTCAAGATATTCCATAATCTGGGATCAGCCATTGAGAAGACTCTTTCCCATTTAACTGAGAAGGTAAAAGTCTGGGATCTTAAAAAGTTGGCAGGGTCACATAGGGAAACAGAGAGTCTTTTAGATAAAATTGATATACAATACTAATAACCACTAAGCAATAGTGATAATCACGGACAGCATTCAGTTCAGTAAAACCAGTGAAATCAAGCATATTTTCATAACTTTACTAGGACTGTATGTATAGCAAATGTCAGTTTCTCTTCCCATAGAGAAAGTGTCTTTAGCTACTGATTCTCTCTCGTTACTTCTTTTCTTCTTTAAAAATGTCAAAGCAGCACTTTGGAGAGGAAATAAAGAAAGGAAAAATCAGTAATGTAAACCTGCCCTCATGGGAAGAGAACCCATAGGGGAAATTTAGAGAAGGTGGTAAATGGACAAATTACAATTTATTTATCACTAAATCCCCAGCCTATATCTGGAAGAAATAAAATGGGTTTCACTTGCACAATAGGCTCCACTTTTAATCAGTATAATTCTTGAATCAAACTTGCATGTTGTAGACATTATGGGAGAAACTGGAAAAGTCTTCCAAGGACCACTTCTGCATAGTTGGGGTTAACTGGAAACTCTGCTTAACTCCCCTTCCAGCTAATCACAGAAAGGCTATGCCTCAGCTGCACTAACGGTGCATCTACACTGTAGAAATAATACAGTTTGACACCACTTTAAGTACCATGGTTCTATCCTGCAGACACCTGGGAGTTGTAGTTTTTATGAGGTGCCAGCACTCTGGCAGATAAGGCTAAATGCTTGTAAAACTAAAAATTTCAGGATTCCATAGGATGAAGCTACAGCACATAAAGTGGTGTCAAACTGCATTATTTTTACAGTATACTGTAGAAGTACCCAGTGATGTCACTAGAGTTGGCGTTACCTGGGGTGGTAATTTCTGGCGTCACCCACTTTCATTGACCTCCTCCCATCGCACACCGTACAGAATCCTTAGTAATGTTGTTTTTTTTTTTTGTTTTGTTTTTTTGCATTGATGTTACTGGTAAATCTAAATTCCTGTATATCACAGAATGTGATGGCAATAGTTGTGACATAAATAACTGGCAAAATTAAAATTACGCCTTTAAATTACAATACCATATGCACATATGGTTAAAGTGAAAATGTAGCGAGATGTGATGTTTTTAAAGTTTTTTTAAAAAAAATAAAAAAATAAAAATTTAAATTTAATAATTTATTTAAAAAAAACCTGAGGTCTTCTTTTTTCCCTCTCGCTGAGTTTCACCCCACTCATACCATCTCTTCTGCTGAGCTCCAGTGTTTTAAAGGGATCCTGGCAAATGCCACAGTCTGTTCCTTCCAAAAGACAGATGTATGGGGAGCAGTGGTGTCACACACACACACACACACACACACCACTTCGGGTCTCACCTGGTGCAGCCCACACTCCCCGCACCCTCATATTGCCCCCCCCCCATACACCCTATGAGTACTTTTCTAGACATATCTACACAAAACTAAGCTGAATTCTATGGGGCTTATTCCAAGTAAATGGATATAGGATAGCGGGCTAAACGTTTCCTGCTGTAATGAACAAAAGGCTTCATTTCATATAGATCTTCATCTACCATTTTCAGTCTAATATATAAGGAAATCTTCAAGACTTTAAAGAGATTAACACTGAAAGAACATGCCTGTAGGTCAGTGTAAGAACAGAACCGCTGACCTCTAAGATCAGACGCCATATACAGTAGCCCATCAAATTGGAATATAAATCCTATTACAGAACTTTTCACATTAGTATGTATAACATTGTGAGTAGCCTAGCGAGAAAGCAGATGGCTCTTCAGGATATCTAACATTTTCAAAGGCAGTGTAACCTACATTCCTTAGAACAGAATATTCTGTTTATGGCAATGTCTTGTTGCACAAGATATTTTCAGGTTCTCTGGGAAAAAAACCCCAGCAAAATAGCTCTCAGAATGCAATCATTCTTTTTTTAAAAAGGCAAGCATTTTTCAGGAAGATGTGAGAAGCATGTTAAAGCCTCATTTATGATACATGCTGAATGGTACTTGTTGATGCATGCTACAGTCAAGGGAAAGTTTGTAATTTTTTGTGTTATCAAGCAAAAATGAAATGAGAGAATTCTCAACAGTACAACTTCAGATAGCAGGTAGAAGGATCATATATATCAATGTTCCACCACCCTAAAAAGCTTTCTCCCTATTACACCATGGATAGGGACACCAAAGAATTCTCCTAGGATGAACTCACACTGCATAATTATTATTAAACTATGAATCCTAGATTCCACAGAATGGAGCCATGGCAGTTAAAGTGGCATCAAACTGTTATAAAGGTGCAGTGTGGATGTACCATTTGACATACTAATTCTGTGACATTCATAATATGTTGTGTTGTGCCTGTACTATAATATGCATTCAAATTGATATATTAGAGATACTGAAGGGCTCAAAATGCATTCCTGAAAAAAAGCACATGCCGGCCCAGGAGACAAAAGACCAAGAGAATACGACAATATTTTTAAAATTCATTAAAATATTTCTATCTCATACCATATCTAGAGATCTCAGGGTGTGTACTGACAATAAAAGCAAATTTAAAAACTAATTTCTCTTGAGTTTCCCAACAGCACTGTTTAAATACTTGAAGGGATGTCACATTGAGGAGGGAGCAAGCTTGTTTTCTGCTGCTCCAGAGACTAGGACGCGGAACAATGGATACAAATTGCAGGAAAAGAGATTCCACCTCAACATTAGGAAGAACTTCCTGACAGTAAGGGCTGTTCGACAGTGGAACATACTCCCTCGGAGTGTGGTGGAGTCACCTTCCTTGGAGGTTTTTAAGCAAAGGCTGGATGGCCATCTGTCGGGGATGCTTTGATTGGGAGTTCCTGCATGGCAGGGGGTTGGACTGGATGGCCCTTGTGGTCTCTTCCAACTCTATGATTCTATGATTCCATCCCATTTCTGTACTGAGCGGTGGGAAATGTGGTCCTCCCCCCTTGCATGTAAACGTCCTTTCACACTACACAGTTGTAGTGCTATGACTCCACTTTAACTGACATAGCTGCATAGTGTGGAATCCTAAGATTGCATTTTAGGGAGGGGCATTTAGAATTACACTAAATAGTTCCTAATACTTCACCAAATCACAAACACCAGGATTACATAGAATGTTGTTGTGGTAGTTAAAGTGGTATCATAGTACTACAACTGTGTAGTGTGAAGATCCTCTACATTTCTTGAATACTGGAGCATAAATTTCCAAAGTAATAAATCAATGGATAATTCCTCAACTGAAATGTGGATTAGTACAATCCATAATCCTGCCACTTCAGGATTTATCGAGAAAAGAAAAATGTTCCTGGGAGTATCAAGACTTACCTGTTCTTTTTTATTTTATCTGCATATTTATGGTTCCCCCCCCCCCCCCCATCTGAACTCTTTCTTCAAATATCCCAGATTTCCCTCATTCTCCCATCCCTTGGGCTTATATGCCACATCCAGACTCAGGCAACATTTCAGACACTGACTTTTGTGAAGTTCCATTAAACACTAGCTGACCATTAGGACCATTTTCTTTTATTGCTGGTATTCCTCTTTCCCTCACTTGATCTCTGTTGAATCTGGGTCCTGGAAACAATTGCTAAGCTTCTTCACAGTAACCATCTTGGCTAGTATAACACAAACAAACAGCAATGGAGAGGTACATTTCATTTCAGGAAACAGTTGGTAAGTTTAAACTGACCTGGGGAGTGGAAATGAAAAATCTTTGGTAATGCCGGGAGTTCCCTGGGAATATTTCCGGATGGGCAAAACATCATGTAGGTCT
The DNA here is from genome assembly GCA_034509955.1 of Urosaurus nigricauda. Classification (NCBI taxonomy): domain Eukaryota; kingdom Metazoa; phylum Chordata; class Lepidosauria; order Squamata; family Phrynosomatidae; genus Urosaurus; species Urosaurus nigricauda. Next base: position 87,850,165 of record JAOEGL010000006.1, read on the forward strand.
CCAAAATAAAATCTTTTTGTACTGGAGTAAAACATGGGGTTTTCAGAGGATTTTTTTCTTGTTTAGAGAGGCTCTCAGTTTTTACAGTGTTTATATCAGTCCATAAATGTGCTGGTACCTATTACTTCAATGCAACCCACAACTTGAACACAGAAGCCCAGGCTTACTTTTGTTCTAGGCAATGAATGATGGAAAAGATAAAATACATAATGCATCTCAAAAATCCAGAGGTAAGGATATTCCAGAATAGTATATGATAGGACAAAATTATAGTACCATAATGTAAAAGTATTACAGTACTATAACTTTTTTCCTATCATATACTACTCTGGAATATCCTTACCTCTGGATTTTTGAGATTTTGAGATTTTTGAGGGACTATTTGGATAGCAGAACTATTGTGAGTCATTGATGGGTTTTGTGTGATAGTGTCCATAGTCATGATTGTGACACTACTGCCACGATCACAACACTCTCCAACCTACTTTACTGGGCTTCAGATGCACAGGAAGAGGATCCATTCTGCTGGCAATTGGAGCATGGGTGAATGATGTTTCCATCAGGTTTGGGACTGCTGGGCCAGGAGAGGTTACTCAGAGCCTTCTTGTACAAGAAAACAAAGCATAAATAGAGGTGAAGAGTAATAGATGAAGAAATGCTGATGGCACTTCACATGGGCACAATGTAACAATGTTTTATTATCATAATTAAAAAGAAAATATACCTTGGTTTGCCTTTTCAATGACCAGTTCTTCAACAGAAGCATCGTTGGCATGACTGAATGTCCCACCATCCAGTTGTGGCTGGGCTTATCGGGTGTCCATTGGAGTTCTAGCCCACAAATATTTTTTTCCTGTTAAGGGTGAAATGCCTCTCTCGGGAATAAAGGGCCTTAACAGTTTTAGCACCTTCGTTTGTGGCATACCTTCTCCTCATTTTGGTGTTAATTTAAAATCTGGCTTTTCAGTGAAGCCTTTACTCTAAGGACTCTAATGATTTTATCCTACGTGTACATTTACATGGTTTTAAAGTACCTTTGAGACTAGGGTCCAAAACACACTGCCAAAAAAAAAAAAAAAAAAAAAAAAAAAGCAGTTTGAGACCACTTTAATTGCCCTGGCTCCATGTGAGAAATTCCTTGGAATTGTAGTTTATTGTGGCACCAGAGCTCCCTGACACAGAGAAGGCTAAATTCCACACAAAACCCCAGTTCCCAGAATTACCTAGCATTGAGCCAGGGCAGGTGAAGTGGTCTGAAACTAGATTATTTCACAGCTATGGTTTTAAAGTGTTTTGAATTATTATATAGATTAATATATTTTCAGATAGTAAACTGTCTTTTATTGTTTTCATGCTTAAAAAAATGTAAATGGATCTTGCTCTGGTTACCCTGCAATCCTTTGATATAGGACAAGATATACATATTTAAATAAATACTGCTGCATCCAGTTTTCCTTTGGAAAAGCTTGAGCAATAATAGAATGGCTCTTACATACATAGACACATATTTAATATATGGAAGCCTCTTTTAATTAAAGCACATTACGAAACCACCCATATTGTGAATATGATGTTATGGTCACATGCAGGGATATGATAGATATGCACTGGGGAAAGCATTTGGACCAGGACAGGACCCTCTGATGTAGCCATTCCCACAACTCTTCCCATAAACCTTCACTGAATATCTATCTACTGAGGATGTTGTTACAGTAGATTTCCTGCATTGTGTGATTGTACGATTCAACATGTGTAGCCTCAGGGTGTGTCCACACTGCGGAAATAAAAGCAGTGTGACACCACTTTAAATGCTATGACTCTGTCCTACAGAATCCTGGGATCGGTAGTTTGGTGAGACATGAGACTTCTCTGATAGACCAGGCTGAATACCACAGAGGATGCACCTTGTTTGGGCTGGTAAGGGAGAAGAAATGAGACTGTGCTCCCAAATGGAGTGTACCTGGAGAAATATCTTCCTCCCCAAAATTGTCTCGCCCATCCATCCATCCCCAGCAGTAAGGAGTAGCAGCAACATGCCCTCCCAGAGCTTAGAGACTTCGATTTTGGATAGGACAAGAGAATAGCCCCTGTGATCCAAGAGACATACGTGAGCATAAGCCACACTTCCACATGCATAAGCCACTAACAGAATTCTGCCCAAGGCATTCTAAGCAACAACAGTGATTCAACAGCTTCTCAGATTATTTACTACATAGCAGTACATTGTTTCTATAGGCACCTTTTCACCTTCTTGTTTATATAACTGTACCAGTTAGTGATGTAAATTTTTGTGGATTTCAAAAGTTTTTCCCCCCTCCATGGGCAAGATGATGATGATGATGATGATGATGATGATATATATATATATATATATATATACACACACACACACACTATATATATATATATATTTCTCACCCCTTGGGACTTCCTTGCAACAAAAGAAAATGCATAAAAAATTATGTGCAAATAAATACTTGGTTTTGGACAAAAATGTTTCTTCACAGAAAAGTTATTTTGCACAGTTCATATTTTTCTTTATATGTTCTGTGCAAAATCAGAACTCAAGAGTTTGTTTTGTGTGTGCGTCTGTGTGTGTCTGTGTACTGCTGTTGTTTTTGCACAAACATTTTTTTTCTTTAATAAGACCCAGAAAGTATCATGCCAGTTGAACATTTTTTCTACAGGGTATCTTGATGTGTTATCAAAGACGAGGGGGGGGGGGAATTGTCAGTATTCTTTAAACCCTTAATGCTAAAACACTTCCTTTTGCAATTAAAAAAAAGCATCATTCCTTCTTAATTTCCAAAATAGATTTGTACATAGTAGTTCTAGTAAATATTACTAGTATCTCATAGATTCCATACTTCTTGAGCTTGCAAATCATTAGTTAATTGATTCACCAAACTTTTTACTCATTGGGAATTTTTTTTTTCACCCTAGAAAAAAACAAGTTGAATGACATTCTATATTGGTGCTTTTATTCTGTTTTTTTAGCAGAGGAATTATAAACAACTCTTTTTAATGCTTTTACTGACTAGTTGCAGATTACTACATCTCTTTTATATTCTATATTTGAACAATGCTTCCTTCTCCCTCACAACAATGTTTCTTTCTGCTTCCTTCATTTTGCAAAGGAGCATTGTAAAAACATAAAAGAAAGAACGAGTAGTAGGAATCTGCAAGCAGTCAGCAAAGCATAAAAACAGTTGATCATTGTTATTTTTTATTGTTATTGATCTTTATTCTGAGTTTGGCAGTATAATTATAAGCATTTCTTTCGTTCATTCCTTTAGGAACTTGTTTCCCACATCCAACCCCACAACTCTGTGTGAGTGTTTGTGTGTGTGTGTAAGAGAGAGAGAGAGTGAGCGAGAGAGAAACTGTCTTACTTTGTCTATTTGGATGTATTCTGAACATCCAAAAATTCATTAAGGCTGCTGCCTTATATGTACTTACATAGGAAAAAATTTCATTGAACAAAACAAGATTAATTTCTGGATAAATGTGCAGGACTACATTGAAAAGGTACAGGTAATAAGATTTATTTCTGAACAAATGTGCAAGGCTACATTGTATTTTATCCACTTGCCTCTGAGTAAATCCCACAGAATACATGGATTTTATGCTTAGTAGACTGTACTGTAACTTCTAATAAAGTTTTTGTGCAGATTTCCTCCCTTTTCAATTACCCTTGCTTTGTAAGTTCCTGCCTCTGGGAAATGGGTTCAGTATGAACACAAGTCTTTTTTTTCCACTGAATACTGTATATGCTATTGATTAAATTGCTAGGTGTTGACAGAACAACAAATGTCTCCTAGGGTGCCTCTACACTGTAGAATTAATGCAGTTCAACACCACATGTACCACTAAGTGCTGTAGCTCAATCCTATGAGATACTGGGATTTGTAATTTTACAGGTTCTTTAGCCTTTTCTGCCAAACAGTGTTGGTGCCTCACAAAACTGCAAATCCCAGGATTCTGTAGGATGGAGCCATGGCGACAAAAATGGTGTAAAATTACATTATTTCTACAGTGTAGATACACCCCCAATTTATAAATCACCCAGGTGTCCCCCAACTCTCTTTTACTCTGTTCTTACTGCCTTCCCCAAACTCTGGTTTCTCAATAGTTTTTTCTCTTCACACACAGCCTCATTCTGCATTTCCCTTTTCTCACCCTCGGCCACCCACGTATCAGGCATTTAAAAATTCTGTCCTTCCCTTTTCAAGAATTATCGGCTCTGTGGAAAGAAGCAAAATGTGAAATTGCCTCAGAGTTCTGTAAAGAAATAAATCTCTTAGGCTAGCCTCCAGCCTCCAGCCTCAAGGGTAGATTAGGAATAGAATAATGCCTAAATATGGTTCTATGGGCCACCGGCATATGTTAATTAACTAAAATGAATTAATCAATTTTAAAAACCCCAAAATATATTTTGATGCGCATTCCCACAGTTCCCTGAGTATCAAAGTCGCGTTTCAGTTAGCTAGGCTTCCCCACCTTGACCCTATGCTAGAGAGAGACAGAGGCTGGCACACAGTTAATGACTTATGTCAATGTTAAGTGCTGTTTCCACACAAGTAAGTCCTTTTTTTGATGGGGTATCTGTCCTATCCTTATGCTGCACTAGCAGGCAAGGTACCAGGAGTTCAGAAGTCAAAGGATCAAGTGGAATCCAATGTCAATCAGTCCAAAGGTCAGGAGCTGTAAATCCTATGCACAGTTCACCATAGCAGAAAGCAAGGTCAAGAAACAGTCCAGGGTTGTAAATTGTAGAGTCAGATCACACTGTAAACACAGGATTCAGAAAGAAATTCAGTTGTTTTCAACAACCAAAAGGTGAAAATCCCATGCTTTATAAAGCATGTTGACTCAGCCCCACACGCCTTGCAGCCCGTATTTAAGAAAAGCATTTCCCTGCTGTGTCCATGTAGCCCCTCACTTCGTCTGCAGGGGAGGAACTTATTCTGTTCTAGATGCTGAAGTCTTCTCTTTTCTTGGGATGATATCTCACCTATGTCTTCCTCCTATGGATCACTCAAGTGGCTGTCAGATTAAACTGGAGGAGGGCCCAACTGTGGTAAGTCAGCTTCATCTGCAGAGTCCAAACCTTCAGGGGAGGGACTGATGGGTGGATCTGCTCCATCCTCAGAAGCTGAACTCTCAAGGAAGGGTGGGTATGACAGTACAGAGGATTATTCTCATGGCCTTGCACTCTGTCCAAAAGCCTCTCAAACCTGGCAGCTGTCAGGCCCTAGGGGAGGCAATTCAAATCATGAAAATCTGGATGGTTGGACTCCTTGGGAAAGGAAAAGGCAGCCAAAAGAACACTCTCATTTCTGTTCCTTCCTCTTCTTTCCCACTGCTAAACCACAGTAACAGGCTTTGGCGCAGCTTTTGGCCTCTTAGGAAACATGCATCATTTAAACAGCATACCTCCAAAGTGACCTGAAGCAGCTTTCTTTTGGCCTGTCTGTTCGGGCTCTTAATTCAATTGCTATAATCTGAGGTCAATCTGCAAAAATAGTTTATGCTCATTTAACTCAGCAGTGGAGAGGTGGAGTGAAATCTTACCCTTCACAGACACCCAGGCAAAAGCAAACTGCTGCAGTCTCTCCTAGCTTGTGTCCTTTCCCCCCTCATTAATAACTTTTGCCATCTTAACCATACTCTGATGTTGCTTGGTCACGTGTCCCAGTTTTTCATCTGTGAAATGTTGAAGGGTATGCATAAATTGGTCTGTGAGCAACAGAGTAATGGAAAGGGACGGCAAGGACAGCTAGCGTCACAACCACACTAGCTAGTAACTGCATCATGGACACCAATAAACTTATTTCTGAGGGCTAACAGTGGCTTCATGTGGGTGGTTGGGAGATTTTCTTTGGGACACGAGGATGAAGGTGTCAACATTTTCCTTCCATGTGCTTCAGTCTCAATCCTGGTCACTACTTTGTGTGCCTGCTGTTTAATGTTAAGAGGGGTGGAAGAGACAGTGCCTGCAGTGACAATGTATAGTTTATTGCTGAACAAATATTTATATTTACTGTTTGCAGTGGGCATTAATATAGGAGAACCTGGTTGCAGCTAGTGGCTTCCCTGTCAGTAGCGTAGTAAATCCACTCTGGGGTTTTACCCAGACTAAAATTAGATAGTTCATTTAAAGGACAGAACAAAATAAACAGATTGATCACTGACTTAGAAGCCAGTAGACATCACTGAGAGACCACCACCAACTTACTTTTTGCCCTCTATAAGCAGCAAAATCATGGGTGTGCAATGTTGATTCTATCATTAGACAAAGTCAGGCACCTGATGTGGCAGATGCCCAGGAGGGTAGTGGTGGCAACCTCCTCTTGTTGCTTCTTCCTGCCTATTTTCATCTGAGGAGAGAGGGACCTATGCTAAACTTCCAGTCATGGCAGTCTAAATCCTAAACAGACTTCTCTGCTGTTCAGTCATCTGCTGTGGTGGAGGATGCTGTCCCATCAGCAGTGCTGAAGTAAGATCCATGTGCCAGTCTGGTCAGTTTTTGGACATGGTGTAGTGGTTTGAGCATTGGACTATGACTGGGGATCAGAGTTCAATTCCCACCTCAGCCATGAAACCCACTGCGTGACCTTGGGCATGTCACATTCTCTCAGCCTCAGGGGACGACAATGGCAAACCTCCTCTGAACAAATCTTGCCAAGAAAACCCCATGATAAGTGTGCCTCAGGAGGGTCACCATAAGTTGGAGGCATACAACAACAACAGCAATGGAAAAGCAGCTCCTTATTGTCTATCTGCTTAGGTAGCAAAATATTTTGTAGTTCCTTATAGCCAGAAGCTTTGAGTTAGGCTGGCCTGAGATAAATAAGGCTGGCTACTATAGTTAAATCAAAAACAGGGTGAAGTAAATGCATTATTTAAAAGGCTCCACACATTCTGTGCACAGGTAGTTCAACCTCTTCCCAGTTAGACCAACTGCAAATTTATTCCTGCTCTGGGACGGGAAAGTAGAGAGATGTTGCTAGAGGGGCAGCCCTTAATGTCCATCCCCACAGCTATAGGCTTTTTCTCCTATTTTTTTAAGAAGTGTAATACCTCACTGAACTGAACTTCAGCTTAACCACAAAGCAGACTCCTCTTTACTCTTGCCTGACAGGTTTCTGCCTTGCTCTATTTCTGCAGTTACCTGCAGCATGCCCTGTAACACACACACACACACAGAGCCAAATGGCTTAGGAGTTGGATTTGGGTAGTACTCTTTCTGTAAGGCTGCCACAGTTGACAAGGGACTGCCATCCATCATTCCCACAAAGGATTTAGAATGCCAGGCAGATAGGCATGATGAAGAAAATGTATTATTACAGTCATCCGTATAATCTTTGTGAACACAGAGGGGCAATAGGACTAAAATCCATCATGATGATTGCCTTCCCTAGTAGCTATGAGTGCTCAGCAGTTCTGAAAAATCTGAACTGCTGCTTCCCTTGGTTTATTCCCTTGTCTGGTAGGCATGCCACTCAAGGAGCTATTTCTTTTACCCTTAAAAGAAATCACTCCCATCCTCCCAATTAGTAAAAGGTTGCTAAGCCTTAATCTGTTTGGAAAGGTGCTTTTACATGTTCTGTCAATTTGATTACTAAATTCCAAAACAATCCTTTTAAAAAACCCCATAAAACCCACATACCTTATATCATAACAGAACCCATGACAACATTGTACTATTTACTGTCTTTCCAACATGTTTTGTGGTTCTGAAATTTCTGACATTGTGCAAAAACGCTTGCTGCCTTTTATTAGCTGTGCTAAAGTTGTTTTAATTTTCCGCTGGCAACTGCAGGAGTTCCATCAGACTGCACACCTGAGTAGAATCCAGAACAGAATACACTCCTGTGCAGGAGCTCAAAGGTTTAACACATTCACAGATGGAGAAGGAAAACCCATGGCTGCCCAGCACATGACACAAAAATGATATTCACCTCACATCAAGAACACACTCCGCAGTCAAGGAGAGATTGTATTTCATGCAAGGCAAATACAACTATAGAGGCACATTTATTATTCCTGGTGCTTGTTTGTGGCCAAAACTGTCCAATTAGATTATTCCAAACAAGAGGCATGTCTTCACAATTTTCCAGTTTAGCTCTGGCTGTATGAAATCACATGTCAATAGAGGAAACTACCACACACCAATAAAGCAATTTTTGGCAGAGCATCTCACTCCCCAGTGATTTATTTACCCTAACCTAAAGGTCGATATTTTTGTTTTAATGCAGCATGCATGTAGCTTGGGCTCATTAAAACATTCAATTTGTTATTCTACCCATCAATTCACCTTGAATTAGCGCTTTACAAAAACACCACGAGGCAGTACCAGCAATAATAAACACCAAGCTCATTTTCCTTTTTAAATTTTCTGGCTGAACCCAGCAGGAAGAACTTCCTAGGTTGCATTGCTGTCTGTCCTTCAGCTGTTCAGAGTAGGGCTATCCCACCCATCCTCAGCCTCCCCCCTCCCCAAAATGGAGATGTCAGACTTCTCAGCCTTTATCAATCATTCCTACCTTGCCGGGTTTCAATTGATTTTGAATATATAAGCTTCCCAGACATTTTATAAACTGCTGAGCTTTGAAGGTGTTTTTGTTTTTTGAGACTGGCCTACTAGGGTTGTCTGTCCCTACAGAATGCAGATTGTAATAGAGCTAATTGTTATCTTTGGACAAAACAGTCACAAGAGGTTCCTTTTTGAGAACATTCATTTTTTTAATTGTAAAACTTATTTGATAAAACAAAGTGCAAAGTCATTGCATACACTCATTTCATTCCAAGTTTCTATTATCATTCATAGTTCCTCCCCCCTTCCCTCCACTATGGTTTATTTTCTCCACCAACATTTTTCTTCTATTCTGTACAGCATTGCTTTTTTATTCCTCTTTTCCAACAATGAATTTTCCATTTCCCTACCTCGCTTTTCTTTAATCTCTATTATTGTTTTCAGAACCAGTGAAATTCATCTCTATACTGTACTTCTCTTAATTTCTTCCTATATTATCCCATGTTTCCTTTTCTATATTTATTTAGATATTTAACCTCTGTTTATAATGATTCCACAGTCGGGTATTGCATTTTCCCTTAATTAGTTTCTACCTAGACCTATCACTTGATATTCACCATATCACTTTAACATTCCAACATACTCAAATGGTTTTTACAGTATTCAATAAAAGGTTCCCATCCCAGATCTTCTTCCTTAATCTCCTCCTCCCTTAATAGTTTTGCTAAATTGTCCATTTCCACCACCTGTAAGGTCTTAATAAGCCAGTCTTCAACATCCAGAGGGTTGTTCCCTTTCCAGTTTCTTGCAATTGTTAGCCTTGCAGTAGTTATTAAATATAGAATATATTTTAGACATTCCCTTGCTTCTCTTTCTTCTATCATATTCAGTAGACATAACTCCGGCTTCAATTCTATTTTAATTTTAAATATTTCCTGTATTGTTTTATGCACTTCTTAACTTTTGGGCATGTCCACCACATATGATAGAATGTTCTGGGTACCTCCTTACACCTCCAACACAGATTCCCTTTTCCTCTGTATATTTTTGTAAGCCTTGTGGGAGTAATATACCACCTATATATCATTTTATATAGATTTTCCTTAAGATCATTACACAATGTGAAACTCAGATCTTTATCCCAGGCTCTCTCCCACTTACTTAATGCTATATTATGTTTCAAATTCTTTGCCCATTCTTTTGAGAACATTCAGCAATTTTGAGTTTTCTATAAAAGTTAATACCAAAATGCTTCTACTTCAACTTGCCGGCATAAACAGCCATTGCCAATTCTAACTAGATTTAGGGCCCAACCAAACCTGCAGATGCTTATCTTATACAGCAAAGGTCCACCTCTGATCACACACAGGGATGAATAAGCTTCCCCTCAGTGTAAAACCTGTTTTCATGGACAACATGCAACCTATGGAACACCCATGATCCCTTGGTACAAGGTGAGTAATAACTGGCTTTATATTTTGCAAAAAAATTTAAGTCTCTGAAGCCTGAATATTGCAGCAATAAGTATCTAAATTACTGCACTATACTCTTATAGCACTGCTATTCCACTTTAACTCTGGCTGCCTCCTGTTGCACGGATTTGCAGTTAAGGGAGCGGCATTTAGAATTCTCAGCCAGAGACCTCTTAGGCCTCACTGAACTACAAACCCCAGAATGCAACAGGAGGCAGCCAGGCTCAGAGCATAAAAGAGTGCAGAGCGACAATGTTGTACGTCCATGTAAAATAAAAAGTTGGATGTTTGTGGGTCAAACAGCATAATGTTGAGAGCATAATGTTGAGAGCATTATGCTCTCAACAGCATAATGTTGAGAGCATAATGTTGGCCACATATTGCAGATAACAATATGTATATGTATTATGTATGCCACATAAATAAGGTACCTGGGTAGCTCCAGGTATAACACCATCGAACACAAAACAAGGTGTGATAAGGAAAAATGAGTCCGACAGAGAAAGTGTAATCAAACTACCTGCATATAATGAAATCAAAATGATTGGTACAAAAGCTCTTTGTTGTTGTGTGCCTCCAAGTCATTTCTCTCTTATAACAACCCTAAGGTGGGCCAGTGCGGTGTAGTGGTTTAACTGCTGGATCACAACTCTGGAGACCAGGGCTTGATTCCCAGCTTGGCCGTGAAACCCACTGCGTGACCTTGGACAAGTCACATGCTCTCAGCCTCAGGGGAAGGCAATGGCAAACCTTCTCTGAACAATTTTGCCAAGAAAACCCCATGATAGGTTGCCATAAATTGGAAATGAATTGAAGACACACAACACACATACAAAGTGAATCTGCCATGGGATTTTCCCGGAACTGAGAGTGTGTGACTTGCCCAAGGTCAACCTGTGGGTTTCCATGCCCAAGCAGGAAATCGAGCCCTATCTCCAGAGTTGTAATCCTACATTCACACCACTACACTACACTACACTGGCTCCCATATTGTGCTGGCACTCACAAACACTCTACTAACATCTAATGTTTGATGTGCTCATCTGTAAACAGGCCAATGCAATCTGATGGCAGGCAGCCAGACACAATGGATAGTGACATTTGCATGTGATTAGTTACTGAGTGGCCTCAGCTAAAGGACCAGTAAAATCTTATTTCTGATTCGATGGTAAAATTTGTCTTTGATTACATAGACATAGGTTGAAGATAGCTCTTGAGAGAATGCTGAGAAACAGGCTGTTTACAACAATCTCTAATAAAGATGGACATTGCTGTCTTTCACAGCTCACCTCCTATGCTGATAATATAGCTCCTGGCTGTGAAACACCCATAAAATGCTCATAAGAGAGAGGAAGAGAGAATCTCTTGTCTCTGGAAGACTATATTTCTTATCTAGATTGATAAATGATTGACAGACAGACAGATGTGCTTAACAAATAAAACTTTATATATATATATATAGAGAGAGAGAGAGAGAGAGAGAGAGAGAGAGAGAGAAGAGCAAAACATTTCAACTTTTGTTTTCTTCAGCTGACAGAGATGAAACTGAGATGTGTAGCAGTTTAAAATACTGTACAGTATTATGTTACCTGCTTTCTTAGTGGAGGATGGTATTATCCTCTAAGTTGAAGAGGTGCGATATTTGTGATTTTAGTCTATAAATCCAATAATTCTCCTCTTTGTCCCAAATGTCTAAAGGATATGGTACCTCAGTGCCAAATAAGGACAAACTGGAGAGGCTGTGATGTTACAAGTTGAAATACCTGGCCATTAGTTGGTTTAGCTTCCTAGTTTTATATAAAAACCAGTATTATGGTTTCTGAAGTATGTATGCAAGTCTATGCTAGTTTTGGCCACATATTGCAGATAACAATATGTATATGTATTATATATGCCACATAAATAAGGTAGAAGGATTGCTGGTGTGTTTTCTGGACAATCTTTACATGCAATCTCCTCAGATTTGGTGACTGGTAGAAAGCTATAACTGGAGGCTTGCTTATGGTTCTAGCTAGATGTTCCAAACTTGTTAGCAATTGGATGGAAATCTATCACAAATGGAGTATGTTGTTTGTTGTTACTTGACACATGTCTTTTGTGGAGAAGATTTTATCTCCATATGATTATTGCTTTCCTGAAGTTGTCATCAATTATTTGAAAAGGCTATCCTCTCTGAATCAGATGCTGAGTTTGTTGGTCCTTTTACAGTAGTTTTCTTCAGTGTTGCAGGTGTGTCAGATTCTGAGAGCCAAGCTGTAGATAATAATAATAATAATAATAATAATAATAATAATAAAATATTTATTTATAACCCGCCCCTCTGAGCGAGCAATCGGGGCAGGGTACAGCAAATTTATATTTATATTAATGTCCTTGGGTGACAGGATCTTATGAACAAGTTTATATCTGTCAATACAAGACTGTTATCTTCCACGGACAACTATATGTTTGACACAGAAAAAAATATAAAATGCTAAAATCCTTACAAGAGTGAGGCTGTCTCATAGTGATGTGTGCAAAGATAACAATTGGATGCAACCTGTGTGGTGTCTTACAAGCAGTATTAATGATAAGTTATCTGTCTAGGTGATGAAAAGTCTACCTTCTTCCCTAAGAGTAGCACACATATGTATGCACCTGCTCATCTGCCTCTCCATTCGTCCCTCCATTCGTCCCTCAGTAATAGCAGTACCTTGATCGCTACAGGCTGGATACATATTATAAGGCAGTAAATCTATGGTGGGAGAGAAACAAACAAAAATATGGTGAAAGGAAGGAATAGGAGTGAGAGGAAGAGACAGAATGGAAAGGATGGAGTGTGTGTGTGTGAATATGTGATACTACATTTAAGAAAGATGATGATAACTTTACCCTTCCTCAGTTATTTTCTCTTTTAAAATAATCATCACCTCACACATGCACATCATTTCACTCCCTTCTCCAATTTTTGAGAGAGACAAATAGACAGAAACCATGTAAGGTGGTATTATGAGGTCTGGAAAACCATGTAGGATGGTGTGCATAGGTTTTCTGTCCTGTTCTAACTCTAGAGATTATCATATATAGACATGATAAGGATGGGATCACTCCCCCATCTTTCTCATGACCATGACAGCAATTGTGCGAAAGCGTTTCATAACATAGTGCTGATCCTGTTATAATCCTGTTATTGAAGTGGCATTAACACAAACTCCAGTTAATGCAAAATGCCAGGCAATGACACCTCAGTGGCAGGACAATGGACGGGACAATGTCAGGATCAGCGCAATGTCACTTGAAAGGCTTTCATGCAATAGCTGTCACTCATGCTTTCTGGATGGGATAATGTCCAGATAAGCACGATGTCATCTGAAAGTCCTTCCCATGGGAAGAATGGGACAGGAATGGGACAATGACATCCCGTCCCCCGTGTGATCATCTCCAATGTGTTTTCTCTCATACTTTTAAGTTGCTTTCTATGAAACACCTCTCTTGCAAGGAAAAAATCAGCCTCCTCTGTTTCATTTTACTTTTCAGTTCAGCAGCCTTGCTTCCTTTTTTCCTGTTGCCCCATCATCCCAAAACAAACACCGATGCCTGACTGGAATACTTAAGATAGTGATGCTTTTCATCCCCATTAGTAAGGCTGTGTACTGAAACAAAACAAACTATCAGAGGACTCTTTCATACGAGGCTAAATTGGAAGTATAATTTAAGGTCAATTCGAATGCAATCATGGGTTTTACGTTATTGCGAATTAACTCTTCGCACGCAAATTCGGGCAAGAGGGAAGCCAATTCGAATGCAATCATGGGTTTTACGTTATTGCGAATTTAAGCTTCGCATGCAAATTCGGGCAGGAGGGGGTTATTTTCGGGTAATGGGAAGTAATTCCGAACGGAGCAGGGGTTCATGTAAATTCGCTAAACAAGCGAATTTACATGAATCCGCATTGGCTCCATTCGAAGTTGGGAGAAATTCCTCCCGTTTGAAAGAATAGAGAGCCTTCCTGTGACTGGAACTGCAAACAAACAAACAAACAAACTCACAAACAGGGAAAGAGAAATTCTGCAGTTTCTCTTTCCAAAGCCGAGCAAAGAATGTGGGGGATCAATTATGCAAATATTATGCATGATTAGATGGCCTAATAAAATTACTCAGGTCTGATTCAGGAGTCGCAGCACAGGAAGCCGCAATATACTGAGTCAGATAATTGATCTGTACCTAGTCCAATATTGTCTACTCAGAAAAAAAATATTATGCTGGGTGTTTTCACTATCCCTGCTATTCAAACTGGAGTTGCTAAAAGGTTACTTTGAACTTTCTGAATGTGAAACATGGAAAGCTTGTAAAAAAAATATTATTTTGAACTGTAGCTTCTAGAATCCCACAGCAAACATGGTTTAGATTTGGGTCTGTCTAAACCAGGACTGAATCCAAATTGCAGAATTGGGTCTCAAACTCAATTGAGGGGCTCTTGCCCAGCATTAGTAACATTACAACAAAGCAGAACTTGTAAAATCTGCTTTTGGGACATTGCCTAGAATCCAAACAGCTAGCATAGCTACTGGCAACGGCTTCTGGGGGGATTATGGGAAATTTAGGTCAAACAAGTAACTTCCCTGGCAATAAAAAACATCTCTTTTATCCCTGAACTGTAGCCTCTCCCTAGAACTCCCTAGAATTTATAATTATCAAAACTGTTAAGAAAAGTACTTGAGAAAAGTTACTTTTTGGAATGCAGTTCTTAGAATCCATCACAGTTAGTGCCCACGCTGTCTCTCAGAGTTTAGGTGCACTCATTTCATTGCAAAACAGAGCTGGAATACTTGGCAGTGTTCAACATGTGCTATTTTACATTTTTTATGCTTTCTGTCCAGTCCATGTTCAGTTATTTAAACTTAGGCTGCATCCGCACTGTAGAAATAACCCAGTTCGACACCGCTTTAACTGCCATGGCTCAGTGCAGAGGTCTCAGACAGAGAAAGCTCAATGTCTCACAAAACTACAATTCCCAGAATTCCATAGCATTGAGCCCTGGCCTTTAAAGTGGTGTCAACCTGGAATATTTCACCTTTAGTGCAGAAAGAGCAAGTCATCTAGTCAACAGTTCTTCCCCAATTTATCGGGGTGTACTACATTTCTACTTAAATTACACTAAGTTTCACATCAACATCTTCTTTTTTGAGATGATACATTTCCTCCTTTTTGGTAAAGTGTGACTAGTCACACTACTTGACAGGTTGTCAAGTCAACAAAGAAAGATTTCCCCTGTGATACTGAGAGTTACTCCAGGTACCTGTGGCTTCTCCCAGCTCTTCTCTTTTGTTAGTCCCATTCTGTTATCTCCTTTGTGAACAACACTCTGGGTTTGCTGCCTGCACAGAAAGCTGAAGAGTTAGGACAGATGAAAGGACCAGAAAAAGGAAGAGGAAAAGAGGCTAGGCTATGCCACTGTCTAATTTAGAATCATGTTTTAAACATGCTGGAGATTTCTGGATTGCAACCTAGCAATTCTGCTAGTCAGAAAGTAGAAAGGGAGGTTTTCTGAAAAGGGGAACAAAGCAACTTATCATCTATAGAAAATGTAAGAGGAAAGAGTAACAAAGGCCTGATCTAGATGGGCACTAAGAGGCGCCTGGGCGGCGCCATTAGGGTTCATGAGTGCGCAGTGTTCACATGCTCTCGAACCCTAGCACGTAATGACGCTTGCGTCATCACATCAAAGCTTTTAAATGGCATTCGTATGCACACCGAAGCAACTGTGCAGCTTCTAGATGGAGCTGCGCAGTTGCAGCAGCGGAAAGGCACTGAATGGTGCCTTTTATTTTTGCCACATCTGTGGTGCAAAAAAGGAGCACAGTTTGCCCGCTCCTTTTTTGCTGCACAGCTTCAACGCTGTATGTAGCTGCTGCGGTGAAGCTCTACAGCAAAAAAAAAAAAAAAAGGAGGTTACAGGCTGCCCCTTTTGGGCGGTCTGGAAAGCCCCAAAGACACTTCCCAATCTTGTTGTTGTTGTGTGCCATCAAGTCATTTCCAGCTTACGGTGACCCTAAGCCAAACCTATCAAAGGGTTTTCTTGGCAAGTTTGACATTGCCATCCTCTCAGGCTGAGAAAATGTGACTTACTCAAGGTCACTCAGTGGGTTTACATAGCCAAGCCAGGATTCAAATCCTGGTCTCCAGAGTCATAGTCCAGTGCTCAAACCACTAAGCCATGCTGGCTTACTACGAAAGGTTTATAATGTCAGATAGAAGTTCCTGCTATTTTTATAATTCATAAGGTCTAAAAGCTAACCTCCAAATATTATCCATTCTCAGAAAAAAAATTGAGTTGAAGAGTTAATAGGAAACTAAATACTGTGATAGTTATACACTCACTAAGGTCCAAGCCAAACGATCATGTGATAAAAGCTGTTTGTTAAACTGCATTCATTAACACAATTTTTCTTTCCCCAGTTGCCTGCTTCACTGTTGTTGTTGTGGGCTTCAAGTCATTTCCAATTTATACTGACCCTTAGGTGAAGCTATCACAAGGTTTTCTTGGAAAAATTTGTTCAGAGGAGGTTTGCCATTGCCTTCCCCTGAGGCTGAGAGTGTGTGACTTGCCCAAGGTCACTCAGTGGGTTTCCATCACCAAGCGGAAATTTGAACCCTGGTCTCCAGAGTTATAGGCCAGTGCTCAAATGGCTACACCAGACTAGCTTCATACCCAAACCGCTACACCACACCTGCTTCATACACAAACATTCTATTCTTCTCCTTCCTTTGGGGGCAGGATTTTAACATACAATGGATGTCTTATGCCAGTTGATGTTTCCTAATTTAACACTGTTCTTGGCTTAGAGGCACCTTTGACAAAATAGCAAGTTCTCACAAGGCCTGACTTCTATTAAAATAACACAATACTAATACAGTACTGTATCTACATGGGCATGCCTGCAGCTTCTAGCCCACTGTTTTATGCACGAAGAGTTATTGCTCATTGTCCTTTATCTTTTTCTTCCTTCAATATCCTAGAAACATGTTCTGGGAGGAGTAACAGCAGCAGCGGCATAAATGCTATTTATAGAAACAATACTCAATATGCATCACTCATACAGCAGAGCAATAAATGGTATTAAATAGATAATTATTTTTATCTCTCTATGAAAGCCATAACATGCTGCCTGTTGCCAAAACAATATTGGTGTTATAGGTGGCAGGCCACATTCCTTCATATGTGGTTCTTTCTGAAACAGTAAATGGACAAACAGCTTCCCGAAACCCTTCTCTCGCATGCTAGGTTTTCTGGCATTAGAACGCATTCAGAAGATACACTCATTCTGAATGCTAAATATTAATGAACTCTGTTAATGTGGCACATTTCAAATATGAATGTTGAAAATTAATGTTGCACTGAGTCAGTGCTCTCCAATTATTTCCGGAAATGCATAGCTAAATATTCCCCCAGGCTTAGCTCCCAATGCTACTCTCAATACTGAAGGACTTTCCAAAGGAATCTTTTATCCTATCATCACCAGAGCCAGCATCATATAGTGATTTGAGTGTTGAACTGTGACTCTGGAGACCATGAAATCCACTGGGTGACCTTGGGAAAGTCACATGCTCTCAGCCTCTGGAAAGGCAATGACAAACCTCCTCTGAACAAATCTTGCCAAGAAAATCCTGTGAGAAGGTTGACATAAGTCAGAGATGACTTGAAGGCTCACAGCTCACACACAAAACTCTTGTGTAAATGCTTAGGGAATTCTACATCTCCAAGTCTTCTTTCTGAGCACATTTCGAAATTTGGGCCCAAGTCCCCAAGGATATAGGTCATAGTCAAAGCTGTTTTGCCTTATGTTGGGTCTGTTCAGATCTCAAACAAATTCAGGCACAAAGGTGTGTTTTGCATAAAATATAGTTTGCCTAGATGCAAATTTGAGAATAGTTCCTCTCAACAGAAATACAATTCATATCACCAGAGTAGGAAAGACTATGATCAGGTGAGCTGTGTTGCATTTGATCCATCTGTGTTGTCCAGATAAGTGTCAATGAGCAAATACAGGCCCTTTACTGTCCCTTCAGTTTTTAATCTTTAAATTCAACTTGGCAGCTCTTCAACTAGATGACTGATAGCCTCTAGTTCCTAGTTCTATCCAACTAGGATACATGGCCACCTTATTTAATATAAAGTGCTTTCCTTTAGCTGTCAGGTAACAATCACATTCTAATAGGGTTCCTAAATGTCCCTTTTTTATAAGGGATGTTCATGATTTGAGATCTGGAAAGCTTGTCACTTACAGTAAGGTGTCCCTTACTGTGTGAGGTCCTCTATTTGAGAGGGTGGAAGCTTTTGCTTTTATATAGACTGAACACAACATCCAACCCCCCCCCCCCAAACCTGTATGCTTGGGTGCAGTAAGACAGTAATGTGTCATGTAATTTATGAATGTATATGTGTTTGTTTATTGTTTTATCTTCAGTTTGTTCCTGACAATCAAACCTTGGCCTGCAAGATAGGGTTATCATAGGGTTTTCTTAGCAAGTTTCTTCAGGTGGGGTTTGCCATTACCATCCTCTGATGCTGAGAAAGTGTGACTTGCCCAAGGTCACCCAGTTGGTTTTCATGGTCCAGTGGGGATTTGAATTGTTATAGGCCAATGCTAAAACCACTACACCTTGCTGGCTCCTAATAATGCAATATGCTAATTTTACAGGAAAATTCATGGCTGTGTTAACCGAAATAATTAATTTCTCTTGGCATTTTGGTGGAGCATGTACTAGTTAATAGCTACTTTCTGATTTTCAACCCAGTCATGAATTTTAACTGTCCTTTATTGCTTTTTGGAAAACCTGGCAACACTACCAGGTCTTGCAGGCCAAGGTTTGATTGTTTAGAAGTACGCTAAAACTATCATTGCACAAAAGGACTCGCTTCTTCTTTTTCAGGTTAGGATTGAACATATTCACCTTACCCAGGCTCAAAATTCCTCCATGGAAGGCAAACTATACAGCAACAATATCTGTGGATGGAGCCAAACCTCTTGCTATCCTGCATATTTTGCACACACTACTAAATAGCCATCACATGATGACAACACAGTAATTATTTTGTTTTTCCTAATCCAAAGCAATGATGTGGAGAGACAAAAGCATGAGACAGTTAACCATCTCTAGCAGCTGACTAGTGCTTGCTGAATTTTATACTAGACATGAGAGATGAGGCAGCTTTCGAAAGGTGCACTCCTTTGTTATTGCTCTTACACATTTAATTTGCCTTTCTCTCTTTTGCACTGCATTTGTTTTTAACCTGTAGCTCCACATTAAGAGTACAATTATTGTCATACTGTGCTTTGTTTTGACCAAATAGGTACCTCCAACTGGTCACACCCTGCAGTCCAATTGAACAAGGACTAACTCTCTGATGTGTATATTGTATTGTTTCATGTGCCTTAATTCCCCAGGAGAGAGGAATAGAAGTTCAAGGAGAAACCTTTTACAGGCTAATTTTCCTTGACAGAAAAGACCACTGGAGGCCTATGGTATTTATATACAGTAGTTATATATCAAACAAGATGAGCATGCAGATACAAAATCTGACAAATTTGAACTTTAATTTCCAAAATACTCTGGCAGCCATGGCCAGCAGAGAATTACTAGCTGGAGAATTTTGAGAGTTGTAATCATTAGTACACTGGCTTAAAAACTAAATGGTCCAAGTTCAGACCATTTATAGTTTTTAAGCACACTCTAAAGGCACCAAATCCTATTTGATCTTGGAAGCTAAGCAGTGTAAGTTCTGGGTAGTACTTGGATGGGTGACCACCAAGGAATACCAGGTGCTGTAGGCTATACTTCATAGGAAGGATCTGGCAAAACCACCTCTGGCTATTCTTTGGCTAAGGCCTGAAATAGAAAAGGCTAAAAAACCCACAGAGGGACTGTGCCAACACAAGTTGTGCTGGGGCAGCAGCGACTGCACGGGCCCGGCCCAGATCCAAGAAACCACCATGGTTTTCAACTGAGCCAGCAAGTTTTCTTTACCACTCCTTTTTGGCCAGGTTCTTTTCCAATGATGCAGGTCCAATGTGGTTTCCTGCCATGTTCAGGGTGTGTGCCATCTAAATGTTATGCCCCAAACATGGTGGGAAGCTGCGTCATTTGGCCACTCTGTTTTGGGCAATAGAAAACCCTGTGTAATTCGTGGGAGTCACCATAAATCAATAGGTGATTTGAAGGCACATATACCCAAACACAGTAAGGTAGGTACATTATGTATTGGCATGCTGTCCATGTGCTAATTGTTCATAGGCTGCCTCATGGCCCCCACTGTTATAGTTTTAGTTCCAAAATTCAATGATATTTGAAAGCAAAGTTGTCCCTTATAAAAGGATTATAAAGGGACGATGAATATGTGCAAGAAATCTATGCCACACATCTTTGATTTTTTTTAAAAAAGAGACCTGCTAGTAACATTTATCATTCAACAAAACTCTATGCAATCAGTAGAGATAGTTGCCATTGTGAGCAAGACTGTCATATTTTACAAGCACAGGTACAGAAACTTTTGTGCAAGAGCAGCATTTACTGTCTGCAGATTTCTTAAGAAACTAGAATCCCATCCAAGGACTCTTTCATACGAGGCTAAATTGGAAGTATAATTTAAGGTCAATTCGAATGCAATCATGGGTTTTATGTTATTGCAAATTAACTCTTCGCACGCAAATTCGGGCAAGAGGGAAGCCAATTCGAATGCAATCATGGGTTTTACCTTATTGCGAATTAAAGCTTCGCATGCAAATTCAGGCAGGAGGGGGTTATTTTCGGGTAATGGGAAGTAATTCCGAACGGAGCAGGGGTTCATGTAAATTCGCTAAACAAGCGAATTTACATAAATCCGCATTGGCTCCATTCGGAGTTGGGAGAAATTCCTCCCCGTTTGAAAGAGTCCCAAGAATCTAGTCCTAGGTATCATTGTCCATTTTACCTCCTTCTCTTTCAGTCTTGTGCATCTTCATCTACATCTATTATAGCTGGAGATCTGTCATCTTTTAGTTGTGTCTTTCTCCGCAGTCCCATTATGTCACATGAGTCGCCCATTCTTTTCCCAGTGTATTAATCTCCCCTCTTCATATCTGAAAAGAAAGTTTGCTATTACTCACCATGTTCACTGCTGAAGGAAATGAACAACTGGAGTTTTTAATCTGCCCAAGAAAACTCTTTTTGATCTAGTTGAGAATGGAGTATTATCTTGCGAGGGTAACACATAACTCATAGGCCAGAACTGTCCTACCTAGAGCTCCTTTCTTCTTCTGTTCTTCTCACACCTTCCTTTCTGTCATGACCTTACCCTTCCTTCTGGAGCTTTATGCTGGTTTAAAGTAGGGATGGAAATAATATTTTAAAACAATTGAACTCCAGAAGAAGAGAATGTTTGCTGTTTAGGACTTATTTTGCACAAGAAAGCACACAGGTTTTTGCAAACCATCTTTGCAAAACTACTTTTTTTCTGTACAGAAGTCTTATTTTCAGTGCTACAAGCAAGCTACCTACTCAGAAAATGTGCAAAAAAGAACACATGTGGACTTTTTGCAGAAAAAAAAACCAAAATAGTGGTTTTCAAGGACTTTCTCACAGCATGGGGTAAATGGCTAAATTATTCATTCTTGCCCACAAGAACGAAGTTTCTGATTTACATCCCTAATTTAGAGCTCCTGGACAGAAATCCAAATTACTTGCAATTTTCTGAAGTGGATTAATTCAACACCTATTCCACCACATTCTTTGTTCCATATGGTGCTGCAAAGTGCTTGGTAACCTTTGGGACTCTTAGTCATAGACTAAAAGTGCACAGCGATGATGGGTTGCTATTGGCTTGCAATCCATTGCGAACGTTCTTCTTCCAAAAAATCAGCATGATAACTTTTGTGGTCCATGAGGGGAGCAAGATGGAAAGGATGGATGGAAAAGGATGGAAATGGATGGAGATGTATGTGTGGAAAAGAGTGTAGCAGGTGGTGATGAGAGTGGACAGATGATGTGTATTGAGGATTGGATTTCTATGGATAGTTGGATGAAGGTGAAGAAGATATTCACGTGGCTGTGGCCCTGTTTTTTTGTTTGTTTGTTTGTTTGTTTGTTTTTTGTTTTTTGGCTGTGACACCACTCACCAGTGATGTATTCAAGTTTTTTAATCCATGTCTTGAGTTAAGTCTCAAATTTCTACCCTCAATCCTCAAGTCGAATCTCAAGTCCTAGCAAGATACTTTCAAATCAACTCTCAAGTTGAATCGCAAGTCTGGGAGCCAACTTTAACTGAAAAAAAGGAGGCAGAGAATATTTCTTGGAGGGGAACAGCAAACCTTAGACAGTGGGTTGAGACAGGGGTTGAGGTCTGTTTGGTAGCCTGTCCCCCGCTGTATATCGGATAAATCTTCTGAAGCTTTGCAAAGACTTTAGAAGGAATTCCCCACCTCAAGCCTGTTGCCTAATGCATTTGCTGTTCCTTCTGAGAAACGTGCCTGCTCCTCAAAGTGAATGATGCAACAAGAAAGTTGCTTAAAATATGTAAGTTGTAAGACGAGTTGGGTCAAGAGGGACATATACCCCTTGGGGTGAAATAGTTTCTGATTCCCATGTTATAAGGATAATGAACCAATGATACAAATAATGAAGGTCTTTGTCTAGTAGTATATAAATAGCAATAACAGTCTGTGAGAAATATAAGAATACTGTTTTGCAACCCATAAAACAGAGCCAAGGTTTCCTGGAACCCTAGGATTTCATGAGTGGTCACTAGAATTTCCATGAGAGATCGTGACAGGGAAAGAATAAACTTTTTCAGACGAGCAGTAAATACCATTTTTTAATGTAGGGATTCCCTGAGACCTGATACTTATTTCAAGGGTTCCTTTAGGGTAAAAAGCTTGAGAAAGCTGCCATAAAATAGCCCTGTTTTGTTCCTTAAAGTAATAATAAAAAAGCATTGACCCAAAGGCTTCAGTTTTAGGCTGGATATCAAATTCACTATAATTAACTTAATATCCAACAAACCTCTTGCAAGAAGAACCTTCTGGTTGAATGTGGATTAGTACACCAGTGTCCAGTGCCTCTGTTTCAATGTCTCAAGATAGCCTTCCCAGTTTAACGTCTGGTAATTGCATAAAAACATATTGGTGTAATTGAATGGGGAGAAAAATCTAATTTCCCCATATTTTAATGTGGCTTACAAAGACTAATAGTTTCAGTACAGAGGAACACACAGCTTACTGGGAAAACAATGCAGGTTGATAAAAGGATTTGTTCCTCAACTATGTTTTGGCATCTATTCCCCTTGAATTTAGCAAGAATAATGTTGCATTCATATCACAAGCGCAACTGGCTTAATTCCCTGGGGTGTATAATCAAGGGAATTTGAAAAGATAATTTCATGTTAGATGATGCATGAAGATATAAATAATTTAATTCACGGTTTATATATGCAAGCACCATAAATATAATTAAATACATTAATAGAGACGTTGGGCTACAGTGCTGCACTCTATAATCTTATTAATAGCTTTGAGTAAATTTTTACATAGAATGTTGAAGACAGCTCATTTAATTTATAAGCCCAGTCTAATTAAGGTCTGAATTCTATGATGTACTGACAACAGTGCGTGAGTCTGGACATTACAATAACGCATGGCCTATCGTAATGGGAATGAGCTGCAGCAAGTATCAAGTTTCCTCATGCATACCTTCTCTCTCACAGAAGAATTTCAGGCCTTTTCTTACATTTTTTGACTAACTAATCTTAGCAATATGCGGTCAATATTAACTATAGATTATGCAACTTATATGTTTGGACAAACCATGGTTGAATTAACCACAGTTTCAAATTAGAACATAATGTTAAATACAGTAAACAGAAAAAGGATGTAAGGGCATCCAGTCTCCTTTATGCTGGGGGCAAGGAGTGAATGCTTCAACGGTGTCTCATCTAGGTCCCTCTCCTTTCATGTCTGTATCATTTACTGTGACATCTAATTGCAGTCACTGTAATTCTATGTATGATTTTAAAAACTGGACAGCCAAGGAAAATAACGAGAAAAGAATTAACTCATGTGAAATATGGTGATGGGGGAGAATTCTATGGATATCCTAGAATGTGAAAATGATCAATAAATAGGTCCTAAAGCAGGGTTCCTAAACTTTGGTGCCCAAAATGTTTTGACCAACAGCTGGGAATTCTGCGAACTGAAGTCCAGATCATCTGGGGGACCAATGTTTGGGAACCACTGTGCTAGAGGAAATCAAACTTGAGCTCTCCCTAGAATCCAAAATGACCCCCCCCCCCCAAAAAAAGCTATTGTAATTTGGCCATATCACGATCCAATATGACCCATTAGAAATACAATGATGCTTGGTAAAGTGGGAGGCAGTAGGAAAAGAGGATGATCACATTACAAGTAGATAGACATAATGAAGAAAGCCACAGCCCTGAGTTTGCAAGACCTGAGCAGGGCTGGTGATAACCAGCACTCTTCAAAGTCTTTCATTTGTACGTTTTGGTGGAGCTGCTGAATAATTTACTTTCATGATAAAATGAAGCCAGCTTGATAGCAATTAACAACCACAACACATTTGTGTTAATTTCAGTCAGAAAGTAAACCATTCAGCAGCTCAACCAAAAACCATTCAGCCCTAAGAGTTTGTTCTATTTCTAATGAGCTGTGGAATTTTAATCATATAATGCTAATGAAAAACAAGTTTCCATGAAACAGAAGGTATGCTAATTTAATACTTTCTAATTGCAATACATGTATAGGCTGTTTATTAGTACTTATTCAAGGAACTGCATATTAGCTAAAGAGAAGCGTAAACTGTCACACCAGATTACTATTTAGTTTACGTGACAGAATTTTTAAAAATAGTGCCCCCATAAATCTTTGATATCTCATGCTTCTAAAGGTCCCTCTCAATGATATTATTTTAAAATGGTGATGAAATGAAACAAAAAGTTAGAACAACTTTTTAAAAAAATCACATGCAGATTACAGTTAATCCAGTGAAGTGAAAGAAGATTTAAAACTGATATATTGATGTGAAGTGTGAGGCAGACCTAGAACAATGCAACTGAAAGCAATGATGTATAGACCATTTTTGGTTCCCAAGCCATTGGCTGCTTGGACAAGGAAAGTTTTGTTAACCAAAGAACAGTAGGGAACTGGGGCATCCCCACCAAGTGTGTCAGCTTTAAATGTTGGGGGGAATTTAGCTTGAGTTTGCAAGAGGCCTGGTAACTTTAGGATCCTTGTCACCTGTACATACCAGTACTCACTGAGGAGGACTCCAAGTCTGGGTGAATTAAAAAGGTTTTGTTTAGAAATATGCAAAAGTACAATTAAGCACATAATAATAATTCAAATAGATATAGCTTTCAGAACTAACTAAAATGAAAATATGGAGATTGGATAGCAGAGGTTTTAGCAATGCAGAGGGTCGTGATAATTACCTGTCCAAAGAGTAGACCACAGAAAGCAGGAGTGGTTCAGATTGTGGGGGTTTGAGGGTGACAGACACGAAGTACAGACTGGTGACTAACTATGTGTACAGTGTGTGCAAAGAGGATAGGTCTGGGGACCAATATTTATATCTGAGATCCTAGCCTCAAGGGCTGTACTATCTTGCAGGGTAATAAAGACCTGCTGTTATTCCCAGGAATCAACAGTAGAATTCTGGACTGATTGATGGCTTTAACCTTGGGGTTACAAAAACAGTGACTGGAGGAAGACAACCTCGAGGTGAAGACATAGGTTAGGTACAATAAGACCTCCTTTATCTCTTGATGCAAGTGGAAATGCAAAAGGTCTTGGGGGGAGGAAGTAATCAGCTTAACCATTTTGTGTCAATTGGAGCCTTACCTGAGTCAAACACACATCCTCAGGTCTTCATTCCTTTTTCATGCAAAATCTACTTTATGTTCCAAGGGTCATTGTGACCTCTTAACATTATATGAAAATATGAAAATATGGAGACCCCAAATACAATGTGGGGTATGCAGCGTGTATTAAGAGTTTTCAGGGCAGAAAGAAATAATTTGTAGCAATGGGCTCTGATATGGTGCCAGTCACTAAAACACTGCCGGGCAGAGAATTGCTGTCTGTCCCCTTCATTAGTTATCTTAAGAAGTACCGGTCTAGAATGCAAGACTGAACCAGTTTTGATCCAATGGTTTCTTGCAGCAATTGAATCAGATGCCTCTCTTGTTTTGTTTAATCCCTTCACTATTTGGGATTCATCTCAACTCCATTCAGTAGAAAGGGCTGTGCCAAATCCACTGACGAACACATGCTCAAAACTGACCTTTATTATTGATATAGCAAGCACATTTGCACTGAGTTGAATCTGCATACTGATGCACACATGGACCTTTAGAACTTGAGGGTGAAAATGTCACTTTTTAGTAGACATATTTATTAATTCTCAACCATGTGTTTCTAAAATGTGAAGGCCCTGGGAGGCAACCGAGAGCAACAACAAGAGAATTTTCAGGGGAAAATGTTCCATATTTCCACCATAAAAACTGGACATTTTGGGAAATATTGAAAAAAACTCAAATTAACATTTTATTTTGTGTGAAATATTTTTTAAAGTCAAAGTTTTACTTTCTCAATATCCCAGAAACTGTATAGAATGAAGATTTGTAAATAACACAATCTGGAGGCTTAAAGAAAAATAATTCTTTACCACACTGTAGATTAATGCAACATTCAAATCTGCATAATCTGCACACATTTTGCACTTTGTGAGTGCTGCCAATTGGTTTTAAAAAAACATGGAGACATAGGGGCTTTTTACATTGGCAAGAAAGTGTGACATGAAGTTGCACTTTCCTTAATGCTTAGCAGCTAGACAGCAAGCCCCAGGTGTGCATTTAAAAAGTACAGGGCAGCTAGACTGAGGTTTTTTCTGTGGCTCAGCAACTACATGGGAAGCTGTCAAAACGCTACAAACACAGGTGGAGCAGCTACATGGGCGGCAAGGAACGCGGCTTTTAGCCTCGCTTTAAACATTTTTTTCCCTTGCTGGCTGCGAATTGCGCAATTGCGCAGGTACATCATACAGTCGGAGCTTATCACATGGGGGAGTACAGGACCATTCCGAAAGAGGGAGAAAGTGAGGTCAGTTCGGAAATGCACGTGATTACGCACAAGCTCATCACACACAAAACAAGAGAGCATCTACACAAAAAGAAAATGCAGAGTCAATGCGAAAGAATTCATCACATGTGAACATACTGGTCGGCTTTCTGTTGCAAATTAAGGCATCTTGGGAAATGGTAGCAAAGGCTCATGGGAGTTGTAGTCTGTGTTCTGTCAGAGCATTATATTGAGTTGTCTTGAGGTTTCAGCCCTCTGTCCAGGAGGGATTCCCATATGTCCTCCATTCTTGAGCAGAGGCCCCCCTTTTCCAAGTTGACCAGGCACGTCCTCCTTTGCCAGGACACGTCCTACTTTTCCAGCCTTCTTTTTGAAGAGGAAGCAGGAGGGCCAGGCGTGCTCTGGCCAGGCTCTGGGGGTCTCTTCCTGGCTCCTTCCCTCCCTCCCTCCTTCCCCGCTGCCTTCCTCCTCCCTTTGGCTGAGAGAGTGTGACTTGCAGGGAGGAAGGGCAGCGGTGGTGCTCCAGGTCCTCCTGATGCTGGGCCAGGGCAAGCTGGAAACAGGAGGAGGAGGAGGAGGAGGAGAGGGACATGGGGCCCCTCTGCTGCCCTGCCTCCCTGCAAGTCACACTCTCTCAGCCAAAGGGAGGAGGAAGGCAGCCAGGAGAGAGCCCTGGAGCCTGGCCAGAGTGTGCCTGGGCCTGCCTTCTCCTCCCCCCTTCGGCTGAGAGAGTGTGACTTGCAGGGAAGCAGGGCAGCGGAGGTGCTCCAGGTCCCTCCCCTTCTCCTCCTCCTCTTGCCAGCTTGCCCTGGTCTGGCTGAGCGCCTCCAGTGCCCTGCTGTCTCCCTAGAAGTCACACTCTCTCAACCAAAGGGAGGAGGTGAAGGAAGGTGCAGGCGCACTCTGGCCGGGCTCTGAAGGTCTCTTCTTGTCTTGGCACCTTCCCTCCCTCCGCACTTGTATCGCTGCCTTTAAATGGGCGCTTTAAAGATACAGAGCCCCATTTAACCGTTCAACTACACCTTAGCCTTTAGATGCAATAGGGGTGCTTTTTACATTGGCTAAAAGGGGCGGTCCAAACTCGCCCCTTCTAGCGGCGAGATGAGGCCTAGGCTGCCACACGGGCAGCCCCAGAGGCCTCATCCCACCGCAACGACCCGCCGCAAAAAAGAGCTCCGGGATCGAGCTCTTTTTTTGCGGCGCGGGAAGGGCGCGATTGGCGCCCTCCCGCGCCGCCAGAGCGCCAAAACGTGCGCAGCGCGTCAAAACGCTGCGCACGTGATGACGCTTGTACGGCGCCACCGTGTAGACGCCGCCATCTTTAAATGGCGGCGTCCATGCGTTTTAGGCTTAGGGAGGGTGTAAAGGCTACGCCCTCCCTAACCCTAAATGCGGGCTTTTTAGCCCTAAAAGCGCCTTTTTTTGCCCGTGTAAAACGGGCCAGCAATGCTGCACCCTTTTTAAAAAAGTAGTGGGGAAATCAAACTACTTTTTAAAGGCACTTCTTCTCCCTTAAAACTCCAAAATAGTGTTTTCATGGCACACTTTCCATTTTTCTCATCTAAAGGCTGGGTTTTCATGCAGCCTTCAACACACCTCTTTTTGCCAATGTAAAATGGGCCAGCTCCTTTTTAAAGCACTTCTTCTCCCTTAAAACTCCAAAATAGTGTTTTCATGGCACACTTTCCCTTTTTCTCATCTAAAGGCTGGGCTTTCATGCAGCCTTCAACACACCTCTTTTTGCCAATGTAAAACGGACCATAATGAGTGAAGATAAAAATGCATGAACATCATAAACAAAAACTCATTCAGAGGTTGATCTTTTCGGAAACCAGTTCTGGTTAGAGATTTCTAATACTAGCATTTTCAAGGATGTGTTTATTCTTTAAGTATGGCTAATTTTGTTCACAGTTAATATGCCATTGGTCAACCATAGAGAGAATGTAACCAATGTTGTTCACAAAGCCCAACAGTTCATAAGTGCCTTGTAAGTAGCTGCTCTGTTTCTGATTCTTCCTTTTTTGCCCTGAAACTGTCTCTTTGTAGGCTTAACTCTTTGGGGGCTGCTGCCCTATCCTGTCTCTTTCTGTTCCCCATTGTTGTTCTTTGCTATCAAGTTGGCTTCAACTTAGTTTGACCCTATGAATTATCTTCAGGAGCTCCGGTCATCAAGAGCCCTGCTTAAGTCTTACAAACTCCTTTTGCTGCCGGATAAATGTTCCCTTGGATGCATACAGCTCTTGGATCCCAGGGGTTTCAATCAGTACCCCAAAGCTCCCCCATACCACATTTTTTAAAAATGACATTATTCCAAAGCAATTTTTGATTTAAAACCACTCAGAAAGCCCCAACCTCTGTGCAGGAAAAACTGCAAAAATACCCCGACATGTATCTATGCAGTCAGCCCTCCTTATCCACTGATTTTTTTATCCATGGATTCAAGCATCCATGGCATGGAAATATTTAAAAAGAAGAAGTAGTATAAATTACAAATAGCAAACCTTGATTTTGCCATTTTATATAAGGGATACCACTTTGCTATGCCATTGTATTTAATAGGGCTTGAACATCCATGGATTTTGTTATCCAGTGTGTGTGTGTGCTGGAACCAAACCCCAGCAGATAACAAGGGCCCACTATAATACCTGCAAATACCTCCACTTTCCTCTCAGCTCTCAAAATGGCAAAAGTAAGAGACACACTTTTACTTCTTGTGGCCATTTTGAGAAGATTTTGAAAGGAAAACAGATATTTGGGCTCACTGGAATTGGCGGTGGCCTATGGGGGAGAATGGAAGTGGTCCCTGGCTCCCAAACAGTTGCCTACCCCTATTTTATTGAGTCAATCCACTTCTGTCTGGTCTCCCTTTTTTTCTACTGCATTCCACTTTATCAAGCATTATCGTCTTTTCCCTTGAATCATCTCATGATATGTCCACATTCATGACAGTATATCTAGCAAAATTTCAAAACTAGTTTTAAAATCAGAATCAGCAGAAATGATGCCTGATAAGTACCATGTTTGACAGTCCTTCCTCAAAGCCACTTGTCATCTGACCTACAGTATGTAACTGAATACCGAACCTAAGCCGAGATCCAGAAAATGTGTGATCGCCTTTTGAGAGTATGATTAATAACTACCATTGACGTGGTTTAGATATCAGAAAGTTCAATGCAGTTGAATCCTGTGTGCTTTTACTGTTGCTAAAAAAATTAATAATTTATGGTTGGAAAGATGCACTATAGGTCACTGAGTGGTCAGTTACTGTTTTAGTTACTGTTCAGTTCAGTTACAGTTACTGTTCAGTTAAGTTACTGCTACACACAAATATGCATGTAAGAGAAGTCACCTTAAAGAAATATGGTCAGCTCATAGTCATATACATAGATACATGACTATTTTTTGCCTTTTTTGCCTCCCTTTTCTTTTTCCATTCTCTCCCCCCCCCACTTTCTTTGTAATTATACTTCAAAAATCCAATTAATTTTTATTTTTTACAAATGATTTAAATACCACAGAGATTACCATTTTGTCACTGCAAGCCATTGGTGCATCCTGCTATGGAAGCTGGGGGAGTCCATTGAATGAGCATGCATCCTTATCTCCAGCAGCCTGAATATAGACTGTGCAAGCTGCCACAAAATATCATGTAGAAACAAATAACAATGGAACTAACCGTCATCTACTGGAGAAACTAGATAATGTGTGAATGAAGTTTTGCCCTCTGGATGTTATTGGGCTACAATTCCTACAAGTCTTAGCCAGCATAGCCAATATTAAAATCCAGTGTTATCTGAATGGGGACATTTTGCTTACTACTCCACTAAGGAATGTGCTTAGTATGTTTGTAGAAGAGGTTCATCATCAAGGGTTGAAAGACATGTTTGTCCTACCGGTAGTACATGATTTCCTTGCTTACATATCATGCATTTAGTGTATTTTGCCTTCTGAGTGGTACTTGAAAGTAGACAAGGGGCCCTATCGCATGGTGTTAAAACCCCAGCTTACCTTTCCTGAATTCAGTGCTAATTTGGGAAGCAGCCAGGTCCTATCACACAGAAATCACTGCTGAATCGCTGCCCAGGTCCATCCCAGATGCAGCCCAGGTCCTATAAGCCGCTTTGGCAGCTCCTTTTCAAAAACAAAAGCTACAGACTTCTAAAAATGGCTTACAGGATTGGAGTGGTGATTCAGTGGCGATTTCTGTGTGATAGGACCCAGCTGCCTCCTGAATTAGCACTGAATTTGGGAAAGGTAAGCTGGGGTTTTAGTCCTACACAATAGGGTCCTAGGAAGGCTTAATTTGCCATGGCATGTACCGTGTGAGGAAATCCCATTGTGGGACAGAAAACGGCTATATTTCAGGCTGTATAGATTTCCCTTTATGTCTGGTTTGATTCCTTGAAAAGCACAGGGATTTGGTTTCAGGTTTCATGTGCTGAAGACACAAGCTGGGGGGGACTGGGGAGAAATATTGGACTTTCAGACAATTCAGGACATTTACCAGAAGTTCATTCCCAAATGCTTTCTCTCCTGAGACCAATGGAATACGGGGGCAGGGGGACCTAGAAGGAAGAAAAAGCATTATACAAGAAGTGTTACATCAATGGATCCCCCCTCCCCCCATTTAGCATTGGTTTCAATCCAAGGCTAGCTTAGATCCAAGAAAGATTCTCCAACAGAGGAATTTCTTCCTTGTTCAGAGGAAGGTGCTTCTCCAATACAGCTTTGAGGATCCTATGGGTCTCCAAGTGTATGGGGTAACAAAACTCATCATGCCGAGCCATAGACTTCGGTGATGGGACTGATGGAATTTGGAGACTAATATTTAGAAGAACACAGGTTCTTCACTCCTCTTCTAAGGGAAGGCAGCTTCCTCCACATCTTCCTCTTATGAAGGAGAGGTCTTTGCTTCCACTAGAAGTACCCAACCAATGGGAAAAAGCACTGTCTTCCTGCAAGGTAATATCTATTCATAAGCATCTCAGTTTCACGAAATGTAAAATGACAATTTGATGTCCATTCCAGAGCATTCAAATGGTTGCAACAGCAGTGTTGGCCAAACAGAAGTATTAGTTTCTCTATAACCATCTCCACAAGAGTGAATGATGCTGTGTTTCTATCACTCAAAGACAGACGCTTTTTCACTTACTGCTGGTTCCCGGTCTTTAGAAGCAGCCTGTGACTTGACAAGCTGATCAATTTAATCATTCTGTGGCAGCTGTTCAATGCAACAGCTTAAGCATGAACTGTCAATCACATCTGGGAATAACATTGTTGTAAATGAGGCCAGCAGTTACCTGTGAAACATCTTTTGTTATCTGCTGAGCAGTGCCATGTGCTTTGCTTACCGACGGTATGGAGACAGGAGCAAGAAGAGATGCTTGAAGATTCTGCAAAAATGATCAATGCATTTTCTCTAGAAGAAGTCCTTATGTATGGCATTGATGAAAATAACTCCCTGATCATTTCACATTCAACAGATCCAAAAAGCAAATAAATAAATAAAATCTCAGCATATACTCTTGATAACAGCGGTCTTAAGTTATTACTGGGTCACACAAAATATTTACCTTTTCAAACACTCCTACTTGGGATTAGCAGCAGTGTAAGCAAGTCACACCTTCAACTAAAAGATTATAATTAGAGTAAAAATCCCTAAATTAGTTTTAGGTAATTACTACTGCTGCTGCTGCTACTACTTAACCTTAGTATTAAGTGGAGTCACACAAGGAAGAGTGAAAGAGAATTCCCAAGTGGCCTTTGCAGATGCCACAATGCATACCAATAAAATCCCATTAATTACCAATGTAATATACATCCCAAAGGAAATGTGGCCAGATCAATAACTGTTACATTTACAGGCAAATACTCAACCAAAGTCACAGTTAAAGGTCAGCTATGGGCAACTGAAAATGCATACCTTGGACTATTTAACCCTCTCCACTTTCTTTTTAGTGCAGTTATGAGACTGACTTCAAAACCAGAGGCAGCAATGATACAATAAATTAACCTGGAACAAAAATAAAGTGATCTGTGTATGATGCCCACATCCATGGAAATCCTCATGACAGCACAATATGCAATAGTATGCATCCTGATCCTCAGTTTGTTTGACCCAGATTCCTTTAATCCCTTGCTCAAGTCTTTATAGAAAAGCCGGCCAGAGAAGTTGGCACAATACCAACTCACCCTCTGTTCCTCCCCTTCCCAGTCCTTTGCTTTCCCCTTTAAGCTTCTAGAAGCAATAGAGAAGTTTAGCAGGCACAGAAACAATGTACTGTAGTAGCTGAGCCAGGAAGGGTCAGAAAACTGGCTTTAAAAAAATAGCTGGGACATTTAATTCAGCTTCAACACTCCAATAGACTTCTCTGTTCCTTTCAAGCTCACCTACAGTTTTCCTAGGAGCCAGGAATTTTCCCTTTTTATTATGCAAAGTACTTTGGGTAGTTTCATCTTAAATAAGCAGTTAAGAGTCATAAGCTTCACAAATGACATGGGAGTTTATCACACAGGAGGAATTTCTCTCAATTTTGAAAGAAATGAAAATGGGGCCAGTTCGGAAATGAGTGAATTCGCTAGTTCATCGAATTTATGTGATTGCGTATTGATGCTGCAGCACGTTTGGAATGACTTCCTATTGTCCGAAATTGTCTGAAATTCTCACGCAATAACATGAAACCCCACGATTGCGTTCAGAAGGACTTCCCATTGCCTGAAAATGCATGTGGTAGTCTTTCATGCAATGACGTAAAACCCCATGATTGCATTCAGACTGCCATTGCATTATACTTCCAATTTCTGTTGTCTGATAAACTCCATACTCTGGTTGGCTATAAAGAGCAGCAAAGCATCCTGCATCTAGAGGTTCTTTTTGTAGTGAGTCCTGGGAGGAATTCCATAATGCTTAAAATCTAAATTTAGTACTGTACTATGCTACTTCACAAAAGCTTGAGGCTTTCTTCTCTTGGTGGTATTTATTAGTGGTTTTAACATTAGGACTCTGGAGACCCAAGTTCGAATCCCAGTTCAGCCATGTAAACCCACTGGGTGACTTTGGGCAAGTCACACTCTCTCGGCCTCAGAGGATGGCAATGGCAAAACCTCTCTGAAGAAACTTGCCAAGAAAACCCCACAATAGGTTCCCCTTAGGGTAACCATGAGTCAGAAATGACTCGAAAGCAAAAACAACAACAAAAATATACCGAACTGGGAACCCTGAGGGCTCTGAGTTTACATCACAATGATGCAAATGAAACTTGTGAGAACTCCCACCCTTCCCTTAAGCATACAATGACATAACTGTGTGGGTACAGTCGGCATGTTGATTCAAGTTTAAGCAGAGCACAGAGATCATTAACATTCCTGTCCAGGCCAAATGGATAGGAAGCTTGGGACAGTATTAAATTTACAGAATATAAATTAGCAAGTGCTACAGATCTATCACATCCTTTCTACAAGCTAAAGTTCAGAGCAGTTTTACACAGCCAGCTGATGCAATGTTCTGAAATGTAGTTGTAACCTACCGGCTATGTTATACAGTTACATTCTTTACAACATTCTCTCCCACATCAGAAACGACACAGAGATTGTCTAAGAGTCTCACTGTAAATTTAAATGAGAACACACTCTCAGAATGGGAGACCAGATGGAGACCTCCTATAGGCCATAAACAGAGGTTTGTTTTGCAGATTGAGATTTACACTCATACTTCATGTAGAGGCTAAGCGCAATAAACAGAGTAATCGTAGCCTGGTGGGTGTGGGTTACCATAAAATGATGGAAAAATACTTTGCATGTTTTAAAAAGCCAAATAGTAAAACACAGAGAGAAAGGCTGTTCTTTGACGATACGCGTGGGCTGAGAAGGGAAAAATACCCGCCCACTCTTAATCTGGATAACAAGAAAGGAAAGAAGTGCAGAACTTCTGTGACCTCCTCCACCAAGTACAAGCTACACTGCTCTACATCTTGGGTGCTGAATATTCTGTGGATGAGACTGGAGGGTGTATAGCATAGGACCAATCACTCACCCCAACCATCTCCCTGTCCTTGTTTGACCCTAAGGATTTGCTGATTAGAAACCTGAGCTACCGTTAATGCTGCTTGACACAGAATTAACTCTTGCAGGGTGCCTTTGGTAGCTGTCACTAAGAGAGCAATAAGAAATGATGCAAATGAATTCTGTCAATAATACATAAACTCTGAAGTCTATTTTATTATGATAGGTGGAGAAACAGACAGAGGGAAACATCTTTTGGGAATCTGGGGCTTCCCTTTTCAGTTGAATTCAGAGAGGAATGCTTTTCCTTTGAGGTACATATTATGTGCTAATTACCAAGTGCTCCAAATCTATCACATCCTTCCTGCAAGTAAATCCCTAACAATGAACTAGATGGCTCACAATAAACCAGATCTTATTTTCATAAGCATACTGGTAGATCCAAGGCTAAGGAATCGCTAAAGCATTACTGGGTGCATTCTTGAACAGTAATAACAATACCACAAAACAAAGTAATTACATTCCAGCACTTAAGAATCATACCTAATTATACAACTCATCATCTATATCTGACTCAGTACATTCTTTTAACTCAGCATATCAGGAAAAAACCCATACACCTTTGCACTCAATCCACCCTTTAAATCATCCAAGTAAGCTAAGTAGTGATGGACCAACTGACCCTGTCACACTGTAATTTGCTCAACAGGTTATCAGTTCAATATTATACATTCAGCAGATATCTGTCATCACAAGATGTGGAAGTATCTTCAAAATGTTATGCAGGCTCATTGCCAACATGTCTCTTGTGTAAAACATGGTGTTTTTTCTGTTCTGTGTATATCAATGAGGAAATACTCCTTCTCTGTTGTTATCATATGTGCCTTGTTTATAACTGAAGTGGGGAAACTGTATTGGGTCCAAGGGCCAATTTTCTGTCCTTTGGGCACTCTGTGCCCCCCATATACTGTACTGTCAAAAGGGGGGGGCAGTTTAACTGCCATGACTCAAAGCTATGGGATTCTGGGATTTATCTTTTTTTGAGCTATTTAGCCTTCTCTGTCAGAGAGCTCCGGTGCCACAACAAAGTAGAAATCCCATGATTCCATAAGATGTAGCCATAACAGTTAAAACAGTGTCAGATTGCATTATTTTTGTAGTGCTGATTCAGCCTCAGTTTGAGTCAAAATTCAACATTTCAGAAAATGGCCCACTTCAGCTTGGATTTATTGTGCTGAAAATCACATACTGTACAGAGCTGACCCTAAGTTTAAATTTAAAAACAACAACAACTGTGAAGTGTTAAGAGGATTAGAGTATGGATTAGAGATGTATAATGCTTGAATCCCAGTTTAAAGCTTTTAAAACAGTGAAGAGTGGCGACATGGGAAGAATGGCCATCTCACAGTACCAACCTTTCCCTCACCCCATCTCATCTGTACTTGTCATTTTCCCCATCTGTCATGCTCACTGTATAGATCCACACAGTAATGTCAATCATGCGAGGAGACAACAAGAACTACCGACTGCTTGATCTCTTTGGAGTGTCCTTCTCCTAAAATAGAATAATTTGAATTATTTGCCCTGGGATTAGAAAGCAGACATGCCAATTAATCACCCCCATTTCTTCCCTCCCCATCCACAGATGCAGAACCTAAGACAACTTTATTGTCCCTCCTTCCCTGTCTCGAATCCTAGTTTTGTCCGAAGTCCAGCTATGGTTCTATTAGCTTTTAAATGAAGCTCACATCACTTCAGGAAGAAATAAAAAGTAAGGCAAAGAGCCCCCACTGGGCTCAAGCCTTGGTCTTCATTCAAATCTTATGCATGTTTTATAGACCTATGATAAGTACAGCCCTCCCTCCCCAACTGCGGGCTTGCCATCCACAGATTAAAGCATCCACAAATGCCAAACCCCATTGCCCTTAATGGCCATGTGTGCATGTGCCAACATTGAAAATCTCTCTTCCAATGAGTCCATATGGCTTTCTCCTTCTCAACTTTCCTTTTGTAGGGGGGACTGCTGTCACCCCCAGCAGCCCCTCCATAACAGGTAACACCAAGGGTAGTGACACCACTCTACTGAGCGGGCTAATTTCAAATTTTGGTTATAATAAACCTAAGCTGCAATCAGGTCAATTCAGCCACCAAAAACTGACAGCACTGTATGCCCTTCGGAACTCTGTCACCCGCTGTACCATCAGATAGGAGGTCATTCTGTTCAGGCCAAGTCATTGGACTTTCCCCTCATATTATGTGCCAAGCAGTTTGCATTTGCTGTTGGTAAGCTTTCTGACTTCTGCTATAAAATAATGGATAGGCAACCTTTCCACTGAGTATTATTACTTGAACAAGAAGTGCTGTCAGTTAGCAGATATAGAGGTTAAAGGGGTTGTTTCTTCTCATTTTTCTTTTCATGTACTCTCTTAGCCTTGATCAACAGTTTGATAAGGGATGCAATTCCAGATTGAAGATTAAAAAACAGAGAGAGAACCAGGGTGGCAGTATATGTGTTGGACTAGGACTTGAAAAAGCCAGAGTCTAGTCTCTATTGAATTCATGAAACTCAATGAGGGGCTGTGCAGACTTCCCCTAAGGGGTGGCCTTCAGCCACCTTCAGCTGCATTGGATCGGTGCCTTGGTCACTGCACACTGCAGCCCGATCTGGTGTTTCCAGGGCACAAAAAGGAATTGCAAAAAGCAGCTCCTTTTTGCACGCTGGAAAGGGTGTAATAGCCGCGGTGTTGCAGCTTTAAGGTACTCCTTCGGCTCTGCGTCATGTAGATGCAGTGCCGGAGGAGCACCATGATGCCCTGCATTGTGTGGAGCAGAGCACTGGCATCACACCCCCCTGGTCAGAGTACCTTTACTGGTCAGGGTCCCACACAGATATTAAAGTATGTACAGCTTTAAGGTACATCCATGAAGTCTTGCTGGCACAGAGTTATTCATATTGCTTATGTTACTCAGCAAATCCTTAAAGAATTGAGTGTCTGAAGAAAACGACATGCCCCCAAGATGCTGGGAAGCTGCTGCAAAGGGGCCATCTGTTTTGCCCCTTTGTCACAATTGTGATATTATTAGTACAATTGTAACACACACACCACAACCTGCACAGGGAGAAGGAAATCCATTCTGTCAATGATCAGAGGACATATAAATGACATTTCTGTCAAGTGGGGCTGAGGACAAGCCAGGAGTGGTTACTTTAGTTAAGTTGTTGCTGTGTGCTTTCAAGTCATTTCTGACTTATGATGACCCTAACAAAATCCTATCATGGGGTTTTCTGGGCTTGAGGGTGTGTGATTTGCCCAAGGTCACCCAGTGAGTTTCCATGGCTGAGAAGGGAATTGAGCCCCGGTAGTAGTAGTAGTAGTAGTAGTAGTAGTAGTATTTATTTATATCCTGCCCCATCTGCACTCAGGCAATCGGGGTGGCTTACAACATTAAAAAATTATATATAAAATAACCCCCAACCCTCCCTCAGAACAGCATTAAACATTTTCTCCAAAGTCATAGTCCAATCCTCAAACAACTACACCCCTCTCTGGCTCTCTTCTTATACGTAACTACTGCCAAAATCATCCAGGTTGACACCACTTTTAACTGGCTCGATGCTATGGAATTCTGGAATTTGTAGTTGTTTGTGGCACCAGAACTCTCTAACAGGGAAGGCTAAATATCTCACAAAACTACAAACTCCAAAATTCCATACCACTGAGTCATGGCAGTTAAAGTGGTGTCAACCTGGATGATTCCTGCAGTGCAGCTGCAGCCTAAGCAGCTGCTGTAGAATACTGGTTGAGTGTAAAGGAAAAAGACCCTTTGTTGTTTTCCCCCATCTTTTTGCTTCTAGTTTTAAACAGCGAAGCTGAGAGTAGCTAGAAATAATCTGTGTTACGCACCAGTTTCCTGGGAAACCATAACCCATAATGCAGCATGGTGTTCCTCATCCTGTATGAACCCAGCTGGCCTTTAAGGTCAGCTATGAGAGGCCTGACTGAAAGTATCATCTGTATGCAAAGATATAACAGCTAAGGGCATGGGATTGAATCGTCCGAGTTCTGGCCCTCATTCCTTGAGAAAACTCAATGGTATTTTTCCCCCCATTTCAGGTAAGAAATTACCTGATCTTCAAATATATTGACTTTATATTTTCTGGTCACGGTACTTCTTGTGTGTCACTGAGTGTCTTGTATTGTATATTTTTAGTGCAATCCTAGCAAATTATACTGCTAAAATATTCAGTAGGCTTTTCAAATCTTAGGAATAAAAATCTCAATTTTCAATAAAATAAGCAATTAAAAATATGGACGTTAGTTAACTGGTGAAAATCAGCAAAGCTTTATGGTAAAAAGGACAGCTTCAGTTTATCTAAAGTAAATACAATCACACACATTGACACAGAAATCATTTCTGGAGCCATCTGACGGGTGCAACATATGATGTTACTTCTAAACTAAGCCGGGATGATCCAAACAAACATGATACATGATGCACTAATGACACATGTGGTGCAGTAGAATGTATTGATATGATGTTAATCTCATCACATATAGGCTTCCCTTGCATTAGCATTGCTCGTGTGCAATAAAAACACAAGCATAATGTAGAGTGACAGCCATAAAGGATGCTTAAAACAACAGGCTATTGTAGAAGATCATTATGATTATCTCAAAATAATGAAGTTCTTCTGTTTTGCTTGATTATCCTAATGATAGGCTTTCTAATTAGATCTTAACAACAAAACTACAATGTACAATACAATTAAAAGTTTAAAATGCAAAGGATCTAGACTTCCCAGGGCTGGAAACATGGTTGTTCTAGGTGTGATGACCCATCTGGGCTACAAAACACCAAAGAGTTTGCAGATACTGGTCACTGGCTCTTCACAACAGGCAACAATAA
Organism: Urosaurus nigricauda; assembly: GCA_034509955.1. NCBI lineage: Eukaryota > Metazoa > Chordata > Lepidosauria > Squamata > Phrynosomatidae > Urosaurus > Urosaurus nigricauda. The sequence continues at coordinate 87,890,193 of JAOEGL010000006.1, forward strand.
TATGCACCTAGCGTCACCTTTCTGGTTTAGTCCTATTCTTTCCTCCCTGGCACCAATTCCTGATCTCGCTACTGGTTCCTATACAATAGCTGTCTACCTTTGTTAACCCAAATAGACTGAGATGTAGAATCATAGAATCATAGAGCTGGAAGACACCTAAAGGGCCAGATCCAACTCACTGCCATGCAGGAATACACAATCAAAGCACTTCTGACAGATGGCTATCCAGCCTCTGTTCAAAAACCTCGAAAGAAGGAGACTCCACCACACTCCAAGGCAGTATATTCTACTGTCAAACAGCTCTTACTGTCAGGAAATTCTTCCCAACGTTGAAGTGGAATCTCTTTTTAATGTTGTTTGAATCCATTACTCCAGGTCCTATTCTCTGGAGCTGCAGAAAACAAGCTTGCTCCATCTGCAGTATGACATCCTTTCAAATATTTAAACAGGGATATCATAACACCTCTTAACCTTCTCTTCTCCAGGCTAAACATACCCAGCTCTCTAAGCCACTCTTCAGAGGGCATGGTTTCCAGACCTTTCACCATTTTAGTTACCCTCCTCTGGACCCACTCCAGCTTCTCAACATCCTTTCTAAATTGTGGTGCCCATAGCTTGACACAGTATCCCAAGTGAGCGTCTGTCTGAACCAGACAGTACACTTCTTTTGATGCAGCATAGAATTGCATTGGCTTTTTAAGCTGCCACACTATTGATTCATGTTCAGCTTATGGTCTACTAAGGGGCAATACAGACTGGCAAATAAAGCCGGCTTCCTGGCGGTGGGGAGGAATGGCAGCAGCATGTCCCAGGATTCCAGGAAGCTGCACCGCTGACTGCATGTGTGGCAAATTCCTGGTGTTTGGGCAGCACACCATTTACACACACTGTGCTGCAGAAAAACTGAAAAAGCCTTTTCCCGGCACAAAGAGGAGAGGCTTTCTGCCGTTTCTTTTTGCGCTGGGAAAATCCCGGGTTGGGTTGTGGCACGCGGTTGCAACAGCCCCAACCCAGTGCTCAAAGGGGCAGTATTAAGCCACCCCTTTACCACCGTCTGTTTTTGGCCTAAGATTCCTAGATACCTTTTATATGTGGTGTTGTCAAACCATGTGTCCCCCATCCTATATCTGCGCATTTCTTTTTTTTTTCCTGCCTAATTGCAGTACCTTACATTTCTCCCTGTTGAAATTCATTTTGTTAATTTTGACCCAGCTTTCTAATCTGTTAAAGTCATTTTGGCTTTTGATCCTGTCCTTTGGAGCATCGGCTACCCCTCCTGATTTGGTGTCATCTGCATATTTGATAAGCATGCTCTCTATTCCATCATCCAAGTCATGTGAGTCACATGGCAAACCATGGCAAAATAAGTTACAGAATTTCAGCTCAAGAAATAGCAGCACAGAGAATTACAGAGTGCTATCAGCTTTCCTGAAGACCTTTGCCACTCTTCTAAAAGCCAGAAGGAAACAAGCCAGGTGAGTGAGGGCATTCCAAAGAGTGAATTTTCCAGCCAAGAAATCTGTACTTTGCTCCACATGATATCCTCAGAGTAAAGAATATACATAAGGACCTTACTGTATATTTGAAGATGCTGTGGGAGGGGAATATTCAGAGTAAAAAAACAGATGTAACAATTAAAAAAAAAGTCTTAACTAGCAAATCAAGTAAATAAGATGAGGGAGATTCAATGGTAAAGTCAAGTAATAGCTCAGTTTTTAACAGTTTACTTCAGAACAACTGGAAGGCAAGGATATTACAAAAGACAGTCCAAGGTCAAGCACCAGCAGATCAAGACACAAGCAGAATTAAGGACTGCAAAGAGCAAAGAACTACAAACATTCTCCTCACAGTAACCTGCTTGAGCCTAAAGTCAAGATTTTATGGCTGAGTGCCCTGATCCCATTCAACTCCCAGGCAGTGGTACTCCATGGCCTCATTCCCACTACATTATAAACCATTTTGCTGTTTAAAATGTGTTTTGGATGCTCATTTTTTCTGCATCTTTGGCAATAAATCAGTTCATCACAAGTGTGAACGAGATGCAGAACCGAATCAATTTCCTATGATGTGATCAGTGACCAGTGACCTGTTGAAAAGGGTCCATTTTGAATTGATTCATCAGTCAATATGAATGACAAGTAGGTTATTTTACCTCAAGAAAATGTGATCAGGGAAAATGTAGTGTGAACCACATTCCGCTGTCGAACCAAATCATCGATTCTAATTGCAAACTGATTTATCAGTAAGTGGGAATGAGGCCCATGATTAAATCTCCCTGAGAGGGAGCCCCTATACCTGAGGAGATCTCTTATTCCTCAGGAGCCCCCTCCTCTCAAGGAGACCTATCCTGTAGCCATGAAGTCCACTTGGTATTGTTGACATCACTACTACAGACTTGGGCTGCATCAGCACAGCAGAAATAATGCAGTTTGACATCGCTTAACTGCCATGACTCCATCCTATGGAATCCTGGGATTTATAGTTTGTTGTGGTACCAGAGCTCTCTGACAGGGGCTAAATATCTCACAAAACTAAAGATGCCAGAATACCATAGCATTGAGCCATGGCAGTTAAAGCAGTGTCAAACTGCATTATTTCTGTAGCACAGATACAGCCTTGGAGTGGGTCTAGCCTCCTTGTTCTCCTCTAGGATCATGCTTCCTCCATTTAGGGGTGCAGTCTTCTGTCCTCCTGGGTCCAAAGGGTAGCTAGTTCTCCACAAACCTCAGAGCACACATGCATCATCACTGAAGGAGTCCTCTAAAACGGTGGTTATCAAATGGGGGGGGGGGGGGGGTCCCAGGGGTGTGTGAGAGTTGATCAAGGAGGGCAAGAGACTTGGAAGTTCTAATCCCTCCTCCGCCACCTCCTTCCAAAAGAATTCATGTGTAAAAATTTACACATGAGTTGAGTAAAATATTGAATTTACTTAAACAAAATTGTTCTAATTTGAATGATATTATTTTCTTATTAAATGTTAAAATATGAATATACACGAATGTGCGAATGAAAATATGCACACTGAATAACCAAAATATTTTTATTCATATACTACGTTGGTGTGTGTGTGTGTGTGTGATGTCCACATCTTGAAATAAAGGGGGGCAGAAGTCCCAAGGATAAAAAGTTTGAGCACCACTGCTCTAACAGATATAGGAGAAGAGACCTTTTCATTCAGGCTGTTTCCTTTCTCCCTCTCTTCCAGTAATGGAGAACTTGTGCCTTGGCATCAGTGTTAATTTTTAGTGTGAGTCAAAGGACAAGAACACAAGAGTGCTCTTCCTCTGCCTTTCAGCTGAGGCAAGCAGGGAGAAGACAGTTATGGGTCTAGCGATACTACACGTCCTTGGAAGCCATAGAAAAGGGTGAGCTGTTTTTGTTTGACTGTGCAGCAACAACTTGGGAATGCATTTCACCAGCTGGCCACTAAAACACAGAATGGCTAAGAAGCAAGCAGTGAGAGAGGAAGATCCAGAACCCACATTGTGAAAAAAAAAGAAAAAAAAGAAAAGAAAAAGGAAGCTTCTTGTTTTTAGGACTTTTATCTGTTAACTTTTCTTAATTTTAAATATTGAAGGGTAGTACATTCTGGAATCTACTCACTTTTCAAAACATTGTATGATGTCATATTTTGCTCCTTATGTGCCAGGGGTCTTAAGCCCTCATGTTCACCAGTTTCCCAGTTTCATAGATGCACAGTAGGTATGAGTCATCCCGCCTGATTCAATGGGCCCTGCTTTGTATGCTTTTCATTTAGCTATCCATTATAAATTAGTGTTTAGAGGTCACAAGGTAGGATCAGCCTTAAGCCATCCCAGGAATTCATCGACTATTTTGCTGTGAGTCAACATCCAAATGAAAATGAGCTTTAACCTTTAACTAATCATAGTTCATGATTCACTTGTTTATCTGACGTTGTACTCCAACTACAGGGAGCATACAATTCCCTTGTTGCAACAGCTCCATTGGCTGCCAGTCTGTTTCTGGGCACAATTCATAGCGTTGGTTTTGACCTATAAAGCCCTATATGGCTTGAGTCCAGGCTATTTGGAGGACCGTAACTCCCTGAACGAGCCCCCCAGAGCACTGAGATCATGTCCCACAAGCCACTCTACCCCACAACCCGCTCAGGCACATTTGGTGGGAACAACAGACAGGGCCTTCTCAATGGCTACTCCCAAGCTTTGGAACTCCCTCCCTAGAGAGGCCAGGATGGCTCCATCCCTGCTGTCCTTCTGGCAGCAGGTAAAGACATTCTTATGCTGGCAGGCCTTTGCGAACTGAGAAGGGCTGGGTTTTTTAATGTTTAATGTTATAAATTTTAATGATTTTTATTTTAACATGTTAGATTTTAATTTATAACTGTTTTAACTCTTAAAATTGTTTAATTATTTTTTAAATTTTATATTTATATTATTTAACATTCTTGTACTGTTTTTAATTGCAATTTTTATACATGTTGTTTGCTGCCTTGAGTCTCTATGTTGGGATATATGTTGGAAAGGTGGGATATAAGAAAATAATAAAAACAACAACAACAACAAGAACAACAGCTATTCTTCTCTTTTGCATTACCTTTTTTATCTTTCTTTCTTTCTTTCTTTCTTTCTTTCTTTCTTTCGAGAACTTTATGTAAGGAAGTGTTGGGAAAATCTTGCCCCTCCAAATATTTTGGCCCATAACTCCTGTAAGTGTATCCAGTGTGGCAAGGAACTCTGTGTCCTGTAGTCCTAAACATATTTGGAAAGAATGATCCACTCAGGCACTAGACGAGGGATGGGCAATGGTGTGGGGGGGGGGCATTTTCTTCCCCATATCAGCCTGGTGGGTCATACCAGCATGTTTTGACTCACCAGGGCCAGAATTCACTTTGAGACATATGCATGTATAAACCATGTTAAACACACATGGCCAAAGATCATCATTGTGCAAGAGATTATTCTGCTCACAATAGAATCAATATTGCAAAGACAGCATGTTCATCTGTGCCTTGTCTTTAGAAGTTGTGCATTATGGCTGTGTATTCTATTTTTTTTCATTGTAGATCTGCATCCTGTATTTAGCAATTTGGTTATGCATCCTATACTTTCACTTGTGGCTGTGCACCATGCATTATGCACCACACAATGACATCTAGTTTTTGACATGTGTTGCACAATGTTGCTATTCCATATGGGAGCTGTGTGTGTCATGTGTCTACATGCATGTGTTCATGCTATACTAAGAGAATGTTGGATTGAGGCCCAGAAGTGATGTAATGTCACTTCTGGTTGCCACTTTGGGCTATTTTGGTCTTGGTTTGTTTGTTTGGAGGGATTATGGAGGAGCCTGATGGTTGTGGGGAAAAACTGCCAAATTTATGAGTGATTTGGGGGGGGGGGGATTGCTAGTTTTGCCATTTTGCAAGTGAGTATTTCCTAACTCTTCAAGTCTGTATCCAGTCTTTTTTCTTTCTTTCTTTTTTTATTGACTTTTCAGATCAGTGGTTCTTACAGTTGACTGTGTTCCAATCCTGCCTCATTCTTCAGCTGCCTATTGTTTACACCTCTTCCATTTGGTGAATCTAGCCCTATGATTTAGTTGCATCAATTCCTGATTATGCACCTGGTTCAGCTCAGTTGTTTGTCAAAGACCAATGAGTGAGGTACAAAATATGACATTCTCATGACTACTTTAATACCTGGTATTACAACGGATCACCACATTCTACAAATTCTCTAGACAGGTATAATTATAATACTCAAAACAGTCCCATGTAAATCAGAGAAAGGGCACAGAATGAAAGAAAATCAACTGAAGTCCATTTCCACAGACTACAAAATTCTGTGATAAATACGTAGAATACTGCTATCCATTTATGTGAACACAGTGAAAGGTAAAAAAAAAAATCTATATCCCATTATAAGGTCCAATTTGCTATCATTTTAGGCCACTGATGGTGTTTATAGAAACAGAGTGTAAAACATGCAAATTGGCTGGAAAACATTCTTTGTAGTTTGTTATGAAATCACACTAGCAAGCCCCCCCCCCCCCAATAGTAAACAAGAAGAGACTACAAATGATGCATGTCTGTCCCTTGCCTGCCTAAGAACTAAGCTGCTAAGATGTCACAGTTGTTTTGTGATAGGAACTTTGTTCATCCACTTACAACCTCATTTTAAGTTTATTGAAACACACTTGAGATGTAAGTTCTAAGCATTCCTACTTGAAAGGAGATTTGGAGAAGGAGGTGGTGAAGAAGTAGGGGAGATTTTGGGAGGGAGGTCACTGAACCATTTCACAGATGAAAGCTTGGATGGAGGTGGCCAGCAACACCAGAGTGTTGATGACTAAGTGTCATTGTGTGATGCATAATGCATGGTGCACAGCCGCAAAAGGTATTAATGAAGAACACACAAATTAAGAGAGGCTGTGGAAGTTTGCTTTTGCGATAGGCCTTTTACAGACCAGCCTGAAACGTTGGACTGGGGCGGAGTCAGGGCATCAAGTCCAAATGATGCATGCCCCATCCCCACCCCCAGGGTGCCATGATGCTGCTCCACACGGTGCAAGACGTCATGGCGCTCCTCCAGTGCTGCATCCATACAATACAGCTCTGAAGGAGCGCGTATAGTCGCACCACTGAGGCTATGGCGCCCTTTTGCCGCTCCTTTTCGCACCCTCGAAAGGCCAGATTGGGTTATGGCATGTGGTTGCCATGGCCTCGATCTGGCATGAAAAGGGGTGGCTGCAGGCTGGCCCTTAGGATTGGTCTGTAGAGCCCCTAAATCTATGGGGAAAGGCAAGATTCTACCCCTCTCCTTCTCTCCCCCTTTTCAGTCAATTGAATGCAAACTACTTTTGCACTTTGAACTCAGTTTTCAGGAATTTCAGTAAGCTGAGGACAAGGGGGAAACATGAGAAGAGAAACTGGGGCATTTTAAAAACAGCTAAAAGTAGGAGAGCAGAGGATTAATCTGGACCATCCCTGCCAGATTGGGACAGTTGATGAGATGCTGAAGGAAGGATCAACTGAAAAAACCTCACTACCACCAAGTTCTCTCTAGGGGAGAATGTCTTGGCATTATGAAACAACAATTTCAAGGATTCTCCCATCTCCTTGGGTGATGTTGATACCAACACAAATCATACAAGCCATTGTATTTCCTATTACCATGCATGGATGTGAGAGCTGGACAATTAAGGAAAAAGATAGGAAGAAAATCAATGCATTTGAGATGTGATGCTGGAGAACAGTGCTGACAATCCCATGGATGACTAAAAAGACAAACAAACAGGTCCTAGAGCAGATCAAGCCAGAAATCTCCCAGGAAAGCCAAGATGACAAAACATAGGCTATCATACTTTGGACACATCATGAGAAGGCATGCCTCACTGAAAAAAAAAACCCCAATAATGCTAGGAAATGTGGAGGGAAGCAGAAAAACAGGACAGCCGCATGCTAGATGGATGGACCCTATTAAGGATGTCATGGGTATGAATGTACAGGAACAAAGGAGAGTACTGGAGAACAAGGGATCTTGGAGATGTCTCATCCACAGGGCCACCATGGGATGATACCAACTCAAGGGCAGTTAACAAAAAACAAAACTCATGTTGGCTACGAGGTAGTCCTTCAGATGCAGATAGGTGATAGTCCATGAAGGCTTGTGCTGAACTAAATTAATCTTCAAGATACCAAAAGACTGCTTTTGTCTTTCTTTGAAAAAGATTAACATGTCTCTCCCTCCCTCTCTTTTAAAAAAAGTCTTTAATTAGATAGTTTTATGGGTCATCTCTCATCCTAAAGCTACTGCAAGTATTTTGCTGCCCTTGAACTACTCTGAGATCCCTTTTGGTAGGGTTACTGGATTGGATCTGAGCCGGGGCTCCTGTAACTTTAATCCACAACAGATCTTGGAGCAGGATGGGATACCCTAAGACTATATCATGTAGGATGAGGATACCCCTCCTCCTCCATCTTCCAGACCTCAACTGCTAGCCGTAGTTGTTCCTTCCCAGCACAACTATTGCCTAGCCAGAGGAGGTGGGGGCGAGGGTACAAAGACACATCCACCTCTGTTCTTGTCACTGAAGGACTGCAGCTGAAAGTTGGGGTTTGGAAGGTGGAGGATGAGCAGAACCTTTGTCTCATACTTGATGTAGATTTACAGTATCTTGCCTTGCTCCAAATTACAGAGGCCCCACCCTAGATCAAATATGGCAACCCTATCTGCTGGTTTAAACCCTAGTACTACTTAGCCCATCATCCAGCCCAACATCCTTTTCAGCCTAGCCTAGCATTCTGTCTCCTACAGATCCAGCATTCTGTCTCCTGGTTGGATGAGACTGTGGGGGTTAATCTCTCTCAGCTTTTCCAATCAGGATACTCTGTGCAACAGTAGGAGAGACCAGGGGGTCAGGGAGGTTAAGTTGCCATGGTCTAGCATGATGCCATCCCCCTGGCCAGGTGTCCTTTCCCACAGTCTACTAGTCTTGAATGTGTATACCTAAAGGTAGGTAGCTGGGACAGACTAGGGATTCTGTTGGTGTACTGCTGACCCTGCTATGCTACAGACTCCCTTCCTTAGTTGGGTTGGTCTTGGGTATTGGTATTGGGGTCCCCACAACTAGTAGTGCTGGGGGCCTTCAGCATCTATGCTGAAACTGCCCTTTCAGGAGGGACTCAGGACTTCATGGGTCTGTCCCAAGTGTTATCTGCTCATGCTGCTGGGCACACTCTGGACCTTGTTTTCTATGCTGGGTGGGGTGATGGTAACTTGGTGTGGAGGAGCTCTCCACAGTTCTGTTGTCATGGACAGACCAATATCTGGTCAGGTTTAAATTCACTGAGACCCAGAACCTCTACAGGGTAGGAGACTGGTTAGGATGGTCCACCCCAGACTGATGCATCCAGATGGATTCCTGATAGATCATGGTGAGTTTTCCTGTCATCTTAGCAGGCAATTCTATTGAAGCTCTGGCTGAATGGGAAATGACCAGGACAGTGAAGACATTTGCTCTCGTGCATCCCGTTTTATGGAGGGGAGCCAAACCTGCCTCCTGGTTTTCCAGAGGTGGAGCAAATGAGACAGAGACTAGAGCAACATTGGGGGGAAGACTCAAAACAGTCTGACTGAACACAGGCTAGAGCCCATCTGAAGGCCTATTCTGTGGCAGTGTGGCAGCGGGCACCAAAGAAAGTATTTTTCACTGCCAGCATTGCATCTGCAAGGAGCCGTCCAGCAGTTTTGAGTAGTCAGAGGTCTATTACACACACGTCCTTAAGTAGAAAATGCAAACTACTCGGCCAGTGTCCAACCTATCATTTTGGGGTAAGGTACTGGAATGTTTGGTGGCTTCCCAACTCCAGTAGTTTCTGGATGAAGCAGATTATCTAGATCCATTTCAATCTGGTTTGAGAGCTGGCTATGGAACAGAGACAGCCTTGGTCATCTTGGCAAATGACAAACACAGGGAACTGAACAAAGGGAGTGTGTCTCTGTTCTGCTGGACTGCCCAGTGGCTTTCAGTACGATCAACCATGGTATCCTTCTGGGCCACTCCACTGAGATGGGGCTTGGAGGTACTGTTTTAGAGTGACCCCGTTCTTTCCTGGAGGGTTGAACCCACCAGATGGTACTGGGGAACTCCTGCTCAATCCCCTAGTTGTTGTTCTGTGGGTTCTATTTTGTCCCCTATGATATTCAACATATACATGAAGCTGTTGGGAGAGGTCATCCAGAGTTTTGGGGTGATGTGCCATCAATATGCAGATGATACCCAACTCTACTACTCCTTTGCACCCAATCCAAGGAGGTGTCCTGTTCCTAAACCAGAGTCTGTCATGAGTAATGGACTGGGTGAGGGTATAAAATTGAAACTTAATCCAGGAAAGACAGAGGTGCTCCTGGTCATTTGGAAAGCAGATGAGGGAATAGGGATTTAGCCTGTGTTAGATGGGGTTACACTCCCCAGAAGACACACATTTGCAGTTTGAGAGTACTCCTGGACTCAGCTTTGAACTTGAAGAGCCAAGAGTGCTTTTTTCACATCTAAAGATTGTGTGCCAACTGCACCCATTCCTTGAGATGCTGGATCTGCCCATGGTGGTACATGCCTTAGTTACATCTCATCTGGACTACTGTAACCCACTCGAAAAATCCACCTTATTACTACATAATCCCCATTAAAATAAATATTAAAAATCTATGCCAAAAAAATTCTGATGAGAAGATAAAGGGACTCTCCAACTAGAGTTCCATTTGAATCGCATGCTGAGGCTATCAAAGGTAGAAAACATGCAACATCACGATGTAATTGGTCCTATAGGAGAGGAAACAAATTGTAGTTCAAGGCACCAAGAAACACAAAGTCAGGGCAATTTCAAGATAAATGTATCTGCTTGTCATACGGGGTTGCTATGGCCACATGAACAAAACAGTATATTTATGCATCCTTACATAGCTTTGTCTTTCCAATGTTTACAAAGGAAGGCCTACTGCTTCTAGAAATCTTAAAGATGGCAGAGCTTGGAAGAGTTACTTTTTGGATGACAATTTCCAGAATTCTCCATATAGCTTGATCACCAGGGTAGCAGTTGCTTACCTGGTGGAAATGATATTATAAAGAGGGGAAACCACTCAGGGCAGTTGGAGGCCTTATTCAAGCACTGAGCTTTTCTGTTGTTTGTAAGACTGAAAAATAGAGTAGGCAGAAAATGCAGGAGAAACTAATGTGTTTGTCTCACCAGGAAGACTGAGCCAGTGCAACAAACTGGACATTATGAATGGAGGGGCACACATTCCTTGGTTCATTGGTGCCCGTCCTTAAGTATTCATACCTTCTCCAAGCAAAGCACTTAAAAAGACTTAAAAAGTAGAGACTGTGGCACATGGTCCAGGTCTTCTCACACAGCAAAGTGTCTCTTGGCATTCCTGCTGCATGGACAGGGAAATACTCCTGATTTATTAAAAAGTTTACAACTATCTGTGTTTTGTTAACTTCTGTCTTCCTTTCGTCTTAGCGTGGATAGTTTGTTGTCAAAATTAAGTCAATACTTTTTGTAACAAAAATTATTAGCAATTAACGATGGTTAATTGTTAGAATGCAAGAAATGAAAATGTAGAATATATCAAAATGGAAGATTCATTTTATAAATGTTTATACCTAGTCCATTGTAATTGTCCTGAGATAAAAAAGAGTACTGAAAGCTTTCTAAAGGTTTTCATAAGTTCAAGTTTACATTTCAAATGTGCAAAACTTTAATTATGTAATTCTAGTATTTGTTTATGACCTCTCAGGCTGCTAGGCTACTGAAGTGATGTTTAATAGTTAAAAATATATTTAAAACTTAAAAAAAAAAGCCGTAAAATCAGATAAAAATCATTATTTTAAAATAGACCAAAACCTTTTTTTTAAAGTTGATGTTCTGGTGTTTTACAAGCACATTAGCCGAAACTGCCAGAACAGGCATATGTGTGATAAGGAATGAAGGTCTTATGAAACAATACACTCTTAGCAGCCTACTGGAAGCTCAGCTCCTGGTTTCCTAGTGGGAGCCACTATAGAAAAATTCATGCCATGTGTATTTACCAACCTGTCTTCTCAAAGTAGGAGACACATCAGGGCTTCTGTTGAGGACATCAAATTTGGGCAGTCTCATATGAAAGGAGGCATTCTTTCAGAGATATCCTGATCCCAAGCCATTGAGCGCTTTTTGGACCAAAACCAGCAACATGAATTTTGCTCAGAAGTAAATTGGAAGCAAACGCAAATGGATGGATACTCTCTAAACTACTGCAAAATAGTCATCTCAAGTCTCACACTAGCCAAATTAGCCCAGAAGGATTCCATAACTCATGTACTGAGCATCCAGCAGAACCAACATGGCCATAATCTCACTGTACAATTCCATACATCGGTAATTTATCAAAACTGTTTCAGTCCCCAAATGTTTCAGTATAGAATGGATCTGAGTAAATCAATTTTATCCAAGAAAGCCTGGAGTTGTGTCGCCACCACTCACTGTAGTACATAGAAAAGGAAGATTAGAAGCAAGTGATTATTTTCTAGGATGGTAGGGTCCAATGAAGCAGTGGTATCATGATTGCATCTTTCAGGGGAGTGAAAATAAACCTTCTTTCAAAAAAGTATTTGCAACCTTCACTACCCAACTGACCAGCCCTTCTTTGGCAATTCTAATCAGTCAGGATAGACGGGGTCTAACAGATAAGTGATTGGCCTCACTTCTCCAAACAACTTGACCACATCATCACAAACAAACTGAAACTCTTCCATCAAAACTGGACAATTGAGTGCCTCAATTACTTTTCCAGGATTTACCTTCAATGTGGAGCCCAAAATGGAACTAAATGCTTTTGACCACAAAATGTCTTGCAAATTCATCACAGCATGTTTCTGAGGGTTCCTCCTTGGTAATCTAAAGCCTTACTGCAAAAACTCCTTGATTTTATGAAATGCAACTATGGTAGATGGGATTCTGCTGATATAATATAGGCAATAGGGATGCAATTCTTCATTGTTATTTCTTAAAGGAAGCAATGGATAATTTTAGCAAATTTCCTGGAAACTATGCATCTTTTGAAGCTTATTTATAATGTGGGACTTATTTCTGCACAAAAGTCACATGTGATTGTTTTGCACAGGGAAGAACCTTTTGATGCACAGTAACATTTGATGCAGAGTAATATTATTTTCTGAGCAGAAATTGTCTTATGCAGGCTGCTTCTTTTGCCAAAACAAATGCTGTTTCTGCACTAAACAATCATGTACAAATTTTGTGCAGAGCAGACTAAGGTCCAAAATGGAAAGATTGTTGTCAATCTCGATCCAATGAGGATCGTAAATCGATTCAAGTGTGAACGAGGGTGGTATAGCCCACTTCACACTTCGAATCAGAATGTAGTGGGAATGGGGCCTTAAACTCTTTTTGTCAAAGTTTTTCAAAACTCAAAAAACATGTTTTTTAAAACCATTATTCAGTTTTTTAAAAAAATATGTATTCCATCCTTAATAGGCAGTAAAGAATCATGTCTTCACCGCTCTCATGGCTGTGGAGTTGGCTCTAAAAACAGGCCCCAGGCTGTGCTTGATTTTCTAAAAACTTTTTTCCAAGAAATTTAATTTTTTATGAATACATTGTAGTTGTCAGATCTAGTCACAGAGAGAACGAACAGTAGAATGATGGCTGTTTAAAAATAGGATCTTGTACCATTTTTAGTGTATTCCACCAGGAACCAGTCCATCTGTCATATTCTAAGCTGCATATCTAATTGTTAATGAATATTAATTGCTAGCTGGAAGTATTGCATCAGTGGATATCTCTGATTACTCTGTTCATTGGCCTGAAGACTGGTTCACATATTAACCTTTAATGAGGGACAGTGTATACAGAAGCCTCAGTTCACTTGTTTTGGTCATCACAATTCTTCCAACAGCCATTGCAAGTAGCTGGTGATATTCATCCTCTTTCTAGCCTTCTTCCACATTTGTAGAAGGACACAGCTGCGGCTGCCACCCACTTCCCTTTATAGCAGTGCCTTGCGTTTCCTTGATTGGAAAAAATAAACTAGAAAGCCCAGTTATCTGCTTTATTTTTTCTCTCCAGTGGCATCTGCTCTTATCTGCCTTGAAAGGGGAAGCAAGGGGAAGGACCTTATTGCATTATAAACTGCCCTAGAGTGATCCTGAAAGCATTTAAGCCATTTGGATTAGTATCTTGGCATCGGCTAACCCTCCACTTATAAAACTGTCTACATGCATTTTCCCATCCCTCAAGAAATTACAAATAAGCAAATAAAGAAATTAAAGGATCAAAAATTGGTAGAGCAGAGATTAAAACAGATATATTCAGTGATTCAGTCAACATCATCCTACCTATGCTCTGAAAAATAGCACTTGGTGCACCTAACAGTAGGGGCCAGCATGGTATATTGGTTTGAGTGATGGAGTAGGACTCTGGAGACCAGTGTTCGAATGCCGGTTTGGCCATGTAAACCCACCTTGGGCAAGACATAGTCTCTCAGCCTCAGAGGATGGCAATGGTAAGCCCCCTCTGAATAAACTTGCCAAGAAAACCCCATGATGGCCTTATGGGCTTCAGAAATGACTTGAAAACACACAACAATAACAACAAGCATCTAACAGTAACAAAATACAGATAAATTACAGGATTAAATTTTAAACATTAAATCAAATCAGTCAATTAAAAACATAGTTTAAGAATACATCCTCCTGCATCCTGATGGTGAATTATGATCGTATAGGTGGGCTTTGTACATTGCAAACATATGATGGCTAATGGAGCATACAAAGGAATTCCAGAAAAAAATCACTATGTGTGTCACAGTTATATGATGATTTTGCTATGGCAATTATAGCAAAGTATTTGACTGCATAGATCATGAAAAACTATGGATTATTCTTAAGGTCATGAGAGTGCCTTGACATCTCATAGTCCTGATGAGAAATCTGTACTTAGGACAAGAGGCTGCAGTTAGAACAGAATATGGAGAGACAGATTGGTTCCCAGTTGGCAAAGGGGTCAGACAAGGCTGCATTCTTTCACCCTATTTCTTCAATTTGTATGCAGAAAATATCATAAGAAGAGCAGGATTAGACTCAGAAGAAGGAGAAATGATGATAGGAGGGAGGAACATCAGCAATCTAAGATATGCAGACTACACCATACTGCTAACAGAAAACATCACAGATTTGGAGCAAGAAAAGTCAAAGATGTAAGTGCAAAGGCAACCTGGCTGTTGAACATATAGAAAACAAAAACAATGACCACCAAAGAAATACATAAATTCAACCTAGACGATGAGAAAATCAAAATAGTTAAAAGAGTTCCAGTACCTTAGATCAAACACTGATCACAATGTAGACTGCTGTCAAGAAATCAGAAAATGACTAGGAATGGAAAGGGCAGCTATGAAAGAACTAAATTGAGCACTAAAGTTAGAATCATCCAATCCATTGTATTCCCCTATCACTGTGTATGGACATGAGAGCCGGACAGTGAAGAATGTGGATAAGAAGAATAGCAATTCATTTGAAACTGACAAGACTCTGGTCCATGCCCTAGTGGTTTCACGACTAGATTATTGTAACGTTCTTGTGACAGGGCTTCCTCTCTCTCACCTCCATCCTTTAATCTTTGTCCAGAACTCAGCTGCACGTATTATCACATCTGCTCGCCGCTTTGACCATGTTTCTTCTCTTTTATCCTCCCTTCATTGGTTCCCCTTCCCCTTCCACATCCAGTACAAGCTTTTTTTGTTGACTTTCAAAGCCCTCCATGGACTGGTCCCTACTTATTTATCTGAACTTCTTTCTCCTTACATTCCTACTCGTACCCTCCATTCTGGTAGTCAAGGTCTCCTGTCCCAGCCTAGGATTCCCGCTGCCCTGTCCCAGATTCGTCCCTTCTCACTTGCTGTCCCTCAATCCTGGAACCTTCTTCCCCTACATGTGTGCTTCATCACTTCTCTTACCAGTTTCAAAACTGAGTTAAAAACTACATTGTTTAGGGAAGTGTTCCCAGATGTGTGCCCTTGTCTACCCCAGGATGCCTCGTTTTAATTATGTATTAAGAAGCCGAACCTTTCCCGCAGTCCATCTGCCCTGGTCCAGGCCTCAGAGGGAGAGAAGAACTGCTGGGCCTGATCCCCTTCCCAACCACCTTTCCCTTCTCCTTTTGTGATGTGTCTTTTTAGATTGTAAGCCTGAGGGCAAGGAACCACCTAATTAAAAGATTGTATGTTCAGTGCTATATAAATAAAGGTTAATAATAAATAATAATAATAAATGTGGTGCTGGAGAAGAGTGCTTAGGCTACCGTGGGCAGCCAAAAAGACAAACCAATGGGTCCTTGAACACATCAAGCTTGAAATCTCCTTGGAAGCCAGATGATCAACCTGAAGCTGTTGTACTTTGGCCACATCATGAGAAGGCATGACTCATTAGAAGAGACAATAATGAAAGAAAAGGCAGAGGGTAGTAGAGACTCCATGCCAGATGGATACACTCAATAAGAGAGATCATGGTCCTGGATTTGCAGCACCTAAGCAGAGCAATAGAGGATGACTCATCCACAGGGTCGCCATGAGTCGGGGTTGACTTGAGGGCAGTTAACAAGTCAGACTTATGCCACTGCAACTCGGATTTTTGGTCGTTGGGAAGGTTAGAATTAACTACTGACTTTGCAATGTTCCCAACTTTTAAAATTCGCTCTTTCCAATCTCCACCTTTTCTTACTGGCATACCACCAAACCTGGCCATTTGCTCATCAGTGGACATTATCTGAAGAAGCAAAGAAGTGCCCTTCTATTGTTCTCTGGAAGAATGTAAAGCAATGACATAATCAGCAGCGGCCTTGGAAGGCTGCTGCAAATGCCATGCATCCAGCTATAGGAAAAGAGCTGGATGTTTGTCTTCTAGTCTCCCCATTCTCCACCAACGAGGAAATGGGTGGGTTTAGGGGGACTGCAACTGAGAAAATGTGGATTTTACAGAGTTAGATTGGAGACTATTGCAGCTACATCTCATACCTTTCTCTTCCAGTGGAGTAAGTCAGATATCAATTAAAAAGGGAAATGTTGCTGTACATCAGTTCAAAATATTCTTAAATGTATAGCATAGCAAAAGAGGGGCTAGCTGCTGGCAAAGGTTCAAGACTTAAAAGGAAGTTCATGAAGTGATGAAAGTATGGGGTGGAGAAAGTGAGTCATTAATAGGCAGCAAAGAGCCTTTTACCATGAGAGCACTTGCCTGGCACAGCTACATTTCTCTTGGCAAATACAGTAGCTGGGGACATGCCTAGGGCAGGATTGTGAAAAAAGTATTATCATTTTCTCCATTTGCAAAATGGTGTACTTGGAATCTTAGGAGAATAGGGATATTGCAACACTTAGTTTTACTTTGAGAGGAGGCATGGGGATAGTACACTACAAATACACATTTATTTGTTCTAGTTCCTGGAGATATCTGATCCTGCCATGGTAATAATACTTAACTTAGTTACATCCTTTTTGGATTACCATAATGTGTTCTGTGTGGGACTGCCTTTGAAAAGGTTGAGAAATTTCAGCTTGCCCAAATTGCTGTCGCCAAACTGTTGACCAGGACTGATCACAGAAAAGACACAACTTTATTATTACAACAGTTCTACAGGCTATCTCTGCCTTTCTGGTGCAGTTTAGAGCACTGGTTGTAATCTACAAAGTCCTATATAGCTTGAGTCAAGGGTATCTGAAGAACTATTCCCATATGAACCATCCCAAGTTCTGAAATCTTCAGGGAAGCCCTTATCTCAGTCCCACTGCTTTCACAAGCATGTGTGTTGACAAGCATGGGGGAGAGTCTTCCTAGTGACTATTCCCAGGTTCTGAAATTCTTATCCCAGGGAGATTATGCTGGTTCCCCCATTGCCCTTCTGTGGGCTAGTGAAGAGAGCTTTTGGAACTGACTCCTCCTAAGGAAAAGGTTCTTAATAGTGTGCCATGAGATTTTTATTTTTATTTACCTTTTTTATGGCTATGTTCGAAACATGGATTCTAGGGATTAATTATATTTTAGCAATAGCCTTTTATATGGTTTTAACAATGCCTATCTCTTTTGGTTGTGTAAACCACTTTTCAGTCATAGCTCTGAGAAAAAAGCAGGATGAAATTAAATAAATAAGTACACATTTATCATCAAGGCAAGAACTAATCTGTTGTGATGTTGGTAAATATAGTCCCCAGAGGCATGCCCTCCAAGAGTTCATGTCCACCAGGATCAGGACCTTTATAGAATTAAATGGCCCCTTATTGCTCATTCAAGACCAAGCCACTCTGAAATACAACAGAAGTGACCTATAATATTGATAGGAAAATGCCTTTCCCTCTCCCAGGTCTTATGACAACTGTAACTAACTCAGACAGCACAAGGAACACTAAAATAGTGGCAGATGTGTTTACCCCAACATCTACCTCTGTGAGCTCTGGTTTTGCTATGCCACTGCAGTTTATCATACGGAAAAGCTGCCAAATGAAGAAATTATGCCAAATGAAGAAGATTATTATGAAGTCAAAGACTTTCACGGCCAACTTCCATAGTTTTTTGAGCTATGGGGCCGTGTTCTGGAAAAGTTTATTCCTGACGTTTTGCCAGTATCTGTGGCTGGTATCTTCAGATTAATATGGCTATATTTCTGAATTCTGTTATCTAACTACTAAGACAAAGGATCCATCAGGGGTCTTTTATACTTTCTTTTAGCACAACTATGGGAATAATCTCACTCATGCATTCCAGGTTTATTATTCACACTATGGAACCTCATCTCTGTGCACCTCTATGAGTTCACACATGTCCGCACTGCTAATAAAGATGGAGTCTATGATACGAATGTATTCAAAGCATGTTCAAGGCATACAGAGTTTTATCCCAGTTTATCCTGGGTTAATTTGCAACAGTTATTCACACAGCTGGGAATCCAAATATTTGGGGGGAAAATGTGACATTGATTATTCCTGATAAGTGGGTTTTTTAGCAGCCCCCCCCCCAAAACCCTTAAATAATAATAATAATAATAATAGTTTATTTATAGCCCGCTCCTCTGTACATACACTCGGAGCGGGGTACAAGTAAAAAACATAGATTAAAACAATCCCATGACCCGTTTCCAAACCTCCCACCCCTTAAAAATAGATTAAACCGGCAGTGATTAAAACAGTAATTATTTAAAAACATATAACAACATCCTAACCCTTCCTTATGCGGCCACGTCATAAGTGGGGATCAGAAACATGGGAGTAGGCAGGAAATCAAAGTCTGGGACCGAAGCCGGGGATAGGGAATTTCAGGGGAAGGCCTGCCGGAAGAGATGCGTTTTTAGGGCTTTTTTGAAGCAATCTAAAGATGTTATGAGACGCATCTCATCCGGCAGACCATTCCAGAGCTTGGGAGCGGTCGCAGAAAAGGCCCTCTGGGAGGTCTGTGCCAGCCTGGTCTTGATAGGCTGTAGTAGGTTCCTCCCAGAGGATCGAAGTGTGCGGGGAGGATTGTACGGGGAGAGGCGGTCCCTGAGATAAGATGGGCCCGAGCCATGTAGGGCTTTAAAGGTTAAAACCAGCACCTTGTACTGTGCCCGGAAACTAATTGGCAGCCAGTGGAGAGATTTAAGCACTGGTGTTATATGTTCTCTCCTAGATGTCCCAGTAACTAATCTGGCTGCCATGTTTTGAACCAATTAAAGTTTCCGGGTTAAGCACAAGGGCAGCCCCATGTAGAGCGCATTGCAGTAGTCTAGTCGTGAGGTGACCAAAGCGTGTACCACAGTTTCCAAATCCCTCATCTCCAGGAAAGGGCGCAGCTGGTGTATCAGCCGAAGCTGATAACAGGCACTCCTGACCGTCGCATTCACCTGACTAGTCATGTGAAGTGACGAGTCTAGGAGTACCCCCAGACTGCGAACAGGGTCCTTCGAGGATAGTGTGATTCCATCTAGGACCGGGAGTTGTATTCCCAGACCTGGTTTCGGGCCGGTGACTGTCAGTACCTCCGTTTTGTCTGGATTCAGTCTCAATCTGTTTTCCCTCATCCAATCCATTACCGCTGCCAGGCAGTCATTGAGAGAGGAGACGCCATCTGAGGTCTGAGCAGATGATCTGGTCATGGAGAAATATATCTGAGTGTCATCAGCGTACTGATGACACTGAGCTCCATGCCTCCGAATGATCTCACCCAGCGGCTTCATGTAAATATTAAATAGCATCGGGGACAGAATGGCGCCTTGCGGGACGCCACAGCTTAGCTCAATTTTGGAGGAGCAGCTGTCCCCGAGCCTCACCCTTTGGGTCCTGCCGGAGAGAAAGGAACGGAACCACTGTAAGGCGGTGCCTCCGATCCCCATCCCTCTCAGCCGGTCCAAAAGGATGGCATGATCTATGGTGTCAAAGGCCGCTGAGAGATCCAAGAGCACCAGCAGGGTCACACTACCCCTATCGATGCTCAAGCGGAGGTCATCTGTCAGAACAACCTGGCAGTCTCAACTCCATATCCTGCCCGGAAGCCGGTTTGAAATGGATCGAGATAATCGGTTTCATCCAAGACAGCTTGGAGTTGGGAGGCGACTGCTCTCTCGATCACCTTGCTTAAAAATGGCAGCAAGGAAACTGGTCTATAGTTGTTTCGGTCCAGGGGATCAAGGGAAGGTTTCTTCAGGAGGGGCTTTACGGCCGCCTCCTTCAGACAAGAAGGAACAGTGCCTTCCCTGAGGGACGCATTGATTACATCCCTAAGGAATGTCTTCAATGCGTCCCCTCCCTGGACGACCAGCCATGATGGACATGGATCGAGAGGGCAGGTTGTTTTCCTCACGCTTCCAAGGAGCTTGTCCACGTCATCAGTACTTACAGATTGAAACTCATCCAATAACGTAACAGTAACGGAGTTGCTAGGTGCCTCATTTACAGATACTGCTAAAACATTGGCGTCTAAGTCGGCCCTTATCCGAGAGATTTTGTCTGCAAAGTAGATGTTAAATGCGTCACAGCAGGCCACTGTAGGGTTAAGTAGGGGATTTGGTGCAGGGGGAACCTGCGTCAGCTCCCCAACCACCTTAAACAGCTCCGCTGGATGGGACTCTGCAGACGCAATGCGTGCAGAGTAGAAGGATCTCCGCACTGCACGCAAAGCCTCCCGATAGGCGCAAAGATGCTGCCTATGGCGAGTTCTGTCGGACAAGAGCCGAGTCTTCCGCCATTTGCGCTCTAGTCGTCGTCCAACCCGCTTCATCTCCCGGAGTTCCTGGGAGAACCAGGGCTTACGGTTGGGAGCGGGTTGGAGAGGATGCTCAGGAGCGATAGTATCGAGGGCCTTGGGAAGGACGGTGTTCCAAGTATTCACCAAGGTCTCGGTAGAGTCGCCGGTGCTACCAACCATTAAACCCTCTAAGGCATTCTGGAAGCCTGTTGGTTCCATCAGCCTTCGAGGGCGGACCATTCTAATGGGTCCGCCACCCCCGGGGGGGCGGAAAGTGGCTTTAAGTTCCATCTTGATCAGAAAGTGGTCTGTCCATGACAATGCGGAGGTTTTGGTTACCTCCGCCCACGGATACTCCTGTTCCGTACTAAAAATCCCATCGAGTGTATGACCCGCACAATGAGTAGGCCCGTCAACCAATTGGGATAGGTTCATGCTTGTCATGGATGCCATGAACTCCCGAGCCGCTCCAGATAGATTGGATGGGCTGGTCTCTAGAGGGATGTTGAAGTCGCCCAAGACCAAAAGTCTGGGTGAGTCCAACAACAACTCAGAGACCAGCTGAGTCAGCTCGGTTAGGGAGTCCGTTAGGCAACGGGGTGGCCGGTATACCAACAGAATCCCCAAGCTATCCCTGGTCTTCAGGCTAAGGTACACACACTCGATGTGGGTTGTTTTCCGGACAGGCTTTCTGATCAAGGTCAGGTTAGTTTTATGGACTAAAGCCACACCGCCCCCTCGCCCACTTTCCCTTATCTGCTCACTGACCGTGTAACCGGCTGGGAGAGCTTGCGCCCATGTTACAGTGCTGGCATCTCCCAGCCAGGTCTCAGTAAAGCATGCCAGGTCGGCCTGTTCATCCACAAGGAGGTCGTGGATGATGTGGGTTTTCCCTGGCCGACCTGACATTGCAGAGGAGCAGAGTAAGGGATAGTGGAATGATTGGTGCACTCCCCACATTATCCTGGGAAACAGAGTGAACAGAAGAAGGGATAGATATCAAACATCAATCCCTTCTTCTTTTGTAACATGTGTTCACTCTGTTACCGCCATATCTTCCCTGACCCCGCACAACTTCAATAGCTGCTCCCAAGTTACTTCCGGCTCCATTATCAGATGATGAAATTGGATAATCCAGCTAAATTTCCCGTCCCAGTATAGATGTAAAATCCCGAACACATAAGAGACTGGGGTTACAGCAGGCGTCCCTTCAGGCTTCCTTCAGGGTCAGCAGATGTTGAGAAGGGGTGGAAGGGCAGAGACTTAAGTCCTCCGGAAGACCACACCCTCTGGCTTGCCCTGCCTTGCCTGGCCTTGGCTGTGGAGCCTCAGGTGGAAGAATGGCTTCAGGCTGCAGCAGGTGTCCCTTCAGGCTTCCCTCAGGGTCAGCAGATGTTGAGAAGGGGTGGGAGGGCAGAGACTTAAGTCCTCCAAAAGAAAAACCACACCCTCTGGCTTGCCCTGCCTTGCCTGGCCTTGGCTGTGGAGCCTCAGGTGGAAGAATGGCTTCAGGCTACAGCAGGCATCCCTTCAGGCTTCCCTCAGGGTCAGCAGATGGATGCATTCAAAATCCATGTGAGTAACAAAGTTTCAATCCAGATTATACCTTTTTCACCCTCTAAATAACCCCTGGGAAGGGGTGGATACCCACCCATGATTTCTAATTCAAAAATCAAGATAGCTAGAATGTGCACACAGACAATTCAAAAGGAACGTCCGCACAAATGAGAACCTGTTTATGAGCTGCTTATGCCTCTTCCTTTATCTGACATTCAATGCTATCTGGAGTTAATTATACAACAGTACTAATGCACAGTACTGTACACAGTGATTTTTTAACATCCTTGCTCTGTTATAGAGAATTCTGGTTTTAAAGGAGCACAACTAGGAGAAAGGCTTAAACTGAGGAGAAATTAAGGAATTTATGTAAGTAGGTTCTACCAAGGGCAGTTTATTGAGCCAGTATATGAAGGCAAAACTGGTAAAATCGGGATTACCTTGCTGGATCAAATTAAGGCCAATCTGTTGCCAGTATTCCATCTCCAGACTAGTAAATTCATTCTTGGCCAAGATGCTCACAAATAGGACATAAAGGCATAACCTCCAAAATTTCATAGATGAAAGCTGGGGCACAGTTGGCCAAGCAACACCAGAGTGTGGTCGAGATGGCAAAAATTATTAATAGGGAGATTCAGACAAGCTAGTTTAGGCTGCAACAGTTGACCTTTGCCTGAACCACCGAAAGGGGTAAAATACCACTACCCTCCTTTCCTCTCCCTCCTGCTGAGTTGACTGAGTGCAAACTTCTTTTGCACTTTAAACTCAGTTTTCAGCATTTGAAATAATCTGAGGACAAAAGGGGAGAAGTGGGAAGAAGAGGAAGAAACAGGGACAGGATAGCTGAAAAAGCAGGAATACAGAGGATTAATTGAGATTGTCCCTGTCAATTCAGGGGTAGTTGGAGGGTAAGTGAAGGTGAATGGAAGGGTTGGGAGAAAGTCCATAGCTCAATGACAGACCATATGCTTTCCTTATATACTTTGAGATATTCTCTTAAGTGGCTCAGGTTAAAAAGTGATGGGAAAGACTTCTGTCTGAGATACTTCATATCAGAATCAGCAGTCATAAGACCGATGAACCAATGGTTTGACTCAGAACAAGGCAGTTTCATATGTTTGGACTGCATTTTCTGTTGTTTCTAAGACAAGGATGGGCAAAATATAATTATAGAAGTTGTTGACTGCAACACCCAGCATTCCTTACCATTGGACATGATGGCTTGGGGAGTGAGTATGCATTTAGGGAGGCCCAGCCTCCTGCTTGTGCATCTCTTTGGAGTAGCCATGCATGCTTTCCCCCTTCCTACTTCACAGCCCTTCAATGAAGAGTGTATCAGGTTACCTAGCATAATCTGGAGGAACTCTACAAGAAACTGATACCAGCGGACTCTGCAGCCCAAGGAGATGGCCTTATCAATTTATATGAGGACTCTATCAGTGAATTTCAACACAGGATGAACCATTTGTCATTTGCAGAAATTCTTCTTCTTGTAGTGGGATAAATTACAGATCCTAATGTGCCTCAAAACAACTGCAGCTCTAAAACAACTGAGGTTCTAAAATTAAATATTGGTGACCTGCAAGTCACAAAGGAAAGCATAGAGAAGGTCAAAGTGATGGTGAATAATCTCCCTAGTGTAACATATGTTCTTAGCTGCTTCTACGATGTTTCCAGTAGGTCTTACTAGGCAATCAAGAATCATACCTTTTACTGCATTATGGTTCCTGGGATGTATAAATGTCAAAGATCTGCCAGTGGCAGACCAACAAGTGAGAACATTTTCTTTAAGACTGGCAGCACTCCTTGATGAAAGAGCCTATAACTTTGTCGAACTGCTTATGCATTCAGTGCTGGTGGCCTTGAGGGACACTGACAAACTATGGCTTATGGACACACTGGCAATGTACAAAATATCCAGGATTTTTGAAGTTACAATGAGGCCAGCATCCAAACCTGGCTGCAAATGAAGTTCTCCTGAAAACGATCCAGTTGCTTTGCTGCATGGAGATGATCTTCACTCAACCAGCAAACCACAGACAACTAATTTTTGAGAAGACTGCTGAAAGTGCCAAAGTCACTGTAAATGATGTAAAGCTACTTGTGATGAAAGCATTTTCAAAATATTGGTAAAAGACAGTATTGATGAAATCAATAAAAAGATTCACATGGCATTTTTAGAACAAGGATTCCCCAGGAACCTAGAGAAATCCTTTTGGGAGCGGCAGGGGTACTCTTCACATGGAAAAACTGCTCTTACGCAAATACACACACAAGCCCTTTGTACCTATTCACCTGAAACTTTGGGATCCATTAGAGAAGTGGTTCCCAATCAAGAGCCCCCAAATATTTGACTGACTACAAGTCCCAGCATTCTTGTTTTTTGGCTGTGCTGACTGGGCTTTTAGGAACTGAAGTCCAATAGAATTCAATAAAATCTGGAGCTCAGGTTTAGGAGACCGCTGCCTCAGAAGAAGGAAGTATATCTGCAAATCTCTTCTATGTGCGTTGAGAAACAGGGAGTGATTGACTACTCCATTTTTAAAAAAGCACAAATCAGCACTTATTTGTCTGCAGTCTGGGATCCCCTCCTAAGGAGCCAAAAAGACAAACATGTAGGTTCTTGAATAGATAAAGTCAGAAATTTATCTGGAAGCCAAGATAATCATAGTGATCATGTGGCCAGCATGACTGCACAGAATGCTGTTACCTTCCCACCAAAGTGGTACCTATTTATCTACTTGCACTTTTACATGCTTTTTCTTGCCAAGGTTGGCAGAAGCAGAAACTACTGGTGAGAGGTCACTCCGTCATGCAGCACTTGGGCCTTGAACTGCCAACCTGCTGATCTTGCAACTGTCAGAGTCAGCATCTTAATTGCTGAGCCACCACGTCCCTATGTCTGTAAATGTCATTTAATGCCAACAAAGAGAAAGTAATAGCCATGTGGGACTTTCCCAGGATAGTCAGCAGGAGCACAGATCTTTGAATTTCTGCATCTCAAGTTTCATTCCCAAGATAAGGAACATTAACTCCAGTTAGGTCCATGCTGAAGTGTGCCATTTTCTAAAGTACTGGATCTGGATCGCAAACAAATTTTGTGGATGATACACACCCTCGTGAGGAGCCAGTCTGACGTAGTGGTTTGAATATTGACCTACGAGGCCATGAAACCAGGGTTCTGGAGACCAGGGTTCAATTCCCAGCTCGGCCATGAAACTCATGGGCAAGTCACATTCTCTCATCCTCAGGGGAGGGCAATGACAAACCTCTTCTGAAAAAAATCTTGCCAAGAAAGTCCCATTATAGGGTCACCATAAGTTGGGAAATGACTTGAAAGCACACAACACACACACATCCTAGTACCTGCAGTGAACACTGAACTGAACAATTAACAAATAGGTGCAAGAACACCTTGATAGCCCATAGTTTTATAAAGGGACTTTGGGAGGGTAAGGTGTATTTGGAGTGAAGAATGGCAGATGAGAAAAGTGCTCAGTACTTTATGATTTTCCTCCTGCACAAATCAAGCCAAGCCCCGCTGTTCACAGGATTGCTACCGAAGGCATGTTTGCTTAGATTTGGATAGTGGCTTTTGAATATTCAGGGCTCATGCTGTCCTATCAGAATATACAAGGAGCAACTCATTGGTTGAAGTCTTCGCTATAAAACACAGCAAATGCTCTGTGTTTTTAAACCTGTCAATTTTTGAATCAAGATAGTCACAGTACAGGAGCTTGGCTTCCATTTGTATTCCTCTGTGCTGTCACTGTATTGTTGGCTTTTTAATAAGATTTTAAATTAAAACTTTCAAAGGGCAAATATCTCTGACTGCAGCCACTTATGCATCAGATCTCTAAAAAGACACTTTCAGAATAATGCTAAATTACAGACTCCTAACAAGTAACCAAAACTGCTTTTAGGGTGATTTTAGGGTGACAGCAACTCCCCAAATCCCCTAGCAGTTCCCAGAATTCCCTAGCATTGAGCCAGGGCAGTTAAAGTGGACTGGATTATTTCGGAAGTGTGTTTTGGACCATAGTGAACTGAGCACTCTCTAAGTGATTTACAATGTATTAGCAATTGCTCCCATCAAGCTGGGTACTCATTTTACTGACCTATAAAAGAATGGAAGGCTGAGTCAACCTAGAGCCCTGTGGGATTGAACTCACAACATCGTGGCTGCAGTATCCTGCATTTAACCACTGCGCCACCAGGGCTCCTGATGCTGTTAAATAGAGAACACAAGCAAACTTTTCCTGTGGTGGTGGGAAAGCTGGGCATGGCATTCCAGCAACCAAGAAACCTCTCACTTGTGCTGGACTCTGCCTCAAGGCTGTCATGAGTGAGAAGCCTCTCCGTCTGCCAGCTGCTCAGTTCCAGCTCCCAGGGTGACTGGGTGCAAAGGAAGCAGTGACCAAGCAGCTATGAGAAGATTGTCATCCATGCCAGCCTTTGCCACAAGGCTGGCACAGGGAAGAGGTTTATCAGTCAATGCTCAGCCAGCTGCTGGCTGACTGGGTCCAAAGAACTTGCAGCAAAGTCCAATGTGGGTGAAAGGCTTTTTGGTTGTTGCTCGACTGGCTGCTCAGTTCTGTTTCCCTAGTCACTCTGGGAGCGGCAACTGAGCAGCCAGCCCCCCCCCCCTTTATTTTTTTGGTTGAAAGGCTGGTACAGGTGAGAGGGAGGAGCAGGCCTGGGCCACAGCCACTGCTGTATTTCCACATGAGAGGCTGAGACAGAGTTGGTGGTGATGGCAGTGGCGAGCTGGGTGAGTCTGAGGGAGACATTGCTGGCTGACTTACTGATGCACAAACAGTAGATTTTGTATCAAGAAATCGGCATGGGGGGAGGTTAGGGTTGTCATCCAAGAGGAAAGGGAGCAGTAACCCAAAAACATTTGAGGACCACTGATTGAGACAAAGAAATAACAATTAGTCAATCCATCTATCCATCTGGAAATCAGTTTATTCATTTGCTATGCAATTCTGTGGCCACTATGAAAGATGTACCTGACAGATCTAGATGGATATTGGGATGACTTTTTTCTGGAGCTTCAGTGTTGCAATGCAAGGAGTCACTTGCTTTGAACAACTTGAATGAACAATTCCTATTCAAGGTGGGTCAATGATTTCAAATCTGAGCTAGCTGTTAGTGGTTTTCTTGTTAGTCATTTGTTGCTTCTCCCACTGCTGTTATTCTTGGCAGCTTTTTTTTTTCCTCATCCCTGCCCTCATTTATAACCTTGGGCCCCTGAATCTTTGTTTTGCTTGGGCACTAGTACTACTAGTATTATTACTATCTCTGCCGCTGCTGCTGCTGCTTTACAATATATCATGTGCCATGAAGTCAATTAAGAAACATGTCAATTCCAGTCTGCTGATTTGTACTGTTTGATGTGTAAACCTTGTACCTGATGAGCACCACTTCCTTCTGTTGCCTTGTCAGTTTCATTAAAGAGATCCTTTCCTTTTAAGTCCCCCACCCCACCACACACACCTCCCACTTCTAAGGTCAGTGCTTGTTAAAATGTAACAGGAATCTCCCCGGAGTGCTGAAGCTTTCTAACACTGCAACCAAATACCTACATTGCCTGCCAGCACTTAGCGGCTTCTCAAAAGGATGGAAACAAAGAAAAAGGAAGTGCCAAGAGCTGCTAACTACTGAACTGTGTAGTCATTTAAAGTTATTGGAATGTGTGTGTGTATGTGTGCCTTCAAGTCGCCTGCCAATTTATGACAATCCCATGAATTTCATAAGGTTTTCTGAGGCAAGGAATACTTAGGGCTCATTCCCACTTACATTTAAACGGGTTTGTGATTTGCCTTTGCTCTGTGTCATTGAATTGGTTCCAAAAGGTCCATAGTTCCCACTATAAAAGTGGATCTTTTCATTATTCCCTTGTAATCGCTCCTTTTTGGGGGGGCATGACTGTCGTTCCCACTAGTTTGTGCCACTTCAAAATTCATGTCAATCATCTATCTGTCATCGGTGACACAAGGAAGGAGGGAGAAGGGGGAAGGGAGGGCTGGGAGAACCAGGTACACTCTCCCCCAAATGAGGACCATCCCCAAATCAAAGCCTAAAGCACTGCTAGGAATGTCAATGCATGCCTCTTTGTCATGCTCAAAAAGGAGGACCTTCCAGAGGAATATATATATATATATACATACATATATATGGAGGATGACCCCAAATCAAAAACCCCAAAATCACTCCTAGGAATGTCAATGCAGAGCTTCTCTAAGTGATGCTCAGAATTGAGGACATTCAGGGAGGACTTAACACATGGGGGTAGGAGACAGATATTGCTTTCCAAGCCTCCCAGGACTTGGGGGGCATGAGGGTTTGAGGTGATGCCCTCTTAGCCTCGAAGGACTTAGAGGACATGAGGTGGTGCCCCCATAGAGGACTCTCCCTTGGCATGCATGGATCCATGGATGTCATGGAGGACTCTTCCATTGCCACCCTTTGAGGCTGAGAGAGTGTGACTAGCCAAAGGTCACCAATTAGTTTATATAGCTGATCTGCGATTCAAACACTAGTCTCCATAGTGCTAGTGCAACATTCAAACCACTGCACCGTACTGCCTTGGAAGGACCACTCCCTCTTTTTCAACCCAGCAATCCAGGCTCTACTCGAAAATAAAGGCTGGGAGGCCAAGGAGGAGGAGAAGGTGGTGAAGGGAAGAATTGCTTCCTCTTTTTCACCTCAGGACCCTGGGTTCTACTTAAAGGTAAAGACTGGGAAGCCGGAGGGGTGGAGGAGAGAAATACTCCCTCTGCCAACCTCCTCTGCCATAGTCCGTCCCCTCCAGAATGATGCAATTCAAATCCCTCGTTCCCACTTGTAGAACACGCGTTGGAATCGATTCGTCAAAAGAACCAGCAAAGAACTAGTGTCAGGAAAGAGCAGTTTTTTCCCGTTTGCTCACTTCATCACGATTGAAGCCAATCTCGGTAGGATCGAAACTGGTTTCACGTGGGAACAAGGTCCATATAACCTGATCAGCAATTCACTTTAAATCATAGTAGGAATGAACCCTTGGAGTGGTTTTGCCAGTTTCTTCCTCTGAAATAGAGCCTACAGCATCTGGCATTTTGGTGGTCTTCCATCCAAGTGCTAACCAGAGCTGACCATGCTTAACTTCCAAGATCAGACAAGATACAGTGCCTTTAAGAGTATTTAAGCCCCACTTATACACTGGAATATTTAACTGTGGGTTTCCAACTAATGGGCATAGGATTTGTTATAGATTATGGATCATCTATGGGCTTCTGCATATGAACCCAGGAACATCCTGGAAAGTTACGTCTCAAGGATGACTATAATGAGAAACTAAAACCAGCTACATGGGTGGGATGGGGTGGGGTGGGATTGCAAATTGAGAGCATTACACTCCAAATAAGAATTCTGCCTCCAAGTGAAATTTTTCTCTAGTCTCCAAATTTCTAGCATTGCAGACAGTAAGACATTAAGAGAGAGAGAGAGAGAGAGAGAGAGAGAGAGAGAGAGAGAGAGAGAGAATTACTGTATTGTTCTTCCCTTTGTAACTTTGTTTGTCCCTCTTTTTGGCTGCCTAAACTATACTTATAAATATCCAACTGAAAATGTAAGTTACTGCAATACAGTGGCTCCTTGATATCTGCTGGGGTTTGGTTCCAGGCCCTCCTCCCATGGATACCAAAATCTGTGGATACTCCAGTTCTATTAAGTACAGTGGCATAGTAAAATGGTCTCCCTTATATAAAATGGGAAAAACAAGGTTTGCTTTTGGAATTCTTCATATCTAGGACAATGCCCTCATTTGTCTCACCCATCCCATAACTACACATCTAACTCAAAACCTTCATAACTGAGTGGTGATAGGATGACACCCTAGGAATACAATCAGTAGTAGCTGGTCATTCCCATGTCAGTAGGCACTTATGGTTTTGCCCATACATTAAACAAGCAATCCAAGGGGTTAAACCCTATTTTCAAAGTATATTCAACCCCTCTTCATGGTGTCCACCATCTGAACGGGCTAGGGTTTCTGAGCATATAAACGCTTAGCCTTTATCTAGCCCTAGTCTGCATACAGGCCAGCATAAAGTGATGGTCTGTACAGCCCCATTGTCATCTTCTTCCTCTTCCTCTTCCTCCTCCTCCTCCATTGTTATTATTTCATCTTACCTGCCTCTCCCCATGGATTGAGGCAGAGGACAGCAACAATTAATGAACAAACAGCATCAGTTAAAACACACATCAATTTAAAAGGACAAATAGGATGTGCATGTATTAAAACAACCCACATCTAAAATTTATCATTTAAAACTCAGAATTTAAAAATTGTCTGGATAAGCCTACTGGAAGTCTATCCAGCTATAATGCAGTTTTCCTCTTTCCTACAGCTTTCTGCCTTGCCAAACACTGATATGATATGATAGCCCTGTTTAAATATTTGAAAGGATGTCATATTGAGGAGGGAGCAAGCTTGTTTTCTGCTGCTCCAGAGACTAGGATGCGGAACAATGGATACAAATTGCAGGAAAAGAGATTCCACCTCAACATTAGGAGGAACTTCCTGACAGTAAGGGCTGTTCAACAGTGGAACATACTCCCTCAGAGTGTGGTGGAGTCTCCTTCCTTGGAGGTTTTGAAGCAGGGGCTGGATGGCCATCTGTTGGGGATGCTTTCATTTGGACTTCCTTCATGGCAGGGGGTTGGACTGGATGGCCCTTGTGGTCTCTTCCAACTCTATGATTCTATGATTCTATGATGTCTTTTCTAGTGAGTCTTGCCTTCTCATGATATGTCCGAAGTATGACAGTCACAGTTTAGTCATCTTAAATCAGTATAGCTTGGGAAGGTTTCCCCCGATTAGTGCATTCCTGGTCCATATAGATTTCATATGAATTTAACCATACATTTGTTCTATCCAACCTGTACATCACTTGTTTTCTTTCTTTTTTTCTTAAGCATCATAGTCAATTTAAAGGACTTCTGAGAGTTCTAGTTCAACAGCATTGAGAGGGCCACAAAATTCCTGCAAAAGAAGGGTGCAACCCAACAGCTGAGGACCAGGGGAATGATGGGTGAATCTGCAAAATATGAATGCATTCTGATGATTGTGACAAGACTTTGTAATGGTGAGAACAAGCATGGTATAATGATTTGAGTGTTGAACTACACCTCTGGAGACCAGGGTTCTAGTCAGGGTGACCTTGTGTAAGTCACACTTTCTCAGTCTTAGAGGAAGATGAAAGCAAACTCCCTCTGAACAAATCTTGCCAAGAAAATACTGTGGTAGGTTTGCCTTAGGATCACCAAACATCAGAAACAACTTGAAGGCATACAATAACAAAATTAAGTTTAAGCTGAATATTGATAGGGTTCTCCCCTACAGAATCTCCCCCATAGAATCTCTTAGTACTTTGCAGAGTCTTCTGTCCTCTACAATGGAAAGAACAACTCCTTGGGTCAGTTTTCCACAACTAGGTGTCCTCTAGATGTGTTAGACTACAACTCCCATCTTCTGAAGGAAGAGGGAAATTGCAGGCTTGGTCAGGGACTCCTGAACATGAGGCAGAAGGGTGCTCCAGCCATGAGAACCTTTGGAATGATTAAAATTGTTTCAGTAATAAAATGCAGAAAGGAGCAGATGTTTGTTGTCCTGTAAGCATAGATTAATTATTATGTTTAGTTCCAATTCAGTTCCATTTTTGGTTTGGTTTAATTATTACTTTTATACTTTTGATTATGGGTTGGTTATCATGATGACTTTTAAGAGTATTTTTCTCAATCTCTCTGCAAGGTTTCTTCCCTTGCAGGGCTGGGGCTCCATTGCTGCCTGCTCTAGGTTATGCCCAAATGTTCCATAGCAAGTGTGAGACAGTGCTCTGTCTATCAGTTATGTGGACAGCATATAACAAAGCAAAGCTGTGAAATTAATCCACTATTAAAAAGGCTTGATGTCAGCACTATTGATTGTTGGGGAGCAGGGAGGCTAATGGACAGCTTTTAAACAATCTTCCTTCTTTTGCCTAGCATATGTGTAAGCATCATGTGGCCTTCCAGGTATTGATGGATTACATCTCAGAGCATTCTTCACCATTAGCTACATTGGGTAGGGTTGATGCTGCAGTCCAACACCTGGACAACATGATTCCCACCCCTAGGACAAGACATGAACCAGAGGAATTTAAAGACCAAACTAAGGCCTTTTGTGCATGGGTGAAAAGGTCTGTCTCCTGCTCGGTTCTGGTAGTGTCATGTTCAGACAATGCACAGCCCAAACATCAGTTCTGGTGTGAACAGTCCAGGTGACATTTGACATGTTCAGCACTAGGACCAGGGTATAAGATCCTTAAAGTAATTTTAAAAAAACTTAGCTCTTACTCCTGATCTTCCGGGAAGATCTGGAGCCCTTCATTCCCATACGGGGCTGTCTGTCTACACAGGTATTCCACTGAGCTGCCCGTCATGTCCATCATAGTTGCCAGTTGTTCGCTTTGAGGTCAGGAGCACTGGGCACCTCATTCTGATCTCAGAAGCAAGCAACCTACAGCAGCAGTAGACATGCCAGGTGGCTCAGTGGGATGCCCATGCAGACAGGTGCCCTGGTGCAGGAACAGAGGGCCAGGTAATAGGGAGAGGTTGGAGTAGCTCTGGGATCAGGATACTCTGGTATATCCTGGTCAGTGCAGAGAAAGGCTATATCAATTACTTTTTGCTGCCCTTGTGTGTTCCCAGTACTTTTTTGTGTCTTCAAGTACTTTATTTTCACCAAACCCAAATACATTTGTTTCCCTCCTTTCTCCACTTTTAGATGGGCCTATAAGTCTCTTAAAAACATTTTTTTTTGTTAAGGACATTTTTTTACTGTCTAGTTTTTGTTATTTGTTTTAAGTTTGTGAAAATTTTAAGTTGTTTTATCAGTATGCAGTTTTTTTGAATTTTAATTGTGTTTTGATTTCAATTTTAAAATGCGTTATGATTCTTTGGAACATTTTGTATCAGAAGTGGCAAAGAATTAAATGATATGGATAATTATGATAGAAATTTTTGGTTACATGTATGTCCATCTAACTTGTTTGAACTGAGCCTCTTGAGCTTCATTTAACTATGTAACCCTGTGGTAGTATAACATAAGCAATGTTTTATGCACTAGCTAAAACCTATTTGGTTGCCAAACCATTTTATTGAGGTGATTTGCTCTGTTTAATTGGCTTTTTTAACTGTTCGTTTTCTTTAGGTGATATATTTTGGAGTTTTTATTATTTCAATTATATTTTATTGTTTATATATGCCCTACCCTGGTACTGTAAGGTCAGTGTGTAATTTTACAATATTTCAACAAAATAAAATTAATAATGGCCCGAATCCTATTGTCACTCTCAACTGGATTAGATCTATTGAATCAATGAGATTAATCTAGGTGTCAACTCTCCATTCAACAATTAATTCAATGAGGCTGTTCTAGTTAGGACTAACCAAGAGGAGCCAGCATATTACTTTGTGCCCATATCAGCAAATAACTCATGGGATTGTTTTTTTAAAACTATGGCTGGAATTATCTATCACAGTTTACGTTATGCAGCTTTACACATGCTTAGGCTGCAGCTGCATTGCAGAAATAATGCAATTTGATATCACTTTAACTGCAATGAATCAATGCTATGGAATTCTGGGATTTGTAGTCTGAGTGTGGTAAAGTGGTTTGAGCATTGGGCTATGACTCTAGAGACCAGGGTCCTCAGGCTCATCCATTGGCCAGATAGGGAAAAGGCCACTGGGAACCTGCAACCCATGCCTTCCAAAAAGAGCATCATGGCAAGAGTTGCCTTGTACTTAAACCAGTTGCCTTGTGCTTAAAAACCAAAAGGAGGTATACATTGACTCCATCTATTGACCTCACATCCTATGGAATGCTTAGTAATGTGCATGAGTATGAGGTTTCACTTTATGACAAGATGCTGGATGTCTCCTTGAGGATGTTTCAATCAAAATAATTCATCAAAGCAGATAAATAATAAAGCAGACTCCAAATACAGTCAGCCCTCTGTATCAACAGATTTTTTTTTTTACCCACAGATTCAAGCATCCATGGTTTGAAAATATTTTAAAAATATATACATTTCAAAAAGCAAAGTTTGATTTTGCCATTTTATGTAAGGGACACAATCTTACTATGGCATTGTATTTAATGGGACTTGAGCGTCCATGGATTTGTGTATCCAACGGGGGTCCTGGAACCAACCCCCAGTGGATATCAAGGGCCCACTGTATTATGCACGATGTTAAAGAATATTCGAAGAATATGCACGATGTTGAAGCTCTCTTTTGTCCTACATAATCACAACAATTTGAGATTACTTTAACTGCCATACTGCATCCTGTGGTATCCAGTGGCATCATTAAGAGAGTGCAGGGAGTTCAGAATACACCAGGTGATACCCTAAGGGGATGATACCATTGCTTTTGAAACATCTGCGTTTTGGCAGAAACAGGCTGTGGCATTCGCCTGTGTCCCTTTAAAATATGGTGAAGAGATGGTATTAGTGGAGTGGGGCTCAGTGGGAGAAGAAAGGAGGTGCAGTTACTTAAAATTTCATTTCTTGATTTTTTTAAAAAAAGAAAAATTAATTTATATTTTCTTTATATATCATTTTACCAAATTTTAATTTTAACCACATTAATCTATGTAGATGTAAATACATTTAGGCTGCAAGAATGTTGTAATTTAAAGGTAAAATTTTAATTGTTTGTGTCACAACTGCTATCATTACACTCAGTGATATATGGGAATTGCGATTTATGAGTAACATTAGTGTAAAAAATATTACCAAGGATTCTGTATGGTGGGCTATGGGAGGAGATCAATGGGGGGAGGAGGGTGACACCATGAATTACCACATTGGGTGACACCAACCCTATTGATGGTATCCTGGGTTCTGTAGTTTGTTGAGGCACTAGAGAATTCTAAATACTCCAAAAACTACAGATCCTAGGATTGCATAGGATGGAGCCATGGCAGCTAAAGTGGAATCAAAATACAGTACAGTATTATTTATTTATTTATCTATTTATTATTACATAAATACTTTATCAGATACAATACAAATTGATATTCTGTAGTGAAGTGGTTTGAGTGTTGGACTACGACTCTGGAGATCATTGTTCAATTTTTTGGTCAGCCATGAAACCCACTGGGTAACCTTGGGCAAGTCACATTCTCTCAGTTTCAGGGGAAGGCAATGGCAAACCTCCTCTGAACAAATCTTGCCAAGAAAACCCCATGATAGGGTTGCCTTGCGGTCACCATAAGTCTGAAATGACTTGAAGACAGCTGCGCACGCACAGAGAGAGAGAGAGCGTGAGAAAGACAACAAAACTGAACTACTCAAAAAGACACTTTTTTAGATACTCTGTTCAACTTTAGAAGTTTCCTTGTCTTTAATCTTAATTAACAGTACCAAAGACAGGAACTTGATAACTGACACTGACATTAGGACATCTGTCCTCTAACAGAACTTTAACATAAAATTTTCTGATGAACCAGGTAAATGACTTAATAGAGGAGAGACCAACTGTTTGTGACCTTGGTTATAAAAAATGCATGGTAATAAAACATATGGCATAGTCTCAACCTCCTATGAACCACAAAGGCAAAACCTCAAAGAAAGGGGTAGCCCAATGTACTTACCATAAAGCAATTCTGAAGGGAAAGCATTACATCTGGCCTTTGTAAATAACATGCAGTAATCAGGAACAGTCAAGTTCTTTATATAGTCTGCCAGAAGAAGAAAAAAATCCATATAACTGATATTCAAAGCACTAGGTGAGCATGAAGAAAGGGAATGAGCCCAAAGATTGCAAAAGGCAATATTCCAGACTCTTTAATAATAAAAATAATAATTAGTTTTAATACCGTATCATAACTCGAGCAGAGATGTCACCAAAGACAGATGTTCAAAGTGGAATCCAAGTGCTATAAATGTGTAGTGTGAGAAAGCTAAACTTCATTTATTTCTTTATAGGATGCTTCAGGTTACATAACACTAATCTTTATGAATTAGTCAATCAAAAAGACTTTTGCTTTTCCTCTGAATTATATTAGCAGGTGATAGACTGTACACTCACAGTGAATGCAGCAAAAAGAGCTGTGACTCCTGTGAGTTTGTCAAAGAAGGTTAATGCCTTCTCTAGAAGCTCATCACAGGACTTAGTATAATGTCACCAGAGTAGAGGATTACACAGCTTGGTCAGCAGCCTACGCACCACAGCATCAGCAGCATTAAGCTAATTAAATAGAAACAAATTAAATCCATTTCTAAAGATCAACACTCTCCTCAGAATGCTAGCTTTGCTTCAAATGTTCGGGGGGGGGGGGGCGGAGGCATGCTACAGCCCTCCTGAAACAGTTTTCCTTACAGGTATAAGCAATTTTGGGGGACTGAAAAGTTGCATTTGTTTTCCGTTTGGGATCCCGCATGGGCTAGATCACTGCCAAATTTCTGTTGCAGAACTCTGATGAAATTCAGAAGCAGCTGAATATCACTCCCTATGATGGACAAAGGTGCTAGAGCACACTCTCGAACATTTACCATGAAAACCAGGACATGTGTGATCAAGTAACATCAGAGCATGGTCAGGATGGCAAAAGCTGTCAAACTAGGAGAGACTGCAGTAATTTGTTTTTGCCTGAGCCTACTAGGAAAGGCACATTGCCCAATTTTATGTTGCAGAATGCATGTGCAGAATTGTGCTTAAAAGATCTCCCACATGTGCTTTAAAAATCTTCTACATTTAACAAAGGGGAGAGGAAGTAAGCAGCTGCATAGAGAAAACTATTGTGTCGGAGCAAACAAATGGAGTTGGGATTTTAGCCTTGCAAGGAACTAAGCAGTCCAGATTCAGATCCAAACCAAGCGTTTCTTAAGGGAACTCATTTTCCAGTTTTGGAGAAAGCAGATTTAGAATAGGAAAGCAAAGTATCATGGCCCTCCTTCCAGCCTCTCTATAAGCAATGTTCCAAGCCTCATAAGAAACTGTGTTTTTGTCACACAATGGCTGCTTCAGCATTCCAGTCCTGGATTCTTGAAAAACAGTTCTGGCATGCTCTCCCTTCCAAGAAACATTTATACTACTGAAACAAGTCTCAACCAGTGTTTACTAATCTGCTAATAGTAGTTTGCATTCCACCTGCAAATATACCAAGCTGAATTCTTGAACATTTGTAATAGAAGTCAAAGAAAGATTCCACTCCCTTCTTCCCGACAAGCAACTATTGGCATAAAAGCTTAAAATGGGCTTACAATAAACTGAAATTACAACACAGTGTTTTCTTTACTATTTCAAGCCCCACAATCAGTCCCTGGCAGCTACTATGTTTTCCTCCTGTCAGTGCACAATGGATGAATTCAAAAACTCCAAATCAGCATTCTTCAAGTGACCAAGGAAAGCCACATGATTGTAGGGAAAAAATGGGTAGGATGCCAATTTAGGAAACTAACCATGCTGATCTCTGTTTGAAACTTGTTTTATCTAATCAGCAACACATTTGTGTGTTAGTTCTACAAGCAAGGTGCTTGGGTCACTCAGCTAATACAAGGAAGCCGATTATTTTCACAGAAACGTAAGGGAGGAAAAAATCTGGTAGTTTCTTTTTTTGTTTTCCTACATTCACATTTTTTTAAATTTTAACTTCGTTCCATCCCAAATATGAAGATATATGTATATTTGAACTCTTATATTTCTTTAGTTTCATATTTTTATTTTATATTTTGTTTATCACACTCGATTTGTCTAGATCCATGATGGCGAACCTATGGCACATATACCACGGATGGCACGTGACACCATTTTGCCAGGCATGGGCCAGGGACAAGGAGGAACGGGCATGTGTGTGCCCGTTCCTCCTCCTCCCTGCCATTTCCTGACATCCAGCTGTCTCTCTCAGATAGCTGGAAGCCAAAAAATAGCACTGGGGAGGAGGAGTCAGAGGTGTGTACCTCTGGCTCTTCCACCCAGCCCTCTCCTGGCCTTCAGCTGCCTCTCCCAGACAGTTGGAGGCCAGGAAAAGAGTGGGGGGAGGAGGAGCAACTGGAACATGCCAGTTGCTCCTCCCCAGAGACCTTTTCTGGTCTTCAACTGGCTCCAGAGGGACAGCTAGGGGCAGGGATAGGTCCATGGGGTCCACGGTGTGTCCCGACTCCTTCTCCCTCCCACGGTCCTTTGCTGAACTTCAGCTGCCCCTCCAGGGACAGC
The DNA here is from genome assembly GCA_034509955.1 of Urosaurus nigricauda. NCBI lineage: Eukaryota > Metazoa > Chordata > Lepidosauria > Squamata > Phrynosomatidae > Urosaurus > Urosaurus nigricauda. The sequence continues at coordinate 87,928,749 of JAOEGL010000006.1, forward strand.
TGAGGGTCTGCAAAGGTCTGGGGGAAGGAAGACATGGCCCATGGTGCCCTGGCATTTAGAAATTAAAGACAGGGAACCACTCAGGAAAAAACCTACTGGCAGCCCTAATTTGACAGTAACATGCTTGAATAGTCAGATACTATGTAAGCCCTCAGAGGCCTTGACTGCATTGGGAGGATACTCCAGGGGCAGCTTGGAGTATCCTGGCCCTGCAGCTACCCTGGCTTATATCCATTAACTCGCCCTCCATTTCCACAGTGTAGCAACTATGTGTATGGGTGTCCCACTGGACCACCTGGTGCATCTGTTGCCACCGCAGCTCACTCACTCCTGAAGTCAGAATGAGGCACCCAGTGGCAGTCACATGCAACAGTAGCAGATGCCCATGCAGACAACCACTACAGCGTAGCTCTGGATTTCCCAAAAGATCCAGAGAAACAGGTAATTTTTTAATGATGTGTTAACACTGTTATACCCCATTTCTGGTGTGATATGTGCTAGACATCATCTGGACTACTCACAACAGAACTGGGGTTTGGGTTATGCATTGTCCTAAGAGGACAACACCAGAACAGGATGCAAACCGGTCTTTTGGCTCATGCAGGCAAGGCCAGAGTCCTGGATCTGGATGAATATGTTTATCAATTTAGGTTCGTCCCAACGTGATTTTAAAAAAGCACATCAAAGCTCTAGTTCTTTTCATCCCAAAATGAAGAATTTGGATAAATTCTTATATGAAATGAACTGAAATGAAGTCTCATCCATCTCTGATTAACACTATGGTAAGCCCCGTGCCTTGGAGAAAATGTATCTTTCCTTTGTTCTGGAGAGGCTTGTAATAAGCATGGCTCCTCATACTTTCACCTTTATTAGATAGGACTAGGATTCCTATATTCTTTCCCACCACTTTACATTTCTTGTTATATTTATTAGTTTTATTGTTTTCTAAAGTGAAGAGCATAAGCATAACTGCTTTCTGGGGTTAAATGTGCTTCTCTAAGGATCTTGATATTTCAAATGTCTGGATCCATTTAAAGGGGAATGGGAAATGTTTGCCCTTGCAACTGAAGATGAACTCTGGATTTATTCTATGTCCTTATCATTTCAGCTGTACCACTTGTGCCAGGGTACTCTTGCTGCATGCTAATGGTACCATTCAGCCACCTACCATGCTATGGATGCAGAGCCACAAAATGGAACCTTTCAAATCTGTTTCTCCAGGATAATATTCCACCCAATCTTGTTTACCGCCATGTTATTAGTCCACTTTCCCATTAGCTTAGTTACAATTAGAAATGCTTATATAAATGTCACTTTGAAACTGCAGAAAAATAATTATTAGAGCATTGAGAAAGATGCCAGCATAGTAACTTTCTCTTCTCTAATGCTCTGGAAGATAAAGTGGTCTGTATCTCACCTTAAACAGGATAACATGCATGGAGAATTTTAAAATCTACCACATTTACACTTTTGATGATAGATAGCATAGTCATATCCTATCCAGAGAGCCAGTAATTACAATGGCAATTTCTCATATAACTGAATAAAGAGAATCACTTTTTTGTATTTCGTATTGCTTAGTTATTAGATAAAGATCTTACAAGTGGTAGGTCATGCAGCAATTGGTTCAATTTTCAGTTACATCTGTTTGCTTTTCATTTAAGAGTTAATTTTTTTTTAATGTACTCTGAAAAACATTTGATTGCTCAGAAAGAGTACCTAATTTGAGTTTGGGATTGTTAGGTCAGCAGCATCCCATTTGCTGAGATGTCAGGGGCAGAGACTGAAATTAGGGATCAGTCACTTGGGAAGCAGGTTGGGAATGATATTGGAACTATTTTGGAGCCAGGAACAACACAAGAATCTAGATAAATAGGTCCAGGATGTAGTCCCAGATACAAAACTCTAGGAAGAGGAGTATTTTGATGGACAGGATGGGCCCAAAAGACACCCAGCAGCAGTTGCCGCTGTTCCTAGTAGGGCTTGCATCCTATGCACCACTACCTACAATGAGTATGACACAAAGAAAGACCCTATGTTGCTGCTCCTGTTACTGCTTCAGGGGCTTGAAGATGTCCCAGCACTAACCCATGGGAAGTAATTTTTCTCCTAGACCTTCCACTAGAAGGCGCATGAGTCATCATACCAGTGAATCACTCAGGACATTACCACGCGCGGCTTTTAAACCACCAGAACATTGGGAAGGAAGCAGGTTTGGTGTTACTGATTGCATGATGATGTCTCCAACTTGTACTAGATCTGTCCCCTCTCATTTATGGGGGAAATGCATGAATGACTTGGCAAGCACTCAAGTCCCCAGATGTGAAACATTGCCCCTGGAGCAGTTGAGTGATTGAAAGTCATGTGGCATTATAGTGCCCCCCCCCCCTCACTATTCTGAAGCACCCTGGTTTCTTTCTTTCTTTCTTTTTAACTTCAGTGAGGCAGCAGAGTTCTGGAATTGTGTAGAAAAGGAGAAAACAAAAACAAAAAATTCCTAAAGGCTTACTGGGTAAGAAAAGGGAGAGAAGCAGGGTTAAAGGGTTAAGGGAGAGTGCAGGAAGAAAGCATGATGAGGACAGCAATCCTGGTCATGCAACTGACTGAGTGTGATTATGGATGGTTGCAAAGTGCTATGTTGCCGTTTTATTTTTCTTGCATGATTCCTGCGAGAATGGGGTTGGTGTGATAATGTCCTTCATGCCTTGCTCCAAATGGTGCAAGTTCATGCACTCACCTTCCCCTCTATCCCATCTGATATCTTTCCCCTCCCTCTGGCTTTCTGCTGTGCAAGTGTGAATGACCCACATTTAAACACCTCTGTGCTGAGCCTAGGGTGGCCAGATGTCCTAACTGCAAAGGAGGACAAGGTGCCACAAAATGTAGGACATTCAAGAAAAACGTATAACATTGCAAAATAAAAGCTAAAAAGTATGTAAAAAGATCTTATAGAATAACACAGCTATGTCTTTGAATTAAAAGCCAAAACCACTAATATAAATATAAACTCATGCTTCTTAGTCATGCTCAAAGTGGAGAAATTCTTCCTGGATAGAAGGTTGAAATGGAGAACATGTTCTGGAAAAGGAGGAGTCCTGGTCACCCTGGCTGAGCTTCTCTGTCCCGGCAGCAGCTAGGAATGAGTGGATGGCCAGCCACATGAGACTATTTATTGGGACTGTCCCTGCTGAATCAGGATAGTTGGAGGACATTGGGATTTGGCCCCCTTGCCCGGTGGTTTGACAACCTTCACCCATTTCTGATAATCAGAAAATAACCCACCTTCTAAATGACTGTAGAGACTTCCATCTCAAAAGAGTCAGTCCGTTCTAACTGGATGGGTCATTATGAAAAGGATATTCACTTCTGGGTGTATCACAGATACAAAGAATGAGCACATTTGAAGATTGTACAAATCAATTAATTTAGGCCACTTCTAGTACATATACCACAACCCCATCCCACATTACAATATTGTAATTTGTAGAAGGAAAGTTCTGCAATTTTCATTCTGAAATTGCATCCCCCTCCCCCTTACATTTCTTCTGTTACTCTGTGGAGCACACTAAAGTTTTTCTATCATACTCCAAAGTACCTGCCCTCTACTTTTGCCATTTTTAGTATCCAGCCTGAAGAAGAATTCTTTTTAAAAATGTATTGACTATTTTGTTACTATGCTGGGAAACCATCTAAGAAGCAATTCCAGAAAATTATGGCCACCAGCATGTTACGGAATTGACTTGGTGCACTATTTCTTCAAAAATCAGAACATTAAACAGGACAATTGTTGAGAAATAGAATGTTTTTAGGCCATTAGCACAGTTTGAAAAACTATGAATCAGGGGAAAAACATGGAACAGTGCAGCAACACTTTGCTCTCTTTGTAAACCTTCTTCTAAATGTGGTGGTGCTCACGATGAACTTTCCTATTTTTTGACAGTGCTCAAGTGGAGTTGCATGATGCTTTCCTGGCAGTTTATCATCAATCACCAAAGAAGCTGGCTTAATATTTGAAATTATTCTTCCTCTATTTACCGACATAGGACATTGCCTGATATTGCAGAAAGACACAGTTATAAAGTTATGATTCCACTTTAACTGCCATGATAACATACTATGGAATACTGAGGTATGCAGTAGAGGTGAGGCAGAGACTGAGAGTTCTTAGTACCCCTCACTGGATTGTCTATCCTATCATTCTATAGGATGTTGGCATAGCAGTTAAAGTGGAATTGTAGCAGTGCCATCACTAGGGGGAAGTGGAAGGTGCGGACCGCACCAGGCTACCCCCTTTTAAATGCTTTAAAAGATGGTGGGAGTGGGGTGAAGCTCAATAGGAGTCAAACCTCTACACCGTGCTGGCATTTATATCATTCTTTTATCAATGCTAGGAGTCATTCTTTTGAAAAAAAAGTAAGAAAAAATTATGAACAACCTTACAAATTAGTTTTAAAAACGCACAGAATGGCAGTAACAAAGTACTTTGGCAGCTTTGTATCATATAATGGGTAACATTCCAAGTGTACCTTTCAAAACTTAGATTCTGGTACTCTTGCTTGGACTGAACTCCCACAATTCTTTAGCGCCCCGGTAATGTGTACCTTGTTTGCTCACAGCCAGAATACTAGGCTGTGATACACACATGGCAGTAAAATCTGGACAACTGAAATTGACATGTGCCATTTACAGCTGATGATGCCACTACTATACCCAAGCTGTAAAGAAGACGCAGTTTATCCACACATTTGCAAGGTGTGCCTTTTCTTTTGAAAGCAAGACTTTAAAATACCCTTCATATTGCAGCATCCTCATAGGACTATAGAACTAGCTACATTTCTTTAAAAGGTATAGTGATCATCATTCTTTTTCTAATCTAATACAATGTTATTTTCTTAGACTGATTTTATGTTTGAAAAACGTGTACATCTTCCCTTTTACAAAATTAATGATGTACTCCCTCTAGTGTCAGAAAAAATATATCAGTTTATAAATGCTAAGTAAGCTAGAATTTCATCTGTTTCATATTTTGAAGTTCATACATTAAGGCAATACTTTAATGTATGGAATATATTCCCATAGTCACAGTTCTGAATAATTTATAGACAATTTTATCCGTAAGAGAAAACAAGTATTTTCTTGATTTAAAAGCAGTATCCTAATTAAAGCCAACAAGATCTGCTTTAACTGTCGTACTTGTAATTCTAATGCTGCTTGTTTATAGAAAGTGAAATACAGGACTGAATTTAATATGTTGTGTTCAAGCCCCTTATTTACATCAGTTGCTTTCCAATAAGCTAGTGGACATGTTTAACAAGGCCTCCTAATACAGTATGAACTTTCTGAGAACACATTTTTCTCAAATTTTGAGAACACTTTTTAAAAAATAAAATCTTTTCTGAGGCAACGGGAACAAGTGAAAAATATGGTGGCTGTTTCCCTTTAGTTCGTAAACAAGATATAATATAACCAGAACTAGTTTTTCAAAAACCTCATGATTTTTAGGTGCTGTTCTGAAAGATTTTAACATTAAGACTGGCCTATTCAGGACTTGTTCAAGATTTGTGTTCAAGAGATGTGAAATAAACGTGAAACATTTAGGTGAGTAAAGCCTTCATTGTAAAATCTTCCAGAAGGCTTAATGGGAGGGAATTTCAATAAACTTAAAATTGAAATTATTCCCCATGCAAGAAATCAGTTAATCCAGTCTTTAGAATGGAATATATGTGGTCATAATCAATCCAAACAGTCTCTTATAATATGTTTTTATTTTAGTTTTCAAAAATTGCATGAATTTCGTCAGCGTTTTTTTTCCATGAAACAATGTGCTCTGTAGAGCAGTCTTCAGCTAAATCCACATGAGGTCTATATCCCCGCTCAAGTGCACAGCATCCTGCCCCTGTTTGACCCTATTAATGTCAGACTCACCCATTTTAATCTGAACTCAAATTGGTTTTGAAAGCCACACAGTTCCCCCAACCTGAAATCACCTTAGTACAAAAGGTTGCTTCTACAGTGTTCATGTGTTCTCTGTATCAGATTATTTTAGGTTACATGACCATAACAGCTGTGTGTTTTTTCTTCTCAGCATGCATATGGATATACGTATATTTGCATATCCATACAAACCAATAGCCTTTCTTGTTTTCCAGTCATTCTTACCACCCACCTGCACTCCCATTAGATGGCTTGTACAGGCTTCCTTCACCTTCAACAGCCTGTTTTTCGACCTTCTACAATTTCGATGCTCAAGTTTCATTAGTTTGATGAGGGACCCACTCTTTGATGGGACCCAAAGCTTGCCTAAGGAAAGAGCAGACCCCCTCCTTGAATTAATGGACCATGTCTGTAAGCTGACAAGGTTATGCTAGATGCAATTCTGCCGATATAGAGATCCAATAGATTTTCTAGAAAAGTTCTGCTCACAAACAAACTAATAAAATACATAAGAATTTTTTTTTTAAAAAAACTAAGGTATATCTACTTGTATTGGCACAAGGTATTTTTTAAAGTGGAATTTAATTGCTCCCACTGACAGTTGGAACCCCAGCACTAAATATGTAAGCACCAGCCCTAAATACACAAGCGAAAGCTGGGAGGGGCTGCTAAGGAACAGAGTTATTGACATTCATGTGCACAAATCCCTTCCTGCACAGTGCTTCATGATCCCCACTTCTGGGGAGAAGAGTTCTTGACTTCCATGTACACAGTTGTCTTTTTAGACAGTGCTTTGAGAAGGAGAAGGAGATTAAATTTAATTAAAAGGACTTGTGCACATGGAAGCCAATAACTTGTTCCCTAGAAGAGGGGATCATGAAGCACTGTCCAAAAAAGGACTTGCCGTGGCTCCTGCAACAATCACTTTCAGTCCTAGGGGCTTAGATCCCAGCAGAGAAGATGGTGGTCCAATGGAGGGGCTTAGATCCCAGCAGAGAAGATAGAGGTCCAATGGAGGTTGCCTCTAAGCCAGTCAGAAGCATCATGGTGCCAAGGCAAGAAAGGGAGGTACAAGTTTACAAATGTGTGTGTGTGCATCTATTGGGAAAATTAAACACCTCCTGATTCATCTTAGGCCACATCATTTTCCCCAAAAGTTATTTTGTCAGAATTAATAGGATTTTAAAAACCCTACAGAACAAAACTGTTAGTTTGAAGGCTGACAGGGCTTCTGAAATGGAGACATCCCATAGACTGATTTTTTTAAAAAAAAAAAAAAAAATGTGGATGCCACACTTGACAGATGTGGATGCCAAGTGGTCCTTGCTGCTGTGAATTTCACCCACTTCCCAGTCACATACACACTGAATGTAAAACAAAAACCAAAAATCACCACATTTGCTGGACCTAGGTAATCACTCACCAACCTGTCCCACCCCCTCACCCAATTCCAATTTGGAACCAAGGGATCAGATTTTAAAAAGCCATTTTCCCTAGAAACTATGGAATAAAAAGGGGTTTTTTTCAATTGCATTAAAGCCCCCAGGCATCTAAAATAAGTACTTACTCTTCAAAACCAGAGGGACATTGGAGTTTATCATACGACGGAATTTGGGGGTATAATGCAATGGCAATCCGAATGCAATTATGGGGTTTCACGTTATTGCTAATGAGTGTATCTCACGTAATTTCAGGCAATGGGAAGTCATTCTGAACGGAATCATGGGGTTTCACTTAATTGCGTATTAGAGTATCTCACGCAATTTCGGGCAATGGGGGTCATTTTCGGGAAATGGGAAGTCATTCTGAACACATTCTGAATGCAATCAGATTTCACGTAAATTCGCTAAACAAGCAAATTCACATAATTGTGAATTGGCTCCATTCGCAATTGAGAGAAATTCCTCCCATTTGATAAACTCCATTGTGTGTTCAAACAGGACCAGAATGGAGATAAGGATGAATTATTTTATAGGTATGCATGCAACCTTCCTAAATGCAACCCATTTCCCTCTGGATTTATTGTACTGCAGCTCCCATCACTGTGAACCCCTTTTCCCAAACTGCTTGAGGATGGTGTATGGATTGTAATCCAATATATCCAGGGGGCATCAGGTTGGGGAAAGTGCTATGAAAGTATCCGGAAATATGTCTGTAAGCTATTTGAAGTCATGATAGATAGAATTTAAATCATTTGTTTATTTGTTTTATTTATACCTCAACTTTTTGCTAAAAAGGGAGGAGGGTTTGAGTCATTTCAGACCCTTTGATCCATTCTCTTCATTCTTTTTCTTTCCATTCTTTTCCAAAGAAAGTGCAAAAAGCTTAAATAAAGTTATTGTTATCAAAACAAGGTAGTGTCAACCTGTTTGTGACTGTGAAACACCTTAGATATAACCTTGTTGTTTTCAAGGCTTTTCTCCTGTGTATTTTCTGGGCTACTAAATATCACTTCCAAATGAAATCTTTTACGAAGAAAAGTGTTAGCTTCAGTTAAACATTTCTTGTGCAAAGGGTATACATTTTGACCCTTGACAGTAACTTGAAATACTACACAAGAGGTTGTCACAAGAGGCAAAAGTGATTTGGGTATCATGAAAAGAGAGCAAATGATGGGGTACTTATCCTCTCACTGCTATAGTCTTACTGATAGGGAAAGTTGTGTGTGAGACTTTCTGCTTCATGTACCAAAATAACTTGCATTCCATATTGGGTACTATGCACCTGGACTATGCATCAGTTTTAGTCTGGCACTGCTGTGTTATTGTAAGGTAGATGAGATATCCAACTAATAAAACTGAAGGCATTTCTGTAGCAAAATAATTTTTAAAATTCCTAAGTGAGCTAGCTCCAGACGCAAGGGATACAACAAGAATCCTTTTCACAGAAAGCCTGTTTTTCTCCTTCCTGATGTCAGGTACATGGCAGTCAGATTGATTACTGGGACATCCAGCAGTGATCACTTTACACCAATATTAAAACCACTCCAATGTCTGCCAATTAGTTTCTGGGCAAGGTACAAAGTATTGGTTATTACCTTTAAAGCCCTACATAGTTTGGGTCCATAGTACCTACAGGATGGCCTCCTCCCATATAATCTGCCCTCTACACTCAGGTCCTCTGACGGACATTTACTGAAGTCAGCCAAGACTAGGCTTGCAAAATTAGTCAGAAGACTGTTTCTTCAGTTGCCCCTAGATTGTAGAATGACCTGCTGGAAGAGATTTGACATCTGAAAACACTGTTCAAATTGAAAAGAGCATTAAAGACCAGTCTCTTCTGGCAGGCTTATCCAGATGCTTTTAAACTGTGAATTTTAAACGATGAATTTTAAAAATGGATTGTTTTAATATGCGTATATCTTGTCCTTTTCAATTGTATTCATGTCCTTGTGTATTTTAGTTGATGTGTTTTAACTGTTGTAGTGGGTCTGTTAAACATGCTGCAAGCTTTCAAAGCTCCACCGGCTTTTTCATCAGGCAAAGATATTAAAAATCATATTGGCGGGTGTGTGTGTGTGTCAGTGTTAGTCATAGGCCTGCATTTTGTCAAGATGTTGGGGTTATTGTTTTTGGTTCAGATGGTATGGATAGGTATTCATGCAGGCAAGCTTCTCATTCTTCTGCCCATGGGGGGGGGGGGGATTGTGGTGTTTACTGGAAGATTCTTAAAGTCCAGGAAATAAAATTTAAATTCCATTAGCAAGCCAAAAAGCTACTGCCTTTGCGATCCAGTTTGTCTTGAATTTTTTGTGAGGTTGCAAGCCCTTTTGCTGTGCAGAAAACACTGAATTTTTCAGGAAGCCTCCATGCTTTTGCATCAGAAAAATGTCCATCCACTGTTATTAATTCCCTAATCGCAACAGTGAAAAGTTCACTTTCTCCTGTCCTACTAAAGATCTATTATTGCCAGTTGAAGCCAAAACAAAGTTTTACATGGGTATGCCATAGGATGCTGTAGATCCATGAGATTCCAAGTCCTCCTTTTCTCCTGATATAGCCTAAAATGGACTTCAAACCACACCAGCTTTGTAGGTGTCATAGTTCCTTCACTTAAATTGTATGGCAGGATGAGGTGGAATAAGGGAAAAGAAAAAAAAAATGTCCCTACCTTCTGTCTTGGGTGCAGCAAGTCAGAAAGACTGCGGATAGAATTGCTGTTCCACAATGGAATCTCCACCAAGCCTGCCATGGGTTCACTCTGCAGAACGATTAAGAACAGCATTACAACCTCTTGAACTGTTTATTCGCCAGCAGAAACACAAACTTTGTTCAAAGCAGTTTAATATGTAGCACTTGCCTTTCAAAAATCCATTTATCTTGTTTTATCCCACTAGAGGGTGCTTCAGCAGTATATATGCTTCTGAAATTGCTTTGCAATGTGTAACAAAGATCCTTGCAGTGCCTGAATGATCAATTTTCATGAGAGAAAAATGTAAAAATGTTACTGTTGTATTGTATCTGTTATTCTGCAAAAGACAAGACAGAGAGAGAAAGAGGGCAGCGTGACAGAAGTGAACGTAAAACCAAAAGGGGTGATCACCATGCATGTGGTAGAATATTAGCATTCATAGCCTGGAAAATGCCTCATTCTTTCAGATACAGGTGAACTAATTTTGACAAATGGAAAAAAGAAATAAGGAAATGGGGAAAGTACACCAATTAGCCTCCCCCAATGAGTGGAATCCTGTGCAAATTTATTTAAAAAAAAGGGGGGGGTTATTTCTTACTAGCAACCATGATCTGATAAATTGGTTTGCATTGTATACATCTCAACATACTAATTCTTTTCATATGCCTTCTTCTATATATGAGCATGAGGTACATCAACATAAATGTGTGCTTTTAGATTCTTCCTGATGGAGTAAACATCTTGGGAGGTGGCAATATTTGTTGTTGTACATCCTGCTTTATGAAAGTTTGCTACTCATCCAATGGATCAAACTATTTCCATTCCTTTTCTGCAGTGTTTGTCTCTATCAAAAAAAGTGAGGGTTTGTTGTTATTGTTGTTAACTGACAGATTTGGTTTCCAAGTGAATTCTGACAATTATCATTCAAAGTAGATGTGTCAATTCCTCACCCCCTATCTAGGGGTGCATTTATGATTCCAGATACACAAATTTTTCCTTCTGCACCCACATTTCTCACACTGCAATGACTAAAAACTTCATTTAGAAATACAGTTTAGGTACCAAAGAGGCAGGCAAAGTTACCAGGAGAATACAAACTCAGCAAATATAAGAATTATAGGTGTGAACAATTTTCAGCAGAATAATGTACAATGCAACAATTTCCCCAGCAATACTAAACATTTTGGAACTGAAGGAAAATTTCATACGGAGAAAGTGTTCTTGTTTAGGATGCAAAGCCCTCATATAGTTAATTTCCCAATTCTCTTCTTGATTTTTCAAAATGTTTCCATCATAATCCCCACTTCCTTTTAAAAACTCTGCCTAGAGCCTCTGTCTAGTGTAAAGCAGAAGAATCATAGGAGCTTATCCCCTGGCTTAATAAATCTACCTCTACCCGGCTTAAATCTTAATTCAGGCAGCATTCTGATATTATTGCATGGTTTTTGCCACCTGAATACAGCCTGTTTTCTGCATTAAGAAAATGGTCGCTGGAGTGCTCCTGAAAGTGAGGATGGACCCAGACTGTAGTCAAGTGGCAAATTAGGTGACAAAAACCTTGCAATAATATCAGGATGCTGCCTGAATTAAGATTTAAGATGGGTAGAGATAAATTGATTTATTAAGCCATTGGATAAGCTTCCTAGATTCATAGAGTTGGAAGAAACCATGCAGTCCAACCCGCTGCCATACCAAAATACACAATGAAAACACTCCTGACAGATGCCAATCAAGCCTCTGTTTAAAATCCTCCAAAGAAGGAGACTTTACCACACTCAGAGGCACCATATTCCACTGTTGAACAGTACTTACTGTCAGAAGTTCTTCTTGATGTTGAGGTAGAACCTCTTTTCCTACAGTTTGAATCCATTGCTCCGGCGCCTGTTCTCTGGTGCTACAGAAAACAACTTTGCTCCATCTTCAATATGACACCCCTTGAAATATTTAAACAGGGCTATCAAATCACCTCTTAGCCATCTCTTCTTCAGGCTAAACATACCCAAGTTGTGCCTTATAGGGCATGGTTTCCAGACCTTTCACCCTTTTAGTGGCCCTCCTCTGGACACCCTCCAGCCCATTTGAACTGTGGTGCCCAAGACTGGACACAGTATTCTACATGAGGTCTGATCAAGGCCAAATAGAGTGGTACTATTACTTCCCTTGATCTAGACACTATACTTCTATTGATCAGAATCAACTCCCTCCCCTGCTATACCCACACTAATCCATTCCCACTGGGACTGAAGTGACAAGATTGAGAAAATGGATGTCTTTGGAAGTTTTCCTCCACTTAAGTTCTCAGATTGACTAGTATGTTTACATTGGGGTTGACCCTTCTGAGTACAGAAAAACACTGTGCCTCCTTTACAACTATTTGAATAGACTGTTTGGAAGAAATTGGTCTTTAATGTGGTTGCCACAGCCCCGATCTAGCTTCCTCCGAGGTGGCTTGAAGCAGCCCTTAAGGGGCCATGTGTTTTGGCCCTTTGCTTCCCTAAGAACTGAGACTGACCCCCAAAATAAGAAGCTTGTAGTTCAAAGCAAAAGTTTACTAATGGCTTTAATCTATATATACATATTATATATATATATATATATATATATATATCAATCACAAATATATATACATATCACAAATATATATCCTAATCTAGCTAGTGAATAGTTCAGGTTGAGAAGAAATATTTATCTCACCATCTTTCCAAAGAAAGGTAAAAAAAGAGGAAGATGGAGGACCAAAAGTTCAATTGAAAATCTTGAGAGAGAATGTCTGTTAGCCCCAAAAGGAGAGTGACCTAAATCACATGGTTAGTCTGAATGGGAGGGGGGGAGTCTGCATGCAGGAAATACCTATCTATCTAAGGAGGAGGAAAGAGAATGCAAAAATCTTCCAATAGGTACAGAGGTACCGGTAGCCCAATGTACAGAGCATTGCAGAAGTCCACGCTTGAAGTTACTATTGCGTGCACTACCATCTTTAGGTCCTCCAGCTCCCTCTCTATGGTGCTATACAGACTGGCACTTTGTGCTGGCCTGTGCGCGGCGTGAAGGCTGAGCATCCGCACGCTCCAAGCTCTAACCATGCCGCCTGTGTGCCAGTTTGGTGTGTGCCTTTCTAGACGGTGCACGCCATGATGATGTGTGTCCAACACAGTGCCCAAATGGTGCAGCACGGAAGGGGTGTCATCATGGTGCACCAGTGCACCTATGACACCCTTTCTGGGGTGCAAGAAGAAGCTGCTTGGGACAGCTTCTTTCTGCTCCATGCCGGGCGCGGATTGGTGCCGCTGCATGGAATTGCCCCGGCAAAAAGGGGTGGCATCCTGCTGCCCATCTGTACAGCCCCAACCTCTTTTTCCTTCTCCCTGAAGAGGAGGCTCTGCTGAGCTGCTCCTCTTCTTGAGACTTTTCTGTAGGTAGCCAGGGCTTAGGCACTGCATGTAAATATGTTTGAATGCAGCTTTAAATGTAATTAATAAAGTTTTTAGCTATGAAATTTGCATACTGCCTGTTTACCTTATGCTAAAACTAGTCTCAGAGGTCTGATCTAGATGGGAACTAAAGCGCGCCATTAGGGCTCTTTAGTGTGCCATTAGGGTTCGTGAGCACGCAGCATTTGCACTCTCACGAACCCTAATGTGTAATGGTGGCAGCGCCATTAGCGCAGTTGCTCCGCAAAAAAAAAGTGGCACCAGACCACCCCTTTCGGGCAGTCTGTATCACCCCAGAGAGTTCCAAGATATTCAGTGCTTCAGCTTGTGAAGTCTGGTAAATGAGGCTGAATCTTAATCAAATCAGTCTTCACCCTTCCCAGGAAAGGGGTTAACGTCTAATTCAATACCGGTAGTTCTCTGTACTGTATCTTGTCCATTTCTCCCCTCATCTGTGCACCAGTCATCATCCTTTTGTTGAAATTCTGTTAGCCTCTAGTTTATCTTGTTTTCAATTCACTTCCTGTCTTCCAGTGTGTTAAAGACCCCTCTCAATTTTGAATCATATGCAGACTTCATAAGATGATAATAATTTCCTCATCTCATAAAAATGTTGAAAAATGATGGCCTTAGGACAGAACCCTGCAGCATTTCAAGTATGATTATGATTCTTTCAGTCTTCACTCCTATTCACAATTTTTTTAATTATTATTATTTTGGAGCTTAGCCTGGAAAAGATAATTTTTAGGCTACAATTCCCAGAATCCCCCAAATAGCATGAGCACAGGAACTCTACTCTGGAGATCTTCGTTTTAGAGCTGCTCCTGTTGGCATGGTATATTCGAAAGTGCCAAACCATAACATTTACCCTTTTAAATGCTCATTATATTCATTTTTATTTTATTGAAAGCAAACATGTTATCTATTAATAATGCATCAGGTGTTAAATATGCTGCTTGTCATTTCCAAGCTAAGCTTAAAAGGCAATTTATTAGTCTTAATTATCTTATTTTGATGGTTATTTGATTCTTCTCTCTGTAACAGTCAGATAGCAGTTAGCAGAACTATTGAAATATATTAGTTCTCTGCTGGGGTCTAATGATACTCAGGCACACCATAGTCATGAAACATCACTCTCTATTGTGGTCTTTCACAGAAATGGAAAAATTATCCCTTCAGATTTTTGTCATGGCTGATATTTCTAATAAACAGCTAATGCTGTTGAATAAATATATGGCATTCCCCATACACTCTCTCTCCATCCAAAAACTAAATGCTGTGAAATTAATCCCTTTGATGTACACTGTGTAAATCTAGTCTCACAGATTAAACAGCGTCAGGCCAATCTAATACAGCAAATGCATTATTACCATCTGAATTATAGAAATTTGCCATTGTTTTAAGCCAAAAGTGCAAGGGTGAGGGCAGACGCTTAGAATCATAGAATCATAGAAATTTAGAGTTGGAAGAGACCACAAGGGCCATCCAGTCCAACCCCCTGCCGTGCAGGAACTCCCAATCAAAGCATCTCTGACAGATGGTCATCCAGCCTCTGCTTAAAACCTCCAAGGAAGGAGACTCCACCACCCTCCAAGGGAGTGTGTTCCACTGTCGAACAGCCCTTACTGTCAGGAAGTTCTTCCTAATGTTGAGGTGGAATCTTTTTTCCTGCAGTTTGCATCCATTGTTCCGAGTCCTGTTCTCTGGAGCAGCAGAAAACAAGCTTGCTCCCTCCTCAATGTGACATCCCTTCAAGTATTTAAACAGGACGATCATATCACCTCTTAACCTTCTCTTCTCCAGGCTAAACATCCCCAGCTCTCTAAGTCGTTCTTCATAGGGCAAGGTTTTAATCTTCAGCTATTAATCACACAATCACCTACAGATAATGGTAAGAGAATATGATACAGATTACATCTCATCCCTCAGTCTTTTATAGTCTATGCTGTTTTGTGGTTCCCCTGCTTTGCTTTGCTTTCTTTCTTAAACTGATTGCAGCAAGTGTCCAGAAAATAGCCTGGAAAAGACAAAGTTTTGGAAGACATTGTTCTTATTCTTGTTGTCTTTTTTTGAATTTTTAACTCCATTGGGAGGGAAATTTCCTATGCTAAAGTTGGTGTAAAGTTGCAAATGTGCCCAAATTGGCACATTTGGCAGATCTTCAGAACTCACAATTGGCAGATCTTCAGAATTAGACTGGGTTTTTAGAGTGAAATCCATTCCTGTTTTTAAACAAATTACTATAGTGACCTGTTGAAATTCTCCACAATTAAACAGTGGAAAGATGTTACCTTGGGACCCAAAGTATTATCCTGACACTCCTCAGTTATGGAGGGCTTCAGCAGGTAATTCTATTCATTCTTCTTAAAATTAAAAACCTGTACAGACCAACCACTTTGTGCCAGCCTGTAGGCAAAATAGGGCTGAACTATGGTTGAGCATTTACACACTCAAAGCCCTAGTTCCACTGCATGTTCACCATTATGGCATGCACCATACATACGGCATGCACTATGATGATGCTCATACAGCACAGTGTTCAAATGGCACTAGCTGGAAGGGGCATCATCATGGCGTACGAGTGCGCCTATGACACCCTTTCCAGGAAGCTGCCCGGAGCAGCTTCTTTTGACAAGTGGGTCGGTGACACAGCATGCAGCCACTGCTGCACCAATCCAGGACAAACAGGAGCAGCTTCCAGCCACCTGTCTGTATAGCTAACTCTCTAAGCTCCATGAGCAAGTAATAGCATACTTGGGAGTAAGTATACTTAAATGTAAAGAGATGTACATCTAAGGAAGCCTGTTATCTTGCAAGGTAGCAACCAGAAATGCAGGAGAGTTCTGTATTTTAGTTATTAGTTAAAAGATTATTAGGTTATTCTACAGAAAAGCTATACTGGGAGCAATTTAAAGTAAGTATAAGAGACTGTCCAATATGTTTACCATATTCATGACAGCAGAAATTCCATAGGGGAGGAAAGCAATACCTCCTTATTGACTAACCAATGCAACTGATAAGGACATAGCCATTATTAGCTGCAATTTCCTTGCATTTTGACATGTAAGCGTGAAAAGAAAACTCAAATAAACATGGCAAGCCCATAACACAGTATCCCAAACCATTTTAAAAATATATCAACTATATAATATGTTTATTGATGGTATTTTACTGTATTATCTTGCTTTTAAATGTTTTTAAAATCTCCATTCCTGTACACCAGTCTAGATTGTGATTTTATTAAAGGCATTATATAAGCAGTTTGAAGAAATACAAAAATCATCCATAGCCATCAATTATTCAGTGGCCAAATTCATGAAGGAGAGTAAACCAAGAAGGAGTTTCTTAAATTCGGGCCTGTTGTATCTGAACCCATTCCTGAAAAAACATAATTTGCTAGCCAACCACAAACTGCCATTAGAAGCCATGAGTATGAATCCTGTTGTTAATCCCAACCAGAAGAAACCTACTGAATCAATGAGATTTACCTATGTATTGACTCACCATTCAACAGTTGATCCAATGCTATATTCTAGCTGGGACTGACCAGTAGGATTCAGATCACTGTTTGCTGTTGGCTTGTTTAAACCATAGTTTGTTGTTACATTTGAACTAAGAATGATAGATTGGCTCGCCAGCACCCAGAAACAGGAGCTGGTAAGACAGCAAACCAAAAGCAAGCCAGAAATGGGGCAAACAAAGTAATTTGCATTTTTGTCTATAAATAAAAGCAAATCATAAGCAATATTAACTCTTAGTGTGATGTGCACATGTGTACAACTGATGCCACATCTTGAGAAGAAGCATGCCAAGTGCAGATGAGGGAGTAGATCCTCTCATTGCTGCAGGCTAGAGCAAATCTGGGGTGTTTAAAATCAGCCAAAACTAGTATGAACCATTGAGACTGCAGTTTCAAGTAAACCTGTTGACCTATTGACATCACAAAATTGAAAACATTACCCTTAAATATGTTAATGAATCTTGGTACAGGATGTCACATGTGCAATGGTAGATATAGTTGCATTCGGCTCAGAGACAACAAGATAGGACTTGAAGATTAGTAGCTAACCAGTAGAATGTTTTGCAGATTCTTGCATGTAACCAAAATGTATAAAAGGACTTGAATGCTTGTTCATTTTGCTCAGTCAGCTTTGTAAAACTATTCCCCTGACTAGCCTGAACTGTGTAGTTAGATTAAACTGGTGGTGTTGTCTACTCTTGTGTGATTCTTTGGCTCATTGTACCTGACAAGCAGACCACTGCACCTTGACAGTAACACAGTGAGACCATTGTTTTTGTGTAACACAGTAGGGTGGACTTTTCCCACTTGCTTCAGAGAGAAAGATGCTTTTGTTATAATGGAGTTCTGCACTTCATGTCCGGTCACAACAACACAATCAAAGGGCTTGAGTGTCAAATAGGTTCATCTGACTGAAGGCCAGAATGTGAATTCACTTGTGAGCAATTATTGACAGATGTTCTACAGTGAATAGTAGCAACAAAGCGATTTGCTGTACAGCATCTTGAGTTCAATATTTTCAATGCTTACCTTAAGTGAAGATGAATACAAGGAGCACTGTGCCCCCATATTGATGGCAGAAAGATATACTCCCACAGTGACTCACAGTGCCAAAAAAGTATTCTTATTTGTTAGATTGTCACCAGAGGACTAATTCAAGTCACATCCCTGAGCATTCTCTCCATGGCTGTTGTCAATTTTTCCCTGCCTTCTCCCCCCACCACCCCGCTACCCAATTTGCCTGTAGCTGTAAACAGGACTTGTTAGAAAATGGAAATAGTATGTGCTCAGAAACAGAAACATCTGCAGCTGTGAATTTCTTTAGATTTCTAAAGCAGAACAAGGGTTGGTGGGTTGACTGAAAATAGTGCTTCAGGCTTCAGGCTTTGGAACCAGTACAACACTAACAAGATTTGTTTAAAGCCAAGTTGCAAATAGGAAAAATACAACAGAAATACCAATTCTGTTGTTTGAGTAAAGAAACAATTTTAAAGGGCTCCTCTCTTCTGCTCTGTCAAGGCCCCATTAATGCACTCAGCAAGCATATTTGACATATTTTTCTTCTTTATCATTTGACAGTTTTGAAATATTACAGAAGGGTAAAAACTGGAACTTAAATTTAATAAATAGCTCCCCAGTCCTGAATCTAGCCATTGAAACTCTTCTAGGACTGCACAGATGTTATTCATGGGCAACTTGAAAGTGCATATATGGGGAATAAGGTCACACATGTTGGCCCCATTTTTTCTTTCCTGTACTGCATAATGTCTGCATAGGAGATACACAGACATTATGCATGGCAGAGGGTCTGAAGGTGTCTAAGGTGCTTATTGCATTTTTAAATAAGCTGACTTACCCCTGCCGGGTTGAAATCTATATCGGGATGCAGTTGGGTATTATCACAGGGTGAATGCCAGCAGTGCTGCCACCCAACTGCATCCCACCTAAAACCCAAAGCTCCCAACTTTGCAAATCAGCCAACTGAGCGTAGCTTGTAGGCAATTTTATCCAGGATGCAGTCAGGTGGCAGCATCGGCAGCATTTCCCCTGTGATAATACCTGACTGCATCCCGAAACAGACTTCAGTGCAGCAGGACTAAATCAAATTATTTAAAAAGTAGATAAGCTCCTAAGAGTACACTCCTGGAGCAACTATGTACATGTGAAAGTGATCTTAGTAGAAACGGAACACAAATCAGCAGCGTATGTAGCAGCTTAAAAAAAAGTTAATATGATTCTAGGCTGCATCTATAGGAGAATAATGTCTAAATCAAGGGAAGGAATAGTACCAGTCTATTCTGCTTTGATCAGACCTCACTTGAAATAGTGTGTCCAGTTCTGGGCACCACAATTCAAGAAGGATGTTGAGAAACTGGAGCATGTCCAGAGAAGGGTGAACAAAATAATGAAAAGTCTAGAAACCATGCCCTCTGAGGAGTGGCCTAGGGAGCTGGGTATGTTTAGCATGGCGAAGAGAAGGTTAAGAGGTTACTTGATAGCCATGCTTAATGTTTGAAGGGATGTCATATTGCAGATGGAGTAAGGCCCTCAACACACCTACATTGTCCTAAGGATAGCACAGCAGGGGAGTATACAAAGTTGTAGTCCAGAGTCCAGTCCAAAGATCACACAATAACAGTCAGTCACAGCAAAGGGCAGAGGCAGGAGTGTAGTCACAATGCAAGTCCGGAGGTCAGATAACCAGAGTCGTGAATCAGATAGCAAGGAACACAGGAACAACAAGGCTGCAAGACAGATTGTTGGCTGCAATGAATCTCAGCAACTAGAGTCTTTCAAAAGGCCTCCATGTCTCTCAGCTGAAATCTATTAGCTTTCCTCTTGGCGTCTAGCCTGAAAAAACACCTCAAAGACTCCTTGGCCTGTCTTCACTCCACAGGTCCTAGCACCTGCAGCCTAGAGTCTATAGAGTCCATTTCTCTCTATGCAGCTTCCTGAGCTGCAATGTCCTGAGCCTTCTCTGGGACTGCAGATCCAGGCAACCCTAGATCTGCCCCTGCCTCAAACTCCTCCAAGTCTTAAAAGTCCAAATCTGACTGTGCCTCTAAGTTAGGCCCAGGGCAGTCCATGACAGGCATAACAGTAACACGAATTTTTTCACATCCTGTATATAGCACTATAATTCTAATTTAACTGTCATAGGTATATCCTGTGGAATCCCGGAGTTTGTAATTTGGTGAGGCACTAGAACTCTCTAAAGGCCCTTCCTTAAATTGGAAATCCTAGAATTCCAGGGGATGTTGCCATAGCAGTTAAAGTAGAGACATAATCCCATAATTAAGCAAGGTCAACCCTGGTTAGAACATGGATGAGAGACCACCAATACCAGGTGGAAAAGGCTATACTGCAGAAGAATGAACTGGCAAAACCACCCCTGAGTATTCCTTGTTTAAGAAAATCCTATGAAATTCAGGGGTTCGCCATTAACTGACAGGCAACTTGAAAATACATGCACACACACTACATATGGTTCAACAACCCCATGGCAACGTTGTCAACGTTTGGCATCACGGAGTACGTGTTGAGATATAACCCTCCAGAAGCAATCCACTGTGTTGACCATATTTTTGATATGGTTATCAAAAATGCATCCATCAGATTATCAGCTGTCACATGATCACATATTTCCCACCTAACATGTTTAAATTGGATTTAGCCACTGTTCTTGGGTCTTCTTTCTGATTGTAAATCACTCTATCTAAAGGTACTGTCCAAAAACTTTCATTGATTTGTCAGAGGTCCATGTGCTGAAGTTAAATCCATAAGAGATCCTACATTAGACCGTGAGAGCATAAAGCTATGCCAAATATATCTTCACTTCCTTGCCCACCCAACTTCCATATGAAGGTCATCTTCTTTGCATGACTGGCTGCAGAAATGTAGCTGAATGTTGCCTGCCCCTCATCCTACCTGGGATGGAGGAAGCAGATACATTCCAGCAACTAAAACATAGCCTGTGCACTGAAATTTCATGAGGGCCATGGTCCAGCAGCTGACAAGTAGCTTGAACAGAAGAGGTATTGTTATTCAAAGGAGATATAGTAGAATGCCACTTTTGCAACAACCTTATAAGGACATACAGAATTATAGCATCATCATATATCACCAACAAAGTCAAAATCTCTACAAAGCCATCTTCTTTTCTCTCCCCTCCAGTCCATTATAAATGATAAATTAATTTTTTCAGCCACAGCAGCAGACTAATTTTATCACGCTGGCCCCTGCTGTTATTCCTGCCACAGCCTGTTCATTTGCTTTCCCCGAGTAAACGAACACAGACAGAAACAAGGAGAATTATCAGTAGTCTGCCTTTCTTGTTCATAACCTCTGGGAAATGGTTTGGACTGGTTACTGAGAAAGGGAAAAGGCAGCAGTGACAGCAACAAGGATGAGGGGACAGCATTAGGGAGGTGAGCCTGCCGAAGGAACTTTGCCCAGGGGCAAAGCTGCACCATTCAACACTCAAACTAACTCTACTATTAAAATGTGAAAAAAAACACTTCCTCCCAAACAAGGGTCTGACAGGTATATATACTCCACACATTTTCATGCCGTTACCCTCTGAAAGTGCCAGCCACAGTTGCAGACAAAACATCAGGAATAAATTCTTCCAGAAGTGGCCATATAGCCCCCCCCCCAAAAAAAAACACATAGAAAACTAAGGCAGATTTATTTTACTTTTACTTTTATTTTTTCTTTCTTTTCTTTTCTTTATTTTTTGCTTATCGGAATTTGGACTGTAAGTTTTTCAACGTGAAACTGGGCCCTGTCACTTAAGTGTCAAGCAGAAGCAATCTGTCCAATCTTCTTTTGCTATTATAAATGAGTGAATACCCCTAGAGAAAGAGGTCTGTGAGCGTGACATTCTGAAGTTGGCAAACAATGCCTTATGCACAGGGAAATCATTCTGAAAAGAAAGGTAGCCTTTAGGACAGGGTGATCAGCTCAACATTCTCCTCTTTTGTTAGTCAAAATATAGTCATAATTTTTCCCATGTCAGCCACGTGATCCGTAGACATTGTTTTGTTCTTTTATACTTGGCAAAATGGTATAAGATGTTGAGGTACTGCAACCTGTGAAATAGGTAAGCTAGAGAAGGGGGAACAAAATTTATAGAATCTCTCACCTAAAAGCCCCCAGATTACCAAAATAATTTCATTTTGAAAAGGGGTCTTCTAGTAGCTTTCACTTTTGACAAAGAGCTCTGAATTTGGGAAGAAGCTTCCTGATTCCCTTTCTTGGGGGGTTATTCGGATGTTGCTGTTTTTAGCAAGAATATCCAAATAATTAAGTTTATCACACTGCGTTCTGGCAACGTTCTGGGTTCTAAATGAGAATGGAAAGGAACGCAGTATATCGCACAGCAGGGTTCCCATTCAGTTCCCATATGATGCCTAAAGTATCCTACGACTGTCCCAGAGTGAGAACAGTTAAAAAGGGTTCTCAGCTGGCAGGAACGTTATCGGTCCGTTCCAGGTGAGCCCAGTGCGATATTCCAACAACCTCCTGTTCCGTCCTTGTGTTCTCATTGGCCATCAGTTTCCTGCCCTCTTGTCCTAGAACCTGTGCAATCTCTACTGTTCTTCTGCATATGAAGTGAGGAGGGTGCTACAAGTAGTGTTAACATTTAATTATATTTTTATTCATGTAATACTTTTTTTCTGAGAAAAAGAATGATCATGATGTAAACATCTTGGTAGCATGTTTTTGGATGGAGACTCCCCCTCCCCTGTATACTGACCACCTAATAGAAAAGAGTGAAGCCAGGGAAAGGGAGCATCCCTCAGGGCAAGCAGAGGGATGTGTGTGTGCGTGTGAGAGAGAGAGACCCAGGCAAGGATGCCTCTGTTGTGTGTGTCAGGCAGGGATGCCCCTTTATATGTGTGTGTGTATCATCTCCTTCCCTTACTACTGTTCCTGTCAAGACGGGATGGTGATGGGGAAGAGAAAGGACTCAAAGGGGCTAAGGCACCTCTTGCCTTTTCCTCCCCATTCTCTCTTTGGGCTTCCTATAGAAAGGATCAGGGAGGGAAGGGTCTTGGAGGAGCCCTTTCCTCCCCATCCTCTCCTTGGGATGCCCATAGAAAGGATGGGGAGGCAAAGGGTGTGTGTGTAAGACAGAGGTGTGTGTGTGTGTGTGTGTGTGTGTGTGTGTTTGTGTGTCAGGGAGGCAGGGAGGCAGGGATTCCTCTGTGTGTATGTGTGTGTATGTGTGTGTGTGTATGTAGCAGGCAGGCAGGGATGCCTCTGCCTGCGTGTGCTTCCCTGCAGCCTCCCACTTTCCAAACTGCAGCTCTTCTCTCCCTACAACCCCAGAGTCTTGGACCAGTCCCCTCCAAAAGTTCCCCCCAAAACAGGGGTGTCCGCTGGCTGGCTCTCTTCCTCCTCTTCCTTCCCTTTGGCTCCATCTTGCCTTCCTCTCCCTGCCTGTCACCCTTTATGGGCGGCTCCAGCGGGCCAGGCAGGGAGGGTGTCCAACCCATGAAGTGATAAGATCATACAGTAATGACGTCACTTACTTCCGGGTACTAAAATCCTTGCAACGACAGTACAACAGGACTGCTTAGGAACGATCTCAGCTGTAGTACTGATAAAACAGTACACGCAGTGCAATAAAATGGGTTCTCATAATGTTACCATAACGTTACAAAATATCGAATGCAGTAACACCCGCTCCAATATCGTTTCTACACAGTACATTACAAGAACACTTTGGGAACGGTACAGGTACTAGTGCAATAAGATTATTTCTCACTCGCACATTCAAGATTTATTGTTCACACTGTTTTTTAATTGAAACTCATCTCTTTGAGTTCTGTTGCCCACATGTGTCAGCACTCAAAGATGTTGATTATGTATTCAAAGCCCTGGTGGCGCAGTGGTTAAATGCCTGTACTGCAGCCACTCACTCAAAAACATAAGGTGGCGAGTTCAATACCAGCAAAAGGGCCCAAGCTTGACTCAGGCTTGCATCCTTCCGAGGTCACTAAAATGAGTACCCAGATTGTTGGGGGCAAGTAGTTTACAGTTGTAAACCGCTTAGACTCTCCTTACGTGCTTAGGCGGTATGAAGCAGTATATAAATGAAGCTGTTTGTTTTGTTTTTATGTCAAGGTATGCAGAGTTTTATCCCAGTTTATCCTGAGTCTATTTGCATTGGATATTCACACAATCAACAATGCAAATCTTTTAGGAAAATGGGGGGAGGATGATTATCCCAGATTAAGTGGGGGTTTTTAGCAGCCCCCCCCCACTCCACTTAATCAGATGCATTTGAAATATATGTGAAAAGATTCAATCCACCTTCTGTCTGGATTATTTTCACCATTTGAATAATCTCCAGAGAACAGCTGGGGGCTATTCAGATGGTAAAAATAATCCAGGATTAATCCAGGTTGAATTGCCGATGTTCAAGTACAGACTGAAGGCAACCAATTAAGTTTAGGGAGGGGCTGCGAAAAAAAACACATAATAACCAATGCGAATAGACCCAGAATAATTCAAGATTAAATTCTGAAAGCCTTGAATGTATTTTGGATACATTTGCATTGTTCACTCCATGTTTATTCAAGTGCTGGCATGTGTGAGTAATTGAACTCCTAGATCTGCGCATAGATGTGGATCCATATATTTTATACAGATAAATATATGTGAATAACAAACCCGGAATTCCTGAGTGAGGTCATTCACATCATTCTGCAAAAAAAAAAAAAAAAAAGACATCTGAATGGCCTCCTGCTGAGACATTCTGAAACCACCAGCTAGTTCCCTTTAAGATTAAATTGCTTACATCCTGAATGCTAGGCTTACCTGAAATCAGAACGTTCTCCCCATCCACCACTATGAATATAGGATTTAGCCATTAGACATTATTTTCTCTCTTAAAGTCCTTGTTCTGGCCCAGAGGATTTGTAGTAAGTTTGTCCTTTTCTGGGATCTTGGCCAAGAGTATTTACATTGTGAAGTTGAAGGCTTTCATGGCTGGCATCCATAGTTTTTTGTGGGTTTTTCGGGCTGTGTGACTATGTTCTAGAAGAGTTTATTCACCTGCATCTGTGGCTGGCATCTTCAGAGAATGCTTGCATGGAAGAGACCCAACTCTACTACTGCATTATGATTGATTTATGATAGAATTAATACTGATTTATGGCAAGTTTATGATTGATTTATGACCCTTGTATTATACATCATGAAACCCAAGTAAAAGTGTCTGGCCCAGGTGACTTTGTCTCAGCTCAATAAAAGACATTAATAAATTGAAAGCTGTACAAAATTACACACAGTGACAGAGCCAGCCCAAAATATTTTGCTGGCTGAGGCTCACACCACTCACCCAAGTCATGGTACATGGTACCTTATGCCAGCCAAATGATTATGGCACCTGAGGCAGCAAATCCCACAAACACCTCTACAGTTCCCTGACAGTGCAGATAAAATATATTTGCTGCCCTTTCATTATACTTGAAACATATTATCTGAGGTGGCCATCACATTCTGTCTAATGGTAGGGTAGGGTTCAGTGCAATAGTTGGGAATTAAACTAAGCATGGAACACACTGGTTCTGCTTCTGAAGGAGAGAGCAGCTAACTCAGAACTCCAGGGAGTTCTGTATGTACACATTTGAATATGTGGGAGTGAAGTGAACTTAAGCCAGCTTCATAGCAATCACATTTTCTTGGATTGTTCTCTCAGCAGTTGATGATTGTACCTATTTGACTAGAAGGCAGAAAGGAATTGGGGTAATTTAATGAAAGCAGTTATCCAAATGCAATTGCACTGCTGTCACCTCATTTACATAGCTTTTTCCTTATCAACATTTATGAAGCCATTGCTGACACTGCAGACTACAGAGAAGAGAAATGTGTTAAACAATTCCTTTGGCTTATTAAAGAAAACCTAAAGCTTAATATGTGGGTTACTCACTGGCCTTATTTGCATGTTAACAGTGAGCCAGGAGAAACTGCAGTTATTCTAAACAAACTGCAGTTTGTTGAAGCAAGGTGCGTGACATGGATACACAGTTTCAAGACCCTTGCTCTCCTTTCTTATGGTTCTTTTTATTTAACCTGGGCTTGGATGGGCAACCTTTCAAACAGAGAACTCCATATCATAGAATCATAGGGGGTTTACAGACCGCCAAAAAAGGGAAGAAATGTAACACCTCCCGGCCCTGAAATGCATTTTTGAGGTTTTCCATCTCTCTTTCCAGCATTACTTCACCCTTATACAGCCAAGGTTTCCAGACTGGAACTTCTGTCGCTGTTTTTATTTTATTTTTATATGCACATTTATTGATTTTAATGTTGTTGTGATTTAATCCTTTTTTAAGGGGGGGGAGTTGGGTGATGGGATGGTATATTTTAATTTTATAGTTTTTTTAACCTTGTTGTAACCCGCTCTGATTGCTCATTCAGAGGGGCGGGCTAGAAATATTATTATTATTATTATTATTATTATTATTAGTCAAGAGCCAGAAAGAGAATATCAGTACAGATGCAAAAACAGCACAGTGTGTAATTCATGGCTGGATATACCCTTCAGATACTATAGTACAACATACCATATATACTCAACTATAAGTTGACCTTATGTATAAATGGAGGGCAAGTTTTGGGGCCAAAATTATGGAATTTGACATGGCTTGTACATAGGTCGAGTGTAAAACCTGGAGGCTTCATCAGCGTCTGTATGCAAGCAGCAAGAGGGAAGCAGCAATCAATACGAGGTTTCAGTGTTTCAGCTTTTACTCCTGAGATAGCAAAGCACATGCATGGGAGAGGGGCTATTAAATAAACAGCAGTCAATCAGTCACCAAGGACTCTATCTGCTTGGCTCAGGACAGAAAGAAACTGCATGGGGAAATCTGAAAAAACTACTATCACATGAGCAAACTGACCCATAAATAAGTCGACCTAGAATTTTGGGGTCAATTTGGGGGCATAAATTTTTAGACTTATAGATGAGTATATATGGTGAACTTTGAAAGATATAGGACTTTATCACATGGGGGTGGGGGGCTTACCATGAATAAATTGCCATGCAAACATCATAAATAGTTTTTAAAAGTGTGACTGGGGTTCATACACCTGCATGCCTCTCCTGTCAGTGAATTGTCATGGATGTGTCTCCACTCGCTTCTTCCATGACTAGAGCATAATGGAGCGCATAATGGAAGATCCTGTTATTACCAAAGGGCGGCTCCAAGGATGCTTTGGTCATAGAAGCAAGCAGGGACACATCTCTAACAATTCACTGATGGAAGAATTTCAGAAGACAGCCTATGATTTATGGATTATAGCAAAGCCCTTGCTTGTATAGATCATGAAAAGCTATGGCTTGCTCTTAAAGAAATGGGTTGCAACAATATTTAATTGTCCTGAAGCATAACATACACTTGAGACTAGAGGCCACAGGACAGAATGCAGAGAAACAGAATGGTTTCCAATTGGCAAGGGGCTCTAGGCAGGTTAAACACCCTATCTGTTTAACATATTACAGTGGTCCCCCGGGTTACGAAAACCCCGGGGTACGAAAGAGCCGGGGCCGGAAAAACGGCCCCGGCTTGTGAAAAAAACCCGAGTTACGATAGAAAAAAATGCGCCGGCCCTTTAAATTTGGCACGCGGCGCAACAAACAAAGCGGTCCCCCGGGTTACGAAGACTTCCGGGTTACGAAAGGTAATCTGGAACGGATTACTTTCGTAACCCGGGGGACCACTGTATATGTTAAACAGGATTATACTCAGAGCAAGGAGTTGTGAAAATTAGAAGGAACAGCAACAATTTAAGATATGCACATGACACTATACTAGTAACAGGAAATAGTAAAGACTTGGAACAATTACTGAAGAAAGTCAAGGAAGAAAGTGCAAAGGCAAGTTCATATTGTGGAAAGGACACAGAACCACTCCCAGTGTTCAAGAAGACCATGTTGGTCATGAAAGGCTCAAACAGAGTAGGAGACTTTATAATCCTTCTTGTCCAGGAGGATCCATTAGCCAACATGGTCAAGAGGAGCCAGTCCTGGGTTTGAGGGTATTTCATGACCTAGAAGATGATGCAGCTTACAGCTGGGGCCTGTTCACATGGGGAAGCACCACACACATCTCCAGATCAGCAGTCTGAGACTTGAGGCTTTCATGTTCTCCTCCCTTAGGTCAAGGGATGGTGAGCATACATTTTATTGTTTTTACACATATCAAGAAACTCCTCATCTGACCACATTCTTCCAATCTGTTAATTTTCACTGAAAATGTGTCACTGGCTAATAGTAACCTACATGTACTTTCAGAACAGCTATTAGATCAAATCTCTACTAGCATGATGATGATAATAGCACAAAGCACCTTCTTCACTTGGTGCAAAACTATTAAGACTCAAATTATGTAACTGAAATAACCAATTGACCCTCTTTTCTGAGTAGTTCTTAGCTGGAAAGTGTGGGGACCCATTAATTATCTGTTTGTCATCCCCGCCTACAACCAGAGCTTGGCGCACGATGGCATTAAAGTGAAAGGTGGGTGGTATAATTTGCATTCCATGTTGCTGTACCTTTTAATTTTTCTTTTATCTTCCAGTGCATCTCAAAAAATATTGCTATGGTTCTAGAGACTGTCCCTGTTCCTCACAATCAACAGCCAGTGAATCAGTTTTGTTAAAATTGTTCCCATTCTCAGCAGAATTGCTGGCTCTAGTGTATTTCTTATCTAAAATTTTTCAAGCTGCGTTTAGAAGTGAAATGGCAGGTGTTTTTGAGGCATGTAATTTCTGCTTATGAAGATGCTTAAAACTGCACCAGTTGATGACAATTATTTTAGTGTTTTTAAAAAATGTTTCATACATATACTGTATTAAAAATTGTATCCAATAAAGCAGAAAAGGATAGAGACATAAATGTGTTTGAAGACCTGAGTTATACCCAGATGTTCCAGAAACCACACCAGAAAGACTTCACTGTGAACATAATCAGTGGTGTCACTATGGGGGTGCAGACCACACCAGGTGACACCACTCTCCTCAAACATCTGCATTTTGGCAGAAACAGGCTGTGGGATTTGCCTGTATCTCTTTTAAATGCTGAAGACATGGTGTGAGTGGGGTGAGGCTCAGTGGCAAGAGAAAGGAGAGGCCCCAGTTTAAATAAAATTTCAAAATTCAAAATTTAATTTTTTTATTTTTTTTAAAAAAAATTAAAAATATCACATTTTACCAAATTTTTACTTTAACCACTTGAAACTATGTATATGTAAACACACTTATTCTGTGTGTATGATATTGTAATTTAAAGGTATAATTTTAATGTTGCTAGTTGTTTATGGCACAACTATTACCATCGCATTCAGTGATATATGGAATTATGATTAATGAGTAACATTAATACAAAAAAACATGACTAAGGATTCTGTATGGTGTGGCATGGGAAGAGGTCAACACGGCAGGGTGACACCATAAGTTACCACACTGGGTGACACCAGTCCTAGTGATGCCACTGAACACCATCATTTATCTTCTTTTATATACTGCTCTTTCATTAAATATGTGAGTTGTTTTATAGTACTGTGCTGCCAATGATAGGCTAAAAGTTCACAATGTGAACTACTACTGTGAATTTTGCCTGCCTGTATTGGTTTGTGTTTGTTCATTCACTCCAATGAACTACAACATTCATGGTTAGAATCATTCTATGTTGCATTATTTGTTTGTTCACTATTTTTATGTATGGTGTGAACATAGTTGGGCTGTGGGACATATCCTGCGGCTGATTTGCAGTCTTGGATGGTAGGCTGCTCAGGCAGCCTTATTGGGGACCACTTCTTAGTTCTTCCTTCCCAGGGGCCTGTTTTGGTGCTTTCATGGC
The DNA here is from genome assembly GCA_034509955.1 of Urosaurus nigricauda. Classification (NCBI taxonomy): domain Eukaryota; kingdom Metazoa; phylum Chordata; class Lepidosauria; order Squamata; family Phrynosomatidae; genus Urosaurus; species Urosaurus nigricauda. The sequence goes on from JAOEGL010000006.1 coordinate 87,958,639, forward strand.
AAGACATGGGAAAATCGGCATATGATGTTCAAACTGCTGTTATGGGACTTGGGGTGTGTGGCAGCAAATATGGGTGGAGGCATTTCTGGCAGCTCCCAGGGAGGTGGATGATCATGCTGGAGGAAACATCTTGGTCCAAGTGTATCTGTCCTGCCTCACATCCATTTCCAGCTACAGCCAGTGGATAGCTCGTTGACCAACTGGTGGGTTGGTCAATGCCAGGATTCAATCCCATGTGCTTGCCAACTCATATGCAGCTTTAATCAATAAATAATTGTGGCCTCTTTTCTTCCAAAAATTTGGAAGAATTTGTTTAATAGGCATACTTCTGAGCCTCCTACTGCATCTGCTGCCACCAGTTGCTTGCTCTGTAGTCAGAACAAGGTGCCCAGCCATATGATCAAGGCTGGGCGCCTTGTTCTGACCTCAAAAGGAAGTGACCTGCAGCAGCAGCAGCAGCAGCAGTGGGATACATGTGTGATGAGCTGCCCAGCCTCAGAATTTAAGGCCAGAGGGTTGAAGCAGCTCTGGGGCCAGGATAATCTAGCTGCTCCTAGCCTCATAGACAGCCATTACCATCACAAATAATCTTAGCTATCAAGAAAAGTTAGTTGATAATGTTTGCTAGAATTCAGTAATACATCTTCATAAGTGAATTTACATCTACATGAAATAGAACTGAGCAATTTTGCCATGTCCATACCCAGCAAGGGCTTCCATAACATTACTATGTATAGAGCCAGTGAACTGACCAACATGCAACTGGACTGATGCACAATGGGACCAGTGCACAGCCAGACTGATGTGCATGAGGACATAGACTTGGGGGTGTCTGATGTGCATGAGGACATAGATTTGGGGGTTGATAGAGTTTGATGCACATTGGGACCCTCTGGCTACTGCCCTGATATGCATCTTTGCAATTCACTAACTCTTAGCACCACTGCTACATAGCAAAATATATGTAAACTCATGTATTGCAGACTGCAATAGAGAATTCCTGTTATATGTGCTTTGTAAATAAATAAACCTGCCAACAAATAATTTAAGGTATAAAAAAGAACAGTAGTAGTGGAAAGCAAAGGATGTCTGCCAAGAGCAAGATAATTCCGACAGGTCTTTTAACAAATAGACTTGAAAGCAGGTATTTTGAAGCATTTAAATCTGTTTTAACAAATCACAACAATTGAAGCACAGAACCACTCTCCTCATCATATGTACATGTTTGCTAACTGCTAACTGTAACACAGAACCTTGGGGGTCCAAGTGCCATTAGGTCTCCTGCTGTAATGCTCATTGAAGTACTATAGCTGAGTGCTCCAAAACTGTTTATATCATGCCTTTAATAATTTAAAAATCATATTAACAGCAGTCAGCTTAGAGGAAAAGCAAAATACAAGTGAAATAATTATCAAAATGTGGGAATTTGTCCTCAAACAGATGAATCAATCCCGAAAGCACTGAGGTATTCTATATGCAATACTCTAGAATGTCTTGCTCAGGAGTAGTCACATTAAAGTCAGTAAATTGCTCTTATGTAAGTAGACTAAAAGCTAACAGCTTACAAAGAAAACTCACATCTGTATATGAATCACTGTAACAATTATCCCCAAGTTTCCTTTTACTGAACAGCATAAAAAACAGATGTGAATCAATATTCTTTATATGAAGGACAGAGGTGGTGAATGAACAAACTAAAATGAACAATAATTCATGGACAACTGTGGCATAGAAAGCGTTTCATGTTGCATTTACAGACACCTGTTCACAAAAGAGACATGTTATCTCTGCAGATGGATTTCACTGCTATATTGTCTTTGACAATTATGTGAGATTTAACATTATCTCACTGCAAATGTGGGTGGGAGGAGGGGTTACCTGAAAGATGAGGGAAAGATTACGGGATCATTTTCTTCATTTCCATATCCCACTGCAACATTCTTAGGGTTGCAACTTTCCTCGTGTTGCAGACTAAGGAGATTACTACCTGTGGCTTTTAAACTGTGATTAGACCTGGAAAAAAGCATTTTTGCAATACTCCACCTTGTGTCCTACAAGTGCAGTTGGGATGTTCCTTTTCATTGCCATGGGAAAACCCATCAAAAAAACCCAGGTGTAAAATGTCACTGCCAGGACAGCTGCATTACTGACTGTCACCTGGTGTCAGTGTCCTCTCCTCTCCCCCCCCCCCCCCCGTCTCCCCTCCTGCTTGCTACTCACAAGCAACCTCATTACCATTACTTATATTTTGCTATTTCTTTTCTTTAAAAAAAACACCATTAAATCACAATAGCAGAGCTGTAGAAATGAACAAAAAAGTGAAAATAAAAATAAATTTAAATTTTAAAAACTTGAAAGGCATACTGTGTAGGGCATAGTGCAGGGAGGCAGAGTTAAGGGGGAATCAGGAAGAGAATGCAATGGCAGCAGCATCCCCACTCATATGGTTGCAAAGTTGTGCAGTAATGGATATTATACAAACAGGTACAATTCCATTTTCATTAACACATATGGTTACGGCTCATGCCGTAAAGCTCTAAAAGCACTATGTTCCCCCCCCCCCATATGTATTTAGTTTTCCTTCACATCAACCCTGTAAGTAATAGGTAGTGCTTCCCTTTCACAGGTGGTGAACTAAGGCTGAAAGAATACACTCCAACTGTTCTTAAATTGTCTTTATTCAGCAAAATTCCATCTATAATTTCTACCATATCATATTTTTCTATATTACACATCACTTTCTTTACATCATCTTCCTTTCTGTTTTCTGATTTATAACAAAATGTATTAATTCTCTGTTTTATCTCTTGTCTTCTTATCTTCTTTTTTCTTTTCTTCACTTCTGTTCTCCTATCTCTATTTACAATTTCAATTTTTATTCTTTACAATGACCTTTTATCAACATAAATTTTATCTACTTTAATCTCTCTTGTATTTCCAATTTTGATTACCTCATTTTACCATTTCACTTTCTCTCTTCCTTTCTGTTGATCCTACTACCTACCATTTCCTGTCTTCTTTTCCCCTTTACTTCCTTCTTGAGCCTTCTTTACTTCTACTTTTTTTTATCCTTTTTCACAGCATCTTTCTTTCTAACAACTCTCTTAACATTTTTCTGTGATCCTTCTTCCCCTCTTCCTCCATTCTATCCCTCTCTTCTACTTCCTCTTTCCCTCACACATTCTCTTTACCTTCTTCACTTGCTTTACCTGCTTTTTCTTTTCCTTCTCCATACCTTTTCTCTTCTTCTTTCTTACCTCTCCTTTCCTATTGACATATACCTCTCTTTTTACTTTTCTCTCTTATTCTGCCTTCATTCTTCCTATTCATTTTGTCCTTCTCTTTTGCTTTGGCAATACAGTATATTAAAAATAAGGTAAAATAAAGATAAAAATAAAACCTGCAATTTTTACAGTCTTTCCTATTTCCTTACTCGATTTTCCACTTTAGGTTTAAGATGTTTTACTTAATATACTTTCATCTCCCCTTCTATGAATTACATCTTTGTTTAATTACCTTCTAATCCAAAACAGTTTCATTCTTACCATTCCCTTTATATCCTCTTTTTCATATATCACGCTCCATCTCTTGAGACATAAAATAAAGATCTGTTCACTGTGAGTCCTAAAGGTTCATCCACAGCCCACCTGTGGGCCTTTTACCCCAATGGCCAGAACCCATTCACCATAAAGTTGCCCTTGGGTGCTAACTCATGTTCCTGGGCAAACTCTACACTAACCACCATGGAGGAGGTACAAGCCATATGTAAACAGTGACTTGAAGGCACAGCCTCTTGCATGCATACTCCAAACTCATTCCTGAAGATCAGGAGTTGGGATTCTGCACCATGCATATGCCAGGCTTTACACAGCACACTAATGTCTCCTCTCTCCAGAAAATCATGTGGAGAGCTGTCAAATCATGTGTCAACATTGCTGTAGCTGTTCAGGAGGAAAAGGAGGGAGAGAATCAGATGACCAAAAGCAGCCTATCTTGGCTACAAGGGGAAGAAAAACACGTTTGCTATCCATCTTGGGGCTGTACATACATCTTGGGGCTCCTAAGGGGTGGTGGGATGCTGCCCCTTTCCAAGCCAGATCAGGGCCTTGGCACCAGCACGCCACAGCCCCGATCTGGCCTTTTGAGGGTGCCTTAGCCACCGTGGCATGGCTATATGGCGCTCCCTCAGTGCTGCACTGTATGGATGCAGCACCGGAGGAGTGCCATGATGCTGTGTATCGTGTGTAGCGGCGCGTGGAGTCAGGTCATGCATCATCTGGCCACAACGACCCAACTCTGCTCCCAGGTCAGCCTTTCAGGCTAGTCTAAACAGGGCCTTAGTCATATGAGTCACTTCTCACTTCCCCTCCACCCCACCCAATGTTTTAGAATTGCATTTGGTGGGAGGTTGTGGGTGTTGCATAGTCTCTTGACATTCCAAGATCTTAAGATATGCACATGTATATTGCCAACAAGTTTCCAGCCAGGGTATCCTCCAAACTAATATGAAATGCAGCATAAAGTGTTTAGTTAGCAGAGCAAGGCTGAGAATTAATAGAAATCTGGAAATAATACTGCCTGTTCATGCCAGCAGTGTCTTCCACTCACTCTGATTGTTCCAAAGTTCATGTGTTCACTGTGGCTCACTTCCTATTGGATATGTTTAGGATGGCACACTTAATCATGGACTAGTTTGGAACCCACCAGAACCACACTGACAAATACATATCCCAGCCATGATAGATTGTATTGCCCTAAGTGGTAACAAAAAACTATTAAACATCAAACTGTGCAGCAAAAGAGCATATCAGTGCAGCAGACAATGTAATGTATCAGGCTTTTTTTCCCCCTCAAGATCTGGAAGAAGCATATTGTTCAAGCTGTCTTTTGTTACTGTGGAACTCCATGTGTGAAATAGGATGGTTTTTCATTCAAGCAAACATTACAAGGTTGTTTTTAATTTACAATGCCTTACACAATAGATGTGATCATGGAGTGGGAACAAATTAATTTTGCTCTTGGCTATGTAAATTATTTTTTTAATCTTCCGTCTGTTCAGTCCTATTATATATGTAATCATTTATTTCTGAGATTATGGGATATCTGAATAGCCACATTGGATGGATCAAATTAATCTGGTTTGGGGTTTAGCTGTGAGAAGATCTCAGTGGGATAAGACCATAATACCTAGCTTAGGGCTGGATGGGTTTTGGGGAGCCATTTTAACCAATCATCCAAGTCCCTCTGCTGGCCACAGGATCTCCTCCTGGCAAAACCAGGAAAAGGAAGAAAGCAAACATAACAGATCCATCCATTCCTGATTTGTACAAACCTGTAGTGAAGACCATGATGAATCTGTATGTCAGATATGGATTTGCAAATCTGAGATCTAATGAACTAAGGAAAGAATTCCCTGGCAATGATACCCAGTTTTATGGTTTTATAGAGAACTACTGCACCTTGTACCTTTTCATCTGATACCTTGTGTCCCTCACACAAACAAAACCCACACATCTATATATCTATTTTGACAGTTGTGAAATCCTATAGATTCCTATGCAAAAATTACCCACTGGAAATTCAATATGGATAGAAGTCAGCTTGGAAAGGAATTCCAACAGTTGAGGTGCTGCCACAGAGAAACCTCTGTCTCACATACATACCTCTTGTCATAGTTGGGACACTCAACAGGGCCTGTGATAAAGATTTCAGCTCTCAGGCAGGCCCCCTTGGGAGAAGATAGTAAGGCCTTAACTGCAGTCCTACATGGTTTGTGTGGTCAGATGACAAATTATCCAACAAGCAGGCATTGCCAGAGGTGGTAGCTGCATGCGGCTGTTTTTAAAAAACCATCAACAAGTTTCCTCTGGCCTCTGCCTTTGTGGACAGCAGCCCATTTCATCAAACTCTTTAGTCTTTTTTCCCCATAAGTAAATATAAGGCAGGAAGATTTTATGCTTTAGCCCAACTAGAATGGAAAAGCTGCCAATGATAGGCTACACCAGCTATTTAGTTGTGTGTATATATATAAGTAACACCTCCTGGCCTAATTCCCCAGCCCACTGTAACAACCAGCAGCCAGAGCAGGTGAAGAAGGTCTCTTCAGCTACCATTTGGTAAAAACAAGTGATGATTTTTCCAAAGACCTCCTGTACTGAGCAAAGCAACAACAAGGCATTGGAACAGGGGTCTCATTTCTGATTGTTGGAGCCTTGTTCTCTAGTGGAAAGTGCTGGAAATGTTATCCTTCTTGAGCCTCTATTAGCAGTTTAACAGACCTGCTTTGCTGGTGCAGCTGCTGTTAAGTTGGGCTGGCATCTATATAGTTTTACATTCGAGGCTAAATATCCTAAAGGCACCAGATTCCCTCTGATCTTGGGAGCTAAGCATGGTCAGCCGTGGTTAGCACTTGGATGGAAGACCTCCAATAAATTACAGATGCTGTAGGCTATATCTCAGAGAAATGAACTGGCAAAACCCCTATGAATATTCTTTTCTTAAAAAAAATTATGAATGGGGTCACCATATGTCAACAGCTGACATGAAGGCATATACATACACTAAACACATTCAGTAAGACTATTTAGTTTTACTGACAAAGCTGTTATGGATCCATGCCTCCAGGTTATGAATCAGAACTGCAATACCAAATTCCAGCTGTCATCTTTTGCAGTTAGGGACTATTCATAAACCATTTCCTCCATCCCATGGAGAACTTTGTGGATGGTTCCTAATAGCAAAAGAAGACAGTGAAGAGGTTATGACAAAGAAGAGACTTGGAGATGATTAAAACTATCCTGGCAAGACAGTGGGAGATTGTATGGTTTATGTATGTAATTCAATATTTTTTAATGCTGTTTAAAAAGTGATAATAAATATGGACAGTCCCTTAAATTTTAGGGCCCACAATACTCAAGGGTCAGTACTATTAATGTATACTTGCTTTCTCATTTAAAGAAAGATAATTTTAGGGCACTGCTTTCTGAGCAATGAATGAGGGCCTTTATTTTTGCACTAGGCTTTCAGAAATAAAATTCAATGTTTCATTCAGTTCATCAAACTCTCTGAAGCTTGAGGCTGGATTACAAATTAAATTATCTGCTACAGAAAATGAATTTTACAGTCTAGTAATACAGAAAGGGAGAGGGAGGGGTAACCCCAGACATGCTCCTTTTGAATACAGAAGAAAATATATATATAAAATCTAAGAAAAAAATGGGGAAATTATAAGAAAATATTAATGATATAATCTAATTTTTAAGAAAATATAAGTTTATGCAGAGGAAAGGAAAGGGAGAAAAGAATGCAAGAACATTTCCACAGTTTGTATGTAATGACTAGTAATAGTGAGTTTAGATTCATTTGAGCTTGAATATACCACAAAGGGCCCTTTTGCACTACATAGTTATAGCACGGTGATTCCACTTTAACTGCCATGGTAATAGTTTATGGAATTCTGGGATTGGCAGATTAGAGAGAATTTTTTAGTATTTTCAGCCAGAGAGCTCAAATGTGTCTGCTGAATTTTCAAGGAGATATCCAAAGTTCAGCATCTTGCATGCTTCAGGCTAAAACTAAAAGTTGATTCACCGCTTCACTGGCATCAAAATGACCATCCACCACAGTCTGTTGTGTTAGGCATTAAATTTTGTATCTGTGTGTGACCAGGGGGGAGAGAGTGGTTGGGTTGGTAGAATGAAGGAGATGGAAGAGGAGGGAAGCAGATCAGCAATAACTTACCTGCCAGAAAGAGGAGGAGAAGAAAAGAGAACAGAACCGGCTGAAGAGGAGAGCCTAGGAGGAGAGGGGACTCAGGGGAGGGGGTGGAACAGGAGGTGGAGTTAGGGAAGGAAAGTATAAAATGGCAGGGGCAGGTGGACATGAGGAGGAGATGCGGAAGAACAAGGCGTGACCAGGCAGCCATGCAAGGAAAGAGTTACTAGGATCTGGGGAGGGCTGATGGCCCATGTCACTGCAAAGAGGGCAAGGCAGACATAGACTTGGACCTCACATGGAAGTGGTATTCAGAGACCATCGCTGGGAAAGGGAAATGCTGCCATTGTCCAAAAGAACCCAGAAGGGTCAGTCTCAAGGGACAGAGGGTCAGTCTCAAGGGACATGGAGGACTCAGAGGATGAGCCAGAGCCTCTGGGACCTGAGCCTGCAATTGGGGAGCCTGAGGCAGGCCCTAGTTCTGTAGCAGAGTCTGGGACCTCTCCAAGGGTTCTGCAGCCAAGTCTGCCTGTGGCCCAGTCTGTAGACATAGAGGAGGATCAGGGAAGTGTGCCTACCTTCAGGGAGCATCAAGCCAAAAAGAAGGTCCTTTCAATGTTGCAGAGGCTTTATCAGAAACAAACTGCTAATCAGACACACCTGAACGCCTGCTGCTTCCCTATTTGGGCAGCTGGAGCGTGTGTGTCTACTTGCCAGTGATTATCTGTCCGTCTTGAGGACAGACTCTGTTTCTGGTTCCTGAACCCTTGCTTCTTGAAGTCAGAAGAGTTACTTTTTGGGCTACAACTCCCAGAATCCTGTAGCCTGGGGATACTGGGAGTTGTAGTCCAAAACCTCTCCTAAGCTCTGACATGAAGGAATGCAAATAGCATTTCTGGCTTAGCTAGATAAGACAGCCCCATTTCAGTTGCAGTTTTCTGCAGCTCTAAACATGATTCATCTTTTTAATGTAGGTCTATATTAAGGTCTCTGTGTGGCATCATATAGCTTTCAAATCGGGCATCATCATCATTTCCTCTCGTTTCCTTCACTATCGGTCTGAAGGCAGGGCAAAATAGAAATAAAATCTGGAAATGTCCACCTGACTGAAAGCTCATCATCATTTCTGAGCAAAGTTACCACCTGATTTGTCAGATTTCCTTTGCCTCAAAAGAAGTGCTCCAGTCTGCCAAGACTACTAATATTCCGTGAATAATATTCATTTTATGCCTTGTCAGTTAATTTGGGATCCTGCCTAAAGCTTTAAGGAGCAGAGAGAAGAAGTGTGATAATGGAACAGGCTCAGATGTTCTAACTCAGGGCAGAATTAATAACTGTTGTTGAAAAATAGTTTAGGCAGTGACTGACTTTATTACTGTGACATGCTTGGAGATATTTTCTGTCATTAAGTTTAGCATATGCTTACAGTGATAACACATGCTCATTAAATCAGAAATTTAAGTTGTCTTACCACAGGCCATTTTAATGATATTCCTGATATCAGTTTCACGAGATCATAATGATTAAGGAGAAATCATTCAGGCTGGCCAAGCACAAATGCCTTGTTCGGGTCTCATATATATATATCAGCATGTTTAAATGTTGGCTATTTTGAGAACTGCATGGCCAATTTCAGCCCATCTGAACTGGAGCATTTTCTGCTACAGTGTGTGTATGAGAGATTGCTACCAGTGTGTTGAAATGTGTGTCCAGTGTGTAACAAACAGCATTACAGCTTGAGTATCCTTTATCAAGAATTTTTAAATCCCAAATACTCCAAGGTCCAAAATTATCCACGTGGGTAGATGAGATAATGACACATTTGTTTTCTGATGGTTTGGTGTATACAAACTTTGTTTCATGCACAAAGTTATTAAAATGTTATGTGTATAAGGTGAATGTGTGTATAAGGTGCATATGAAACATACATAAATTTAAAGTTAAGACTTGGCTTCATCTCCAACATTATACATTATGTATATGCAAGTACTACAAAACAAACAAACAAACAAACAAACATAAAATCCAAAATACTTCTAGTCCCAAGCATTTCTGATAAGGGACACTCAACTCTGTATGGGTGTAAATGCTGAGAGATTTTTAAAAATATGGTTTTATGGAACATCTGTTTCCAGTATTAAAATAGAATTACTGTTGCCCTCCACATCGATGGATTCTTAATCCACAGATTCAAGCATTCTTAATCCACAGATTCAAGCATCCACAGTTTTAAAATATTCAAAGAACTCGTATATAAATTTCAAAAATGGTTTTGCCTTTTTATAAGGGACACTATTTTACTAGGCCATTAAATTTAATGGGACTCGAGCATCCATGGATTTTGGTATCCAAGCACGTTCCTGGAACCAAACCTCATTGGATACCAAGGGCCCACTGTATAATGCAAAAAAAGATTTTGTTTCTGAATAGAGGATGGAATAGAAAGATGGATCCTAAACTTTTCATGAGGGAATTGATCACTGTGAACAGCTTCAGGATTGAACACTGCCATGCATGGATAAAAGCCAGCCAGTCACTACTCTTGGGAAGCTATAGAAGGGAATTAATAGGGAAAGAATATTAAAAGAGGGCCTTGGCTGTTTTACTGTTAGGGATAAATTACAATAGGATGAGATAGCACGGTCAGATAGTGGTGAAGCAGAAATGGAGTCAGTTAGGATAGGGACAGAAAACAGTTAGAAATGGATAAAATCCAGAATGGAACAAGTTATGGTCAGATTCAGAATGGAACAAGTTATGGTCAGATTCAGAATGGAACAAGATATGGGAGAGTTATGCTCAGATGGAAATAGGTAAGGTGATAGATTCTGGTTCTTTGGGAGTTTGGTTGGAGTAGTTGGTGATGAAGTGCCTGGGAGTTCATGGAAATTGTTAACAATTAACTGTGATTTAAAATATGGTAAATCTAGTATTGAGCCAGCTTATATGTTATCCAATAAATCTGTTGTTATGGCTTGCTTTTACATCTCTGCCTGACATTTCTACCATCACCCCTCCCTCCAGTGATCTCCAGTGTGAGAATCAGAAACAGGATTCTATTACAATTCCTCTTCATACCAGAAATCATTGGCAGGAAGAGGGTGGAAATGATAGTATGCTGCACCCCAATGAATAGGATAACATACCTCCAGCTCTTGCAGCAGCCTCTGGCCAGTAAAGTAGGATTGGGGGACTTGTACTATTATGGACATAGTACCACAATAAAGACATAGAGATCATAAATATGAAGATTATCAGACAGGGGATAATCGGGGAAGAAAAAGGCATACTCCCAGCAAAGTAGTGCAGCCACGCTGAAGATTTTCAGACGATGTCATGGCTTATTCAAGACTTAACCCATGAAGATCCAGGAATGCTCCAGCAACAAACCATTCCCAAGACTTCCCCATGAATGCTTTGTTGCTAGAGCGTTCCTGGATTTTCATGGGTTAAGTCCTGGATAAGCGCGATGCATCTGAAAATCTTCAGTACAATCACTCAACTTTGCTGGGTATGCCTTTTACTCCCAGCTTTTCCCCCCCATCTGATAATCTCCTATGAATCAGTTAAATGTGCATCTTACACATCATAACAGAGTTTACAGAATTTCTGAAGCGTAAGCTTTTGTGGACAGATGAAATGGGCACTAGACCATAAAAACTTACACCCCAATCAATCTTTTAGCCTTTATTATATCCCATGATTCATTGTTATGATTGGCAGCAGGAGCAGTGCTCAGCCACATTTGCCTGGGGGTCAGTTTTCAATGGGATTATAAATCTCTTGGGCCGGTTCATCTTAATTTTTTGGGAAAAGATAAAATATTCCTCACTCCCCAATCAATTCTCCTCACTGAGACACATCAAAATTGATCTTTCTTTCTTTCTTTCTTTCTTCTTTCTTTCTTTCTTTCTTTCTTTATTTCTGTCAGATACCTGTTCCCATCCCTATCCTGTCCTAGTTAAGCAATATCAACATAGGATTGTACAGATAAAATATCTTTTCATTTCTATGTTGTTAAAAGAACAGTAAGATTTATACAGAGAACAGTAATGTTGGAGGCTGAAAGTATATCAGCCTCTTTTTCCATCCTTACCTTTCACTTTAGCCTTTACAAAGAAATATGTCTGGGAGGGGGGCAATCCATATTCCCTTTGTAATGATGTTGCAGTACAAATCAAGAGTGTTATTGCATGAACTAAAATACTAGGTAGCATTAAAAGCAAAACTGCACATAACTTGAGTAAATTGCAGCTTCCATGATTTTACATTCGTTTTTGACAACGTTGTATCCCAAGTAGTCAGGCTACTGAAAGAAATCTTAAAGGGTTGAAATAAGTGTATGCTACTGCTCTCTTTGTCTTTTGTCCTTTTAAAGTCTTTGTAGCCTAATGAGTGTGAATAAAAGAGATACATAGTAGAAGAAAGAGACAGGGACTTATTTCATTATTGTATTTCACACCAGTAACAGCATTACATGCTATTAGACTGGAATTAAGTTCTGTCATGAACCTCTATGGGTCTTGCCAGAGACATATAGCCATCTCCAAGTTACTTTCCACTTCTTCTACAAGAAAGAAGTGGAGCACTTTTTAAAGATATCAAATGTATATTGTTCTGTGATTGAAAAGCAAATCTGTATGAGATGATGTATAGATGGTATCTAACTCCAAATAAACTGTTGAAAATATCCCAGAAGGTTTCAAATCAATGTTGGGGATATCATGATAAGAGGGCTCCTTTTTTCCTATGAGATGGACTCACAAGAAGGTTAAAAGTTTTATATGTTAATATATTAAGATTTATGTTAATCCAAAAAAAAGTAGATTTTATAATGTTACCAGAAATATTTTTGTTTGATATTATGGATAAAAAAACTAGAGAGTAAATATGAATTACATCTTCAGTACATGACGGCAACAGCAAGAATATTGTTTGCTCATACTTGGAAATGGACTGAAATACCAACGATGGATTGTTGAGATTGCTGAGTTAGCCCAAATGGCCACATTAACATTGGTTTTAAAAGATAAGCGTTTTGAAAGAGTGGGAACTTTATGGATCTTTTAAGATATAATAAATCTAACAATGCAATAATCTTTGGTGATGGTTTTTAGTAATTTTAGTAGGATCATTTAGTTAAATCTGTAACGGTAGCATTCCCCCCCTTCCCCCCTTTTTTTCTCATTACAGTCAGGACTGATGGGGCACAGCCCTATTGTGTATTAGTTATTATTTTTCTTTCACTCCTTTTATTTTCTTAATGTAAATTAGTACTTTATAAATTTGATTGTTCACGTTAAAATTAATTTTAAAATAAAGAAAGAAATGGAGCAGGCAGGGATTAGGAGCAGCAATGAGATTACTTTCATTATTTGATGTCTCCCACTTTCGACATTCAAATACAGATCTTCCTCCTTTTTTCTCCTGTACTTTCTAAGTGAATTATTCACTAAGTTAATTATTGACTAAGTGGGGGGAAAAACAGTGATTTCATCATAAGTAAATGACTCATTAAACTGGCTGCGCAAATACCATTGATATATTAGGGTACTTGCATGTCACAGGAGTTTATCATACGACAGAATTTGGAGGTATAATGCAATGGCAATCTGAACGCAATCATGGGGTTTCACGTTATTGCGTATTAGAGTATCTCACACAATTTCGGCTAAAGGGATGTCAGTCCGAACGCAATAATGGGTTTTACATTATTGCGTATTAGAGTATCTCACACAATTTTGGGCAATGGGGGGTCAATTTCGGGAAATGGGAAATCATTCTGAATGCATTCCAAATACAATTAGAATTCACGTAAATTCACTAAACTAGCGAATTTACGTGAATTTGAATTGGCTCCATTCAAAATAGAGAGAAATTCCTCCCATGTGATAAACTCCATTGTGACAATGGCTGCATCCACATGGCAGAAATAATCTGGTTTGACACCTCTTTAACTGCCACAGCGCCATGCTCTGCTCTGGTGCCACAATAAACTACAGTTCCCAGAATTCCATAGCATGGAGCCGTGACAGTTAAAGTGGTGTCAAACCGGATTATTTCTGCCATGTAGATGCAGCCAATAATGATGGACTTAGAATTTTTTAGTTTGTCTGTTCTTTGCTTGTAGGATCAGTGAACCAGGTGGTTTCACACCCATGCTGTGGGCAGAGCTTGGGAAGGTTCCTGGCCATGATGGATGGTATATCTTGGCGTTGGAGTCCCCAAAATAATGGTATCCTGTCCAGTAATTGCATTGTTGTAAGCCTGACTCGCAGCATAATAATTATTCCAATTCATGTTTATGGTCATGACATAATGACAATGACCAACAGTGACCCACAAATTCTACTTTTGAAACCTTGCAACCCTTCTTCCTCCCAGCACACATTGCTTTCTGAGGCACTGGAGAGCACGGTGGTAATGACATGTCCAATATTCTTTGAGTCACAGGGTGTGTTGAGATACACAATTGTGACAGGATGCCAATAGGACCCCTCTGGAGGTCTTTGCAGCTATCTGTCTCAGTGTGCCCTATGACTGGAGAGGACTGGACACATCATTACTCACCACCCTGGTCTCCAATGCCTCAGAAATGACTACAAGGCTTAAAAGATAGGATTTTTAAGGGTAGCATTTGGAGACATTGGAACTACATCTCTCATTGCATGATCTCAGCCAACATTTTCAAGCTCTGGCTGTAGGATTGATTACAAGATTGCAAGATTCAATGGCGAGGAAGAAGAGCTTGTAAGTTTATGAGTGTTCCCATGTGACTCTCTTAGTTGCAATGTGTTGCAGACCTGTTGCATATTTAAGTGTAAAATAAGTGAAGTCTGCTTTCCCTAACTGGTGCCCTCTAGATTTCACCTCCCATCAGGTGCAGCTCATAATGCAATGGATAACCTGGGGGGGGGGGGGCTGTAGTTCAAAATGACTGGAGAGCACCAGATTGTTTGAAGCCACAGAATTTGCTTAGCTGGGGGGAAGATGGGTTATATTACATTATAAGGAGTGTCGTGGGCACTGTCCAATATGCCCATGACCTTCACCTGAAATACTATGTCCGGTTCTGGCCACTGCAATTCAAAAAGGATGTGGACAAGCTGGAGCATGTCCAAAAGAGGGTGACTAAAATGGTGAAGGGTCTGGAAACCATGCCCTACGAGGAACAAAAAGAGATGCCACCTAAACATTAAGAGGAACTTCCTGACAGTAAGAGCTGTTTGACAGTGGAAGACACTCCCTCAATGGACAGTAGCAGTCTCCTTCTTTGGAGGTTTTTAAACAGAGGGTGAATGGCCTTCTGTCAGGGATGCTTTGATTGGGAGTTCCTGCATGGCAGGGATTGGACTGGATGGTCCTTGGGGTCTTTTCCAATTCTACGATTCTATGAAATCTGTTAATTAACACACTATACAATGCCCATTCTTTGGTTTATATATCAGGAATCAGTGTCAATCAGTGCAGCATTGTTAATCCTGAAAGTCTGTCATCTTTGGTTCTCACATCTATTCAAAAAATCTCCACATGAAATGAAATTTCCTGTATATCAGGGGTTCAAGGAGTGTCCGGGTTCAAAATGAGTTCCTTCAAAGGGTGGTTCTTTACACAATTTGTAGTAGGATTCACTAGTTCTCAATAGAGCCATGATCGTTGACCTTAATAGCTTCTGAAATGTGTTAAACAAATGACGGAGGGATAAATTGGTCAGCAGGTGTTAATAATGGTTAAATGGCTTTGTCAGCCACAGTTTTCTTAAACTAAAGGGCTCAAGCATATTTAATTTTCTGTTCACTTGTGGCTTCCATACTGAGAAGCAACATGTCTCTGAAAGTCAGATAAGGAGGGCAAGCAACTGTATAACTATCATCTTCATATGTATATTGTGATCTTATAGAGGTGAATGACTGGTGATTTCTAGAAATAAAAACCTGGGAAACATGGAGCTTGGCCAGAACCAACTAACATCCTAGTTATTTCTTTATGCCTGTATGCTAGCACATTGCTTAAGATTGAACAGCATGGATAAGTCATGAGAAACAGAGAAATAATGGTTTCAACATATTTAAATCCGAGTATGTCAAATCCCAGTTCCCAAGAAGATCCATTAAAATAGTTTATTTCATCTCTGGAATATTTTTTAAAGATAAGAATTTAAGTATGGCTCCAAGAGGTGACACAGACCAGCCAATTGACGTGGCTTCTGGACATTTAGGAGGTGTGCTGTTTAAACGACGCATGGCTCCAAAGCAGACACAAGCTGTACCAAAATCACGCTCCGCTCTTTTGTGCCCATCTGCTCCAGCCGCAAGTTAGAAAAATCTTTTCATATATTACTATTGAACAGATATTCTATGTCTATGAAATATTTGGTTATATTGAGCTTTGTGCTATTCTTTTTGGTTGGATGGCTGAACACATATGATAATGGATACACCCTAATTTTGGGCATTAGAAAATATATCAGTCCTCCCAATCTGCACCATTTATGAAATGACACCACAAAAATTATTATTCTACAAACTTCTGAACACTTGTTCTGGAAAATTTTGTGCATGGAGGATATCCTTTGGATTCTTTAAGTATCCAGGCTCAAGAGTTAGTTTGCTATTGATATATACCCAGAATGGCTCTCCAGATTTTGTTGGACTGACACCCAGCATACCTCACCACAGTTGGGGTTCAAGGGAATTACAATCTAGCAAACAAGTGAAAGGCTACACTCTTTGCCACATTGATATGTAGGATATACTTTTTTCACCACATACGGTCACTTAATCAGTAATGCTGAGTGTTATCAAGTCATACAGAAATTGATCAACAGTATCAGGAACTTGATAACCCTCCTGTGTTGTTATGATGATACTTCTACTACACTGCTGGCAAAGGAGACCTCATGCAATGCAGTGGCTGGCTCCTGCCTGTTGTCCCCATTAAAACATCCCCACTATCTTCATCACCCTCATTTTCAGCATTTATAGAATTGTCCTTGGCTCTTTTCCGTGGTGGGTAGCCACCACATTCGATTCTTCAAAATACAGTGTCCTAAGCCGGTGTCAAAAATGGCATGGTGTGGGATGCAACGTGATGTCCATCCACGACAGAATAGAACCAAGCACTGGCTCTACTTTCATGAAAAACACTATGTCTAGGTAAACCTGTCCTGGAGAAGGAAGATAAATGATTGAATGGCAGCAAGCAGCAGCACCTCTGATAATAGCAAGGGCATCCGCTAGGAGATTGTTGGAGTTGTTGATGAGCCCTTCTGAAACCCTGGGCCATCAGAAGGCGCCTGAGCATATCAGTCTCTCATGTCAGCTCAGCTGATTGGTTGAGTTTGGTAGATCACAAGTGTAGGCCTGAACAAAATATACAGTACTTTGCTTTTCCCAAATCCTGTTAAAACACATTCATTTGATGTCTTAAAACTGATACAGCCTAAATTCTCTTGTTAGACCCAATTAGAATATACCTGTTAAATCAAGGAGATTTACCTATGTGTTAATGCACCATTAAGCGATTTACTCTAGTTGTTGACAATAGGATTCTAGTCTGTGTCTAGTCTGTGTCCTTTTTCTCTTAAAATAAATGAAGTGGCAGTGCTTTAAGAGTATACATTTTCACTAGTCTTGATAATCTGATAGAATTAAAAAAACATCTAGGGTTAGCAGTGTTGGCCATATAGCAAATCCTATAACATTCAAACAATGATACCTTTATTGGACCAACCAAAATGCACAATTACATGTTGCAAGCTTTCAAAGTCACACTGGCTTCTTCATCTGGCAAATAGGAGAAAAAAATTGAAGATGTTATCTACCAGTGATCGCATGGCCAAAGGGGGAGGTGCCAGGCTGTAGATTGCCCTCCCTACCATCTGAACTAAGACCAGAAAAAGAAGATACAGGCCATGACTAACATCTTCAAATTTTTTTTTCTTATGTTTGCCTGATGAAAAAGCCAGTGTGACTTCAAAAGCTTGCAACATGTAATTATACACTTTGGCCCAATAAAGGCATCATTGTTTGGATGTTATTTGATTTTATAGAATTCAGTGAAGAATGGACCGTTTCCTTGCACTATATATGTAATTAAAGCTAAGAGATTTACCAAGATAATAAATAATATTCTGTATGCTGATTAGAAAAATATGCACTTTCCATGTCATTTTATTTTTTTTTTCATTTGCATCACAGGGAGTAATTATCATGAAACAAATAATGTTCTATAAATCAAATATTAAGAGAGCCTCTAGTTCAGATAAAATGTTAAATAAATGACACTTTTTACAACTATTTGGGTCAGCGCTATGAATATTGTACATGCTACTTTAGACAGTAAGGAAGTTGTAACTCAACAGCTTAAAAACAAATCTTTACCCACTGTAATGGCCTTTTTCTTGTGCACACATGTAAAATGGTAACATTTAGAGTGCACAAGTAATTTATTTAAATAAGTGTATGTACAAGGATAATGAGTGGAAAACTACAGAATTCAGTACAATGGGTGCATGCACTGGACGGGAAGTGAAATTCCAACAGGTCTTCTAGCAATGGAATCTGCACTGAAAACGCTGAAAAAGACTGAAGATTGGCTGTTATTTCCATCACCACATTGCAGGATCTTCATACCTGTAAAACATCATGAAAAGGAGAAATGTATTCTGATGATCAGTAAGAGAGAGGGAAAAAAAGATAATTTCATCTTTTGTTGTTTTTTCATTATGTCTTTCATTCATTCAGCCAGACAGTCCATTATAACCTTATACCCTTATATAGACATTTATGATTTACCACATGCAGCACAATACATAACATTTTTTCAGAGCTTGGAAAAGTTGCTGTATGATGTACAATTCCTAGCTCTCCACTCTATAATTTTGAGTACTGTAATGCAAAAAGATGCTGAGGAATGACAGTATTCACTATAGCAATGATCCCTTGGTTTGCTATGAGTGTAGCACCTATCGAGGCTAAAAGTCTCCATACAGACCCCATTCACTGAAATAAAGACACCATCCCTAGTCTTTACCATCATTTTCAAACAGTGATCCATTCCCAGTTACTCATTTAAAAAAAAAGAGTAATGTGTTAGTATAGTGGGCCCTTGTTATCCACTGGGGTTTGGTTCTAGGATCCCCCGTGGATAACAAAATCCATGGATGCTCAAATCTCATTAAATATAATGGCACAGCAAAATGGTGTTCCTTACATAAAATGGAAAAATCAAGGTTTGCTATCTGGAATTTATACTTTTTAAAATATTTCCAAATCATGGATGCTTGAATCCATGGATAAAAAAATCTGTGGATAAGGAAGGCTGATTGTAGTTTTAATTACTTTTTTTTAAAAAAATTAAATACGAATACAAAATTGGCTCAAAATCCCCCAAACAAACTACCCCAATGCATTGTTTTAGGAGAACTAACAAGTAAACATTATTTCATTACATTTGATGTTATCTGTCATTATATTATTTTACAAAATAGCTATGCTGTCACTCCTAAAATGTAATGTTGCAAACAACATTGTTACATGTAATGCATTGCTTCCAAACTCTTAAGAATTCCAGTCTCACAAGAGGATGTGAATATGGAGCCATCACCCATCTCCCCGTAGAAGTGACTGAGGATATATACATGTGTTAAAGCTTTCTCAGTAGTCTGAATAAGGGCTATATCTTTTGTTTCTTTAACTGGGTGTGAAAACACACACATAGGTACTAAGCAATATATAACAAAATGGAAAAGTATTGCTGAGCATTCCACCATAGTAATGTATTTGTTCCCTGTTAAAGTTGCACTCTTAAAAATGCCAAGGGGTCATTTAGTCAAATCACTTCTACATGCCACTTCCAGTGTTGCTGCACTGGGAATAAACTTTAGCAAGAAAGAGATCAATAAAAATAATTTTAAATTAACAGCCAGCATTTATGACATTCATCTTTGAAAGAGACATTTTAATCTTTTGCTAAGCTGTAAAACAGACATTTTCCACCATCAGCAGTTGACTCATATATCTGACACCCATTTTCATTCAAAAATCATTTTTAAAAAGCCTCAGACTTTCAATTCCTAGCTCCCTTGTGCCAGAGCTTGTTAGAAGTCGCCCTTGGCATTCATTTTTAACAAGCCCAGAAACATATAAAGCTGGAATACATTACAGAGTCTCCAAAGAGGACCTGTGTGTATTTCTCTTGCCATTTAATGAACTGGAAACTTGACTCTTCCCAGATGTTAATGTGAGGTCAAATGAACACATTGGGCTACAGGAGCAGCACCACAGTGGGAAGTGTTTCCAGGTACACAGGTCCATTAGAAAAAGCAGGATGGCTCATAATTTGCTGCCTGAGGCAGAGGGCCAGATAGATCTTCCCTCTACCTTTGGCTTTATGCTATTCCTGCATAGAATCCAAGTAGATTGGCAGCTCTCTCTTACTTTTTACACTGATGGTGGGATAACCTCATCCACCAAACCATGCAGGAGCACACTGGCTTAGTTGGCTCAGGAGAAGTGGTGCAGGGCTGTCCCCCAGCATCTATTCCCTAAAGTGTCTACCCTACTCTATGCAATCCAGGGATGGCCACCACAAAAGTTATAGGGACCACCCCTGCCTCATTTTCTAACTGGTACCCATTCACATTTTACAACTATAGTGCTATATTCCACTTCAGCTGCCATGACTGCATACTGTACTATGGAGTCCTGGGATCATTAATGTGGTGAGTCTCAAGTGGTCATAGAATGATAAAGTTGGAAGAGATCTCAACGTCCAGTCCCCTGCCATGAAGCAGTCCACAAGCAAAGCATCCTTGACAGGTGGCAATCCAGTCTCTGCTTAAAAATCTCCAAAGAAGAAGACTCCACTACACTCCAAGGTAGCATATTCCACTGTTGAATAGCTTTTACTGGCAGGAAGTTCTTCCTGTTGTTGAGGTGGAATCTCTTTTCATATAGTCTGAATTGCTGCTCTGGAACTGCAGAAAACAAACTTGCTCAATCTTCCGAGTTCCAAATATCCCTCGCTAAACTGCAAATCTCAAGATTTCATAGGAAATCTTGAAACTGCCATGGCTGTTCAAGTGGAATACAGTGCGGTAATGGTGCGATGTGAAAGGGCCCATAGACATTTTCCAAAATTGGGCATGATTGGTTTTTAAAGGGACAGGGGGCCAAATTAACATTTAGATGAAGAATCAAAACAGACGGCATTTCTTTTCTGTGCATTTTTTTAAATTGTGGCTCCCATGGCCAAGCAGAAGGCATTCAAAAGTTATCCCCAACCCATGAGTAAACAAAAACAAACAAGCAGCTTTATTTATATACCACTTCATACTGACTAAGCAGTGTCTAAGCAGTTTACAACAGTAAACTACTTGCCCCTAACCATCTGGGTACTCATTTTAGCGACCTGGGAAGGATGCAAGCTTGAGTCAAGCTTGAGCCCTTTTGCTGGTATTGAACTCGCAACCTTATGGTTTTGAGTGAGTGGCTGCAGTACAGGCATTTGACCACTGCGCCACCAGGGAACATGGTTCTCACTTAGTATGACACTAGTTAAACATTAGGATAATTTTCATTTTCTTTTATTGCTGACATTCCTATTTTCATCACTTGATCTCTGTCGAATCTGCCGTCCTGGGAACAGTTCCTATTTTTCTTGGAGGAGGCCATTTTAGCTAGCTCTGGATTAACAGAAACACATTGCCATGGAAAGGTATATTTCATATTGGGAAATACTGGTGTAATTTAAACTGACTTGGAATGTGGGAATAAAAAGACCTTGTAAGTGTTGGGAGCTGCATGGGAATAATTCAGAATAGAGAAAATGTAATGTAGATCTTTAGGGGAAAAAACTGGAAAGGACAAGGGAGGAGAGGGACTTTCTGGTTTTTCCATTCTATCCAGATAAGCCCTAACTCCTTGAATAAGTAAGCTTAATGGGTAAGATAGACCAAAGAAAGATCAGAATGGGCAGAAACTGCAAAATTGTCTAGTTCCAATTTTCACTCTACTGTTGATCACTTTATACAAGCGTGGATGCCTCATTGCTTTTCAAAGATCAAGGGAAGAGCAAGTCCTGAGACAAGAATGAACAGAAGATATATTTGCATGGGTTTCTAATTTCAGGTTTTTGCAGAACACCAACTGAAATGCTTTCTTTTCTTTTCCAACCTACAATGCTAAAATTAAGAGCCTGGGAGGGAGGAAACCATGAGAAGATTTATGTATGAAAAGACTGCAAGCTGCATTCTGTTACTGAAAGCAAATTTCTGGGCTGAGCATGTAGTCAAAGCAGACTTTGGAAAAGTTATTTTTTGACTGGAATCAAACATCCACTCCACATGTGGAGTTACATTGCATTAGCACTATATAACCCCCATGCAGAATAGGAACATTGCACAATATATGTCAATGGATACAATGCACAAAATGCAGTTCACAGCCACAATGTGAAACATTGTCATATGTGCAACTCCATTTCCACTGCTGTTATCAGAATGCATCATTACACTATGGTAAATCATTTGCCCCATGTCTTATGCACATCTTATGCCTGCATATTTCACCAAGGGACTAAACAGATAAGCATTATATGCTGGTGTGGAGGGGTGTGGTGTATGCCCGCTGCCCCCATGCCATCCTCATGCCAGCGTCATGCCACATGCCGAACTACATGGCGGGGCGTCAGGGCATTCCATTGGTGCAGTGTTTAAATGCACTGTGCAAAAGGAGCACCAAAAAGCCACTGCCATGGCAGCAAGAAGCATTTTGCTGTTCCTTTTAGTATCGCCAAACTGCCAGATCGGGGCCACAGTGTGTAGTTGCCACGGTCCTCATCCAATGCTGCTCCAAAGCAGGCTGCTCCAAAGGGGCAATCTGTTTAGCCCCTAATAAAATATCAGACTTTGACTGATTACCTTGTTGACTTTGGGATGCTGAGAGTTATAAAGTTGTAGAAAATGTGATACAATATAATAAAAAGAAGTATCAGAAAAACTACATATGCTTACCTAGACCTGGGGATATTTTCTGTGCTTTCTCTCAACAAAAGATCGGAGATCAGTGTCTCTGGGCTGGATCGCTTTCCATACCTGTTAAATTGATGTATAATAATAATAATAATAATAATAAATGTTTATTTATATCCTGCCCTTCTGGGTGATTTAAAAACACATGCAGAAAACTGAAATTACATTCCAAATTTTAGTTTAAAAAACCTTTAAAGTGAAAGCATTATTATCTGATACACACATATATAATATGTATGGTATACATCACTTTGCTGCACAGCAACCTGTGAAATTCTGATTTTACAGGAGAGCGCTGGAAAATGAAGGAAAGCTCTTTTTTAAAAAAAAACAACCCAAAGCTTTAAATATATTTATATATTGGAGAACACAAGGGAGAAAAAAGATGGAAATTAAACTGTTTACACATTTCAACACTCTGACTGTGACTATTTCCACAAGATATCTGGCAGACGATCCTGGGATGCTCAGCACAGAGATATTACTAAACACAGAGCTTGGGAGTTGTTGTTTTTTTTAAAAAAATAAATAAATAACTGGTCACATCTCCCAAAATAGTCGGCTATCATTATAATTGTTTAAAGTTATGTTTCACTTTCCTGGTTCTCAAAAATGACTGAAACATGTTGTCCTGTGTACAAAATCCACTGGTTTCCCATACACTTTGTCTCAGCATTCATGACAAATCACAAACCAGACTTGAACCATGTAATATTCCTCCTCCACTACCCTTGAAACCATATAGGTAATTTTAGAAAATTAGTTATACCAAAGAAGAGGTGATGTTATCCTTCATTAAGTTACAGCTGTAATGTAAGATAGGAGATTATTGCATTAGCTTCACTGCTGGGATAGACCCAGGATGTAACTTTCTTAAGGCAGATCATATCACATTCATCCATCGCTAGGCAGTATGCAGCCCATATGCAACCCGGGCTTCTTCGTTGCTTCTCAAGAATGGGATTTTCCTGTTCTTGAAAAGATGTGGGACAAGCTCGGAGAAGCCCTGGCTGCATACAGGCTGCATACAGCCTGGTGATGGGTGAATGCAATAAGATCTGCCTTAAGAAAGTTGCGTACTGGGTCTTTCCCAACAGTGAAGCTAATGCTATAACTCCTTAGTTGCACATTTGTTACTGGGGAAAGGAACTGGTTATAATTAACCAGTGATTTTTAAGTACTTACTTCCCAGTTGTGCTAAATATTACATTTGTCTCCAGCATCTAGTGGAGCCCTCCAGATTGGAGGTCTTTAAACAGAGGTTGGATAGGCATATTTCAGGAGTGCTTTAGCTGTGTATTCCTGCATGACAGTGGGTTGGAGTAGATGGCCTTTCTGGTCCCTTCCAACTCTAATATTCTATTATTATAAGTTGATAGACTGAAATTCACATCAGAGCTAACCAGCATAGCCATTAGTGAAGAATGTTGGTTACTTAGGTTCAACAACATCTGGAGGATAACACTTTGCCTACTACTGGATTAGAGGCATAAACCTTATAAGCATGAATATTCTGCTTTCAACTATCTTTGCTAATGGCCTATGAAGGATTTGTCCTTTGTGAATCTGTCTTCATTTCTGACCATCATCATAAGTTTCTAATAAGCAATCAATCACCTTTGAAATAAAGCTTTCCAGTTTTTGTTTTTGTTGTTTTTACGTTAAGCATCCCATACATTCAAAGGCTTGCTCTGTTACATAGCTGACAAGATTTCTTTCAATGGTTATCTCAGAAAAGCAAAATCTTGGTTTTAAATAAACAATTTGAAGAAAACCAGCTGCATTATTAATCAGACCATACAGTAATTTGATGAAGGACAGTGTTAAATGCAATCCTCTTCTAGCCTGAATCATCCCAGATTTGTTTCTGTTTCCTTTCTCCAGTGTATTTAGACATGGCCCAAGCTCTGACAGTAGAATGAGTTAATATCCTTAAGGAAAATGCCTGGGCTTTTTATATTAGTTTACCAAATTAAAAATCCGATCCTGCTACCCATTATGAGGCAAAATCCTTATTGATGTAATTTAATAGTACTTCTGGATGCTGTCTTTTACAATAAAGATGAGGCTCGACTGCAGTAAATATAATGGAAATCCAGCAAAATTGCCCTGTGCTTATGCTTTATTGCCATAAGCCAGGGCTCCTGTTGCAAAAAAGAAAAGTCTTTAACATCATGAGACCAGGATTCGTTGTCAGTCTTGATTGGAGCGTGGAAAGTAACTGTTTAAAAAGTAATTTCCTGCACAACGTGTTTCAAAACCCCCTGAAGTAATTAATTAGCACCAACATTTTACTAAAGAAAGACATTGGCCTCTTGTGTAATTTGCTACACTTTCATAGCTTCTTCATTGTCTTGGGGAAGGGCATCTTAGGACTGAGAACACAATAAAACATGGAAAATTCCACATAGAAAGCTGCTGAAATGCACTTAACCAGTAACAAGAAGTAATTAACTAGAAGCATTAATCATGACACACAGACCTTATTACCAGTTATTACACAACTTTCAAAAAGTACCATTGTTATATGCTCCTTACCCCTTAAAAGTAAGTGACCATTATTCATTTCATTAAGAATAACTCTCAGCTCTTGCCATGATACAGATATGTTTTCAAATATTTTTCCTTCACCATGAAGAATCCTTTTTAAACAAACAAATAATGATTTTGCTAAAGAATGGCAATCTTGTTAGGAAATATCATGAGGTATAACAACTGTGTTCAGCTAGTTTTGATTTCTGGTTTGTATTCCAAGAAAAATATATCATGGCAAGATATTGTTAAGATGGGTGCATTCAGAGGGTTGTGTTACTTGGATGATGAATAGAACGGTTACATGATATCCTGATGTGCTTAAGTCTTCATCACAAAGTACACACAATGCCCCTGTTGAAACAGCTCCACCAGCTGCCAGTTTATTTCCAGTCTGGTTTTGACTTATAAAGCCCTATATATTGGTAGCTCAGGTCCAGGCTATATGGCAGAGCTAGCAGGGGCTCTGAAATCCTCAGGAAAGGCCCTTCTCTCAGTCCTACCATCCTTACAAGCAGGGTTGGTGAGAATGCAAGAGAGAGCCTTCTCCATGGCTGCCCCTAGTCTCTGGAACTCCTTTCCAAGGGTTGCCAGGCTAAAACCTTTTTATTCAGACAGGCTTCTAAAGCAGAACATTTTTAAGGACTGATAGACGAGCTGTACTGTTTTAACTGTGCTAATTGTAAGCATTTTTATTATTTTAAATTGCATATTATTCTTTTAATATGTTATGTGTTTTGATAGTGTAACCGTTTGATTCTATTTTAATGCATCCTTTTTGTAGGTGTTCCTCATACGGCCAGATTATTTGCACCCTTGTCTATGAGATGATTAAGAGTCTACACAAGCATTCCGACTTTTCCCTATTCACTTTTTATGCTTGTACCTTGATCCAGAGAACATTATTTAATACCACTGATACAAATTCAGGGTGTCTATATGGACTTTGTCATTATTATGCTAGTGAACAACTATTGAAAATAGCCAAGCTTCAAGGGGCATTGAGTAGAAAGTGCACAGATGTAGATTCTGGTTAAAAATTGGGAGACAGTTCCTTACTAGCTGTTCCACAGAGGAGCAGACTACCTTAGGTAGATGATATCCAGGTTAGGAATGTAAATCCAAGTTCAAGAATGACTATTTCATCCTTGCATGTAAGGGCAAATAATTAAATTACTTTTCTCCCTGCTGAAGAGAAAACAAATATTGCTCTACAGTATTCTCCCCATATTTAAACGTCCAAAAATGTTATACAGAACTGTTCAGCAAAGATCAGCATGTGCTTGTTTGTGGGGAGGGGAGTAAGTAGGAAACAGGTTTCTATGCAGGAAACCAAATTTCTTTACATAAAATAGTGTAATTTTTTTACATGAAATATTGTTTTTCTCTATAGAATAATTCTTGCACACCATTTCAGGACATTGACTCTTATGAGAAAAATGCAGGTAATTCTCACTGGTCTCTTCTTCTTTTCACCAGAGTTTCATGACTGTTGAGAAAGCTGCCCTTTTACCTGGGAACGAAAAAAGTTAAAATATTTTTTCCATCTCCACTCCACAGTACCTTCCAATTCTTCAGGGCTAACTCCAGTGTTAGTCCAAAACAGAACAAACTCATTGAAATCTGTGGGGCATAAATAAATTGTGACTAACTAATCCAGTTCATTTTGACTAGTAGACTCTGGACTAGAATAAGACAAGGCTAACTTTATGATTCAAATCAAAAAAATCCACCAAACAGTGATATCTTTATTGGGCCAACCAAAATGCATGATTACGTATGGTTCAAATTTACCATCTTAACAACATCAAAATAGATGTTATGTCTTCAGTGTTTCATGGCTTTTTAAAAATGAAAATAAGCACCAAGTATGGGAAGGATGCTATTTTATTTATTTTTATGTATAAATATAATTTGAAATTCTTGTATTCAGAGTAGTACAGGCAATTCATATTTGGGGATGTCATGGAGGAGGGTGTTATACCCCCCCCTTTTTTTTT
Organism: Urosaurus nigricauda; assembly: GCA_034509955.1. Lineage (NCBI taxonomy): Eukaryota > Metazoa > Chordata > Lepidosauria > Squamata > Phrynosomatidae > Urosaurus > Urosaurus nigricauda. The sequence goes on from JAOEGL010000006.1 coordinate 87,985,918, forward strand.
TCCTAATCATGACCCCAGCCAAGTATGTAACTGCTATTTGGATTTAGGAGAAAACACCTGTTTCCCTGATTGAAAAAAAACAGGTTTTCAACAGAGAGGGAGAGGGGATGAATTCAATGCAACTCCACAAAGAGAATGTGTTTAAAAAGAAAAAAGTACCCCATGGCATCCATGATCTAGTTCTGGGGTCCCCTGCCTACTAGCTTGGCCTTTCACTAACAAAGCAGTCAGTTAAATAAACAAGAAGAATATGCAAAAGATGAGAGTTCAGGTTCAAGATACAAATGGCCATGATCACATCACTTCATAATTTTGGCTAAATATAATTTGAAATTCTTGTAATCAAGAGTAGCACAGGCAATTCAATTTCTGTTGGCTCACTGACCTTAATTCATGAATTGTTACCTGTTCTTGATTTTAAGACATCATTCCTTATTTAATAAACAGTGGCCCGAATCTACTTGTAGTTCCAGTAAAAGTAAATCCATTGAATCAACGGAGCATTTCTTAAGTGTTGACTCACCATTTAACAGTTCATTCAGTAGCTCTATCCTAGTTGAGACTACCAGCATGATTTAGTCCAAAGTGCTCTTTTTCAGCTTAGTAAAGAACACTTGTTCCACACCACCATGTCTTTTAAAAAATATACCATAGTCCTTGTTTGCATTGTAAACCACACAAGAAGTACCTTCAGATACACAGAACATGGCATTTTTAAGAGGTAGCAATGTTCCTTATTTTGCAGCTCTTTAGTTGGCAGTACTACAAAGAGTTACATTCATACAGCAATAAGACTGTCTAGAGGAGCAATGGTGACCTGCCACATTATAGACACGAAGAAATGTGATAGAAGAACCAATGAAACACCACTGTAGCTAGAAGAAATACACCTGGACAAAAGGTCACTCTTGTGGGATGTCTTGCTTTTTATATCCCTGATTTATCAGCCCATCCATGGGATTATTCATGTCAGCACATCGTGCCATTAAAAAACTTTGAAGAAAAGCATTCCGCTTAGCTTCTTCTCCATTATTTGGTAATTTCATTGTCCAGACAGCAAGTTGTCAGTTTGGTAAAGGCATCTTTAACAAGATGATATTATCTTCCTCCCTTCTAGTGAAAGCAAAGAGCCAGTGAAAACCCAATTAAAACTATCTCATCTGGTTTGAATAGTAAATCAATTAAGAGATGAGCCAAAACTGGACTGTGTTATAATCACGTCATGACACTAAATGTCTAATAAGCGGCTGAATTAAGCTATTGTGGCATCCAAGTCAAGAGGTTTTCACTTTTTATTCAAATTCTGAAATTGAGTTCATAGAAGAATCTTTCTCTCTCTCCCTCTCCCCACCTTTCTCTTTGTGCAATTTTGACCACATCTTTTTCTTTTTTGCAAAAGACTAATCCCACCCTTAAAATCTGTGACCAACTGCATTATTTTTTATTTTAGAATTCATAATCTATTTTTCAAGAAAAAAGTATAAAATAAATGTTGTACAATAAAATCACAAAACACCATAAGCACTAAAATGTAATGGCTTGGATCTAGATTTAATAACATTTAAAGTAGACCCACTGATTCATAGTATGACACTGTGCAAGTTTACTCAGAGGTGGCAGCATGGTGTAGTGGTCTGAGTTTTGGACTATGACTCTGGAGACCATGATAGAAGAACCAAAAGGTGCTACAGAATTAAGATTTGTGGTTGTTGTTAACTGCCCTCAAGTTCACTACAACCTCTTGTGACCCTGCAAAAGAGACATCTCCAAGACTCCCTATCTCAATAACCCTGCTCAGATCCTGCAGACTCAGGGCTCTTTTCTCTTTTACTGAGTCCATCCATCTGGTGTGTGGTCTTCCTCTCTTCCTATTGCCCTCTATCTTTCAGAGCATTATTATCTTTTCCAGTGAGGGATGTCTTCTCATGATGTGCACAAAATATGACAGCTTCAATTTAGTCATCCTGGTTTCTAAGGAGAGTTCATATCTGATTTGTTCTAGGGCCCACTTGTTTGTCTTTTTAACCACCCAGGATATCCCTGGATCATGGTATCTGTGGCCCACATCTCCAGCATCACATTTCAAATGACTTGATTTTCTTCTGTCAGCTTTCTGCACCATCCAGCTCTACCCATATATAGCTGCCCTTCCCAGTCCTAGTCTTCTGTTGGTTTCTTGACTGCAATTTCCATTCTGGTCAATGATTGATCCAAGGTATGGGACATCTTTGACTATTTCAATTTCTTCATCATCTATGTTGAATTTGTGTAGATCCTCTGTGGTCATTATTTTAGTTTTCTTAATGTTCAACATTAAACCTGCCTTGACATTTTCTTCTATGACTTTCTTTATCAACTGTTCCAAGCCTATGTTATTTTCTGCTAGTATTATGGTGTCATCTGCATATCTTCTTTTTGTTGTTGTACCTTCATGTCCTTTTCAACTTATGATGATCCTATCATGGGGTTTTCTTGGCACGATAGTTCAGAGGAGGTTTGCCATTGCCTTCCCTTGAGGCTGACAGCATGTGACTTCATCCAAGGTCACCCAGTGGGTTTCATGGAAGAGCTGGAAATCGAACCCTGGTCTCCAGTGTCATAATCCAACACTCAAACCACTATGCCACACTTGCTCTTATGTTGTTGATATTCCTGCCTCCAGATCTTCACTCCTCATTCCTTCTAAGCCTGCTTTGTGTATGATATTTTCTGTGTATAAGTTGAAAAAATAAGGAGATAAAATTCATCCTTATCTGACTCTCTTTCTGATAGGAAACCACTCTGTTTCTCCATGTTCTGTTCTGATGGTAGCCTCTTGTCCTGGAAGGGCACCTTCAGCAGATGTACCTTTAATGATCATGTAGAAGACAGATCTTCAGCAGTTGCTGTTACCAGGCTTCATGACAAACAACAGTTGCTGAAATTCCCTCTTCATACAACCATTAAGTGTAAGGAGCCCACTTCAATTTTCAATATGGCAACTGTATGGTAGGGTTATTACCAATACCATCCCATCTGATAAATTTCCTATATGTTCCTACTGAAGACAACCACACAAACCTAATTATTAAACAACCACCGCTAAGTAATCCTCTTAGCTCATCACTCTATGCAAGTTAGATACAAAATGTTTTCAAATGAATCCATGTTTTAGACAGATTACAGATTCCTAGAGTTGGCAATATTACATTTTGGACTCCAACTACTCTGGGAGTTTCAGTCCAAAAAAGTACTTTTGTCAGACTTTGAGCACTTCTGCTTGGCCTCAGAGGCAACCAACAAACTCTGCATAAATATAAAATAAGGAAGGGTGGTGAAAAGCATTGAAAGATGCCTTGGTTCAATCAAAACAAGAGAGATTCCCCTCATTGACAAATCACTGTGTATGTGCGTACATGCGCGTGTGCACACGCACACCTTCAAGTTGTCTGTCAACTTAAGGCAACCCCATGAACTTCATAGGGTTTTCTTAGGCAAGGAAAACTCAAAAGTGATTTTCACTGTCTTTTCCTCTGAAATATAGCCCACACTACCTGATATTCATTGGCAGTCTCCTATCCAAATACTAACCAGGGCTGACCCTGCTTACTATCCAAGATCAAATGGGATCTGGTGCCTTTCAGGTATTTAGGTAGACCCATCTGCAACTATACTTTCAGATCAGTCACAGCAGTGGCACTTACTCTGTTTCCACATTATATTCAAATTACCATTCTCTCCCAATTCACACATACAGTTTGTACAAATTAGAATTTCTCTGTTAATATGTTTGGTTAAGGTAGATTTTCATAAGCATCATTCATTTTAAATTTAAATCCTCAAGCTACACTTTCCCTATGGACTAATAAAATTGAACAGACTAAAGAAAGATAAATATAAAAATCAAATGGAAAAATATATTTCCCTTCAGTAACTGCCACAGGGGAAGCAGTTTTAAGTCTATTGCTTAAAAGGGTGGGGGAGACTTGCTACCCTTTAAAGTCTCAAATACTTATGATGGTATTAGGTATCACAGACTAGAGTCGATTCATATATAATGAAATGGAATCTAATCTGTAAAAGCTTATGCCATCATGCCCAGAATCTTGTTGGGAACTGTCTCAAGTTAATCTTTCAGGGTGGTAGGACACACAACAGGAGCTCTGTTTAAAATGTCATATTCTGGGCAGGCTCATGTGGGAGAAGGTGGTCTTTCAAATATCCTGGCCCCAAGCCATTAATTAGGGTTCTGTAGCTCAAAACCAACAGTTTGAATTGAGATCAGAATCAAATTACAAGCCAATGCTATTGTTACAAGACTGGTGAAATATAGTTTCACAAGCAGGACTATAATAGTCTGGCCACTTCATTTTGCATTAACTGTAGCTTCCAGATGCCATTCAAGGGCAACCCTATGTATAAAGCATTATACTAGTCTAACCAGGAGATAACTGAGGCATGAACATCAGTGGCCAAATCCTCCTTCCCTGGAAAAAGCAAAGCTATTTCACTTAGGTAAATCCGGAAAAAAAGGTATTTGTGGCCACAGCTGTCACATGCCCTTCAAGGTACTGATAAGCAATCACTAATATATCAAAGAAAGAAAGAAAGAAAGAAAGAAAGAAAGACCAATCAATCACTGGTAAATGTTACCAGCTTGTAAAAAGAATACTCTGGATATCCATCCTAAATGAATGCCTTCTTACTATTTTGAACTGCCACTTCTGGGACTAGACCAGAAAGTAGAAAATGCACTACTAGCACCTCCTCTGGCATACAGTAGTTTACTTCTGACATTTGGGATCTTTGCTGACCAGGCCAATGATATGATCCATTGTATCATTTCTTATCTCAATTCCTCTTTGTCCATATTTGATCCTATGATGGTGACCTCTGCCCCCAATTAATTTCAAGGGTCAATTGCAGATCAGGTTTACAACTATACAGGAGTGTGATCTCTCAAGCTGTTACAGATGGAACAGAATTTGGGGATTCCTTGGAAATATGGAAATATCAATTTTATACTCCTTGAGGCTGGCAACAAAATGGAGCACATCTTCCCTTGGAAACACATTTCAGTGTATACAAATATAGCCACACATTTGAAAAATGTAAATGAAAGCAACTGAATAGCATTGCTTTCATGCAGAATCTGAACTTCAGAAGCAAACTGCAAAATTGAAGTAGACTTAATAAAATGATTAAAAACAAGTGCTTATAAAAAGCAATAGATGTTTCAGGTTCCATCATCCTTGGTGTTGTCCACTGGAATGCATTAAGCACGCAAACACACTTTCGTCCAAGATAAAGTGTTCACAATAATGTGTACGACAGGAAAAGGCATACAAATATATATGCAAACACAGAAATTTTCGTGCAGGAAGGCAGAGGAGAGTTTGGCCACATGATATAGAATTGGGATGGAATCAGAATAGTGGTAGGCTTTGGAGAAACACAATGGGAATAAGATCAACTAATTTTCACATCCCTAAAAGCCATGTCAACCCTTTGATATTTGCACTTTCGGGGCTGGCTTGACCCATTATTTCTTTCAAAAAAGAAGTGTGTAAACATCGCTCAGTCGGAACATGTGTGCCAGTCCTTTGCATCATGTCATCACTTTGTGTAGTACAGTACACTCTCCGTATCCATGTTGGATATGTTCGTAGACTTACCCTGGAATTGCAAAAGCATGGATAATAGTGAACCCTATTTAAATGAATGACTTCCAGAGGAAGCTGACCATAGAATCTGGAGGATCTAGAGGTCCCTAGACAGAACCCCTCTCTAGACATTTCTAGGTCCTGCAGTGTAAGTCTATGGTCAACTTCTGCCAGAAGCATACCACAGAAATCATAATGAAGGGCCTAGAAAATCCCTAGAGTGAACATATTTTTTTAAACATGGGTGAGTGAAACCACAAGTATTGGTCCCACGGAGGGCTGGAGGGATCAGCATGGAAATGAAATGGCCAGGGGAGACTGTTTCCATCAATCCAGTTGCATGCCCCTACATCTGGATTAAACCCAATAGCTGTGAGTCCAAATAGATGATGGACAAAGTATTTTGAGTTGCATTCTCTGATTTAAGCACCCCGGTGACTACTTTTTATGGTATCAAATTTTTCTACTATCCAGTGTGTCAAGCAAACACATGGCTCCTTTGTGACACAGCCACAGAAGTGTATAAGTTTTAGGAATACCTACATAGAACTTAGTAGTCACAAAGGACACTTATTTAATCATCAGAGGCAAGAAGATAATGCTAAGTATGCAATTAAGGAACCCACTTTGGGGGGGACTGATTCCCACTGAAATCAAGAGAACTGCATAGAATTACACTGACAATCACAAGCTGTCCAAAGTGGCTAGAGCAAGTTTACCCTACTCAGCTTGGAGAAGCTAATCTTAGACTAGCCCAGTGTTTATTTACAGAGCTGTACTCCATTAGACTGAGATCTCTCACAAATAATAGATCTGTGTCAAATAAATTGATAATTCAATATTTCATTGTCTCATAAACTCCTGTTTCCGTTAATCCAAGAAACATTCAGAATACACTCACACAGTTGTCATCACTTCCTAATAACTGAGGAAGAAACACTGCTTTCAAGTACCTTTACAAAATGATTTCAAGTTGAAAGGCCATTGAAAATACATTAGAGATCTGAACTGCCTGTCAACAAAGGTGTGGGGAAACCTATTGCAAAACATTTAAAAAAATAAAAGGGAGGTTTTTTCTTTTTAAAAGGAGATGTATATGAATATGTATGTGCACACTGCAATGAGGGGGAACAAAGAATAATCCATGGGTCACGTGTACCTTCTAACTATATATATTTTGTGTCCCAAACCAAACCTTTACCAAGAAATGAAACAAAAATGATACGCTACCAAAAAACAGCAGCATGATCGGTGATATTTTAAAGATTGTGGCGGCAGGAAGAGAGAGCTCATAAGTTTGGAGGGGAAAATTAGACTACAATTCCTAGAATCTCCCAGCCCATGGACCAAAAATGTGGATACTATAGTCCTCCCCCCAAAAAACATTGTCAAGCTCCAACAAATGAGTGCATCAACACTGCATAAATAAAGCAGTTTGACATCACTTTAGCTGACATGACTTTACCCTACAGAAACCTGGGATTTGTAGTTTGTCTAACAGATCAGACTGAATACCTCATCAAATTACAAATCCCATTCTGTAGTATGGAGACATGACAGCTAAAGTGTTGTCAAAGTTTTTTTATTTCTGCAGTGTGGAAGAGCTGAATATCATCTAGTCAAACACTCACTATATAGTACTGGCTTCATTTTACTGTTAGATCGCTGCATAGTTTTCAGCAGCTTGGCAAGAACTGCCAATTTCCTATTCTTTAACAATAGATACACTGTTTTGCTGTCTGAATTAATGGCAGAAATAAAAAACATTTGGAGAAAGTGGATTTCAGTGTAAGAATTATGATCTCCATTCACTTCCAGTATTCAAAACTCCTTAGAACTGATGTAGTGATTTAAGTATTGGACACGGACTCTGGGAAACCAGGGTGCCTGTCCCTGCTGAGCCATGGAAACCCATTGTGTGACTTTGGACAAGTAACACTCTCTCAGCCTAAGAGGAAAATAATGGCAAAACTTCTGCTAAATAAATCTTGCCATGAAAGCCCTATAATAGGTTGATTTGAAGGCACATAACAACATGTTAGCCACAATTTAGTAAATGCTTGTCTGTACTGTCCCAGAGGAAGTGTGGTGTAGTGGTTTGAGTGTTGGACTATGACTCTAGAGACGAAGATTCAATTCTCTGCTTGGCCATCAAACCTGTTGGGTGGCCTTGGGCAAGTAACACATTCTCAGCCTCAGGGGACAGCAATGACAAGCCTCCGATGAACAAACCTTGCCAATAAACTCCATGATAAATAGGAAATGAGTAGGAATCCAACCTAAGTTGTATAACTTATTGTATCTCCATAAGTAGAAAATGTAAGTTGTATTGCCATAAGTAGGAAATGACTTGAAGGCATACAACAACAAACTGACCCAGAGGTTAGACCATAAGCACCAAAATGAGAGCACAGTAACCCATTTAGCCTGGAGAAGAGAAGGCTAAGAGGTGATATGATAGCCCTGTTCAAATATTTGAAGGGATGTCATATTGAGGAGGGAGCAAGCTTGTTTTCTGCTGCTGCAGAGACTAGAACGCGGAACAATGGATGCAAACTGCAGGAAAAAAGATTCCACCTCAACATTAGGAGGAACTTCCTGACAGTAAGGGCTGTTCAACAGTGGAACACACTCCCTCGGAGTGTAGTGGAGTCTCCTTCCTTGGAGGTCTTTAAGCAGAGGCTGGATGGTCATTTGTCGGGGATGCTTTGATTTGGAGTTCCTGCATGGCAGGGGGTTGGACTGAATGGCCCTTGTGGTCTCTTCCAACTCTATGATTCTATGATTCTATTTGTCTGGGTGCTGTTGGCATCAATTTCATACACACTCTGCTCTCAGCTCTTGGGAGCCAGGTGATGAAGGATGAACATCAGTGACCTGCTGACTCTCTGTGGGGTATACCTGGGCAGACTCTGTAACCTGGCTGTCTCATCACATCCACAAAGAGACAAATATTGATTTCTTCAGTGCTCCAGACATGAATTATAAATAAGTTTAATTGTCAAAGTTCTCTGCCTCCCACTCGAATTATGGGTGCTTCAGAGGGGAACAAAATGACAGCAGAAAAGTGGTTTGCCTTTGGTTTTTGCTAAATGCTGCATCAGTGGCAACTCAATGGTGAATGCCTATTATCTATTTAACTCACTTCTTCACATGATAGGTGGTGAACAATTGTGTGGAAATTAGTCCCCACTGAAAGAAGAATGTTTAACACTGCCTAGTTTAGATTCTTTGACTTTTTTAACCTAGTCTAGAATCTAAATTTATTTCCTGCTTTGTTAATATAAAACTTATTAGTTTCTCCACTGATAAAGAATCTGCAAATGGAAGCTGACATGCTTCAGTCAAGACAGAGACAGTTTTGAGTTTACAGCTGTAATTTGTATTTTCAAAAATGGAGGATGAAATTTTCATGCCTTTTGCACTCAGAATCCTTTGAAGTTATTCTTGATAAAAGGTGAAACCATCATATTACAGGCTGCGTATCCCTTATCTGAAAATATGGAATCTAAAATGCTCCAAAATCCAAAACTTTTTTCATGGTTGGCTAACATAGTGACACCTTTGCTTTCGGATGGTTCGATGTACACAAACTTTGTTTCATGCACAAAATTACTGAAAATATTATGTCTAAAATTACTTTCAAGCTATGTGAATAAGGTGTGTACGAAACATAAATGAATTTCATGTTTAGACTTGGGTTCCATCTCCATGATATCTCATTATGTATATTCAAATATTCCAAATCCGAAAAAAAATCCAAAATCCAAAACACTTCTGGTCCCAAGCATTTCAGATAAGAGGGACACAGCCTGTACAGTCAGCCCTCCATTTTTGTGGAGGATCTGTTCTGGATGGAAACAGAAACTCACAGATATTCAAGCCCCACAAGCTTGAATGGGGGCATGTGCCTGTGATCGGCTGCGGGTGTGTGCCTTGGGCACACACCATTTTAATCCCCTCCTTTTGCTCCTCGCAAATAAGCGAAGGTCACGAATCCAAAGTCTGCAAAAATGGAGGGGCAACTGTATTAGTGAATATACAGCAATGTCTGCAGACACTTCCTTCCTCATTCAGGGTATCATTCAGACACTGTGACCTCAGGCCAGGGTCCCACAGCTCCTTTGCCCCCACTATATTCCAACCTGCTTTTGGTAACATCTTGCCTAATGAAGAGATCTGAAGATCCCAAAAGCTTGCACCCAGTTTTGTGCTGCTTTGAGTGATCTAACAGAAGTATTACAAGTATGTGGATTTGGGATTTTTTTAATGGACAACATGATGACTATTTTGTTTTGGAAAGCAAGGTGGTATCCTAACACCACATTTGCTTCATTTCAGAAAAGGAAACTATTGTGGACTTCAAAAGGCTGCATATGTGCATCAGTGGAGTTTATCATACGACAGAATTTGGGGGTATAATGCAATGGCAATCCAAATGCAATCATGGGGTTGCCTGTTGTTGCGTATGAGTGTATTTCACGCAATTTCAGGCAAAAGGGAAGTCATTCCGAATGTAATCATGGGTTTTACGTTAATGTGTATAAAAGTATCACACACAATTTCGGGCAATGGGGGGGGTCATTTTCGGGAAATGGGAAGTCATTCTGAACACATTCTGAACACAATTAGGTTTCACGTAAATTCGCTAAACTAGCAAATTTACGTGAATTCAAATTGGCTCAATTCGGAATTGGGGGGAAATTCCTCGAGTGTGGGAGCACACTTTTAAAGCAGTGGTGTAAATGACAGGCTTTCTTTCCTCATGTATACACAATCACACAGTCCTCCACTTCCTCCTCCTCCACATTATCTCCTGCAATACTGCAATCCTGGAATCTTGTAAAGTTTCACTACAGTTCTCTAGATTCTTTGCTTAGTAGAGAACAATCAGGTCTGCATCTGCTTTTAAAACAAACATTCTGGCAGGATGTCAGAATGCCAATAGGAGAATGAAGGGGTGAAATAACTCATGCATCAGCAGCATTATTGACCATTCCTCTACTGCAGGTGATTTAACTCCATTACTTCATTGTCAAAAGGCTGCACAGTCACATGTGAAAGACTACAATGTAGTTTCACAAAAAGAAGGGCATGTGGAATTACAGTGAGGCAAATTATAGGAATACAATCATTTGGTACAGAAGGAATAAATAAGGTACAGAAGGAAGGGCTAGCTGTGAGCTTTCAAGTCGTGGTGACTCAAAGGTAAACCTATCATGGGCTTTTCTTGGCAAGATTTGTTCAATGGGGTTATGCATTGGCTGCTTCTTAAACTGAGAGAGTGTAACTTGCCCGAGCTCATCAGTGGGTTTCCATCGCTGAGTGGGGATTTAATCCCTGCTCCTCCAGAGTTCTAATCCAACATTCAGACTACTACATCATGCTAGCATTGGAGTCTGAAAATAAAGTACAGAAGGAAGGCACATTTGTCACAGATTCTCTAACAACTGTTGTTGTTCTGTGCCATCAAGCTGTTTGCAATTTATGGAGACCCTAAGGCAAACCTATCATGGGGTTTTCTGAGGCTGAATGTGACTTGGCAAAGTCACCCAGTGGGTTTCCATGGCTGAGTGCAGAATCAAACCCTGATCTCCATCATTGTAGTCCATCACTTAAATTGCTACACCATGCTGTCTCTGTCTCTCTCTCTTGCTAAAGATACAACATATTTAATAGTTACCTGAAAGGGAAAAGTGAGTAGAAGTCATTCTATTCTAGTACAGTACTGCAAGAGTGACAAATGTGTAGTGGGATATCTCCACAACGGAGCATCAATAAGAATTTGGAATAAGAACACAAGCTTTGTTGTCTCTGTTCCTGTCTCTAGGTGTTACATTTTTACCTTTTTGAAGACAAGACAGATTACAAACTATGAGAATACTCAGTTCTGGGCAGTTGTATCATGAATCTCAGGATGACATCCAATGCACCAAGGGCAGCTGGTGGTTTTCATGTCAGTGAGGTGAAATGCTAGGTTTCAGTCGCAGGGTTAAAGGATCTATCCAAAGTGCTGGATGCTATTTCCAAAATAGGTTCAGCATCTTAGATGGCACTTTCAACATTAGGACTGAATTTCAGAGTGGATTTACTGCCCCGCTTACATTTGCTGCCCCACTGGCATGGGAAACACCAGCCACCACCGATATGCATGTGATCAATTAAACTGTAGTTCACAAAAGCCCACACCTTTGTGAATTTTTTTTCATATTTAATGTGCTACAAATTCTCTTTTTTTGTGCAAGTATGCCTGCTCTCCACAGACTAATTTTGTAGATATTGAGTACCTGTGAGTCTAGGGACCTTGTGTAAAGGCTTTTAAGGGACACAGGAACTTTATTTTAATAGGAAATGGCTGCTCCGCGAATGAATCAAGGATAGTAGAGGCGAGGGGATGCTTCACTGATATTTCAGAAGTGCAACCAGCTTTCACAACCTCACGCTTCAGGGACGTTTTACCAGTGCTTTACTGGTGTTTAACTCACTGTAAGCACCGGTGTGAAAATCTTCACTGAGAAAGGAAAACATCCCATTACATGATTTTCCTGAGCCTAGTCACCTCTAGATATTTTTGGACTACATCTCCCATTATCCCTGACACTTGATGATGCTGGAAACAGTTTATGTAAGTTATTGACCAAAACACCTGGAGCAGACCATGCTGAAGCAAGATCCTTTGCATGGCAAGAGTCCTTAGGAAAGCTGCAAAAGTCACTTCTAAGAGTACAATTCTCAGAAAATTCCCCAGGGAGCCTAGCCAGGAGCCATGGGGAATCCTAGGTGCTCTTGGTATCTGCTAAGGTTTGGTTCCAGGACATCCCCCCCACCCCCCATAGATACCAAAATCTGTGGCTGCTCAAATCCCATTAAATACATTGGAACATTAAACTGGTGTCCCTTATATAAAATAGCACAATAAATGTTTGCTTTTGGGGATTTATATGTTTCCAGGATATTTTCAAACCGTGGATGGTTGCATCCATGGGTAAACAAATCCATGGATATGGAGGGATGACTGTAATGTTCTGGTTGCTGTACCAGAAAATGTTCTTCTTGCCACATGGGTTAATGCTCCATTACCTACCTCTGCCGTGTGATGAGGTTGATGTAATGCCTCAGTGCCGAGTAGTATCTGGCCATGTCTTCTGCTGGGGCATCCTCCCCTGGACTGTCCGGTTTAGATGGATACGCTTCTGCCAGCGTCCCCAAGCAGATCAGCAGGCACAGAGCAAGGGTCATCACCGACAGCCACAACCGCATGGTCCCCTGCATCTGCAAGACACCGGAAAGGATGGGGAAGGGAGGGCAGAGACCACCGCATGAAAGAATTCAAGCAACATTTGCTTTGTGGTGGGACAGAGAGACCGCAAAACCACAACCACCAGTCCCTTGTTTTCAGAAACACCCTTTCAAGTAACATCTGCCCAAATCTTTTAAATATTGTTTGTGCTGAATCTTTCTATATTTTAATCTGAACAAATTTGATGGCACTTTGCTGTATCCCCAACACAGCTACGCCTGGATATGCTTCATAATAATCCAATTTGACACTGCTTTAACTGCCATGGCTCAGTGCTATGGAATTCTGGAAAGTGTAGTTTTGTGAGACATTTAGCCTTCTCTGTCAGAGAGCTCATGCCACAACTAACTACAACTTCCAGAATTCAGTAGGATTAAGCCATGGCAATTAAAGTGGTGTCAAACTGGATTATTTCTGCAGTATGGCTGTAGCCCAAGTTGTCCAACCCTATCCCTGAAACAAAAGGGGCAAAGACCAAAGAAGAGTTCTGTGAAGCTTAAAAGCTTGCATACAATCTTTCACCAGAAGAAATCAATTCAGTTAGCTTTCTCCTTAAGTTCATCATTATCATTCTTACAACTTTTCCAAGGCTAATATACCCGATGCCAACATCTAATGAACATGCACATTTCTGCTTTAAAGATGAGAGCCTTCTGTGTTAAGCCCTTTTCAACATAAAAGATGGGGAAGAAGGGTGGGAAAAGGAGCATTGTGTCATTTCTAAGACGGGTTTATTTTAACATAAGCTTTCCAAGACCATAATCCACTTCCTCAGATGCATTGATGGAGTAGAATATTCAAGCTTCAGGTACATATACACAATTGAATAGTTGTGGGAGTGGGAGTGAAGTAGGATACAGAAAAAACCCAATGGTGATACAGGGAACAGAAACTCAGATTATTGTAGAGGTTTGAGTGTAGGACTCCAGCTCTGAGAAACCAGGGTTCGAATCCCGGCTCAGCCATGGAAACTCCTTATGCAAATCACATTCTCTCAGGTAGGGACTGCCAAAGCTCCTCTAAACAAACCTTGCCAAGAAAACCCCACGATAGGTTCACTTTAGGGCTGCAGGAAATTGGAAATGATTTGAAGGCACACAACACCACAACAAAACAAGGTGAATTTCAAATGCAATCTATATTCTTTTAGATATTAAATATGTATGTATGTCCAAAAGGACATTTCAAAAATCTACCTAAGAGCCAGTGTGGCATAGGGGTTTGAGTACTGGATTGAACTGAAAGAACTTAATAACATGTTAAGCACCATTTGGGAAACGCTTATCTGTACTGACCCAGAACCAGCCTGGCATGGCATTTAATACAGTCAGCCCTCCTTGTCCATGGATTTTTTTTTTAATCCAAAGATTCAAGCATCCATGGCTTGAAAATACCTTTTGAAATATACATATTTGATTTTTCCCTTTTATATAAGGGGAACCATTTTATTATGCCATTATATTAAATGGTCCTTGAGCATCCACGGATTTTGGGATCGGCAGGGGGGTCCTGGAAGCAAACCCCAGCGGATACCAAGGACCCACTGTATTGTTCGTTTCCTATTGTGAAGCCAGTTCTGGGAAAAGAGTGGGATAGAAATAAATTGATGGTGATGATCTTGATACTGAAAATGATAAAAGTGGTTTGAATGTTAAGACTGGAGACCAGGGTTCGAGTCCTTGCTCAGCCATGACCTTGGATGGGTCCCACTCTCTCAGCCTCAGGGGAAGGCAAGGGCAACCTTCCTCTGAAATCCTGCCAGGAAAAACCCCATGGCAGGCTTGCCTTAAGGTGGCCATAAGTCTAGACACGACCTGAAGGCACCCAACAACAACAACAACATGCAACTTTTCACACTCCAAGAAAGAGCCATCAAGAAGCGTAGATTCTTGGGAAGCAAAGCAAAAAGGGAGGAAAACTTTCCCTTTTTTTTCCCCTTCTTTTGACCAAGTTTTCTTTCCTTTTTAAAAAAATCAGGAAAGGATGGAGGATTGGGCTGGGAAGGGAACCTGGCTGCCTTTTCCCCAAAAGTAGCAAGTTGTTGTTGTTGTTGTTTGCTGGAAAGTAACTCTGATCAGAACAATCCCAGGCAAAACCCCACTTTTTGAGAGACTCTCATCAAAGAAGTTGCCAGGATTGTGTGAAAGAACTCAGGAGGGAGAGGGGGGGAAAAACCTCCATCCCAGAGAGAAAGAAAGGCTGCAGAAGAAGAAATGACAGCCTTCCAAGAGAGGGGTTGTTGTTTTTTTGTTTTGGCAAAGTGCATCCAAAGAGATGCCAGGTGATGGCTGAGATGGATGAGGACCAGAAGAAGAGAGGGACAGGCAGAGAGGAAGCAGGAGGGCACCCGATGCTCACCTTTTGTGTAGCTGCCTCCTTGGCTTCCTCTCTTGGACTGGATCTCCAGCTGCTTCCTCCTCTGCCAAGTTGTGAGTTGTGATTTGGGCGAAGCAGTGCTCTCCAATGTAAGGCTGGGCGATGGAGCGCGGGTTTTTTATGGCTTTCCCAAGAGGCAGGAGGGGCCTCGGGCGATCACGCTGCTCAGTGGACCTCCTCCCCGCCCATCTTCTTCATCATCATCATCATCATCATCATCATCATCATCATCATCAATCAGAGGCTGCAGCATCACTGGGCAGGCAGCCTCTCGCAGGCGCAAAGAGATTTAATTGGAGGGAGAGGAAAGAGAGATGCCCACCTGGCCCCCCATCATCCCTCCCCAACCCAGGTCCAACTTCTGAGCCAAGGGTCACGACTGGCATCTTTCCTGGATCCTTAGGTAGAGACAGATCTTGCAGACCCTTTGAAAGAAAGAAGTTGGCAGCCTGAGCTCTCCTAAACCAAGGATGGAGAGAGATCTTGTAGGACTTTTGAGACTCAGTGGAAGAAAGAAGTTGGCAGCTTGAGCTTTCCTGGACTCTTTGCA
Organism: Urosaurus nigricauda; assembly: GCA_034509955.1. Classification (NCBI taxonomy): domain Eukaryota; kingdom Metazoa; phylum Chordata; class Lepidosauria; order Squamata; family Phrynosomatidae; genus Urosaurus; species Urosaurus nigricauda. Next base: position 88,001,786 of record JAOEGL010000006.1, read on the forward strand.
GAGAGATCTTGTAGCCCCCTTCTGAGACTCGGTGAAAGAAAGACGTTGGCAACATGAGCTTTCCTAAACTAAGGATGGAGAGACACCTTGTAAGACCTTTGAGAATCAGTGAAAGAAAGAAGTTGGCAGCATACGTTTTCCTAGAATATGGAGAAAGATCTTGAATCCCCTTTGAGTTTATCACATGGGTAGGAATTTCTCCCAATTTCGAATGGAGCCAATTCGAATTCACGTAAATTCGCTAGTTTAGCGAATTTACGTGAGTTCTAGTTGCGTTCGGAATGCGTTCAGAGCGACTTCCCATTCCCCGAAAATGACCCCCCCCATTGCCCAAAATTGCCTGAGATAAGTTATTACGCAATTATGTGAAACCCCATGATTGCGTTCGGATTGCCTTTGGAGTATACCCCCAAATTCCCTTGTGTGATAAACTCCAGAGTGAAAGAAAGAAGTTGGCAACATGAGCTTTCCTAATATGGAGAGAGATCTTGTAGGGCCTTTGAGACTCACTGAAAGAAAGAAATGTGCCCATGAGCTTTCATAGCAGTTTAAAGAGGAATTTCTCTTTATTTCGAATGGAGCCAATTGGAGCCAATTTGAATTCACATGAATTCACTAGTTTAGCGAATTTGTGTGAATTCCACTTGCGTTCGGAATGCATTCAGAATGACTTCCCATTACCCAAAAATGACTTCCCATTGTCCAAAATTGCATGAGATACTTTAATGCACAATAACGGGAAACCTCATGATTGCATTCGGATTGCAGTTTACATCGTCTGATAAACTCCATAGACTTCAGAGGCATCTGAGGAAGCAGACTGAAGTCTAGGAAAGCTCATGCTGCCAACTTTTTTTTATTTCAGTGAGTCTCAAAGGTCCTACAAGATCTCTCTACATACTGATTCAGCAGACTAACAGGACTAGATCTTTGTTTCCTAGACCAAAGCCTACTTCTTCAGATGCATTTGGTGGAGTGGAAGCCCTGGACAGACCTATATATGTTCATGTAAAACTAAAGCTAAATAAGTTCATCCAAAACTAAAATATCTTTTTTTTAAAAGTTCGTGCAAAACTAAAAGCCCATTTGTGCAAAGATTTTCTTAAAAAGTAAAAGTTTATGCAAAACTAAAAACCAGTTCATGCAAAAAGTAGGGGCAGGGAGAGGTTCATGCAAAAATAAAATTTAAAAGGTAATGAAAAGTTCATGCAAAAATAAAACCAGCTCATGGGAAAATAAAAATAAAAAGTTCACGCAAAACTAAAAACCAGTTCATGCAAACAAAAAAATTAAGTTAATGCAAAAATCAAATTTAAAACATCATGCAAAAAAACAAACAAACAACTAGTTAGTCTTAAAAGTGCTGCCACATTCCTTCCTCCTTTTTAGCCAAACGCCTCCAAGACAGACTTTGGTCCTAATGGCAAGAAAGGGTGTCTTCCTCCCCCCCCCCCCATCTTCCTTGTGACTTAAAGAGGTGTCTTAACTACACCCAGCCCTTCGCTCTGCCCCCCAAAATGCCTTTGGCCATCTGAGTGGATGGGGTTAGACTACAGCTCCCATCATCCGCCAACAGCACATCTCCGGTGCTGAGAAGCTCTAGGTCAAAGTAGCTGGGCCATCCCATGTAGGTATGATGTAGGGAGATAGGTAATCCTATATTGAAAGAGAGAAGAAGGGCAATTGGGTTCCCCGGGCCTTCCCACCCCTACTCCAGATCTCAAATGTATTCTATCCCAGATCAAAATTAGTTGTCAGGCAGCATTTGAAAGCCCGAAAGTCAGCCACACAGACATACACAGATGTGAGACACCAGTTGTAGACTTCAAAGGGAGAATAAATTCTCTCTTGCCTTGCACCAAAGAGATTCAAATTCTATCTGGTACCTGACAAAAAGCGTCTGGAAAGCCCCCTCCTCTTTCCCCCTTCAACTCCAACTTTGATCTTGAAACACAATTATCCCAAAGAAGCTCAGTCCTCATTGTAATCCCACCGAGCGGTGTGACAAATTACAAATCCAAAGACTGAATCCTGCTGTATAGGGGCTAAAAAAGCAAGCCGCAGCTCCACCAGAAGAGGCAGGAAGGCTTTGGCCTTCGACCCATACCTTTGGCATCCACATACTACTTTTCTGATTCAGAGATTAAATTCAACACTGGCAAAGTGAAGGAGCATAATGCATAAATGCCCCTTTGCCATAGATACCATCAAGGAGCTTTAGCCTATAATGTAGCACCCTCTGGAATTCAAGAACCAGTACCACTACTCACACTTTAAAAATTGCAGTTGACTTTAGATACTAAATCCATACAAACTCAAATGCACCTCAAGGTACACCAGGTACATCAACAGAACACAGACATCATTATCAAATGAAGTGTTAATTTTAGAATCTGGACTTCATGGTCTTATAGGCCCCATCTAAAGCCAGTGTGTTGCAATGGCTTGAATGTTGGACCAGGACTCGACAAAGCCAGGGTTCAAATCTCCACTTGGCTATGATAACCCACTGGGTGATCTTGGGAAAATCACATTCTCTCACGCTTAGAGGAAAGTAATGAATAAATTTTGCCAAGCAAACCCCATGACAGGTTCATCTTAGACTGCCATAAGATGGAGTCAACCTGAAGGGACATAACAACCGCAATGAAAAGGGCCCTTCTTCTTTTGATGATATGTTTCATTACACTTCAAAATGTTGTGAGGTAGTCCAGAAGGCTGGAATTCTGACCCAAAGTCCTTCCCTGACAGTACTACTGGTAATTTGTAAAACATCCCTGTATTATATTATTACCATTGTTATTATTAACAGTAGTAGTAGTAGCTGTACATTTGTTTATATCTGCCTTTCCCTCCAAAACTGACACTCATTGTGGCTTACAAACTAAAACCCTATGTAGCTATTACATACAAATCATCAGTACAATTAAACTATCAGTTAACTTTAAAAAACATTTTATTTAAAATGTGCAATAAAAATGAGCAAAATCTGTTTTTAATTGTAAAAACAGTACAATTAAAAGACCTGGCTGGAGTCCTGTACCAGGTTATATTTGACTATACAAGACAAGAGCTGAAATGGAGAGGAAGAGCAGTTTTCTCTATGCCTCTCCTCATGCTGTCAAAGCACTTCTGTTCTCTTTCCAAGAAAAATGGTTATAAAAAATATCTTGTCTCATCGGAAAAATTTGTTTGGCAAAAGGCATCCTTTTACAACTGTTTCCTTTCGGAAAGAAAATGGCATACAGAGAGTGCTACGATGGCATGCAGAGAGTCACAGAGAAAAACGCTACTCTCCCACTCCGTTTCAGCTTTCTTTTCTCATGCAATAAGGCTCCAAGTAGTGATCAGGAATATGAAACAGTTACCTATCCGTTTTAGTGCCCAGGAGCTGCCACCAAGAAGGCCCTTGCATTAGAAGGATTAACCAGAAGAAAGTATGCCATTGACTTCTTGGCCAGGAATTCTGCAGGTCAGCTGTGCTTTGGTTGAGAAAGTTTTTCTTTGGGTTCATTTTGATGTTACTGTCAAAACATCTCATAGATTATGGAGATGTTGACATGAGTTAGAATTCAGCTTCTCTCAACATGCATCTATATTGTAGAATTAAGGTAGTTCAACACTATTTTAAGTGGTGTAGCTGCATCCTATGGAATACTGGGATTTGTACTTTTCCGATTCTTTAGCCTTCTCTGCCAAAGAGTACTGGTGCCTCACAAAACTACAAATCTCAGGATTCTGTAGAATGAAGCCACGGAAGTTAAAGTGGTGTCAAACTCCCATATTTCTACAGTGTTGATGCACCCTGCATAAGAAAGCTGCTCCACTTCCCCAAACATGTGAGTTTCACTTTTCCGCACTCACTGCCCTGGCCGAATGACATCTTTCTTCAATCTATGTCCATCAGAATTACGTTCTGGATTCCAAAAATAGGATGGCATTATGATATATTTGCTGGTGTGCTTTTATCATTCTATTCCCTAGCCTTTCATGGCTTTGAATGTGTTCTTTTCATGGCTTTAACAAACTGAGCTGCTCCTGATCATTACATTACAACCCCCACATACTCTACGTTGTTGTTTTTTCCAGCCAATTGAGAACCTATTGGTGTAAAAAGCCATTTTTGTACACTGAGCTTAAATTGTTATGTGCTTAAAACTAATATCATATTGTGCTTGTGGCAAGAAGGGAGAAAATGGGAGAGGAAAAAGACAAGAGTGTGTGGTGGGAAGAGAAATAACTGAGTGATAAACAGACACTTGGGAATTTCATTTGCTCTGCAATTGGAATCAAAATGGCACGTTTTGCCCTTCCTAAAACAATGTGAAGCTTAGAATGCAATAATCCTTCATTAATCAAGACGAAAATATTATCAAAAATAAATTTTCTATTTAGAATGATCCCATTAAAAGTGTCGGAAACCGAACTGAATAAATGGCAACAGTTAATAAATACATTCTGTAATGGAGGGAAAAGAACAAGATTAAATAAACAATTTTGGTATAAAACACAAAGAGAGGGAGGATTAGGCCTTCCCAATATAAGAGGATATTATGACGCTAATCAATTGAAATATTTGATAGAAGATATGTTAGGTGGGATAGATCTAGAATGGTTAGAAATAGATATAGAGGAAGTAGATATGAAAATATGGAATTTTTTTTAAAAAGAACTTTACTAGGAAAGAAATAAAAATTATTGGAAACCCACTCATGAAAAATATATTAGAAATATGGCATAAATATAAAAAGGAATTAATGAATGAAGAATCAATAATAACACCAACAATAATGGGGAAAAATTCCCAAAGAACTTGGGAGGATTGTTAGATAAGGAGTTAAAAGAAAGGAAAATAGATAGAATAGAAGATTGGATGGATGTAAGAAGAGAAAAAGGAAATATAAAAGAAAAATTGATGGGAATAAAAATTTCATGGTTTCATTATATACAAATAGAACAGTGGATTACAAATTGGAGGAAGAGGAACATAGAAAAGAACAAAATTTGAACAAATAGTTCATAGAAATGGGGAAAAAACGAGAATATAAAAGGAATTTTTAGTAAAATTTATAAAATGTTAATGGAGAATAAAGAAGGAAAAATAAAAGAAAATATTTTAAAGGGAATATGGGAAGAAGAATTAGGATGTAAAATAAATGATAAGGAATGGGACAGAATTTGGGAACAAAGACACCTGAAAAATTTATCAGATCGGATAAAAGAAAATTATTATAAGTTGATTTGGAAATGGTACTTGACTCCAGTGAGATTGCATAATATTAATAAGAATAATTCAAAAAATTGTTGGAGAGGATGCCAAGAAGTAGAGCATACATGCATATGTGGTGGCAATGTAAATATGTAAAAAAAAAAATTGGGAAAAAGTCCTATTAGAAATAGAAAATGTTATGAATATAAAAATAGATAGAAGACCGAGTATAGATTTTTTTATCATTATATAATTCAGAGAAATGGAAAAAAGAAAAAAAGATTTATTATCAAGTTTGCTTACAGCAGCGAGATTGATAATAGCAAGATGTTGGAAAACAAAAATAGATATAGAAGTGGAGGATTGGTATACAGAGGTATGGAAATTAGCCATTAATGATAAATTGACATGTGAATTGAAAATAAAAAAAGGACTATTGAAAAGAAATGAATTTGAGGGGATTTGGAAAGAAATTGTCAAGAAAGTACTGAGAAAAGAAGATGGAAGACTACCTCCGGAAGACGAATTGAAATTCTGGATGGAATATAAGGGTGGAGATGGCTCCGGGGAAGGGGAGCACTGAGGGGTATATAAAATAATTTGTCAAAATGTAATAGAATGTAATAGAAGGCAGGAAGATATTTGTATATGGAATATTATAAAAATAAGGTTTTTTTAAAAAGGAAGCAAAATGACACGTTTTGCCCTTCCTAAACTAGAGTGAAACTTAGAATGCAATAATCCTTCATTTTATGGAATTCCCCCAGTGCTGCAATGCATATTTCTGCTTTTAAAAGGTCCAAAATGGAAATGTTAATTTTGTATTACATCCATATTTTATAATAAAATCCACCTAAAATTAGTGTATACATTTTGTGATTTTTTTTTCTCACACATGCCCCTAATGCAGAAATGAAACAAGACTGGTTTATGAACAGATATATACTAAAATGGCACAAATCAGAAACTGATGAATATTCCCATTCCTCACATTTCTCTGTTTCCACACAAGATAGAGAAACAAAGAAAGGGAATTTATCTCCTGGTTTGCTGGTTACGTGGGTAGGAAGGGAAGGGAAATATGTGCCTTGAAGTGTACCAGTCAAAGTGTAGCAGTTCCTCTATATAAGGAAAATATAAAACCCATGGAAGTAGATTAGACATTTCTCATGTCTTGAGTGAAAAAAATACAGTCCTAGCAATTGTGGGACCAAATTAGACATGACACTAACAGCAATGTGACTGCCACGCTGAAAAAACAGAGGTTTAAACCTTTTCCAGTCATATCACAGTTCCAATTAAAAGTGTCACAGAATCATAGAATTGGAAGAGACTACAAAAGCCATCTATTCCAACCCCATGTCATGCAGGAATATAGAAATAAAGCACTTCTGAAAGTGTGTCCTCCCATAGCTGCTATTATCTTGGGAAGTAAAGTTCTGACTGGCATTTGGGAATAAGGCCCATTGAATTGTACTCATACATGGTGTCATGTGTACGTATACAATTTGAGTTCTGGTAGTAGACAATCTGTTGCCTTAGGGCACAGACTCCTTGTCAGGAGGAGCCTGAAACAGCCAGTGATGTATTTGTGATAGCCTTTGATATTGCATGGATACTGAAGAGCTGGTGCTGTTTACTCCATTTAGTGCAGTGAGCATGGCTGTCAGTGGTGGTGAAAGCATGTATAAAAGATCCAGAAGTCCTACAGCGGACATGGACTCAGAAGTGAACAGCCAGTGGTACCAGCAGAGCACATCCCTGGCTCAAGACCCAAACGTGAGTCAGCCTGGCCTGACATCACTGAACTGGCAAAACAAATATGCCCGAGACAACTGCAGCAGTCCCTTGGTGGCTTCAGCAGTGGATCAGTTAGCCCTGCTCCACGCAGCCCTCAATCCCTGGTGCCTTCTCAGTGGCTGCTCCTAGACTCTGGAACTCCCTTCCAAGGGAGACCAGAATGACACTCTCTTTGTTGTCCTTCCATCGATAGACAAAAACCTGTTTATTCCAACAGGCTTTTTAAAACAAAAGGTTTCTAAAGAACAGGCTAAGGCTGCTGTACTGTTTTAACTTAACTGTTTGCTTTTTATCTTTTTAAATTGTTTTAATACTGTGAATAGTTTAATGCAATTTTAATGTTTCCTTTTGTATACTTTTAACTCTATTATTCTTTTTTAAATTGTAAGGTGCCTTGAGTCTCAGTTTTGGGAGAAATTCAGGATACAAATAAATATAAATATAAGAATAAGAAGAATAACAACAGTAACGGAAGGAGGTCAAGCTTGAGCTCCTAGAAAGAAGAAAGAATATAAGCTTCAGGCCAGGAGATTGTCCCCTGAAAGGTTCTTACTTTGCTGCTGTTGTTGCTGCTGATACTACTACTGCTACATGTGAAAAGGATCTTGGGATTATTGTTGAACATAAGTTGAACATGAACTAGCAGTGTGATGCTGCAGCAAAGGCGGTAAATGCTATTTTAGCCTGTATTAATAGAAGCATAGTTTCCAAGTCGCTGGAAGTGATAGTGCCACTATATTCTGTGCTGGTCAGGCCTTATGTGGCATACTGCATCCAGTTCTGGGCTCCTCCTTTTAAGAAGGATATAGACAAGTTGGAGTGAGATCAGAAAAGAATAACAAGGATGATAAGAGGTATGGAGAACAAAACATATGAGAAGAGATTGAAGGAGATGGGCTTGTTCATCTTGGTGAAGAGAAGACTGAGGGTGAGTGACATGGCTGTATTATTTAAATATTTCAAGGGCTGCCACAGGACATTATCAGACGACAGAAATTGGAAGCAAAATCCAATGGAAGTCCAAATGCAATCATGGGGTTTTGTGTTATTGTGTGAGAGAATACTACATGCATTTTCAGGCAATGGGAAGTCCTTCCGAACGCAATTGTGGAGTTTTACATTATTTCGTGAGAAACTATCACACACAATTTCTGGCAATGGGAAGAAATTTTGGGCAATGAGAAGTCCTTCTGAACACAATGCAGCGTCAATATGCAATTACGTAAATTGAACCAGCAAATTCAATCATTTCCGAATTGGCCCACTTTCATTTCTTTCGAAATTGAGAGAAATTCCTCCCATGTGATAACATCCACAGAGAAGAGCAGGAGACCTGTTCTTTGCTGATCCAGAGGAAAGGACCCTCTCTCTGCTATCTACCCCGGGCTTCTCACAAGTACAAGAAGATGTCACCCATCAGGGATCTTAGCTTTTTTTCTCTTGAAGGGCTTGCTTGCTTCAAAGACACACAGCTACAAAGCTGACATTAATCGCATCTAACCATACAAGTAAGGACTTGTTTTTAAGGTTTCTTTGTCTTGCTCTTTTCTCCATGGACAATTTTATGTGGTAAAAGAATCCAGATGGCTAATTTTCTATTGCTCCACTGAATGCATTTCACAAGACAGGTTTTTCAATGTTCTCCTCCTGCCACAGGATGCTAGAGAGCCCAATTCTCATCATTCCCAGCCAGCATAGACCCTGGTCAGGAATGATAGGAGTTGCAACATCACCAGAAAGGCCACAGATAGTCCATTTTTGTTCATGTTGCTTCTGGCAGATTTAAGTTTATGGATGGGTTGGGTGGCAACCTCAGATTTTTAGCAGATTTCTTTACTATCAAACTGGGTTATATGTACTTCATCTGATTTTAATCCCAGGAAGATAAATGGGACCAAATCAGATTAAAGCCAACTACTGAGGCTTAATTGGGCAGCAGACTAAAGGAGAACCCAGCCCTTGGCATTAGTGCTCTTTGGCTGGCGGATAATTTTTGCTCCCATGGTCCAATTCAATTCTAAAAGGACTTTTATTTATGCTGACATTTAAATACAAGCTTTCAAAAAGAAGACTCTCTGCCTTGATAATTGCTCCAATGGTATAATAAAGATATGCTTTACTTTTTTAAAAAAAGAAATCTGACTGTATTAAGTCAGCATCCCAAACATGAATGCCCGCATGCTAGCACTGTTCCTCAAATCCAAGAACTCTTGTAGAACAGCACCAGTCAGTTTCATGTTTGACCTGACTAACCATTGACAGCCAATCTGGTGTCAGTGGGACTTGAGAGAGCCAGGTTCAAATCTCAACTTCATGCCAGCCACACTCACCTATCCTGTCCTACACTGGAGGTTTGTTATGAGAATAACAAGGGGAGGAGGGGAGAGCCAATGTGTGCCACCTTGACCTCACTGGAGGAAAGATAGGATACAAATATTAACAAATAACTATATTATTCTATTCAATAACCCGACTGAATTTAATGGGACTTACTCTTAAGTAAGTATGTATAGCCTAAATTAATGATGTATTTTTCACGTTGTCCAGAGTTGCTGCTTTAGATCAGAAATAGCCAATTTGCCATCTCTGTGTTGTACGCAACGTACACACACTTCCCATTTATGAGATTTTGGAAGCTGCACAGTTCTCCCTTTCTGAATAACATTTTTCCAGGTCTACCCTTATCCATTAAATAATTGATTGATAGAGTGGCATTTCTGGAGCCACTATTTTCAAGATCACAAAAGACCCCCACATTTAAGAAAACATTTTTCACACAATTATATTTCTTCTGAAACTGGTGATCCAAGGCAGTGGGCCATGTTTTTTTTTTTAAAAAAAAAACAGAACAGGAGGGGACAGAGAAAACAGCAACAACGTGATAGAAAATCAAACACTCCAGTATGTAGTAGTTTGCAACATCTTTTCTGACAATTCAGATTCACCATTCTTGATTGTCCAAGGCACAAAAGAACTCAGTTGGCAGCTAATGTAATATCAAGACCTAAAAGTGGCAGCTGCCCCCACGGAAAGGTGGTGAAGCTCATCTTACTTCAGAAAAGTAAGATACAAACCCTATGTAAATGTCATTATTTGCAATATTCCATGAAAGGAACCAAAGACTAATTATAGGGCTTGACTCAGGATATTGTGTGTGTGCCTTCAAGTCCCCTGTCAACATATAGTGAACCCATGAATTTCATAGGGTTCTCTTAATCAAGGAATAGTCAGAGGTGGTTTACCATTTTTGCTGTTCTCTCTGCAACCGGACTTGTTTATCTCAGATTGGCCTTTTTAGTCATCAACATGCTTGTAGAAAGTGTGGGATGAGTCCTTCCTGAATGTTCATTAGCGAAGAAAGCCAGAGACTCTGAAATATTGCTTACAGCACCTTACATTCATTGGTGGTTTCCCATCCAAGTACTAATCAGGCCTGACTCTGCTTAGCTTCCAAGATCAGACAGAATCTGGTGTCTTCAGGCTATTTAGGTCCTTAATGATTCAGGATAGCTGTTGTTAACTGCCCTTGGGTCAACCTCAACTCATGGCAACCCTGTGGATGAGACACCTTGAAGACCCCTTGTCCTCAACCGCTCTCAGGATGACTAGAGCTCCTCCTTTGCCAAGACATGTCCTACATTCCAATCTTCTGTCTGGGGGTCCAAGTGGAATTCCAAAATGTCCTCTATTTTGAGCCGTAAAACCTGTTCTTGTGCCATCTGGTGCCTCAGTAGGCAAGCAAGAGTTAGCTCAATAGGTAAATGGTTTAACACATACATTTGCCATATATATTTATCTGTTATTATTGTGCTGGCCCATGGTTAAATACAAAATACTACACAAAAGCTTTGTATCACTTTGCTGTGATAAAAGATATATAGTTTTATTGCTTTTCCCTATCACCATTTTCCTTTTCTTTTCTTGTACCTTGAACCATCCAAAAATTCTGGTTCTATGTGAGAGCCAATTACCTCAAACAAAAACAAAAACCAAATAGGTTTGGGTCCTTAAATGCTAATCAATGAAGCAATCACCAAATACACTTTGGCACTATTTACATAGTCGTGTAAGGTTAACATTCTTCATGTATCTATTTAATCGACATGAAAGAATGCAAACACATGGCCGGTCTGTCCCTTGATTCGAGGGAAAGGAGCTGCAAAGGCTGTAGATCCAAGTTCATCATGTCCCCCAGATATTTGGCTCTTGAAATATACTATATACCAAATGCTTTCTGTGTAGTAATCCACAAGGACTGCATGGCATTTGCAGGCCCAGGATAAAATCAAAGACCTAAGCCTAAATAAATAGCTTTATTTATTAAACTGTGTCATTCTCCTGCATGAACCACAGTCACCTGCATGAATGTTAAAGTCAGAGATGAGTTAGGGGACAGCAAGAAAGAAGGCCATCTTAGTTGTGGAGCGTACATATTGGGATTCTTTTCCATTCCAGAAAGATTTGACTGGTGTCATAGTTCATGGGGAGGGCAGCTTTGGTTGTGGTGATCCAGTTATGGAATGCTCTCCTGATATGGTAGTTTAGTACCCTTGAGACATCTTCAGTATCTGCCCCATCTATCTCAGGATGGACCAGATCAGGACCACAATCACCTCTTCCTGGTTTTTCATCCCTCCTCTCAGAGAGGGGAGGAACTTTTGCTTACTTGTATTTTTCATCTTGTCTTCTGTTCTTATTCTTGGTCTCTTTGAGTGCTGGAGGAAAATGGGAATTCTTTTTGGCCTTTTCCCTACTTTGCTTTTATGTGCATTTTCTCAGGTTCATCCTGTCTTGTGCTCCTTCAGTCCAAATGGGGCTTAACAGATGGAAAACAGAATCCCTGATAACCATGAAGATGTTCCTATCCATCTCTATCCAATTAGTCCGGTACTGGCTGAAGTGGTGGAATAATAAACATACTACTATATCTAACAGTGTACGTGATTAATAGAATTATAGAATTATAGAGGTTGAAGCTGTAACAAAGTTCTATTACAATCAGCCCTCTGTATCCATGGATTCTGCATCCACAACTTCAACCATCTGTGGCTTGAAAAAAAAAATTAATTCCAAAACACAAACCTTGATTTTGCCATTTTATATAAGGAACATCATTTCGCTACACCATTGTACATAATTTGTGAGCTGCCTTGTGTCCCTTTCTTGGAGAAAGGCAGCACAGAAATTAAATAAATAAATAAAATAGTAGGACTTGAGCATCCACCAATTTTAGCATTCACAGAGGGTCCTGAAACTGAACTCCAAAGGCCCACTGTGTGTGTGGGGGGGGGGGTCTTCTTTACAGTGATCGCAAATGCAATCTATCACAAATGCACAAGATTGCATTTGCGATCAATACCCCCACCCCACCCCACCCCCCAAAAAAGATTCCTCTGTGGGAAGGGGTTGGGGGGTAAAGGGCTGTCACCTTCCCTGGCAGCTCCAGTGGGAATGACAAGCGTTCCCAGCTAAGAAAGCGATTCCAAACAAGGCCCCTTTTCATAGTGTGAAGGAGGGGCCTTTTGGAATCGCTTTCCTAAGTGGAGCACAGCCCGGTTCCAATGTGGATTTTTCCACAAGTGAGAATGGGCCCTAAATGTATTAAAGTACAAAAGTATTCCTCAAAATGTTTTCATGTGAACTCAAAAGATTTCACTAGAGTATTCATGTGCTCTATGTTTGTCAAACTGGAGACAAATTAGACTTCACTTGAATTATGTAGGTAGCAACCCATCCAAGGGAAGAGAAGGGTTAAACTTCATTTCTCCATTTGCTGTGGTCTCATTGAAAACCCCTACTACCTGCACAACCACATGGTAGCAAATTTGCTTGTGATGGTGGGGAGATTGAAAAAAAGGGCCTCTCATGATGATCTCATGTTTGATACCAGGTGCAGATCATTTTTTTTTTTCACACACACACACAACAAAAGAGACTGTCTCATTGGTGCTCCTCTGGCATATCTTCTAGCCATAAAACTTGTCCTTGTGTCATCCAGTGCCTCAACAGGCAAGCATAGGTAGCTCAACAGATGTATTATCACTGGGGCTGTAACAGCTTGTTTTCACAAAGCAACCCCAAATCAAGGTTTATTATTTAGGCTGTAACTGGCACAGGAGACTCATTTAAAAAAAACAAAAAACCTCAGACACATACAGGGAGCTCTAGGAAAAAGTGGCTTGCACGGAGAACATATTAGCTAGGTAACAGGAGACGATGCACACAGAGGAAGGCAGCATCAGTACAGGAGACATTTGAAGTTTCCTCGGTTTTCTCTATTTGAATAGCTCAAGAGGAAGAGGAAGAAAGAGCCTGGAAAGATCAGAAGGTGAAGGAGGGGTGAAAACTTTAAGCACTGCCCATAATATAATGATGTGGCTTGTAGAATCCATGAGAACAATATAGTTGAAGTATAGAATCTTTGAAAACAATACCACAAAGTGTCTTGTGGTACTTTAAAAGACTTTCAGGTGGTCAGATGTCATAACTGTCACTGGAAAAATACAGTTGAATACATAGTTAAATACAGTACATGTAATGCAGCTATAAACAAATCCTATAAAATGTACTTATATTTATATTAGTGTTTTTAGCCTGTATTTTGCAATGTCTTATATTTTTATTGAATGTCCTACGTTTTGTGGTGTCTTGTCTTCCCTCACATTTATGACTTCTGACCACCTGAAAGGCTTTAAAGTGTCACAAGACATTTCGTTGCATTGTTTTCAAGAATAGGTTTGACTATAAATATATTGGCAGTACAGTATTACAAACCCAATGTTACAAGGAAGAAAGTATTTTTAAAAGTTTTTTAAAAGGTAATAGCTGCTTGTGGATTTTGGATTTAGTTGTGTTTTGCTGCACAGCCAGCATGGCTACACCTCAATATTTTCATCAAAGACATTATACAGCTGCTTTATCCGTCTTCCTTTTTTCAGGGAAAATGCTTTCCAATTTTTTTCTTCCTGATAAGAGAAAATAATAATAATAATAATAATAATAATAATATTTATTTCTATTCCGCCCCTCTGAACAAGCAATCGGGGCGGAGTACAGCACAGGTTAAAACAATATCAAGTTAAAATACCCCTTCCTTACCCTTACCACCCTCCCTTAAAAAAGAATTAAATCACAATGGAGTTAAAAAACATAATAGATTAAAACAGCAATACACAATAGTAGGGAGTGGACCCAGCTTAGGTTGTATGGAGAAAAATGCAGGAAAAGATTTAAAAAGCCCTTAAAACCTAGGTATGGAGCTGGGGATATTCACATTCTCTGGAAAGGCTTGCCGGAAGAGATGCGTCTTTAGGGCTCTTTTAAAGCCTTCTAAAGATGTAATGAGACGCATCTCGTCCGGCAGGTCATTCCACAACTTGGGGGCGACAGCCGAAAAAGCCCTCTGGGAGGTCTGTACCAGCTTGGTCTTCATGGGTTGAAGCAGGTTCCTCCCAGAGGACCGGAGTGTGCGGGGGGGTTCATATGGGAGGAGGCGGTCCCTTAGATAAGATGGGCCCAAGCCATGATGGGCTTTAAAGGTTAAAACCAACACCTTGTACTGTGCCCGGAAACTGATCGGCAACCAGTGGAGGGCTTTTAGCACAGGAGTGATATGCTCTCTCCTGGATGTTCCAGCCAGAAGTCTGGCTGCCATATTTTGGACCATTTGTAGTTTCCGGGTTAGGCACAAGGGTAGCCCCATGTAGAGTGCATTGCAGTAGTCCAAACGTGAGGTTACCAGCGTGTGTATCACAGTTTCCAGATCCCTCCTCTCCAGGAAAGGGCGCAGCTGGCGTATCAGCCGAAGCTGGTAACAAGCGCTCCTGACTGTCGCATTCACCTGACTTGTCATGTGAAGCGACGGATCAAGGAGTACCCCCAGACTGCGAACAGAGTCCTTCGAGGAGAGTGTGACTCCATCGAGGACTGGAAGTTGTATTCCCAAACCTGGTTTCGGGCCTGTGACTGTGAGCACCTCCGTTTTGTCTGGATTAAGCTTCAATCGGTTTTTCCTCATCCAATCCATTACCGCCGCAAGGCAGTCATTGAGAGGGGAGACGCCATCTGAGGTCTGAGCAGACGATCTGGTCACGGAGAAATAGATCTGAGTGTCATCAGCGTACTGATGACACTGAGCTCCGTGCCTCCGAATGATCTCACCCAACGGCTTCATATAAATATTGAATAACATCGGGGACAGAATAGCGCCCTGTGGAACTCCACAGCTAAGCTCGATTTTAGAAGAGCAGCTGTCCCCGAGTCTCACCCTTTGAGATCTGCCAGAGAGGAAGGAACGGAACCACCGGAGCGCGGTGCCGCCGATCCCCAACTCTCTCAGCCGATCTAAAAGGATGGAATGATCGATTGTATCAAAAGCCGCGGAGAGATCCAAGAGCACTAACAGGGTCACACTACCCCTGTCGATGCTCAGGCGGAGGTCGTCAGTCAGAGCAACCATGGCTGTCTCCACTCCATAACCTGCCCTGAAGCCGGTTTGAAATGAATCGAGATAATCGGTTTCATCCAAGACAGCTTGGAGTTGGGAGGCAACCGCTTTCTCGACCGCCTTGCTTAAGAAAGGCAGCAAGGAAACTGGTCTGTAGTTGTTCCTGTCCAGGGGGGATCAAGGGAAGGCTTCTTCAGGAGGGGCTTAACAGCCGCCTCCTTCAGACTAGATGGAACATTGCCTTCCCTGAGAGACGCATTGATCACATCCCGAAGGAATGTTCTCAATGCATCCCCTCCCTGGACGACCAGCCAGGATGGACCTGGGTCGAGAGAGGAGCTTGTCCACGTCATCGGTACTCACCGATTGGAACTCATCCAGTAAACTGACAGCAACGGAGTTGCTGGATACCTCACTCATGGACTCTGAACGAAGGTTGGCGTCCAAGTCGGCTCTTATCCGAGAGATTTTATCTGCAAAGTGGATATTAAATGCCTCACAGCAGGCTGTTGTAGGATCTAGCAAGGGGTTTGGCGCAGGGGGGACCTGCGTCAATTCCCTCACCACCTTAAACAGCTCTGCCGGGCGGGACTCTGCAGACGCAATGCGTGCAGAGCAGCGAGATCTCCGCGCTGCACGCAAAGCCTCTCCATAGATGCGAAGATGCAATCTATAGAGAGTTCTGTCGGATGAGAGCCGAGTCCTTCGCCATTCACACTCTAGTCGTTGTCCAGCCCGCTTCATTTTCCTGAGCTCTTTCGTATACCAGGGCTTCCTGTTGGGAGCAGGCTGGAAAGGACGCTCGGGAGCGATTGTGTTGATGGCCCTGGCGACGTCGGTATTCCAAGTGTCTACCAGGGTCTCAACAGAATCGCCGGCATTCCCAACCAATAAACCCTCTAGGGCTTTCTGGAAACCAATTGGTTCCATGAGCCTTCGAGGGCAGACCATTTGAATGGGTCCGCCACCCCCGGGGGGACGGAACGTGGTCTTTAGCTCCAGCTTGATCAGGAAGTGGTCCGTCCATGACAGTGCGGAGGTCTTGGTTACCTCCGCCCACGGATACTCCTGTTCCGTACTGAAAACCTCATCGAGTGTATGGCCCGCACAATGAGTGGACCCGTTGACCAATTGAGATAGGTTCATGCCTGTCATGGATTCCATGAACTCCCGAGCTGCTCCAGGTAAATCCGAAAAGCTGGCCTCAAGAGGGATGTTGAAGTCACCTAAGACAAGAAGTCTAGGGGACTCCAACAATAGCTCAGAGACCAGCTGGGTCAGCTCGGCTAGGGAGTCTGTTAGACAACGGGGTGGCCTGTATACTAACAGAATCCCCAGACTATCCCTGGTTTTCAGGGTGAGGTACATACACTCGATGTGGGCTGAAGTGTTCCGAAAGGGGACTACAATTGGAAGCTGACACTATCTAGATCTCCCCTGAAAATCCATAAGCAAAGCAGTGCAACTGTGTGATAAATGTTTAATTTGGAACCAGCCAGCGAATTAATATTCCATGTATAGTTTTCCTAGTTTTGTATATTTTAAATACAGTGGTCCCCCGGTTTACGAATCCCCCGGGGAAAGAAATCCCCAGGATCCGAAACCGGCGGGACCAAAAAATATCCCCTGGGATCCGAAGGATCCCCCGGGATACGAATAAAAAAAAACGCGCGGCCCCTTTAAATCGGCCGCGCAGTCCGTTGGAAATAGCAGTCCCCTGGGAAGTGAATACTTCCGGGTTACGAAAGGTAATCCGGAACGGATTACCTTCGTAACCCGGGGGACCACTGTAGCTTAAATTGTTAACGCTGTCTTTTAGTATGCTGTTAGATATGTCTCAGATTCCTTTAATGTACACTTCAGCACCACATCCATGCACAACATTCTAATTCTATGCTGTTTCACTATAATTTCATTATGTGATGTATGCCATTATGTGAGAGAATTTTATTCCAAACTATAAAGATTTAAGGCATTGTCACTGAAGCTCTGTAAACTCAATAAAATATATTCACTGTCACCAGAACTGTATATTTCTCTGTGAATTTATTTATTTAAAACTTTTTAGGTACTACTGAATTGCTACTTATTATCAGCCACATGTTATCTTGTGTGGACCAGAACTTTAGCAAATGATTCTAAATCAGAAGTTGTAGCAGTTTTTCAGCACTGTTTATAGGCCACTGGTCAATTAGAGGGAGTTTGGGGGGAGAATTGTGAGGGTCCTGACATATATAACCTCCAAGGTTTTGTATCCTGGTGCTTAATTTTTCCCACTAGATTTGCCAGAAGGCAAACATTGTTATCCTAAGTCATTTGTCTGGCCTTTACTGACTTTGTCTAAATGCCAGTGTTTAGTACAACCTGACTTCTTGACTTGCGGTTCTGATTGTCTCAGACTTTCGTCTGTGCTAGAAACATTTTATAGTAATTCAGTAGGAGTTCTAAAACTCTCGCATTCCAACTCTAAGACAAACACTGACAATCATGTTATCCCTGAGTTCTGGAATCCAATCTGTTACTCCCAGCTCAATTTGACTGATGCTGCTAAAGACTGGAAGCAATGTTTCTTTACTGGCATGACAACATGACACCAGAGGGGGAGTAGCAGTGGCACAAAGTAAGGCAAAGAGGGAAGGGAGAGTGGGAGATGCAAGTCGTGGAGTGCAAGAATCAAGAGAGGAGATCATGATGAAGGTGCAAGGTGGATATGGAAGGGAGCATTGGAACAACACAACATGGGAGAAGAGAGGAAAGGCAGGAGGAGATGGTGTGATGTGGTGCAATGGGAAGATACAAGGAGTAGGAGGGGTAGATACAAGATGATGTGAAGTACTGGAAGACAGTACTTGATCTTAATCAAAAGGCCAAGAAGCTATGGTTTGGAAGGTTATCCTTTCCTTTGAATTTTCCCTGCAAATAAGATGCTTCCTGTGATATTTTCATGGATGTATACCTTTTGCCATCAGTAAAAAAGTTGATGGCAAAAACAATACTACAGTGTTTTTTGTGCGTTTTCCAGGCTATGTGGCCATGTTCTAGAAGAGTTTCTTCCTGACGTTTCATCTGCATCTGTGGCTGGCATCTTCAGAGAATGCATGGCTGGAAAGAAGTTTGGTGCATATATATACTGTGTGACCCAGGGAAGGGGAGAGTGAGTTCCATGTGCTAATCACTCTTGCTAATGGTGGGCCTCGGGGTGGCAGGACATGCAAAGAGGCTTAAAGTCTGGTTAATTAGTGCTTAATTAGCAGACATTAAGCCTCTTTGTATATCCTGCCACCCTGAGGCCTGCCATTACTGACAGTGTTTAGCACATGGAAATCACTCTCCCCTTCCCTGGGTCACACAGTATATATATACACCCAACTCCTTTCCAGGCATGCATTCTCTGAAGATGCCAGCCACAGATGCAGGTGAAACATCAGAAAGAAACTCTTCTAGAACATGGCCATATAGCCCAGAAACCTCACAAAAATACAATGGATACCGGCTATGAAAGCCTTCCACTTCACAATACTACAGCAATCTAATGAGAGGTACCTGTGCATGATGAAATGTCATTATCGCAACCACTGTCACCAGAATGTACTTAATCACTTTATGTGGTTTCTGTCTTGCTATTAATCCCAAATCAACCATGCAAGATAGATTTGTTGAGCAGTAGTAATGGCCCAAGATCATATGGTAAATTCTTTGACCAAGTAGCCATTATTATTCTTTTTTAAACATTTATCTATTTGGGTGGTTGGGGGAGCCATGAACCAACTAGAGAAACACCTCTGTTTTTAATTTGTTTGGTTTGTTTTTCAGCTTCTGAGAGGTAGAGGAAAGTGCTTCTATACCCCGTTTCTGAGCAAAACTGCTACTCTTGCACAATTCCAGATGCAGAGAAACCAATCTTTTGAAGTTAAGAAAATTAACCTGAAAAAACCTGTATTTTTCTAGATCCATGGCAAAAAAAAAACTTACAGGTAAGATTGTTGATTGGCAATAGAGAACAGTATACATTGTTGCAGGATTGAAACAGCTAAATCCAATAAAAAAGAAACTAATATGTTTGGTAAAATGAATAAGCCCTGATCATCAGTTTTATATTAAGTGAAAATATGAAAACCTAAGACCCAAAGCTGTGTGACAGAATGCATAATCCAAGAGCTAATTCAAGTACAAATTCCCTTCTATAAAACAATGGGATATTTTTTTTCTCAATTATCTAATAAAGAGAGAGAACAAATTACTTTCCACCCACTGTTTTCTGCAGTTTCATGCTTTAAAACATTTCTTTATTGGCATGCAGGTTTTAATTCAAGCCTTCATCTCTTAATGTCGCCCAAATCAATCTCTTCTTTCCTAAGAAGTCTCCAGGGGCTCATGGCAGGAATATTACCAGCATAGCAAATGACGTGTTCTCAAAAAAACAGGAAATGCATAATTGACACGCATGACACAGCCCACCTCACAGGGCATGTTGTTATTGACTTGGCCAGCATCCCTCTGAGTGCAATTTGGTAAGTGAAGCTTCAGTGGAATTATTATCCACATTTAATGCTGCCCTGATCCCCTCCAAGATAGAGATATAGATGCACATGCAGTGCAATTATAGCATCTCCATATAATGTGCCACCAGAGCATCAAGAAGTTTGAAACAATATATGAATTTGAAGGAATAGAATTAATATGGTTAGAGAGATTACAGCTCTGTTCAAGTATTTAACTGTGTATGCATTTACCTAAATGCTAAAAGTGGAGATGTGTACATGGGTGGCATGTCTTATCCCCAACCTTGTCATGGATCCTGCTCAGAGGAGCTTTTCATTTATGTTCAGCTGAACTTTCCAGACCTTAATGTTTAAAGCACAAAAGTATGACTTACTTCCAGGTGTATCGGGACTTCCGAGTGAAGCTTATATGTTCATATCCCTTTCCCCAGTTTTAGCCATATGTATATTCAGGCAAATGCCTAAAGAGTCATTAAATAGGTCAGGGAAACTGAACCTCTACCACCAAAATGATTCAAATATCAGCCAGAATTTTCCAATTTTCACCATCAGATCTCCCTTTGGCCTGCTATAAACTTTTTCCATATTCCCCTCAGATTCAAAAAACAATCTTGTTGCAGAATAGATTGTTGCTGTGTGCTTTCAAGTCATTTCCAACTTATGGTGACCCTCATGGGTTTTTCTTGGCAAGATGCATTCAGAGCCTTTGTGTTCCTCTGAAGCTGAGAGAGTGTGAATTGCTGAAGGTTACCCAGAGGGTTCCCAAGGCTGAGCAGGGATTCAAACCCTGGTCTCCAGAGTCATAGCCCAATGCTCAAACCATTGTATCATACTGGCTCTCACTGCAGAATGGGAGACTGCTGTTTTGTTTTGTTTTGTTTTTTAAAACAGCTTCAGATCCCTCTTGAGCCATCTTGAATCAGGCCAAGTTGTATCTAGATCTAGTTCAAGGGTGAGAATTGTGAGGAACTCCAGATGTTGTCCAACTACAGCTCCCAGCAGCTCCAGCTAACAGTGAAGAATGGTGGAAGCTGCAGTTCAGCAGCATCAGTACTGCTCATTTCCTACTCCTGATCTGATCATCACCCAGTGTTGTACAGTAAGCAATCAGATACTCTGGGGAAATGAACAAGAAGGGCATTAAGGAAACAGATCTTTACTGCTGTTGCGCCACAGTAATTGGTACCAGCATTAGACAGGATGAGGCAGCCACCTTATGTAGCAGATTTTGAGTGTCAAGTAAGGTAACAAGTTGTTAAGTAGACCTTGGGATGTAATTTCCAAAAAGTGACTCATTTGTTGATATTTTCCCCAAGTAACACATTGCTCATTGCTTGTTACTTTAACATGCAAAGGCCAAAAAGCCCACAAAAGATTCCCCACAGCAAAGTAATTGTGATGTAATTATATTCATTAAACCAAAATAATGACACATCCATTGATTAAAAAACAATGACATTAGACCTTCATTAACTTCCCCCAAAGTGACTAGTAACAATGTTACCTGTAACACATATAACTTCCAAGCTCTAATAGTTATTTTCATCATTATTGCTGCTTTACTGCTACAGATGCCAGCGCTGTTTGGTGCCCTAGATCCTTAAATAATATGGTTGGCCTTAGTTTGTTGTTAATTGCCTTTGCGTCAACCACAACTCATGGTGAACCTGTGGATGAGACATCTCCAAGACCCTGTCTCCACTGCTTTGCTTGAGTCTTGTTTATTCATGACCATAACTTCCCTAATTGAATCTAGCCATTTGGCATGTGATCTTCCTCTCTTTATACTACCCTCTAGCTTTACTAATATTCTTGTCTTTTCTAATGAGCCATGTCTTCTCATGATGAGGCCAAAGTACAACAGCCTCATCTCGGCTTCTAGGGGAATTTCAGGCGGTCTGTTCAGAGATCCATTTGTTTATCTTTTTGGCTCTCCCTGGTATCTGCAACACTCTTCTCCAGCATCACATCTTAAATGTGTTTGGTGCATATACTTGGATTATGGTAATATTTATAAGTTTTCCCTGAATCTTTATTGACATGATTCTACCTGAGTTTGTGTTGTATCCTTTTACTGCTTTTGCTAGATCTCTCTCTTTAATATGAAATAGTCTTACAAGAAGGTTCACCTTTGCCTTTTTTGTGCAGTGCTAACAAGTACTGGTGTCACTACTGTTCTCACTGTGATATCTTTCCTCGATGTCACTCACCTGCTGCTGTTGCCCTTAGTACTCTGCACATTAACTTGAGTAAGTGGGAACAAGCAGAAAATGTCTTGGGTTAGCCAAGACTAATACTGAGGGATACTGCCTCTAAAACCTGAAGGCTGCCTAAAGCCACAATCATTTTTACAATTCATTTACCTATTGGTTGTGTCTCCTTTATCCAAAATGCTTGGGGCCAGAAGCGTTTTAGCTTTTGGATTATTTCCTGGATTTTGGGATATTTACATAATGAGAAATCTTGGAGATGGGACCCAAGTTTAAACATGAAATTTATTTATGTTCTGTATACAACTTTGAGACAGGACATTAGATAAATTTGTTATGTAAGGAAAATACAGATTTTCATGGGTGGCTGAGATAATGTCACCTTTGCCTTCTGATGGTTCAGTATACATAGTTTGAAGGTAATTTTATTCATATTTTGATAGTTTTGTGCATGAAACAACGTTTGTGTATACTGAACCATCAGAAGGCAAAGGTGACATTATCTCAGCCACCCAGGAAAATCTGTACTTTCCTTACATAACAAATTTATCTAATGTCCTGTCTCAAAGTTGTCTAAACTAGTGGCTAGATCTTGTGAACAATAAACAATCATTTTGGATCTTATTTTGAAATGTGCACAGAGATAATTTTGGTATCCCAAACAAGTACAAGCCTGAGTGATCAGTCCATTTCTCTGAAATTTAAACATAATTTTGCCCATAATTCTGTTCCCCATTCATCTCTGATTTTTAAAAAAACAATACATCTCAAAAGCCATATTTCAATATATACATAAACATCTGCATTCTCTCAAAATATATAGTAAAATGTATATATATATTTTCTCTAGATAATCTTTCGATAGGAAGCCAAGAATTGAGTTACAACAATAGACAATATGCAGCATTTAGTCCACTGCTACATTCTGATCCTCACATCAGTCCAAGGTACAAATGAGCCACGTATCTATAAAAATGTAAATGCCTATATCACTAGGCATCTTATTCATCCCTAAATAAGTGGTTCCACATTCACACTTGCATGAACAAGTAGACATACTTTGCATCCAATACATTTGCAAATTTTAATTATTTCTTAAATGTTGTTGTACAACTAATACACTTTCTCAATGGACATATTCCCCCATTAAGGTTTGTTCAGCAAGTGTCCATGCTTTGTCTTTTGTATGTGTTTTGCCCTATGAAATAAACATAAGCAGGAAGCTTGTTAAGTCCTCTTCTAGAACAACAGTTGTTTGCTTTCAATTGCAAGTCGACAATGCAATTTGCACTAATTTGCATAACAACAAGCTCTTTATGATCTGTTATGTGGGCCAAAAGAGCTCTCTAAATGCATTCTTGGGAGAATGAAAGGTGTGTAAGGCTAACACATAACTTTATGTACAAAGTATTCACTGTACCAATGAGACAACCAGTCCACAGGGATTCTGTGACAGTGTACCCTTCACAGGACAACTTATATAAGCACAGAAAGTTTCCCTGGGAAAAGAAATAGTCAGAATTTAGTCAAATCAAGCTGTGATTCTACTCTAAATTAACCCGTTATGATACTTTGTTGAGCTATTTAAACTGAGTTCAGAGTGGCTCTATGCCACACTTGTGAAAATGTGGATAGTACACAATTTTCTTGGTTCCAATAAGGTCACAGAAAAGGTTGTATCTGGGTCCTCTTCCTCAATCCTCCACCCCAAATGGGAAATAGCTTGATGTTCACCCCTAGTTTTGGAAAACTGGGATTCCCTCTCCGCTGGTTAAACTGTAGAAGAGTGTATGGCAGCCTAACTAAGAAGGTTATTGCACTCACTTTTGCCCCCGATATGGGCAAAGGCAGGGGACGTGTGCAGCCAAGTGAAAACACATTTTATCGCATGCCATACTGTTCTCAAGGTGTCCCCATGCCATTGCCCAGCCCTAAGCTGTCCCCAATCAGGGCTCAGCTGTGTGATTTTGCTTAGCCAGAAATCTTCCGTCTTTCAAAATTCACACACCTGAGCCCTGTTTGGAGATGGCTTAAGGCCAGGCAATGGCATGGGGATGCCTTGAGGACAGTATGGCATGCGATAAAATTCATTTGCACTCAGCCATGCACTTCCCCTTCCTGTGCCCAGATCAGGGGCAAAAGTGAGTGTGATACGCTTCTAAAAGATGAACTGCCATGCTCACAGGGCATCTACCTTATACAATTATAGTAGTCTAATACCACTTTAACTCAACCCTATGGAATCCTGGGACTTGAATTTTGGGGAAGTACAGTGAAGTATCAGCCACAGAGCTCAAGGCAATCCTTTGTCAAACTACAAATCTTAGGACTCCAAGGATAAAACCATCACAGAGGTGTCACATTGCTACATTTGGGAGGTGCGGATACACCCCAGTTTCCAGGAGTGGCAACTGACATTTATTCTGCCTGTAAAATGGAGTTAGGGGACATAGACAGAAGAGAGCATGGGGGACCATCAAGGACAAAAACAGCACCTTTGTGCTACTGCAGAGATGAGCTATGATTGAATGCTTCCAAACCAGTATGTTTCCATTTTCTATCACTAACACAGTTGTGGCAAGACTGAGGTTCCTATGATAATCCCAGGAAGGGGGGGGGGGGGGGCTGCATAAATGTTCTGCTATCTGGGATGGGTGGCAGATGCAGCTGGAGAGCCAGTAGAGGCCTTCTGTATGATTGCTTGGTTCTCCATCTTCATCTCACAGTGTGTAACATATGTGTTTGCATATAATTGGATAACTGCCAGGCTCCACAGCAGAAAATGATTTTTCCTGCACAGAAAATGTTGTTTTTTGAATACACACCAAAGTGTGAATTTTGTTCCGAATAAGTTCTGAACAGCAAAGATTCTCATAAGACAAGGATTCTCCTCATCAGGATTTCCTGAGCTTCAAGAAACACATTTTGAACATTTGTTCAAATTTACTTTCTATACTTTTTAAATTTATGGATCATGCTGCTCACATACACTGTTAGTGCATGCCAATGGACGCTGGAACAATTTCAGCCCTCCTTGCATGCATGCTCATGCAATGATGTAGCACCTGACAGTACTCTTGACCACATGCTATTGTGAGGTTCTATTCAAATCCAATTGAAAAAGCAATAGCCACTGTGATCCAAATCCCTGCCCAATAGTTTCCTCCAAAGAGCTTTCCATTTTCATTAACGCAAATGTGGATTACGGTGGAAGAGTCACAGTGTGGCATTAACTGGATTGGGAAAGGAGCTATTGGGAGACTTTAGAAAAAAAGAGTAGCAATTGGATTGAGAATGTTCTGCATGTCAGAAGTAACTGTGCTTAGAAGGTTGCTGAAAGTTATTTGCGCCTGGAGTTAACAACCTCTTTCTTCCAACTTGGCTACAGTGATAATTAAATCAGCTAGCTTTATCATCAGCTGTAGTGACTTACTACATTCCCCTTCCACCCACACTTTCCTGTCAAACAAACAACACTCCTTTGAGGCCATAATAAACTAGAAAGGACTGCTCTCCACAGCAGAATATTCAGCATACTCTATTGTTTTAATGACAAAATGCCTGCAAGAGTATTACCCACAAAAGAAAGGGGAAAGTTCTTGGACCTGCTCAAGACAATGTCAACATTCTCATTGTATATTCTTTGACAAATTGTTAGAAAATAGCAAAGTACATCCACCTTTCATGTAAAAAAAAAGTTAGCTGCTGTGTTACATACTATAAACCAAATCCTGTAATCATCTCTTGAAATGAATGTTTTGACTTAAAATGGCCCTGAATAATAAATATCATGCACAAGAAATACCATAAATCCAATAAATAAAACCATTTGGTTCAATCCACTCATATATCTAAAAGCCTTCTGTGTTTCTTACTTCCACATCAGTTAACCAACATTTATTTATATCCTGTATTTTCCCAGTTCAGGACTAGATAGATAGATAGATAGATAGGTAGATAAGAGGAGGATTCAGCCATAGAGATCAGCCTTGCACAGAGGTCAGACTGGGGTGGTTTCCAATCCCTCTCACTTCATGTTGATGATCCTGTAATTTGGTGATCTGAAGAGGATTCATTTTAAAGCTAGTTATTATTGTTGTTGCATGCCTTCAAGTTGTTCCTAACTTATGGAGGCCCAAAGGAGAACCTATCACAGGGTTTTCTTTGCAAGTTTCTTCAGAGTGAGTTTGCTATTGCCATCTTCTGAGGCTGAAACAGTGTGACTTGCCCAGAGTCACCCAGTAGATATTATGGTCAAGTATGGATTCAAACCCTATTCTCTAGAGTCATAGTCCAATACTCAAACCGCTACAGCATGCTGTTAAAGCAAATACAGCCAAGCAATACTCTTCCCCCAGCCAGCATTACTCTATTGTAAGAGATGACAAAACACTCTCTTCACCCAGTTCAGAGCTTAGAAAATATTTTCTGGACAATAAACCCCTGAATATTCCCATACACGTGTTACAATAATGGGACACGTCCAAAAAATAGGAACCTTTCTAAGCTATACCCCAGTTCTCCTGCTGTCCCTCCCAGTCTGAGAATCACAGGCAGGCAGGCAGGCAATAGGTTGGTGCCAAAGTATCCATCAAGATTTTGCACTCTTTATTCTTGGATAGCTTACGTCAGTACAATACAAGAATTCTCATATGTATAGCCCTTCCACCATGAAGACTTCGGTATTTGTAATTCGGATAAACACGTCTTTAAACATTATACTATAGTTTATACAGCTGAATGTCCCCTTCTCCCTGGCAGAGACATAAGTCTACAATAGGAATGGGAATCATGCACCCCTCTACATGTTAGGCTCCTATTTCCTGCATTTCTTGCTGCCAGTTATGTTTGCTAGAGCTGTTGGGATTTGTAGTCCAACACCATCTGAGGGATTGTGATTCCTATGCCTAGCCTCCAAGGTGGTCAAAGGAATTTCATGGCAGATGGGGGAAGTAATAAGTTGTTATAAAGTTTCATTTAGATTATAACAAGGAATCAGTCACTTGTTTAGCTGGATTGTTCCAAAAATTGGCAAATGTACAGATCATGAATCTGTAAGCTTGCACCTGGTCAGGAAACCATGAAATGAAACAACAATTTCTCCTTTGGAAATAATTATGTTCCAATTTAATCCTGAGCATCATGGCTTTTTTTAAAAAAATGGAGCTACAGGAATGCAAATCAGGGAAACATAGGTATTCAAATCAAGAACGATTTTGTACTTTTCTTCCCACCCTACCCCATCCTACTTCAATTCGTATGGTGATGATTTTCCCCCCATTTGTTTGAAATTCCAGCTGATGCTGTCAGTATTCAGAATTAAGGTTTGAAAAGTACAGTATAAAATTGACTAGTGACATGCGACGCAAGATGTGTCATTTTTGCTACAGGCTGAATATAGAATTGTGATGGCTTGAATCATGACTCAAACCCCGCAAATGCAAATACAATTAAATTATGTCTAGTTATTATGTATTCGGAGTAGTCACTTTTCTGCTTCTGTATCACAAATTTAGCCTTCTAACTGCTGGCCTAACAACGAATTATAAAAACATACACAGCTGTCCATCATGTTACAAAAGATGGCTGTTTCAGATCATTAGATTCCATTTTGAAGTGAATGCTGAAGCCAATGGAATGCATCTCTAATCAGACAAGAAAATGCCTTATACAGTGGGTCCTTGGTATACACCAAGTTTTGTTTCTGGGACCCCTCATAGATACCAACATCTATGGATGCACGAGTCTTATTGTATGTAATGGCATAATAAAATGGTGTCCCTTATAGGCAAATTCAAATTTTGCTTTTGGGAATTTTTTTAAAAAATGAAGCTGTGGGTGTTGAATCTGTGAATGCAAAATCAGTGGATACAGAGGGCCCAATTGTACAAGTTAAATCATTTGATCGTCTAATGTAGTGTCTCCTGCTCTGGCAGCATTTCTGCGAGGTCCATAACCTGCTAACTGATTGGTTTAGCTGGAGGTGGCAGGGTCGAAATTTATGGCTTTACCATCTGCTTTGTCAAGAAGTCATGCCCCCCCTTCATAATATTAAAGAAGTTAAGTTACAAATAAATAGGTCAGGACTAACTGTGTAACTGTAAGGGAATATAATCAGATCAAATACAATCAAAGAGTAGTAAGAGCTCATTAGTGAACTTACTCTGCAGTAGTAGCAGTAGAGCAAAGGAGACCAGCATTTTATCGTCAATGTTATCCATATCAAGATGTCCATGTTTTTGTTTGATTCTTATGCCCATCATTTATTACATTTGGCTGGAAAGCAACATCTTATTTGATCCTGGAGGTAATCAACTCCTCTTTAGCAGAGAAAGTGATACCAGTCTCTTGAAGTGAGTCCATAGTGTGAGTATACCTGAATAAACATTCCTTGGACCCAGATGATCATCATAATTATAGACCAGTGACAGATATCTCAGCTAAGACAGGATCCTGGTGACAAACCACATCAGGCTCTTTTGAATGAAAGAGATTTCCTAGGCCCATTGATTTCAACCAGTGTTGGGTGTGGAAACAGCTTTAATCTTTCTGTAGGATGACTCCTGTAAGGAAATATGGGGGAGTATAACCCTGTTGTTTCTCTCTGAGCCTACAGGGGCCTTTGATATTATTGATCATGCTATCCTTCTTCAACAGCTGTTCAAGGTGGTTGCAAGTGGACCTGTCTTGCAGTAATTCTGCTCAAACCTTAACAGACATTTAATTGTTTTAATCTTGGGGACACACCAAATCCATTTCTTATTTCTTCTCCAACTTGCAACTTGATCTTCAATTTTTGAGTGCTATGCTATTTGTCACTGTAAACCAGGGATTCCCAACCTTTTTGACTCGTGGAACCTTAAGGGCTCCTTAGAGCACAGATTGGGAACTGCTGCTCTTAACTATTAGTTATACTTAATTTCACTTTCAAAGACTACACTTTGAATATTTATGATATAATTTGGTTATATTCGCTCCAGTATAATAAATCCCAAATTGAGCAAACTGTGTTTAAAATGGGCCATCCAAAGTCCCGTCAGTCATATTGTAGATCTTTGTTTGGAGAAGCTTCTTTCTAGCCAAACTGAATTATTCTTTGTGATCCTTCAGCTTTTCATTGGGAAATATTGTAGTCTCTAGGGTGTGCCTCTCTACCAGACATCTCCCCAGTCTACTCCTGAGCTGGGGGGTTATCAGAAAGATTGCATTTCTGCCCTTGTAGAATCTTTCAATATCTTTATATACTTAAAGATAATAATAAGTCCTGCACAGCTAGGAGCTGCACATAAAACATGCTACTAACTGTCCAGTCATCTTGGGCAAAAAAACAAACAAACAAAAAACCCAAAATGCCACCTGGAGCAGCAGCAATGTTGAAAAGATCCCTGACTCTCCAATCCAGACCCCAAATGGTTCAAAAATTCTCAAAGATGAAAACCAAAAGTAGATTTCTGGTCACTTCCAGAGCTAATCTGGAAGTGAAAATCTCAAGATGCAACCAACCATGGTAGGGTGAAAGTTAATGGCTCCCACAACTGCAAAAGTCCACTTCTTGAATCTTTCTGGACTTTCTGGAATGTTACATCACATGGTATGTTGGGCTCTATTTGGAGATTGTAATCGAAACTATATCTTATAAACTGCAGAACTAAGCGTAGTTTGAAGAGGCATTTGCACTTTAAAATAGTATTTGTATGAAATGAAAAGCTGGCTCAAACCTTGTTTAATTATGTTGCAAAATTTAAAATGCCACCCTACCTCAAAAAACATGACAAATTTTATCATAACACAGGCTATTTTCTATCCCAGAAAATGACAGTAACAGATATAACAAATTATTTCCACATTTGCAAAACAAAAAAGTTAACAAAATTCAATTAATTAAATGTTCAGCATCCAGTGAGATGTGATAAAGAACAAAGACAACAGGAATTTTCTGTGGGTTTGCTGGTGCATATGCTGGCCTTATAGTGAATAACCATGTCTTTGCTCATTTTGTTGCCAAACAGATAAGCACTCAGTTAATAATGACAGAAACATAATACAGGCCTAGCTTTAGATAATAGTCTTGACTAAATTGATTCTCTAAATATCCATTAATTAATTAATTAAGCAAGCAACACTTAGGAATATAGTAATAAGATATTCAGATGCAATCACAGAAACACATTTTCTCTTTATCTTTGAAAACCTATTTTATGGAGAAATCCCATACAGAAGTTTTCAGAACCAGTTTTTGAAAAAATGATAACTGATACCATTTTGTAACCCTCATGGTCCCGTCATCATCCACCACTCAGAGCCTTATTTCACTGAGGGCTCTTACAGGAGCTAATCGCTCAGCATGTTAAACTGGCTTCAGCCTCCCGGGCTGGAGCCAGGACACAGAATTGAGGTGGATTATCACACACTAAACTGCTGCCACCATCAGCCAAGGTCCAAGTCGCATTCCACCAGCACTTCTTAGAAGTCGGAAAGCTTTCTGACTTCTAAAATGCACTGGCTTAGACCCAGCTGGGACCCAGACTGATAGCAACCAGCAGTTCGGCAGTGATTTAGTGTGTGAGAATCCCCGTCTCCATCCTGCATCCTGGCTCCAGCCCGGGAGGCTGGAGCCATTTTAAAATCCTGAGCAATAAGCTCTTCATTTTGTTTTAAAGAAGAATGGCTTCTTATGATATAGCTCTTGGATTTCATTGCCTTTTGCCAATTGTCAATACCTCCATGTCCATTTGTTCTATTCTTTTTGTGGGAGGAGGTGTTATTATGAGTCCTTGAGTCCATACTAGAAATCTTCTAACATTTGTTGTTGTTTTTTAAACTGGGTTGTAGCTTGATGAGGTGATCTTATGATTTGAAGGACCACCTTGAATCATACAAACCATCTCAAAGGAGATTTGGAACATCATGAAGCTACAACATTCTTACTGCCAAGGCAGGGCACTTTTGCACTTTTTTATTGCTCATGTGCCAAAATAGATCAGCTAGCTTTATATGCCAGTCACTTTGGCTTGGGACACAATTTGTTCCTCTGCTTCAAACAGCAATATCTCTTGGGTCAACATGACTGAAGGACCTTTGTTTTAAAAAAAAAATCATCCTAAAAGAGATTATCACTGTTTTCTCCTTTTAGTTTTAAGGTTAAAACCAGGATCACAAGATGTTTTGCATGTGGATATGTCCATAGAGGCGAACCTGGAAAAATGTTAAAACCATTGCTTTTAAAAACCCGGGAAAATGTATTTTTCACCTGATATTAAAAGGATAACAAATGAGGTACCTGGTGCACTTCACAACTCAGGCAACATCACCAAAAAAAGGCGCAACCAAACATTAACATTCTGATAGCAAAGGAGAGCTATAGTAAAAATTGCTATTCCTATCTAGGCCACAGTTTTTTCTATCTCTGCTATCTCATATCTATAGGTACATCTCTTTTAGCACTTCTTTACTGCAAGAAACATTCAGAAGATTCAAGGAAAGGGTTAAGAAATGCAAGAAACCGTAAGGGTAAGACAATTCTTTGTGCTTGTCATGCTCCTGCTGCAGGATTCCTCCAGTTAGGACACATTTCACTCTCACCCCCCACCTGAGGATGGTGAGGTGCCAGCTTCAGGACCAACTGAAAGAGTATAGGAGGTTGCACCACTAGAAAGAAGCAACTCAGGCCCTGGGTCAAAATAGTAGGCTAAATCCCCTCCCAGCACACAAGAATGATGCAGAACAGCTCAAAGCTTGAGAAGGACTCCTAAAGAGAAGAGGTGTCCTCAGGAACACACAGGTTTCTTTGTAGGAAGGCCCTCTCCTCACAGTTTCTGGAATTCCTACAGCTAAATTATATATGAGGCCCCAGGAGGTTGGCAATAATATATTTCAGTCCTAGAGCTAATCTACACTAGAAGCAAAAGTACAAATTGATTACTGCCCCGTTACCCATCCAGGAACCATTGCATGTACTTTTTTTCACTGTAGGGACATTGGGTAGATTGCCTACACTACCCAACTGTCCCTGTTGAGTTTCCAGGGTCTGCTGCCTTGCCCTATTGCTGTCATCTCTGCTGCTGCCCTCAACCCTCGGGGCCAATTCCTAGCCTGGACAGTTTTCCTCCTATTCCCTCAGCATCTTCTAGCTCTGAAGCAAACAAGGAGCCTAGTATGTGACCTGGGTGCCTTGTCCTAATGCAAGCAGCTGAGAGCCAGGTGTTTAGGGGGGGATATGGTTGACAATAGCAGTGGTGGAGGCAGGACCAGCAAACTCAAAAATGGAAAGAGTGCAAACTCTGGGAGAAACTATGGAGTTTAAAAATGTCACAATAAGGAAGTATACTCCAAATCTGAGGTGGACAGGGCTATGCGTTATGTGGCCTTATTGTCCTAGATTTGGGGGGAAAGTGGATTCTTAAACAGTGTTGTGGTGGCCCTGGAACAATTGGAAGCAACCCCTATGTTGAAAGTTAGGCCTTGTCAGTGCTCCCTGCAAGTATTGGTTCTTGTTATGATTTAATAGAGTCTAACCTTGGACTGTGTTTGCCTTAACTCTTGGACTACCCTTGCCTGCTTCCTATTTGAACTTGATTGGCTTCGTATCCTCCACACCCTACTTGTTGATACGTTTAACTTCTGCTTTGCTTTCACACTCTGCTTCTGGCTAGAAGAATTGTATTGCTCTTTCTAACTACTGATACCTGCTTTCCTACCACAATGTACAGGAATGTTGTACAATAGCAACAACACTTCTTTCAAGTCTGTTGCAGATAGATAGATATTACACAAACTTTGACCCTAGGAATAATAGGCATATATTTTTTTGCAGATGGAGACCCATACAGACCATGTATAGGTGCCATGGAACGTTGAGATCTTAGGTGTTCTACATAAGCACACTCATGATCCAGAGTTGCCATGAGGAAATATCCAACATCTCATTGAAAAAAGAAAGGACTTATTTTGTGATTGCTATTTTGATTGTCTTTCACAGAGTTAATACTCTTTTCCATTTATACAGAAAGAAATTTCAGAGATTGCAGAGTCTAGACACCCCAATGAGGATGAAGGAATTCTTTGCAATCATAGGCAGATCCAACCTCACTTCCACATAGGGCCCCCTCTGAATTGCAGTCCCATTAGACCACGGAAATAGTCCGCTTTCTGTGCTTCTTACTATTGGCACTGCACTAATATGAACCATTTCAGGTGTTAACATTTCATTTTCTATTAAATCTTTTGACAATGGTACATACCTAACCAGTGACTAATCTTGTCTGAGTGTGGAGAAGAGGTACCTACAAGCCATCTCACTGACACATGGGAAATATGTGAGGGGGTGAGCCTCGCTCTTGACAGGTTGACATTTCAGAGTCAAACTGAACATTAAATGAATTCACTTAAGGTTTATGAACGATGAGGCAGTTTGAGGAAAGTGAATCTCCCAGGGCACCACAATTCAATCCCAATGGAGTATTAATAAAGGGCTATTTGTACCAAACCTTTGTTAAAATGAGGCAGGATGGATATTGTGGCCAGTGTTAACAACAGCATTCAGTCTAATCTTTTATTAGTCCAAATTGAATTGCACGTTGGTGTAGAGACTGGGTCACACTTCATGTCTTGAGCTTCCAAAGTCTGGCTTTTGTCATACTGTCAAAGGGCTTTTAACTTAATCTACATTCTACAGCGACAACCTCCTAAATTAAGGACAGATGTTTGACTTCTTTTATTTTTGGTGTGACATCTCAAGGGCCACAGTGGCTCTCAGTCCTTTAAGGCTCCGTGACACTGTGCTCCTATCCATTGTTCTTGGGTTACAATGTTGCTGCCCTTTCAAGACAAATCCAGGGTTTTGGTAGGACAGGAAGGGCACAGTACCTTCTGCAATAAAAAAGAACTGCTGGGTGACTGTGCCCAGGCTCCCTTCTGAGAGAGTCTAGGTTGGCATCATCTCTGATGCCATCTCACCTGCTGGCAAATACCTCTTTATTCAGCAGCCTTTGGGCAACTGACTGGTAGTTGAAGAAACAACCTTTAATTCATAGGTGATATATTTTATCAATGTCCTTTTAAATAGTTTTTAATTCAGTTGCACTTAAATATTATAATTTGGGTGAGTTACTTGTATTGGTTTCTACCGGTAATACTGTGATGAACAATACTGAGTCTCAATTTTGGAAGAACAGTAGGCATAAATTACTGTATATACTCATGTATAAGTGTAGAAATTTAGGTAAAAAAATTGACCCCCCCAAAAGTGACTCGACTTATCCACGAGTCAATATAAGTACTGTATCTTAACTCTTATTTAAAAGAAGGAACCATCTCCTGGTGAAAAGCAAGAGGAAGCACCAACCTCCTTTACTATCTCATCCATCCAGTTTTAAGAGTAGAGTTATGTCTGCTGGAATTTTCTAAGTTCTTTGACATTGTTTTGCTTTGCTTCATCCTTTAGATCCTTTGCTATATGCCCCTAAATTTTACCATTTACTATGATCCATGGGTCATAACAAAATCCATGTATAAGTCGAGGGCTCCAAAACTTGCCCTCGACTTATACATGAGGTCGACTTATAGTTGAGTATATATGGTAAATAAAGCAGCAAGAATCCAATGACACTAAGGATGTTATCACACAGAGCTCCAAGTGTCGCACAAACATCATCAAAACAGGGTGGAAGTGTCAGGGTGTGATCATGCCTGGTGCTTCTGAACTGTAATGGAGTCATTGCCATGGATTAATAATGGAATCAGCGAAACAGTTTTTTTCTGATTAACGGGTTAATCCGTTAATCAGAAAAGGGCTGCTTTACTAATGACTCCCTGACTCTAGGTGTCAAGAAAAGTATCTCATGTTCCATTTTTCTAACATATATGCTCAAGGTTTTCAACAGAGAAGTATTTTCTTATGTTTCAGGAAAACAGAAGTAAAAACAAGCATTCTTTTTTCTCCACCTTGTGTGTTCTTGGTTGGTTTTTCATTTTATTGTTTACAGAACCAAGGGAAGAGTCAAACACTCAACAAGAGAAAATTCCAACAGTTGTTCTTCACTTGGTTAAGAGAGAGCCTGTGTGGTTTCAGACAATAAAGGAATGGATTCTTGCGTCTATAGAACAAAGAAAGAGCTACATGTGATCTAAGGTTTCATGGGAATGAATTGCGCACATTTAAAATTTCTGAGTTTCTTTCAAAATGATAAATTGTTTACTATTTTACCATAACAGATGCTCCAAACAAAAGAAGCAGGAAGTTGTTGCAGCCTCTGGCTGATCTACATAGCTCAACACAGCTGAATGCAGTTGCGTAAATTGGTTGGTAGACTTTGTTGAAGAAGCCAGCCAGCAAGAAGGAATCAAAATTACAGTACTGCTTAAGGGCTCTTGCGTTTGCAATCAGCTAAAATTGTGCAGTTTTCTATCTTTCCCTGCTGATAATGCAAATGTACCCTTTTGAAGAAAACTGCTTCATGTGTAACACATCCTGAAAGCAAGAAAATGACAAGAAAAACTACATTCAAATAAATACTTTCCACCCCTTAGACATGTCCTTAACAAAATGGAAGCACTAATCTGGGCATATAAGCAATCATTGCTATAAAACAGGGACAGGGAACGTATGGATATCCAGAGTTGTTGCTAAATTGCAATTCCCATCATGCTGGCATTGCTATGCAGGTTAGGAGTGAAGGCAACTATTGCACAACAACAACTGCCCCATTCATGCAGTAAACAGTAGAGTTGAAATGAAAGTGTTAATAAACACACACACTCACTAGGACAAATGCACTGAAATATTTTGAAATGTTTTAACTTGGAAGATTATATATTAAATCCCATTATTGCCAAACTTACTCAGCAAAGCTAACAAGAATGATATAGTACTAGAGGGCATACCAGTTCTGCTAAAATGAGCCAATAAATTCCCTTCAAATGGTCCAGTCATTACCTCATTCCTTTAACAGACAAACCTACATTTGAAAGAAGTAGTAAAAATAAAGACAAACACCTGTTCATGCAAAGAAGAAAATACACCTACATGGTAGCAATAGTGGATTGTAGATGCAAGGACAGCACTCTAGGAAAATTATCGCACTGCCTTTTCCCGTCCTTTCCTCCTGAGCTAGGTGCAGGATGTAAACTTTTAAACACAGATTTTATTCACTCCTACATGTCCAGGCAGGAGGCATCCCATACCTAATCATGGCACCCCATACCTGATCCGGACTTCTCCCGCACCTTGCAAAGAAAGGAAAAATCCCATTCTTTCAAAAAGTAAGGTAGAAGACTGGATCGGGTATGGAATGTCACGATTGGGTACGGGATGCCTCCTGCCTGGGCATGGAGGCATGCGATAAAAGAGATTATCACATTTACTTTTGCCCAATCCAGAGATGGAACGGGCTGCAACAGGTGAAAACAGGTGTTGTCGCACACAAAATTGGTGCTGCACTGCTGGCTGACCATCCCCCATCCCCTAGTCAGCCAATTTTGAAGGACATGCACTACAAGTGTGCATGTGCACTATAGAAATAATACCGTCTGATACCACTTTTAAGTGCTGTAGTTGTATCCTATGGAATCCTAGGGTTTGTAGTTTTACCAGGTTTTTAGCCTTCTCTGCCAAAGAGTGCTGCTGCCTCACAAAACTACAAATCCCACGTTAATAGGATGGAGCCATGACAGTTAGAATGGAATCAAAATTATTTCTAGATGCACCCCAAAATAACCAATCAACATAAGGCATAGCCTGAAGAAAAAGAGCCCTCCCTCCATGCCATCTACCCTTGTCCGGCCTTGGAGGGAGTGTAAAGGCAGGCCCAACGCTATCAGGGCTAGCCAGAGCAAGAGGAAGGGCCCTTCCCTCCAGTCCATCTGCCTTAGTCCAGGCCTCAGAGGGAGAGAAGAACCACTGGACTTGATCCCCTTCCCCACCACTATTCCCTTCTCCTTTTGTGTCAGGTCTTTTTAGATTGTAAGCCTGAAAGCAGGGAACCATCTGAATAACTATCTATAAGCCTTTCCTTTGGCATTCTCTCCTTCTGCCAGCAAATAGAACCCTTCCTATTCAATCAGGTTTTTAGGAATTAACTGTGATGGACTTTAAATGGTATTAAACGATGCTGTTTTGTTCATTTTATACTGCTTTTTAATGAATGTTAATGGTTTTAATTTTACAGATTCTTTTATGTTTCTAAATACCTTTTATATTTATACATTTAATAATTATTTGGATAGCATTTAATATGTATTGCATTTAATAAATTGTAAACTGCCTTGAGTCCCATTATTGAGAAAAGGGTGGGATATAAATGATGATAATGATCTGCACAATAATGTTTTGTTTGTAGTTCTATAACTATTTTTGCCCCCCCCCCAAAAAAAATCCTGCAACACAAAAAAAAATCATCAAAATGTACAAATGTTCCAATTATGTCATTAAGATGAAAATGTTAAAATATTCATTCTTGCATGCAGGATAATAAATATAAGCTGAAATTTACCCCTATAATACACACAGTCACTTTCCACACAGTATATTTCTGACCCCAATGTGAAAGATCCATTTGCAGGTGGTGGAAATTACCTTTACTTGAGGAAAAAATTCTGAGCCAGTTAGAACATCTGGAGAGTCAGAGCCTGGCTTTGCATGGAGCAGGTTCCTGAATTTGTTCAATTGCAAATTCAGGAAAGACAAGGAAAAGTCTATGTCACTGGCTCACTACTTTCCAAAAGGAACTTCAGCAGAGAAATTGTCATTAGAAATTTATCTAAGATCAATAGAGGTCCTCTCCTCCATCCTGACTGCCATTGCTGTGGCATTGGAAGGAGATACGAAGAGGCAGGCAATAAGACTCCAGACAGTAAGACCAGTTGTTCACCCAAGTAAATAGCGGGGGAAACCCTTCCAGCCCCACTAAAACTCTGATATTCCAATTTCTTCATCTCTTTCACATACCCCTTCTACATATCCAAAAGAAACTCCTTCCTCCAAGGCAAGAGTCCAGCTTCTTCCTCCACATCATTCCTCCTCTCTAAGCAGGCAAAGGAAAACCCTTCTTCCAAACGTTAGCAAGATTCTAGTTTCTTTCTCCCCCTCCTTCTCCTCTTCCTCAGCAGGCAAAAACATGTCTTCCTTCCAGCAATGCCAAGGTTTCAATTTCTTTCTCCCTCTTTCTCTATACATTCTTTCTCTATACATTCTGAGTGACACTCATTTATTTGTTTGCTTGTTTGTTTGTTTGTTGGAGAAACATTAATTTGAAATGTTTTAAACTGAGGTATTGCAAGCAGACTCACCTCTAAGTCAAGTCTTATATAAGTTCTAGTCTAGGTGGAAGATTTAAGCTTTTATGGTAAAATATCAGGCCTAATTTTTAAACTTTTCTTTTACCATCCCCTACTATTTTTGAGTTAGATGGATTTAATTTCACCATTTCAATGGAAGCTGAATTGAATTGAAGAGTTGTAGAGAACTCCCAAGCTTGCATACTTTGGTGGCATTTTGGCTGGGCCTAATAAAGATATTTCCCATCTCTGGGCATGTTTTCTTATGACTCAGTATAGCTAGTTTTCTTTCTCTTTTTGTTTAATAGTACAGTATATCATTAAGGCGATGCCACCTATGTCATCACCTAAGATGGTCTCCTGAATCTACTCTCTGGATGAATTCACACAAGTATTCTCATCACCCCAAGTGGTAACAAAGTGATGACTTGCAATGCAAGTGTTATGTAGCACCAGGAACAAAACCTTACAGACAGACATTTTAGAGTGACACATCATCCCAAATGTATTTTTCCACAGAGACAGTTGTGACCAACTGATGCATAAGTACGTGTGCATCACCTCTTAGTCAATAAATCATCACAGTCTTAACTGTAAAACAAACAGTGAACCATTGTTATCATCATCTTCTACGCAAAAATCAGTGTGGCATGCCCACCATAAGGTCTGTAGCCACTTTTTTAAAAACCAGTGTAAGGTCTATCCATACAGACATATATACCTCCATTAGTTATGAATGCTTCAGTGACTTTTTTATTGCCCTCTTTTTGTGCTAAATTGAAATTGAAAAAGTTTCCTTTTCTGGCCTGTAATCTTTCACATGCTTTTCATTTTTATTGGTTTTTTCTCAAAGTGGGAGAGGCATGAATAATAGTTAACAATAATTCTGTGTGTGTGCCACATCTGATGTTGCTCACCTTTCCGCCCACCCAAATTGTCAAGACATCCAAGCTGTACAATACCTTATCAGCCTGATGAAAACCTTATCATTTGGGAGGGTGGTTTTCTTCTATTTCACCTTTAAGTGCATATTTTTCAGAAACTCCTAGACCACTGAAGCTTTATACAGTACATTGCAATGCAAATCAGTTCAGTAGATCCTGCTGACTTCAGTAAGACTTACTCCCAGGTAGATTGCAATTTTAATCTTATTCTTGCTGGGAATGCTTATTCAGAAGTAAAGGCTGTTGACTTCAGTAGGACTTATCCTACAGTCTATATCTTTAATCTTGATGGTAATGTCTATTGAGAAGCAAGCCCTACAGAGGCTGCATCCACACTGGAGAAATAACCCAGTTTGGCACCGCTTTAACTGCCCTGGCTCAAGTCTATGGAATTCTGGGAGTTGGAGTTTGTTGTGGGGCCCCGAGCGGAGCAGAGTTCTGCTCTCGGCCCCACAACAAACTCCAACTCCCAGAATTCCACAGCCTTGAGCCAGGGCAGTTAAAGCGGTGCCAAACCAATGTGGGTGCAGCCTGAGAGGAATATTGAACCTGTCCACACTGATTCCAGGACTCAGAAAGAAAGAAAGAAAGTTGAGAGCATGAATGAGCAAGGAGGTTATACATGGAAGAACTGCTGCTTCCTTATGATAATTCCTCTTACAAGAAGGGCTATGCGAGTGCAAATCAGCCAGAAAATATGGCCAGCAATGCAGTGAGGGTAAGGGAATGGGCAAGACTTTGTTTATAAGGCAGAACTTCACCAATAGAGAGGGGAGCAAAAGTAGCAGGATGGCAAAATAGATGCCTCAAAGAAGGAAAGAAGCAGACTAGTTCAAATTTAAATTGTCCCTTTTATTGCACAAAATGAAATGTGGTACTGGTAGTGCTAGACCACCCAAGTGATAACCCACAGTTTCAGATGGTTGCATGTGTCATGTAAATTGCACATTTAAATACAGAAATACCAGCATACTCCCAAGCACAGACATCATAAGTTTCAACCCATCTGGTATCCCCATATAAATATCATTTGGAGAAGACAATCTTCAGAGAGTCTGTTTTGGCCTTTGGATTAAGCCCAGAAACAAATTGTCAGCCAATGTAGTTTATTTGCATTCCAACTAACATTGATTTGATTACTTCAGTTCAAATCCAGCAGCCACAACTGAAATTCCCAAACCATCATCAAAGGCAGACTTGTCTACAGTGCAATCTGGTATGGATAGACTAGAGTATAAAGGACAGAAATCAGTTCCAGTTTCTCCAGAACAGAATGCAATGAGTATGACACTCCAAAGCTGGTAAAAGTCACTCCTGGCCACCCTTGCCCAGAAACAGGACTAGATACAAGAGAAACATGAACCTGATACGAGAGAGAGCAAAGTAGAAGAAGAAAAAACAGACACAATTTTTAAAAAAAAAGTAAGAGAAAAAGATCAAAAAGACAGAAGTA
The DNA here is from genome assembly GCA_034509955.1 of Urosaurus nigricauda. Lineage (NCBI taxonomy): Eukaryota > Metazoa > Chordata > Lepidosauria > Squamata > Phrynosomatidae > Urosaurus > Urosaurus nigricauda. Next base: position 88,042,622 of record JAOEGL010000006.1, read on the forward strand.
AAACAATTTTGTTAATTTATGTGTGCTTGCTTTGACATTTATCGTAACTGTACATTGGTTCGGTTTGCTTCTTCTTTTTTTCCTTTTTTTGTGGGGGGGACTATATAAATCACAGTTCTTCACTAATAATCTTCACTGGGTGATGTAATGCAACCGAAATCTAGATTTATGCTGCCATTCTAGGTACACCTAATTGGCTGTAAATCCTCTTGAACTTAGTGAAATTTATTCCAAACCAATGTGCAAAATATTAGGCTGTGCCACTGCAAAAGTACTATGTGAGCAGCGTACCTCAGCAGCTTCATGCCTCTGTCAGCACTACTGGAGATGAAAATAGAAAAGCAAATGATGTGACACAGCTGATGCATGGCCTCTTACCATGAGAAAGGGGAGATGGATACTCAGAAACCTGAGCCAAGTTAAGATGCAAAGACCCTGCAGATGCCTGGGGCTCTAAACACTAGCAATAAGTAGCAAGATCCTAAATAGAAAAGATATACGGCTGAGCACTAAAGTTAGAGTCGTCCAAACCATGGTATTCCTAGTCATGGTCCTCCCAATCATTATGTATGGATGTGAAAGCTGGACAGTGAAAAAAGCAGATAAAAAGACAATAAACTCATTTGAGATGTGGTGCTGGAGAAGAGTGCTAGGAATACTGTGGATAGCCAAGAAAACAAACAAATAGTGATGGCGAACCTTTTAGAGACCAAGTGCCCAAACTCAAAGATGTTCCCATGCCGGGTGTCACCCAGCACCTCTGCCTTCTGAGGACAGGGCTTCCAGGTCAGGACTTCCCCGGAGACAGTTGAGGGCCTGAGAGGGTAGGGGGTTTCCCCAAGGCCTTCAGCTGCCTCTCCACATTTTGATAGTTTATATCAACACCCTTTCCCAGTGCTCATAGGAATTCTGCTCTTTTAAAACATCCAACCATAGTAAGATATCCAGACTGATGTCTATGTAGACAGTGGAGATTATCACACCAGGGCCAATTCAGCAATAATCACGATAATGAAAGCTAATGCAACAATAGCACTGTAGTGCTCAGTATTTTCACACAGTCACGCAATCGCACAATTATTGTGACATTACCATATAATATCATGATGTCATTTCTCACACATCCGTGAATGAATCTTAGTACATTGGAATCGATCATTTCACACATGCACTGTTTCGGTGCTACAGCGCATGTCTTCAAATCGTGTTTCCATCCTGCACAGGATAAAACACAACAAAATAACATTTATTGCTTCACCACATTGTTTTAATCCAGCATAAACAAAATTGTGCCCCCTCCCTCAAAGGAAGAGTGAAATCCACTGCAAAACCGATCCTGGCATTATCAAGAAAACCTTTTCTCACCTATGTCATTTAAACATACTCATCCACAAGGTCATGAGAATATGAGCACGATTCTCACAAAGTACTCATTAGGCTTACCCTTTTGCAAATGCCTAAGATCACGATCTGATCTATTAACAGTATCTCCACTATGTTGATGATATATTATTCCTTTGTGTTGTTCCCTTCCTCAAAAACCATCCTACATATAGTTTTGCACAATGGGAATGGAAAGATCTGCACTGCTCAGTCATAGGCAAAGCTTAATTGCACATTCATCAGACCTGGGCTTCTTTGTGGGAGGTCATAAACATGACCAAATTCACAAAGCATTTTAGAAATTAAGATTACACTTTGTTAATCATAAATCCCATTGGGTGTATCACAAGCCGTAATGCATCACTATCTCCAAGGACACATATAAACATCAAATGTATAACAGGGGAGGAGAGCTTGGGAGGAAGATTTTTTTGACTGGCAACACTCTTTCAAGTTCTGTGTTCATAGACTGCTGTCAGTTTGCAAACACAAATTGAATCTGATTGTAAACTTTGCATCAATAGACAAATTAAAATGGCCGGTTTGGGGAGATAAGATAGACCTTGGCCACCATTTGTTAATAGCTTACTTTTCAAAAGCAATGAAGTTCATTATCTTCTAGTCCACAGATGGCAGAGGTACAAAGAATATGGATTAAAGTTAGTAAAGTCCTCGCTTCTGTTTTGATGCCTTGATTAGTTAAAATAGAAAGGGTACTTTTTAACTACATACATTTCAGAGAAAACACTGATCATAAACTATTGCTAAGTCTAAGGCATTTGTGGAGTAGGAATTATATTCTGCAAAAATTAGAAGCCATTTTGATGGTTACTATAGTACAGAACTGCCTCACTAGTAGTTTGTGTTGCACTGAGCAAGGAATTTTTGCAATCTGGTCCTGAAAGCAGAGCCAAATTTACAAGATTTAATTGCCTCCATTAAATGCTTTGTTTTCATATATTCTAAACCAATATATCTGAAGACTTTAGGGCCAAAGTAGACATGACCAAAAATGTATCTTTACATTAAATATGCTTGTTTTTTAAAACAGCAAATACCATTTGAGGGAGGGCTTACCCCAGGAGGCAAGGAGGGTGAATTTATAACATTCCTCAAATGGTAACCACAGCTTTAGGAGTGATATTTTCATCATGCTAACAGTCCAAAGGAAAGGATTAAATTCTCATTCACCTCTGCTTTTATAAAAACCACACACCTCTGCAAGAGGTGCCATTTGAACTTGAAAATATGTGTGCATCCAGTGTAAAGATGCTTTCTACATCACATCCACATATATTCAGACATTCAATGCTATGCCACAACAAAGTATGTTAATAGTAGCACTGTCACTTTTTCATGCAATCCACTTCCCTTACTGGAGCAATGAATGTCCTGGCATACTTTAATTCTACTATCTTTTTAAATTTTCTGGTTTTATTCCCTACAATCTGCAGTTCTTCTTCAAGCAAGGAGTTTTACTGTGCTTATTGTCAGAAATAAACCCACAGTCATCTGAACTTTCTTTTCCTTTCCTTCCAGAACACCATACCACTGGCCCAAGACATTTTGTTGTCCGAGGCAAAGGACAAACATGATGACCACTTCACTGCACATACAAAAGCAAACTAGACTGTTGTTTTGTTTTTGTATTTAACATTCTGTTTGCAGTATACAAGCAGCTTCATTTATATACCTCTTCATACTGCCTAAGCAGTACCTAAGCAGTTTACAACTGTAAGCTACTTGTCCCCAACAATCTGGGTACTCATTTTAGTGACCTTGGAAGGGTACAAGCCTGAGTCAAGCTTGAGCCCTTTTGCTGGTCTTGAACTCGCAACTTTATGGTTTTGCGTAAGTGGCTGCAGTACAGGCATTTAACCACTGTGTCACCAGGGTTAATGTTACCCACTGATCCAGAAAGGCATGATGCTAGTTTAGTGGTGCAGAACATACCATGATGATTTCCAGGATCTCCTCCCTGAAACATGTGTCCCACTCTAGTAGAGCCAGCCCTGTGAAAGAGTTTCAACTTTTCACTATGTAGATAAAAAATAAACCAGGTGTACAGTGGACCCTTGGTATCTGCTAGGATTTGGTTCCAAAATGTCCCCTTCCCATGAATGTCAAGATCTGTAGATGCTCAAGTCCCATTATATACTATGATGTAGTAAAATGAAGTCCTTTATATAAAATGGCAAAATTAAGGTTTGCTTTTTTGATTTTCTGAAAACTATTTTCCAGCCATGGATGGTTGAATCAGTACATGCAGGATCCATGGATATGGAGAGTCAGGTAGACTTTCATAAATGTTTATCCTTGTATCCACTCATGTCCACTCATGCAAAAACAGCATTTTATCTGAATACCATGGATATGAGCCTCTGCAGTTTTACCATACTATTACTAATGTTATTATTTTTTTATTTTCATCTCCCTATGGATTGAGATGAAAAGCAACCATAGATTAAATAGGTAACATCAGTTAAAAGAGCATATATAACCAGTATATATTAAAATCAATCAATAAATACATTAAAATTCTTTATTTAAAAATAATCTGGATAGGTCTGATGGAAGAGACAGATGTTTATGGCAGTTTTAAATGCAGACCATATATCCTGCCAATGAATCTCCTCCAGCAAGTCATTCCACAGTCTGGGGGCAGCCAAAGAAAATGTCCTCTGGATAACAATTGTGAGCCTAGTTTTGGCTGACTGAAGTGCATGTTCCCCAGAGGACCTGAATGTACAGGGAAGATGCTATGGGAAAAGCTAATTCCAAAGGTAACCTGGATCCAAACTATGTAGAGCTTTAAAGGTAACAGCCAACACTGTGTACCTTGCCTGGAAATAGTGTCATAAAACCCCAGTATAGTTACATTGATTATCATAGTTGTGTAACTGATTGCACAATGAACATCAAGCCCTTAATTTTACTCATTGTCTATTGGTCCACACTCACCAAGTCAAAAGTTAATGAGAGGGCTGCATGTGCTTCCAGAACTACTGAATAGCTGCATCATGCAAGGAAAAGCCAAAGCAAGGGGACATCAAAACAGAACAGTAAGCTGTGGTACAAATTAACTATGCAAATAAAATGTGAAATCAAAAGTGCTACAATATCTTTAAATCAGGGAAGTATTATATATGGATGACAGATACTCATTATGTTGTAAGAAAATTACACTGGTCCTTAGATCACCTACTGAGTCATACAGACAGTGGCATCCCCACCCCGGTATCACCCTATATGGGGGGAGCTGCTGGGAGGGTAATGAGGGGGGCGGCAGCCAAAAGGGCTTGCTCACCCTTCTCCTTCATCAGAAGGAAGCCACCATCACAGCATAGCCAGGAGGGTCATGCTTGTCCCTTCTCACTCCCTAGCAGGGGGTCCAATCCAGTACCATACCTTTTCTGGGGGGTCACCCATTGTGGGCCACACTCCCTGGTGATCCCACTGTATGCATACATAATTAAGTAACATCCTGGCCCAGCTCCCCCTCCCCATCCAACTTTACCAGGCAGCAACCACTCTGAAGGCACGAGGTCTGTTTGCTGATGACTAAGGCACAAGGAGAAAGATGTTTTCACCCTACACACAGACTTGTAAGGGAAGCGGGTAACAAGGAATTGTGACAGAGGTCTTTCTTCTGATTGTCAAAACCCCTGTCACTGGTGGGAAGGGAGAAGAAACATTCTCCATCTTATTATTATTATTAACCTTTATTTATATAGCGCTGTAAATTGACACAGTGCTGTACGTACAATCTTATATTTAGATGGTTCCCTGCCCTCAGGCTTACAGTCTAAAAGAGACAACACAAAAGGAGAAGGGAAAGGTGGTGGGAAGGGGATAAGGTCCAGTGGTTCTTCTCTCCCTCTGGGGCCTGGACCAAGGCAGATGGACTGCAGGGAGGGCTTGACTTCTTAATACCTCGTTAAAAGGAGGCATCCTGGGGCAGACGGCACAATCCTGGGAACGCTTCCCTAAACAATATAGTCTTTAACTTAATTTTGAATCTGGTTAGAGAGGTGATGAGGCATATATGAGGGGGAAGAAGGTTCCAGGAGTGAGGGGCAGCAAGTGAGAAGGGGCGAATCCGGGACTAGGCAGTGGAGATCCTCAGCTGGGACAGGAGACCTTGACTATCAGAGCGGAGGGTACGAGGAGGAATGTAAGGAGAAAGAAGTTCGGACAAGTAAGGAGGGGCCAATCCGTGAAGGGCTTTGAAAGTCACTACAAAAGCTTGTACTGGATGCGGAAGGGGAAGGGGAAGCCAATTGCACCCAGATTACCAGCAGAACAGTCCCTCATTTCTCTGACAGGCTGCTATGTCCGGGAAAGCTGCCAACACGTGGCTGATAAAGGAGTCTTTAATAAAACACAATTATAATGGAAACAAAATACCAGTAATTGCTGGCCGTTGTCAAATACAAAGTCCGCAAGGCAAAAGGCAAATTCAATGAGTGTTCCAAGGTTGAGGGTTTTCACAGACAGAGATTCCAAAGCCGTTCCGAAGGTCGCAGGTAATGAGTAGTCTGAAGTCAAGCCGAGAGTCAAGAGCTTTCGCCGGTAAACCAAGATAAGCTTTGACAAAAGTTTGTCTTCCCTGATCTCTTATATAGCCCCCAGCTCCTCCCCTCACAGCTGTTTCAACTTGGCTTTCTCTAGCAATCTCCGAGAGCGTCTCAGCCCCTCCCGATCTGCTCTCCTTTGAGCAAAGGAAGGGATTTCTGTCTCTTGCTCCTGTGTCTCTTCCAGGCCTGCAACCTCTGCTGGGGAAAGGCTTTCTTCTGAGGAGACCCCAGGCTGCTGAGGTAGGGGCTGTGCCTCACTGTGTCCCATAGAACTAGGTCCAGGTTCACCCAAGTCTCCAGGATCTGGCAGCACCATGCTAGGACCTGACCCAGCATACTCTTCCTCAGAATCCTCCATGTCCTCCACCTGGCTGTCCCTGACATGCTAGTTGTCAAGGTGGGCTGGGGACTCCCGGCTGTTAGAGCGAGACTACACAGCATTAGTGGAAATGGAGCAGTAATGGATCTGTAACTGTATTTTTAACCTAAAATACAGTCCGCCCTCTGTATACGCAGACTTGCTATTCGCGGATTTGAGCGTATGCGGATGACAAGCCCACGGGGGGGTAGCATTGGCAAAGGAGGAGGAGGAGGACATGGCAGGGATGAGGAGGAGGTAGAGGAGGAGGAGGGAGAAGGAGAATGAGGAAGAGCGGAGAAGAGGAGGAAGAGGAGGTAGAAAAGGAGGACCAGCAGCAGCAGGGCAACAGAGGGGGGTAAGAGGAGGAGGAGAAAGTGGAGGATGTGAGGAAGAGGAGGGAGGGAGGAAAAGGAGGAGGAAGAGTAGAGAAGAGGAGGAGGAGGAAGAAGGAAAAGGAGGATGAGCAGCATCAGCGCAACAAGGGGGAAGAGGAGGAAGGGGGAGAAGGTGAGGGAAGAGGAGGAGGAGGAGGAGGAAGAGCCACAGCAGCGGTGACGGGGAAGAAGTGGAGGAGGAGAAGAGGAGGAGGAAGAGTGAAGAAGAGGAAGAGGCGAAAGGAGGAGGAGTAAGGAAAGAGGAGAAGGAGGAGGAGGAGAAAGAACTACGGCAGTGGTGATGGGGAGAAGAGGAAGAGGAGGGGATGAGGAGGAAGAAGAGGTACCCCCCCCTCCGCTGCCTGCCACAGTGAGAACAGCAAGGCTGATATCGGTGAGGGGACAGGGCAAAGTGCCATTGTCCTCAATGGTGGTGTAGCCATGTGGCCGCACCAGCATCGAGTACTATGGGGCTTGGGGGAGGGGGGGCTGGAATGGATCCCCCTGGATAGCGAGGGCCCAATGTATATAACTGCAATACAGAATGCTAGACATCATTTTGTTCAAAGAGCCTCTGTGTTGCTCACATTTACAATAGACAAATATAACTTATGCAGCATCAAAGGCCCCTGGCATTAGAACATTACTGACAGACAGATCAACACAGCAATGTGCTCCTTCTACAAAAGCATACTGCTATTGTTTTCAAAATCCATGGGAGCCTCTTGAAAGTTTTATTGTTATCATTTAAACAGATTCTGGTCTCACTCCTTCTTCTCTTCCAGAACATCTGTTCATTCCTACACAGCTGTTTCTAAACACACTCATGTGTAAAAGATGACTCCTCAATGGACAACAGCAATTCTTGAAACAAATTACTCAAAGGCATCTTTTATTAGATTGTTTTTCTATTTTCCACCCATTCCAATCACCACCAAAACCCTGAACCGTGCAGGTTAGTAGATACATTGTAAATATGTTTACTACCAAAGTAATCCTTACAGTTTTATTATTGTGTAGAATTTTCATCTTGTACTGTTTTCACAGTGCCATTTTCTCCAGCATTAGCAAAATTCATTCAGACACTTACTCATAGGAATCCAGAGGATGTAGCTGCCAGACTGTTTTATTCACTTATTCCCAAACTCCAAACAATAAAAAAGTATGCAATTTTGTTTGAAAATAGCTTGGAGCCTTCTATGGTCATTGATGAGCAACTCTTTTAGGTTATCCTTTAACCTATATGTCAGTGATCACCTGATAGGATGATCTCCCCTAGGTGGCCAAATAAAAAAAGTGAGACAAGTATTTTTAACAGAAGAAGAATTTTTTAACAAAAGAGATAATTTGAATGGCAAGCTAAATCAGCTGAATTTCCCCCTTTAAAAAAAAGCATTAAAGGTCTAGGAACCTGCAGCTCTTTTCTCTCTGGGAATGCTAGTTTCCCCTGATTTAAATGTCTTTTTAAAAAAAAAAAAAAAAGATTGGTCAGTGATTGCCTCCAACTCTGCTTCTTCCTTGCTTACCTGCTGCTCTGCCACTCACAGCCATGGAAATGTCTGAACCTGCAATTCCTCTTGGATAGAGTAGGATTACTATTATACCAACCCGTCATTGTTAAAGTAAAACTAATTTCATATCTTCCAAGTGCCCTGATTTGGCAGGGACAGTCCCGATTAATCCTCTGTTGTCCCACTTCTCAGCTGTTTTTAAAATGTCCCAGTTTATTTCTCCTCCTCCTGCCTTCCCCCTTTGTTCTCGGCTTATTTCAATTGCTGCGCATTGGGTTCTGGTTGCAAAAGGAGCTTGTACTCAATTAATTTGGGGAGCGGGGAGAGGAGGTGTGGGAATATTGCCCTTTCCTGTAGAATCCACAGCCAATCCTGGCCTGTGTGGTCTTCCTCATTAATAATTTTGCTCTCTTCACTAGACTTTGATGTTGATTAGCCACATGTGTCCTGGGTTTCACCTGTCAAATGTTGAAGGGTATGATGTCTTGTCTCACTTCCGTCCAACTTTTTTTCTCTCTCTCTTCTCCTATGTTTTGTAAGGAAAATCCATATGAATTTCACACCTTATCTGAACTTCCTGCAGAGCAAAAACAAAAGCATTCTCAGTTTTATCACTATTACCAAAATGAGCTCTTGGGGCACAAGGCAGATGTTCTAGGACCTAGAATGGCATGACTCCCTTTTTAACGTAGCCAGAATTGCTACCTTGAGGGCCTAAAAAGCAGCCTTTCGATGATGCAGACTGCACGTTACTGGAGCACCTTCCTGGAGCCCTAATACTAAACAATTACAGCACTATGATTCCACTTTAATTACCATGACTGCAGCTGATGAAATCCTGGGGTTTGTAGTTTGGTGAGGCACTAGAGCTCTCTGGCTGAGAATTCTAAATACTAGTCCCTTTATCTGAATGAAATGCAAGTCCAGCTCCTTGGGGGAGTGGTAGGTTATAAATAAATCAAAATCCTTGTTGTTTAAATGTGGAGTGCTTCCCACCTGGTGGTAGTGGTAGTAGTGTGTGGGTTTTCTTAGGCAAGGAATACTCAGAAGTAATTTTGCCAGTTCTTTCCTCTGAAATATAACCTACACCACGTGGGATTCATTGGCTCCCATCCAAGTACTAACAGGTCTGATCCTGTTTAGTTTCCAAGATCAGGTGAAATATAGTCCCTTTAGGGTAGGACAGGACTACTTTTCAGCCAATGCATTGGCTACAGGAGCAAGTCCCACTTTATCGTATTTATTCTGTTTTATTTTTATTTTATAACAGATTATTTAAACAGATTTTATTTAAAAGTCTTCCATTTTTATTTTAAAAATAAACACCAATTTTTTAATGCCAAATCCCTGTATTGGATTATTTATGTCCTTTGGTGTTTGGGTATTAGGAGGCCCACCCCTCCCATTGGGTCCACCTCTGTTCACCTGCTTTTCCCATAAATACATCAATTTCACAAGGTACCAGCCACCATTAGAAATAGTTGTTTTTTTTAATTAAAAAAAATCTGGATTGTGGAATTGGCTAAAATAGAAGAACTTTGCCCTCAATTGCTTGCCTACCCATCTCTTCTTCTCTCTTTCTGGAACAATGAAGAACAGACACTGACAAGACTGTGTTTAGCTTTTTGCTTTAAGCTAATATGTTCTATCTGATGGCTTCATAATGAAAAGTGTAACATTTCATACCGTGAATGAATTTCTTTTGTCTGCTATATAATTTGGCTAAGACAGTATTTATCTAAGAAATTATACATTAGCAGATATATCCAGCCAGTGTTGTTAGGAAACTAGATATTTTTAAGACTTGTTATATCAATACCTTAATTATTTCCATCTGAAATCACTTGGAAAGCCATCATTCAGCACATTGTTGAGATTTTAAAATGTTGCCCACTGAAACTTTTATTAAAGTCTCATTTAAAATTCCTCTCGTTGAACTCCTTGTAGGACAAAGCCCTAGCTGTGTAGGAGGCTTCACTTAAACGGTGGTCTTTAATAAAATACAAATGTCACCATGAGAAAAATACACATTCAGAGCAATATTACTTTTCCATAGTGGGTACTGGAGGGTTTCTCTGGGTTCAGTCCAATAACACCAGTATACATACCACTTTCTCTCTTCTACTGCCATACACTCATCTTGCAAATAATGTTTCCCATGAGGAAAAACCAGGAATTCAGCCTATGGGCATTTAGTTCAGCACAAAAATGCCCTTGATATTGTCTTTGTTGTTTTTTGATATTAAAATTCTTTTAATATTTATAATATTTTCCCCAAGATGCCTTGAGTGTCTGTTTCGGTAAAAGGCAGCCTGTAAATACGTTTAATAATAATAGTTTGTCAGTGAAAATGGAAGATAATTTTATTAAGAGTTTACACACACTGGAATACAGAACAGACCATTCAAGCAGTGTCATTCACCTATGAGCCCTGGTGGTGCAGTGATTAAATGCCTGTACTGCAGCCACTCACTTGAAACCATAAGGTGGCGAGTTCAAGACCAGCACAAGGGCTCAAGCTTGACGCAGGCTTGCATCTTTCTGACGTCACTAAAATTAGTACCCATATTGTTGGGGGCAAGTAGCTTACAGTTGTAAATCACTTAGACACTGCATAGGCTGTATGAAGCGGTATATAAATGAAGCTGTTTGTTTTTTTGTTTGTTTGTTTTATCACACTAGGGGCCAATTTCGATGTTAAAATAACACTGAAGTGGTGTTAAAGCAAACTTGAGCCTTCACAAATTTAAAGCAAATTTAAAGTGAATTTAAAGTGGAAATAACATTATTTTGCAGTTAACGTTCATGCGTGATTTTGCAATTAAAGCTATTTCGAATTTACACTTTCTTTAAAGATCTGAACTTGAAAAAATGTAGATTAATCCTCCTTTAAATCTAGATTAACTGCGGGTTTTTCGCAACGCCATGTGAAATAGCATCACTTAATCCTACTTTAAATCTAGTTTAACTGTGAGTTTGTCACGGTCGTGTGAAACGGTGTCGCGTAATTTCGGCATTTCTCCAGAATATCTTTGGATTAACTCCTTGATCTCCCTCGTGTGATAAAGCTCCAAGAAAAGAAAGCCAAAATGGACTGGGAGAGTAGCAGCTTTCTCCATGCCTCAGTCTGCATGCCATTGTAGCACTTCTGTTCTCTTCCTGAGGGAGACATTTGTAAAAGTGTGCCTTTTGTCCAACTGATTTTTCCAGTTTGACAAAAGACACGCTTTTAAAATCATTCCCTTCTGGAAAAGAACAAAAGTGTTACCACAGCATGTGGAGAGGCATGGAGAAAGCCACTACTCTTATTGTAAGTCCTGACTAAAGTGCACCCATTGAATTAATTGGATTTACTTAAGTGATATTGATTTGAGGGGCCTACCAATCACTGCACTCAGAGAACATAAAAAAATTATCTGAACAAATGAAAAACTGATTCACAGCCTGTTCTGGATGAGGCTGTACTTCAGGTTCTTAACTTGGGGGTGATCTTCAAAGGCTCAATCTTTCAAGGCTCATTATCTCGCAAAACTACAGTTTTGGATACAATAGATGTATCCACATTGCAGAACTAATCTATTTTGACACCACTTTAACTGCCATGAAATTCTGGGACCTAGCATTTAGCCAGGGCAGTTAAAGTGGTCTCAAACTGGATTATTTCTGCAGTCTGTTTTGGCCCATTGCCTCAGAGATTTAGCATGGTGTAGTGGTTCAAGTGTTGGACTATGATTCAAATCCTTGCGTGGCCATTCAAAGCTCACACTCGTTTGTCCTCAAAAGCAATCTCCTCTGAAGAAATTTTTCCACAAAAACCTCATGATAGTGTTGCCTTAGGGTCACTGAAGTTGGAAACAACTTGAAGACACAGAGCAAACACGAGATATTGTTTAAATCTGAATATGAGATGTTACATTCCAAGTAGTTACTTTAACATATTATTTGTTCATCTTTGTGACCTAATAAAGGTTGAACTTACAAATGTAGGTTTTAAAAATATTTCATTCCAAAGGTTGAAAGACACTGTTCACTCCGCTGTTTACTTTGCCATAGATAAAAAGGTGCAGTTTAATAACAAAGCTAGGGCTAGGCCTCCATTACTCTGATATGTCATTTTCATTTGGTTGGCAAATATACTTATGAGCTGGAAAAGCCCTGGAAGAGATGAAATGAAAATATTTTTCCAACACTGTGCTGAGCTAAAACAAAGCAAATAAAGACTATAGGATTGAGTCACAGATAGAAATTTATAAAGATAAAAAGAAATAAATAAACATGAACCCCATGGCTATCATGAATCTGGAAACAGTAAACTGGGAATATTGTCTCTTGCATTAAAGGTGAAGCTGCTAAGTCTCCACATTTTAACAGAACTGCCATTTGGGGAGTTTTCTGCACATGTGCTTGCCTTGGCATGGCTCCTCTTGACACTTTTGGTGAAGTTCCTTAGTAGCATTGCAAAATGTTCTACCCGAGAAATTATTTGGAGGTGTGGATTAAGAGGGCCAAACGTCGAAGATGCTAAGCCTGTATCTGTACTGCAGAAATAATGCAGTCTGACACTGTTTTAACAGCATGGCTCAGTGATATGCTATTCTGGGGTTTTAGTTTTGTGAGCTATTTAGCCTTCTTTCTCAGAGTGTTCTGGTGCCACAACAAACTACAGCTCCCAGGATTCCATAGGATGGAGCCATGGCAGTTGGAGAGGTGTCAAACCACTTTATTTCTGCAGTGCAGATGCAGCCTAAGGCTCCTGCTTCTTTAACAGAAATGTAGGTTAAAGAATTCCAGTCATTGTGTTTTGTTTCATGACTTCTGAAATTCCCTCTTCTGTAAAACATATTTGAAACAACTACAATGCAAAATCAGTGGCTAGAATGTGCACTACAAAGGAAAAATGTTTGTTTGTTTGTTTGTTTCATTTATTTGCTACCTCTCTTCCAGAGTGGAACCCAAGGTAACTCACAAAAAGATATGTGCAAGAAAATGCCAGGAAGACAATGGATGTATCCACATTGCAGAACTAATCTGTTTTGACACCACTTTAATTGCCATGGAATTCTGGCACCTGTAGTTTGTGGCAGTTAAAGTGGTGCCAAACTGGTATATTTCTGCAGAGCAGATACAGCCAATCAATTAACTTCTTAAATTAGGGTGGGAACAGTCCAGTCTGTGAACCATATGCAACAGTCAGGGTTCTTCATCAGTTCTATATGCTTCTTCTTAAATTTGATCACTGATGACTGGGATACGAGAGTTTTAAAACACTATTTAAACTTTAAATACACTACCTAGAACTAAGCTGTACTTTAAAGGCAGAAAAGCTTGATTTGTCTCTCCAACATCATCTGCCATATTTTAACATGTACTTATTTAGCACTTACATATTTTGTGCTCCTGGTTTATTGTTGTTTCTCTGTTGTTTTACTTGTATGAATTCCTGTTGCTATGGCCTTTGGCTTTTACGACAGAATAAATCTAAATCTAATCTCTCTCTCTCTCAAAAAAAAAACCTCTTTCTAAGGGAATCGGAGTATATAAATTGTGCCACAACACTTTGGGGGGTGTCTTTTTCACCTTCTTGATATTATAGGCTATGACAGCCACACTCCTGGGATGTCTTACCTATTTTCTTTTCTTCTGTGTTTAAATCTCCAGAGTGAATGTCTACATTCTTTCTTGAGTAAAGAATTTCAATTAGAACTGAATGTTGCAGCAGGGGAGGTTTGCCCTGGGTGCTTATAGTTTGCTTTCTCCTCATGTTATTGCCTGAGGCTTTGGCTAACATTGAGTGACTTGCCTTTAGCAATTTAAACTTCTTAGAATCACAGCAATATTCTGTAGCATCCTGGGGGAAACCTTTGAAAGCAGTAGATGGGTGTGTGTGTGTTCATTACAATATCCTGAAGAAAGAACAGAAGATTGTCTTGTTATTTTAAATGCATTGTCTTTGAGAACTGTGTGTTCCACTATCCTACTATGACTGGGGAGCCAAATGGGGAGAGGAATAAATCCATACCTCCTGCCACACGCACATAATTTTGCTTATTTACTATGCATAAGAAATAACCTATGGTTTGTTTCTTTGACATGTTGGAGTAAAACAAACCAGAATGTGGGTTTGGACATCGCAACAAATCAACCAAGACCATAAATAGTAAAGCCACTTTCATCGTCAGTGGAAGTAGCGAGGCACCAACAGCTACCAGCATCTGAAATAATTCTGGCTTCTTGTTCTACTGTGTTATTGTTGTTGTTGCTGTTGTTGTTTTTAAGACTCTTCTGTGAGCTGCCTTGGGTTCAATTTGGAAGAAAGGCAACATATTAAATTTAAAAAATGAATAAATGTATTTTATTCAGTTTGTTGGAAGCACTGGCAGATCATGGACAGGGGGAACATCTCTCCCCAACATTTTGAATGGCTGGAGATGGAATTATAACTGTTCTTCACACTGAGCTCCTTTTTTTCACACAAACATCCTGTAACCGCTGCCCACAGTACAAATGGCACATAACCATGGTGTATCATAAGTATATAATAGTTCCACTTTTGTTTCTTCCACTTAGCTGTACAGACCCACACAAACAACCACTAGGAAATGTACTTCAGTACAATGCTTGAATATATAAGGCAGACTCATAATCTGAAAATAGATTTTTAAATGAATTGTACACAACTGTGCAACAAACCACTTCACATGTACTGTATATATGAAGTCTCCATCTATGACATTCTAAGACTAAAACAACAATATGAAACCCAAAAGAGGCATGATTACAAAGCAGGGCCATTTATAATTATTGTACTTTGCCTCATTTACATACACAAAAATATTTTTACATTTCTGCACATGCATGTACGCACAAAGAGAGAAATAAAAATTGTTGGTGAGATGACTGTTATTCTCAATCATGGAAGGAAACCCCACCAGACCCCAGACCACCACCACCACCCTATTGGCTGGAAAAAAGCAATTTTGTAGTTTAAAAAAAACATTCCCTTCTATACTAAAACTGTTTAAGCAATTTTAAAATGTTATTTTGAGGGGGCAGTGATACAGTATCACTTCAGTTAGCCGTGTTAGTCTGGAAAATGAGAACACAGAGGGATCTTGTAGCACCTTTGAGAGTAACTAAAAGAAAGAAGCTGATCGCGTGTGCATTCGTAGATGTGAGCTTACTCAGATGCATGGGGTGGAGTGGAGACTCCAGAGACATACCTATATGAGCTGGCTGCATGTGAAAATGTCAACTGAAATTCAAAATCCTTGAGCTATGGAAATGAGGTGGCAAGGTGTCAAAAAATCACCAAAACGCATATGGACACAAAGTGACAAAGGCAAGAAAAAATATGTTGTCTAAAGCCAAGGATGTAACCATATGAACGAATATTGGAATGTAGAGTAGGAACCAGAAAGGAGATGTGATGAACTGGTCAAGGGCACCCCCGTGAGAATGGGAGTGGATTTAGCTAGTGCTGAAATGAATGCAGCGTGTCAGGAAACCATTGTTTCTGTTCAACCCACTGCTGATAGACTGGGGTCTGTGTATACATTCCAATTCTGCTATTTCTGTCTTTCCAATCTTCCTTTGTAATTCAACTAAAGTTTTGTTCAGTCAATCCATCAGCAGTGGGTTGAACAAAGGTAATGGTTTTCTGGCATACTACAAACATTTCAATACTATCTAGCCCCTAACCTCACTGGGGAGCCCTTGGCCAGTTCATTACATCTCACTGGTTCCCATATTGTGTTCCAATACTCATTAATATGGGCCCGATCTAGACAGGCATCTTGAGGTGCCTTGGCGGCGTGAATAGGGTTCAGGAGGGTGCAGCGTTTAGTCCCTCCCAAACCCTAGCGCGTATGGGCGCCGCCATTTGAATTTCTGTTGATATCCTCACACGCAACTGGCTCATATAGGTCTGTCTCTCTGGACTCTGCAATTCACCCCATACATTTGAGGAAGTAGCTCATGCTTCCAGCTTCTTTCCTGCAGTTAGTCTCAAAGGTGCTTCAAGATCACTTTGCAATATCACTTCTGGTCACTCAAAATGGCAAGCACAACATCACAGTGGGGTACTTTAGACATCCAGAAGTTGCTGATATGGGGTAATGTGCCCACTCTAGGCCAACACAACTGTCCATGTTTTTTGACAGTCTAGCAGGGTGGGGACACAGCGACTACAAACACTTCAAAATTACTTATCACACCAGTCGTTCCATGCCATCCCAATTGAAACCTGTCTAAATACAATTGATGAAACTTATCTTTTTTCTGTTGGTTGGTTTACTCCACTGAGGGCAAGTCCAGGAGATGCTGAACCTCCCTCTCATTCATATACATACTGGACTAGTGAGAAATTGTGCTGAGATGAAGTTTGTGTTGAGATGAAGCTCATTTCACTGGAAGAAATCAGGAAAAGAAAGCCACCTCAAAAATTCTGCCACATGTACCTTGTGAGCTCTTCACAATGTTAACTGCAATGGGCAATCAATATGTCTGCAACTGTGTCCTTTAGCCTCTTCACTGGTAACAGGTTAACACCAATATGCATTTTACCACTGAAAGCACGTTTACTGTTCCTGTATAAATTTCTAGTGCAAGGACAGTACAAAATGGATTTTTCAAAACTGTTATAATTCAGCATCAATTAAGAGGCTTGGAGAAATGCTCTTTCTGAAGACCTAATATGCAAAAAGGTTCTGAGAATTCAGACAGACCAAATTACACTTTATTACAGTCCAGAGTCATCCACAAGGACAATTATTGTTTCAAAGAGGGGCAAAAGAAAGTACATGCTGGGCTGCTTTCCCAACAATTATTACCTCGCTCTTTCAGATGCCTTAATAACATTTATACTGCATTTCAGTTATTTTTCCATTATATTATGTCACAACAGAGTGGTTAATGCAATGACCTTGTTTGCATCTTTAAAGAGAAGATAGAATGGGAGGGTGAGGGCAGAGAGAAAGATATCACATGCACGATTTATCCAGATAATCACCACATTTATGGTTTAGTGTTTCTATTCCATGTTGTCACAGCTGGCTTGTTTGCTGTTTTCTTTGACATTTGCCCCACTAGGCCCTCAGACACTACTATAAGTGTCAGCAAACAGATTTATAGTGTTCTGCTACTGATTTCTTAAATAGCTCTAGAATACATATGGAAAAAGCCAATTCAGTTCTACACAAAGAATAAAAGAAATACTGGGAAATGGCTGTCTCTTTGGACCTCTTGCAAGGAGCATTTGTGCATGTTGTATGTATGTGCCTTCTCATATACCTTTCTTAGCCAGGAATACAGAATAGTGTTTCTGTACCACTCTTAAATATAAATTTCTGTAGCAAAAGATCTTATAGTGAATTGTTATTTGAGTTTCCAGCCAAGGATCACAGGTATTACAGGAGATATGTTTGTTATACCAAAGCTCCCATGTTCAGTCCCTGTCATTTGTATTTAAAATAATCAAGTAGCAGACAGTGGCAACCACTTCTGCCTGAAACCCTGGAAGAATTGCTTCTGATCAGAATAGAAAATGTTAAACCCACTGAACAAATAGGGACCATTCACACTACACAGTTATATTACCATGATTCCACTTTGACTGGCAAGGCACATCCTATGGATCTGTAGTCTGGTGGGGCTGAGAATGCTAAATACCCCTTCCAAAACTGTAAATTCCAGAAATCCACAGGTATGTTGCCTTGGCTTTTATAGTGTAATCATAGTTCTGCAATTGTGTAGTATGAAAAGGCCCATAATCTGATCTAAGCCCTGTCTGTACCGGCCAGGATAGTCTAGGGGTAGTACAAAGTATCCTGGTCCCAGAGTTGCCCCAACCATCCCCTTTGACCTGGCCCTTCATTCCCATGTCAGAGTGTCTGTCTACATGAACTTCACACTCCGCCACCTGGAGCATCCACTGCCACTGTGGGTCACTCGCTTCTGAGGTCAATGAAAACATGGCAGGGCACCTCATTCTTATCTCAGAGTGAGTGACTGGCAGCAGAGGCAGATATGCAGGGTGGGTCACTGGGATGCTCTTGCAGACAGCCATGCCAGCACAGGAACAGAGGGCTCCAGCTCTTTCCAGAAGATCTAGAATAAGAGGAAAGTTTTTTAAAAATTTAAATTTAAGTGTGTTATACCCTCATTCTGGTACTGAATGTGTCAGATGTTATGTGGACTATTCACACCAGAACCTGGGTTTGGGCTGTTTGTCATATGAACAGGACACCATGGCCTTTTGGTCCATGCAGACAAGTAAAGGACAAGTTCCTATGTCCAGGCAAAGTTAAAAAAAAAAGTATTCTTGGGGCAATCCCATGTACTGATTCCAAGTAAAGATACAAAGGCTCTTTGTATACATCTCAAGACAGACAGAATGGACAATTCTGGGAGCTGTAATCCAAAACAAAAAACTCCCATGCTTTCCAGGGTCCTTTGACCCAATCAATAGTGATCTGGAATTGTAAAGTATAGCATTATTCAGTATTTATGACATTAATAAAAGATCACCACTAGAGTTCCACAACTTCCAATTTACCAAGGATACTCTTCCATTTGAAGGGTCCTGTTTTGAAGATGTCTTCTTCTGAAGGGTTATCCAGTCCAACACCTGTTTAACATTATTTAGATAACTTTAAATTAGACAATTGAGACATTGAAATAGTTCAAGATTTCCCATAGTTTGGTTCAGTCATTAATCACAAGGGAGACTGCAGTCATGGAATCAGAAAAAGATTAGGGCCTGCAATCGCAGTTATGTAGGAATTAGGCAAAATCCTGAAATGTAAAGATTATTAGAATTAGTGTAGCACAGCAGTCAAAGATTCTGAATAAGAAGCAAAGACACCAATGACTAGAAAACAAACTAAAGTCTTTGTTATAGGAACTCCATCCTAAGATAGGAAAGTTACTGAGGGAGATATTCTAATTTTGCTACATCTCTAGGATGGTCTCAGAGAAGAGTGAGGCAGGTGTGAAGAGGAGTGGAAACATCCCTAAGAGTTTACATCACAGAGGGGTCAGAATAGGTAGATAGAGGGAGCTCATTGCAGCTCACTCAAACTGTCTAACTCTATTACTACTGCCTACTCTGATACATTAACTCTTTCAACACATTGCATTATTGCACTTCCAACAAAGATATATCACTAAATATTAAAATTAGGATGGTACAAGCCATCATATCTCCCTTATCTATGTATTGTTGTTGTTGTTAACCTTTATTTATATAGTACTGTAAATTTACACAGTGTTGTGCATACAATCTTATAATTAGATGGTTCCCTGCCCTCAGGCTTACAATCTAAGAGAGACAACACAAAGGGAAAGGTGGTAGGAAAGGGGGGTGAGGTCCAGTGGTTCTTCTCTCCTTCTGGGGCCTAGAACAAGGCAGATGGACTGGAGGGAGGGCTCGGTCTCTTAATACATAGTTAAAACGAGGCATCCTGGGGCAGATGGCACAATCCTGGGAACGCCTCCCTAAACAATATAGTCTTTAACTTAATTTTGAATCTGGTTAGAGAAGTGATGAGGCGCACATGTGGGGGAAGAAGGTTCCAGGAGTGAGGGGCAGCAAATGAGAAGGGACGAATCCGGGACAGGGCAGTGGAAATACTAGGCTGGGACAGGAGACCATGACTACCAGAACGGAGGGTACGAGAAGGAGTGTGAGGAAAAAGAAGCTCAGACAAGTAAGGAAGGGCC
Organism: Urosaurus nigricauda; assembly: GCA_034509955.1. Taxonomy (NCBI): domain Eukaryota; kingdom Metazoa; phylum Chordata; class Lepidosauria; order Squamata; family Phrynosomatidae; genus Urosaurus; species Urosaurus nigricauda. Next base: position 88,062,546 of record JAOEGL010000006.1, read on the forward strand.
GGTCCGGGAGGGCTTTGAAAGTCAACAACAAGTCAACATGTAGAGGTGTGAAAACTGGACAGTGAAGAAGCTGATAGGTGGAAAATCAGCTCATTTGAGAGGTGGTACTAGAGAAAAGTTCTGTGGACACTGTGGATTGCTAAAAAGACAAATAGGTCCTAGGGCAAATCAAGCCTGAACTCTCTCTACAAGCCAGGATGACTAAACTGAGGCTGTTGTACTTTGCCATATAACAAGAAGACAGAACTCACCAGAAAAGACAATAACGCTTGGTAAAGTGGAGGACAGAAGAAGAAAGGGAGACCACACTAACTGCTTTATCACACTAGGGGGAAAACAAGATTTAAATGAGTTAAACAAGAGGTAAACAGGAAATGCCCTATGTTTATCATAGGACATTTCCTGTTTAACTCTCGTTTAACTCTCGTTTAAATCCTGTTTGCCCCCTCGTGTGATAAAGCATTAGATGGATAGACGCAATCAGGGAAGACATGGCCACAAGTCTGCAGAACTTGAGCAGGGATGCTGAGGATAGGGTAGCTTTGAGGTCTTTCATTCATGGGGTCACGGGTTGAACTCAGCTTGAAGGCAGCTAGCAGCAACAACAGAAGACATAAGAATTGATGTCTGTCACAGGCAAAGTATTGCAAAAGCAGAATGCTACAACAAGAAGGGCCTCTTTGTGAGCTGTCACCATGCATGTCTCTCAAGTTTCCTTCGTCGTCTACATCTACATGGCTATTCAACCTGAAAGCTCCCTCCTTCTACTTTTGTTCTGCAGTGTTTCATCATGGGATGAGAATTTCATTCATTTTCCGGGGGGGGGGGGGGAGAGAGTTTCACAAACATTTTCCCCTCTGCCCCCAAATAGAATGGAAAGGAGGAAAAAATCCTTCCTGATTTCATCTGTTTCTTCTATACAATTCGTTCTCGTTCAATTAGTTTTATTCCAATCTTGCAATATGATTGTTCCACATTTTCCTACAGCCACTGTTTCAGAGAGATTTTTCCCCACTCAGAACATCAGTGGCTTCTGGCATTTTTTAAAAAAAGTGATTCCCACTTCTTTACACCTTTTACTAATGGAGGGAGAAACCCCTCTCTTATGGAGTCATGTTTATCTTCTATAGAAGCCCATTCCCTGGAGAACCATATCCTATAGTAATCCCAAGGGTCCCCCAAATTTGGGGGGATTCTACAGAGAGAAGGGGTTCGAGGTAGTAGGAAAGGCCTACCCCATGAACATAAACTCTGCTCTATAAACAGAAGAAAAGTTAGTGAAAGTTTGTTGCTTTTATTGACTTTTCTGGAAATTAAGGTCAGCAGTTTCCCTTTAATTAAAAAGTTTGCAGCTTAGTCAGTGTTTAATGCAGTTTGGGTTCTGCTGTATTTTCATGTCCCTTTGCCACTTGTTGATGAAATATTCAGACAAAGTAAAGCGGACATCAAGGCTTTGGTTCAAAGGTTACAATGAATTCTAGTTTGACACCCGGGCTGAACTCCAGTAAATTAATTTTCTTATCTTTGCCCTTCAGAAACGGGCACAAACTAGCCTCTGGAGCACATATCTTCTGTCAAGATCAACTTGTGTCCCAGAAACCGTTTCTCTTTTTCTTTGTTGCCAGTGGGGTGCAGAGGAATTTGATGATATTCTTCAATTATTATATGCATCATTTTGGGTTATGATACATGCTAGCTGAAAACTGCACTAAATTCCCTTGCAACTGACAAATCAAGATCCCACCAATGAAAAGTGTATGTTACTAAGAGAAGGCAAAAGCACACAGAGCCATCCCAGGACATTTTTCTACTTGAGGCCAGAGAGAGAGAGACTCATCCTTGTAACATGTATAGAAGCCAACTGAGCTGACCATGAATTTTACTACATTCAGTTCCCTACCATAACTGAGAGCTGCATTCTATTTTAAACAGTACAAGATAGGTTTTTAGCAAGCCTTAGAAATTTACCTGGTAAAAAATAGCTACTATTGTACTGCGAGATCATGCTACTCCAGTAAGTCATTAGCATTACAATGTTAGCATTACAATGTTAAAACATCTGAATGCTACAAATCACTAGTTTGCAAGGTGAGATCCTTCGCTCCCATCCACCTCACTAAGCTTTATCACACAAGAAAACAAAGCCAAAAGGGATCGGGAGAGTAGCCGCTTTCTCCATGCCTTGCTACATAACATCATTCATCATTCAGCTTCAGTTCTTTTCTCACAGGAAATAGTGTTAAAAGCATGTCCTTTTTTAAACTGGAAAAATCTGTTCAGCAAAAGATACGTTTCTACGGCCATCTCCTGTGGGAAGAGAACTGATGTTCTACAATGTCATGAGGTAAAGCATGGAGAAAGCTGTTTCTCTCAGGCTCCACTGCCATTTGTTTTATTGTTGTGCAATAAAGCTCATAATTGCTTCAACAATTCAAACAGAATAGGTGGGGGGGGGGAACAGCACATTAATCATGTGATATTTTTTCTCCACTATTTAGTAAGGCCACACCACTATAAAGTCATCCCTCCACCTACACAGATTCTTTATCTGCGGATTCAACCATCCACAGCTTGAAAATATTTTTAAAATATATAAATTCCAAAAACCAAACCTTGATTTTGTCATTTTATATAAGAGACACCATTTTACTCTAGGCTCTTGGAACTAAACCCCAGTGGATACCATTGTACTATAAAAATAACTACAGTGGTCCCCCGGTTTACGAAATTAATTTGTTCCAGCACCCCTTTCTTAAACCGAAAAGTTCATAAACTGGGGCCCCTTAAACCAGCCCCCACACCATTTGAATTTCCCGCCGCTTTCTTTTCTTAAACCGGGGGTTTTTCCATAAACCAGGGCCGTTTTTCCGGCCCCGGCTCTTTCTTAGACCAGGGTTTTCGTAGGCCGGGGTATTCGTAAACCGGGGGACCACTGTAAGTAGTTACAATTATACCACAAACAAAATTAAATTTTCCCTCATTAATGTATGTTGATAATGCAATGTAGTTATATCTTTGTTATCAGAATCCTAGCTTTTCAGTGTCCATAATCCCTTTTCAGCACAAATGTGTGCAGAAGTTTGTGCACACACATAAGTGTACACATAGAGCAATCAAATAATCCTGATATTGCACTGTTTTAACTGTTTTTAAATTGTATTTTAGGCCTGTTTTCAGATTGTTTAAAAGTGTTTAAAGAGTAATTTAATATGTTTTTAAAAGTTTTTCATCTTTGTATGGTTTTAATTGTTTTTATTTGTTCATTGCCTCGGGGGCTCTTGTGAACTGGGGGAAGCAATACAAAAATATCTTAAACAAAATGTGATACGGACTGTTCAGCATTTCTTGCTATATACAGGACAAATATCAGTGACCCTCTTGTGTATTATGTATTTATTCAATTTCTTTGCTGTGGTAGCTTAGAGAATAAAACAATGTACATATATTAATAAAATAATATTAAATATAAAAATACCAGTCCTAGCAAAATGTACATTTTCAATTAAATTTCACTGAAACACCACCTTCTTTTCAAATAAATTTAGTCCTACGCTAGAGTAGATGTGTGAAACAATGAGAATTTGATAAGTCCCATTAATTCATTGGTTCTACTCTAGTTGGGACTAACACTTAGTTTTAACTCAAAGGTCACAGAAAAGACTGTACACTGTAACATAACAAAGCAGGGTTGCCAGGTGAAGTTCAGGAACAGGGCTTCTGTACTTTTAACAGATATGGAGAATAGGAAATTTCAGCAAGTGTTCCTTGTCACAGGGCTTCTGTGCATGAATTTCACCTGGTAATCCTACAACAAAGTGACAAAAAATAAATAAATTAGCCCTATGATCATCACTCGTAGTATATAATCACATGTTCAATTGCTCATGTCCATGTCCAGTTACTTGGTATCAGTTTAGGTTTAGTACTGATTTCTGCAGTCCAGGTGTGCACCATTTCTCATGGCTGCCAGGGACCAAACTGAGACCAGAGTGTACGCTTGGCTTCATCTCCAGCTCATGAGCATGTCCTTGGGGAATAGGAGAAGATACCTCTATCTTTGTATGACATTTTCCATATTAGCTCCACATCACTTTGACACTAGGAGCACAAGCAGTTGTCATCTGATTCCCAAACAACCCAATGTGTCCCATTTACAAAAAAAGAGATTGGAAATATGGTAGCTTATAATGCAACCTGGATTACTAATGCTGAAGGCTGATATATGACAGTAGAATTCAACAGCCTTTGGGGCCCTTTCACTGTGTCTCATAAATGATGATCAACGAGTGTACATTTATGAATAAATTCACAACTGTTTAGTTTGATTTTTGCAATACAGATTAAGTTAAGTACAATAACAGTTTTGCAATGTGAGTAAAGACTACTCCTTTTTTCTATGTATGCATGAAATCTACATAGAATTGGAATGGTGGTGCTTAGCGATAAAGACTTGATGCTAATGTGTACTATTACACCAATTTTTTTGCAATGATGTACGATGACAATTTAAACCTCTAAGGCATCATTTCTATGACTTGGTTCTGATGATATACTGGTGTATTGCCCAAGCCAACTCTCATGTTTCTCCTTTTGCTAATGTCTGGCATAATGTATCCAAGATGCTCCAGGGATCAAGCTGCCAAGATCAAAGCCTAGCTTTATGAAACACCATGAGGTTTTCTGAATATTCATCTGGGCATTATCATCATGAATACAGAAGCTTACAATTGGTCCTTGGCCAAAAATGGAAGGACATAACAATGCCACCTTTGCACCAAAATGTTTCATTAGTGTAGCTAGGGCTATATTTGGGGCTGAAATCCAGGGCCCCACTGCACCAGGGGAATCCCAAATGATCACCAAGAGTCCAACAGGAGATTTAAAGGTACAAAAAGGTTCAGGCACCATAGAATCCTAATTATTTTTTTAAAAAAAAATACTTTATGATCAAGGATGGCTGGGCAGAAATGTACATGGTCACAAGTGGCAGATGGTAAAATGCTAGTTGTGTTCTATGTAACTGGAGTACTGATAGCTGTCTAGAGCTGGGGATGCAAGCCCATTTAATCCGTAAGATTGTATTATCCAGCTCCACTACTAAATTATATCTCCCTGTCACAGTAATTTCCAAGTTAGGCAACCATGTTGATGATAACGTATTCAGAATAGTGATCAGTGGTATAAATCAGCGCTGGGCAACTTGTAGCCTACTAGATGCTTTGGCCACAACTCCTATCAGTGTTAGCTAACATAGTCAATGGCATTAAATCATAGGAGCTGCAATCCAACAGCATCTGGAGGACCACATGTTGCTCACCCTACTATAAATGTCATGCTGCCAGGATAATAACAGCATACTTTATAGGGTAGTGTTTTAGAGTACAAGGGATCTAAAAGCTAACTTTTATATTTACAGTACTATTCAACGACTAATCTTGGGTTTTATTTTTAAAAATCAGATGTGATTAGCTACACTCCTTCATACCTTTGAGATCAGCCCCAAAGAGAGCACCAGCCTTCAGCCTTAATTTATAAAATAAATTTATAGAGTTACTATGGTAAACAGTGTATCTACCATGGTTCCTCCATAGTTCTAATATATCCTTTCAATAAGATCCATCTCCAAGCAATCTTTCACACAGTTAAAGCTGACAATGGATACTACTTTAAGTGCCATGGTTCCATCCAATGGAATTCTGGGATGTGTAGTTTTGTGATGTCTTTAGAATTCTCATTCAGAGAGCTACAGTGCCATGCCAAACTACAGCTCCCAAGATTCCACAGGATGCAGCTATGGCAATTAAACTGGATCATTGTGCTGCAATTATGCAGTCTGAAAGAGATCTAAATTACTTTCAAGCAGCCACACTGCCAAATTAATGCAGTTTGACACTGCTTTCACTGTCATGGCTCCATCCTATGGAATCCTAGAATTTGTAGTTTGTTGTGGCACCAGAGCTCTCTGACAGAGGAAGGTAAATATCTCACAAAACTACAAATCCCAGAATTCCACAGCATTGAGTCATGGCAAATAAAGCAGTATTAATTCTGAAATGTAGATGTGGCCTTTGAGTATTGAATAGAATTTAATTCTTTTCTTCCCAATGTGCATCTGTGTTTTCACAGGTGTGCATAAGTGAACGCTGCTCCTGCCTTCTGTTTATACAAGATGCAGCTCTCAAGACTGAAAACATTATGCAGTTCCCTAGAGCCTGTACATATATAAAGCATGTGATATGGTGATGTATACATCACATAGACATATAGCTGATTTGCTATCTACATATTACTGGTAGCCTCTCATTTGCCGGGTCATAACTGCTTGAGCGAAATCCTCACAATGCATATTAACTAACTGTGTTGGTTATTGCTCACCCGTGCTCCCATATATTCTGGACCACTTTCTCCCAAGCCTACAATTTGCTCTTAGTTTAATGAAGTGGTTGCTACAAGTCAAAATATGCCTGAGATGTAGGTGGGAATTAGTTTCTGGTTACTGATGCTCTGGCACATTTTTCTTATTCTTTAAAAACTGTAGTTCTTACCTCTTTAAAAAAAATTAGGTCAATTTATAGCCCAGCAAACTGACGGCCTTTCCATATTGGCATTTTTTAAAACTTAAATCTCTAGAACAAGATTACTTTTTAAAAAAGAAGCATCAATGTAAAGCAGAGGTTTAAGCTTTTTTTTTTTAAGTTTTAAAAAAACCCCACAAGAATCTCTCTTTTTTTATCCCACTGCATCTGTTAGAGAGCTCCAGGAAACATATAGTAAAATATGCATTCCTAACAAAATGCTTTTCATCTGTTTTTTTTTAAAGGTTGTTACCAGAGTCCTAAAACAAGGGGTTGAATCAGTATCTTGAATTATTAAATTTGTTTCTGGGTCCATTTGAGTTTATAGGAAGAGGGAGGAAATGGGCCACTTGGTAACAAACTGCCAAAGGTACACTCTATTACAATTCCATGGAAGACTGGACTTTATCAGATAAACCCAGTGATGATTCACAGTGGCAATAAGAGGTAATAAACACATGTTTCCTACCTTTGTTGTGTTACATTCACACGTGGGAGAGAAAATCACTGTCTTGATTCTGTCTTAAATGAATAGAATGAAATGTCTAGTTCCAGAGTTTCACACTGGTGTATCCCTTTAACTAGCAAAAGAGTGCCTTGGAGATGGATGTCAGGTTTGTCTCGTTTTATTCTTTCGCATAAACTTGTCTGTTTGGCAATTGATGGTACAGTATATAACATTTGGAAGGATAGGCCTTGCAACACAGTAGCTAGTAGAATAGTGTTGTTTCCTGGGATATGCTGATTACATTGGCCTCTGCAGTTATTGCAAAGCCTTGTCTCTAGGCACAGGTGACTTTTAGGTTACCCATTGGTGGTTGCAAACAGTTGTTTCAGACTAGAAAGTAATCTGTAAGCATCATCAGAACAGTTAGTGTGTGTCCAAAAATGGTTTTTTAAAAAGAGGCCACAGATCTGCATATACAATACATCTTACTCTGATGGGGAAGACAATAATTGATCTGTGTACCTGCTCATTCATATGCTAATTCTTTGTAGGGCTGCTGGAGAGAAAACTGGCTGTTCCTTTAATGGCTGTGCAGTAGAAGGTGTTGCTTGTCAGGCAACTAGGTAACAAGCAATACCTGATGAACCGCTTTCATCTACACAACCATTAAAGATACAGGAACCTGCTCCAATTTTCACTCTGGTCACCTTAGTTGATGGGCAGCTCTAAAACCCCAGCTGTCCCTTCTTATTGTTATTTTCATCAGACTTGGAAAGTTCTTTCAAAGAGAGAACACTTTAGCTCGAGGGTTGCCCACTAGAAATTAGGGCATGTGGTCATGGTTAGTAACAAGCCTACCATCCAGGGCCCAGGCAAGAGAAATAAAATGGTCCAAAATGGTTACAATAAATATTTATTTATTTTAATAATTTATAATAATTTATTGTAAATAAATTATGTAATTTATAAATTATAAGTCATTGATGCTACCTGGAAGTGATTTTAACAAAAGCTGAGTAGGTGGCTGCAAGTGATGTCCTGTCATTTTCTCTTCACAGCGCACAGGCTCTTCTCGGAATCTTAAACACCTGAGCTCAAAGAGTTTTTCTACTAAGAGTCTTTCTTTTAGCATACCTGGTTAAACAGATAAGCATGAAAACACTTATTCAGGATTGGAAACAATGAGGCAATTAAAAAATAAGTTGAAAACATTTTTAAAGTCCACTTAACATGACAATGCATCCATGATTTAGTATCCACTTATGAAAATGAATTCCATGATGTATTACCAACCCATTTCCGATATCTGAAATATATTTAGGTGGTGTGAATCATTTCACTCACGTATTCTGAGTTTGTTATTCACACTGTGGAACCACATCAATGCACATCTCTGCAAGTTCGGTTGCTCACATGTGCAAGTATTCAAATAAAGATGGCATTGCCTATGCAAATACATTCTAAATATATTCAATGCAGAGTTTTATCCTGGGTCTATTCACATTGGTTATTCACACCAACCACAATGCAAATCTGGATTAAGTGGGGGTTTTGGCAGCCTCCCCCTCAAAAAACTTGATCAGATGCATTTGGGATATGTGTGAACAACAGGAATTCAACCCAGATTCATCCTGGATTATTTTCACAGTGTGAATAACCCCTTAGAGAGCCTTCCTGGAACAAACATGCCCAAGATTGCACTGTTGATACTCTAGCTCTCACTAACACCATTTATCAATACAACTCTCAATGCTAAATCAGATTTCCCACCCTAGGATTCCATGCCATTCTATAATTCTATAATTCTGTATATATTTTCTATGCCTGCTATCTGGCAATAAATCTTAGAGCTATTTTTCTGCCCATATTGTCATTTTATTTTTAAAAATCTTCTTATTCCAATAAGATTTAAATATGGCAACTGCAAAAAGCAAGGTACTTGACGAAGGCATATGATGCCATTTCTTCAAGGAGAGACACTGAATTTGATTTGGACTCACACAAAGATAATAAACCTTCATTGATGTTTCAAAGGAGTATACAAATGCAAGCGACTGTAAGGCTGATGATGGCTGAGCAAAAGCAAGTAAGAAAGAGAGGTTTCCTTTGTCACATGCAAATTAAAATGCATTATCTTCTCTTCATTGCACTGATGCACCTGATAGTTACATTTGGCACCTGCTCAGCTGTGCTTTCCATTCTTTTTGTTAATCCTACAGAATGACTAACCTTTCTTCATCCTCCTCTCGCATCAGAAACTGAGAGCAATTTGAGGTGAAAGGAATGCAATCTGCAGTATTTTGTGTAATACTTTTCAGGCAAGTAATTTAACTGATGACTTTTGTTTTAAGCACAAAAGTCTGAAGACACGATATGCGTATACAGCTGAAGCCCGTTTCTGTGGATTTCAGCTAATGACAGTCAATTCCAGTGTGGCATTGAACATGTTCGGCAGGAAGGGGGAGAGAAAATACTAATGAAATTTTTTTTCAAAGATGTTTGGGGGAATAGCAAAGGAAAAGGGGGGAGCCACTGTCATAGCTAGAATAATAGTGACATATATATAAAATGTTCTGACTTCTGCCAAACTGAAGGCATCCATCAATCACACCCTATTGGCTTTGCACAACCAGTGCCTCAAACTAAAAAATTGTTAGGAAAATGAATCAAGTAAGGAATGAGTCACTTCTCATCATGCCAACTTTTGGGTTTTATGACAGCATTAATTATCTGTTCAGAAGAGAGAGAAAAATAGAATAATATGAAGCTTCCTCCAAAATGAAGGAGGTCATCTAACTCTAAAGGTTGTCAGATTCTGGAATATGGAGAAGCAGTTTCCCACTAGATCTGTGTCACAATACACTGGTATGCTGGACCCACAACAATTGTGTAAATCATGTCATTGTTGTTTTGAATATCCTGGGTTTTGCTTTGAACATATCACTGCAAACAGAACAATATTGGTTGTAAACCTCTCACACCACTTGTAAGTCGAAACATACAATGTGGGTATGGTTGTGGCCTTTTAATGGTATTTGAACCCAAAATCATGTCTTGCCCCTGGATTGTTTCGCCATCTGTCCGCCTGAAACAGGAGCTGGTGAAAGCAGAAGGGGAAAAAAAATAGGACAGAGGGAATGTGAGAGAAACAAACTGTGACATCTTGGGACATCCACTGCACTATTCATGGTGAAAGCAATAAACAGGCTAAAACAAACCGTGGCTTAGTGTGATATGTGGACACAGCCATTGTGAAAGCTACTTGTTTTGGTGAGTGTAGGACAATGTAACTATATGAGCATATGCCATTCTAAACAAATAATACATCTGATGCTAACAGAAATAGATTTAATACTTGTGAAGCAACCCAATGCATGCACAGGACATAAGAGCTGCAATATTTTTTCCTCTGTTGTGTCATAAACTAAACTCCGCTCTATATCATACCACAAACATACCTTCACACTGCAGTCAACATATGTTTGCCACTGATTTGATCTCTGATTTAACTTGCTTCCAAATATTATGTGTTTAATGCAATTACCATGTGGAACTTCACATGGGGACTATGCATCTGTTGCCCTCTCAATGTTTTTCAACTTCTTCCTCTGTCTGAAAGAGGCAGAAAAATTCCATTAAGGGGGGAAAGGTGGAATCATGTAATGCCTATTGCTGGCTGTTGGTTTCTTTTCTAAAGATTTTGCCGCCTTGCTGCTTTACCACACTAGGGGGCAAACAGGATTTAAATGAGAGTTAAACGAGAGTTAAACAGGAAATGTCCTGCGATAAACATAGGGCATTTCCTGTTTAACTCTCGTTTAAATCCTGTTTGCCCCCTAGTGTGATAAAGCAAAGACAAAATAGTAAACGGCACTCCCTTTTACTGAATTCAAGATGCATATTATTCTAGGACAAAGATAAAAAGCAATTAAAAAGAGCTCATTTAAACAATACAGCATCTTTTGGCTGTTCTTTTTATGTTTTACAAGCCTATTGGAATAAAATGATTTTTGCTTGCCAACAGAAGAACAGCAAGGAAGGGGCCATTTTGTCCTCCATTGGAAAGGAGTCCCAGAGCCTAGGGGCAACCATTGAGCAGGCCAAATTGGGATACTAAGGGGATGGAGCAGGGCAAATGTTGCCATTGCTAAAGCCATCGTCTTGAGCATGTAATTTTACCAGCTCAGTGATGTCAGGCAACATTAGCCCAGGTTTGGGTCTTGAACCAGAGACATGCTCTAGTGATACCTCCAGGTGTTCACTTCTGAGTCTATGTCCAAGCCACTGCAGGACTCCTAGATCCTTTCCATGTGTTTTCACCGGCACAGAAAGTTCTTATACTGTAAGTTAAGATTCTCATAACCTTAAGGGGGGGATTTCCAGCGACTAGAGACTGGACAGGTTTGACTCTTCCTCTATGTGCCTGACAGAAAAATCCTCCGGGAAGACACGACCAGCTATTATTAGACAATCATATGCATAAGCATCTTTGACACATTCAGCCTGTGAACACATTTCACTCTCAAGAGGTGCCTAAATGAAAACCTCTGCTTTGCATATTGGGAGATGTTCTCAAATGGCAGTAGGAGAAGGCATGAGGAAAGATAGACTGTGTGGAGCTCCAGGGTTTCACATCAGCCACAGCAACAAGAATCCAGGGTGGCTTAATCTTTTATTTCCTCACCATAATGAGTATGTATATATATATATATATATATATATACACATATATATACTCTCCTTGTCTCTCAGCCATTATCTGCCACTTCAAGAAAGCACACAAACACACACACACCCTCTGCCTTAAATTAGGCAGTTCCCCCCTCCAACTCTTGCTAATCTGTGTCCTGAAAACTGTATAAAACTCTTCTGCTCCTATCATTTTAATAAGCCAACAAGTCTCAAATGTTCCCAAGCCACTGCCTGCTGACAATGTTGTCATTTTCTAAGAGTAACTTTCCCCATTTCCCAACAAAGATCATAGCTACCACGTATCAGGACAACATGGACTGTGGTCTCTAAACTAAGAGGTAAATGTTGGTGGAAATGAATGTGCCTCTACAAAGTGAAACAAGTAGTTAAGGGTTTTTAAAATACAGATAAGAATCCCATATCCTGAATTCCTAAATCCAAAATACTCCAAAATTGTCCATATGGGTGGGTGACTGATATAAGGACAACTTTGCTTTCTGATGGTTCAGTGTACACAAACTTTGCTTCATGCACAACATTATTAGAAATATTATGTATAAAATTACCTCCAGGCTATGTTTTTAAGGTGTATATGAAACATAAATGAATTACTTGTTTAGACTTGGGTCCCATCCCCAAGATATCTCATATCAGACATTGTCCATCAAATCTGAAAAAATCCAAAATCAAAACACTTCTGATCTCAAGCATTTCAGATAAGAAAGACTCAACCTGTATGTCCCCACTTTCTCCTCTGCTCTGTTGCTTCCTTATCTATAAATCAATTACATGGACACATTATTTTGACCTCAGAGGGAGTGGTGTGTGGCGATGGCAGGTAGCACTGCATCACACATTGTAAACAGTGGCATTCTGTTGCTCCATAGGGCTCCAGAAGTAGTAGAGCAAAAGGTAACTTTAAAAACAATGTAAGGGGGGTACATGGCAAGTTTAGAGTGGAACTGGCTGGATGTCATCTGGACAGTTTGCTCCAAAACTAGGGATTGGACCTTCTTCATCCAGACTGCTTACTGGGAGGACGGGGGGAGGACTGGATTGATTGTGATTTCCTGCATAGCAGGGGGTTGGACTGGATGGCCCTTTTGGTGTCTTCCAGTTCTATGATTCTATGACTTTATTTGGCCTATGATAATAACCTCTAGGTCTGAAAGACAATGCAGACTGACTTCAGAGAAAGCTCCCTTGAACGTGTTCATAAACAACTGATTATACTGGAGAACTCAGCACCCTCACCAAACTATAATTCTGAGTTGGCTTGGCAAAAACAAATGACGTGATCAGGCAACTGCCAAAGCCCACACACTGGCGGGGTCCCATAAAAGGACCAAGATGCCCCTACCTGCAGTGACCGCAAGGAGCAGCTACTGCCACTGTCCTCTCGATCACTTTCCTCCTGTATTTGGGCCCAGGCCACATTATGAGATGGCACCTGTGTTGTTGAGTAAAGAAAGAACAGCTCCTGTCCTTTTCTGACACAGCTTCCTTCAAAAGCTGCTGTAGCTAGACAGGTCACCGTGTAGTAGATGAATGCATTTTATTAAATGTGTGGGAATTGCAGACACATAACTGGGAATATGAAAGTGAGGCAGTTAAAAATCACTGCCCTGCTTTGAAAGGGCAGCAGGAGTGTTAATCTTTTGATTCCTGACATTTAATTACAAGCCTACCTGAAGTAGTATCAGGGCAATAATACTTTGAGCAGAACAGTGTTGACTATGCTAATTTAAACTAGAGACAGCTTTAATGAAAGAGACAGAGGTACATAAACTCAGCTGGAGCCCATGAGGGAACACAGGGAGTTGTCATGTGCCAAATTCCACTATTGATCTATTGACAGCAGCTCTCCGGGGTTTTTGTTTTTCCACAGTTCTATCTGGAGAACCTACAACCCTTTGCATGCAAATCATAACCTCTACCTCTGGCCTTTCCTGAATAGTGGTGTGCATATTGGTTGACTCATGCATCAATCAGAAAACCTTACCAATCCTTTCTTTGGCCGTATTTTAAGGCGCAAGGCAGGGGACAAGAAACTTTAGAATTCTGGACAAATATTATCTTTAAAATGTACACCAACCAAAACTATTATTCCTGTCCTTACATTTTAATCAGTGATGTATGCTGGCAGAGGAGTGATGACAGGAAAACATATCCAGGGCAAAACTTTCCATACTCATTCTAGTTTCTCCATCCAGCTGTTTCTATTGTACATCTACATGCACTCCATAGAGTACTTCCTTGCAGACTGTTCATAGAGTTACCAGTCAAAAGGGATTGCTTAGCTATTCCATCATACCTATCTTAAGAGATTCTATGTTCTGAGCTCCCAGGGATCATGTTCACCCTTCCTCAGAACATAGCAGAAGACTAGGAGAAGCCACATATGGCCTGTGGTCTACCTTTTCCTAGCCCCTGCTCTATATTTTTAAAAAATAGCAAAGAAGTTGTGGGGAAACCACAACTTGCCTTGCATGGCTAGTCCCTGACAAAATTCTGCGAACAGGACAAGGTGATTGCCCACGAAAAGCTGCATTTGCAAAAACAAAAACAAAAAACAAAACTTGGAAATGTTACTTTTTGGACTCGTGGTCATGTGCACTGTGGGATTTGGGGAGATGTAATCCAAAAATCCCCCCCCCCAACTTGCTGGGGGATTTTGGATGCCATAATTCCAAAAACTTTCTTGTGCTTTGAAATTAGTCAAGCAGCTTTTTCTGTGTGTCCTTTAATTAAGAAGAAAGAAAGAAAGAAAGAAAGAAAGAAAGAAAAGTAAAGGAGAAATGGCCACAATACGTTCAGAGGTCAACACATAACTGAGCATTTAAATTCAGAAAATGGAAAGTGAGTGCTTGAAAACTGAAAGGGCAAAATTTCACAATAAGATTGCATCAAATATTAAAGAGCTGGATCATTTGTAACATTTAAAATAGGGGCAGCTGTCACAAGAATGGTACAGGGCTGTGTTTATTAGTGAAATGCATAGTGACGGAAAAGGTTATACACCACTCAGCAGCTAGACTAATTGATAGAAAATGCATTTAAATGCTAGGGAAGGAGATGACATGAGGAAAATGCGTATGGCTTTATGGTCACAAGGAGATCTTTGGCCATTACAAAAGTTAACAGGTTTGCATGAATGCTAAATAATTTCCAGGTATTAGTATACATTTGTTTCACTCCTGCTGTTAAAACGTTCAATTAACTATAAGTTACAAACAAAAGATGCTATGGGATTTCACCAAGGACAGTGGACTACAAGGGTAATAAAAGGAAACCCATGAAAGCTGTTGGCAAAGGCTGGATATGAGGGGGCAGGATGTCACACGGTTACATTATTAAAATTATTGGAACTATTTAAAATAGTATTGTTACAATTTTAGTTACTGTGAAGTGTTTTTAATAAGCTGCAATTTGCTTTGGACAATGTGTAAATGGAAACATGGTTGTTGTTGTTGTTGTTGTTTTTAATCCTTTATTTTAAAATTGACATAATTCATCCATGTTCAAAACAACTATCCTCCAGTCAGACTAAACAGGAAAAGGGTATAAATAAAATGACTAAAGGGGAGCAATTTAAAATATCCCATACATAATATCAGTATGAAGTCAGAGGTTCCACTACAAATGTATCACAAAATGCATGCTCAAATTATTCAGTGACTCTCAGTTCCCAGGTTCATTTTTTCTACTTTATTGCCACAACTGAGTTTCTCTATGTCATCCACTTGAATACATCCTTCCAAAAATTCCTCTGCGTGGATGGAGGTCCCCTTGCGTTACAACTTGCACTGACGTATCAAATAAATGGAAATGAGATAACTTCAAAACTATTTATGTCCCTTCCTCCCTCAGTATCTTAATGGAAAGGGGAAGTGAAATTATTTCAACAAATAATAAATAAATAATACTGGCAGGCATTTGCTGAAGTAATGCAAATATAAGAGTGGAAAATATATTTAAATGGTAAAATGGGGAAGCAGACTGAAAATTGCAAGGCTGAATGCTTTCCTTTCCTTCCCTGTCAATCCTCATCTGAAAATCCTGCCTCATGGAGGGTGGCTTTGTACATCTTCTCTAAAGATTATTCCCAGATCTGTGTATCACAGAAACAAGAGAAAATTATTATAATTCTTATAAATGGGGAAAGTATGTCATGCTGCTGTTCACTCTAGTGTGGTCACACTTACCTTTGGACCATTAGGGTCATGGTACTACCAACATAGAGACCACTCTATTTACCCATTATAATGTTCCAAGGATGATCATCATGATGTTTAAAAAGTAACTTTCTGTGGTTGATTATTTTTCTGTTTACTTTTGTTATTTTTTAAAAAAAAAAAAAGAAACATGAAGGAGAGTAAGAAAATGGATAAAAATGGAGGGAATGAAAAAACCTTTCAACATGCCTTTAATGCCCTTTAAAAGCATTTAACGCCACTCCAAAGTCATTTAAGGTATCTCAAAAAAGTAACTCAAAACTATCACTCTCTATACCACAAGTGTAACTTTTCATCCTGCTCAGTATTTCACTTTTAAAATATAAAGGTATATTTTTTAGCTTAGTTCTTTATATTATAACTACAGTTGACCCTCCTTATCCATGGGGTTTTTTTAATCCACGAATTCAAGCATCCACAGCTTGAAAATATTCAAAAAAAGTGTAAGTTCCAAATAGCAAACCTTGATTTTGTCATTTTATATATGGGGCACCATTTTGCTATGCCATTGTATTTAATGGTGGGACCGTGGTATCCGTAGACTTGCCATCTGTGGATTCAATCATCTGCAGATGGTAAGCCCACGTTGTCTCCAATGGTGTGTCTATGTGGCCATGTCATCATTAGGGACAGTCCCCATTGTCCCCAGTGGTGGCACATGTACACAGTCATGACACCATTAGGAACAACAGTATTTCACCTGAAGTCCCACTGTCCCTAATGGTGGGGCAACTGCATGCATGCACCACCATTGGGGGACAACAGGACTTGAGCATCTACAGATTTCCGGGTGTTCCAGAAGGCATCCCTGTGGATATCAAGATCCCACTGTATATACATTTCTTGTAGGCATGGAATTTATTGGTAGATAAGTTTATTGCAAGACACACAGAATGGAACTTGCCACATACATAAAAATAAATCTACAGTATTTCCTATCACTGAGCCCCATTAAATGAATGTATCCACTTAGAACAACTGAACTGATCCTTCAGGTTGCATTGAAATTTGCACTTCTCACCCATCCCACACACACTCATGCAAAAAACAAAATTGAAAGTACACACCAGAATTTTAGAAAAACTATCAATAGGTTGTGATTGTATATCTTTCAGCATCATATCAGTTTCTAACAGTTTTCTACAAGGCAGCTAATGTACTATAAAAGATGTTCCAAACATAGTAGTACTTCCCACACAGTACAGAAAAATCATAATTCCACTGTGAACTCCCATAAAAGCCACTTATGACAACTTTCTATGAGGACGAAATAGGCCCTTTAACACACACGAAGTCAGCTGCTTTTGTTTTAAGCAGTAGGGAAAATTATAAAAAACAAAAGAAAATAAAAATTAGAGAAAAATTGTTAACACTTAGGCTTCCATATCTCCATTGCCCAAATCAAAGCAGCCTAATTGGCATATCATGCAAATTGCTTGCTAATTATTTAAATCAAGCATATTCTTGGGGCATTTTTAACCTGTTACCTTACGCTTACTCCTGGCAGATAGCAAAAAGAAAAACAAACTGGGGAAGAAACAGGTGAAAGAGAGCTAACTATTTGGTCCTGATCTTGCCAAGAGAGAATTGTCTCTCTTGCTTGTTGTGTGTTCTGCCTTAGTTCCTCTTCTGAGTGGAAGAACATGGCAAAGCATGCTGGGGAGAGATGTGGCAGCAGGCAGACTGTTGTGTTCTACATTGCTTGTGTTTACCTTTCAAACAGCACCTGGATCCCTTCTTATCTGACAGTGATTTTTAAGTCCAATAAAGATGAAGAGCTCCTTGCCCCCATCCTATCACAATGATTGTACATGAAAACCAAGAGCTTATTAGCTGCTAAAGTTTAGCCCTGATTAGAAGGAAAAGTGATGGTCTCATAGGCCTCAAATCTATTAGTGGACCCCATTGATCCATTGAATCTATCATATTTATCTACATGTTGATTCACCATTCAATTGAGTCAATGGATATATTCCATTTGGGACTAACCAATAGGATTCCGGCCATAATCAGCAGAAGTGATAATGACTGCAGTTCTATACACCTCTGCTTGAGAGTAATCTCATTCATCTCAATGGGATTTCAAAAAGCTGGGCAGGCAGCTTTTTAGGTTTTTGAATGAGCCCATTTCCTATTTTTCCACCCCACATTATTTTTTGTGACATGTTTGTTGTGGCTGACTCAAGTCCCATTTATTTCAGTAGGTGTCTGCTAAGAATGATTAAATTTAGGCTGAACTCTGAGGATTCTGCTTGTTTCTCTTGGTGTAACCAAGGTTGGGATCACCTCCAGTCTTACCCCAATAATTATTCCAGTCATGAAAAATAAACAGAACCTATTTCCAGCCATTCCTAGAGAAACCTTTTTTAACAGAGGGGATTAGGTTGAATTTTTAAAACAGTCATGAAATTGTAGTTAGATTCTTCTGTCTGGGTCACAAATTTAATTATCCTGCCTTTTCCCATTTACTGGATTCTTGGGACCCATATCTTTCCAAGTTGCTGAGAATTCCCCACTAGATACCTTGGTCAAACACTTCCTATGATTCTTTGGAAGTATTACCCAAAATGCAACGGTCCCAAGAGGGCACCCACAATGAATATATAAATAGGAGTATTTTATTAGCTCAAATGCTAGCAGCTAAGAGGGCTTAGGCAACTAAAGTAGGGATCAAGCCTGTGTATAAAGGTTTTGAGAAACAGAACTCCAAAGGGCAGGTTCAAATCTAATTTTATTTAAGGGAATCACCAGTCATGCAAGACACTTACTCATGTCGACATTCAAGTACTAATGATATAAAAGGTGGTAGCAGATAGCAGATGTAAAAGGTTTGCAGAGGGCAATACTGTACTAGTTCCAGATGTGTAGCTCCGATCGGGGGACACTGTGAGGTGGAATATGGCTCAGCAGCTGCCTTAGGATGGTGAACTGGCCAGTTTATGCTGAGAAGTCAGATGAGATCCAGACAGAGTGCCCGTGCAACGTCAAACAAAACAAAATTGAGGGGCAAGCAAATTTATAGGGCCAAACATGTCCTAGGGCAGGCTTTGGGATGTGAAAGGATTTCTAGGAGCAACAAAGTTGAGAATAGATGGATACTCAGTGCAAATGTCTTTGGACAAAGACATACCGCTCCCAAAGGGGAATGTACTTGGATTTCTGTTCACGTGTAAACACAAGGTCTATAGGCCACCATCACTCTTTGCAGTGCAAAAATTATGCAGATTCCAATCTTGATTGATCTATCCTGGCTATGTGCTCTTGAGATCCTCCATGCTGAGCTGCCGTGATCTCATTATGTGGTAAGTCAATTTCCCACACTGGGGCTCCTGAGGCTACATGCTCTAAACATTCCTTTCTGATATTAATTTAATACTGGCACAGAGGAGAGGTGCAGAGGGATAGATCTTGGGGTAACGGAAGGGAGTAGCCATATCATTTTAAAAACAACATAAGCATATAGGAGCACAATGTTTCATAAAGCTCAATGAATAAGGTTCTGCCTAGTCAACCTGATTCATTTATAAGTGCTTTTAAAATATTCATCTCCCTCTTTTACTCAACAGGAATTCAACTTCAGAGGTTCCTGACATTCTGAGATACTAAACTGACAGACCTCAGTTCATAAACTGAAGGAATACATCCATTCGTGTTAGCAGACAGAGTGTGAATGGAGAAACACATCTTACTATTAGAAATGCATCAGCTTTTGTCACCATATGACAGACAAATGTTTCCACATGTAAAATTTACACTTAATAATAAAAGGGAGAAGGAACCTGAAAAACTGCCAAAAGGCAAGCGGTTAATTAAGAGGAGAATGGGAAAATGTAGTTTAGCTCATTAATGTCTGTGGCACATCTAATTAATAAAAAGAAAAATCATAAGGTCTGGAAAGGCTAATTAAGATTGTTGTTTTGTCCCATACATTTATTCATTAGCAAGTAGTGTTAAGACAAAGAGGCTTATCCCATACAAGTGATTATTGTCATTTGGGGCTTGAATGATCCCAATATTAAGAATATATATAGACAAGAACTATGGGCAGCTCCAGACTGGCAGATGGGGAACATGTCATGATGTTTTGGTCATTGATGGTCATGCCTCTGCCTCTGACAGGGACCATTGTTTTGAGTTCCTTTCCAGCATTGGTTGAAGTAGAAGTAGATGGGGTTTACTCAATGTGTCCCAGAAAGCAAGCAAACAAAAAAGCACCACAAGGTGTGGGAATAAAGTTACGCTATTTCTTCCTTGAGTTCCTGGAAATGCCCTGTGATGAGGTGAACGTTTAAAGCAAAACTCACAATTACAGGTACAAATAGCGGAAGCTTTAGCAAAATCCAACTTCACTTTAAAAATCCAGAAACTCTTGGAGGTAGTCCACCACCCTTGAACAGTTCTACATGAAGTAGTTCTTCTTAATGCTTAGGATGGAATCACTTTTTTTGTAATTTGTATCTATTGGTTCATGTTCTAGCCTCTGGACAGCAGAATCAAGCTCAGTTCATCATCTACATGACACCTCTTCAAATATCCAAAGATGATTATCATATCACCTCTCAATCTTCTTTTCTCCAAGCCAGCTCTTGAAATCATTTTTCATAGGGCTTGTTTTCTAGACCTTTGATCTTCTTGGTCAACCCTCTCTGGACACATTCCATCTTGTCAATATCCTTCTTGAATTGTGGTCCCCTGAACCAGACACAATATTCCAGGTGCGGTCTGACCAAAGCAGAATAGAGGGGCACTACTTCTCTCAATCTGTGCTTCTGTTGACTTAGTCCAAAAGTGCATTGGTCTTTTTTTGGCCACATCAGGTTGTTGATTTAGGTTTGAGGTCTATTAAGATCCTGAGATCCCTTCCATATGTACTGCTTTCAAATTAGGTGTCACCTATCTTATATTTATGAATTTCATTTTTTCCTGCCTAGATTTAGTATCTTACATTTATCGCTGTTGAAATTTATTTTGATAATTTTGGGCCAGCTTTCCAATTCTGAACTTGTCTTCTGGCATATTCATTACCCCTCTAATCTGGTGTCATCTGCAAAGTTGATAAGCATGACTTCTGTTCCACCATCTGCGTCATTAATAAAGAAGTTGAACAACATCTGACCCAGGACAGAATCCCGGATGCCTCAGGCAATTCTCTCCAGGATGAAGAGCAGCCATTGGTGAGCACTCTCAGGATTTGGTCGATCAACCAATTATAAATCCACCTAACAGTGACACTGTCTAACCACCAACTTTCCAAAATGAATATTGTGAGAGTCCTTGTCAAAAGCCATATTGAAATCAAGATACACTACATCTACATCACTCCCCTAACCTACCAATTTGTAACTCTATTAAGAAAAATAAGATTAGTTTGACATGACTTGTTTTTAGAGAAAAGCAATGCTCTTAGTAGTCATAGTATTTCTTTCTAAACTGATTGTTTAATAATTTATTCTTGAAACTTTCTTGGTATCAGTGTCAAGTTGACTAGTGCGTAGATGCCCAGGTCCTCTTTTTTTTTCCCCCTTTTTTGAAGGTGAGGAAAACATTTGCAGAAATTCATGAACCTTTTTATTGTACAAGATCTACAAGAGTACAAGACTGGGAGGAGGAAATGCTGAGGACTGGCAGCCACCTTAGAGCATATATTTTAGACATCATGAAAGAGCAGCAAATTACTGTCTAACTGCCAGTGATTTTGCTGCCAGTTGTTTACTGCCAGTGATTTTGCCATGATCTACCTAATACACCAAAATAACTTGACTTTCTTTAAGCCTTAGATTTGTAGGAAGGAGCCCATGTGTTGTTCCCCTGCAGCCATATTTCTTGACTCTGAGTGAGTTTATGCCATTGAGATGTGGTCCATTGTCACATCATTGTATATGACCACCATACCTTCTGAATCCACTTTTCTTAATCTACAAGGACACAGAAGAAAATGCATTTCCACAACCATATGTAAGATAATTTCTCTCCTACTGCCCAATATTTGCAGAGGGCACCTAATGCCTGTCCTTACATAGCTTATTTATTGACCAGTCCAAGCATACACTACAGCTAGAATTTCTGCCCACTAGAGTATAATTGGCATAAATATGGATTCCATTATCTGTGCTTTGGCTTTCCTATGGAAGAGAAAATGGTGCATTAGAACTCTTTTTCCTGGAAGAAGAAAAAAATTCATTGTCAGTTCCAGTAGGTAACTGCCAACATACCCTTTGCTGCTATGTTTCTTGATTTGCTTTTGGTTCATTAGACTCTGAACTGTTGCATATTGAAGTAATCTGTTCATTGTAACTGATGTATTTTCTGCTCCCCATGACTGATTGCTTTAAATTACAAGACAAAGAAAATAGTAGATAAATAAGGACCAGCTTATGGTCATAATGGGGAAACCCTTCCAGGATTCATAAGGAAAAATTAAATTAATTTGTTTCTCTATAACAACATTTTATATAATTCACAGTCATCTGAAAACCTTTCAGCCAAAGCCTGAGGCTAATCTATGAGCAGTTTTTCACAGAGTAAAGAGTTCAAACTAATTTAGTTAATGTACTACAGTTATAAACAAATATGACTCATGTGGGCATTAAAAACTAGATGGATGAAGATTTGTTGAACAAAGCAGCAGCTGTAGTAAAGAAAACTGGTGGGCAATGGAACTCCATACTCTGGAGTGGAAGCAGAACATATCAACCAGGCCTAGAACCATCTATAAAGTTGGACATGGAAACACCCCAGATCAGAAACAGGCTGAAACCTAATGAAGATCATCTAACACTGAGAAAAATACAAACTAGAAACTGATTGCATGTAGGGCAATAAAGCGGAATGGCATCAGGATAATAGTGCCTTCAGTTGGCATCTCCGGCATGGTGTCATTGCTGTTTCATTGTCATAAAATGGAAGACAATTGTATCAGTGCTTCTTCTCACTTACAGAAATAATTCAGTAATGATCTCCATTAATATGTCTACCAGACTAACACAGCTATGTCTTTGGTTTCTATCATGCTATGAATAAACGTGTGGAGGTTCAATAGCACTTTTCTGCTGATTTTGGTTGGGGTGGTCAGTGGGCATGCTTTTGGTGAGGAAACATATAGTGTTTGTTCACTGCACTGCTACTATTCCGGGATGATTTAATGCCTTATCCACTCCCTCTTTGCTTGATCACTGCAAAGCTTCTGCCCCCCCCCCCAACGCACACACAGATGAATGAAGGCTGAAGACTTTTTTAAAAGTTACACTTCCCAAGCTCAACATTTATACCAAACAATGAAAAAGAAAGAGGTGATGAGCAGTTGTTGTGTGCAGAAATGCATTAGTGCCAATGGTTCTGGAAGTGCAAAAGGTGAGAGGGCAAACTGGGGTGGCTGCCATATTTTCTGAGAATGCAATAATGGAAGGACAGGAGCATCATGCGATAAGGCCTTGAGCTTCCATGTTCTCAGATGACTAAACTCATTGGGGACTTATTGTCACTTGGGTAATATTTGGTTTATTTATAGATAAGCAAAGGTAGAGGTTCCCAGGTTAAACCTCTCCCACAGATGATTTCCTCATCAGATTTCCAATATATCACAAGTGCCATAGATAGGATTCTTGCAGAGAGCAACTCAGCACTCTGTATCTCTTTCAGTTTTCCTTTAACAATGCTATACACTACAAATGCTAAAGCATAAACACTTATTTTAGTCATTTGGTTTCCTGCTTACATACATTATTTGCCTTATCACCTCTCTTTCTCTAGTGGGGAAGGAGATAAGACATACCCAACCATCACCTTGCAGAGACTTTTAGCTTGCACTGAATCTCACTACCTGAATATTACAGACTATCAGCAATCTTTTGCCAACTCTGACTCTTAAGAGTCATTGCTTTAGGGCAACTCATACTGAAAACTCTATGCACAGAAATCTCGAGGGACTAGCCAGGCCAACTCTGAAACTTGCAACTTAAGTAAGTTCCCTCTTTACATCTAGGTAAAACTGGGTGGTATGTTGGAGCAAATTTCTATCCTAGAATCAGTGGAAAGGGCCACATAACAAAAAGCAAAGAGTATCTGTTAAGAATACTGACAACACTCTTGATTGGGACTGAGTCTGGGGGTGTATCTGGACTGCACTGTTATACCACTTTGATACCCCTTTAACTGCCAGAACTGCATCTTACAGAATCCTGTATCCTACAGAATTATTTTTAAACAAATTATCAGTTTTAATATTGTAATAATTTAATTCTATTTCAATTGTCACTTTTATAAGTTTTTAATTGTACTGTGCTTCTAGAGTCCCATATGGGGGGGAAACGAGATACCAATAAATTTAATAATGATGATAATAATAATCCTGAGAGTTGTAGTTTTCTGCAGTGTTCAGAATTTTCTGCCAGATATCCCTACTGCTGTATTTCAAAGGAGTTTATGTACCTTCCCAGACTACAAACCCCCGGACTTCCATAGGACAGGGACCATGAGACTTACAGTGATATCAGTGCAATGCAGATACTCCCTAAGGAAAATCAAATTACTCTGATTAAAATGTTCTGGAGAAAACTGATACTCTGGTCATGTCTGCAAGGGCCAGAATACACTGGGAGCACCCCAGAGACTTCTGGCAAAGACTCTGGATCGATGCCAGGTAGCTGTTCATATGAACATCCCACTGTGCCTCCCTCCACCACTGCTGCCAGTGTGAGTCATTCCCCCTGAGGTCAAAAATGAGGTGTCCATTATCGATCACATTAAGGCCCTGCATTATGAAATGCACAGATATAGGATGGGGGACACCTGGCTGAATGAAACTACGTGCGAAAGAGATCTAGGAGTCCAAATAGACCATAAGTTGAACATGAGTCAACAGTGCAATGTGGCAGCTAAAAAGGCCAATGCAATTTTAGGCTGCATCAATAGAATTATAGTGTCTAGGTCCAGGGAAGTAATAGTGCCACTCTACTCTGCCTTGGTCCGGCCCCACCTGGAATACTGTGTCCTGTTCTGGGCACCACAATTCAAAAAGGATGTGGAGAAACTGGAGCGTGTCCAAAGGAGGGCAACTAAGATGGTGAGGGGTCTGGAAGCCATGCCCTATGAGAAGCGACTTAGGGAGCTGGGGATGTTTAGGCTGGAGAAGAGAAGGTTAAGAGGTGATATGATAGCCTGTTTAAATATTTGAAGGGATGTCATATTGAGGAGGGAGCAAGCTTATTTTCTGCTGCTCCAGAGACTAGAACGCAGAACAATGGATGCAAACTGCAGGAAAAGAGATTCCACCCCAACATTAGGAGGAACTTCCTGACAGTAAGGGCTGTTCAACAGTGGAACACACTCCCTCAGAGTGTAGTGGAGTCTCCTTCCTTGGAGGTCTTTAAGCAGAGGCTGGATGGCCATTTGTTGGGGATGCTTTGATGGAGAGTTCCTGCATGGCAGGGGGTTGGACTGGATGGCCCTTGTGGTCTCTTCCAACTCTATGATTCTATTATTATCTTGTCTGATTGCCATGAGGACAGGAGAAGAGCCTGTTATTTGGCCTGTGTGGATACGTCCCAGTTCTCAATTCTTCAGCACTAATGACCCACTGTTGAATATGGGTCCTTTTCTTTCTCTGCTGTGTTAGACAGCTGATGTGTTAACACTTTGTACTGATATTACTAAGTGGCTGCATACTTGAATGATTTTGACTTCTAAATTGCAATAGCTAAAAGGGTGAAAAATCTCTGGGCCAAAGGGTCGTCTAAGCTTCTGTTCATTTTCAGTGAGACGATAGATCCAAAGCATAAAGTTTGTTTAATTTTACTCATCTAGGTGTTTTTTTTAATGAAGAAAGAAATGAAATTGGCAATTATTGTTAAAACAAAATAGCAGCCACAAAGCTAGGAAGCATTAACCATAAATTAGTCAATTAAGTATAACCTTTGGTACACCAGTGGCTCATTGCTACAATAATGTCCTAAGAGATACTTGGGGAGGTAAGCCCTATACGTGCTTTTTCCCCCTCCAGAGTCCATTATCTGGAAATATATTACTCATTTTGCTTACAATGTGTTCGTTTGTCAGCTAACATGGGGACAGACTCTTTTTTTGATCCCACATCTAGCTTTTCACTGTAATTGAGCCACTATAATTGTTTCTGAGTCTCAAAAGGCAAAAGGTTTCTTTTAATCAAGGGGGTCTTTAGATTTAATTATTCTGCTTCAGTCAGTCAGGGAAACAGTGGGAGAATGTTTTCTTGGATGATCTGTTGACACATGAATAGGTTTTAAAAGGTGTGACAAATTCATCAAGGCAGAAAACTGTGAGCAGACCCCAGAAAGAATAGTAACAGTCAATCGCCTTATTTTGTTTGTATTGAAGAGAGCTGAGGGTAAAGGGACAAACCACAGCTTTCAGAGTCAACCCATGCATTATAAGTGACATCACAGCCTCTGAGCAACATATTCCTCCAAGTATGAATGTATGGTAAGACCAGCAGGATTTGTACTCTTTACTTTTAAATTCTAAAAACGGGGGCGGGGGGGGGGGGAGTAATTGGGAAGGACCAACAGAAGACTGTGGACTTTGAAAAGCAGTAGTTTAATAATAAATGTTGAAGTGCAGGAATATATCACGTCCAGCCTCATTAGGGTTGTCAGGTTAGGAGCATTTCAGGCGCTGAGATTTTAGAGCCCAGCCTTATGACCTAGTGATGTCACACAGGTTGCAGAGCCTGGTGATTTCATTGAGCATCAACTGCAGTACCCTTTGGGTAAGTCACATGCTCTCAGCCTCAGGTGAAGACAATGGCAAACCTCCACTGAACAAAACTTGCCAAGAAAACTTCATGACAGGTTTGCCTTAAGGTTGCCATAAGTCGGAAATGGCTTGTAGGTACACTACAACAACAATAATAGTTGCTGAAAGTATGGCAGTGAAATTTTAAAACAACCACAAAGTGTAACAAATTAAATGAAGTATGGAGGAGAGGAGATTTCTGGAGAGGCTATAGCAGTTTTTTCGACATGGGACTTGTCTGCACAGGCCAAATAAAATATGCCCCCCTTCTTCTGGCAGGGAATCCATACAGAGTACGGCCCAAACCCCAGCTCTGGTGCAAACAGTCTGGATGAATGCCATTCAGCACCAAACCTGGGGTATACCCTCCTTAAAATGGAATTCAAAAACTCACATTTTGGTCCTGATCTTCCCAGAGGATCCAGAATCCTGCGCTGCAATCCCAAGCAGCTGTTTGCATGCACATCCCACTGTGCTACCCAGCGTCACTGCCATGAATTGCTCACTCTGAGACAGAATAAGGATGGCCCGTTCTGACCTCAGAGCAAAGAGACTTGTGGCAGTGCTGCCAGGCAGCATGGTGGGACATGTATGGAAACAATCTCCTGGTGTTGCAAGAGAGAGGGCCCAGGTAATGGGGGAGGTTTGTGGCAATTCTGGGGTCAGAATACTCCATGCTGCACCCAGAATATCCTGGCCCATGTAGACAGGGCCCTTGACTGCAACAATGGGGGACAGCAGCTCATTTCTTCTCAGTAATGCTCTTGTTCTAAGATTTCCCCCCTCATCTTGTGGCCTGGATGAGAGGCCAGGCTCTGAGAATTGGGAATCTTAATCCTCATAACCATGGTCCAAAAGTGGGGATAAAAACGCAGGCAGTTCTGTTAATTCATTCCTATATAGGGATGTCTATTATATGTTGTATGAGTGTGTATGCACTGGCACAGTAGATACACACAGGATAAAGACCCTGCTAGTCCCAGAATAGTGAACTGACCAAGTCAACCTCAAACACTTTGCCTAACAGCAGAGATAACTCACAACAAAATACTGGTTGTGGAAAACACATCTCCCACCCAGCTACTATTTAGATGGTATTTAAGCTTAAAGGGATGAGGGACACCAGAGAGAGGTGGTCACAGATGATATAACTGTTCCTGCTGAGTCCTGGCACTTTGACCTTGTCAGCCTTGGCTTCTTCACCACAACATTGCTGAAAGGGACTGATTTAACTCCTAATGAAGCAGAATCACCAATGCCCCAGCTTTACTTGTCTAGGGCAAAACTTTGGTGTGCAGGATGTCCTACTTCCAATTACAGCTTTGTCTGTGGTTATTTCTTTCTGATTATGCTGAATCACAATTTAGTCATGTAAAGGCATATGAAGTAAATATTTTTTTAAAGGAAGCAAATATCTACAATCAGCCAGCAGCTCCTGTTCAGAACCAAGGTTGGAATTGAGCTCACTCATAGATGTCAGAAAGAAAATACAGGGGTATTATTTTGAGTCATTACATCACTTAGTCTGGAGATGGGTCTGACCATCCCATTTAACATTTCCAAGACCATCTAATGATACTACCATCCATTTCCCATCATGTACAAATACAATTCTCTTTCAAATGAATCATCTCATCAGGCAGAGTGTCTGATATTAGTTCTCATGAGACCTTATGCAAGAACAATCTGTAGCATGTAGAGTTTTTTACTGTCTATCCTGCATTATTTATGATGCCATATTCCAAATTTTATACACCAACCAACAGTCAGCATCTTTATATTTGCTTTAAGAAAGAAAGTCTAATTTTTGTATTTATGTAATTTAAGGTAACAACCATAATTCTTCAATTGTTGTTTTCTAAATGTGTTGAGGCTATTCTTATGGTTGACTATAATATGGGTTGGGCAAAGTGCAGCCCCAGGGCTTTTTTGTAGCACCTATAGCTGCCCCCCGGGTAAAAAATATTGTTCCAAAATCCCCAAAAATGATCTTTACAGGGTATAGAGATCATTTACACTTTTGCCATTATGTGAGTCCCCCAGCAGTCAAAACTAAATTTTGTGAAATTTTCCTCTAAAATGATTTGCCTCAAAATGTCCCAAAATGCCTTTTAGGGGTCTAGGCAAGCTCAAAAATGGACAGAGGATGTTTGGGAGCAAAAAACTGATATGAATTATGATATGAATTATGCTGCATTTGTTGGGTTTAAGCTGTATCATCAGCTATGTTGCCATGGCCTTTCTCTGAAGCTGAGAGTGTGTGACTTGCCCAAGGTCACCCAGTGGGTTTCCATGGCTGAGAGAGGATTTGAACCCTGATCTCCAGAACTGTAGTCCAACACTCAAACCACTACAACACACTGAACCTCTTGAAAGTATTACAACATGCCACATGCTTCCAGCATCTTCCTTCCAAAGAATATCTGATCTAGATAATCACTATACCTTTGTGGCTTTTCACCACCACATGTAAAAGTGAATATAATAGAAATTCCTGCCTGAGACAAACAGAGTCACTTTTTCTCTGTAAATGAAATATCTTTTGTTTGTTTGTTTGTTTTGTTGTTTGGTTTTTTTTTGTTTTTTGTTTTTCTGTTTTTGTTTTGTTTTTTAAAGAAAAAGGGACAGTGAAAATTAAATGTACTAAATGAACAAGAAATATCCTCTTCTTCCTCCCCTCTTTTTTTCTGGGTCCTCCCCAGTGTATAACAGTGGAATACGTTCTGCATTAAAGCAGCCTGATGTAATTCAGTGGCAAAGGCAGAATTAAAAACAAATACAGCTGATGAAGGCAGCACTTTCAGTTCAGCTGTCACTTCTATATTCTGGCATGATTAGTCATTACATTTAATTTTTCTTAAAACAAAAGCACACTATAATTATATGTATACCTGCTTGCTTACACAAAAGTGATTCTATCCCCCTCCCCGAACACCAGCAATTTATGTCATGAGCTAACTAGTTTGTCACTTGGTTTGATTGACAGAACTATTTCTATGTCTTTTCATCCAGAATAGAAGATAAAAGTTTTAAGTGGCTTGCAAATATTTGTTAACAAGAAGTGTTCGTGACAGTAGTGAATTCCGGGGACAGGAAAGGCTGTCACTCTTGTCCAGTTCAGAAACATAGCTGTGTTAATCTGGAATATCAGTAAGCAAAGGGATCTTGCAACACCTTTGAGACTAACTGTGCGGGGAAAAAGTTGTAGCATAAGCTTTTGTAGACTTGATCTACTTCCTGTCCAGGAAAGCTGCCAACATCCACTCACATAGCTGATAAGAGAGTCTTTGGTGAAAGATACACACCAAACTGCCAAGGCAGTTCCTCTAGCAACACAGCCAAATGAAGTCCAAAGAGACTAAACCAGAACCAGTTCAAAGTTCAGGGTTAACTAGAGCAACACTATCAGTCCAGTCCAAGGTCAGAAAAGCCAGAAGTGTGGTCAGCAGATCCAATACAAGGTCTAGGAGTACAAAGCATTCAAAGGTCCAGGAGTCAAATAACAGCAGCCTTCTCATAGAGAACAAATAGTCTCTGAAGAGAGTCCTCGGTGTGCGCCAGGTGTGTTATAGCTAACTCCTTGATCCCAGCTCCTGCGTGCCTATTGAGCGTTTCTCTGCAAGTCTCTTCGACCGTCTCAAGCACTTCTTCTCTGATTAAAGGCAGGGATCTGAATGCTCTGCTCTGTGTCTTCCAAGTCCTACACTACTACTGGGGCCAGGCTAGGCTGCTGATCCCCAGACTCCACTGGGGCTGAGAGAGCAGAAGCTGGGTCCTGGCTGGGCCACCTCTACAGGAGCTGGCATGGCAGAGCTAGGATCTGACAGGGCAGAGCTGGGGCCTGTCTCAGCTTCAGGTGTCACCTGCACCTGAAGGTCCAAGTCCTCTTCGTCCTCCTCATCCTCCTCACAGCTGGCCATGACACTTCCTCACATTCATGAATCTCCTTGCATCTGAGGAATGAGACCAAATCTACCAAAGTTCATGCAACAACTTATTTTGCACTGTCTCAAAAGTGTTGCACGATCTCCTTGCATACTCTTGTCCAAGTTCAGGTTTAGAAAAAAAAAATAAAAAAATACCTGCTTCCAATGGATTACACAAGAAAATTGGAACAGATAGGTGAATGGCAGGACTGGAGGCCATCAGTGTAATTTCCATCAATATGCCTGGTTGTTCAGCCTCTGGGTGTTGCATAAAGGGCTAAAAGAATTGGTCTCTGTAGTAGAATATGTTTTTATAAACACTACTGGATCTTTAAGCCAACATGCTCTCAAAGACATAGTAACAGAAATCAGGCCAATGAATCCTACGTTTTTTCTTTTTCTCACAGTAAACAGGTTCCAGACCCCTCTGCCTAGGCCAGCACAACTTGCCTTTTCAGGAGAAGAAGCATAAAAGTCCACCCCTCAATATATGAGAAAGTCGCTAATTGAATCAGACAATGAACAAAATCAGGATGGGCTCTCCATTCATGCCTTAGCCGGGGTGATGCAAGGATGTACCATATAGGAAGCCAGGACAGGAGTGGCTAGTTCTATAAAGACCCCAGCCTGTTGACTGGTGGGCAAGCAAATGTCATTGAAAATAACACATACTGTAGATTTCAGTGGAAGGGGTGAAGTCTCAAAGACTAAACTCACACAGGCTCTTTTGTGGCCTGTTTGCACTCCTTAGAATGGGCAAGAATGTTTTGGCTGACCCCAACATCCGCCCAGCATAGCATAAAGATCAACATGTGAATCTTTGCTAGGCTGAGCTATATACCTTCCCCACTTTCCTGAAAAGCCCCTGAAGATGCCCCCATGGTCATGCCTTGCTCCGGGATCACAGAAGCACCTAGCTGTAGCTCCACAAAGTATGGCATCAGGACTGAGACTCTGGAAATCCTGGCAGATCTCAGAACTGATGTCATCATTTTGCATCTGGCTGTGGGGAAATAGATGTGACCCTTCCTATTCCCCAATGACAGTGCAGGCCAGCTTCAGAATCTCTTTAGTACGGAGAAGGGCCTAGAGTGCTACAGGGGAGGGAAGGGAATACCAGTCTCCACAACACCCAAAAATGGCATCCACATGTGTAAGGAAAATGTACACATGTAGATCCTAACAGGATGCTGGCCACAAAGTATTGTTGTGTGCCTTCAAGTTATTTCTGACTTATTGCAATCCTAAGGAGAACCTACCATGTGGTTTTCTGGGGTTGAGAGTGTGTGACTCACCCACAGTCACAGTGTCTCCCAGCCCAATTTCCCCAATCCTCACTTATTGGTCATCAGCCTTGTGCTCCTTTCCCCTGTCATTCAGGAAGCAACTGACTGACATTCCCACCCCCTACCATGACTGATCTCCATTGAGACAGGTAGAGGCAGGATCACTGTTGTAATTCCTGGAAATAATTTGTAGGAGGGAGGCAGCATTAGTCATTAGTCATTACTTCCCAAGCAATATGACAATGGACCCCCATCGATCACAGCAGCTATTCCCCAGTAAGTGAGGTTTGGGGACTTTTAGGGTCGCAATGTATCCGCTACACTAGAGCATACCTAGGTATTGTGAATATGAAACAGTCACAAATATGTAACTCTGCCCATGAGGATTCTATCCCCCTGTGGTTTTATTTTGTTTTAAACTACAACTCCAAGAATTTATCAGTCAGTATGATTACTGTCCAGTGTTTGTGGAATTATGGGAATTGTAGTCCCCCAAATTAATTTCCTAATTCTGACTGTATTGTTGTTGCTAACTACCCTTGAGTTGACCCTGACTCATGATGGCCCTGTGGATAAGACATCTCCCCTGTCTCCCACTACTCTGATTAGTTCCTGCTTAAGCCTTTCTAGAGCTGTGGGAGATCATATGTTGCCCACACACTTTTGCACTGCTATAGAAAATTGTAGGTATAAATTTCAAAACATCATTTTAGCAAAATGCTGCTAGATCAGATCAAAGGTCAATCTTGGGAAATACTTTGTTTGTTCAGTAATGCTGAGTTTAAATGCTTCTCCAAAAACCTTGCACCAGGAAATGAACTCTGAGCGTCACATGCAATCACACAATTTCATGTCTTTCCTGTTGCTGCTTTGCATTTTAATCATTAGTGGAGAGCACCTTTCCATTGACAGTTTCCCCCCAATCAAGGGAAAGGTACACTTCACCAGCTATTTGAAATGCAAAGCAGCAACAAGAAAGACATAGGAGAAGTTGTGTGATAAGTACCTGATAAAAATTCTATTATCCTACTGTAATTTTAGTAGCCTCATGTGATAAACTCCTATGTCTCTGGGAGAATGCCACCCTTGGATTACAACACCCATCCCAACCAGCACATTCATTCTGGAAGTTGTACTTTTTTCTTTTCTTTTTTCCTATCTTCAGGAGGACATCAGGGTGGCTGCAACTGAGCCAAGTGTCTTTTAAGGCTCCTTAGGCAACAAACTAACACTTCTGAGAAGTTCATCCTGCTGGCCTGACAATGGAGATGTGTGAAAAAGCTCAGTGAACTTCACAATCCAAGAATGGCATCCAGTAGAGCCACATGACCAGCAGCTATGTATCCACCATGACTCATATTGTACGCATAAGACTGCAGGTGCTGATATTTACAGCTTGTCATGGTGTCTACAGAGTATAAGTAACTGTTAGTGAATAATGGCAGGTGGATTACAACAATTTCTATACAGGACTGCAAACACACCCTTCTTTATCTTCCGCATTGTTTGGTTCCTTAACACCTATGCTACTTCATGAAGCAAAAGACTACAGTATTTTGGAAAGACTGACGGGGACAGGGAGAAATCCTACATCAACAACTCCTTCCAAAGGTAGAAAATGAAGTGTATTTCCAGCTTCCTTTTATGTGTATCTGTTTCAGTTACTGAAGCACAATCAGTTCCTGCAAGATTAGTGCTATTATTAAGTAGCATGAGACAGATGTCTCAGGCAGCAGATATAATAATGTAGTCTGACACCACTTTAAGTGCTGTAGTCCCGTTCAAAGGAATCCTACAATTTGCAGGTCTTTGGCCTTCTCTGCCAAAGAGGGCTGGTGAGTGGTGACTCCCCAAACTAAAAACCTCAGGATTCTGGGAGATGGGGCCATGGCAGTTAAAGTGGTGTCAAACTGCATTATTTCTACAGTGTAGATTCACCTTTTGTGTTGTTCTTTTTTAAGGCCTCCTCTGGGTTTAAAATACCTGTGGGTGGGGGCAGAAAGTTGGTTTCTGGCAGGCTAATGCAGCTCCCTGGTCTCCCAGAATTGCCCACCCCTGTGCTAAACTAATCCATTCCCACCAGATGTATTGGTTCAGTCTTACCAGTACTAACAGTCCAGTCAGTTGATACTGTATATGTATAATGAGGGAGGCAACACCATTTTGTCATTTCATAGGCATACATCTTCCAACCAGTCATTCTTACACATATACATGTACACAATTTGATGTGCTAACGCTATCCTTTCAATGTGTGTTTCTAAGGGTTTAGAGATTGATCCAAAGAAGCATAACTTTACAATATTGCTCCTTAGGTTTTGTTGGTTGTTGTCACTAAGATGTTATCTCATTCCATTCTTTTTAAAGGATTGTTGGTATTGATTTTTTTAAAAAAAATCTGGACTAGTTTTTTTTTAAAAAAAATTGGGGGAAGGTTTATGGCATGGTCCTATAGCTTGCAGGGCAATTTTTGTCCCCCCTCTCTCTTTTTTAATTAGAGTTATAGTGCTATGGTGCAAAAGTGCCATTTCAATGAAGCACTATAACTCTTTAAAGGAGCAAAGAATTGCAATATGGAATTTAAAAGAAAATAAAATGCTACAGCTGGTGTCTAGGACAATAGAAACATTGTTTGGATAGGTGTTTTTTTTAAGGGGGGACTACAATAAATACATCTTTGTGACATTTTTGTTCCAACTGAAAAACCCCTGAGACACCACTGAATAGCACGGGGGGGGGATGCATTTTTAAAATGGATTTCCTAACTCCACCACAGAATTAATATTGATTTATTCTGAAAGATCAGAAAGAATCTTTATATCCTTTGGCTCTGTGTGGAAAAACAAAACAAAACATCCTTCAGAGAGGCTGCTTTGAACACTTTCTACATTCCCTTTCTCAAGAGATTTCATACTCTTATCACTCGCAACATCTGGGGCCCACAAGTACCGTGTATTTAAGTTATTGGCCTTTGCAGCAATAAAACTGACAAAGCGAGTCATTTTGGGTGTCAGAAATACCAGTGTCTTTCTGCCCAGATTAGCTCTAGAAACCTGATGTTGTTGTGGCTATGAGCAATTAAGGAGGATGAATCAGACTGCAAGTTGTTCCCCTGCAGATATGGATATATGTGTTGGCCTGTGTCACATCTATGTATTTCTCAAGGAAAGAGCAACTAAAAGAGGTCTCCAACAGCAAAGCATGGAAGAAAAGGAATTGAGCCAAAACAATTTGATGCAAAGCAAGCAAGATCTAGATGTTCAGCTAGAAGACAGACAAACACATTTATTACCTACCATTTGGGAGAGTCATGAAAATACACACACACAAAGTTAATAAATGGTACGGCTCTATCGGGAGGTACAGCACTCTTCTTTGATTCTAAGTGATTAATATACGTCTGCAAATTAAGTTTCCATTTCTTCTCCCAGAAAAGTAAACCCTAACACAAAAAAAGACATTTAAAGGTAGAAAATTTGACATAATGAACAACAGGAAAACGAGTGCCCTCAAGATAATTAGCAACCAGCTTACGGCACATTTACTGCCTGAGTTAGAAATTAATTTTTCTTAGTTTACAGCTTATGGTAATTGTAGGATGACCAGTGCAAAGCCATGAAGTCCGCATTTGCCCTCAAACAGGTTTCAGAGGGCATCCATCACTGGTGAAAAAGGGAATATGTTTTACAAGCTACTATCCTGGACTGGTAGCTTGGAATCCAGAAACTATCCCCCAAAGAAAGCTTCTCTTCTTCACAAATTTACTTCATACCAGGTGCTAGATCAGGGATAGAAATCATGTGGCATCCCATGGACTCAACTGAATTCAACTCTCTACTCAACTGAATTCTTTAATTTTATTTTATTTTTTTATTTTTTTTATTTTTTATTTTTTATTTTATTTTATTTTTTGTAATAGAAGTCTCATTTTAGAAGTCAGAAGTGTGAATTTGAAATATGTAAATTCAGAAGTGTCCAAAATCAAAGTTGGGCTCCTCTGAATCAGAATGAATCTAGAAACTCCTGAAGAATTACTAAAACTTTGAATTTAGAGGGACACAGACAGCATGCCTTCAAATATTGATTTACAGTTGCCCCTCCTTTTTCACGGGGAATCCATTCTGGACCCCCTCATGAAAACGGAGTTTCACCTACATTCAAGTCCCCTATGACATGTACCATTGGCTTGAATATAAGTGTGGGTGCGCAGGTGTGCAGCACCCCATTCATTCTCTCTCCATTCATCCCTCGAGCACAAGTCAGGGACACGGATCTGAAGACAGCAAGAACAGAGGGAGGACTGTATTTCTCTCCAAGCTCTCCTTCTAAGGAAAAGATCATAGTCAGCAGTCCAAGGGTTATTTGATTTGTGACTGGCAGCTTTAGTTTCTAATCATAGGGAATAGTTTTACCAAATGGTTTTACACCAACCTAGTCTCTGTGCTTAGGAGGAAAACTGTTCAACTTGATTGCACAACTGGTCCAACATCCAGTGCTTTATGTTTGATCTTCCTCCAAGAGCAGAAATATAAAGACTATTTGGTGCAGTTTGCGGGTAGCAGACAGCACCAAGGATAGCACTGGGTCCTTCTATGGGAAAATCCTCCATGTTCAAATGTTTCCTCCTCTGCCACCTATAGGAGTCCAGCCAAGATGTAACAGAGAAAATATTCAAGCTTAGTCTCAGTTGTAAAACATATAGTAGTAACTTACAAATCAGTTGTGCATCATCAAACACATGGTCTAATGGAGAGGAGGGAATTGGCAGCAGGTTAGAATGATACAAGAAAAAGAGGATGGGGAAAAAAACTGTAAAAAACAGGAAGTCATCATAAATAAAGTTATAAGCAAACTAGCAATGAGAGAGTATAGGTATGAAAAGGTTGCCGACTGTAACAGGCGTGAAATCCACATGTCCAGATTTAAGGGACTTAACACAGTAGTGGATAAATGCATAAATCAACATGCAAGTGTCTTTCTGCCCTGAAAGAAAAGACACTTCATTCTCATTACCATCACCTCTCATTTTCAAATTCACTGTTCCCAGGTTATTTGTGTTTCTCCCTGTGCAGCTGTCTAAGGAGACAAATTAATAATCTCACTATGAGAGATCTTGCAAAAATGTACATGTGAACATTTTCAACACACACAGCCATTGAAAATACAATAGAAAACATCTGTTTCTGAACATCTCATATTTCTTAACAGGCAAAGCAACAATGCATGTGCAACTAGGGGGAGGATAACCAACCAAAATAGTACCCTTGTACAATTAAACTAGCAGGGAGCAAGTTTTTGTTGCTCTAGAAAAGTTCAGAACAATAATATAAATGCACCAAATAAGATTTTGCAATGAAGAGTTCAATAGGAGAGAAACAGCTCTCTCTTCTTCTGAGCAATAATCTCCTCACAGATGTGAATAAAAAGGCAAAAGGTCATATGAATCCACCCCTGCTGACCAAAGTACCTCCTAGTGCAGTTACAGCCCCAAGCCACTGGTATCACTAGCTGGTGCAGGGAATGTGGCCAACACTGGTTAACACCTCAGAAAAGGGGTGACACCCGGTCAGGTCCTCTTCCTTCTGTGGGATGAGAAGTGGGTGAGCATACCCCTGCCAACTTTGCCACAGTCGCAAACTCCTCCTGAGTGTGAAGGAGAAGGCCTGCTCCCCCTTTTGCCACCACTTCCACCCCCCTGGCAGCCACACATACTGTGTGACACTAGACATAGTAATGCCACTGTCCCAAGCAAAAAATATTTAATTTCTGAGGGCATTCAAATGAGAGTGTTGTTAAATTAAATGCAGGTGCACTGTAAAATTTTGAACAAACAGAATACATGTAGTTCTAATGAACAGATATTTAACATTCAGATAAATTCAGTCTAGATTCATCCTGTTTCCATTAGTTATTTCAGTTGCACAACTTCAAAACGTTTCATTTGAGGTACTTAATATAGCCACCAAATGACTGAAAGCCACACAATGTGTGGTGGATCCAGACTATGGCATGTGTGGAGGAGACCTGTTAAAATAAATGCAATTTAAGTTAGTCATTACTTCAGTGGATCCATTTTAGGTCATTCATTAATTCAGATATAACTGGATCCAAACCTGTGGACTGTATTTTTAGCCATCTTCAAGGTGGGTAATTTTTGAAAACCATTTGTTTTCAAATGGGAGCATGGCAACCAATTATTTCATTGCATGATAGTGAATGAACGATTTATTGAATTAGTCTACAGACCATTTCAAATCATTACAAATTTACGATGAAAAAGCAATTAAAATGACAGCTTATATTAAAATAACAGAGGATCAAAGTAAAATGGTGCAAATTAAACACACTCTCCTCTTTGTACCACATTTTTCCTTAAATGGCAGCCTTGGATGAAAGAGGGACACCTTAGGAGGCACAGAATGATTAATGGACGCAAA
Organism: Urosaurus nigricauda; assembly: GCA_034509955.1. NCBI lineage: Eukaryota > Metazoa > Chordata > Lepidosauria > Squamata > Phrynosomatidae > Urosaurus > Urosaurus nigricauda. The sequence goes on from JAOEGL010000006.1 coordinate 88,100,912, forward strand.
CTGCAGGAAAAGAGATTCCACCTCAACATTAGGAGGAACTTCCTGACAGTAAGATCTGTTTGACACTCCCTCGGAGGGACCTCTCCTTCCTTAGAGGTCTTTAAGCAGAGGCTGGATGGCCATCTGGTCAGGGAAGCTTTGATTGGTAGTCCTTGCATTGCAGGGGGTTGGGCTAGATGGCCCCTGTGGTCTCTTCCAGCTCTATGATTCTAGAGTCACTCAAAAAAATTTTTCCCCCAACACAGGCTAGTTATTCATCACGGACAGAAAAGGGCCCAGATAATGTTCCCTACAGCTTGAATGAAGATCACACTTGAGCAGATAATGTGCTAGGTCCTCTATTACTTGGGCACCACATGTACATATTCTATCTGGAAGTGGAACACCTTTAAATCTTCCCTGGAGGAGCACTGAATTCTGTTCATTATCTCAAACCTGCTCATCTCAAGGAACAGATATCTCTTTCCCTTGAATTGTGTCCTGGACTTAACTAGCCAATTTAGAGCCCTAGAGGCTCTCAACTGTAATTCAAGAGATGAATCAGAGATTGAGAACAGGTAATTGTTTTTAGCTTGTTTCTCTGTCTGCAGTAACTGGGAACCTGAAGATGAGAACACCAGCCCAAGGTACGTGAGGGAATTCACCTGTTCAGTTTCATTAGTATCAAGAAACCACCTATGTTTACTTTCCAAAAATTTTAAACTGTAGATTTGTTACAGTTAATTTCTAAATTATTCTCCCTGCAGTACAAGCTAAATTTCCATAATAACCTGCACAAACCAGCCTAAGTGGTAGACATTAGTATCATATCATCAGCATATAAAGGGATATTGACCACATTATTACATACCTTTGGCATATGAAATTCTTATGCAATAACTGTTGAAACTAAATCATTTAATATAAAAGTTAGAAAGAGAACAAGAATACAGCTCTGTCGGACCCCCATGCCTGTGGGAATTTCAATAGTTAAAACATGATTTACACCAGTTCCAGCACTGCACGGTAAGGAACAGTAATGGTGTTCTTGGTGGTAAAAAATTCTAGCTGTGTAGCCTAAAGAGGGGCAACTTGCTGGCTAATAATACAACATGAAACAGTAGGATGAAACTGCTTTTCAAAGATGATGATGATGATGATGACGACGACGACCTAATAATTTTAAAAGCTCTTGGTAAACCTGCCAGAAGATATTGGTTTTTAATGCTATTTTAAATTCAGATAGTGTATCAAGCTGTTGACTCTGGCATGTCATTCCACAATTTGGGAGCAGCTGAAGAAAAAGGCCTCTAGTTAACAGTTGCCATCCTAGTCCTTGGTGACTGAAGTAAATGTCCCCCAAAAGATCTGAGTGTATGGGGTTGTGTGGAAGAAGGTGATCCCATAGGTAACCTGTATCTAAACCATGCATGGCTTTAAAGGTAACCAACACTTTGTATAGTACCTTACATGGAAACTAATTGGCAGCCAGCAGAGCGATTTCAATATAGGTGTGATATGATCACTCTTAAATGCTGCCATGTTGTGCACTAACAAAAGTTTCCAAACTTGGTACAGGGGAAACCTAACGTACAGTGCATTGCAGAGTCCAGCCTAGAGGTTACCAGCATGTGCACTACCATCTTTAGGTCTTCCAGCTCAAAGAAGCAGTATAGCTGGTGCATCAGCCAAAGATGACTCCAAAGCACTCCTGATGGTTGTATCTATCTGGACTATTACACTAGCCTTAGCTGATGCTATTTTTGGGTGCCACTGTCATACTAACAGTAAAAAACAAAGCTTCCACAATCCAAAAACTCTGTCCGTTTCCCAATTTGTTGTTCTTGTTGTATGCTTTCAAGTCATTTCCGACTCATGCTGACCCTAAGGCAAACCTATCATGGGGGTTTCTTGGAAAGATTTGTTCACAGATTTGCCATTGCTTTCCCCTAAAGCTGAGAGAATGTGATTTAACCAAGGTCATCCAGTGGTTTCATGGCCAAGCTGGAAATTGAACCCTGGTCTCCAGAATTATATTCAACACTCAGACCACAACACCATGCTGGCTTTCTCCACTCCCAAATATACATGTGCTTTTTCCTTCAAGCCCAAGTGTTGTTTTTTCATTATTAACAATATGGGTGGGGTATGTGTTGATGTTTGGCTGTGTTCTATCTTTAGAAACAGAAAAACAAACATAATCGAGTGGGAATCCTGTGGGCCATGGGTCACATGTGGTCCACAATCCCTCCATGTGGCCTCTTCCACCCCTGTAACCAAACAAATTTATCTTGAAATGGACAATTGTATCCCCAAAAATCTTCTGGTGGTTCAAACGTCAGTTTTAAAGTCATTTTCTCAATCCACATTTCTTTCCCTGCCAAATACTTTTATTCAAAACAGACGTGACCTTGAAAAAAATGAGATGTGGCCCACAGAGGACAAGGTAAGAGTATGTGTGGAAATTGGGCCAAGTGTCCCTCTTCAATCTCTCTACTGTCCCATCCCTGATAATGAGAAGGGACTGCCTCATGCATGAAAAGGGGGCAGCAGTCAATGACTCAGATCAGATCAGAATCTGAGTAAACAAGTCCAGGAACAACCTGTGACTGACCACTCTTGATCCTGCCAGTGTCCTAGAAACCTGTCAGAAAAAAACAACATATAGCTCTAACAGTTGCCAGTAATGCACCAGCCTGTGGAGAATTGTGAGCATCTTGTGATGGGGAAAGAGCTGCACTGAGCTAATGGCAATACCCTGGAGAAATAGCAGAGATAGCACAGACTGGTGGGAACAAAACTGAGAATGAATCCACACCTGCAAAGTGATTTGTACCTACCTCGAAGCTGATCCTTTTAGAACAAATGTTCCTCTGATTCAAAGTAAAAGCACATCTTTTCAATACCTGGGGACTTTAAAATAATTTTAAAATAATTTTTAAAGGACATTTTTACTGCAGTTCATTGGAAAACCTGTTTTTAAGGGTGTGACCTGTATTCCAAATTGTGATTAGTATGCAATGGGGGGGGGGGCGTTACTGGATGGCAGGACAGGGTGGTGGGTACTTACCTTATCATCCTCATCCAGCAAAAATGGTGTTGACATTTTTGGTTCATGATGTGCCCTTGCTACATTAGTTGCAGCCCCAAGAAAACCCACACAGGGCAGAAGGAAAGAGAAGTGGATACAAGGTTCAGTGAATACAGTGGGACTGAACAGGCATAGGATTAAAGAAGATTCTTGCAATCTTTGTGCAACCTCTCTAGAAATCCTTGTGCAACCATTAGTTTCTATGAGATTTGCAATGGCTGTGCTTTGTGAATCAAATATGTGAAAATGCCAGAACTAATGGCGGCTGTGTAGGATGCCGCTCCCTGTCAGCACCATTGTATCTCTTTTGATCACTGACTGGAGTCTGGGCCATTGTAGTGCTGGGGTGAGAGGGCTGAAAGGAGATCAGATACTGCCTCCCATCTTCTGATCTCCCTCTCCCATTTCACCCATTACTCTTATTTTTTTAGTTCAGCGTATTGGAATGTTCAAAGGCAAGCCACCATTTCAGATGTCCCGCAAGTCTTGGGACATTTAAATCTGTGGATATTCAAATGGAGAAGAGTCTGGAGGCTATAAAGGGCAAAAAAGGTTAAGACTCCCCCCTCATAACCCCCAGCTTTGTAGTTCATCTTCGAATCAATGGGGCTTTAAAGCAGTGGCTCTGTACATATCATATCTGTTCAAATAATAATTATTATTATTTATTTATTTATTTATTTATTTCTATTTCCCGCCTCTCCGTCGGATCGAGGCAGGATTCCAACATCAATAAAACACAGAATTATACAATCCATATTATATCACCATCCTAAAAACATCACATCATTACAACATCAGCAAAAATTGACAGTAAAACAATAAGATGCATTGTTCAGTATAGTTGGTGTATTTCACAGATTTAACATCGGTCGGTAGTCTGTTACAGTATGTCAGGTGGGTAGGCCCGCTGGAAGAGATCTGTCTTAAGTGCTTTCTTAAAAGCGTCTAAGGTGGTAATAAGACGGATCTCTTCCGGGAAGTAATTCCACAACTTTGGGGCTGGAGAAGAAAATGCCCTATGGGAAGTTGTTACCAATTTAGTATTTTTAAGTTCTAGCAGGTTCTTCACTGACGTTCTGAGTGTGCGGGGCGGACTAAATAGGGAGAGGCGTTCCCTCAAATAGCTCGGGCCCAAGCCATATAGGACTTTAAAGGTAATAACCAACACTTTGTATTGTGCCCGGAAGCTAATCGGCAGCCAGTGTAAAGATTTAAGTACAGGAGTGATATGCTCCTTCCTAGGTGTCCCCCTGGCTGCCGCATTCTGCACCAAATTAATAATAATAATAATAATAATAATAATAATAATAAATACTTATAGCCCGCTCCTCTGTGGAAAACAATCAGAGCGGGTTACAGCAAGAATTAAAACATACAAGTTAAAACAGTACAACAGTCCATTCCCCAGCCTCCAACCCCTTAAAATTAAATTAAACTAACAATGAGTTAAAAACCAACAGCAATTAAAACAATAAAATAAAGTGCATTCTCATGAGCATCATTCCTGAGCGAGGTGGAAGACAGCAACAGGGTCGGGAATATAGAGAGCTAGCGGAAAATCAAAGTTAAATTTTTTGGAGCCGGGAACTACGGAATTCCGACTCAGGAATTGAAGCTTCCGGACTTCGTACAAAGTAGCCCCATGTAGAGTGCATTGCAGAAATCTAGACGTGAAGTTACCAGTGCGTGTATCAATGTTTCAAGTTTCTCCTTGCCCAGGTAGGGACGCAGCTGGCGTATCAACTGTAGTTGGTACCACGCACTCCTGGCTGTCATCTCCACCTGAGAGGTCAGCCGGAGAGACGAGTTCAGGAGTACACCCAGACTGCGAACTTTGTCCTTTAGGGGAAGTGTGACCCCATCAAGAACAGGTTGCTGAATTTCCACCCCCGGGCAGAAGGAACCTATCACAAGTACCTCCATTTTCTCTGGATTCAATCTGAGTCTATTTTCCCTCATCCAGCCCATTACCAACTCCAGACAGTTATTCAGAGCCGAGATGCCATCCTTGGTCACTGTATCAGTCGGAGACATAGAGAAATATATTTGGGTGTCAACAGCGTACTGATAACTCCACGCCCCATGTCTCCTAATGATCTCTCCCAGCGGCTTCGTGTAACTGTTAAACAGCATGGGGGACAGAATGGCGCCCGGAGGGACGCCAGATGTCAACTCTCTTTTACGAGAGCAACTCATATCATGGAAAGGCAATGGCAGCCAAGGGGGTATTATGATCCCATGGCAGCACCTGGAGCTTAATATGCTCAAGAGGAGTTCAGAGCCATGGCGGTGCTGTCCCTGTGAATTAACACTTAACATCTTTGCAGTAAAAGGGTGTCTGGGAATAAAGGGGGAAAGGATGAGAATCTAAATTGTCTCAAACTTTGTAGCCAGCCTCCCCACACCTGCCTCACTTGTGCTTATCTTTTGACTTTCCACATGGGAAACCCAGAGATTTTCCTCTCTCTCTTTCCCCCTTGCACTTGCAAAAAGCGTTGTTTTTTAACTACAAAACGTGTCACTGAGGCTGCTTAAGTGACACTCAATAAAATGGCTGAAATGGGGAGGGAGGCGTCAGGTGAAGGACCAAACTGAGCCAGAAAAAATAAAAGTTCAGACTGCTTGAAAAAGAGGATTGAGGAGAAGAGACAATATATAACCATGACTGGAGACAGATCACAGTTGAGAAGGGGTGGGGAAAAGGACACAAATAAGCTTCTTTATCTGAAACCTTTTCATCTTTTAGTACTCTGGATAGTGACTCAGAGATAGTTCAGTCACCTCCCCATATCCTGGCACCCCCCCCCATCAGTTTTTGACTAAGAATTGTTGCCACAGAATAATGAGGTTTTCCACCTTCTACAGCAATTTAGCACAACAAGCATGATATACACAACAGACGTTGATGAGGCACATCCAGGAGGCACATCCAGGAGATAAAAGGAGGGTGACATCAGATCGAGGCTCCAATCAAACAAACATGGCATTCTGACTCCAAGAGATACAAATGTTATTGACATCTGTTCACTTGGTCCAGAGAGAACAAGAACCCAAAGGTGACAGAAGCCACAGATTGAGCTACAATCTTGATATTTACAAAGCCAGAAAGATTAGCAAAGTGCACTCTGGCTAACATTGGACTCGGACTTGGAAGATCAGGATTTGAATTGCTGTTCAGCCATGGAAACACATTGGGTGACTCTGGGCAAGTCACACTCTCTCTGTCTCAGAGCAAAGCAATGGCAAGCCTCCAATGAATACATATCAACAACAACAACAACAAAACCTGTGATAGAGTTGCTGTATGTCAGAGTTGGTTTGAAGGAACAACAGCCAGCTCATTGGAATACAAAATATTCCAGGTTTAATCCTCTGTATATCCAGATAGGACTGGGAAATACTTCACAGTAATCATCAGGCTGGTAGACTTGAGCGATGGTCACAGAAGGATAGGCTGCTACCAAACTCAAGGGGAAAACAGGATGGATGAGCATAGAGATCTCCAATCTGGTGCCCTCCAGATGCATTGAACTATAGCTCCCTTCATCATCTCAGACAGACTCAAAATAGCAAGACTGTATCTACACTGCAAAATTACAGCGGTTTAGTCCCACTTCAGCAGTAATGGTTCTATCCTATGGAATTCTGGAATCTGTAGGTTGTGGGGAGGCGGGGGGACTTGGAATCTGCAGTACCTATCTCAGACTACAAATCTCATGATTCTATAAAATGGAGCCATGGCAGTTAAAATGGTGTCATACTGTTTGGAAAAAGTTGCGTTTCTAAGAACGTATGTGATAAACTACACAGGGCTGCAATGAAAAAAACAGTTTAAAATATTGTAGCTGTTTTTAATATATTCAGAACCATCACTCTAACCCTTTCTTCCTATTTGCAGGATAACTCTTCACAGAATCATTTCATTCAGTCACAAATTACAACACAGAAATGTAAAAGCAAGTTATGAAAAACCTGTACGTGATGGATGAAATCTGAGGTCATTTTTGGATTTAAAATGCAAAACTCTTGTAAAACCAGCATACATTTTAAAGAAGTTTTTATAACCCTCAATTTTGCAAGTCTGTATTATTCCCCTATTTATGTATGGTATGGATATACATAGCAGGGAAGCGCTACTGCTGTTTTGTATACATGCTACAATAAAACATACATTTGACTGATAACATAAAAAGTAATTCTTATATATGCTAGTAGTTCAATTACTGAATCAAGAAAAAGAAATATCCCAGTAGATGCAGCAAGACTCTTTACCTCAATCACAATATCACCACCCTCATCACTTTGATAAGATACTATAAAGGAATTGAAGTTCTAGTCTTTCAAGTTAAAATCTGAAGTCATGAAACCTAAACTACAATGTACTAGATGGATTTCATTGCCTTTCTGATCGCACAGACTTTACTGGGAAAAATTAGAATTTTTAGCTCCTGCCAAATATCTTCAAAAACATGACATCCCAGGGCAGATCATGTAAACCTTTCTTCCAATTTCTAGCAATACAATCTCTCTTAACTATGCATAAACATAAGAGAATTTTGTGCCAACATTCATCAAGAACAAGCACAAATTCCAGCCTGTGGTGCCTGTTAGTGTCCTGCCAAAGGACATGGTGTTGCAGAGGACTGCATCTTTCCTGGCAGTAGCCAGGAGATCACACAGTTTTTGTGGGCCTCTTACGTCACTAGCAAAGGCTAGAAAGCCTGGAGTGGATCCTGATTAGTATGCTTAGATAAGGAATTCCCTGCTCGGTGCTATAAACTGTGCTCACAACACAATGCCTGTATCTGGGACCTTTTTTAGTCCAGCAAGGAGAGCCAGCATGCCATAGTGGCTTCAATGTTGGACTATGACTCTGGACACCAAGGTTCAATTCCCTACTAGGCCATGAAACACACTGGGTGACTATGGACAAGTCACAATCTCTCAGCCTCACGAGAAGACAATGACAAACCTCCTCTGACCAAATCTTTTTTCTGCCAAAAAATTCCCATGCCTTAGGGCTGCCATAAGTTGGAAACAACTTGAAGGCACACAATGATGGCATTTTTTCTGTGTTCATTCCATGTTCCATCTGCCAGTCACCACTAGGTGAACAAATATATTTGTTTTCTCTTCATCCCTGTCAATTTATGCTATGATGTCCTCCAGCATCAGTATTTCTTGTGGAAAAATCCAAACCATCTACTTTCCCTCTGTCATTGGGCCAAGATAACCATGGAGAGGTTAAAAGCTTTTCTTATAGGGACTGTTAAGAGGACCTGTGCTGTCAAACACATGGTTATTTTGAACTTGTTAACACTACAAGCCTAGGGCCTCATTCATACTACAAAATAAACTGTTTTTTTTAATCAATGAAGCAATTTAGCACCAAATAGACATTCGCACTATTCAATCCATGATCGAACCTACTTGTTTCAATTTAATCCACTTCCCATTCCCATTCATCAATGGATCGATTCAACATGGAGTTGTGTCACAGGGGTGACCACGCCACAGGAACCAAATCAAATTGACAACACGTTCACACTTGCACTGAATCAATTCCTGTCAAAAGAAGTGGGGAATGCCGCAGATTTGGAAGAACCAGTTTAACAGGGTTTAGCACTGTGCCCCCTGGCAAACTGCACCAGAAATTCAAAGCAAATGCGAACAAGGGCCCTTTAAACCAGATCAGTTTGAAAACCAGGCTATTATGTAGTGTGAATGAGGCCTAAGGTTTGTCAGTCCTTCTTCTGAGGGATTATCCCATAAATGGAAAGACAGTGACAGCAGCATCTCTTGAGTCTAGGGCCAAGATGGGGGATCTGAGTGGAATATGCACCCCATCCATTGTCCAACAAGTTTAGCCAACCTGATTATGTCAAATCTTCCCGGTACCTTCAGCAGTCAGTAGTCCAGGGACACTCAGCCTTGAAACATTTTGCTTCCTTTAGGATTGGGAGGGAAGGAGTGCACTGATGTCTTCATAGGATCTGTTTTAATTTACAAATACTCAAGACAGAAGATAATGATGACAGATGATGCTAGGCAGATAGCAAAACCAATGATTCTGTATCGGACTGTGAAAGCCAGGGATGCAGCTATGAGTGGAGAGAGAACAAAATGAAGGCATTGTCCCTCTAAATAAAAATGCTGCCCTTTCAGATGAAATTTCCCTTCAGTCTCAGGTTTCTACTACTGCAGTAACTTAAGATTTCAGCTTTTATCTGAAGAAAAGTGCCAGGCAAACACAGCAAATATAAATTTTAGGTATGAAAGATTTTCAACATCTCACTCACTGCAATGACCGGAAATTTGGAGAATGAAAGAAACTTCCATGGTAGGAATAGAATTCTTATTTGGAGGAGTAAGGCCCTCATTTTTCCTCTCCCATGACACTGCCAGTAGCTATACGCCAGTTAAAAGCAGTTTTCAGCCACCTCCTAGGCTATATTCCAAGCTTGGTCTACTCCATCTAAAGTTGTAAAGGAACAGATAGAGCTGAGAAATTCTAGGCAACAGCTTCCAGCTCTCTGCACCCTGTCCAGACTCTAATGAGTATCTTATATCCAAGACAGGACACTGTTAATTATTGGCGCTCTCTCTGCATCTCAGATCAACTAATAAGTTTGTCAAGGAAAATTATTAGTGATTGGCAGCCTCACCATGAGAGTGGGTCAAACAATAGGATAGATGCCAATTGTTTACTACAGAAAAGTGTTGAGGATACTGTGGACAGCTAAAAAGACAATCAAATGGGTCCTTGAACAGATCAAGCCTGAAATCTCCCTGGAAGACAAGATGATAAAGTTGAGGTTGTTGTACTTTGGCCACCTCATGAGAAGCAACAACTCACTGGAAAAGACAACAATGCTAGAAAAGATGGAGGGATGTAGAAAGAGAGGAAGATCACATGCTAGATGGATGGACTCTATTAAAGTCATGTGTATGAAATAGGTCACGGGTATGGACCTAAGCAGAGCAGTGGAGGATAGGGAGTCTTGGAGATGTCTCATCCACAGAGTTGCCATGAGTCGAGATCAACTCAGAAGCAGTTGACAATAATTTTTTAAAACGTGTATTGCCTTGGTAGTTATAGGCCATTTCTAACCCACAGAGTTGTACTAACAAGGTTGTATGCAGCTGTGTGCTGCATAATTAGAGCAGAAGTAACATGTTACTGAGTACTCAGTGGGAAGGACTGGTGATGCAAAATACTGTTACAAGTTTCAGTGCAACTATATTTTTTCCTTGCATGCTGTAATTACACCGCTGCTATTGGTTATCGAGATGTCTGCCAGTGCCTACAGTTAATCCTCCAGGGAATTAAGTTTATGTAACAGATTTATATTAGCATAAGCTTAGAAGCTTAACTGAGAAATATACTGACTCCATAAATTTATCAGAAATACAGGCACTAGAGGTGTTCCATATGCAATTCACATATTCAAATCTTGCTTGGTTCCTAGACTAGGCTAAACAATGATAAAAGAACTTTTAAGATTCTTGTTTTCACAAGGTTCAGCATTCAATTCTGTGGTTGTGGAAAAGCCACCACTCTCGAAACATTTGAAATGGAAGCTACTTGATGTAATTTTTTTTCATCGATGCTAGTGATATACATAACCTAACAGTTGATGTACTAAATGGATTCAATATCATCTAATCTCAAGTTTCCATGTGATCTTCATGCATATGGGGAGACTTTACACTTGTCTTTACTGTAAAAAGAAAAAAAAACTCGGAAAATCTTTTCTTGGGGAGAAGCACTGGAAAAACTGAATATATTTGAGTTCTTGTCATTGTATTGTTAAGCTGCTGTCTACAACAAAGAACTAATAAAGGAAAACTGAAAAGCTCAGGATTCAACCAGAAACTCTTGAAGGCACATTACAAAAATGACCATGTGCCTCCTGTACAGTTGTCCATCCTAACTAATCATAAGGATGAGGCCAACTAACTTGACAGACTTCTTTAGGGCAACAGAGGTAAAAAGAGGTTATTCTTGTCACCCTGTCTGCTGACACGCAGAAATAGTAAGGAACAAATTTTATGAATCATAAAAAGCAACACTGCAGAGAGGGACGTAACGGGTGACTCAGTCTACAAGGATTTCTATTCTAAACAACACCATTTACATTTTTTATACATTCCACTGCTGTGATGATAATTTGTGGTTTACACTCATGACACAAGCACAGGAAAAGCGCATCGGAGAAATAAAAATGAATTGTAATGAAGGATACATTCCCACTGCCATCACAAAAAAAGCCGGAACTCATTTGAATGATGAGAGATGTCTAGGTGTTTAAATATTAGTTGTCTATACCAGGTATACCTCAGTTAACAAAATACACATTCCTGGCCACAACCTCTTTATCTGAAAATTTTGTACCAAGGGCGTAAATTATATGGGAATAGGAATACTGTAGGTTCAGTCTACACTAAAATAAAGTTGTTGAGTATCTTTCAGCAAACTTGTTACTCAAAACTAACAATATGCACACATGAAACAACCAGATCTGGTATGCCTTGGAAAAACAAACAAAAATATTTGAACCTTCTATAAACTGCTTGAATGCTTCTTTTAACATGCATCCAGGAAGACTTTTTCTTCCATCACCCTTCACTTTTCTTATGCTCTTCATTTTGGTGGGCAAACCTATAGGCCTATGGTAAGGCAAGCCTCCCTGCTCTCCCCTTTTCTCTTTTTCTGTTAACACTTGCTCGCTGATTCTGAAGGTAGCTACTGTTTACCTTGTCTTTTGTAGTCAGGCATATATGGTTACAGTAAAATCCTGTCCATTTACAGATCAAGCTTTGTTTATTGCACTTTTTACTGCATACAGATCAAGCTTTGTTTACTGCACTTCTTACTGCATACTGCCACAACTCAACACCAGAAGTCTCACAAAAAATGAAGAGGAAAGGGGAGCAGGGCAGACATAAAAGCCTTTGTAAAAAGGAATTCTACTATCAGAGGCTTTGTTAAGTGAGGTATGTTTTGTTCCTCTCCACTGAAAAACAATTAGTCCAACCTAGTGGAGAGCATGGGTACACACATAAAACATTTTAAAGGATACATTTGCAAACTTTTAATGTGGAATTAAGTATTTCCAATGTGGAATTAAACATTTACCCCTTCCTCTTTTAGTGTATGCTACAGATCTTTGCACAAGGAAGAAGCCCTGGAGTTTTCCAAATTTACTGTCTTGTTAGACAGACAAGATAAGCATATGCTGATCTAGGTACACTTGCTTTCAAATAGACACCGCCATGTGGACAAAACTAAAATAAATAAGCTTATTTGTTGTACCTTTATAATAAAGAAGTACTAGGTCAGTCAATTAGCACTGGTACATCCTGTGTTATTTGTACATTCATCTAGAATGAGCAGTACATTCCAAATCTATAAATAGTATCCTTTCTATCTCTACACATGTAGCACTGGAAGTACTGAAATTGTCCTGTGCTAAGGTGGAAAGTGGGTGAAAAACCCAAACATTTGAATTACTTTCTAATTCAGTAAATATTCTAATCAACATAATAGTGCTGTAATATTATGACTATTTTGATCTGTTTTTATTTGTACATCTTTGAACATTGTAAATCATCTTTCTGGAAGAAAACTGGGATAGAAGTCAAAGGAAGGATGGAAGGAAGGAAGTTTAAACGTTAAATTAAAAATACTTATATTTCTGTACAAATTTCCTAAAATTGTAAACCATTAACTGGTTCTCAGCAGGGTTGCCAAATCCAAGTGACACATTTCTCTAATTTTAAAGAAACATATATTTTAAAGAACAAACTTTGCCTAATATATCTTTTGCCAAGATAAATGTTGCAGTGAAGAAAAGAAAGGCAGCACAGACTTCTACTTTATTTGCACCTAACAAAGTTGTGCACATCTGCGACCACTGTTTTGGGTAAGGGCAAGGTAAAAAAAACTGATAGAATCCAGTCAAGAAACTCTCAACCTCAATCCAGCGGTAACTGGTGGCTCCCATGACAGTGCGGTGTTGATTCCCTTCCAGGATTTCAGTAGTTTTCAGGACTCTCCAAGGTGCTGCTTATTTAAGAAAAGTTTAAAGTACCATGGAAAACTCCATGAAGGCTTGGATTGAAGGGCTGCCCTGATGTTACCAGCTGCTATGGCTTGAATTGTGTGATTCTTGGGCAGCAGTAGTTAATCCATTCATGGATGGCTTCATCTTCACTGGCAGAGAGAGACCTCATCACTTGACCACTTCCATCTTCCCCAAAACATTTTTTTAGCTCCACTAACTGTACATTTCACTTCTTCATGATGCTCGCACCACTTTATTTATAGATAATTTGAACAGATTATCATCTTTAAACTGGGCAGGGTAAGATCCAGAAGCAATTTTTGTCCCTGAGGTCTGTTGCAATCTCCAAAAAACAAAACAAAGCAAAAAACCCTTGGACACTTCCCAAAACTGATTTTGTTTTGTTTTGTTTTTTTAAAAAAAACTTCAGTTTTTTGGGGGGAGGGTGAAGAAGGGGCTGAAACAAGATGTGAGGGAGATTATTGAAGTATCTTTAAAGAAAACTGCTATTCACTGACACTTTCAAAATTAGATATTTTTGCCCACAAAAAATGTGGCCAAAGACATGAGGAGATGCAGCGCAGGACTTCTCTGATGAAATCTAAATATTACCAATGTGGGAATGGATCAAAAGCAGCAAGGAAATCCTATTGTTAATGGTGCAAGTGCACAGAAACTCATTACTCTGTGTGTGAGAGAGAGGGTGTGTGTTTATGTGTGAAAATTATGAAAAGAGAATTTATTTAAGCATGTGGACAGTCATATGCTTTCAGTAACAATTAAGGCTCTATTCATCTCATTTGGATTCAGCCACTAATTTCCACAGGGAAGTGTGTTTCAAAAAATAAATGCTTAAACAAGGTATCAAATGGTACATCCTGCAACTGGGTAAAATAATTCTCTCCATAAATACACTTAAAATGGCTTATCTCTTTCCCAAAATCTGTACTGCCAATTCCTTAAACAACAATAGCTAACTTGAATCAACTGTCTCAACTCTCCACTGCTCCACTACTGAACTATACTGCTCAATAGTGCCAAGTCAAGAGCAGCATCTAGTGGTCAGATGCAATCTGACATGGCATTGAAAAGGAAAAACTGGATGAAAAAGACTGATGTGCTTTATAAGCATAGCTGAAGCTTTCACACTAGCTACCTAAACTTCTTAATATAATCATAATAATAATAAAATATAATTTATAGCCTGCTCCTCTGTCAGGACAATCGAAGCGGGTTACAGCAATTAAAAATAACAAAGTAAAACAATTCCAATTACCCACTACCCAACCTCCCACCCCTTAAAATTAAATTAAACTAATAACCAGTTAAAACCAAAAAACAATTAAAACGTATACAATATCAGAACAAAACTAGCCATTCCGCCGGCAGTGTAAACTGTGGCATTATAAGTATTAGGAGTCATAGGTATTAGGAGTCTTAGGTGTTAGGTGTCATAGATACTAGGAGCTGGTAGGGGAGAATATAGCCCAGTTCCAGAGCCGGGAATTAAGAGGTTTCTGGGAAGGCCTGCCGGAAGAGATGCATCTTTATAGCTTTTTAAAAGCAATCAAGAGATGTAATGACTTGAGACGCATCTCGTCCGGCAGGCCATTCCATAGCCTGGGAGCGGCGGCAGAGAAGGTCCTCTGGGAGGTCTGCACCAGCCTGGTCTTCATAGGCTGTAGCAGATTCCTTCCAGAGGACCAGAGTGTGCGGAGGAGATCATACCGGGAGAGGTGGTCCCTGAGATAAGATGGACCCAAGCCATGTAGGGCTTTAAAAGTTAAAACCAACACCTTTTACTGCGTCTGGAAGCTAATTGGCAGCCAGTAGAGAGACTTGAGCACAGGTGTTATGTGCTCTCTCCTCAATGTTCCAGTGATAAGCCTGGCTGCCTTAAGAATTTATCACAAACACCAAAAGC
This sequence comes from Urosaurus nigricauda, assembly GCA_034509955.1. Lineage (NCBI taxonomy): Eukaryota > Metazoa > Chordata > Lepidosauria > Squamata > Phrynosomatidae > Urosaurus > Urosaurus nigricauda. Next base: position 88,115,976 of record JAOEGL010000006.1, read on the forward strand.
ATAAACTGCAGACTTGCTTCAAAACTTTAATCAAGTCAGTCTTGAATGCATACTTAAATACTGTCTTTGCAAAAGCAAAATGATTAAAGGGTGGAAAAACATGTTCTTTAAAGCCATTTGGTAAGTTCCATTCACTGAGAAAAGCAATGCCTGGAATTCTGGAAGACAAGTAAAAAGAATTTTGACTGCAGAAGGAGAATGAGATATTAATGAAACTGAAACCTCAATTCAAACCTGGATATCAACTATCCATAACAAACCCCAGTTCACTCACACACACACACACACAAACCAAAATGCAAGGCCAAAGTAGGAAGCATACATAAACTTTTTAGATCATTATATGTATTCTTCTGTAGACTTTAAAACTGCAAGTTTAGAAAGGTTTAGAAATTATGCCAACAAAATTAAATTTTGTTTAGTCTGAATTTACACTCTGAATACATTCACAACCATCTAGTTGTATAGTTCCTAAAGGTACGATTTCTCCATCCTGCCTGCCTTCATTCACAATTTCAGTATCTTCTGTTCTTGCACCTTCACTTCCACATTCAGCTTGTTCTTGTTCTGGAGGAACTGTGATCATTTCAGACAACATGAAACAGCTATCATTCACCACCTGCTCTGAGGTCATCCGATTCTTCAAGCACAGAAGATTCAATAGCAGAGATTTAACTTTATTAACCTTAAAAAGAAAAAATGGGGAGGGGCAGAACTGTAAAATGAGTTCATAACAAGCCAAGAGAAGATAGTCATCAAGAACTTCACTGCTGATTCTCATTGACTGAAGGGTGGGAAATACCAGAAGACCAATGTTTGCTAGAGAAGACCCTTCTCAACCCAGGCTGGGCCAGGAAACAGCTTCCCTTCACTGCTGTGTTGTAAGTGCAGATGCCCTTGAAAATGGCTTGGCTGATTCCACTTCTGCAGGTTTTAACAGCTAGATTTCTGACTGGTTCATCTTATTTATATCCTTAAAGGAAATTCAGTCTTTAAAAGGTAAGCAGGAGTACATTGGTGGTAGAGGGCTAAATACTACCAGCTCAAACCTCGCAGACCAAACAATGCAAGAGAGTAGGCCCACACTTACTGATGTCATGTCACTGGATCCCTGGTAAAAGAATATATCCAGACTGTGATTTGGTTAGGTACCCAACTTCACTGCTCCTCCACATCCCCCACATTGCTCCTGCCTCATGTGGGTTCGTTTTCATTCTTTAAGAAGTGGTTATGTACAAACAAAATTTGTACAAAATTGCTAAAGTTATTTTATGCTCACCAAGCCCTCCTTTTTTCCCTTGTCCTCAGAGATTTTGGACCTCAGCTCCCAGAATCCCAGACTATTGGCCAACACGGCTGGGAGCTGAGGTCCAAAATCTCTTAAAGGGCACAGTTTGGGGATTACTGATCTAGACAGAAGGCTTTTTAGTAGCACAGGCATATTGAAGGAGGACTGGGAAGATATAGACTTCCTGTGCTAGGTTGAACCAGCATGTCTAAAGTAAATAATGCAATAAAACCTGACCTTGAAAGATGGAATCTGCTCTAGCCAATCCTACTGAAGCTGTATATGCTTGCCTAAAACAGGTAAGGTAAATAGTAGCTGCCTCCAGAATCCCGTACTGAGCATGTGGAAACAGCAGAACAGAAAAAAAGGGAGAGAACAGATAAGCTTCCCTCACCAGCTACCTCCAAAGTTTAAAAATGATATTTCTAGAAATCTAGCAACAAAAATGGGAATAATTTTTTTAAAAGTGGAAGCTGGGGAAAGAAAGTCATCGCTGGATGCATTTTGGAAGAAGCCTTCAAGTGTCTCATAAAATCATAGATTTGGAAGAGACCACAAGGGCCATCCAGTCCAACACCCCTGCCATGCAGGAACTCTCCATCAAAGTATCTATAAGGTTAAAATAGTTTACCTATTCAAGGCTTATCTGATCTGGATGTTCCACATCCCATGTCCATATTGCTTAGCTTTAAATTAAAAAAACTGAAACATGCTGAACTACTCTTGTTCTTTATGGCGTAGGAACCTATGTCTATTATTGTTGTGTTCCTTCAAATAATTTCTGACTTAGGGCAACCTTAAGATGAACCTATCATGGGGTTTTCTTCTTTCCATATTATTTCTCCCTCTGGTATCAAATTTTCTGGTAAAGTAGTACAGGGGACCTCGGTATCTGCAGACAACAAGCTCACAACCGTGCCACTATTAGGGACAATTAAAGCCCTCCCTCCCCTCCAAGGCTTTTGCCCCGAGCTTGGCTTCGGCAATGATTCCAAGGCAGAGGCTGAAAACCCGTCAGCCAAAGAAACCCAAAGCCAGCGCTTGGGTCTCAGAGCCTAGAGAGTCTGTCCTGGATGTTGGGCCTGGGGGGCGGGGTCTCCAAGACCCAAGACCTGGGCCCAGCTCTGGCTTCCTCCAGCTGACGGGGCTCCAGCCTCTGTCTCCGAACTGCACCCAATGCAAAGCTCGGGACAGAAACCTAAGAGGGGAAGGGAGGACTTCAATCCAGTTGTCCCTAATGGTGATTACATGGCCATGCTGACATTAGGGACAACAGGACTTGAGCATCCACAGATTTTGGTATCCACCGGGGGGGGGGTGTGTCTAGAACAGATTCCCCATGGATACCCAGGGCTAACTGTAATTCCTAGGAGTACATCCATTTTGTTAACTGAGTTATACCCATAAACATATTCAAAAGACTTAGCATCCCTTTAGCACTATCCTGTCCTTAATGCTTTAGTGTGATATTTCAACTTTCTTGAATTTAAGGGGGGGGGGGAATACCAACAACTGTTGCATTTTAGTCCTCTTGCAACCTGCTGTTTAAATAACTAAAGACTGATTATTTAGTGTGTTAGCCAGTTCTACAGTATTACCCAAAATATTCATAGAAAGTATGAAAGACAAGCATACAGTACCATTATAAGGCCATCCACTTGAGGAATCCCATCCTTGTCTATTTTAAACTCTTGGTTTCCAATAAATAGCTGCAAATTTTTTAAAGAATACAAAATACCTTAAAGACAAAGCTCCTGAAAATGTGAATGTTGAAGTAATTTGAAGTACACAGTTATTTCCTCAGCGTAAAACTGGGTAAAACAGTCAAGGTTTTACTTGAAAGCAAAATATATAAAAACATATTCTTTATTTAACAAATACAGTACTAAACTTATTCTGCTGACCCAAAATTTAATTTTCCTCACTAAGAATTATTAGTGCACAGGACTAGCATAGGAGTAATTTCCAGAGGGGTGTCTGCATTAGTTTGCTGCAGCCAAGACAATCCATTTTGTGATAATTCAGACTAAGAAACATCCCATGAAAGCTTATGCCACAATAAATTAGTTAGCATGGGATTAGATACACACTTAATTATAATGTAACTGGCAACACCAATTAAACATTTCGTTAAGTTACCACCAGAAGTGAAAGAGAAACAAAGTTAAGATCCCACACAGAATACATGATGAACAAACATGAAAAACCTTGGTCTTAAACGTGTAGCTGAGAAAAAGACAAAACATAGGAACAGTCATAAAAGTAGTTCTGTATAGTGAAGTGATGCTCAAGAATTTTCAAAATGTTTGGAAAACGGCAGTTCTGCTCAGTTTTCCATATTTTTGAAACCAGATACTGCACAAAATTTAACACATTTACAAATAAGGGATTACATACCCAGTAGAGTAGGCAACCAAAAGCATACATATCTGAAGCTGGAGATGGTGGCTGTCCCTGTCTTACTTCAGGAGAAATTAAACTGAAACCATTTAGTGCCGCAGAATTCAACATAGCACGCTGAGCCTAGAACCAGAAAAATTACGGAGTGGAATTATGAAAGAAAACTACCTTCCCTCACAAGTTCTACAAAAGTGTAGCATCTATGCTACTTTCCATAGCAAGTCAAGAAGGCATATTATTTCCCAATATGATGGTGAAAGCTATTAGTGTATCTATTAGACACTGGGCACAGCTCGATGAGGATTGAACCCTAATCTCTGGAATGATTTACTCTCATAACTACTCCCCTGCAGACATGTATTATAATGATGAAACATGTTATGTTGCTTGTCATCAGTCTTGTAGTACATTTTGTCTCAACAACATAACTATTTATTTTTTTCTTTTCACATACAGATATAGCAATATAAACAGAAATTAATACAGTGACATTTAAAGAGAGGACTGAACAAACCTCTGCCATTAACTCTCTTTATTTTATTACTAACAAGCCAATAATGCTTGGTTTAATAATCATTTAGTTGGATCTTCTGTATATTTTTCTTCTTTCAAAGATAGCCACTACAGGTCCCTTGATCCAGATTAGGATTTCCCGGGGCGGGGGGGGGGGGGGGGAGGAGACGACTACAGCTTTCCCTCCTCTGTAGTTCCAATCCAAATTGGTAGAACATATTAACAAGACACATGGAAGGAAAAAGCTCCTATCAACATCAACAGCAGCTTCTGCTCCCATCACATCAATCACAGGTCACAGCAGGGTCTAGACTGGATTCTTTCTAGAAGCAAAGGCCTAGAATGAGCCTACTCCCTTTGCTAGGGTCCCAATCTGAACTCTACCTTGCAATGTTGACTATTTCTGAAATGCAAACCACGCATTCAAGGGCAAACCGCATGATTAATGCAACATGTAATTCCACCTTCTAGTGCCATAAAAGAGTACATCGTGCACATAAAATATAAACAATCTGTAGCCAAGTTCTGCATTCACACATATCCACCACCCTTCTCTAAATCAGACTCCAAAATCTTTTAAGTAGTGATCTACTAGCTCTTGAGTTTGTCTATGTGCCCTTCATCCACCATTTGAGAGAGTCTCTGACATGAGAAGGTAACAAGAGTCTCTTGGATGGATTGTCTCGAAGGTGATCGAAGGAGGCCAGAAACCAAGCTTGGAGGGGCCGGAATCTGAGATGTGCCAGGTAAGTCACTGCTGTGGTGGAGGCCAGGTGGCCCAGCAGTCTCTGAATGTCCTTTGCTGTCGGACGAAGAGTGCGTAGGACAAGTTGAAGCTGGTCCCAGAAGGCTTCCGCCCGTCTGGTGGGTAGGTAGGCAGGCACGGCCCATGACAGAGTTCAGGAACCTTCCTATGTAATCTATCACCCTCACGGGGTGGAGGACAGATTTGGGAAAGTTGACCATTAGTCCCAAGTCGTGGAGGAGATCCAGAGTGCACTGGATGTCCTGGTAGAGTTGTGTTTTGGAGGACGACACCAGAAGCCAGTTGTCGAGGTAAGGAAAGATTTTGATACCTTGCAACCGAAGGTGGGAGATGACCACTGCCATACACTTTGTGAACACTCGAGGAGCAGTAGAAAGGCCGAAGGGAAGGATGGTATACTGATAGAGATCTCCGTCGACAGCGAAGCGAAGATACTTCCAGTGTTGTGGCCTGATGCTGACGTGGAAGTAGACATCTTTCAAATCGATGGATGCGAACCAGTCTCCTCGATGTAGAAAAGGAAGTATGGACTGCAGGGTCACCATTTTGAACTTGCGAGGCGAGATGAAGGAGTTGACGCCTCTCAGGTCCAGGATAGGACAAAGACCTCCTCCTCTCTTCGGCACCGTGAAGTACCTGGAGTAGAAGACTTGGTGTTTGCAACTTGGTGGAACACGCTGTATGGCTCCTTTGTCGAGAAGGGAGGAGATCTCCTCCAGAAGAGGAGGAGAGGAGGGAGTAGAACAGAAAATGTCACTTGGTGGAATACTTGAGAACTCTATGGCGTATCCCAGGCGGGTGATGGTAAGCACCCAGGAGTCCATGGTGATCCTGTGCCAGTTCTCGTAGAAGTGGCGAAGTCTGGGGATATGGGATGAAGTGACTGGCAAAAGAAAGGTGGGTGTCGCCTCCAAGGTCCCATCAAAAATGTGACTTGGATGATGGCTTCCTAGAAGGCTGCTACTGCTGTCCATGCCTATATTGCTGTTGCTGTTGCTGTTGAGGCTGTCTGTAGGGCCTCCTGGGGTAAGGCTGGGCCCTATACGTGGAGGACGGAGCAGAGCGAGAGCGAGTGAAGCTGGAGGCGTGGGGCCTCTGACACCAGGGTTGACTATTCTGTGGCTTGCTTGAGGTTAGGCCGAGCCTCTTGCCATTGAGACGAGCCTTGGCCATGGTGTCCAGGGATTCATCTGTTTTTGCCGCGAAGAGCCCTTCACCGTCAAAGGGTAGGTCTTCAATTTTGGTCTTAGCTTCCTCTGAGAGGGAAGTAGATCTAAGCCAGGGAAAAGCGACTAAGTGCCACGGCACCCGCCATGACTTTAGCAGAACAATCGACCACATGTCTAGCAGAGTGGACCTCTTGTGCTATCAGAGAGCGGGCCTCTGCGTAGAATTCGTGAGCCACCTCCTGCTGCTGCTGAGGAAGGGAGGGTATAAAGGCAGCCGTCCGGTCCCACAGAAACCTCTGATAGCCTGCCATGCACCCTTGCATGTTGGCTACTTTAGCCGCCAAGGCCGCGGAGGAATAGAATCAACAGCCAAAGATGTCCATCCTTCTGCCATCCTTATCCACCGGAGCAGAGTGGGTCTTGCTGGAGAATTTACATGTGGATTCCACAACCAGAGAGTTAGGAGCAGGATGTGTGAAGAAGAAGGGTGCCGTATCCGATTGCACCCGATAGAGGGAATCCAGTTTTTTGGATGCCGGTGGGGGAGAAGCCAGTTTAGTCCACGAGGCGACCATGATGTCAGAGAAAGAAGGCAGGAAGGGAATGACGGCCGGCTGGGTGGGTCTTACCACTAGACCATCAATGGGGTCCCTGGGGGGCTTGGATGCCTGGGCAGTTTGGAGCCCAACAGCCTTGGCCATTCTGTCCACCATCCCCGAGAAGAGATGGAGATCCTCTACGAGCGAACCCAGAGTCTGATCCTCTACTTCTTCGTTTGGAGAGGAGATGGCTAAAGTTGGGGATTCTGGACGCATTTCCAGTTCCCCTGCAGAATCCTCAGTAGACTGGGAAGCCGCCAGATGTGGCTCTTCATACAGCTGAGTCGGAGCCGACACAAATGTAGAGGTCGAGGCATCTGCATAACTTACTGGAGCAGACTGTGTCAACGCCGATGTCAATGTCATCCTCAACGCCGAGGCAGTGACTGTGACCGGATCCGTCTCAGGAGGTCTCAACACCGTAGCAGTGGTGGCCGGCGGTGGCAAGGGGGCCCTGTACTCTCTCCTGGCCGGGACCGGAGAGCGGGAGCGGGACCTCTGGGAAAGGTCGTCCACATGAAGATCCCTGACATGATACCGATCTCTATATGGAGAGTAGGACCGGTACGAAGGGTGGCGTTCTCTCCAGTATGACTCTGCTCGATGTCGAGCCAGGAATGAGGCCAACGAGTTAAGCGAGTCAAAATAGTGTTCCTCAAACAGTTCAGGAGACCTCAGGGACGGAGGGGATGGGAACCGTAGCCTGTAGAGTCGCTCCGAGGAGGCTAAGATGTTCTTCTGAGGGAGAGCAGTCGGGGCCGATAAAGGCGAGACCGTAGAGGTCAAGGCCGAGACCATCCCAGACGGGACGAAGGCCGGAACCGAGACAGGATGTTGAGCAGGTTCCAAAGTCTCCGGCGCCAAGTCAAGTACAGAGACCGGGACCAGGACTGAGAGGTCGGCTAGCGTTGGCTTCAAGTATGACATAGCAAGGTCCGCTTGCACTGCAGCCAAGACAACCGAAGTTGGGACCTCTCGAGGCTTATGTTTCTTAGCCTTGGGCTTTTCCACTTCCTGAGAAGAGGAGCGTTTCCTATGCTCCTTGGTGTGCCCTTCTGGGCGAGACTTGGCCTCCGGAGTCGAGGGCGCCGGTGTCGAGGTCGAGACCGTCGGGGTCAAAGCTGTTGTCGACGTCGAGGAGGACTTCTTGATTTTAGGGATCCTCGAGGACTTGGAGATGGGTAGGCGTCCCAGGGAGTCCACAGAAGACTCAGTGGATTGCGACACCGAGAGGACCTTCTCCCACAGGTGGGCCTTGAGCCTCTCCGCTCTCTGGCGAAGTGTAGCAGGGTTGAAAGCTTTACAATGCCTGCATTTCTCCAGAATGTGGGTGTTGCCCAGGCAGAGCATGCACTTGGAGTGTCCGTCCACCACCGGGATCTTATTGCCACACTCGGAGTATTTTTTGAAAGGGGCGGCCATAAGCGGCCAAGCAATGCGAAGGGCCCATCCAGGCCAAAGTCCTCGTAATAATCCTAACAAAATATCTAGAGGGCAGCTCAAGGAGCAACAACAAGGGAGAAAATAAGAAAAATTAAGAAAAACTAAGAAAACTAAGAGTATGGATCTACTCAGCCTTTCGTCGAGCGAAGAGCACTCCAAAGGAGATGTTTCTCTTGCGGCGGACGAAAGAGAACTGAAGGAGGAGCTAGATTGGCGGGATTGGGCATGCTCAGGGAGAGGGAGGGACGGGGCTCCCACCAATCTGCGCAGCATTCTGGATGGAGTATCTGCGCAGGCGCAAACCCTATTGTGTGAGGCACAGAGACCACGAAGAAGAAATAAGAGTTCTAGATGGGAATGATTTTCAAAATCTCATTCTAGGGACTGAAAGAAAATTTTATTTTGGGGTAGATTCTTACTTGGTGTGCAATACTCTCCCCCCCCTCCAGTCTTTTGCTAGACCCCTGCAGAAATTATGGTGACAATAAACCAGGAGGGATAACACATTGAAAAAGGTATTCACTTTTCTTTGCTCCCCATATAAATTTGCCCTAACTTAAAGCAATGGATAATATTAAGTCATTTAGAGGTTCCTCTTCTCACAGGACTAAGTGGCAAAGCACCAATACAGCAAACCACTGCACTATTTTTGAGTCATCCAATCTGAAATCCCTTCAATTCAGAGTCTCACAAAACAGACTTCATGATAAGATGAACTAACAGCATTTACACCACCCATCTATTTTAGATTCAAGAAACCAGTTTACATCACCTCTGTTTTTGTGAAGTCAAAATCTCCAACAATTCCTTGTTCTCGGTTTACAGCAAATATATTGTTTTCATGCAGTGACCCATGAATTATATCAGCTTTGTGTAGTGTGTGCAGACCACGGGCTATTCCTTTCATTACCTTCAAGCTTTCCTGGTTAAAATGATGAAGAAATTTGCAAGAAATGAATCTGAGAATTCCATAACTTGGAGTGGGGAATCATTCAGACCTCCAGATGCACTGCAATATACAGCAAGCCTCACCACTATCTCTGCTGGCTAGGGCTGCTGGAACTTGCAGTCCACCAAAATCCCATCCCTGCATAATCCTTTCAAGAAGAGGCTACACTTACCCCTGGAGTTAAAGGTGCGGTAGTCTGCACTATGCCCAGGCTTGCTCCAGCATAATAAGGGACCATCAGATATGCAACAGGGTCAGACTTTTATGAACAGAAACAAAAGTGGTTTGTACAGGGATGAAGAAGAATGAATTAGATGTCAAGATACTGCAACATTCCCACATTCATTGGTAGCTGCCTTTACATAATGGAAAGAGAAAAAATCCTCAAAGAAGTATGTGTGGTATAATTAATCTGTAGTTTTAAATAGAACGTGAATTTCAGCACAGATTATCCTGGGCTAAAACAATTTGGGAGTTTGAAGCAAAGTGTACATCAAGCTCAGTTATCAAAGTCACAGGTACTGTCTTCTAGAGGGAAAGGGAAAGGTACTCCCTTGACATGAATGTCTAGTCGTAACTAGCCGTAGGGGCGGTGCTCACCTCTGTTACTAAGATGAAGAGCCAGCGTTGTCTGAGGACTAACACATCCTTAGGGGATGTGATGGCTAAGTGGTTAAGACACCAATCTGATGACTGGAAGATCAGAAGGTTGGCAGTTTGAGGCCCAAGTGCCACTTGATGGGGTGAGCTCCTGTCACTAGTCCCACCTTCTGTCAAGCTAGCAGTTCAAAAGCAGGCAAATGAAAATACATAAATAGGTACCACTTCAGTGGGAAGGTAACAGCGTTTGGTGCAGTCATGCTGGCCACATGACCACCAGAGGTGTCTTCAGACAACGCTGGCTCTTTGGCTTAGAAATGAAGATGAACATCAACTCCTACAGTCGGTCACAACTAGACATTCATGTCAAGGGACTATCTTTACCCAGTATCTTCTAAAGAACACAAAAATCAAAAATACCCATTTCATAATTTCTGCTACCATAAAGCATCCAGCTCCTCGACATTTGCCTCAGTGTTGGAATGTAAGGTTTGCCAAGCTATCTTTAGTATGACCCTCAAAGCAGTGCAGTTATATTCTTCTGCAAAATGCAGTGAGGTTGCTGTAGCCAAACTCTGTCAAGTCAGAGGCTGTTGTTATTCTTGTGTGCATTCAAGTTGTTTCCAACTTATGGCAACCCTAAGGTAAACCTATCATGGGAATTTATGGGAAAGATTTGTTTAGAGAAGTTTTGTCATTGCCTCCCCCTGAGGCTGAGAGGAAGTGACTTGCCCAAGCTCACCCAGTGAGTTTCATGGCTGAGCTGGGGATCAAACCTTGGACTTCAAAGTTGTAGTCCAGTGCTCACACCACTATGCCACGCTGGCTACTTGTTGGTATGTACCTTCAAATTGACATGTGCCTTTGATGTTATGTGCCTTCCCTTGACAACATTTATTCAGAGGAAGTTTGCCACTACCTTCTTCTAAGGCAGTAAGTGTGACTTGACTAAGTTCTTCAATCGGGTTCCTACAACTGAGTGGGAATTTAAATTTGTGTCTCCTGGAACATGGTTCAGCACTCAAACCGCTACACCATAATGCCTCTCAAGGATTGCTTTCTGAAACTAGTACAGATCTATCACTAGCTCAGTCAACATGTCACCTTAACCAAGGTTTCCATCCCTTCCCTGGTCACCCTCCTGAGAAGATGAGCAATGATGTACGGGGTGGAATTACTCAGCTGCACATTCTTCTTTCACCATCACACCAGCAAAGAGAGAGGAAAGCAAAATGCATTCAGAGAGTTCTGGAAGCAACAACTGGGAGAGTGCAGTTTTGCTTGCCATCACCTTCCCCATATAGCAAGAACAGAATGAAGCTGACTGACCAGCGGAAGTGCCAATAAGACAATCTCCAACTAGCAGGAAAAAACAAGTTGAAGCAACCAAGTAAATATCAGTATATCTGTTCATTCACAACAAACCAGAATATTTATTTATTTATTTTAAAATTCTGGCCTACTGTGATGTGTCCACCAACATCTGCCTATTTTATGTAAAACTATTTTACACAAAGACTTCAGCTATAAAAGAAAAGGTGTGTGATCGTTTGTAACTTGCCTTGCATAAAAACAGGAACATCAACTGCATTAAACCAGATTCCTCTTTCATTTCTCTCCAGATTTTGTGATACTTTGCTGCTCTTTCTACCACTCCTGTTTCAGTTTTTATATTCACAGTGTACCCCTAAAATACATACATACATACATATGAAGTTGAAACACAAGGATATACTTTGAAATACTCATCATAATGCTTCCCCATCAAATAATTAAATAATATGAAACACTTATTGTATTGTAAGATGTCATTCTTGAAAGTAACATATTACCTACAATTTATTTTGTGAACACAAATTATTTGAAAGTTCTCAATATGGTTGTAATTTTCATGTAGCACGTACTGTTCTAAAATTAGTGTTGTGCTTCTCCCTTTCAACACAATGGCAAACCCAAAAGATGGAAACCAAAGAACTAGTAAAGTTTTCTATCGATCCTAAAATTAAGTTTCCAATTGATTCACTATATAGATCAGCAACCCTTATCCCTCTTTGGGTGTTGGGCCTCTGAAAATCTGATGAAAGCTATTGGCCCTCTTCCCCCCAAAAATGCACTTAAACATCATTTCTAAAGTAATAATAAAGAAACAGAAAAAATATGTTCTTTTTTTACACTTAATTTGCCCACTCCCAGACTCCCTAACAGTCTATGGTGTGCAGGCTAAGAACCACTGATGTAGATAGTTTCTGGATCTTCAACCAAAAACTGAAAGCTTCTTTCCACCTCCAAAAAGCAGTTTCTAAACTAAAGGTCAGGCCACTTGGGCCCTCCCCAGTGTTACTGGATTTCTACTTTGAATAATAAATAATAATAATAATTTTCTTTATTTATACCCTGCTCTTCAGCCAAGGCTATCAGAGAGGCTTACAATTTGTTAATTAGACATCAGAATAGTCCCAGCCAGCACTGAAGATTATTAGAGCTGATATAAATGATGAAATGATTGATTTGCATTTGATATTGTTTATACATAAGTGTATAGCTTATGCCAAGTTTTATGATGCTGTTCTTTTGATGTGTTTTTATACTGGTCAAAGACCGAATAAATTTTATTACATATTAGAGCTGATAGGAAATGTCTTATGGCAGCACCTAATGGCCCACGAATACTCCATTCCTGCTCTTAAGATGAGATAACAATAAGCTTCTAAAGTAGTCATCAGAAACCCCCAACCCCCATGCAGCAGTTTCTGAAAGCCAAGCTTAGATGAATGGTGTCTTCAAACTTGAAGACTAGGACTGGAAAAATTCCTAGGCGGTTAAACAATCAAGCAGCCAAACATTTGATGCTGGCATTTAGGAACCTGAAATATGTTTTTCAACTTAGAACCAGGACTTGCACATCTTGACGCTAAGACACTGACATCTGAATACTGGAAAGCTTTCTTGCTCAGTTAACAGCTGGCTCTTTGCAACAGCTTACAAAAACAAACTAGAAAGTATACCTTTAGGAGAACTTTTTGACCTTGAACTTCAGAGCAAACCACAGGGCGCTTTGTGCTCAGTTCTTTCATTGGTTCAGTATCTAAAAAATCACGTTCCAGACTGACCGTAAGAAGCCCTCCTGAGTTCTGAAGAAAACAGAGATCATACTAATTGTCTTTAAAATCCCACCAATGCACAGGCATAACCTTGTAGAGATCACAAACTAAATCATGTTAACCACAGAGTTTTAAATGAGGCATGGGCCCATAACAAAAGGTTGCAGGATCCACAAGGTTGCAGTATCCAGTTAAAAAAAACAGCAGGACCCCAAACCAGCAAATAATTAGACAGAACCTGAAAATTTGCTCTGGCTGAAAAACTAACTCTGAATGTCCATAACTTGGAAGGTACTGAAGCAGGCACCACAGTTAACCCTTGCCAAAATCAAATAATTGTGATCCATGTTATTAAATGCAGTGAAATGAATGTCTGCATTCACATCACTACCATTTAATAATATGGGGCATGATGATCTACAAATAATCTAATTGGCTGATCTGAGGCCTGTGGATTAAAAGGGACAATTGTAAATTTATAAATACCTGACTCCTGTTTATTATCTTATTTTGTTGGTGTTGTGTACAGGTATACCTCAGTTAACAAAGCAAATGTGTTCTTAGGGTTTACTTCTTTAACAGAATATTTGCCAACAGAGGCAAAAATAACATGGAAAAATTAGGGATAAATTCCTACGTAACAAAAAAAAGAAGAGCCGTTCAACATGTTTCAACAAACTTTTTATCCAAAATTAACAATATGCACATGTAAAATGAAGCCTTGCAAAACAAATACATTGAAAACCTTCAGGAGTCCCTTTGAAAACTTCTTTCAAAATACAGTATGTCCAAGGAGGGTTATTATGTTTTTTTATTTCACCAGCCTCAACCTTTTTTCTGATTTCCATTTTGGTTTTGCAACTTATAGATCTAGGGTTTGGTTTTTAACATGTTTGGGTAGTGAGACAGGCTTGTTTGTTTTCCCATTTTCCCTCTATTTTGCTATACATGCATCCTCAGTAAGAGATTCTGGAGGTAGCTGCTGTTTACCTTGCCAATGTTAAGCAAGAATATACAACTACAGTAGAATTGGCTAGGTTGCAATAAAACCTGTCCAGGTCAGGTTTTATTGCATCTTGGTGCAACCCAATACAGAACGCCTATATTTCTCCAGCCCTCTTTTATTAGTGCCACCAGTGCTGCTAAAAAAAATATATTTCCACTAGTCTGAGGACAAGGGAGAAAAGAAGGGTTGAGTGGGCATAAAGTAATTTTGTAAAAAAGAGGTTTTTGGCCAAAGCCTTTGAGTCTTATCATATTAAAAACAAACCAGGCAGGCAAATGGAGAAGTGCATTTATCTTTCTGTCTCTGCATGATGTTGAAGCACTTTCATTCTCTTCCAGTTGTAAAAGCATGGGAGAGTAATAAAAGTGTCATAAAAGTGTCCCTTTGCCAATCTGAAAAAAATCAATTTGGCAAAAGGACATTTTTACCACTCTCTTTATGACTAGAGGAAAATGAAAATGCTTCAACGTCATGTGGAGACAGAATGATAAACACATTTCTCTCCATTTGCCTGCCAAGTTTGTTTTTAACGCGATGAGTCTCTTTGTTAACTGAGATATACCTGTATCTTCAAGTCATTTCTGATTAATTTAAAGCTTTCACATGGTTTTCCTGTTCAGAGGGATTTTGCTATTGCCTTCCTCTGTGGCTGAGAGTGTAAGACTGGCTCTGTCACACATTCAATTTACATGACTGATGTGAAATTTGGTGTCCCAGAGTCCTATTCCAGCATTCAATCCACTATGCCATGTTGGCTTTCATTATTTACATAAGTAAAATCTGTAAATGAAAAGTAAATAAATTTTAATTATGTACTAAGTAGAATGCATTTCCAAACCTTTCCCTGATACGTTGGAAATGGCCTCAGTTCCAGGGTTGCTATATAATGAGAAGGGATGTTTTTGGGTAAGGAAGGACTCAAATTCACCATATAAAAAATGAGGGGAGTATTTGTGTTTTGCTTCTGCTTCATGACAATGTCAATCTCGCCATCCAAAAACATACTCTAGAATTGGGATAGACAATTACAGAGACCAATCCCCCTCAACCTGCTATGGGCACACCCAAATCCCTTATGCACACCCAAATGCCTTCTTTCTTTCCTTAGAATTCCTCTCAAAATGGTGACCAAAAGTTTTGTTGCCATTTTGAATGGGCCTCTGATTAAAACAGTGGTATTTGGGATGACAGAAAATCTTTCTGTGCTATTTCTGGGTGAAAACTGCCTGAAGTGGTCAAGGGCCACACATTCCTTACTCCCAGCTCTACAATATTATAATGCAGGCTTCCTTGATCTAGTGATTTCCAAATTATTTGGACGATGACTCTCATTTTTGCCATTTAATTTTAATTTAATTTTAAGCCTTTTTCTAAATGTTTTGGGGAGAGGGCTCTGCTTAGTATGAAAAAAAACCTTAATTTGAAGTTATAATCCCTACTTCTACTTTAATATACAGTACAAGAGTTAAGAACTGTGCTACAACTCCCAACTTGCTGTTAAGCACAAAGCCTTGATTTAAGACAAAGACTAGCCAATTGCTAAACAAATCATGTACAAACCTGGATTGTTCAGCCAGCTGTTCAGTAACTGACTATGGTCTGTCTTAAAACACTATTCCTAGTTCAGACATAACAACAAGCTAAAAACTGCAGAAACTGAATAGCCACACAAGAGGAAGAGACAAAAGACTAGGAAGTAAGAGATTTTCAGGGGGTTATCCAAATAGCAGTAAATCCTGTCTTACTGTCTTATGCAAAACAGGCCTATGTGATATTGAAAGGTTTTGCTGAATAAACAAAGCTTGCCATTTCATCCATTTTGTCTACCGGTAGCAGGGTGTCTGTTCAAATTTTGCTGATACCAAATTGAAAATCAGTTCTCAGCAACAGAACTGACAAGTAAAATGCTAAAAATGATTGACGTTTTACAAGGCATTATGGAAGACAATAAAATGAATGAAATTTGAGACAAGGGCTTATATGTTTTGAAATTTCAACGTAATTATGCACTTCAAATAAATCTGAGCAGCCATTTGGCCCAGTGGGAAACAAAGATGGGAGGATGAGAAACATTCAGGAAAAAGTCTAACAACAAAAATATTAATCAATTATATATATATATATATATATATACTCAAGACTAAATAATTAATAATGAGTATTAACACTAATTAATAATTGTCACTGTAAATTGTATAATAATATCTTCTTCCCTCCCAGAAACAAAACATACCATATATTTGAGAATTCCAGCCTTGGGATGAAGAAGTGGCAGCTCAGGGAACCATGTCCGCACCAGATGATGAAGCGTCTCCTAAATGAGAGAAAAATTCTGCAGTACCCAACTCAACATGAAAATAACACCTAGTGATAGACTAACCAATATTTACTCTGAGGTGCTTTGTGTTGAATTTACGATCCAGACATGAGAGAAGAACAAGAAATAGTAGGTAGCTAGTCTCCTTTTCACTTTGTATCACTGAATTAAGCCCTGAATATCTTTTACCAGAAGTACACTATGATGAGACAATTCAAAAGTGAAACAAGAGATTGTGAAGATGACGAAACTCCGGTGTCAGATGTCAATGTGATACTAGGGTAGAACAGAGGACAACTAGGAACAGCACTGTGACTAATGATGCAACTAGATTCAAGCCAAAAGGATGTTCAGCTGTTGATGTAATCATAGGTGAAAGAAAAGTCTGAAGCTGCATAACATATATTACAGGAACATGAAAAATGACAAGCATGAATATGGGAAGCTAGACATAGTAAAACAAGAAACGGAATGTATAAACAATGCAATATTTGAAATAATAGAGATAAAGTGAACAGCAATGGGACATTTTGAGTCAGATAAATATATACTGTTTTACTCAGGAAATTAAAACATCAGAAGAAATGGGGTAGCATTTATTGTGAGGACAGATGTAGCAAAAGCAGTCAAAGGATATAAATGTGTAAAATAATTTGACAAAATCATGTCAAAAAGACTTCAGGGAAAACCCATTCGTATAACCTTAACATTTATGCTCCAATTACAGTGGATGAAGAAGAAATTGAAAGATTCTATATTGGAATCCAGGAAGAAATAGATCAAACACCAGAACAGGACTTCTTGTTAACCATTGGCAATTGGAATGCTACAAAGAAGAATCAAAGCTTGTAAGAAAAATTGACCTAGGATCAAAAAATGAAGGAGATCACCTGACTGAATTCTGCAAGGTCAACAGTTTGTTCAGCAAAAACACATTCCTCAAAAAACCTAAGAAGTGACTGTACACACAGACATCACCTGATGGCCATCCAGCTAACATAATTGGAAGCAGAAAATGGAAAATGGAGAAGCTCCATTCTTTCTTCAAAAATAAGACCTGGAGCAGATTGTGACCCAGACCTAATATCAAAAATTAGAATAAAGTGAAAGAAGAACACTAAACCAGCCACCATGCCTAAATACAACCTGAAGAATATCTCCATAGAATTTAAAGATAATGTTAAAAAAAAAACAGATTTGCATTATCATGCTTAACTGAGCAGGAGCCAGAACTCTGGACTGAAGCCAGGGACACTGTCAGGAATGAATGGAGGGGGGAGGACAATATCTATAGGCAAAAAGAAAAAGAAGCCTCAATGGATGGCAGATTAAGCTTTTCAGGCAGTTAAGGTAAGATGAAAAGCAAAAAATAAAAGGTTACAGAAATAAATCAGGGCTGTGGAGCTCCAAAACTGTGCAAAAAACATTTAAAAATACCTAGAGGCATGCTGAGTAAGGCATAAGAGTGAGGGCTGGATTAAGAGAGAGGACAGAAAGAGAGTGCAATGGGGCCAGCAGCCCATCGTGCAAAGGAAAGAAGTATGGTGGTGGCTACTCCTCAACTGATATGTTCCCGCTTTATTTTTGCAGCGGGAAAACGACGAGAAAGAGGCTGGCATGATAATATCCTAGGACTTGGAAGGGCAGCTATGAAAGAACTAGACAAGATTCTCAAGTACACGTATCAAGATAATTTAATTGAATACTAAAGTTAGGATTGTCAGTTTCCAGTTTCTAGGTCTGGTTGTGAAAGCTGGACAGTGCAGAAAGCAAAAAGGGGGAAAAAATCAACTCATTTGAAATGTGGTGCTGGAACAGAGTTCTATGGATATTGTGGAGTATTAAAAAGACAAATAAATGGGTCCTAGAGCAAATTAAGCCTGAACTCTCCCTGGAAGCTAAGATGACTAAACTGAGACTGTTGTAATCTGGACATATCATGTGAACACATGACTCACTAGAAAACACAATACGTGTTAATATTTGTAGGTAGAAGGCAGCACGAAAAGAGAAAGACTGAATTCCAGTTGAACATATAGCCACAGCCCTGAATCTGCAAGTCCTGAGCAGAGTTCAGATGACTCTCGTTCATGGGCTTACCACAAGCTGAAGCCAACTTGATGGCAGTTAACAACAACAACAACAAACAACAACATTACTATCAATAATTCAAAGAAAATACATCCACGTTTGGAAGAATACTTACGTATTCGTCTTGTTCCTTGTATATTTCCTGAAAGATATTATTTCGTAGTGCAGTGATTTCCTCATTTATTTTTGCCATTTTAGACTCATGATAATCATCAGACTGAAGGTAGAAATTTTAAAAATTATTACCTCTGAGAATTAATGACACCTTCATATCAAATAATATAACCTATTATTAAATATGAATGCTACTTAAGAGCAAACTTGTTTTCTGCTGTTCCAGAGAATAGGACATGGAACAATGGATGCAACTACAGGAAAAGAGATTCCACCTCAACATTAGGAGGTATGTCCTGACAGTACGAGCTATTTCACAGTGGAACACACTCCCCTGGAAAGTGGTGTAGTCTCCTCCTTTGGAGGTCTTTAAACAGAACCTGGATGGCCATCTGTCAGGGGTGCTTTGATTGTGAGTTCCTGCATGGCAGGGGGTTGGACTGGACAACAACTTCCAGACTCCCCCAGCCAGCATTGCCTGGGAGTTCTGGAAGCTGGAATACAAAATGCATCTTTCCTGAGTTTTTTTAAAGCATAAACAACTTGAATACAGAACCTGGATATTTTTAAGGACAATGCAGACATGCAGAGATCCAGAATGTCATTCTACCACTGCTGAGTTATAGAACAGTTCAATGTGTCATTATACTCATCCTTTTTATAAGTAACTTTCCAAGCTCTGCTAGCTAGTTGTCCGCTTAGAATGAAAACAGCTCAGAAAAAAAGTTTCATTACACAATACTGCTAAGTTAACACAAGACAAGAATGGCACATAAAAATGATTCAGATGCCTATACTACAACAACTGAGATGCCAACTTGAGCTCTTTAGGGAATGAAATTGCTGTGAATTTTTATTGTTCTAAGCTTATGCCTCTCATATGTTACAAAACGATTCCCCTTCCTAAACTTACTATGTCTATGGTTAGATTTAAATAAGAATGAAACAAAGTCATGGAGGATAAGGATTCCCAGCCATGACAGTTATATGCTGTCTCCAAAATGCTTCTGGGTATTAGTTGCTGAAGGACAATATTGGGAGAGTTCTACTGTCCCCATGTCTGATTTACGGACTTCCCAGAGGCATCTGCAAAACCAAGGAAAATAGGAAGCTGGGCTAGAGAAGTCTTCGGTCTTGTCTAGCGGAACTCCAATCTAGAAATCTAACTGGATTCCTTGCTGAGTTCTTGCATAGCCCTGCAGTACTTCATCCCGAATCACCTAGCATGTATACTCCTTCCATTCATGACACATAATTTCCCATGTGTTACTTCACCAATTAATCTCAAGTCTGCAGCAACTATGCCTGAAGCATTTCAGAGACTCAAGACACCTCAACTCCAATTTGCTACATCTCATGGGCTCCATGTGGATAGTAAAACAATGTAGAAAACCCAAGTTTTAATTTTGTGGTTCTATTACCCATGAAACATGTAAAAAATGTGTACTTCTGCTTCCTACTGTTGATATTCCATACTCACCTCCCACACACACACACACACACACACACATTTCCCTTGGCTGCAATTTGAAAAACACTGTGCCCAATTTAAGTATTTTTTAGGCATCTGCTTTCTCACTTGATTTTATTTTCTATTTCTTTTTGAGATTTTTTGTGTGTTTCATATTTTGTTTAATCAGGTTTTCCTCAGGCTATTGGCTGCATAGGAATTATATTTTCTTTGAAGAGAGATTTCTCAAGTGTCAGGCCATAACCACTTTTTGCATATAGACATCCATTTTTTCTCTTAAATAGTGGAAAATACATTATTCTTAAGCACTAAGTTTGTCAAAGAATCAAAATACTTTCCCATACTTCTTCCAAATTGTTTTTTTCTACCAGCTTCCATCTTAGCTGAGCCTTTATGTTTTTCATTTTATTCTTAATCCGTAACAAGTTGTCAATGTTAGGACTTGTGTCCAGCCATCTCACAATCTGTTTTTTGAACTAAAAAGAACAAAATCATCACTAAGAAACAAGTTTAGACAGCCCAGAGCAAATAAATCAAAGAATGAGGAAACTGTTCATTCAGTTTTTTAAAAAAATCTTCTAAACAAAAATATAGTAACACTGTAGCATTACAATCCATTAAAATCAAATTTTGTCCTTATTAAAGTCATCCCATTGAAATGAATGGAGCTTGTTAGTTACAACTTAAATCTCGCTGATTCCAATGGGTCTGCTGTAGAGTAGATTAAACTGGATTTATCCTTAGTCTTTTAGGGTCCTTTTTTACTACAGAATAGTAGCACTACAATTCCACTGTTACTTCTATGGCAACATCCAAAAGAATTCTGGGGCTTGTAGTTTGGTGAGGATCTAAAGCTCTCTTGCTAAGAATTCTAAATACCCCTCCCTAAACTGCAAATCCCGCAATTCCATAGGATGGAACCTTAGTATTTGAAGTCAAATCACAGTGCTATAACTGTGTAGTGTGAAAGGACCCCTAGACGGTAGTGGTAATTATCATTGCAGAGAATAACAACTCAATACCTCATTCATGTCACACTACACAGGTAATTAGAAACCTTTTTTTATTTCCCAAAGGCAGAATCAGAGAGAAGACAGTGTATTTTAAAAGATTCAGGATCTCTAAAACATTTTCCTGAATAAAGTTTCAAAATATGGTTTGCTTTATTTCTGAGCAGCTGACAAATAAGCAAATAGACAAACTGACCTCAACACTGTCGAGATACTTGTGATAGACAGTATTTAATAGTTGCTGTTCTTGGTGGATCTTATGCATAACCTCACTGTACACATTTAAGATTATTTTTTTGTCTGCTTCATTTGGCTCCTAAAAGGAATGGCACACAGAGGGACAGATAATGTTATCTATAAATGCATAAAGTGGGTTGATTTAAACACCTAAAGATATGAAGATCATTCTTAAGGAAAGGCTTATGACAGATTATCTATTTTCAGAGAACAGGTAGTAAAAACCACTCAACTGTCACCAAAAAGGTCAGTTTTTGTAAGAGAGGGAGCCATCCCCACAACATCACCACCTGTTCAAAACACCTTTTTTCTGCAAGAAATGGAATAGTTTTTCTTCTTAAAGCCTCCAGGTGATGTGATTGACCCATAAAGCCCTACCACCACCATTTAAGTATACATACACACACATTAAAAAAAAACAACAAACAAACATGGAGGCAATCTTCCAGTCTCTCCCATTTTCTCCAGAAAGGGGTTGTTATCATCCACAAGAGGCTGGGGTGGAAAGAAACAGCCTGTAGAACCCCTGCAGCTGCCCTCTCTTGCCCACATTAAGCCAAAATGCACACCGGTGATCATTTAAGCTCATCTGAATCATACAGTGCTTCTTAATGGGGAAATTTTATGCAATAAATACTGGACATAACTGCTTCTTAAATGACTGTAAAATTTTCCAACACTAACATGTGTTCTATCCAAAAAACATGAAGCCACGAGAACCTTTTCTTTCAAAACATGAAAACAAACTTACAGTGAGAAAAAGGTCCAGTTCTTGAGAAATATCCATCTCGGTCTTCTTGAGAACTTCATCCACACTGACAGCAACATCCTCATATTTCAAATCCGGGCTCATGTCAAAGAACTTTAAAGGCAAAGAGGCAACAGTAAAAGAGGAGTTTTCTCTACAAATATTAGAGAGAACTGCTCAACCACCTCGGTTCATTTCTATGGGTCACCTGCTTAAGAGCAATGGATGAAGCCAAACAGTACATTCCTATGCTATTCACCACAATCCATATATACAATTCTGTCAATGAAGCACTTGAGCAATGGAGCCAACTCTGTGACACTACAATTCCCAAGGTTCTTTGAGGAAGCTACAACAGCTAAACTTGTTTCAAAGAGTTTCTGATCCAGGTTAAATCAGCTGCAATGGTGTGTCCAGTATGAAATTACTTCAATAAGCTTCATCTGGTCTGCTGAGATACAGGCATTACTTGAAAAGCTCAGTGCCCTGGTCTGTCACAGTTCACATCTAAAAACAGTTAATCTAAAAACACAAATCATTTTAGCTCCTACAAGCTAAGTAATAGATAGAACTTTCATTTACAAATCTTAATTACAATGTGAGTTACAACTGCAAAAACACACAGTGGGGCAAAAAAGTATTTAGTCAGCACCAATTGTGCAAGTTCTCCCACTTAAAAAGATGAAAGAGGCCTGTAATTGACATCATAGGTAGACCTCAATTATGAGAGACAAAATGAGAAAACAAATCCAGACAACCACATTGTCTGATTTGGAAAGAATTTATTTGCAAATTATGGTGGAAAATAAGTATTTGGTCACCGACAAACAAGTAAGATTTCTGGCTCTCACAGACCTGTAAGTTCTTCTTTAAGAGGCTCCTCTGTCCTCCGCTCATTACCTGTATTAATGGTGTGAAGAAATCAACTGTGGGAGCAATAATTAGAAAATGGAAGACATACAAGACCACTGATAATCGCCCTCAAAGCTCCATGCAAGATCTCACCCCATGGGGTCAAAATGATCACAAGAATGGTGAGCAAAAATCCCAGAACCACATGGGGGGACCTAGTGAATGACCTACAGAGAGGTGGGACCAACATAACTAAGGCTACCATCAGTAACACACTATGCCGCCAGGGACTCAGATCCTGCAATGCCAGATGTATCCCCCTGTTTAAGCCAGTACATGTCCAGGCCTATCTGAACTTTGCTAGAGAGCGTTTGGATGATCCAGTAGAGGATTGGGAGAATGTCATATGGTCAGATGAAACCAAAGTAGAACTGTTTGGTAGAAACACAACTCATCGTGTTTGGAGGAGAAAAAATGCTGAGTTGCATCCAAAGAACACCATACCTACTGTGAAGCATGGGGGTGGCAACATCATGCTTTGGTGCTGTTTCTCTGCAAAGGGACCAGGACGACTGATCCATGCTGAAACTGCATTGATCATATATTCTTTGAGTATGTTACTGTATGTTACCGTAGTTGTTCTGTTGTCCAGGGACTGCAGAGCACATTCTGACCTCTGCTATCAGCCAAGGGATCTAAGCTCCCAAGCAGGTCATACCATCCACGCCTTCCAGGAAGGACACCATGACAAGGGGTGAGGAGAATGAGAGAACTTGGCCCTGATTTCTACCAGTGGAAGTGTAGCCATTTCTATATTTGCTTTTCTCTCCCTCCCACCACATCATTCCTTTTGAACTGTGTCTATTAGATTGTGAATCTGCAGTCAGGAAGTGTCAGAGGAGGAGGAGGAGGAAACATTACAAATAAAACAAGTGAATGAGTGGAATATTGTAACACATTATAAAATATTGACATACATGCACAGAGAGAGAAAGAGAGAGAGAGAATGGAGTACCATGATATTCTGCTACTAGTCAAATGTTAAAGAGCAAAGACTGTAATAGGACCTTCCTAGATCATGAAATTGAAGGTGATGAAATGATGTTCTGATCAGCTGTTTCAATGTGTAAAGATGCATCACAGGAATGGTATGCTCTTACTCCATGTGTCAAGTTCCTAAAAAGCTTCCAAGAATGTCCCCAAATTTAAGGTATCAAGTAGGCAATCTGAAAAGCAGCTCAAGAAAAACTATGAGACACATATTCCCACATGAGTTTTGCCGATGAAATACAGTCACAAAATTTTCTGTGGGTTTTTGTTTGCTGAGTTATTTTCTGACTATTTGTTCCCTTAAACCCTCAACCCCAGAAGCACAGGCTCTCCAGAAATCTCTGAAAAACTAAGCACCGATCAATGGGTAAACCGACACAGGTTTTCAGTGTAAATTTTTAGACTAAAATTTCTCAACTTATACCCCAGTATATACTGTAGTCTCAAGCAGTGCATACTGTATATACAATGTGTTTAGTAAACCTATTTGTCCACTTTTTGGAACTTGTCAGTAAAAAACTTAATGGGAAATGATGCAATTAAATCAGAGATGAAACCTTCATTAGGTTAAAAAACAATGTCATCCACTAGGAGGGTCGCAGGGAAGCCTGTCCTGACAGTTGTAGCAGGCACCCTACAGACATTACCCTCCACGGTACCTTCATGCTGCTGATTCAAGGATACACTGGTTGCTGGGATTTTGAAAGACACAGCTATTTCAGTATAAAAAGAGGGAAGGAAAAGGGAGCCATGTGGTACCTTTTAAACTATCTAATTATACCAGCATACATTTTTGTGTACTATAACCCCCGTCTTCAGATGTATTTGCGAAGTTGGTTGTGGGTCATACATTTTTATGCTAAAATAAATGGGTGATCTTTTAAACTTTTTTTTTCTTTTTATACCAATTTCTGGGAAGAAAGCTGGCTGGCTCACCCACTTCTCACAATCATTATATACTATCTGGTTGAACATCCAAGATCTCAAAGGCTTTTCTAGATCAGCAACCACCAAGAAGGCTCATCAGTACAATACTCTTGGCAGAAATGGGGAAAGTTAGTGTTTCTGGACTACAGCTCCCAGAACCTCACGATAATACAAGGCAAGATGCTTGCAGGAGCAAAGAGAACACAGCCAAGTCAAACCAGAAAATAACCAGTTAGGAACTATGCAGGAATTCAGTTTCTTCTCAAGTACTATTGAAAAGAAAAGTATAATCTATGTTCAATAATTTCCAGTTCAGACGATCAGGCTTATTTCAAAGGTCCTAAACACACAGTATAGTGAACTCTCACTGTACATTTCCTTTTTAAATAAAAGCTATGAAAGGGGTGCATGGGGAAGGTCTGTTGGGTCCTTTCTTCTCACACTACAATCTCCATGCACATCTCCTCCCAAAATTGCACTAGGAGGGGGGCAATCCTTGGGATCTAGGTATAAATATGCCCCCCCTTGTGTCAACACTGTTTAGTGTTTTCCTCATTTTTGTCTCTGTCCCAGTGTTTGATCCCACTCACCAAAGAAGCAAAATTTTGCCATCAGGGTAGCTTCTCCTACCACTGCTATGACAACAGTAGCAGAAAACATTTACAGGGCCACAGGTTTCCCTTGTGATCCACAACAGTTCCTGCTATCTTCCACAGCTGCCTTTGGATAACTCAAAGTACACTGTGATTTCAATGCACAGAGCTCCAAAATAACCTGCAGTTTGCCCCCCAAATCATGTTGACAAAAGCTGAGCTTTGTTTTCTTGTTTGAGACAACACAGACTTCTTTACCTGAGTTATTTTGCTGAAACACGTCACAAGATTTTGCAAGGAAGCATCTGTGGCATTCCTGACGCGGTTGAATTCCTCCAACTTCACATTCTTCCACTCAAAGAACTTCTCAAATGCTTCGTCAGAACAATCTGCTTCATAATGAGCCTGACCACATGAAGCCTCCAAAGATCCCTGAAATGTCTGCAGAATTTGAAAGGAAACACCATCAGGGTTGGGAAGGAAAAATAGAAATAAATAAAGCAGTGAATGGAACAATGCACAAAATAACCTCAACATATATTATAAAATGAAGCAGGTTATCTTGCTCATGGGAACTCCCAGGCATTCTCTAGTAGGGTTTAGGTAATGAGCATCACCTCTCCAAGTACAAAGTAGCAAATAAACCAGCAAGAAAACTCAGCTGACATAATGTAAAGGGTCCTTAAATCAAGGGCCTAGAATGAATTTCCAAAGGTGTGAAAACACAGCAAAAGTAATGAAACCTAGCTATCCAACTGAGCATAATATAGCTCACAGAGGTTTCCTGTTTCCCCACCAAAGATACTGGGAAAGCCATTTCCATCCTTGAAGTTCCACCTCCTGGTGCAAACAGATTGCCCATGCTTATCAAAATTGCTCATCTTTCAATTCTATGCAAAAAAAACCACCCTCTGATATCAGAGGAACAAATGGCACAGAAAATGTCTAATAATCTGTGTAGGAAAAAAAATCAGCTATATGCTACATATATGGGGAAAATACAGAGTAAGAGAAAACAGGCTAAACTGTATCTTAAACTGACAGATTCATAGGGTCCTTTGCATGATTTGAAAAATAAGGACACAAAGCTGATTAAGAATATGCAGAGAACAGCTGTGCTTGGTGCAACGTGCAGAAAATACTGAGAAAGATCCTGAAGGACCTACCTGATGTCAAATGTTTCTCTAAAGAGAAACTGTAAGTGGGATCATGTGCTTCAAAAGCAGGCATAACTTTACTTATCTGATTGACCTCCCTGCTACTGATAAGACTGGGTCCAAATTTATTCTGTGCTCTTGGTAAAAGGATTAGACAAGTTATCCATTTGACTAATCGAGAAAGAAATCATGTAGTCTATGTAAGAAAAGTATAATCTGTGGAGATATGCACATTTTATTACTAAATACAGTGGTCCCCCGGTTTACGAATACCCCGGCCTACGAAAACCCCGGTCTACGAAAGAGCCGGGGCCGGAAAAACGGCCCCGGTTTACGGAAAAAAAACCCGGTTTACAAAAAGAAAGCGGCAGGAAATTCAAATGGTGTGGGGGCTGGTTTAAGGTGCCCTGGTTTACGAACCTTTAGGTTTAAGAAAGGGGTGCTGGAACGAATTAATTTCGTAAACCGGGGGACCACTGTAATGGTAAATGTGTCATGCTAAAACCAAACATACCGCATCTGTTTAATTTATATGCAGAACACAGCATACCAAAAGCAGGATTAGATTTAGAGGAATCTGCTGTGAATACTAGGGGAAAGAACATCAACAATTTAGGATATACAGTTGTGGCAAAGCAAAGGATGGGTGGCCCATTGAAGAGGGTTGCTCTAGAAAGAAAGGGCCAATGAAGAAGAAAGAAGAGAAACCGAGATGGGAACTACAAGTTCCAGCAGCCCCTGGGAAAGAAGAAAGAGAGGCAATGCCCAAGAGGGAGGGCCTAAGGAGGGAGGGGCCCGTGGATAAAAGGGAAAAGGGTGAGGCGTTCGAGGGGAGGGAGAAACGCGGAAGAAAGGTCGGTGAGGCAGACACTGAAAGGGAAAGAGAAGAAAACACAAGAAAGTTTGCAGCTCTCGCTGAGAGAGAGGCCCTGACAGAAGGGGAGGTAATTAACTCTGGCAGGCTCAGCCCAGAGGAAGGGCTTCTGGCCGAGCTGTACTCGCCTCTGGCAAACCTAGAGCCAAAGGAGGCTGTGAGCTATTGTTCTCAAGGGGCTTTATATTGGAACCTTCAAGGTCGTGGCTGGTCTGGTGAAGACGAAGCTGGGAAGGAGGAACTGTAAAGAGAAGAGCAGTAAAAGGTTGAGAGCCAAAAGGGAGAGTGTGAAGGAACATCTCTCTCCTCTCTTGGGAATTGTTTTGTGAATATATTTTGAGTTAATTAAAAGTTACAAAGCATCCATCTGGAGTGGTCTACACTTTCTTCTGTCATAATGGATACCTCCAAGAAGCATGGAGTGGGGGGAGTCCCTTGTGGCCCCGCAACAACAGTTTACACAATACTGCCAACAGGACACAAAAAAGACTTGAAATGACTACTGATGAAAGTCAAGGAAGAAAGTGTAAAAGCAGTTTTACAGTTGAATATTAAGAAAACAAAAATAACTACCACATATCATTCACATAACTGTAAAATGGATGGTGAAGACAATGAAATACTGTAAAGATTTTCATGGCTCAGTTATAAATCAAAATGGAAACTGATGTCAAGAAATCAGAAGACCAACTAGGACTTGGAGAGGCTATGAAGAAAGTAGAGAAGATCCTGGAGTGTAAATATACACCATTAAATACCAAAGTCAGGCTCACTCATGCTACAGTATTTTGAATTTCTATGTATGATTGTTAAAGCTAGGCAATGAAGACAGCTGACATAAAGAAAAACAGCTCCTTTGAAATGGGCTGGAAAACACTCCTAGGGATACTAGGGGCTACCAAAAAGCCAAATAAAAGAGCCCAAGAGCAAATTAAACTTGAAGGCTCACAAAAACCAAAATGAGTAAACTGAACCTACCTATTTTAGACATATGAGATAACTGTCATGGCTCAATGGTAAGGAAGGCTGAATATCTCACAAATCTACAAATCCCAGAACTGGCGCAGTGGTTAAATGTCTGTACTGCAGCCACTCACTCTTGACGGTTGACCCAGCCGGGGATCCTTCCGTAGGTTGCTAAAATGAATACCCAGCTTGTTGGGGGCAATTTACCCTTTGTAAACTGCTTAGTATATGGGTAAATGGTATTGAAATGTACTTGCTATTGAGCCATGGCAATTAAGGCAGTGTCAAGTTGCATTATTTCTGCAGTGTAGCTGCAGCCTCTGTGCTGCCTAGTCCTGACTAGTAGATTAACCAGTTTTAAGGAAGTCTCTTATTCAGTTACCTGCACCAACCTGATGCCCTCAAGATGTGACGGCCAACGGCTGTGCTGGCTGAAGTGTGACAGAAGCTGCACTTGAACACATCTAGAAAACACTTGTTTGGGGAATCCATCTCTCCTGAATGAGATGTTACATTTCAGGGACTTGGGCAGGGGCATAGTGTTGAGCTGCAAAAAGGTGTTGAGGCTGCATGTGACACCATACTTTCCTTTACCCCTGCTCTAATGTGGCAAGGCAGGAAAAGAGGAGCTAAGATACAGTAGAGTCAGGAATAACCGACATACACATTAATGCCCATAGACACAGAAGCCAGAAACTTGTTTTCACACTGATCTGTTACTTGTTATGTGCCTAAAGGTCAACATTCTTGGAAATCAGAGGTTTGCTGTTGCCTTGAGAATGACTTGCTCAAGGTCACCTAGTTGATTTCCATGGCTGAGTTTGAACCCTGCTCTCTCCCTGAATCCCAGTCCCAATAATCTATGTAATCCCTAGATGTTATCTCTTCTGCCCTTTGAAATCCTACAGAGATCCTTTGAAATGCTATAAAATGATCTTCATTTTCTCAGTTTTACAAAGACCACACTAGTTGTGAAATTCTGGAAATTGTAGCCCCCAATAGTGACTTTTACAAACTCTAACAGGTCCCTGAAAACTGAGTAAGGGTACACAGATGTATGTGTTAAAGCATGAGTTCCAGAAACATTTATATTTTGATTTGACATACTTTTTCATCTTTGGTCAAACTTGGGGGAAATTTATTGATTTGAAACATAACTTTCCAAATGCAAGAGTGAAGTGTCACTATTCCATCTTCTCTTTCTAATTTCTGGGAAAGTTTTACAACCTTTACACAAAGAAGAATAAAATCAACATCACAGTATCAAGAATATAGGACACAGCAGACCAGCAATATTTTCTTTCAAGAAACATTTATAAAAGATTGTAAAACAGGCTATAAAATCCACAACCATGTGTGTCAGGCAACCTATGCCATTTGCTATAGCTCTCACTGAGTATGGCCAAAATCAAGAATCAGCACATAAAAATGAACTTCACCCAAGATCAGGGGGTTTCCAATCCCAGCAGACAATCGATCACTAATAGACACAAATGCTCCCCCCATATCCTCCCATCATTAGGCCTTGCCATTCACCAACAGACCAACACATAGATTAACATGTAAATCACTTCCTCTAAACCAAGGTTCACACAGTATATATACCCCAAACATCTCCATGTCATCATTCTCTAAAGATGCCAGTCACAGATGCAGGTGAAACACATTTTTTCCAGAACATGGCCACATAGCCCGAAAAACCCACAAAAAACTATGGCCAAAATGCTTGAATGCTGCCATCTTGTGGAGACATGTTCATATTACTATTTAGGACAAAATCAGGGACCCGACTGAATAACTTCATATGACAGTTGGATATATCTGGGGAGTTCAAACTGATGCAGACTAAATTTAAAAGACTAAGACCAGGGGCACTGTAAGGGTGTGATTGAAGATAGCAACTAATTTCTGAGCTCCCTCTTTTTTGCACCACATATTCAAGTAACTCACTTTTTAAACAGACATTCCCAAGCTTTGAACAAATGCAATTAGTATTCTTACTAATGCAAGGAAAGCATACTTAAAATAGGCGCAACTCTTCATTTTTTAATACATCTTCCACATATATTAAGATGTGACAGGATTCTGTTGTTTTCACTGCAAGAGAATAGCATGGCTACCTGTCTCTTTTTTTTAAAAAAATTAATTATTGAACAAATATACATAACATTAAAACATACACAAACATCCTAACATCACCAGCGTTAAATACATTCAAACATATATTCATTCATACCATCTTAAGTCTTCTCCAAAGTCTTTCTTCATATCTTCTTTATACCTCTCTTGAGAATACTCTATAGCTTGTGTGTATCCACAGGCACACAATAAACCTATGTATTTGGCTTTGAAATGCTTAGGCCTTCCAGATATTGATCAATCGCCACTTTAATCATACCCAACCATTACCAAGGAGTAGGGGCGGATGGGGACTGAAAGAAAACAACATATGAAAGGGCACAGCTTCCCCAGGACAGCTATATCAGCACTGGTACTTCTCAGCTATGTAATGTCAGAAACTGGCTTTTTTCCCCTAACATGCTATGGACAGGTATTGTATCCATTTGCTACCACTGTTTTTGTCATCACACCGGGGACCACTATTTTGGTAACCACTGATCTAAATCATGAGCCAGACATTTGGATAAGGACAGGCACCAGAACAGAATCCTCTTAGTACTTTTCAGGGATCCTTCCAAAACATACTGCAAAAATCATCCAGCTTGAGGCCACCTTAACTGCCCTCGCTCAGTGCTAGGAAATCCTGGGAATTAAGAGTTTGTTGTGGTACTAGAGCTCTCTGACAGAGAAGGCTAAATGTCTCATAAAACTACACTTCCCAGAATTCCCTAGCATTCAGTCAGGGCAGTTAAAGTAATCTCAAACTGGATTATTTCTGCAGTGGGTTTTGGACCCATGGCAAAAGGCAATCTGCAGAAGCAAAGATGTGTAAGCATGGCCATATGACAGGTTTCTTCTCACAGTATACCACTTCCAACATAAAATTGTGTTCTAGCATATGAAGACTGATGGAGAAAAACAAAACTAGGGCTTTTTCATACTACGCAATGAAAGCATTATGATTCTATTTTAACTGCCATGGCAACTTTCTATGGAATTCTCGGGTTTTTAATTCTTCTATGGTTGAAAATGCTAAATGCCCCTCCCTAAAATGCTAACACCAAGATTCCATAGGATGGAACCATGCCAGTTAAAGTGAAATCGTAGCACTATGTGTAGTGTGAAAATGCCCCTATACATTGATGAAAGAAAAGCATGCAACACTATTGCCAACCTGCAGTACTTCTAAGCGTTCCAAAAGAGGCAAATCATTCACTTCTAGGACAAATTCTTCCACAGCAGAGTATAACTTCTGTTGTACTTCATTTCTGTGAAGAATCAAGCGCTGAATATCATCCTGTATAGAAGAAAAGGACAGATCAGGAAAGCACATTTGAAATTTTCTCATCTCTAATCTACAACAGAGGACAAGTGACAAGTGGGATAGCTCTGCAGAGCAAAACAAAAAAATATCAAATCAACTTCCATAGTATTATCCACACAGGAGGGAAACCCACAGCTTCAATACAGTTTTCTTCTTAACATTTTAACCTTTAATATGAGGCACAAAACTTGGAAAAGTTCCTTCTTCCGATTGCATCTCCAGACTGCACTGATGTGATGCATAGCTTTGAGAAAGTTCCTTTTCTGGACTACAGCTCTCAAAATTTACCTATAAATGTGGCCATATGTGACACAGATTACGGAGGGGGGGGGGGAGAGGAACAGAAGGGCTTCTGTGTCCCCACCCCACTTCAGTTGAGACCTTCCTGAAATGATCATCTACCAAGGATAAGGACTACCAAGACTCCTGTGTAATTGAGCCCCCTGGGGAATTACCAATCACAAGTGTCCAAGTTTGTAAGCTATCTTTGCAGTAGCTTAATAGGGTCTTAGTTATTTTCCCCTTTCCTTCTCTTGAAGTAGAAGACTCTGGAGTCAGTTCTGCTTCCTGCTTTGGGAGCTAGAGGCTGTTTATCCTCCACTGACACACCAGCCTCCTGGCTTTGGGAACTAAGAGAAAGAATTCCTGGATCCCTTCTGCACCCCACTCGCAAAGCTGGAGGCTGCTGTCTCCCCTTCTATCAACAGACTTCTGCTTCAGGAGTAAATACAAGGAAGAATTCTTGGACTCCCCCTGCACCCCACTCATGATACTGGAGTCTCTTGTGTGAATGGGAGGCAGCAGCCTCATGCTTCAGGCGTTATGTGGACAAAGAAATTGTTTAGGAGTTGCTTATCTCACAACTAATGCCAATACATTGTAATATAAGGAATTATTAAGGTGTAACATTAGTACAAAAAACATTACTAATGATTGTATATGGTCTGATAGGGGAGGAGATCAATGGGGGAATGACACCAGGTTATCACACCAGGTGAAACCAATCCTAGCGCAGCAAAGGCCAGTGCAGGCAAGAAGCTTCTTGATCACTGCTCAGCCAGCTACTCAGTTGCTGCTCCCAAAGTGACCAGGTGCATCAGAGGTGTGCCTTCCTCGCACAGTTTCAAGTGCCCCCCCCCAAAAAAAACAATTTTCTTCTGCTACCTCTTCTCTTGGAAAGCAAAAGAAAGCAGAAACAGCAGTGCAACTCCGACCTGATAGCCAAGTCTTAGCAAAACTCACAAAGCTTAAGCAGGGTCTCAAATCTGAAAGCTCCTATTTGCCACCACTTCTCCTCCACTGCCACTACTACTAATTTCCCAACCACCACTGCTAACAAAAAACGTGACTAAGGGAGTGAGTTTCTGTGGAGACGTGAAGACTGGGAAACATCCATACAAAGCAGTCAGAGAGGCTGTGTGGTGTCTTTAAGGGACCCTGAAAGAAGGTTCATATACCTCTCATCCCCGCCATGGTCCTAAGGCCTCTACCTCCCCTTGTCTCTCTTGTGCACCAATCCTTTAACTGAAAGCCCCCTGCTGCCCTCTTTTCCCCCTCACCACTTCCCTGGACCTTTCCACAGCTCCCAGGGGACATACCACCTATTTTGGGAATCAATGTTCTAAAACCTCCTTCCCAGAGAAGTTAGATTAGCATCCTCACTACTTTCTTTTCACAGACAAAGACTTTTCTATTCTGACAGGCATCTGATTTATTTATTTACTGCACTTTTATCCCACCTTTCTCCCAAAATGGTAAGCCATTACATAAAGCCCTTTATGTATGCTGGATATTGCTAATTGGGCTGGTTTATGTGTGTGTTTTAATAATATATGTTTTAATCTGGTTTTAATTTTTTCTGTTTGATTGTGTTTATCTTTTCTATCTTGTGGACTTTTAACCATATTTTTACATTAATGTAAGGTGCTCGAATCCCAATCTGGGAAAAAGGAAGAGAATTGATTGTGATGATAATTATCATCATAGTCTGTACAATCCTTTCCCCTAAAAAAAAAGGTGAATTGACACTTAGTGGCCCTGCTCTAAACCCAAACATGCTTTTACTTCTGGTTGCACTTTTTGCCTTGATCATACTCATCACTGGCACCCCTATCCCAATAAGCTATAGAACTGTATTCAGACCTTAGGATAAAAACAAAACAAAACTCCCTGCACCCTTATTCTAGAAAGACCATTCTCTCAGCTATCTAGCATTCACAACCACTGCTGCTTCACTGTAATTGCATCCACACCACAGAAGCAATCCACTTTCACAGCACTTTAACTGTCATGGCTCAATGCAATGAAATTCTGAGAACTTTAGTCTGTTGTGGTACTAGAGCTCTCTGACAGAGAAGGCTAAATTTCTCACAAAATTACAGTTCTTAGAATTCCACAACAATCAGTCATGGCAGTTAAATTGGTATCAAACTGGATTATTTCTGAAGTGCGGATGCAGCCTGTGTTGGCCCCAAAGTCTGTGGGGATAGAAAAGCTGCAACACCTATTTCCAGTAACAGGCAATAAACTCCAGCAATTCCCTTTACTTAGCTACAGACCTAACATAATTTAAACACGCATTATTAGATTCATCAAAGGTCAAGCTAAATGCCCAAAAGGATTTTTTCAAACTATAGAAATTTTAAAAAAAAACTTGTGAGGAAAAAGGTATTCTATATTCTACACACCACATCTTTGCAAAGACGAATTTCCTCTTGAGCAGAGTTATAGTCTATCCAAATCTTCTCCAGCTTTTCCAAAGAACAAGGAGCAGCAAGACATCCTTCTTTCACCACCTTTACAGCTTCTGAAAGGTCTTCTCCAAAACAAGTACCCCTACTGCTTTTCCTTTGTTAAAAGATAATTTAAAATAAGGGGAGGGGGATGTTAAATGACATATAAACAGTTTTAAAACTATGTTTTTTTAAAATGGCCAATTAAAAAAATACATCTATAGCACAAAAAGGGATATGAAAAGCATGGAAAAATACTTCTGCTTTTACCAAACAAGAATGCCAATTATTTCTGTTACTCTCTTTGCAGTACAGGTTGAGTATCCCTTATCTAGAATTCTGAAATCCAAAAATTCCAAAATCCAAAACTGTCCACATGTGTGGTTGAGACAGTGACACTTACTTTCTGATGGTTCAGTGTACCCAAACTTTTTTCATGTGCAAAATTATTAAAAATACTATGTATAAAATTACAATCAGGATACATTTAAAAGGTGCATATATAAAACATATATACTTTCATATTTAGAATGGGTCCCATCTCCAAGCTCTCTCATTATGTACGAGATAATGCCAAAATTTGAAAAAATCCAAAATCCAAAACACTTCTGGCCCCAAACATTTCAGATATGGGAGACCCAACTTGTATCTAAATTTACTGGCATATTTGTATCTGGCATAGATTACAAAGGGCTGATACTACTTGAATGCTCTCATTAAGTACAAACCCAAGAAGCAATCAGTATTTTCATGTGCAAATCAATGACATGGAAATAAATGAAGACACAATTCACTGTTTTCATTAATAAGCTACTGAACTAGATCAGTGGCCTCACTCCTCATGGTTCTGATTTATAGAAGAGTATTCCATGATCCTTTTATGTATCACCAAACACATAATGACATAAAATAGACGGTAATAATAGTGGCATCATCATCATCATCATCATCATCATTCTAAACTCTTCACATACACTAAACTGAATCTCAGTATTGCTGGCAATGAAGAAATATGCAGCCATATTTGCTTGGATTTTTATATGGTTCTAGGGGCAATAGCTACAAAAGCAAGTATTAGCATTCATACTGCATCCATTCTGTTTTGTTTTCTAAGTAACTTCTTCACCTATCGGTGAAGGGTGAGCATGCTTGGGAGGCTGGAGAACATTTCATTTCTGCTTCTCTGGAGGGCTACAGTGTGTCCTTGTGGACACTATTTTGGGGAACCCAACATTATTAGAGACACTGTGTCCCTTCCAATTACCTTTCAGATTGCTCTCGGGTTTCAGGAAGAGAAACCAGCACCAGGATTTTACAGCCCCACAAAGGGTCTTTTTTACAGCATTTAAGGACAATAACAAAGGGGAGAATGTGCCATGGCCTCAGGAGGGTAGGTGGAAATCTCAAAGAGTTGTCACTGCCTACAGGGCATATGACTACTATTCATGATTTACTGTCAAGGACTAGTAGCTGCTGCCCTCCCCATATTCAATAACTGGCCTCTGACGTTAACAGATAAACTCATTATTTAAAAAAATGGAGGATACAACTTGCCAGGAAAACTTCAGACAGATCTGAATTGTGATCCCAAAATAGATACATATAAAAAAGATCAGCTCCACCCCCTAAATCAAAAAGCCGTTAGAATATTTCATTCCCACCCAAGATTTCCCACTCAAATATTTTCTCAAAAAATTTTTGGGTAATACATTGTACTCATCATTATCAGTTTAACAACCTTCAAATACCTCAGGGCAATAAACATTCTCTTCTCTCAGGCGGGTATTATCTTGTTAACATAACACTCAATTTGCACCTGGCTATTCTCAAACAATGAAAAGGATATGACTCTAAATTTGAACACACTAACAATACTGTAATCTTTAAAACAAAACATATTTTTGAAACTCAACATTTACTTTAAAAATATTCCACTTACATTTCTAACTTTTCTATTATCAACTTTATATCATGGTGAACCAAACCTATTAACAATTTATAAAGCCTTAGCACATCACCATTTCTCTAATTCTTTGCATAGGCACATATGATCTTACTTGTTTAGACACCTGGGAACACAAATCTTCAATCACAACCAATCAAATCAGAACTTACAATGTTTTCAATATAACAGTCTTATGAACAACTTAACCGAACAATATAATAAACTGATAAGGAAATTTATAGCTATATAATGCAAACCTAGTAACATGTAATTGAAAAGCATGGTTACAGAATCTGGTAAAACTGTTTTCCCAGGACTTCCCCTACAATCCATCTTCAGCCAAGCATCCACTGCCCCCCCTTAATTACCGGTACTGATTCATTCCCAAAACTGCAAATCCCATTATACTAACTCAATTCCCAGTTCTAAATTAACCATCTAAATGTAACTTTTATAAAACACTGAATTTAAACATGACAATTAGAAACAAATTCATGACAGAACTGATTTGATCTAATTAAATCCTGACACTTAAAGACTGGTTTCAGCTTTTTCCTCCCATACACCCCTTCCTTTCTCTCTTTTCAGTGATGTAGCCCCATCTTTCCTCTCTCACAGATACAGTAATGGAATTCACTGGGGACAGTCTTGCCACTCCCTTTTATTGACAATACCAAACACCATTTTCCATGATTCAGTTATCTAGCCCTCATGTAACAGTTACCAAAGCACAATTTACAAAATGAGTAATCAGTAATTCAGGGTTGTTGTTTTTAATTTAGAAATGGTTGAAGCATCGGGAGCTCCTCTCTTTTTTTTTTCTTTCTAAACTAAACAGATGGGGATGAGGAAAAATATTCTTCTTCTGTACCGTTCTGAAGAACTGACAAATGTTGCTACTAAAATAGCAATATTTGTACGTCTCAATTTGAAGGGAGCCCTCTTTTCTTAATACAGTGGTACTTGAGAAAGCTGGCACTCAATCTGAACATATTAGACAGGGATTTTTTCCCCACTGGAAAGAGGTTCCTAAAGAAGAGGTTCCTCTAATGATCAATCTATCCTTTAGCACATTCTTTTGGTGGAAAGCAGGGCAAAAAGCAAAAGCCTAACTGTGTCTCCCCAGACCACTACCATTTTTCCAACAATTTGTTGTGTTACCCTACTGCTTTAAGACATCTTGCACTGTGCTATGGAGCCAATATCAGCCACTAGTTGACAAGGCCAGGAAGGAACTTTACTTAAAATCAAAACTGGGTTCAGTGGTCCCAGGATCTCATCCATCCCCACTGCAGTCTCCTAGAGCATCTATCTACATGCTTCTTTCTACCCTGGAAGCAGATCTATCTCCAGGTTGAAAAATTACTTTTAAGAATAATAGAACAGAATGATATGCTGATGCCACTCTTAACTGAGCAGTGGTAGGATAGTGCTCTGAATTCAGAGACCATCATCCTTCCAGTGCTCAGTTCTGTATGGCTTCAGCAAGTCATGATAATGATTCCTCTTAGAAGTAACTTTCCAAGTTCCATTTTCTCCATTGCAATGACTGCAACAGATTATACCTACTTTCAGGTCAGAAGGCATGATCCATAGTTAAGAGGTGATTGTGCGTGGCTCCTCAAACCCACACATAAAAAAGAGACCTCCTTAAGAGCTCTTAAAAAACAAAATAAGAATTTTTACCAAGTGATTTTAGATCAAAGTTTAGAGTTTTGTCTCTTTAAAAAATGAGCTAATGTGAATCACCACACTAGGAACCCCTTGCTGGAAAAATAGTTAGTTCAATAGCATTCACAACATACCTTGCTTCCTTCAATTTCTCAAACCTGGCAGCCAAATTTTTCACTGTAGTTCCTACATATGTAGGCAGAATGTTTTCTAGGTAACCTAGCTTTTCCTTGTAAGATTTCCTCTCTTCCTGCAATGGATAAGAATGAAAGTCTTAGTCTATTATTATTAGAGAGTTTCTAGTTACCACTGAAGCAAAGCTAAAATGCCATCTTGAAAATACCTATATATACATTTGGATCTAAGAGAATATGGTAGAGGAGAAACTGACTTTCAGTACATATTACAAACGGTTATGCTGATACATGTCCAAAGAACTCAGAATTACAGGCACTAGATTTGAACCAGAAAGACAGACAATTAGGACAAACCTGCTTGAACTACAGTGTGCTGTCAATGCATTTCTATCCGCTCTCTCACACTCACACATACCCTCTAGCTTCATTCCTTTGTAGAATGAGGGAGAACATTACAAAAAAAGGTACTAAATTGCCACCATGTGGTAAACTGTGTTGGCCCACAGGTCTGCAAGGCACCTTTGTTCCTCTTTAAACAGGCTAATCTAAATAGGTATCCTTCAGATATGCTGGACCAGCTTCCATCACTCCCAGATGTCATGTCCAATGGCCAGGTTGATTGGCGGTAACAGGAGCTATAGCACCAAACATCTGGAGGGTATATGGTTGGAGAAGGTTGCCCTACAGTTTTTGTTTCTTCCAGTCAGTCAGAGACCCTGGAACTGTCTCAGGCAGCTTCCTTTACCACCTATTTCATCTAGTCAATCCCACACTCGGCTGAAGGTAGTGATTGAGTAAGAGAAATCACACAGCTCATTCATTATCCAAAAACATTATCTTTAAGAGAAAGGGAGAAAGAGAACTTCTGCATACTAATTCCATCAGGAAATAGGAGACGTCATGTCACTACTGAAAGTGTGTGTGTGCGTGCGTGCGCGCACATTCAAATTGCCTGTCATCTCATGGTGATCCCATGAATTTCACTGAGTTTTCTGAGGCAAGGAATACTCAGAGGTAGTATTGCCAGTTCCTTCTTCTGAAATACAACCAACTGCACCTGGTATTCACTGGTGGTCTCTCATCCAAGTACTAACCAAGGCTGATCCTGCTTAACTTCCAAGATCAGACAGGATCTGGCACCTTTAGGGTACTTAGACAGGCTCATCAGTTTACCAATTAAATGACTTTTGCAGCCCTAGTACCTCTAAATCACAAGTAAGCTTCTGAATCTTTGATTCCAGCTCTTCACGCTGATGGAGAAAATTTTTGTTTTCCTCTCTGAAGGCCTGTTTTTCCTCTTTTAGCTTTTTATTCTCCTCTTTTAGCTTTTCATTCTCCTTTTTCAGCTTTTCATTCTCTTCTATCATTTTCTGATCCTGTTTGATTTTGTCCAGGCTAATATTTGACACTCTTCTAAAATCACAGCCCACCATTTTCTCCGGCTGAAAAACAAAGGCAAGATTCACCAACAAATTTTAACAGTAGGCTTTAAAATGATTATCTGTACAAGGAACACTCAGATGAGTTACAGTTTTTAACTTTTAACAGTAAATCATCATGCACTTCACAGAACTGAGGTTGGACTTTACATCCAGTAGACTCGAACAGTAAAGACTTTCCTACATAGTACAACTTTGAGCTAGAGGATCTGCAGTTTTGCATACAAGCATGTGAAGATGGCTTCAGTCCCTTTTCCTATGTGCCATCATCTTACATTTATGTGAACCCTCAGAGGTACAGCCCGATCAGTAGCAGCTTAATCCCAAGATAAAGTTGTTCAGTTCCACGTTTTAAGGAACAACACAAATAAGAACCATGTTAAGCAAATCTGCATTACTGTTACTGTGATATCAATGGTAGGGTATAAGAATTTGATACCATAGTATTTTAAACTACCACCCACCACCACCACTACTGCCCTATGAGGACAGTATGTGGTTGTTTAAGGAGACACA
This sequence comes from Urosaurus nigricauda, assembly GCA_034509955.1. NCBI lineage: Eukaryota > Metazoa > Chordata > Lepidosauria > Squamata > Phrynosomatidae > Urosaurus > Urosaurus nigricauda. The sequence goes on from JAOEGL010000006.1 coordinate 88,156,102, forward strand.
TCAGAGGACATACTTCCTCTGATGGCCATCCTTCAATCTTGTGGCGCCTTAGAGCCTACTACAGCTGGGAACTAGCTTAATGGAAGCAAGTAGCCTCACACTGAGGGATACCCTTCAACTTGGGAGACTATATGTAGGAGTGGAGCAGTCAGTAAAGTGGGCTCACACTATAGCTTACAAGCACTATAAGCAGCAGGTATTGGACCTCTGTGGACAAGCACTCTTTTTGTTTGGCACTTCATCTTCAGATGTGAGCACACCTGGAGGCAGGCTAAGTTACAAAAAGCAGTTGCAATTAATGGACTGAATATAACTGTTAGATTCAATTAGAGGAGGTTCAGAGAACCAGTGGAACTTACCTGAGTGTTGACTTACCAAGTACCCATTCGTTCAATGAATCTTGCCTAGTTGGGACTAACAAATGGACTTAGCCCAACTACAGCAGTATTTGCATAGGAAAAGACTTACTATCAAGATCTAATGAAAGGTGGAACACTAGGACACACCAGAACAACCAATTTTAAATGCCAGGCTTCATTATATGAAGAAACAAATAATGAAGTGCTTTTCTGACTTGTGCACAGGAGGTAATCACCACCCCAATATATAAGGCAAGTGTGGCACTCCAGAGATCTTTTGAGTGCAACTCACACAATTCTTCATGCTGGCTATGCTGACGTGAATAGGTGGGAGTTATAGTCCAAACAAAAACATCTAGAGCATTGCAGACTCCTGATATAGGGAGAGTAAAGAACTTCCTACAAATTGGTCAGGATTTCACAGTAGGTCTATACCCCCACTCCATAAAGGCATCCATTATATAGAATCCACACTCCTCAGAAAATATTTTTTGCCTATTTCCCACTTACTTCATCAATGGCATGCGGTTTGGAGGGTTTTTTTCATTCCTTCCACTTGGAGATACAGCAGGATCACCAAAGCCTCCTATTACATTTCTGTTGGCTGAGAGTCCACTTCTGGCTGCCCACATCAAAGCTGGAGTACTAGCATTCATCTTGGCCTGGTGCAAAGGAGAATCATTTTCTGCATCACTGTTTGGGGGAAATATGTACCTATCAGCAAATCCTTTCTTAGCCATTTCTTCCCCAACATCCAATAAGCCACATTCTGCCTGGACCACAAGAGCACCATCTTGAGAAGTGGTTTTATATCTTATCTTCATCTCTTTTTCAAAAACCAAGCTGTTCAGAAAACTCCGGCCCTGTAAAATAATTTATAAAAGCATTAGAAGACTGTTCCAAGAATAATGCTGATTTCAAATGCAAAAGCTAAATACAGTCACCCCTCCTTTTTCACAGGGATCTGTTCCAACGCCCCCCCCCCTAACAAAATGGAAACTCATCTATATTCAAGCACCACTGATTTGAAGTCCACGCCTCATCCCCCCCCCATCTGCTGCCCACACATGGGTGAGGAATGCAGATTTCAAGTGTATGGAAATGGAGGGGCAACTGTAACTGCAGATCAAGGAGGAACACAGAGGTGGGGAGAGAAAGGATGCTGATCCCTCAAATAAAAATTCTGCATAACCCAAATGAATTTTTTCTTCAGTCATCAGTTTTCTAGCATTGTAGTAATTTTAAATTTCAGCAGAACACTGAAAAACATACTTTAGGCACCCAAAGAAAAGGGGTAAACAAGTTACAAAGAGAATGAGAACACTACAAATGTTTTAGGTGTGAACTACTTTCACAGTCTCATTTTCTTAAATGCTAGAAAATTAGGAAATGAAAAACAATTTCATGGGAGGGGGCAGAATTCTTGTTGGGGGCACACACTCATTTTGACACACACATACACACACACATCCCAATTACATCCCTGGAGGAACAACACCCAGCCATGGACCTGCTACAGCATCTAGCTGTAATATATACCATATATATATGTTTGATACTGTCCTGTACAGTTTAAACAATTTGTTTATCAAATGGCAACAAATTGTTCCTTGTTTTGTATTTGTTTTTTAAGTTTCTAGCTCTCAAAGCTACAGAAAAGCATGAATAATTCTATGGTATGTCTTCTATAGTTGCAGAAGACAAACTGGGAATGAGTAGGACTTTTAAGAGCTAGGGATGTCCCCTTACCTCTGGGCAAAGGTTTTGGAACTTTGGGGAACCTTTTCCAAGTTGAAGGCTGTGATTCCTCACGATGCACTAGAACTGGTTTGGGCTGACACCAGATGTAGACTGGGCCAGACAGAGCATGACTACCTCTTCCTCCCCCCCCCCCCCCCGGCCATCCTGTTCTCTCACACACACTTCCCTGCTAACTAGCAGCCTGCAAAAAAAAGGGACAAACTGCTTTTGCAGAAGCCTGAACTAGTCCAGAGATCATGTCTATGGCCATGTGCAGTCAAGTCACGAACTACAAGCCTCTGGTTTAGAACTACAGTCTGCTCTCCACATTCCCAGGGGTTAGGGGTACAAGATCCCCACAAAATGGAAGAACTGTGTATATGCGAGGGAAGGTGGGAGAGTATGCATGTGCACTCCTCTTGGCCTCCTATGTGAGCACACCCCTCCCTCCTTCCCCTGTGCTTTAGAAGGCTTCCCTCAGCCAGCCAAAGCACGGGGGGGGGGGGAAGAGGAGCATGAGAACACACCTCTCCTGCCTTCCTCTGTGCTTTGGCTGGATGAAACAAGCCGGACAAAGCATGGGGAAAGGCGGGAGAGATGTATGCATGCACTCTTCTTCCCCATACCATGGTTTGGCCAGGTGAAGCAAGCCAGCCAAAGCACAGGGGAAGGTGGGAAGGGTGTGTGTGCAACTTTCCCAGTTGCTCCCTCCCTCTGAGAGGAAAAGCCCAGGAGGGAGGAGGAGGAGGAAGAGGAGTGTGTGCGCACCCTTCCTGGCCATGCCCCAAACAAACCCATGAATAATAAAATCCGCTAATGTTAAACCCGCAAAAATGAAGGGCCGACTCTACATTCACAAACCTGAAGAAGTCTAAACAGATCATCAGGTTCTCACACTCTGATCTTTTTTCTCCTCTCATACTGCTACAAGGAGACTTCTGCAGAAATTAGTTATTCTTTCCAGAAATCCTATCTTGTCACAACAAACAAGAGATGGTAGTTTAAATCAAATTCAGATTTCACTTAGCTTCAACTAGGCTGCTTCAATGCAGAGAACATTAAAGTGCAGTTTCATGCTCTATGTTAAACTGGCTTGGAACATTATTTACATTTGTTTGTGTTTTTGGCATTTTATCAGAATGTATAATGACAACATATAATAAGTTCTAACTTCTAACCATGTATTAAGAAGCCGTGCCCGCCCTCCCTCCAGTCCATATGCCTTGGTCCTGGCCCCAGAGGGTGAGAAGAACCAGTGGACCTCACCCCCTTTCCCATCACCGTCCCCTCTTCCTTTTTGTCGTCTCTTTTATACTGTAAGCCTGAGGGCAGGGATCTGTCTAATTTAAGACTGTTTGTAAAGCACTGTGTAAATTTACAGCACTATATAAATAAAGGTTAATAATAATAATAATAATAATAATAAGTATAATGACAAAGTCACAAACAAAGTAATAATCTATACTGTTACACATTTTATTCTAAAAATGCAATCTAAAAGGTAAGACATCAGTTGACAATTTGGAAGTATTTGCTGAATATCATGCAAAATAAATCAAGGTAATTTTCTTCTTCCTGGTTTCAAATATAAACATCTTGCTACACTCTCCCTCCAATAAAGGCAATTGCTTGATCCTGCAATTGCCACATATGTGAGATGTTTCACTTACCTTGTCGAACTGATTTAAATCTTGTTTCACAGGAATCTGTAATCCCCATAATCTGTACTTCGTTGCCAAACTTGGAAACTGCAAGTCTGCTGGAATCTCAACTATTTCTGATCGACTGAGAATCTCAGAGTTTCCATAGTCAATATATAATACCTGGCACTGTAACAATAAAAAGTAAAAACCAATGGCAACCAATGTCTACTCAAAAGTAAGTCCCACTGAGTTGAATTTGACACTCCCAAGTAAGAATTATAGCAAGGATTAGGAAAATACATCCTGTCATGAAGGATCTGTTAATATAAAGACGCCATCCTGACATCTGGAGTCCGTATCTAAAAATAAGCATTTGAATTAATTTTGTGAGGGTTTTTTTGCACATCCCAATTCCAATTTTTTGTGTGAAAGACATCTGAAAACACTTGTACGTTCTTTTTTTGTTTTGTTTTGTCTCAATAAACATATCACCCATCTTTAAGAGGGTTTTTTTGTTTCTGCATGAACCAAAACAACTATCTTCACTTTTTAGTAAAAATAAGGTATATGTGTTCAAATCCAACCATTAAGAGCAAAAGTAACCTGTCTAAGGAGCAGATGCTAATTATGTCCTTTTTTAAACATGGTCTGCACTCTTTTTATTCAAATTTGGATAATAAGTTTTAAAAATACAGTGCTGGAACAAGGACAAAACAATTTGAAACCGTCAGTATGAATGACATTATCAACTATGATTTGAAATTAAAAGCTCTGCCACTTCCAAAGAGAGGTGTTAAAAAAACAAAAACAAACCCTTATCAGTCCCTTTTAACAGACTGTATTTCTACAGTTATAAAGAAAATCAAGCCACATAGCTTTTCATTCAGAAGGTGTTTCTTGCCTTTTCATCATTGATAACCTGCAGTACTTTACATCTGTACCAGCATTTATCTTCAGAAAAGCATCCTCCATAGATCTGCAGATCAAAACAAATTTAGGTCATTTTAGAAATGTGCAAGTGTTGTTGTTTTTTAATGAATCTGTTTCCCCAAGTTTATAATTTAGTGATTTATACAACACTATACAGCTGGAAGTCAACCTAGCTACATCCCATTTCTTATGGATACAGGCATAAAGCCACTGTTTGAAGCATATATTCTTTTTTGAACAGCTCTATTTGTGTAAAATTATGCAGCTGACTCATGAGAAAGTTGTGTCTGCACACTGCCAGTAGAGTTCACATGAGGTGAAAGAAAGATAGAATCAAAGAATTTAAAAAAAGAAGGTTCACAGATTTAGAACAAAACACCCACAAGTCAGTTTTCACATAGCTTTTCCCTGAAGACAACAACACAATTTTTGCTTGGCCAGAATTCACTGGGCTATCTTTTTAAATAAAGTTATTTTTACATACTGAGATGTTGTCTCTCCTTTACCTCAATGTTTATTTAATGCTTCCAGTTTCATCTGCATTTAACAGATGTAAGAGCAATCTTATACTGTGTTCCAAAAAAAGAAGAGGTTATTATCGTAACAGAACAAGTAAAAAAAAGATCACATACAAACATGTGAAAATCAACCAAGAATGCCTACCATTTATCATAGGAATAATTTCACTGGCCAAGGCTAGAAAACATATTGACCACAATTTCCATCATCCCTTGACTACGCTGGCTAAGGCTGATGGAAATTGCAAGTGCAGACTTATCTGAAGGGCTGTATGTTTCCCAGGTAACAAAATAGGGTCTTTGTTTTTCCATTTTCTAATGCCTTAGTGTGGGAACCAAAGAATCTTACAATTTGAAACATCCAAGGGGGATTTATACTTATGCTTCTTGAATAGCTTTTTTCTCACTCATATCATGATGAAAACCACTCATGAAAATCAAAGAAGTGATGTGCAAGGCAAGAAAGAAACCACAAATTTAAGCGGAAAGAATTCCCCTCCTATGCCTGTAATTTTTCCACCAACAAACTGGAGATATGTGGAAATGCCAAGGGCATATCTCCGGACCTATGAAATACTTCCTGCATTTTCTATGAAATGTTTTCCTTTGGACTGAATTAGACATTTGGGATTTTCATGGGTTGAGAAAGACAATATGAAGATTTAAACATAAGACAATCTACACTTCATCAGAGAAATTAATTCCAATTTAGGCTGCGACACACTTACATTTAGTTACATTTCTACCCTGTCTTTCCTCCAAAATGTGTAAGGTGGAATGCACTGCTCTCTTCCTTCCTAATTTATTTTCACAAGAACAGTTTTGTGACTGGCTGAGAGAAGGAATGGCCTAAGGTCTGCCGAGACCAGAACCGAAATCTTCCAAATCTCATTCTGCCATTTTAACTACATTGGTTCCCTAACATACAACATTCTAATCTGAGATGTATTTTATACCTTGGCTGCTGTTTTCATGGGGAATATACAGAGACTTTATTGCTTATGAATTGTGTGCCTGATGACCTCTGACCAGGGCTGGGGAGTAGGAGTAAGGAATAAAGGAGTAAGAGCAATACAGACTGGTATCTACATGATGCAGCACCAAAGAGGCTTTTTCTGGGGTGGAAAAAGAACCCGCTGTTTGCAGGTTCTTTTTGCACCGGGTTGAGGGTATAGCATGCAGTTGCCGTATCCCCACCCAGCACTTCCAGGGGCGGCATGTAGCCACCCCTTACGGGTTGTCTGTACACCCCCAAGAGATTTTTACAGAAATAGGAGTAGGAATAAGGAGTAACAAAATATATTTGTTACTCCTTCTTCCTGTTAATATAGTCTACATGCAGACACCATTATATTGCACTGGAGAAGGGACTGGGAGGCAAAGAGAGACACTTACTTACACACACAAACACACACACAAACCTTGAAAAGCAACTGGGGCTTTCCCCCAGGGCTGGAGGAGCAGTAAGGAATAAAGAAGTAAGAGGCTTTTTACAGGAGAAGGAGGAGTAATATTAAGAAAAAATGTCTTACTCTGGAGTAGGACAAGGAGTAACCCCAGAATCATTACTACTCTCCAGCCCTGCCTCTGACATATTTTGGAGATTCTAGAAAATAAAGCATCCTATATACTGTCCTTCTGACCTAGTCCCTATGTTCTAACAATGGGTAGAAATTACCACATCTAGCTGTACCATTTAAGGATGTAGGATCTATAAATTTTATAAATAAACCTACTGTGTAAATTCATTAATAAGTCTAGAAATTTTAGTCAAAAAATTGACCCAAAAAACCTGAGTCAGCTTATCCACAGTCACTATAAGTACTACAATTTAATATTATTTTTTAAAGGAACCATCTCCTGGTGAAAGGCAAGAGTGTAATCTGCCCTGGAAGCACTGATCCAACCCCACCCCCCCCCCACCCCACACACAAACACTCTCATCCATGTAGTGTGAGCACAAACAGGAATTTTGTAAAAAAATTGCATCCTATTCCATTGCTTTATTCATTAAATCCTTTATTACATGCCCCTAAAAGTTTTACCCTTGACTTATCTATGAGTCCTATCAAAATCCATAATTTTGGCCCCAAAACTTGCTCTCAGCTTATACATTAGGTCGACGTATAGTCGAGTATATATGATAATTGTACAATATGAGGTGCTACTTTATAAAGGATACATTTTACTAAGCTAAGTTAAAATACTTCAGTTCCTCTCACCAACTTTTCTAGCCCCAACAGGGGTTGAAATGTTATTGCTGTACCTTCAAAGTCTTGTTCCCACACCACAGTGCTTACTCAAATTCTGAAGCAAGCAAAGCTTTTACTTATGAAGATGCCTTTTGCAGTTAAGTTATAATCTTCATATGAGTGGTATACAAAAAAACCTACAGCTCTTTCTCATAAAACAGGAGGTGAATTCTAATCCTCAAATGCTTCAATCAGTAAATACATAGCACCAACAAGTTTTTCCAGATGTAACAGTGTGGTGACTTCCTAAAAGATTCAATGTTCTCTGCCTAAGAAACAGGCAAGTCACTTTTGCACAGGACAGGGCCAATTTAGATATCAAAAGATGTTACTTTTCTGTTGCTAATGGAGTTGAAATGAAACGGAGTGGCTTCCGTCTGCACTGATATTCCTTAACTGAGAACAGAAATAATGTCTGAGACAAAATGCATGCCTAACAGTCAGTTTTTTCTCCTGTACGATTTTTAATATCTTTGCATGATGAAGAAGCCAAATGAAGCTTCAAAACTTGTATGATGTATTTTCTGCATTTTGGTTGGCCAACAAGGGTATCACTCTTTTGTGGATTTTGAATTTTGTTGTCTTTTGCTGCACGTCCAACCAGGTTAGCCCTTAATATGATCTCTCTCTAAAAGCAGCAATTTCAAAGACTGTTAGCTCAGCATGATTTATTGTACTTGTTCCTCAAAGAACATTTTATTCTTTGTTTTTCTTTCAGTGTCAGTTCTGAGACATTCCCCTACTGAGATTATATGATAATCAAACAATACAACAGAAAAGCTGGATGTCTACATATAGTCCTACTATCCTTTCTGTTCCTTCTCTGTGACAAGAGCTATCTCAGATACAGCAGCAACAGCAGCCATAGCCATCTTTGATACTTTCATTTCCATGCTCAGCGAGCATCCCTAAACATAGCAAGGATAGTTTTCAGATCAAAGAAAGCAGAAAGACAAATGCAGGGCTATGGCCATTTCTTTGCGAGTTGTGCCCAAGCCAATGGAATGTCATATTAGCCTCAGGTATCACATTATACTACCTGCCTCTCTGAAAGCTGAAATACCAGAGAGGGCTTTCATATGGAAGAAATCAAAGTGTCAAATCTGGCAATTAACCAAGTTCAAAAATTCAGTTGCTAAAACTCAGGTCCAAAACACAGTGCAGAAATAATCCAGTTTGAGACCACTTTAACTGCCCCGACTCAGTGCTAGGGAATCCTGGGAACTGTAGTTAATTGTGGCACCAGAGCTCCCTGACACAGAAAGATAAATGTCTCACAAAACTAGTTTCTAGAATTCTCTAGCATTGAGCCAGGAAAGTTAAAGAGGCCTCAAACTGGATTATTTTTGCACTGTGTTTTGGACCTCAGTAAACCTTTATACAGTAACTATAGTTCCACAACAGAGACACTAAACAGCAAGCATTAGTAATCCCTAGTTAAACTAAATATAATTTTAAAATCGGAGCAGGCTCATTATTCATTTGTTGCCAACTCAAAACAATCTGAGTTTCCCATATCACCCCTCCGTGTTCTTTCATCAGTTATTTCCTAGCTGGATGACCTTGGTGTTTCAGCCCAAGCCAACCCCTGCTACTTTATCATACCAGCTGTGTGATAACCATTTCCTTACAGTAATTGCTTCATTGCATTACCCATTACAGCATTTCCATCCACCCTGTGAAAATCATGGCACTAACATGCAAAACACTGTAGCACCTGACAAAAACACACACACATACACAATTTAATTCAAATAAACTTTCAAAATTTGCACTCTAAAAAGTGCAGAACAGCATTTCTCAACCTTTTTACTCTGGAGGAACTCTTGAAATATTTTTTCAGGCCTTCAGGTCTCCCTGCACAAAATTATTACAATAGAGTCTCGATTATCTGACATAATCTGGACCAGCTGATAGCTGGATAACTGAAAATGTTGGATAATCCGGAAGGTCCAAAAAAGTCTTGAAATCACTATAAATTGCAAATGTATTGAAATTTTATTGCAACAGTAAAAGTAAATGTAAAGAAATCACTGATCAACATTGTGATGTACAGTATAAACAGTTCAGTCCTCTGAAAATTTAATGAAATCACAGAAAATTTAAAGAAATCACAGCAGCCGCGATGTTGAATAATCTGGAATGTTGGATAACTGAAGGTTGGATAATCGAGACTCTACTGTATATTTAAAACTCCAAAAAAAATCATTTGTTTCAGTCACAATCTCTCACAGAACCTCTAGTGATCTCTGGTGGCACTCTGGTTAAGAAATCCTGCACTAGAGTATGGTGACTGGAACTTGGGACAGCCAGGTTCAAGTTTCCATTAAGGCATAAAATTCTCAGCCTCACAAGGTTCTTGTGAAGATAAAGTGGGGGGAAAGAGAGCTGCATGGACATTCCTGCTGTTGGAGCATTCCTGAGTACATTGGTGGAAAGGCAGGACAAAAATGCAGTTAACAACACAATTAACTATTATATTTGCATAAACAAAGAAACACACAACCTACCTTTGCAAGATCAGGATTGCCAAAAACTGGGCTCCCTTGAGGACAGACTCTAGCTAGAGCACAGCTGATCTTCAACATATCATTATGTTTATTAATGTTCTAAAACAGCACAAATTGAAATCAGTCAATACTCACAAGAAAAACCTTTTTTTCCCACAGATAACCTGAAGAACCCACTGCCAATGTCAAAGTGCTACATATTTCAAAAGTGTTCCTATACAGTGGTCCCCCAGGTTGCGAAAGTAATCCGTTCCGGGATTACTTTCGTAACCCGGAAGTGTTTCACAACCCGGGGGACCGCATGCTTTTCGGATGCTTTTTTTTTCGCAACCCAGGGATTTTTTTCGTAGGCCAGGGGCTTTTTTTCGGCCCCGGCCGTTTCGGGTCCCAGGGATTTTGTATCCCGAGGGATTCGTATCCCGGGGGACCACTGTAACTATAGCCAAAAACATGCTTGTATCAAGTTTAAAAATGAAGAACGATATTTTTTTTGGATCATGCTTCCTGGGCTTGAATCAACCCAATCCCACTTTTATTCAGAAAGCCATTTCACTGTACCCCATTATCCTGGCCTTACCTGTGCCCAAAATGTTATGGCATCTTCAACATGACAGCCTATTACACTTTCAACTGTGGGCAAAAAAGAATTGGAGTTAACTCATGATTTCAACACTCAGAAAATAAAATACTATTTTCTCTGCACGTGTACCTTTATTGTTGCATGCTGAATCCTCCGCCATACTGGCAGAACCTAAAATACAGAATTAACTAAGTCAGAACAGAAGTTTATAAAACCTATGATCTCAGTAGAGTGCCAGCATGTTAATGAACATCAGCGCCCACTTCTTCCCATAGCTTCAGCCCATCCTAACAAGTTCATCAAATTGCAGAGGCTGCTGGAAGACTCGAGTAAAGACTGTTCAGCTTCTGGATGAACAAAAGCTGCACTTCTAGGGACAAAAACTTCTGGTGCTACCTGGCCCTACTTATTAAACAGCACAGTTTAATACATGGATATTTATTTATTGATTGATTTAATATCTTGACTTTTTTCCAGTATGGGACCCTAGATGGGGTAGTTACTCACACAGCCTCTGTTCAACTTTTAGCGACAGAAGTGAAGAAGGTTTCTACTGTCACAAGCCACATTCTCTCAAGTATAATCTGAGGGCCAACATTCCTCTGTTCCGTAAGCAATCACCCTAGTTCCTTCCAATTCAGGGAGTACTTGTCAAAGTTCTCAATTGCTTGCTTGCAGAAAACATCCCCATACAAACCTAGAATGGGTTTGGAAGGCTCTCTGCTTTCTCTTTGGTTGCTCTCAGGCCTTCCCTGTTGTCTTCCCACTGGCATGTAAACCTTTGGCAAACTTGTTACTTGCAGAGAAAGAGGTCTTCAGTAAGCAGACAATGGATTTTTCTTATAGTCATGGTTTTAATGTTGTTGTGATTAAGCATGTGTGTGTGTGTGATGCATCCATGTGTGTGCGCAGACTTTTATCTGTAGATTTGTTTTGTTTGTTTTTCAGCCAGGTCTCAATTTAGGAAGAAAAGCACCAAATTTTGCAAACTGTCATTCATGTTTTTACAAAGAATAAAAAGAAGAAGAAGAAGAAGAAGAAGAAGAACATTGAAGAACAACAACAACTGCTAAAAGAGTGAGCAATATGACTATCACAAATAACAATACGATAAGCAGGAAGAAAATGGTAAAATAGATGAAATATTATAAAAATTTTTGAAGTGTAAAATAAACATGCCACATAAAGGAGAAGATATGTAAGACCCTATTAAACAAATGCAAAGATAGCTATAAACTAGGACACTTCTCACTGGTTGAGCTTCGATGTTCCTGATACCTAGTGCCAGATTATTTCAGTGAAGGTTCAAATTCACAGTCCCTCCTCATTCCCAGGCCCAGGCCCCTATGTCCCATTGAAATCACTGTGAAATTTCATTGTGTTTAATCATCATGATTAAATAAAGTCCCATTAATTTCAACGAGAACAATGCTTCATCAGGTAAACTGGAACAAATCTAGCCTGCAAATGGCAGGACAATATATCCCAGAGTAATATATGGAGGCTTACCTTTGCCCCTTCTCCTCAGCAAGCACTCAATCCCACAAGTTCACTCCACTGGATGGGTATTAAGTGCAACACAGATTCAGCTCCCCTTAAACTCACTGTGGTCCAAAGAAAGCGGTCTAAACCTCTCAGCCACACACCAATCCTGCAGCAATATGGAAAAAGCAGATTCACAGAGCTGCTGGAAGTAGTTGCAAGATAAGCACTTGAATACTGAAAAAGTACAATAGCAAACAGCTTTCCTCAGTAGGGTGCCCTCTAGATGTAGTGACTACAGATTCCCTCCTCTCCAGACAGCAGATTTATATTAAATCCGCCCAATGCTGTAGGACTACAGCTTCTATGAGACCCAACCGCATAGCTAATTTTCTGGACTAAGGGCAGTTGTAGTCCAGCAACATCTCTTGGCATCTCATGCTGCAGGAATGGGAAATCCTCCAGATGATACCACAAAAGTTTGCCAACAACCACAGTCAAGAATACTGGGTTAAAAGACCAATAGCGCCACTCTGTACAAGGCATGTCATAACCGTCAGCAACAGCAGCTTAAATTATTTTCTATGTTGTGTAAGACGGATACACCAAATCAAAGCAGTTGAAAAGCACCTCACTATATGACCTCAGAGATTTGCTTTTAGGGCATGCAAAAACTGCTTCAATCTGCACAAATTTATTTATTTATTGTATTTATACTCTGCTCTTCAGCCAAAAAAAGGCTCTCAGAGCAGCTTACAGATAGTTAATTAGACATTTCCCTGTCCTCAGCCTTACAGTCTAAAAAGACATGACACAAAAAGAGAAGGGAATGGGAATAAATCCAGTGGTCCTTCTCTCTTTCTGAGGCCTGAACCACAACAGATGGCACGGAGGGAGGGAGGGCCTTCTTCTTACTCTAGGCTAGGCCTGATGGAGCTGGGCCTGCCTTTTGCTCCCTCTGAGAAGATTTTCATACCAGTGTTTACCAAGGGTAAAACGCTGGTAAATCGTTTATGAAGCTTGTGTGTCTGAAAGCCTGACGCACTTCCTAAAGGTCAGGGAATCGTCCGCTCACCTCCAGTGCCCCTGAATCATTCGGGGAGCAGTCACTTGCTGCGATCCCCAACCCCCTGCACCCACCTAGTGATGCCACCGATGCTGGGTAACATGGCTGCTAGGCATTAGTTGGCTTGAAACATCATACTAGAAGCACCTTAAAGGATTAAAAAGGATATATAAATCTTTTATATATGTGGCAATATGTACACTTGCCCCTCCACCTTTGCAGCTTTGATTAATCACGGATTTGATTAATATGTTCTCTCTGGAAATATCTAGTTCCTCCAGTGCAACTCTATGATCAACTTTAACCAAAAGTCGCACTGAAGGACCTAGAAGTTCCTAGAGAGAACACTCCACTAGGCTTCTCCAGCGCAATTCTATGCCCAATGTCTGTCAGATACTGACCACGGAGCTGCACTGAAGGACCTAGAAGTTCCTAGAGAAAACACTCCACTAGGCCTTTGCTGCTCCTCCAGTGCAATCCTATGCCCAATGTGTGTCAGATATTGACCATAGAGCTGCACTGAAGGAGCTAGAAGTTCCTAGCTAGGCCTTTGTAGCTCCTCCAGCGCAAATCTATGCCCAATGTCTGTCAGATATTGACCATAGAGTTGCACTGAAGGAGCTAGAAGTTCCTAGCTAGGCGTTTGTAGTTCCTCCAGCACAAATCTATGCCCAATGTCTGTCAGATATTGACCATAGAGTTGCACTGATGGACCTAGGAGTTCCTAGAGAGAACACTCCACTAGGCCTTTGTCGCTCCTCCAGTGCAATCCTATGCTCAATGTCTGTCAGATATTGACCAAAGAGTTGCACTGAAGGACCTAGAGATTCCTAGAGAAGCGTTCTCTCAGGTAAAAAACATAATGTTTTTTGTTATTTGTGGTTTTTCCACATTCATGGGGGTCTTGTGCCCCTAACCCCAGTGAATGTGGAGGGACGATCGTAATGTTAAAAGCAATCCACCCACCCACAAAACTGTGCTGCCCAGAAACAGCCTCAAAGGCTTGTAACTGACAGAAACAACACCAACAACAACAGAGCTTGGGCCCAAGCTATCTGAAGAAGGACTGTATCTTTTTTAAGAGCCCTTCAGGGTTTTAAGATCATCTGGAGAGGCCCTCTTCTCTGGTAAAAAACACACTGCAGAGAGATAATCCAGTTTGAAACCACTTTAACTGCCCTGGCTCGGTGCTAGGGAATCCTGGGAATTGTAGTTTATTGTGGCACCAGAGCTCTCTGACTATATACAGTTGGACCTCCATATCCACTGATTTCTTTTATCCACGGATTTGAGCATCCACGGTTTGAAAATTTTCAAAAAATTATAAATTCTAAAAGGCGAACCTTGATTTTGCCATTTTAGATAAAGGACACTATTTTACTATGCCACTGTATTTAAGGGGACTTTTATCATCCACGGTCTCACAGTACTAATTTAGTCCCAATTTTAATTTAATTTAGCCCATTGTATACTACTTTAATCCTATGTTAATGCCTACTTTTGTATGTTTTTAAATGTACTGGGGTTTTTTTAAATTTGTGAGCTGCTTTTTATCCCAATTTTGGGGGGAAAGCAGGATACAAATAAAGACAATAATATTAATAAGAACAACAACAAGACTCCACAGATGAAAGCAGCAGCATCAGAAGCTGGACACCTTATGTCTAGCTAGGGACTCTATCTCTCAGAGTCCCCTGAGTGTGGTTTCAAGGATACTGGGAAGTGCAGTCCACAAAAGTAACTTTTGGAAGCTCTTTGTTCTCTAACACCAACAAAAGACTGATTTTAAAAAGCAAAAGACCTTTGCAAGTTATAGCTATTTAAAATACACCTTATGGTCTTAGACCATTTCTACTTCCCCTCTTCTCTCCTCCTCCTATCATTATTATTAGTATTTAATAAGAAATAATATTAACAAGATTAATAATAATTTAATAAGATAATAATAAATTATTGAAAATAACAATTTCCTATTATTATTATTACTATTATTATTTAATAAGGTAATATTGTCATTAAGATTAATAATAATAATTTAATATAATAATAAATTATTTCCTATTATTACAATTATTATTATTGTATATAATAATTTTAATATTATTATTATTTAATAAGATAATATTGTTATCAACAAGATTAAAGATAATAATAAATTGTTGATAATAACAATTTAATATTATTATTTAATAGGAAAAAAGACCTTTGCAAGTTATAGTTTTTTAACATAAACCTTATGGTTTTGCACTATTTCTGCTCCGCCTCTTCTTCTTTCCTCCTATTATTATTATTATTATTATTTTAAAAGAAAAACACCTTTGCAAGTTATAGCTTTTTAAAATACACCTTATGGTTTCTACTCCCTCTCCTCAATCATCCTCTTATTATTATTTAAAAAGAAAAACACCTTTACAAGTTATAGCTTTTTACACCTTATGGCTTTGCACCATTTCTACTCCTCCTCTTCTCCTATTATTATTATATTTAAAAAGAAAAAGTTATTTACAAGTTATAGCTTTTTAAAATACACCTTATGGTTTTGGACCATTTCTACTCCCTCTTTTCTCCTCTCCCCCTATTATTATTATTATTTAAAAAGAAAAAAACCCTTGCAAGTTATAGATTTTTAAAATACACCTTATGGTTTTGCTCCATTTTTAGTCCTCCTCTACGCCTATTATTATTATCATATTTAAAAAGAAAAAGACTTTTGCAAGTTATAGTTTTCTAAAATACACCTTACAGTTTGCACCATCTCTACTTCCTCTCCTCCTATTATTATTATTATCATATTTAAAAAGAAAAGACTTTTGAAAGTTATAGCTTTTTAAAATACACCTTATGGTTTTGCACTGTTTCTACTCCCTCTTTTCTCCTCTCCTCCTATTATTATTATTTTTATTATTATTATTATTATTATTATTATATTTTTAATCCCACTTTTCTCCTAAGACTGGGAATCCAAAGCGGCTTATATAGTTTTAAAAACCTTACAAAACTGGTCTTTTTTTTTAAAAAAAAATGGTATTAAACTATGAAAATATTACACACAAAAAAAAATTATTCGTTTAGAAAAGGGAATAGAGTTTTTAAAAATATAAAATCATTTTTTAAAAAAATAAATAAAATAAAAATTCTACCTAGTACTTTCCTTCTTCTGCCCAACTTCCAAACAAATAACTTATATGCAGAAGCTGTTGCTGCTGCTGCCTAAACTGGAAGATGGAACGCGCGCTCCATCCATGTGCCACCGCCTACGCACCGCGCATGCGCAGCTCTCTCTCTCTCTCTGCTCAGGTGGAAAGCCCTCCCGGTCGGAGGGGGACATATGCGCATGCGCAGACTTGATTCCTCTCAGTCAGCTCGTGTCGTCCATTTTGTTGGTCCCCAAACTGTGGCCCTTTAAGAGATTTTGGACTTCAGCTCCCAGAAGCCTCAGCCCTGTTGGCCAATAGCCCGGGATTCTGGGAGCTGGAGTCCAAAAAAAAAAATCCTTAAAGAGCACAGTTTGGGGGCCACTGCTCTAACTAATGTTACTCATAATAAATCATAATTCTCATATACCAGGGTCCTTTTAGTGGGTTTTTTTACTTCAGCTCCCAGAAGCCTCAGCCATGAGGGCCAATAGACTGGGATTCTGGGAGCTGGAGTCCAAAAATCTCTTAAAGGGCACAGTTTTGGGACCACAATAAGCTTCCCATAGGATACAGAAGCCAGGGTCGAGGAGTATTTTGAGTGTTGGGCTAAGCCTCTGTGGAGATCTGGGTTCGAATTCCTGCTCGAGCATTAAAGTCCTTGGTGACCTTGGCCAAGGCACACTCTCTCAGCCTCAGTGACAATCCTCCTGAAGAAATGTGCCCAAAAAAAACCACTTTAAAGTTTTAACTGTTTTAAGATGTACTGATTTTTAAGTGCTTTTATCTTGATTGGCTTTTATTCTTTTAATGAACATCGTACCAGCTCAGTGCTATATTTTAATGTGGGCTTCTGCATGTTTTTAATTGGACAGTTTTATTTGGTTTTTTATTATTATCATTATAGACAAACATACAAAAACATATTCAAGCAAAATATTACATGAAGAGATTATCAAAGAAATAATCTCCAACAAATATATATGTCATAACTACAACAGAGCACTAAAGTTAGAATCACACATGCTATTGTATTCCCTATTATTATGTACGGATGCAAGAGCTGGACAGTGAAGAAATAAGACAAGAGGAAAATCAATTAATTTGAGATGTGATGCTTGAGAAAAGTGCTCAGGATACTGTGGACAGCCAAAAAGATAAACAAATGGTTCCCTGAATAGATTAAGCCTGAAATCTCCCTGGAAGCCAAGTTGATCAAACTAAGGCCCTGTACACACTGGCATCAAAGGCTGGATTGTGGGCGGAATCAGAGCATGGCATCTACACAAGGCATGCCTGGCTCCACCCCGAGGGCAACGTGATCATGCGCACCGCACCACACGGAGCGTGGGGTCACAGAACTCCTACCGCACTGCATCCACATGATGCAGCGCCAAAGGAGCACCGTAAAGCCATGGCTATCACGCCCTTTTCAAGGCGCAAAAAGAAACTTTTTGTGGCTTTCTGCAGCCTGCAAAGGCCAGATCGGGGCCACAGTGTGCGGTTGCCATGGCCCCAGTCTGGCTGTAAAAGGGGCGGCTGGAGGGTTGTCTGCACAGCCCCTGAGACTATCATACTTTGGCCACAGCATGAGAAGGCATGACTCATGGGAAAATACAATAATGCTAGGAAAGGTGGAGGGCAGCAGAGAGGAAGACCCTTCGCTAGATGGATAGACTGAATTAGTCACAGGTATGAATTTACAGGACCTGAGCAAAGCAGTGGAGGACAGAGGGGCTTGGAGATGTCTCATCAGGGTTGCCATGAGTTGGGAGGTGACTCGAGGGCAGTTAACAACAATCTGGAATTAGTACGCATATTCACCCCCTTTGCTCTGGCCCAATCCACTGCCTTCAGAAATGACCAAAGTAGCTGCATAGAGTCTGTGTGCAGCTCAGTGCCACATGATCTCAGATCAAAGGCACCTTTTACTGGGATGCCTTAAGAGTTTGTTGAGTATTTACAAATAATGAAGACCAAGGAGCTGTTTAAACAAATCTGGAATAAAGTTGTACAGAAGCACCAATCAGGACTGGTCTCTTTCTTTAAAAAAATCTAGATTACAAACATCCCCGAGCACTTGTTAAATCAATTCTTACAAAATTAATAGGTGCAACTTCAACTTTTACCTAAAACAGGCTGTCCACCAAAACCCAGTAACCAGGTAAGAATGGTATTAGTGAGAAGAGCAATCAAGAGGCCAATGTTAACTCTAAGAGTGACAAAAAGAAAGCCATTGCAGAAACAAACTCTTAGCAAAGGCTTTTGGGAAAAACAACTAATGTGAGGAAAAGATTCTCTGGCCTGATGAAACCAAAATTGAACTTTCTGGCCTTGTGACAAAATGTTATGTGTGGGACAAACCCAATAGCATTTACTGCCTTAATGGTACTATCCTCAGAGAGAAACATGCTGGTAGTAGCATCATTTTACAGAGATTTTTTTCCTAGTCAGGAATTGGGGAAGTATTCAGAACTATGGAGAAGATAGACAGAGCCAAATACAGGGCACTGGGGGAGAGATTCACTTTCAGGATGACACTGACCCCAAACACACAGGCACAATAACACCACCATTGTTTAAAGCCTAGTCCAAGCACAAACTTCAGTCCAATTGAGAGTTTGTGCCAAGACTTGAAAGCAGCTGGTTTAGCCCCCATCCATTCTGTCAGAGGTGAAGCATTTTGCACAGAGTAATTGACAACAATTGCAGGATTCAGACGCACAAGGTTGTTACAACCTTGTTAGAACATCCTAAGTCTGTAGTTGCTAGTAAAGCTGCTTCTGTTATGTGTTAACTAAGGGTGAATATTTATGCAACAAGTGCCAGTTTTTATTTGTTTTGGAGCCACAACACAAATATTTGGCCCTTTAACAGTATTGAGTATCTTGTGTATGCCAAATGGTAACCATGTCAATTAAATCCATTTCAGTTCCAGGTTGTAACATAACAAAATATGGAAAACACAAGTGGGAGTGAATACTTCCACAAGACACTGTACCTGTTTCCTGGGAATTTCCACTAAAGCTAGTAACTTATTTCTGTCAAACACAAACATTTTACTTATTTCTCTCAAACACAAACATGTTTATCTTGACTTTTGTCAGGGGAATAATAAAGCTATCTAAATGTATTAATAGCTCTTTCTAGCATCTGCTATATGTAGACTAAACAGCTTCCTCTCTTTTAACAGGAGCTCCTGGAAAATACCTTGAAAGAAGACCTAAATGTCCTGAAGGCATACAATTCCACCTGATCTTGAAAACTAAGCTTTGTCAGGCCTGAATAGGGAATTCCCAATGAATACCAGGTGCTGTGGGGCATATTGAGAAGAAAGCAATGACAAACCTACTTCTGAGTATTCCTTGCACCATTAAGTCACCATTAGGTCACCATTAAGTCAAAAGGCAATTTGAAGGCAAGCACACACACCACTCTCTACAAACTCACTCTCTCTTTCTCTCTCTCTCACTCACTTTAGGGCAACCTTAAGTTAGGAAGCAGTAACTTCAAATCTTGAGCATGGTTTATAACATTGGTAATCTGAGGTTCTGTATGTTTAGAGAAACAATCAAGTTTTAACAGTTTGAAAAACAGCAAATAAATATACTGTTTCCTTTGAATGGTAGAAATTTATGCAGATGAAAAGAACCTCGTAATAGCTAAAATCATGGGTACAATTTGACTTTCCTGTCTTCAATATTGGTTCCAGTTAGGCTTAACAAGCAGATGTGGAAAGGGCTGTCTGAAGATAGATAGACACAGCATCACACTGGTTTCTGTATTGACAATACAGCACAATAGAAACAGAAACAGCAGTGCACTGTAAAATGGAAAATATTATAAAGAAAAACAAAAAAGGCAATAAAAATACAAATTAAGTAGCATGTGTTTGATTTATTGCTTATTAGGAATTCTTTGATGGCAATGGACCTTTTCCCTTCTGTGTCAGAGCCTTCTCTTGTTTTAACTGTAATGGAAAAAAGATAAATACACATTTAGAAAATCATGATTTTTGATTAAAGCAAACCACCCCTAAACTATTTCTCAGGTTGAACTATGCTAATTCCCTGATAAAGTTCACTTTATCTGGTTCTAGCTGCAACTGATGCAAGCAAGGACTGCTACCACACCATAGAAAGAAAGCGGTTCGACACTACTTTAATTACCACAGCTCCATCCGATGAAATCCTGAGATTTTAGTTTGGTGGTGCATCTGTTAATGTGGCCTATCGTCGTACTACCTGCCATGTTTTTCTGAAATATTTTATTATCTACATTGCTACATTCTGACATATAATCTTCCAACATATAACAAAGTTATAAACCTATTCAAAACAGTACATGAAACAATATTCATTACTATTTCCACCTAAAAATAATTTTTGTTTTAAATTAGGTATGCTTACCCGTGCTTGATATTGTCTTTCAAAATAAGCCATGTCATCTTCTTCAGGCCTCCTTAAACAAGAAACCTGCATTGCTGTACTTGTTCCACCTTAAAAACAACATAAAACAACATAATATTTTCAGATCTATTAATTTTAGAATTATTTAAGGAAGGATTTACATTTTTGTTTCATTTTGAAAGTGTCCAGCACATACTGGGCTTCCAAATAAACACTTCTCTAGCCTTTTTAGAAATCACACTAACCAGCAAGGACAAAATTGAAAATGCAAGTGTAATCTTTAATTTATTTTGGAAAAAGAGGGAATATTTGTAAATAAAGCTCACTCCTGCTCTTGATTTGCTTTTACTCCTTTCCCCATTACTACTTTAGACCAAAATGTACTAGGAAGTACATCAGCCCATCACGAAAACCTACAGAAGGAGGACCGTGGTGGAATTCAGAAATATCCCATGTTTATCAGAGTGCACATATTCAAAAGCCTTCTTCCTTCTTTCACCAATCCCCAGACCTCTAATTTACAAGCTTCTTCAGAAACAAATTATTTGTGAGGTGAATCTCACCCTAAGACTATTTTTCCTGCTTCCCAATTGGTTCTGCAGCTTTCTACCTTTTTCCTTATCCTACACCCAGAGTATTCGAAACACTGTCTGTTCAGTTTGTATACAATGGTTGATGTCAATGCAGTTTATTTAACCGAGACCCCTCATTTTCTTACCTGTTAATGGAAATAAATACATGCAAGCATATTTGAGCTGCAGTTATTACCTCATAGTAAATATGTTTTTGAATTATCCATTGCATTCATTGAGGCAATATAATTACTTAAAAACTCTTTGGTGTCCTTACCATCTGTTAACTGTGAGCATGCTTGAACGGAACTGGAAGGTCCTTGGAATGCTCTTAAAAAGGGATGATCTGTGGTGGTTACAGGAGATTCCAGGAACTGAGCGGAAGGTGCTCCTTAAAATGAATGAAACATATAAAAAACAGAAGGAACAGCCAAGTTTACCACAGACTTGAAGACTGACTAGCTGTGAAGTTTAAAATACTGCTTCAATAAGACCAATAAGCAAGTAAGTACAAGCACTTGCTGGCAGATGTTAGGATATATCACACTACAAATTGAAAGGTGAGAGATGCTGATTTTATGGACAACATTGCTAGGTACTGCACTAGTGTTGCCAGAACAAATATAGGAAAACAATTGACTTCTTGCTTTGTTACACATTTTGCTCCTTTGCTTTATCTTTCTATATATGGCTTATTATTGCTAATTAATTTTAGTTCAGGGAGACATTCTATAATAAACTGTAGGCTTACCACCAAGGGCTTTGAAAAAGGAGTGTCATTAATGCAGGGATATCCTTTAGCATTACACATATAACCAAACAGACCAGTCTTTATGCTCCTTCTACAATGTCACTATTTGATCAGAAAATGCTGGGCACCAGCTTGT
Source organism: Urosaurus nigricauda (assembly GCA_034509955.1). Lineage (NCBI taxonomy): Eukaryota > Metazoa > Chordata > Lepidosauria > Squamata > Phrynosomatidae > Urosaurus > Urosaurus nigricauda. The sequence goes on from JAOEGL010000006.1 coordinate 88,178,184, forward strand.
TTACTCTTTTTTTAAAAGGGTGAGGCTTAATGTGGCATTTATGTAAAAATGTTCCTAAAATATGGGTTTTGCCTAGTCAGCTGAAGGAAGAATCCAGTGTACTGTACTCTGGAGCTTCCAAGCATCAAGGTTATAAACCTGGAAACATCCCTCTGATTTTTAATAAAGAAAAATCAGCACACTTAAAAATGCACCTGATTTGCCAGACCTATTTACTTTTCCAGGAGCAATGAAGGGTCTGAAGAGATCTAGAGATCTGCTTTTATGTAATAAATATTACTGTACCCAAAACATGCATAACAATTTTCAGGGTGTCTTTAGAATTACCCTTCTGCACTCCATGTTTTCTTTGGAATCAGCTTCTGTTAAACTCGGCAATCCCCAACATGGTTTAACTTCATGAATTGTCCCAGACTTTACAGCTTTAGGACTATGACAACTGCATTTGGATGCTTAGATAAGAAAACAGATCCATGTGTTCTCTGCATATTAGCAATGTCCAACCCCAAAGCTGTCAATGACTTCTCTTGATGGCCTCATAGTGTATCAGCAAAAAGACAAAGCCCTGCGGTTCAAAGAGATGATGGTGCTGTATTACCCTCCCCAATCTGACATTAGAGGGTGAAACAGCATTTATTATGTAGGGCATGAAATTAACTATCATATAAAGGCAATGGCAAATCTCTTCTGAACAAATGTTGCCAAGAAAACTCCACGATAGATTCACCTTAGGGTTGCCATAAGCTGGAAAAACTTGAAGGCACACAACACAACTGGTATTAGAGAAAACTAATTTCTTACTTTAAATTACAGAAATTTAATTTGATTAAAGTGTTCAAATATTTTGGATCTAGCACTACTATGAAAAAAGAGAAATAACCCTTCATTTCAAGTCCACATTCTTACCTATCCCGCTATCATCAAGTCTCATGTAGCCTTCTGCTAGTGAACTAAAGCCAGTTAGTCCTCCCATTGCAGCATAAGGGACATCTTGCCCCACTGGCTTTCCTTGGGCTAAGCGCTCCTCTTTTGTTTCCACCACTGTCTCATGAGCATATGTTGGCTGGCCACATCCACATGTAAAGCAACTGTGAAACCCTGAACATTTGGAACCTAACACAAAACATATTTTAAATGAGTCAGACTAACATTTTCCATTCAATGCTTCTTTTCCTTGAGAATTCACTGCCAGTAGCCTTCACTGCATAAACAATTGCTAGAGCTACAGACGGCCTCTTAATGTGATGCATGGGTATTACTTGCGGCTAGGACCAACATGGTGGAAAGGTGTAAAAAAAGACAAGATTGTAATGGTACTCCCAAATACAATTCTGCATCTAACAAATGTTGTGGGATTGTATTATTAACATAAAACATGTTTTGATAATTTACAGATGGGTTCTACTTCTCCAAAGAGTTGCCAGATGGTAAAAACAGTGTCTCTTAGGCATGCTTGGAAAAGCCTATGATCAGACTCTCAAGATTTGGAAGCAGCACAGATTAAGAAATCATGTACCGGTAGCATGCAAATTAACCTAATGTGAAATGTTTTGACTGAATGTTGAATGGATTTTCTAATAGCAGAATTTAAATATTTTAATCACACCCTACACCTACAAATATATGTGCTCATAATCACAATACTTAAAGAAACATCTGTGTAAACAGAAAGTTATTACACCCAATTAAGTCTTGCTTATTCAGCCAAACCATACTTACATGTGTTACATGGAAACCCAGGTGCTGCACTGTGCTGATCAGCAAAATGCTTGCATCTACATCGGATGGGCTGAGTGCCATTGAGAGGAACAAAGTTGTAGGATGTACATGGGCATCGGCTGACCCTACAAGGCACAGAAATAGGGCGTTCCTTTGGAATAACCTCAAAATCTGTTTTATGTTGTTTATATCTGGAGAAAGTTAAAAAAAATCAGATATGCATTTACAGACATTTGTGTTTTGTTTTGTTTTTTAAATCCCTGAATAATGCTTTAACTATTCAAAGCAAAGTTGTTCTCATCTGGGGACGATGAATTAACCAACTCAGATCTCACATATCCTCCAATATTTGCCAGGTATTTGGAGGAGGAAGGAAGGGTTAAATTTTTAATGTGCACCCATCTTATTGAAAAAGAGTTTTGCTGTTTATTGGTATCTCCAAATCCCAGTGCAAAGTAAGAGTAACCATTATAATGGAGAAATAGAGGATCATTCTGGCCTGCCTAAATTTTCCGTAATTTGTTGAGAGGCAAGGGATCTCTTACTTTGTGCTGAGCACCCAGGAGGAAATAGTTGCTAGAAAAAGGTGCAGTGTGGCATTGTGTGCATGCCACGGGTGCATGCACTTTTTATGGCAAGCAGCTTTCAGAGTATCACGTGGGTGCACTGTATATATGTGTGTGTGTGTGTGTGTGTATGCACTGTGTGACCAGTATATATACACACACACACACGTACTGTTTCCCAGCAGACAATGATCATCAACTAAACAGATACTACTAATCCTCTTTGCATATCTCCCCACCCTGAGGCTTTCCAATGAACAACAGAACAATACACAGATTAACATGGAAATCACTCCTGCTTACCCAGGGTCACACAGTGCAGTATATATATGGTATCCGCTGGTGTTTGGTTCGGTTCCAGGGCACACACACCCCGCCTCCCATGGATACCAAAATCCGCGGATGCTCAAGTTCCATCAAATACAATGGATAGTAAAATGGTGTCCCTTATATAAAATATCAAAATCAAGGTTTGTTTTTTGGAATTTATATATATATTTTTGAATATTTTCGAACAATGGATGGTTGAATCCGTGGATAAAAAATCTGTGGATAAGGAGGGCTGACCATACACTCAACTCTCTTCCATGCCAGCATTCTCTGAAGATGCCAGCCGCTGATGCTGGCAAAACATCAGGAATAAAACTCTTCAAGAAAACGGCCACACAGCCCGAAAAATCCACAAAAAACCAAAGATGACATTACTAATATTAATATTAAACAATTTTCCTTGTCTCAGAAATATTTTCTAAAGTTTCCCAAGACCTAAACTCTCAAGTTAATTTAGTGTCTACTTGTATGAAATCCTTATGTTTAAGCGTAAATGACATGCTATAAAGCACAAAACATCTTACCTGTGAGTGCAAAAACACAGGGTTTCTGGGCCCACAAGTTTACAGTCCATGCCAGTTGGTGATCTCCAGCTCACATACAATCGGTTTTGTAACCGTATTGGTAAGACTTTTTTCTTGTATTGTTCGTATTCTTCAGGAGTAAAGAGTTTCCCTCCATCATCTTCACCTACAATTCTGAAATAAAAGGTGTTCATTCCCACAATACTTTCTATTACATCTATTAATTCATTCCCACAGTACATTTACAATTAATAATATTTCTGTATATTTTCTTCAATCATAATTCATTTTGAATTAAAATAGACGAGCATTGAATTTGCTAATACATGAAAAGAAAGTAAAACTGAAAGGGCCATGACTTGAAAGACAGAATAAAGTGGACAATCTTGGAGCAAAATGTGGCATTAGAAACATTTGGAAACTTGATCTAAGTGTGCTCTGCTTATACTATCATTCTTAACATTTTATAGAATATTCTTATCAAATTCTTTATAAGCTTGCCAACTGTCTATAATTTATAATATATAATTTAAATTTATAATATATAAACACTGTTTCAGATTATGTTTTTTAACTTTTTAATATTTTATGTGATTTTATACTGGATGTCTTTCAACTGTTTTGAATTTTATTGCCAATTCAAATGTTTTATTTGTGAGCCGCCTTGGGTCCCTTCGGGCAGAAAGGCGGCAAATAAATGAAATAAATAAATAAGTAAACCATTAATATATATTTACAGTACACGTCTTTGGATCATAGCCATTTGTACTATGCTGTTGTTGTTGTTGTTGTGCGCCTATGAAATGGTTTTCAATTTATGGTGACTTTAAGGGGTTTTATTGGCGCATTTTTTCAGAGGACGTTTGCCACAACCATCCTCTGAGGTTGAGAGAGTGTGACTTACCCAAGGTCACCACTTTAACTGCCATGGCTCAATGTTATGAAATGCTGAGGATTGTACTTTGTTGTAGCACCAGAGCTCTTTCTATTTTGGGAATTGTAGTTTGCTGGGGCACCAGAGCTCTCTGAATCCTGGGGATTATAGTTTGCTGTGGCACCAGAGAATGAATCCTGGGGATTATAGTTTGCTGAGGCACCAGAGCTCTCTAAATCCTGGGAATTACAGTTTGTTGTGGCATCACAGCTCTCTCTGACAAGAGATTCCCTCACATTGAACCAGAGCAGTTGAAGCAGCAGTCTCAATAAAGTGGGTTACTTATTTCTGCAGAGCTGCTGGACAGAATTTAATTCCCCCCCCCCAACTGTGGCCTTTAAGGGCTTTTGGACTCCAACTCCCAGAATCCCAGGCTATTGGCCAACAGGGCTGAGGCTTCTGGGAGTTGAAGTCCAAAAGCTCTTATAAAGGGCCCAGTTTGGGGACCACCTCATCAAGCCCTCCTCCTGCTGCGGCCTTTATTTCCTCCTCCTCACCGTTTGTACTCCAAATACTCGTCTATGGCCGCGGCGGCCCCTGGCTGCAACGTCAGCCGCTCCATGGCCACAGAGCTAGTCCTCAATCGAGGCGAGGCCTAGAAGGCCTTCAGAGGAGGAGGAGGAGGCCTCTTTGCCCTCCAAGATGGAGCCCAGCAGGGAGGTTGCTAAGCGGCCATTTTAGGACGCTACTTGTTGGCTGCTTCTCTCCCTCAGCCGTTGCTTGGAAGCCCAACGGCTCTACTAGGACCCGCCTTTGCTGTGTCCCTTCAAGGCCTACCCCCCAGCTTATGGCCGGCCCTCTTGAGGCCCATGGCCACCTTCTGAGGTTGAGAGAGTGTTGAACTGACCCTGGCTCAGTGCTAGGGAATCCTGGGAACTGTAGTTTATTGTGGGTGGCACCACAGAGCTCTCTGAATCCTGGGACTTGTAGTTTGCTGTGGCACCAGAGCTCTTTGAATCCTGGGAATTGTAGTTTGCTGTAGCACCACAGAGCTCTGAATCCTGGGAATTGTAGTTTCCTGTGGCACCACAGAGCTCTCTGGATTTTGGGACTTGTAGTTTGCTATAGCACCAGAGCTCTCTGAGTGTGGCCCAAAATTCACTGCAGAAATAATTCAGTTTGACACCCCTTTAACTGCACTGCCCTGGCTCAGTACTAGGAAATCCTGGGAGCTGTAGTTTTGTGGGACATTGAGTCTTCTCTGTTAGAGAGCTCTGGCGCCCGAATAAACAACAGTTCCCAGGATTCCCTAGCACTGAGCCAGGGTACTTATAGCGGTCTCAAACTGGAATATTTTCAATGTGTTTTGGACCAAGGAAGATAGCCTATTTTCAGATGCCATGAGCCTTCCAAATGCTAATCTGGCAAACCTCTATTACTATTTTGCAACAAGATTTTGGCCTACGGTGATGTTGTGAACGAGAGACCTCCAAGTCACCCTGTTTATCAACAGTCCTGCTCAAGTCTTGCATACTCAGCGCTGTGGCTTCCTCAGTACTCTACCCCTCTGTAATGCATTCTTCCCTTTTTCCTACTTGCCTTCTACCATACCAAGCGTTATCGTCTTTTCTAGAGAGTCATGTCTTCTCATGATATGTCCAGAGTACAACAGTCTCAGTTTAGTCATCTTGGCTTCTAGGGAGAGTTCAAGGCTTGATTTGCTCAGTCTTTTTAGCAGTCCACACAGCAAAGTCTTTAATCATGAAAAAGTATGAATCGCTGTTTTAAAAAATGGATGTGTCACAACATTTGCCCTGATGTGTAACCTGTATTCAGGACAAGAGGCTACTGTCAGGACAAAATATGGAGAAACAAAATGGCTTTCAGTTGGCAATGGGGTCAAGCAAGGCTGCATTTTATCACCCTACTTTGGCAGAAGGAGGTATGAAAACTGGACAAAAGAACATCAACAATTTAAAATATGCATATTACACTATGCTAATAACAGAAAACAGCAAAAAGTTGAAACAATTACTGAAGAAAGTCAAAGAAGAAAGTGCAAAGGCAGGTTTACAGTTGAACATTAAGAAAAATAATAACCACAGATGATTTATGTAACTTTAAAGCAGACGACATTGAAACAGTCAAGATTTGCTGTACTTTGGCTCAGTCATTTATCAGAATGGAGACTGCAGTCAAGAAATCAGAAGACTAGGACTTGTAAGGAGAGCTACAAAGGAACTAGAAAAGATCCTTGAGTGAGAGACATGATTGAATACTAATGTTAGGATTGTCTGTTGCCATTGTATTTCCAATTCTATGTGTGATTGTGCAAGCTGGACAGTGAAGAAAGTTGATAGGAAGAAAATCAACTCACTTGAAATGTGGTGTTGGAGAAGACTTCTATGGATATTATCAACTGATAACATGACAAATAAATGGGTCCTAGAGCCAGTGTGGTGGTGTTTGAGCATTGGACCATGATTCTGGAGCCTGGGTGAGTCACATGCTATCAGCCCCAGACAACACTGTGATAGGGTCACCAAGTTGGAAATTACTTAAAAGCACACAACTACAGAGCAAATCAAGCCTAAACTCTCCCTAGAAGCAAAGATGACTAAACTGAGACTGTTGTACTTTGGTCATATCACGAGAAGACATGACTCACTAGAAAAGACAGTATGGGTTAATGCTTGGTAAGGTAGAAGGCAGTAGGGAAAAAGGAAGGCCAATAACAAACAAATAGACTCAGTCAAGGAGGCTATGGCCCTGAGTCTGTAAGACCTGAGCAGAGCTGTTGATAGCTTTACTTGGGAATCTCTCTTTCATAGGGTTGTCATGTGTGATGTGTGAAAGTCAACTGCACGTTTTCTCTACATACAAAATCATATATAATCTCATACAAAAGATTAAGAATCAGATGGACACTCAGAATCTTTGACCATATATATTCCACTTTATTTTTGATCTATCCAGATTCTACAATCATCTGCAGGGGTAGTAATTTGGGATGATATATATGGCACTACAAGTTTATTTTTTCTTTCAATAGAAGTTTTTTGAAAATTGCACAGCATATTTGAAGCTAAATAATAATAGTGCTAGAACAAATAATTTAAAATAATTACATAAAGATGTAAAACTCAGACTGGCACTTCATTTTTATAAATTATGATTCAGAAAGCACGCTGTGTAATGTAGTGCACCCTCGCTGCAATTCTCTGCTATAAGGCTAACATGGAAAATAAGGCAGTGTTCACCTTTACTCCCACTTCCTTTCAAGTCCATCATAAGAATACTTGAATTCTGACTAGGAAGTATTTTCACAATCAACACTCCTTTCAAAAGCCAACTCCACAGAAGCAGTGTCTGACAGATTATGCCCCACTAGCACATTTCTTTAGTAAACTTCAAAATGTTTTGCTTCAAAATTCAATCCACCCCCTCATCTTTTTTGTAAAGTTACCTTAAGAGATAGTGTGTCACATTTATCGTAGGCTGCAAAGGCTTGTATATTCATAAGAAAAGCAACGGCTAAAAAGCAGTGTCCAAGTTCTGGTAAGTGTGACTCCTATCACTTAAAATGTATTCTCAGTTGCTAAATACATATATTTAAATATTTCTGAAACATCACAGATTACATTTTATCTTCAATAATCTAACTGCCCTAGTTACCTAGCAAGTGTGCACTTTGGCATACTGCTACTGAACATTTTCACAAATGTAGCAGTATTTTTAATACATTCTCTTTCTATTTCACAGACAGTGCAAATAAAAGACATTCTTTGGATCACCAGTTTAGGATGTTATCTATGATATTACTTCAATTGTTTTAAAAAAATAGCCATCAGTAAAGGTGATGTTAAAATACTTTATGTATACATATTTTTCAGCACTCATATTGAAGGCATTATCCTTCATTGCTGTATATTGGTAAACCTGGTCATAAGACTGCTAAACATTCACCAAGATATGTTAGAATTATATTCAGATATTTAGATATTAATTCTCTATCTTTTTCCATAATTGCCATAGACTCACACAATTTACACATTATCCTACTTACTTTTCTACAATAGCTTTCTACACTAGTCACCAGCATATCTTTAAATAAGATATTGAACAGCATTGCTTTATGAAAGCGCTATCTTAACACAAATTTATATATATATATATGTATATATATATAGTTGGGACTGTGTTTGTTCAGCATTTTCTTTGCAACAGGACAGTTGCTTTGCTCCCTTTCAAAAAGGAACTAGATCTATAGTTGATACAGCTACACAAACTGAGTTTGAATGCTATCTTATGTTGCTTGCTGTATTTACTCGTTTGCTTGTAGTTGCTGGTACCAAGTTCCCATTTGTAGTATTTGTTGTTGAGCCATTTACAACTATGTAATCAATCTTGTTTTCCAGTTTGACCAAGCGCTGCAAGATGTCAGCCAGTAGAACTGCAATTGTTCTTTTGAGATCAGCTAGAGGGAAAACAAACAGAGGAACAAATCCTGTCTATTTTGCACTCCACAAATGAAACACAGATAATTTCACAATTTATATGAGCATACTCTGATGAGAATCTCAGTGTTTGAATAGCACTGTCTCCTAAGATAGCAAAATAACAGTAATTAGCAATGGAAACAGGAGTACCTCCCAGACAAAATGTTGTCTGACAGATCCTTGAAGCTAGGGAGTAAACTCATCCCTTTTCAGTCAGTGGGACATTATGTACTGTATCATATTTTGCCTCTTCATACTTTTTTGTTTTATTTTTTCCTAGGGACCTAAAAACCCTAAAGGCACCAAGTCCCATCTGATCTTAGAAGCTAATCAGGATCAACACTGATTGGATGGGAGCCCGCCACGAATAGCAGGTGCTGAAAGCTATATTTCAGAGGAAGGAATTGGCAAAACCACCTGAGTTTTCCTTGCCTAAGAAATCCCTATGAAATTCATAGGGTAACTGTAAAGTCAACAGGTGACCTGAAGGCACATAAATATATACACGCACACAAATTCCTATAGGACTGCCTGGAGAAGGCATACCTCATAAGGTATCTCTCTTCCTTTTTCCTTCTTAGTTAGCCACACAATTAGTATCAAATTCTAAAAATTATTAATGTACCATAGGGTAAATCCAATGTTAGCCCTGCCCACACAGGAACTACTGAATACGAATGAAGTGTCAGTTGTGACTCACAAGTCCCATTCATTTCAATGGAGCTACTGCAGGTAGGATTAACAGTCGATTTAGCCTTCTATTTTTACATACATATTTAATTTTACTGGTTGCTGTAGTTCTAACATTCTCCAAAGTACCTTAGTAATTTTTTTAAATGTATACTCATACACTAGACTTCTGCACATGACTATTTCACATTGAACAATTCATTAAGCCTTTGACTTCACAGTTCATTAAAACTTACTCATTACTAACTGCATACAGAATTGCACCTTTCACCAATTTTCGTCTTGAGATTGGTATGTTTCTCAATACTGTTCCATCTTTCAAAGGCAAGATATCTACAGCTCCATCATATCTAACAGGAGGAGCAGAATTTATATATAACATGATTAAGCTCTTGATGTTCTGATGAACTTTCTCAAGGCTATAAAATATTATGCAATCCATAATGGCAGCAAAACATGAGACTGTAGAACTATAATCTCTGTAACATTTTCTGTTATTAGTTGTTGATTCCCTTCTTTAATATATTAGTGGTACATGATAGATAAAATTTTCTTTATGCTTGTTTCATAATGGTACTCCATTATATAATTGTAAAACTAAATAAACAAACAGCACTTCAGAAAGAAAGTATATTCATCTTACCATATCCTGCCATTGAAACTCCATTACCACCATTCATTAAATTTTTGTTTTCTTCTGCCAGTGCTCTAACATATCTTTTACTTAAGTCAAGAATTTGCTCACGCAGCTCAGCACTGCTCTGTTGCCTTGGATGTTGAAAGGTGTAGCGCAGTAACATTAGGCCCCAGATAAAGCCAAACACCAGCAACAATAAGCTCAATTTCTGGGACACATTTTTTCTTGAAAATGCAAAAAACATTTCTCAGGAGGCCAAAGCCGTCAACATAAGGTACTAAGGCTGAAGTCACTGTGTTTTCATAGTAGTGTTTTTGTTTGTTTTTTAATCTTCACAACTTGGTTATTCCTCTTGGGAAATAATTTTGTATATTTTTTCCATGCTTGATTCCTGTAACATTTTTTCAAGAAATGTGATGAGTCAAAATATCTTAAGTCTTTGCAAAATACAAAACTCAAACAATTATGTATTCTTATAGAATATGCTATACAAGAAAATAATAGTCTGAGTGTTATCACAAATTCCTATGATTATAAGATGAATGCTATAAAATATAACTTATCAGCTATACGCAAATTAGACAAAGACCTTTTGAGAAAATTAGGGAAGTAAACTAACTTATAGTTCAACAAAGCTTTACAAAACAAATTTTAGGAATAGTCCTGATTTGTCCCAACAAATCACAAGTCAAAATACATGTATCCAAGCTAAAATCAATATCAGGCTGAGTAAATTAACTTACATTTAATGTGGTATATTCCTAAATTGTCAGAACATATTGTATCTTTCACTCAACTCATAGCCATTTATAAGGTGGAGAAACATCTGAGGGAAGAAAAACCAAGGAGAAAGTGAAAACTCATTTATATTACAACACAATAAGAATTTAAATGTCATAAGATTTTTGTTTTAAGAAAAATAAAAGTCAAGCACACAGGGTCTTTTGATATAACTAACAAAAGCATTAGTTAATTTTAGATCATTAAATAATAAATTAACATTAAAAGAGATGACATAACACCTAGATCAGTGTCTGAATGTCTGCCTGCAGGTCACATCTCAGGTCTCTATGTACAGTTAAGCAAATAAATATATAAATGATGCAAAAACAATTCACTGCCCCTACACCTTGTTAAAAGTCCACCATACATCCACCTATGAGAAGCTATTACAGTGGTTCCTCCACATTCGCTGGGGTTAAGGGTATAGGACCTCCATGAATGTGGAAAAAGTGTAAATAAAAAACAAACACTATTACCGATATTTTTACCTGAGAGAACACCTCTCCAGGAATCTCCAGGTCCTCCAGTTCAACTCTGGAGTCAACATCTGCCAGATCATAGAAATTATCATAGAATCATGTTGGAGGACCTACAAATGCCTAGAGAAGTGTTTTCTCTAGGAATTTCTAGGTTCTCCAGCACAACTCTATGGTCAACTTCTGGCAGATTCCTAGAGAGAACACATTGATCAAAAATTGCAAATAATCAAATCTGCAAAAGTCAATGCCAGAAATGTAGCAGGTCAACTATACTTCAAAGTGCTGGTCATGATTTATCAAGCCCTATATGGCTTTGGTCCTGACTATTTGAAAGATCGTATCTCCCCATACGAACCTGCTAGAACCCCAAGACCTTTAGGGGAAGACTTTCTCTCTCTCCCACCACCATCACAGCCTTGTTTGGTGAGGACACAAGAGAGCGCCTTTTCAATGGCTGCTCCCACCCTTTGGACCTCCCTTTCACAAGAGGCTAGGCTGGCCTACTCTGGTCTCCTTTCACCAGCAGCAAAACCTTTTATTTTCAAGCACGCTTTTAATATGTACAGTGGGCTCCTGGTATTTGCTGGAGTTTGCTTCCAGGACGCCCGTGTATACCAAAATCCATGTATGCTCAAGTCCCATTTAATACAATAACAAAGTAAAATGGTGACCCTTATATAAAATGGCAAAATTTGGGATTTATATATTTTGTTTGGAATTTATATATTCTAAAAATATTTTGAAGCTGTGGATGCTTGAATCCGTATATACGAAGGGCTGGCTGTAATTACATCCAGGGAGGCTTATTATTGGGATGTTTGCTTGGGTATGTTTTTAGTGGTTTTATATTTTTTTAACTTCATATATTAAAATTTTTACTTGCTCTATTAATGTAATGTTTTAATTGTGTATTGTTTTATGACAGTTGTTGGGGAAAACTGGGAGAAAGGAAACATATTAAATAAGTAAATAAAGCCTGTCATCTTTCTTTTGTGCTTTTTGGGCAGCAAAACATACAGGAAAGGAGGTTTTGTTTTGTTTTAATTGGTACAGCTTCTACTGGAACCAAGCACAGAAAATTCAAAGTTACCCAGTGATCTGACTATTTCTGCTTCAAATCAAACATTATACTCAAAAGGAAAGTAATTTAGAACTATCACAATTCATGAAACAGGAAAGATTTGGAGGTCTTTTTTACTTATGCATGATCCATTCATGTTCCAAGTTAATAGAAACAGTTTATGCTACAATCATGAAGACCATAGGCAAAGCAAATAAGTTACGCTAACCAGCAGTTCCCTGTTAACTTTAACTCTCAAAAACAAACCTTTCATTGGTATAATGGTAATTTTTGTGCAGCAGTACTATAACGTCTGGATGTGCACAAATGTATGAATAAAGTAGAAACCTGTGCATGATTACACCAAAAGAAAGATGCAAGTTATTATTTTGTATTTCTAACAGTGTCGCACTATACACATCTACCTAGAGATAAGTTTCATTGAATTCAATGGGAGTTGCTTTCAATTAAATATAAAGGACTGGACCCAGTGGTGCTTATTTCTAAGGGATGATGTGTAAGCTTCCACTGTTGACACACAGTTGTACTAACATGACAAATTAGTGAGTACAGTCAGCCCTCGGTATCTGCAGTCTTTCCATCCACAGATTCAAGAATCCGTGAACAGCAAGCCCACATTGTCCCCAATGGCAGCACATGCATGTGGCCAAGCCGCCATTAGGGACAGCCTCAGTTGTCCCCAGTGGTGAGGCACGCATGCGGCCACACCACCATTAGGGACGAGTCCAGTTGTTCCTAATGGCAGCGCAGCCATATCTATGCACAGCCAGTGGGGACAACAGGGGCTGTCTGTAATGGTGCTGCAGCCACATGCATGCGCCACTCAGGACTACGGAACTTGAGTAGGAGCCCTGGTGGCGCAGTGGTTAAATGCCTGTACTGCAGCCACTCATTCAAAACCATACGGTTGCGAGTTCAATAACAGCAAAAGGGCTCAAGCTTGACTCAGGCTTGCATCCTTCCGAGGTCGCTAAAATGAGTACCCGGATTGTCGGGGGCAAGTAGCTTAAGTTGTAAACCGCTTAGACACTCCTTAGGCGGTATGAGGCACTATATAAGTGAAGCTGTTTGAGTACCTACAGATTTTGGTATCCATGGGGCAAGGGGTCCAGAACGGATCCCCCATAGAAACTGAGGGCTGACAGTATACGGAGTTGAAATGTTTATTAAAAGAAAGTAAAGCAAGCAAAACTACAGTCAGCCCTCCGTATCCACGAATTCAAGCATCCACGGTTTGAAAAATATTTTTCAAATATATAAATTCTCAAAAGCAAATCCTGATTTTGCCATTTTATATAAGTCACACCGTTTCACTATCCCATGGTATTCAATGGAACTTGAGCATCCACGGACTTTCATATCCGCAGAGGGTCTTGCAACCAAGACCCAGCGGAAACCAAGGGCCCACTGTTTCCGGAAAGCCATAGCTGGGAAAGAGGCCTTGAAAAGAAAAGTGTGCACCCTCCACCTAGACACCTAAAATGATAAGAGTTGGAAGACACCAAATGGGCTCAATGCTAGGGAACTCTGGGAACGGTAGTTCTGTGTGGTATTTAGGCTTCTCTGTCAGAGAGCGCTCTTGTGACACAATAAACTACAAATCCCAGGATTACTAGATCATTTCTGCAGTGTATTTTTTGGACTGACGTCAAGACACTTGCTGCTCTATTGACAATCATTTAATTGCCCTGACTTAGTGCTAGGGAATCCTGGGATTTGTAGTTTTGAGAGACATTGAGCCTCCTCTGTCAGAGGCTGCATCCACACTGGAGAAATAACCCAGTTTGGTCCCGCTTTAACTCTTTTTCTGGCTCAAGGCTATGGAATTCTGGGAGTTGGAGTTTGTTGTGGGCCCAGAGCAGAGCAGAGCTCTGCTCTGGGCCCACAACAAACTCCAACTCCCAGAATTCCATAGCAAGTGAGTCAAACAAAGAGTTAAAGCAGTTTCAAACCGGCTAATTTCTCCAATGTGGATGCAGCCTCTGACAGAGGAGGCTCAGTGTCTCACAGAACTACAAATCCCAGGATTCCCTAGCATTGAACCAGGGCAGTTAAAGCGGTCTCAAGCTGGATTATTTCCCCAGTGTGGATGCAGCCATTAAAGAACTAGTTTAAAAAAATAGAGACAAGCACCCACCTCGTTGTACCTGAGAAGAAGAAGCCCCTCCGGGGGGCCACTCCCTCCCCTCCAGCATGAGCCTAAGCCATGGCTGGCCCTCCTTGCAGCAGGCCTCCGCCTCCTCCTCTTCTGCCTCCTCTTCCAGCCTCCTCCAGAAAGAAGCCAAAGAAGAACACACCTCACTCTCTTCCCAGGGAGAATAGGAGCAGCGCCTGCAGCCTCCTTCTCCTTCCTGTGCTGCTCCTAAACTGAGCAGCTTCAGCTGTCTGCCAAGCTCACTTCCTGCTCACAGTGGAAGAACCGGAAGTCGCTCTATGATGATGAGGGCTTTGTTTGGGATTATATTGGGAAGGCCTCAGTGCTATGCTATAATAACAGAGAGAGAGCCCTTCCATCCTTCCATTCTCTCCTGGCATTTCCTCCTCTTGGTGTTGGTTGTTGTTATTGATGCTAACTCTGGTGTAGAAATGGGAACCATCTCACACCCTCCATCCATGCACTGCAGATTGCAACATGCCTTGTGGTTGGTTAGGGCTTATGAAACTTGCAGTCTGATAGCATCTGAGGCTGTGTTCACACTGGAGAAATAAACCGGTTTAAGTGCCATGGCTCAATGCTGTGAAATTCTGGGAATTGTAGTTTGTTGTGGGGTCCAGAGCGGAGCTCCGCTCCGCTCTGGGCCCCACAACAAACTACAATTCCCAGAATTTCACAGCATTGAGCCATGGCACTTAAACCGGTTTATTTCTCCAGTGTGAACACAGCCTGAGAGTGGCGCATACTGTATTCGCCATTCCTGCCTTAGGTTCCCTCTAACATAATTGAGTACAGCTTTTATAAGTCCTTTGACTGGGAAAGCAGTAAGTACAGCAGAACCACCACATTCACCAGGGTTAGGGGTGCAGGACCCCTGTGAAAGTGGGAAAAAAGCCCAAAATTTGAACTTGAAAGAACACCCCTCTAGGGTGCAAGTCTCTGGTCAACATCTGCTGGATGTTGGTCACAGACGTTGGTCACAGAATTGTGCTGGAGCACCTACAAATGCCTAGAAAACTTGTTTTCTTCCAGTATCTCTAGGTCCTCCAGTTCAACTTCTAGTAGTCATTGACCACAGTGAAAGATCTAGAGCAACGGTTCTCAACCCCCTTTGGGGGTCGAACAACCCTTTCACAGAGGTCGCCTGTGTTTTCCGATGGTCTTAGGAACCGAGACACCACAATGTTATGTTTTGGGGGGCACCACAACATGAGGAACTGTATTAAAGGGTTGTGGCATCAGGAAGGTTGAGAATCACTGAACTAGAGAGTCCTAAAGAGAACATATTAATCAAATCCATTAATAATCAAGGCCACAGAAGTCAAAGCCGGAAATGTGGATGGGCAATTATACTAAGGTAACATTACATGACACTCAGAGACATAGCAGAGTATCAAGTATGCAAAGGGATCTTGGAACTGTATACTATGTATATGTGTGTGTGTGTGTGTGTGTGTGTATTATACTGTATATCAGTACAGTGATATTCCAGCATATTGGAATATCAGTATGCAAAGGGATGTTGGAACACCTTCAACACTAACAACTTATTTTGCGTAATTCAAATACACAGCTGTGTTAGTTTGGAAAATAAGTCTGCAAAGAGATCTTGCAGCACCTTTGAGACTAAGGTCCAAAACACATTGCAGAAATAACCCAGTGTCTGAGACCACTTTAATTGCCCTAGCTCAATGCTAGGGAATTCTGGGAACTGTAGTTCTCTGAGACATTTAGCCTTCTCTGTCTGGTGCTACAATAAACTACACTACAAATATATTTATGGAGTGCATTCAAGGGGAATAATGGATGGTGTGACCAAATAAAAGCTCACAACATTCCTATATATATTTATTTAATTATATATATATATATATATATATTTGTATATATATATATATTTAATCTATTTATTATATGTATCAATATTGAAATATTTATATATTTTATATATAATATATTATATATGCATCCATATTTAAAAATTTATGTTATATAATACATATATGTATCTATATTTAATTATTATATATATATAATATAAAATATAATATATATGTATATATATTTAAAATTTCATAGTATAATATATATATTTTGTATCTATATTTAAATATTTATATTTAAATATATACTTATATATAAAATGTGTGTGTATGTGTATACATATATATACATTTATATCTTAAATATTATATATATGATATAAATATTTAAAAATAGATAATATGTATATTATATAATATATATATTTAAATATAGATACATATTAATGTATATTATATAAGATATAAATATTTAAATATGCATACATATTTATGTTTATATATATTATATATATATAAACATATATATACATATATAAATATATAGATTATATATATTTAATATATATATATAATATATATATAAACATAAATATGTATGCATAAATATTTATATCTTATATAATATACATAATATGTATCTATATTTAAATATATATATTATATAATATACATATTATCTATTTTTAAATATTTATATCATATATATAATATTTAAGATATATAATATATATGTTGTATACATATTTATATAATATATATTAAATATTATATATTATATATAAATATTTAAATATATATACTTATAGAGAGAGATAATATATATATATATATATATAAGTGTGTGTGCGTGTATATGTACAGTATATATATATATATATATATTATTTTATTTTTTACAGGAATGTTGTGAGCTTTTATTTGGTCACGCCTTCATTATTCCCCCTTGAAGGGTCTCCATTTGGTTAGGAAGAGACACACAAACGGTCACCTTGGACACACACAGAGCAACAAAACAAACACCACAAAAAAAAAAAACTCTCCACAGAAGAGAGAGCCTGAGGAGGCGGGCAGATCTGCCCCTACTGCGCCTGCGCAGTGCGCGCCGTTAGTGGCGGCCGAAGGAGGAGAATATAGAAGGACCTCCATTGTGTGGCGTCTGATGGACGGGGGCGTGGCTTCGGAAGCTCCGCCCCCTCGCTGTGTGTCGGGCGCAGCAGCAGCAGAGCTGGGCCGCCATTTTGTGTAGGGGGCTCTCTGAGTTTCAGTGTGTTTTGGGCAGCGCCCGGAGAAGGTCGCGGATTCCCGCTCCTCCTCCGTTCCTTTTCTTTTTTCCCCCTCCGTTCGCGCCACCAAACATGAGCGACGTGGAGGAGAATAACTTCGAGGGGAGGGTGAGTAGCGAGGGGTTGCTCTGCCGGAGGCCCCCGGTGAGGAAGAGAGGGGAAAGGAGGAGCCAAAATGGTGCCTTCGTCCGAGGTGGGCTCCACTGAGTCGCGGGGAGGGGGGGGGGAGACACTGGTTTCGCTTCCTTCCAGCCTAAGAGCGGGATTAGGACGGGCCGCTTTCACACTGCGCGCGCTTAATCCGGGTCGATCCCGTTTTTACACTTTTCCAACCACCAACAAACTGTAATTGTCCCTTTGGATAGGATGATGTTTATTTTAATAGTTAAAATAACTATAATGTAGTTAAAATAACTACTTTTAGGGGAGGGTGGGGATTATTGGGATATGAGGGTCGTGTGTGTTTTATTTTATTTTTTAAAATCTGTAAACCGCCTCAATTCTTATAGACAGAGAGGTGAAGTATAAATAAACTTTTATTAATTTTATTATTTTAAAAATTTTTTTATGTAAACACTGGATGGCTCCTGTGGTCTCTTCCAACTAAAATTGCTATGATTTAATTCTGTTTTAATTAACTGTTTTTATATGCTTTTAATTGTACTGTTTTTGTTTTTAATGTTTTGTATCGCCCTGGATCCTAGTTTTGGGGGAAAGGGTGAGATATAATAATCATCATCATCATCATCATCTTTTTTACTCAAATATATTTATAAATACAATTATGTTTATATAATAATAATGTCCTGCCTTTTATATTCATATACATGAATGTAATAATAA
This sequence comes from Urosaurus nigricauda, assembly GCA_034509955.1. Classification (NCBI taxonomy): domain Eukaryota; kingdom Metazoa; phylum Chordata; class Lepidosauria; order Squamata; family Phrynosomatidae; genus Urosaurus; species Urosaurus nigricauda. The sequence continues at coordinate 88,196,473 of JAOEGL010000006.1, forward strand.
CAATATTCGCTTTTATATTTGTAAATATATTTAAAAATATAATTATTATATTTATATAATCATTTATAGCCTGCACTTTATATTTATATTCATATAAATGAATGTAATAATAATATTCACTTATATATATATAAATATATTGTTATATTTATATAATAATAATAATGATAATAACAACAATAATTTGCCCAAAACTGGATCTCAGGGCAGCTCACAACATTTAAAAAGTACAATTAAAAGCATACATTATATTATATTGTTATAGATAGATAGAATCATAGAGTTGGAAGAGACCACAAAAACCATCCAATCCAACCTCATTCCGCCATGCAGGAACTCAAAATCAAGGCATCCCCAACAGATGGCCATCCAGCCTCTGTTTAAAGACCTCCAAAGAAGGAGACTCCACCATATATATATATATATATATTTATATTCCCCACATTCCATAGCCTGGAGCCATGGTCATTAAAAGCAGGATCAAATTGGATTATTTCTGCAGCATGAATGTAGCCAAAGGGCCTCTCTACTATCTTTTCTGATTCCCCTTCCCAAGGCTGAAACACACTGCAGAAATAATCCACTTTGAGACCGTTTTAACCGCCCTGGCTCAATGCCAAAGAATTCTGGGAAGTGTAGTTTTGTGGGACACTTAGCCGTCACTGTCAGAGTTCTCTGGTGCCACAGTTAAATTCCCAATCTCAAAGTGGATTCTTTCTGCCCTGTCTTTTGGGGCCCATTTAATGGCCATGAATTCTGTCTCTCTCTGTCTGTTGCCATTTCTTGCTTGCCCGGATACTCCCCTCAATTTTGTGGTGGGAGGAAGAGGGACCCTGCAATGCTATCATATAGGTCAGCCAATGGGGTGAGCAGAAGAAGGGGTCCACTGTCCATATAACCAGAAAATCAGGTCCAGAAAAGGAGGGCCCACAAGTTGGCTCATTTAGGCAGCAGATACCTAAATCAGCTTCTCATTTGTAAGAAAGGTGAGGGCAAACATTTTTGTCTGTATATTTTTGTAGTCAGTAACGGTTAAATAATAAGGTAATAATAATAGTAATAAGGTGGTAATAATCTTCACAACAACAATACTAATTATTGACATCTTGTAGCACCTTTGACACTAACTAAAAAAAAAAAAAGAATTTGGCAGCATGATGTTTTGTAGACCTAAGTCTACTTCCTCAGATGAATTTGGAAATAGAAGCTGGCTGCATGAGTTTTTGTAGAATTAAATCTTTCTTTCAGTGACTCTCAAAGGTGCTGCTACAAGATCTCTCTACATACTGAATCTAGAGGCTAACATGGCTGTATCTTTGAATTCTAACAATAATGTAATGAGCGTGGTGCAGTGGTTTGGGTGATTTCTGGAGACCAAGGTTCAGTTTTCTGCTCAGCCTTGGAAACCCAATGGGTGACCTTGGGTGAGTTACGCTCTCTCGGGGTGACCAGAGGTTCTAACCCTAAAGGAAGACAAGGCGCTACAAAATGTAAGGCATTCAAGAAAAAAGGAGGAGGTGCCTAAATAAAAGCCAAAAACACTCATATAAATGTAAATTCATGCTTCTGAGTCATGCTCGAAGTGGAGGGCATTTTGGAATTCCTACTGGACAGAAAGGTGAAATGTAGGTCATGTCCTGGAAAAGGAGGACCTCTGGCCACCCTGCACACACTCATCCAACCCATACCTTGGAAGTGGCCTGAGGGCACACAGCAACAACAGATAAGGTATTGGTCACTTTGCCAGGGTTCCAGTTCCTCTTTGTTCCTGCGTGCCTTCAAGTCATTCTCTGACTTATGGTGACCCTATCACAAGGTTTTCTTGACAGATTTCTTCAGAAAGGATTTGCCATTGCCATCCTCTGAGGCTGAGAGAGTGTGTCTTGCCCAAGGTCACCCATTGGATTTCCACCAAGGCCACCCATGTGGCTTACCTATGCTGTTGTGATTTCTTAAGCCCCCCCCCCCCCCTTTAAATGTGGCAGGACCATCTCTTCCCTTTCAGGATTCATTGTGTAAAAGGGACACACTGGCAGTATGTTTTTAAATTTTGTTGCAATTACTGCCTGTAAAAAGATTTAGTTTTACTTTGCAACATTTGTGTATGTGTGTTTACTTTATTGCATCACTGTAAAACAGCTTAGTAGAATCTCCTCACCAACACCACCAAAACAAAGTTTGCAGATTCTTTTTATTTCAAAATATTTGTCACAGCTCACAACTTAAAATTCCACACCCCCCCACCCCCCCTGAAGGTAGCGGTAGAAATTTCTGTGACTGGATGGCAGCCCAAATAATTCTTGATTCCCCCGCCCTTTTTTTTTTTAAGCCTGTAGACTTAAGGTTCAGTTTGGAACAATATGTGATTTTCCCTGTTGTGTTTTACCGGGGCTCTGTATCCTAGCCCATGATTTAACATCTATAAGATGTCACTGAGAGAAGCTATAAAGGAAGCTAGGTGTTATCAATGATTTCTTCTGCCCCTGATCTATTCCCTGTTTAAGAGTCCAGGAACAACTGTCAGTGCTTTGGCTTGGAATGAAGTGCAACATACTCATGCTGAAGCCAGACAAGACAGAGATGGTGGTGGGTAAATCCCAAGTCCTGACAGTGATGCTGGTGGGAGGGGAGTTTTAATTATTTATTTGGTTGTGGCATTTCTTATCTCAGCAGGTTTAAAGCTTGGTTGCTGTTGATTCCTTACTTGTTCCTGGATAAGAAGGTAGTGGTACTATCCAGAAACACATTGTATCACCTCCACTTCTTCGCCCTATTTTAAAGCAAGGATCTCTGTTGCACTGTCAGTTATGTGAATGTCACGGCCCAGTTCAAGGTGCAGCTGATTAGTGCTGAAGCCATTCATGTCCTAGGACCATCATGTTTTACCTCTTGGCATGTGGAAACACTCCTGCTGTGGTCATCAGATGTAGACTGCCATATATTTCTCATTAGATGAATCGAGTGTTTAGCAGCTAGGACCACATAGTTCACAATCATTGGCCTAGCAACTGGAAATGACTAATTGAATAAGGCTAGAAACTGTGTCCCCCAATGATACTGCAGACTGGTTTAATAGTTAAGATCAATGTTTTGGCCATTGAATATCTCTCTTATTGGTCAACCTTTGTTTTTCTTTCAGTCTTTTTAAAATTAAGTAATCATATTTTAGGTGACTTTGAATATTCTGTTATTATATAAACTCCTTCTGCTTGAGAAAAAAGAGACATAAATATCTTTATCTCTACATAGAACATAAATCCAAAATGACTCACATGGAAATCTAAGGAAACAAATGTTTCAGTTTTCTTAGGCAAAAAGCTAACATTGGGAAGAGAATTTAAATAGTATCAGTTTATCCTGAGAGAGCTCAAAAAGAAACCAAATATGGACAAGGAAGATTTTTAGAGAATTAACTGTGCATTTGCAGTACATCAGCAGCCAACTAGTTCACTGAAGTTGTAGTATATTCTGTTCATACTGAAGCAGGTTAATTCCATCAAAAATAGTGTTCTGCCACACAGTGCTGTGCACAGACTCTTCAGTTACATCTCTCCATTTTTCAGCAGTTTTGAGACTCAAGCTGTGCTCTGATGTTAAGGTGTTTGTAGAATTAAACATTTGATTGGATTTAGTGAATAATGGCTTCCAACTGTGGCCACTTACCCACATGCACCTATGTTAATGTTACGTAACTTAAGGAAAAGGAAAGTTCCACTTGCACAGCTTGTTTTTATTCCTGGAGGAGGTAGTTCTTACTTTCTATAGAGTTGGGGTGTGGATACAGGTGCTTGCCTCTGTGCAAAGTCCAGTTCTTTCTATATTGAAATAATGCTGGCTCTTACTTTGATAGGCAAAAATAACTATTGTGGCCAAGTTGCTCCTGCTATTCAACAAACACAAAAGACAGACACAGGAGGCCAACCGATTATTTGAATTCAGTGAGGCACATGAGGCCTCTGAGTAAGCAAACAACAACCTTTATCTCCATCTTTGAACTAATCTATGCAACTTTTTGGAGTGATAGAGCAGTTTAGAGTGTAAAATAAAGGTCGTGTTGTTTAGGAAATGCAGTGGACTGTCAAACAAGAAACAGAGCACTCAGTCTGTGCACTTCAAGGTAGTGATAAGCTGCCTGCTTTTTAATTACAAGATGGGCCTGAATTTTTAGTTGCACAAATAACTATTGTGTTAAAGCCACTGTAGGTAGATTTATCAGGCTTTTATTTCTAGTTTTTTAAAACTACAGTTTTTGTAGTTGTCTTTAGTGGAACAACTGCTTTACAGTTTCTGCCCTATTCAAACATTCAGCAGTGTTATTTGGTCTATTAATCTTATCTAAACTAACCCAGCAAATGTCACGATTCAGTAAGTAGGCAGGACAGACTTCCTTTTGAAGTGGGGCAGTTTTTTTGTTTTGTTTTTTAAGAGGTGGGAAATTTTTTTGGAGGGGGGGACAAATGGAAGTATATGCCATGATTACCAAATCTAAACTTATTTGTACCAAATTGAAATCAGTTTGGACCCAGGTGTAAATTGGAATCTGTGGTATTTAAATCAGCCACAAATTATGTAAGGCACCTTGATATCAATGGATCTTCTCTGTGAAAGATCAGATCTCTATATCCTGTTATTTATAACCTGGTATGTACAATTGCTATTTGGTATATTAATAAAATTTACAGGGCAATCATATGCATATTTATTCAGACGTAAGGCCTGCTTTACACAGTGGCGTTTATTCCCAGGTAAGTGTACATAGTATTGCAACCTGAACAGTATAACATTGCAAGTTTTGTACAGGGAGAAATTAAATGTACTGATTACTGAGAGCTTCAGTTTTCTGTCTAGCATGAACACTTGTTTCTTGTTATCAACTGAAAAATAGGGGAAAAGTAAAAGTTGAAACTGGAAAAAACACAAAGAAAATGTATTTGGATAGAAGGAATTTTATACAATCATAGTATTATCCACTAGCCTAATATCTAATACAGGGGGACCTTGCCATCCCTGGATTTCAGCATCCGGGGATGGCAAGCCCCATTGTTCTCATTGGTGATGTGCATGTTGTGCTGCCATAAGGGTCAACAGTGAGGTCCCACATTTTTTCATATCCATGGGGGGGGGGGTCCGAACGGATCCCCTCCACAGATACCAAGGTCCAACTATACTATAGAATATCTTATATAACAATATTACTAAAACACATCAGTAAATAAAAACTTGTCTTAGATAATTTCATTCATTCCAATAGAAGGTATTTTTCCAAGGTTCCCTGAAATCTCAGGTTTTTCCTTCATATTAAAACATAGTCTTAAAAAAATAAATGACTCTCTAGTATTTGCTACCTCATTGTGTTTGCTTGTTTCTCACAAGAGTATTAAGGCTGCAATCCTATGTACATTTAGTTGAGAATAAATCAGTGGAAATAACATCACAGTTGCCATGTATAGTATTGCACTGCACACCTTAATTTTTTCTTGAGTTCCTAACCACTAGGAATTCACATATTAGATATAACATCTTACCTCCCAGCCCACCGGTGCCATCTGTTTTGAATATTACCACAGTCCACAAACATGTGTAGATCTTGTCGCTAGCCATTATTTGTGATCACTTTGGCTTCTTGCCTTGATTCATAAGGGCTTCTTGCTTGCAAGATCTACTTGAACCCTAAGATCTGGTTCAAAAACCTAGATATTTAGAATTAAGGTACTCTGAGCCTAGAATTTGTTTTTGAATTCCAGAACTGAAAAGAGCCCCACAGCTCTTACAAACAAATCCATTCTAGCTTATTACTGTACCAGCTTTCTTCATTTCAGCAGAAGTGCTGAAATTACCCAGCAATGTACCGTAGTTGCCAGTCTGTCTCCTGCCCACCCCACTCTACAGAGCACAGGAAAGAGAGTCTAACATTGGTGATCACTAGGTCCATATTTGTTGATGTGGATAATCAGAGAGCTGCAGTTGTAGAACATGAGGGAACTGGAAGATTGAGACAACTTATAAACCATTCACAGCAAGTAGCCCTGTAGATAACTCTTGTTTGGTTTTGGAAAAATATATCCAACTTTATGATAATTATATTATAAATATCAGTAGGCAAAAGAAATAAACCTCATTCAACAGGGCGTTATTGATTATAGCCTGTCAGGTTTGACCACTAGATGCCTGAGTTTTTTTTAATACCTTAAAATTGGATCAGTCTGATCAATGAATCATTTGTTAAAGTTGTTCTACTGATAAGCTTGTCAGGGAATTCCATGTATTAAAAGCCTGCCAGGCTGGGGTTATTATTAGGTAGATTTGTAACCATGTTGTGGAAGTGCAAACTCCTGGTCTGTTAATCTGGCATTTACTAATTATAGAATAGGGTTGGAGAACATTTGGCCCGCCACATGTTTCTAACCTTTAAGGCCCAGAAATCCATTTCAGTGTGGCTAGTGTTATTCTGGAGGGCAAAGTCAAAAACATCTGGAATCCCAAATGTTCACCACATCTGCACCCATTGTAGGGACATCATGTGGAGTACCAAGATTAGAAGCTCTGGATCAGTGAAATGGGTGTTGTTTTTGAGGGTCAAGCACGCTCCCCCTCCACACACTGCCTATAAGTAGCATTCTCTTTGGTCTTTCTCCTGCATTTTCCATTATCTGTTTTCTGTCTTTCCTATCCACTCCTCTAACTTGGCAAAGTAAAATTGTCTTAATTTTGACAATCTGATCTATCCTACATGATATATTGGTCAGTTTTAGAAAATTTAATATACATTTTAAACTTGCATGTTAAGAAAGTCTCCCATTTTTTAGGTCCTTGCATAAAGCAGCTCAGTACGCCTTTTTAAAATTGCATAACACCAGCATGCCAGAGGTATGGGACTACATGGGACAATAAATTACCACTTTTAATATGGGAATCAGAAGCAGCCAATAATGAAATTATAGGACACCATAACATTTGTGAAAAGAAGTAGGATCAGCATATTTCAGACATCCATGTCTCAAATTGTTGTTACTGCCTGAAAAGGCAACAATCTGCAATGGAAGTTGTTTTGAGAACCTAAAACCTATTATATACCTAACAAATTAAAAGAAAAAGTTCCAGACTTAATAAGATCTAAATCTTTGGGTACAATTAATCCGAAAATCACCCTTGAGCTGTTTGTTTCTTTATTCTCCCAGTAACCTCATTTAGGTATGCTAATGCAAAGACTACATCTCTGTGTCCTGTGTTACTTTGTTTAATTTATATGTTGCTCTGGTGGAGTACAGAATGGCTATAAATAATTTCATACATGCAGCATTACTGAAGGGGGAAAAATCACTTTTGGTTTTGTTTCTATCTTACTATATGAATGTATTGTAATATATAGTACTGTATCTAAGCTTTCGTAACTAAATCAGTTGTAGTATCTTTCACAGGATTCAAAGAACTCCATCTAGTACTACATCCTCAAGTCAGGCTTTGAATTTGCCTTTTGTACTGTCCACAGAGCCCCTAGGTAAAAGCCTTGTCACTTGCAGATTTAAAGGCAGTTATTGTGTAGTACAGGTTGAGTATCCCCTATCTGGAATTCCAAAATACTCCAGAATTGTCCACATGGGTGTATGAAATATTGACACCTTGGCTTTCGGATGGTTTTTAAGTGTATACAAACTTTGTTTCATGTACAAAATTATTTAAAAGGCTGTTTATAAAGCATATACGAAACAAATGAATTTTTATCTTTAGACTTGGATCCCATCTCCAAGATACCTCATCATGTATATGCTTTCAAAAATCCCAAATTAAAAACACTTCTGGACCCAAGCATTTCAGATAAGGAAGACTTAGCCTGTATGAGAGTCTCCTGTAAAAGGGGGAAAGCCAGACATTCCACTGCGTGTATCTGGTGAAGCTCTTTGAATCCTGGCTTGCTAGTTTCATTTCAAGTATTTTTAAAACCTCAGGCAAAAGTCTGATATTTAAATCATAATAATATTTTAATGTGTGCGTGTGTGTATATCTTAAAGAATTGAAAAGAATAAAGGTAGAATGGGAGCAGAATAGATGTAGAACATTTGGGAAATGCTGCAAGGAAATCAGTGGACTTACTATTAACATCTATATGATTACACTAGTTAAAATATTTTTTAAATTGCTTTTATAAACTAGGCATTTGCACTTCACCTGCTGGCTATTCCTTTTTGGTAGATAACATTCTGAAATTCCAGCAGAGTTTTATAATCCCCACATGCTTAAATATACTAAATGTTCTTTTTCCATTAAGGTTAATGTTCGTGAAGAAATGGAAGAGTTTTTTCCAAGAATGTGGAAGATAAATCAAGATAAAAGAAGGCTAATGAAAAGTGTTAAAGATCAGAAAATTAAAATTGAATGGGGGAAAAATTGAACAGAAGATTGGTCAGATAGAAGCACTTGAATATTTTTAAGGCTATAATGAATTGTTTGAATTGGGGAAGAATACACGAAGTATGAAAAATGAAAAACTCAATGAAGAATGAAGAAAAGTAGAAAGCAAGAGTGAAGTAGAATTAAAAGAATCTGGAAGAATGAATGGGTCCTAGGTTAAGTAAATGTATGGTTTATGTTCCAGTGTCTGTATGATCAAGTTGTAGATGAATTTGCATGATTACTTAGTTAATAGAGCATTGGTCAACTGGTTCAAGTAGGGAACTATTTGAGGAAATCATACAATGTTAACAGTGGGTTAAACAAAATCTTGTTATGGAGGGTATCGCCTAACCATTTGTTTTTCAGGCACAATCAATAAAATATAATTATTTTTAATAGAAAAAGGTAGGCATTTGTGCAGCCAGTACCATTTGTAATACTGCTTTTTTTGTTAGGAGTCCCGTTCCCAGTCAAAATCTCCAGCTGGGAGTCCTGCTCGTGTAAAATCTGAGAGCAGGTCAGGATCTCGTAGTCCATCAAGAGCTTCTAAACATTCTGAGTCACACTCTCGATCAAGATCAAAGTCCAGGTATGCTTATATGAGCAGTCAGAAATTCTAATGAATATATTTTGGTATACATACGGCTCATTTCAATGTTAGAGATTTTATAGGAATATCTTCCATGAGTATTGGCCTTGCAAAATTGCATAGGTCGCCAGCAAAGTTACACAGCTACTGAGAACAGTTATTACAGATTAGTCTGTACCAGATTGTGACCTTCTGACAGCCCCTCTTAGACTATGACAAAGCATAGGTAATCTTCTGAAATTGCATGTTGCTGCTTGTATGTTCAAGCTCACGGATGAGGTCCATTTGACATCCATACTTCCACAACCAATCTTTCCATAATATGCCTGGTTTTGCATAGTCTTATGTTGCTGGTGCTGTTGCCTTTTTGAACACCATATTTCACGTCCTAAGGGAGTTTAAGTTGATGTATAAATCTCTGTTCATCTATTTTAAGCAATGAATGTCTTGAAGTACATGTGTACGAGACAGTTAATTTTAACAGTTAACTTGTGTGAATACATGTGTGTGTTTTTACCTTTTTATTATTATTTTTAACATAACTATTTTGAGTTAAAACAAGGTCATCCGCGTAGTTACAAAATGTGTATTTGGAAATATTTACTTAAAGCTTTAGACAGCTGTGTAGTGGTTATTCGCATATACTTTATGAGCATTCCTAAATTGTAAGATCTTTGAGACAAGGCTTTCTCTCAGTCCCACTATTGTCAGGTGTGCTTGGTGAAGACACAGGAGAGACCCATCTCAGTGGTTGCTCCTCAGCTATGAAATTCCCTCTTTTAGAACCCCCCCCCCCCTTCTTTCTTTGCAGAAATGCAAAGATTTTATTTAGGCAGTCTTTGATTTATTTTAGCTTGTTGTGCAGAAGGATCCCATAAGCCACCTTGCATCCTATATTGAGAGAAGAGAGGGAGGAGATGAATAAAATTTAAATAAATAAATACTCCTGTGAAACCAATGATAACAAAATATTTGTGAATTTCTGAAAATAAAATATTAATTAGTAACGTATTCCAGATGTTTGCATATAATTGCAATAAAATTCATCATTTGAAGGTCCAGGTCAAGAAGGCATTCTCACAGGCGTTACAGTCGCTCTAGATCCCATTCACATAGAAGACGATCACGAAGCAGATCATATACTCCTGACTATCGCCGTCGAAGAAGCCGCAGTCACTCTCCAATGTCTAATCGAAGAAGGCATACTGGCAGCAGAGTATGTGTAAGCTTGTAGAGTAAGCTGGTAGGACAATTACTTTCAAATATTTCATAAAAGAAGCTGATCTGACTAAGGTATGAAACAGTAATTTGTTTGGTTTGACTAGGTATCACATGCACACCTTACAGATAGCTCTGATCAAAAATAAAAGAGAAACTTTTTCTTTTGAAATCTAGGAGCATTCACTAGCAACCAACAGTAAGGATAGCCTACAGAATTTCCCCAGAGAAATAACCTTGATCTAGAATAGACTGTGGGTTTAAAATTATAGCCGTACCCAATTGTTTATTATTTATTTATTTATTTATACCCCGCTCTTCAGCCCTAAAGGCTATCAGAGTGGCTTACAATTATATTGTTTAATTTGACAGTTCTCTGCCCTCAGAGACACGACACAAAAGAAGGGAACTGTGGTGGGGAGGGGGTCAGGTCCAGGGCTTTGGGGATAGATCCAAGTGGTCTGGACAGAAGGAATAGTACTTCTGTTTATCTTCCAGTTAGTAGATAATATAGTGATCACAACAGGAACTTAATACTGCATGAACCTATCAACCTTCTACAATTGCCGTGCTTAATCCTAAACATCTTGAAGGCATGAGGTTGGGGAAGGCTGATCTCTGTGCTCTGAACATTTCTTTTAGACTTAAACAATCATTATACCTTTAATTGTATGCTGTAGCTGACACCAAATCCACCTTGTAGCGTCTTGAGAATAGCAATTCCACGTGCACACTTTTGCACTGTTTTTAGGAGTGTGGAAAGAGCTTGATAACAGTTTTTATCTGATCTTTCCTTCTCTCTTAGGTCTCCTTCAGTCTACACAATTACAGCTTTTGAAAAGTAGAACATCAACTGCCTTGTTGCATCCCAAGAGAATCCTGAGAATTTTAGATCAATAAGGCAATTAAGCTTTCTGTCAGAGAATTCTAAATACCTTTTTCTAAATAACAAATTCCAGGATTCCATAGGCTGGAGTAATGCCAGTTGGAGTGATATCAAAATGCTTCAATTGAATAGTGTAGAAAATATGTCAGATGGTATTGGGGCATTTGTGCTTGGGCAGTAGAATAAAGCAGTTAGGTATATAGTAGCTTTATGAGGGGAGGGAATTTGAGTTCTCTGTTCTCCAGTGATGATTGTGTCTAGTAATAGATTGGCACAGCATAGTTCCATTTCCTTTATGCATTCTTCAAAATGCATGTTATCTGGAATCTGAGTGCATTTGCTTCAGGTGAAAAAATGTCCTTGGAAGAAATTCTTCACAACTGTTAATGCTCTAGGCCTTCTTTCATGTTTTGATCTGTTTTTTCCACAGGCCAATCCAGATCCTAATACTTGCCTTGGTGTGTTTGGGCTCAGTTTGTATACAACTGAGAGAGATCTCCGTGAAGTCTTCTCCCGCTATGGACCTTTGAGTGGTGTCAATGTGGTGTACGATCAACGGACTGGACGATCAAGAGGATTTGCTTTTGTTTACTTTGAAAGAATAGATGATTCTAAAGAGGTAAAAATTATTTTATATATTTTCTGAACACGCTATGGTTTTTTTGTTTCTTTGTTTGTTTTTGCTAAGCTGCTGTCAGTATTGGAACTGTGTTAGTTCTAAGACCTTTTTGAAGGATATTTTTTCTTTAATCCTTTTTGGGATGGGGATCACTTTGAATGGCATCTGTTGGTCATTGCCAACCCAAAACTGATTATATTATCTTATTGAAACAATTCAGCTGTATAAACTAGAGTTTATAGTTAACAATTTTCAATTTTGTTAATTGAAATATTTGATTTATTGTTTACCTCTTCAGCACTGGTTTATAAGGTAGCCAATATGAGTCAGGAAAAGAGGGTTGAAAAAACTGCACATTTTTCACAAAGTCAGAAATCTGGACAGTTTGAACAGTTAAGTAGACTGATCAGCTACTGAAAATGTCAGCTTAATATTCAAGGGAAAAGGCAAATTGAGATTTTAAAACATACTGAAGTATATTGGTCTATTTAATATCTTATTTCCTCCTCAAAAATAGTTTTTGGAATTTGCTGCTCCTTTCCTTCTTACAAATGCTTTCCTAAACACAGTTAATGGCTACATCTTCTCCAGCAGGATTAATCCCACCCAGATTCTGATATAACTAGGAATTGCAAACCTTGTGTTTGAAAATTGGCATATATGAAAGGAGGAGTGAGCTGATCTCCTGGCATTAGGATCCACATTTAAAACTTTTGTCACTTCAAATCAGTGTAGCAGTTTGGCCTGCTTGTTACTGAGTTCCATAAATATTTTTTCTTCCCCATATCATGTACCTATGGGTATTTTGGTTTTTTTTAATTGATATTTGCTAATTTAGCTGGGTCTGTTTGATTTCTAAGGCTGCTTTATGTTTTACTTTTACTTTCATCAGTACTTTAGTTCATATGTGCCCTCTCAAGCCTGAAAAATGTTGTCTTCTCTAGGTGTGTTTTTGCAAAACAGCATTTTCCAAGTGATTTAGAACAATTGTAGAAGTAGAAGTAAATGGGTATGAGATCCTATAATGCTGCCTTTTCTCAATTTTGGTTTGTTGTAATGCGGAATCAGGTGGAATAAGTTTTTTTTTAATAAGATTTTTGTTCTGTTTCTGTGAAAGTACAATCACTAGGTGGCGATACAGGCTACAGTTAATCTAACTGAAATATATAACAGAACAAACTGTTTCGGTCTTACATCATTTTATTTCTTTTTTTAAAAAAATACTGGGTTGTGTTTTTTTACCACTAACATCATTTTATTTCTTTTTTTAAAAAAATACTGTGTTGTGTTTTTTTACCACTAACAACATAATATACAATTAAAATCAAAAAAATAAAAGGGGGGAAGGAGAGCAAAGGAAAAAACCACATATAGCTAAAACAGTAAGGCTGTGACCCTTCAATCTTACTATAATGAAAAGAAAAATAAAGCAAATAATATTTTACTATTTCAGCTCTAACTAATGATTACGTTATTAGATTTCTTATTGCTCAAAAAATCCATAAACACTTTCTAATCTTTAAAAAAAACTTGACTTATCCTTTAGAACCCATGTTAATTTGGCCATTTGGGCTAACTCAACAACCTTAACAATCCATTCTTCCATTGTTGGTGTTTCACTCTGTTTCCAAATTTGTGCAATCTTCTTGAAGTTACCATGTATCAAAGAAGTAATCCATATTTATTATTTAGTTCTTTAGAAGGTGGTGTTTGCTCTCTGCTCATGTAAAGTATAGTTTATGCTTCATGCCAGGATGCTTTTCACTAAGTGGTAACATGGAAGCTGTTAACAAATACTGTATATGTACTGTTGAGGCACAGAGCTTGAACTTCTTTTTCCACAAGTGTTTATGGAACATTATATTTTATGCAGCACATAGTTATTTCGATCAAAACCTTTATGTTAAAAATTTGCTCATGCCTGTATGATGTAGGTAGGTAGCATAAACAATACTGTTGCAATTGCTTTTAAAATGTTTATCAGAAAATTAAATTTTGTATCACCAAAGATTTGGTAGCAACCAAACATTCTCTTAGTGAATGGAACCAATATAATTAAATTTATGTAAATTTACTGCTGGCTTGTACAACAAAATTTAAGTGTTACATGTATTTGGTGTGATGGAAAACTGAACCAAAAAAAGGCATTCACTGAATTGGTGCAGAGCATAAAGGAGCAAGAAGCTTTGATATCCATGAGTGTGAGAAATGGACCCTGGTGTGAACTGCATGTGTAACTGAATGGTGAAAAAAATAATAATTAAGGAAGTCATACTAAACTCTGCTAGACTAGGTCTTTGTAAGCAAGATGATAGGAGACAAGGAAAACATGAAATGGCAGCTGATGAGATTTAACCCATCCACCGTCAGGAAGCCACATTTTGATATGCTCCTGGTCAGACTGTCTCTTGTGGCTGCCATTAAAGAAAATCATAGAAAGATGTGCTTTGCTTCTGGGGAAACATAACTTTTTAAACCAGACAAAAAGTAAGCACACAAAGAGTGTGAGGGAGGAAAGATCACATTTCACTAACATTAGTGCTCCAGATCAGTGAAATTATTTTTAATTTTCCCTGTTGTTGTAAAGACAGCCCACTCTAGTTAGCAAGATGTTAATAATGAAGGGCAGCCTGTTTCTTCTTTAATGAAAAGAACCACTGAATTCTCTTTAATACAGTATCTACTTTTCTTTCAGGCAATGGAACATGCAAATGGAATGGAGCTGGATGGCAGGAGAATCCGGGTTGATTATTCTATCACAAAGAGAGCGCACACGCCCACCCCTGGCATCTACATGGGCAGGCCAACCCAGTAAGGAGATCACTAGCTAGAGTTTGGGAATTGTCTTTTGTGATTTGTAAAACATTTTCTCTCAGAATTGTCAAGAGTTCCCAGTTTCTATTGAATGTCTTATGTTTTAGTTACTGCATTGTTTTAGGGGGTTTTTTTTTCTGAACGTTAGTTAATTTAACAATGTTTAAATATGAGTGTAAGGCCTTGTGGACCTGGGAGTATCCAATGCTAATTTGAAGTTAATTCAATGGATCTAGACAATTCATTCAGTGGGAGACCACACAGGATATAATGTGAGCTATCTTGAGACAAAGTCCTAAAATGTATTTTACCTTTCTCCTAAAAAGTAGTGGTGGAGGTGGTGGTGGAGGTGGAGGTGCTGGCCGTCGCCGTGATTCCTATTATGACAGAGGATATGACAGGGGATATGACAGATATGAAGAATATGATTATCGTTACAGGTACACATTCTGACTTAAATATATAGGCTATAGTGAGGCTTTATCACAAATGATATATTTTGTGTTTAATGTTCTATTAGTTTCAAAATTATTGTCTTTACACAGTACTGTATGGTTATTCTACAAATAATTTTTCTATCAGCATAACTGCTTACCCCTTTAGTGGACTCAAACCCTACATAACAATTTCTTAACTATTCCCAAAATAAGTAACAGTAAAACAGTACTGCACATATATTACTTAGAACAAAATCATAAAAGTAGCCTAATGAAATGGTTTTAAAAGTCTAAAACCTAGAGGCAACATAAAAACCCAATATAAAAACCATAACCAGCATTCACCAGTGAAAAGTGTCATATTAAAATCAGGAGCAGTTTTTCTATCCATATTGCCTATATTCAGGACATAGTTATAAACCAGAGCATAAAAAATTGAGGAGGAAAGTTTCTAAGGGCACAGTCCTTAGAAGGGGTATAGTCCCCCTTTCTTCTGTAGTCCCAACATGTGTTATAGAGAAGCAGCTTCTTTAGGGAGGGGAATTATTGGGAGTAGGTTTTTAGTGCCCAAGAAGATTGGAGGGCAACAGGCCAAAAACTGTAATATATTGGTTTCATAGTGTATTTAGGGTTATATTTTTGTCCCTCCTAGTCATGAGTCTTGGGTCATGAGCCACTACTGGTTGCAGCAATACTGATTATTTTTCTGAAAGAAAGAAATGATATGCATCAGTGTGTATGTAGAAAAAATGAATTTCATTTTGGGTTTTACAGGTGGGCTGTGGGTCCACAAGTTTTCAAGAATACGAAATTAAAATAATATGCCACTGTGATCTCCAAAACTCCACATCAGCCTGCCTTACATTCAGGGATAGAAGCACCTCCCCCCCGCCCTTGAATACTTAAAATGGCAAGGCTGTACTTGCAGGGTAGAAGGAAGAGAGGAGTGTAGAAACCACCAACCCACCCCCATCCCCCAAGCACCAGAGATTTGATGAAAGAGAGTGAATTTTCTTAAGACGTTAATACCTTTGATGTGTAGAAACAATCACCCATATTCCACATTGTTTATTGTCTCTTGGCCCCCCATTTCTACTTTGATAGGCATTAGTGCCGATCAGCTTCCAGGCACAGTACAAGGTGTTGTTCGTTTTAACCTTTAAAGCCCTACATGGCTTGGGTTCATCTTATTTTAGGGACCCCATCTCCCCATATGAAACCCCCTCACACTTCGGTCCTCTGGGAGGAACCTGCTACAGTGTATAAAAACCAGAGGGCCTTCTCGGCTTCTGCTCCCAGGCTATGGAATGGCCTGCCAGACGAGATCCGTCTAATTACATTGTTAGACTGCTTCAAAACAGCTCTAAAGACGCATCTATTCTGGCAGGCCTTCCCAGAAACCCTATAATCTTCCTGGCTCCAAAAATCTTCCAGCCGATTCACTGGCTCCTCACATTCTGAGGTTCCCTTGTGCTGTGGCCAGCACCATGGGTTTTAATATGTGTGATATGTTGTTTTATTTTTATTTAATAGTAACTTGATTTCAATTCTTGTTAATTTAATTCTGTTTTAAGAGGTGGGTGGCTGGGGATGGGATTCTTGGGACATTTTAACTGTAATTGTTTTTAATCTTTTGTACTCCTCCCCAATTGTTTCGACAAAGGGGCGGGTAAGAAATAAAAATTATCATTAAGTGCCAAGATAGCTGTGCCAAGGGATGGAGGCCTATTCATTTGGTGATTGGAGCTCAGAGGTATCACTCAGTTATCACTTCCCTTCCTCCAGTGGGTGAGGCTGTGGCAATCAGAAACAGGACCCTATCACAAGCCTCACTGGCATGAGGATGTGGAAACCTTATCTTCCTCCATATCTGTCATCAGCTGAATTGATCTCCATCTCTCAGTGCAGTTCCTGCCTTGTAAAGCATGTTTAGGAAGGTGATTACAATATGCCACCCAGTATTTGCACATTAGGTGGAATGCTCTTTAAGGGTACTTTTACATAACCTGTACCCTTATCAGCAAAGTTCAGTCCTCTCATGTGTATACTCTAGAAACTAATTCTGAATAGTGCATGATGGGGTACATAGGCACTAAGCTAGGGGGAAAAGAAAACACGGCTATGAGTCACTTGTCAGTACCAACCACTTATATATTTTCTCCAAAGGAGGCGATCACCTTCACCTTACTATAGTCGTTACAGATCCCGGTCAAGATCTCGTTCCTATAGCCCAAGTAAGTATAAAGAAACTGTACTGAGTAGGCATATATTTTTAGCATTGTTAACACTCTTGAAGTGGGGCAGAAAAAAATGCAGATAGAATGCTGGTGCTGGGAGGAGGGAGAAACAAAATATGAAAGTATGAACGTTTACAGTGTGTTTTCTTCATTTTTTTCTTTTTTAGGGCGCTATTGAAGAAAGAAGCAGTTGCAAATACAATTTTTTAAACAGCAAGTTCTGACTTTAGATTTTCCTATAGATCCCCTGCAGCTATCCTATTGAAAAGATCCTTGGTTCATTTAGAATATATGTATTTTCAGTTCAAATACCAATTTTCCATCTCTTCTTCTTGTAATACTTCAGGTGTAATTGTTGTAGTTTTATGCACTTAAGTATGTTTAAGTAAAAACTAAATAGGAATCCCAGAGTGGTTAAACATTTTGTAAATGGTTTTCTTTTGTTTTTTTAAGCAAGTGATTTTTTGTTGAAACCAATGGAGAGTGGATAAAGAACTGGTGTGTTAAAACTTGCATGTTGTATTCCAGTAGAAAGCTACTATTTTTATTAACCTGTTTATCCTTCTGCCTGTTACTTTTGGGGGGAAAGTGTTGTCCTGTATCCTTGGTTATATAGCACAATTCAGTACAGACTTCTAAACCAGAGTTTTCACTTACTGTTTTTAATGTTATAATTAAAGCAGTATTGAAGGAAATTCTGTGGAAAAAGCAAAAATTCTTGTACAGTACAAATTCCACCTTAGTATGTGTTGGACAAATTCTCTGTTAATGTGGATGGTATGTGAAATTTAGTTGAGATATTAATTTGACTTCTCTGAAAATTGTTCTTGATCTGTTTGCTTCCCCGTAATCAGGACAGGCCCAATTGGCTTAGACGTAAAAAATACTTTATTCAGAGAAATTCCATATGATATCAAAATTATGGTTAAGCAGGTTATATTTGGTAGAATGCATTGAAAAACTATGATTCCTTCAAATAAATTTAAATTGAACCAGCACAGTATCTCACAGTATTTAATTGGTTAAATATGTTGGGTTTTGTTAAAAGACTTTTTTAACAGTAATATATTCTACCAGCTTCAGGTTAGAGTTGGTAGGTAGAAATGTACACAGAAAAGGGGGGGTTGCTGGTAATTGTTTCCACAGAGTGAGCTATTCATGTCACACTGACAAAATAAGTGCTGTGAAACTGACACCCTTAAAATCCAGGATATGGGAATAGGCTTGAGAGTGTTAACTTGCTGGTTTCATTCTCTCTATTAGTAAAGTGTGTGTATGTCTATGACTGTATCTTGGAGACATTCTGGGTAGAAAAATGTTCTGTTTGGAATCACAGGACAAGAGTGATAGACAAGAATATCTATTTCTGCAAAAAAGCTCTACTCTTCTGGGAAATAAAAAAGTCCCAGATCAGAACTAAAGGCCATCTATATTCACTGTTGCCAACTAGCATGGGGAGCAAAGAGAATAAAAGTGTAAGCCCCAGCTGCTCAGGACTGGGAGTTAAAGGGAAGCAATGATCCCCCATGGCTTGTGGCATCTTCTTATCGCATTTGGTAGTTTCCACCATTGCACCCTAACCAGTAGAATGGTAAAGACATTGAGTTAAAAATAGGCAATCCCTTCTCTTCCCAAGTGGCCTTCTGTGAGCAATCACCATCTGTGATACATACGTAATGGATTGTTGGCTGTAGTACAGTACTGTTCAGCTACTGCTGACTTCAGTAAACTTGTTACACCTTGGTATGAGGACCCTGTGAAATGGGTCGTACCCATAATATGACTTCCAATCAGTGGGGGTGGGAATTGTGCGGCCTTCCAGCTGTTGAATTGCAACTCCCAGCAGCAGAATGGTGAGGAATGCTGGGAGTTACAGTTCAGCATCTGAAGGAGTTGCTGTTCCTAATTTCAGTAGTCACAGAACAATATCTAATATTTGCTTATAAGACAAAGAGGAGCAGGTGTGTGCTCTATCCATCATAAAGCATAAATAGCATAAAGCATAAATAGATCAAACTCTTAATTTAAAAATGTTTCAGTGATATACACTTGCTCCTCCACATTCGCTAGGGGTAGGGGCACAGGATCCTTGTGAATATGGAAAACCTGCAAATAACAAAAACACTTATGTTTTTACCCGAGAGAACACCATTCTAGGAATATCTAGGTCCTCCAGTGCAACTCTGTGGTCAACATCTGCCAGACACTGACCATAGAATTGCACTGGAGGAGCCACAAATGCCTGGTGGTGTGCTCTCTCTAGGAACCTCTAGGTCCTTCAGTTTGACTTTTGGTTAAAGGTGACCATAGAGTTGTGCTGGAGGACCTAGATATTCCAAGAGAGACTATATTAATAAAATCTATGAATAATCAAATACGCAGAAGTCAAAGCCAGTAAATGAGTACTGATCTGCATGGATGCCACACAGTTTGGGGAAAACAGAGTAAATTAGTCACCAGTAGAATGGATACTATATAGCCTCAATAGTGTAAATAAAAGTGTTTTATATCCTGTCTTACTGGTATTAAATATTTTGATATTTAATATACTTGAACTACCTGTAACCCATCTACCTGTAACCCATTTTGCATAAGAATGTGCAGCATAATTCATAGGAATATTGATTGCTGAGGAATGGCATTTTCTAAATTTGGTAGGCTTGCTGATATGTTAGTTTAAGAATTAATGGAAAGCAACCCATTTAACAAGGATGTCCAGCATCAAACAATATCAGTCATGTGACTGGCAGCAAACTTTTACCAAAGTATACGACTAAGTAGAAATTATAATTTTTGACAAAAATGTTGGTATCAGAGGCAGAAATAACAGAAAGAACATGGTACATTCTTACACCACAAAAAAGAAAAGCAATTCAAAATATTTCATCAAAAATTTAATTATGGTTAACAATATGCATGTGTGAAATGAAACAACTAGGTCAGGAAAACCTTGCATAAGGAAATTTCCAACCTTCTGTTGATCACTTTTCCAGAATGCATCCAGGGAGGTCTGTCTAAGGCTAACACAGTTCACAGTTTGGTCAGAGTCATTTTTTGAGAGAATCTTTAAAGTGTGGGTTGTGAGCTCTGTTTCATCTGTGCTGAGCACCAGATTGGAAAGGTAGCCCCCTTGCTCCACTACAGCTTTAAGTTGAGTATGAAACTACCTGGATGTCAGTACTTCATTTTCAACGTCCAATATCTTTATTAATGACTTGGATGACAGAATTGGGGGCATACTTATCAAATTTGCAGATGACACCAAATTAGGAGGAGTAGCCAATACTCCAGAAGACAGGATTGACATTCAGAATGACCTGAATAGACTAGAAAGCTGGGCCAACGCTAACAAAATGAAATTCAATGCGGAGAAATGTAAAGTACTGCACTTAGGACGCAAAAATGAAATGCACTGATATATGATGGGGGACATCTGGCTGAATGAAACTATGTGTGAAAGGGATCTAGGAGTCCAAGTAGACCACAAGTTGAACATGAGTCAACATTGCGATGCGGCAGCTAAAAAGGCCAATGCTATTCTAGGCTGCATCAATAGAAGTATAGTGTCTAGATCAAAGGAAGTAATAGTGCCGCTCTATTCTGCTTTGGTCAGGCCCCACCTGGAATACTGTGTCCAGTTCTGGGCACCACAATTCAAAAAGGATATGGAGAAACTGGAGCATGTCCAAAGGAGGGCAACTAAGATGGTGAAGGGTCTGGAAACCCTGCCCTATGAGGAACGACTTAGGGAACTGGGGATGTTTAGCCTGGAGAAGAGAAGGTTAAGAGGTAATATGATAGCCCTGTTCAAATATTTGAAGGGATGTCATATTGAAGAGGGAGCAAGCTTGTTTTCTGCTGCTGCAGAGACTAGAATGCGGAACAATGGATGCAAGCTCCAGGAAAAGAGATTCCATCTCAACATTAGGAGGAACTTCCTGACAGTAAGGGCTGTTCGACAGTGGAACACTCTCCCTCGGAGTGTAGTGGAGTCTCTGTCCTTGGAGGTCTTTAAGCAGAGGCTGGATGGCCATCTGTCGGGGATGCTTTGATTGGGAGTTCCTGCATGGCAGGGGGTTGGACTGGATGGCCCTTGTGGTCTCTTCCAACTAACGAATTTTGCTCACTGCTCCTTGACAGTCCTAAGATGTTAAGCTCTTCCTGTTGGTTTACCTGTGTCTCTTTCTCTATCAACACTACTCTTCATAAAACTATTGTCACTGTTTCTTCAAAGAAAGCAGCCTTTGAAAAGATTGTAAGAAGAGCTGAACATAACAATAGTTGTGGATTTGACACTTCTACAGCTGAACTGATTAATCTCAGGCAGGTAAGTAGTAGCAAGGCTCAAACTTCATCAGAGGGAGAGAGAGGCCTGCCAGCTCCATCAGGCCTAGCCTAAAGTAAGAGGATGAGCCGTCCCTCCAATCCATCTGCCTTGATCCAGGCCTCAGAGGGAGAGAACTTTTGAACCTGATCCCTTCCCCACCATCAGTCTTTCTCCTTTTGTGCCTTGTCTTCTTAGATTGTAAGCCTGAGGGCAGGGAACCATCTAATTAAAAATAATAATTGTAAGCCACTCTGATAGCCCTTAAGGCTGAAGGATGTGGTATAAATGATAAAATAAAAAAAATAAAACCCCCACAAATGTGTTTGAACAAACTCATACTACTGGGATATGCTGCGTGTGTCTGCAATATCTTCTACAGATCTTCACATCCCTTGGTAGCAAAAAACGTTTTCCCCTGTTAAACATTAGCAAACAGCTAGTATTTTCTTTGTGAGTCTACCATGTGGGCTGCTGTTGTCAATGGCAGACTTATGCAGCAGTTATCTCTGTGTCAACAGTTCTGTTGCTGCAAAAGCTGGAAAGGTCAAATTAAAGTTTTCCTTCATAGTGATGTGTTGACCAACACAACACAGAACAGGCACAGAAAACTATTACACCAAGTGGCACTGTTTGTACATCTAGGTCAGTAGTACCTATGATGAATGACAAGAACTCTAGGGTTTTAAACATTCTTTCCTAGCTGTAGTTGGAAGTGCTGGGGATTTGAACCTGAGATCTATATACAAAACATACAAGCTATTTTCCTTACATCAAATTAAAGGAGTGGGTTTAAAATAGAAAGCTGTCACAGGCTGGCTAAAAGCTGCAAGAGCAAGATGTAGGTGCAGTTCAGGGGTAGTTTATTTAAAGCAACTGCTGTTGCCGAATGTACTAACAGCTGAATGTTGAAATACTTGTTTACTTCAGTGTTTTGTGTGGAATTTTTCGTAACAATGAGTGACTGCATGAATTATTTTGCAGTTTTTAATCTACAGTTGAATATTCCCTAAAGGGATATCGAACATCAAATAATTTTGTGAATTAGACTTTTAGTGTCAGTGTCTCAGTACTTGTGTAAATTTACAGCACTGTATAAATAAAATTAATAATATCTAGTGTTCATAATTTGGTTCAGACATTTTTAAAGGGAATATGTGAAAGGAACCTAATGTCTATGTATACTGCAGTTAATTATTTTGGAGAGGCAGCTCTGTTTTATATACCATGTTTTAGTTATCCAAGTTAATGATAACATGCACCATTTCATCACATTGCACTGCTTAAGAATTTTAAAATACCAGTTTTTTGAAACCAGAAGTGGATTTCTGACCACTTGGGTTTGTTTTGGGAGTTTGAAGCATTTTTGCATTATAGCCTTGGGGGAGAATATTGGTCCTCAATCCACTGCAGTTGTATAAGCTACTCATGTTATTTTTTTACTAATATACTGCTGTTAAGAGAGTAGTTATTCAGTTATCAAGACCCAAAATTCAGATAGCTAGTCATGGTCTCTGCCAGGAAAACAGGAAGACCTTTGATTTGGCTCATCTGTTCCTTTCTAGAATATATGAAAGTGTTCTGATCCTGGTAAATTCCAAATCAGTGCATATCATCCCACAAAGCCAAGCTGTTGAAGAAATGGCAGCTCCTTAAGAAATTAAAATTTGACAAGTGGTAACTTGGTACCTCAATCACATATCACCTCGTTTCCAACATACCATACTCAATGTTTGCAATGCCGTAACTAAACTGGTAGTAGATTCCTTTGAACATAGTAGTGTTTGTTTGTGGGTAGATGTGTAAATGATTGCACTATAACAGTCCAGCCTGCTAATTCAATGGCAGCCACTAATTTGTTGGAATATTTTAAGGTAGCTTTAGTCCCAGTGGTAAAACTACCCTAACTAGTCTACATAGCAAGCCACTGGGCAACTTTATCAAAAGAGAGAGATTGGGACTCTGTAGGAATTCAGAATACTGTACATCAGTTACATGGTTATAAATGTTGTGATCTACTCTCGTTGCCTTGGGATATAGTCTACTTCAGTCAAGGTGCAATAACACTGAAACTGATCAAAAGGTTTGAAATAACAAAAGGAGCATCGCTGGCTACTTTATTGTTCCTTGCTTTCTATCTTAGCAGGTCCATCTAATGCCTCTTGTTTCCACCAGTGCTGCTCAAAGGGATGGTCCTTGGACTCTGAGCCATTGACTGCCAATCCCTAGAGAGTTTCCAGGAAGGAACAATTGCAACCACTGATTGAAAATACAGTGGCAAGGACAATCCTTACTTTCGTATTGAATAATGTATCTTCACACTTCAGTCTCCTTAGCTAGGTCCTTCATAACTGGCCATCCAAGTCCTAGTCTTCTTTTGATTTCTTGGCTTCAGTCTCCATTCTGATTTTATGACTGAGCCAAAGTATAGGAAATCTTTCAATATCTCAGTCTTCATTGTTTAAAGTGATGTACATTATCTGTGGTAATTATTTTTGTTTTCTAACTGTTCATCTGCCTTTGCACCGCCTTCCTTTCTTTCCTCCAAACAGTTATATAAGTTAAAGACTATATTGTTTAGGGAAGTGTTCCCAGGATTGTGCCATCTGCCCCCAGGCTGCCTCCTTTTAACTATGTATTAAGAAGCCGTGCCCTCCCTCCAGTCCATCTGCCTTGGTCCAGGCCCCAGAGGGAGAGAAGAACCACTGGACCTCATCCCCCTTCCCACCACCTTCCCCTTTTCCTTTTGTGTTGTCTCTTTTAGATTGTAAGCCTGAGGGCAGGGATCCGTCTAATTATAAGATTGTATGTACAGCATTGTGTAAATTTACAGTGCTATAAAAATAAAATTAATAATAATAATATATAGGCTAGATTTTGCCTCCCGTTACCCTCCATGGGCCTGATAACATTTATGCCTGTTCCCATTCTATGGAGTTTATCAGACGAGGGAAATGGGAAGTATAATCTAATAGCAATCTGAACGCAATCATGGGGTTTCACATTATTGTGTATTAAAGTATCTCACGCAATTTCGGACAAAAGGGAAGTCATTCCGAACGCAATCATGGGCTTTACGTTATTTCGTATTAAAGCATGTCACACAATTTCGGGCAATGGGGGGTCATTCTGAACGCATTCCGAATGCAACTGGAATTTACGTAAATTTGCTGAACTAGCAAATTCACATGAATTCCAGTTGGCTCCAATTGGCTCCATTCGAAATAAAGAGAAATTCCTCCCATCTGATAAACTCCTATGATGCTAGTAGATCTCTGGTTGAAGTGCTGAGTGGAGCTTCAGCCAAGAACCCAGATTCTCTTCCCATCACTGATCACTTTTTCCTGAGCAAGGAAAATAAATTAACTGCTCAGGCTGCACTTATAAACACTGGCTGAAAATGGCCAGTTGGGGGCACTACTCTCCCTCCCAAGAGGTGAGAGCACTTCATGACAATTCAAGCTGTTATTCAAGCACTGAGAGAGCAGTCGATTTCTCACTCCTGCTCTTTGTATCCTTGAAGGGGCAGGTGAGAGGGAGAGGGCCTGCAAGACTCCAGGAGCCAGATTCATCCCGCTGCAGCATATATGCCCAGCCACGTTCTTACAGTAACATACAAGTGTCCTTAATGCCATGGAAACGTGTGCTTTTAGTTCTTTTACTTGTGAGAGTATGAGATTCTTTTCCCCCCGGTTTTATATAGCAACATGAATATCAATTCACTGTTTTCTGTTCTCTGTACTCTATGAGCTCTGGACTCAGTGCAATATTCATGCATTGTGACACAAATTCCCAATATTTTTTTTTCCAGAAACAAGGGCACTAGCTTGCAGCTTGTGAAATGTTTGTGCATTTAAGTGCATTTGTAAAAGATGGATATCAGTTTGACTTGCCTGTCTTTTTCTATTCTACCTGTTGTTTTGTACTTCTCTCTTCTATAGACCTTGAGAGGCTGATTCTGCAGAGCTGTCTGTGCAATAATAATGTGGAACGTTTCTTCCTGTTCAATGGGAACAGTTTATGCAAATGTCCCACATTCTATTCTGAGACTTCATGCCATATTTTTCCAGCAGCCTTTATGATATCTTCTCACATTGATACCTTCTTGTACCATTGTTCAATCCAGCACATGAAACATATTTTTTTATCTTTCACAGAAAACATGTTTATATGAAACTGTTTACTGTAAAGAAAGCATGACTGGTGTATGGATCCACTTATGCTTCTACCTTTTGGGCTCCCCCCCCCCCCAAATATTAACATATCCCTTCCCCCAAATCTGGGAAAAGGCCTGATGATTCTATGACTAAAAGGGACTATTCATAGGGCAGGACATCTTTGGGTGTATTGGTATTGAAGGCACAAAAATATTTAACCTCCAATGATCCAGTACACAGAGCAGCATTGGTACTGTAGAAACAGAAGGCCCCTGGCTGCTGAGAACTGTGAGTGTTACCAAAACAGGTGAAAAGTCAGGTGGGGGTTGCTTTATCCTTTTGCAGGAATTCCTGTATCTTTCAAAAACACAATAACTGCAGCCACTCCCTATAATAAGCATATTATATTGTGTGCCATGATAGAGGTGACAGGAGAGTCACATGTATACAAAATCTAGTACAGATAAGGTACTGATCAGCACCAATAGAAA
Organism: Urosaurus nigricauda; assembly: GCA_034509955.1. Lineage (NCBI taxonomy): Eukaryota > Metazoa > Chordata > Lepidosauria > Squamata > Phrynosomatidae > Urosaurus > Urosaurus nigricauda. The sequence continues at coordinate 88,222,636 of JAOEGL010000006.1, forward strand.
CCAGAAACACAGAGGGCTGATTTTATACCAGGGCTGAAGACGAGTGGTCTTTCAGGATGGTCTCCTGTTTCCATCCATCCAGGCTCCCATTCTCAACAGCATGTAGTCATTCATCAATGTCTCATATTCATCAATGTCTCAGTGGCCTCACATTTCCCAGGCCTGCTTTACACAATTCATTACCACAAGATTTAATTACATCCACTAACTTGGGTGGCTTTAAGAGGGAGTTAGGAACAAGCTCATGGGATTGGGAAAGGCTATCAGTGACTGCTTAGTTATGACAGCCATATATTTCCTCCAGGCCCAGGCAATATGCCTCTTATTACTAGTTGAATCCTAAATTGGAATGTGTTATTGCACTTATACCTGGCTTCTGGGCTTCCTATGGGCATCTGCTTATCATTCTGAGAACAGAATGCTGGACCAGATAGGCCTTTAGTTTGACTAAACGGGGTTTTCTTCTGTAAAGGATGATGATGACTGACCCGACTTTCACATCTGACAATGCTATAAATATGCATACTGTGAACTATGGCTGTGCATTAGTGTTATGGGCAATATCTGTGTCTCCTACAAATCTGGTTGTGCAATGAAAACAATGTGTGAAACTGACCTCAGAATGTTATCATTTTGGATAGCTCTTTGTTTCAGAACTTGAAAAGTCTACTATTGGACACATCACCCAGAATCCATGCTGGCTCAGGACTCTGAAGGACATAGTCTAAAAAGTTGTTTTCCCAAGCCCTGATTTGATTGTCTAAAAAGAAAGAGATCATAAAAACAGGCCAATAGCTCTGTGACACACCAAATACTTTGGATTCAGGAGGTTCCATATTCATTTCCTACTCTTTCAATTTTGTAGAAACATCTTCCTAAAAAAATCTGGGAAAGCACCAAATTCTGGACCTAAACCTAAAAGTCCCAGTACTCACCAAGACTTATTGTTAATATTTCTAAGTTTCTTTTAAAAAGAAGAAGAAAGAGATCTTGAACAAAAAGAATGTGAATCTTGAATGGCTTTCCTGAATTAGATTTTATGAGTGCAAGAGTTTAGATTTTCCAAGAAGTAACCCAGTGTATATTGGAAAATGGAGACAACTATCAAGCATGCCTTGGGATACCCATTTACGCTTCTAATTAGACACAATGGAAGAACCCTGCTGGCAAAAAAGTCACAGCTACCGTGGGTCCTTGGTATCTGCTGGGGTTTAGTTCCAGGACCTCCTGTGGATACCAAAATCTGTGGATATTCAAGTCCCATTAAATACAATGGTTAGTAAAATGGTGTCTGTTATATTTTGCCCTTAAATGGCAAAATCAAGGTTTGCTCTTTAGAATTCATATATTTTTTAAAATATTTTCAAGCTGTGGATACTTGAATCCATGGATAAAGAATCTGTGGATATGAAGGGCTGACTGTAATTGAAGTATGTGAAGTAAAAGACATAATGATTCTGAGAGATTTTGAAGATAATGCAGAAGAATAGCTTCATGGCGAGCAGAAGAAAGATATTTACAATGACCTCCATGTTGGACCATTTGCAGTAAGATAAAGGGAGAAGCCACCATCTTGTTTAGCTTCCATTGCTGATGTTCAGTCATTGTAGTGTAGTAGAAATTAGTTTAGTGAGTCTTCCTTTACACTGATTTCAGGCTCTGAATTTGAATACTTCTTTGTTTTGTTTGATCGGGTGGAAGCAGGAGAGTAGATATTTTTGAAAATAATAATCGTATCTTTCTTATTTGTATTCATTCTTGTTGCCAAACACCCCTGGCTCCTTTGTGAGATTCTGGCAGAACAGAGAGAAAAATTAATTTTGAAACTTCTTTTGCTATTCTTCTAAACATTTGAAGGCTAGTGTGTATGACAACTGCACAAATTCTAAGGCATATTAGATTTGGGTAAATTTATGGACCAACCCACCATTTTGTTCAATTTACTAATATGAGGGGATATGGTTATAGAATTAAATATAGTTGGCATTACTGTCCCTCAACACTTTCCCTGTTATGGCAAGATATTCAACAAATTTGCTGGAAGGGGTATAGGGAACAAAGTACAGTATATCAGTTCATATATGGCTAGGTTGCCCAAAGGTAAAAAAGCATTTTGGGACATGGTATTTAAACTTACTGAAGACATTATAAGAGAAGAAATCATGAAAAGGGTTGAGTTACTTGTATTTTCTTCTTTTTCTGAATAATATTGCATTGCTATATAACAAATACTTAATTTCACATTTTTAACTTTTACTGTAGCAAAATTAAAATTTGCAGATGATTTGAACATTTAAACATGGTTAGAAGGAGGTTTGAACCTGGTATTGTATGAGAAATAGACCATGAATATAAAGTGTATCAGTGGAGAAACCAGAGAGAACAGGTTTGTTAAAAATGGTTCCACTTTGTTTACTATTTGAACAACATGGGTGGACTTTGGACAATCCCATTACATCACCAAAGATTTTTGAAGGACCTACTGATAACATAATTACACTTGTCTTTTTGTTGGAATCTTTGATGCCACTTCTGACTGGACTTTGGCAGAATCTTAAAAGTACATTTGTGATATCCATGTGTTAATTACTTGCTTTGTTTATCCACAGACTGTAATCCTTGATGTTTTGTTTAAAGATATTTTCAATTTTTTTTAAAGAAAATATTTGAGAGAGAGAGAGAGAGAGAGAGAGAGAACACATTATGATTTTGGCAAATGGTTAAATTCGAAAAATCAGAAAGTTTTGTCAGAAAGTTAAGTTTCGAGATCACCAAATGACGGTTTAGAGACAAGAGTAAAAAGCAGTGGTCACTGTTACATAGCCACTAGAAAACTAATCTAGATAGCGTATAGTTATTGAACACATGTATCATGAAGTAAAGAAGGGCGGTTAAGCAATAGATTATGGTGAACAGACTATATGCAAATAGGATATGAAATATTCTTTGAAGGTGGATAAGAATAGAGCAATGTGTTCTCAATACATCACCTTCTGAGGTAAAAAAAAATTCTAAAGCTTTTGTGAAGATACATAGGGTGAGCCTCACTTATCAAAAATGCTTAGGACTAGAGGTGTTTTAGATTTTTGAATATCTGTATTTGTATATACATACATAATGAGACATTATGGAGATGGGACCCAGGTCTAAACACAAAATTCATTTGTTTCCAATACACAGAGCCTGAAGGTATTTTTTTACAATATTTTAAAAATGTTATGAATGAAACAAAGCCTGTGTACACTGAACTATCAGAAAGCAAAGATGTCACTATCTTAGCCACTCATAAAAACGTTTTGGGTTTTGGAATATTTCAGATTTTGGAATTCTGGATAAGAGTGACATAATCTATACATGCTCTAAGTCATTCCTCAGGGTTGCTTTCTTATTAAAAATACTTTCTAAACCACATTTCTGCAGTATCAATACTCACTTGAAACTATTTAAAATTACAAAATAAAGATTAAAACTGAGACAGAGTCAGGTGCCACAGATAGAAACATCTTACACAGGTAAGTCCACAAAATCTTGGTTAAAACACAGGGAGTCGAGCAAAAACGTGTTAGACTAAACATCTCCTTAGAAGATGACAGAAGACTGGTGTAGGATGGCAATAAATGAACTTAATGAAATCCACTTAGACTTAGTCTGGTCTAAGACTTTTCACTTTATTTCTACTATTGTTGGGCATCTAAAGACTCACTGGTAGATCCTTGAGAAAGATGCAGGTGGCTCATATGCTGAATCCCATATGCTAATAGGTAGAAAATTAAGACTTTGAAAAAACACTAGTGGTGCTCATTACTGTGCATATCAAGCGAGGAGACTTTAAAGCACACAGGCTGTGACCTAAGGGCTTCTCTTGGGAAAACCACAAATGTGCGACAAGGAACTGTGCCTCCTTAATTACATTCACATCCCTGTGGTGATGGAAAGATGGCTCTTGGCAGATCTGGGATTGTCAAAGCAAAACATAGTGAGAAAATGCAGATTTGAGTCCGGCTGTTCATACTCACATGAGCTCATACAGATCTTAGGGCTTAAGCTGACACCTGCATCTGAATCATTAAGACTTCAGTGAGTCCTTCTGCAAAAGCCATTTGCTTTTTCAGACCACCCTGGCTGGAGGATTCTGAGAGATGTCTTGAGTCCTTTCCTCACTAGAAAGGTGGAGTATAAAATAAAGTAAAAAATTCAAGCTATATTTCACAAATCACTTTTCAGAACCCCTTTAGTTTCAGAATCGTTTCCCACATGGGACTCAGGTTCAAGAATTGTTAATCAGAAACACTCTTAAGTATATGCAACTCCTTATCCAGTTCTTGGATACTGGCCCTAGACTACATGAAACTCCACTTAGTCTAGCCTTATCTCAACCAACACTTCCTCTATTTCTTCTTTCCAAAAAGGGAGAAAAGGCAGATACCCTGTTTCAAAAACTTACACCAATCTGTCTCAATGTTGAACAATAAGATGGGTTTAAGACCAACTGCATATTCAGATGTGAATGTTGTGAGCCCAGATCTCAAATGGGCAATCTCCTGTATTTGTTTCCAATAATAGTTAGGATACACTGTGTTCATGACACTTTCAATACTTTTGGACACTTTTCGCTTAAGCATCCCATACCTGCAAAGTGTAAATACATGATGCAAGGAGGAGCCTACTTTAGTAAGCAATTATTTGTATTTCTTTGTACAAGGGAAATCTTGAAGGAAGAGGAGAGGGTACGGATATCATACCAGCACTGGGGCTTCTCCTTCTGTTTGTACTATCCTTGTATGGATGAGAAAGGAAGAGGAATTAACATTAGATGAGCCCAGCTTTAGTGGGTTTTTTTTAAAGTTTCCCCTCCCCACTTGCTTAAGCGCAAAACTTGCTACTGCAAAAAAGCCAAATCTTACCCAAGACATTTATGCTGCCATAAAGGAACAACCTTGTTGTTAAACCCCATTCTCAAAGGTATTTGCACAAGGACTTTCTTACAAAGCAGAATGGTGAATATATTGTATTCTGAGACATATCTTGTGCTTCCTCTGCCATCTCTCTTCCCTTCAGTCCAATTAGCTGTTTGACAGTGGAACACACTCCCTCAGAGAATGATGGAGTCTCCTCCTTTGGAAGTCCTTAAACAGAGGTTGGACGGCCATCTGTCTGGGATGCTTTGATTGTGTGTTCCTGCATGGCAGGGGGGTTGGACTGGATGGCCCCCCGTGTGGGCTCTTCCAGCTCTGTGATTCTGTGATACAATCCTGTCAAGTCGTCTGAGACTTTCTTGAGGGAGAAACACAGGACGCATTCTCTTTGGTAAAGGAGGGCATTTGACAACTGTGGGTGTAGGAAGGTTAAAGCAGCTGGGAAGAGAAGGGCAGATGGAGTATCCATATTTCCAGAGAACGGATCATGCAGTTGTGGGCAGCAGGGGTATATCTCCCTTCCCAGCAATTTAGTAGGGAAGCTGTACAAGTTACTAGGCTTGACATTCTCATCTGCTTTTGTCAAGAACACAGTTTCACCCAACTTGTAGTGTTGCTGGGAACCACTTAACACTTCAAAGCACAGCCTTCAGGAATATCACAGGGATTATGAGGGTCTGGGTAGGAAGCTAAAAGACCTTGATACATCAGTTGTCATTTTGTGTCTCCTCCCAGTTGAAGGACACCGACAAGGAAGGGAGAGAAGAATAGTGGAAATGGACTGGCTCTGCAGATGGTGCCGACAGAAACAATTTAGCTTCTTGGACTATTGTCTGTGGTTTTATGAAGATAGACTTCTGGCAAGTGATGGGTTGCACCTCACAGCAGTTGACAGGAATGTTTTTGCTACGAGTCTCACAAACTTGATCAAGAGGGCTTTAAACTGAATTATGTGGCAGAGGGAGACAATATTCTTGGTGGCTGAAGTTCATCAAGTGCTGGAGATAATAACTGGAATGTTATACAGAGAAAAAGGCAAATACTGCAAGAACCTAACATTGGGAGAGGGAAAAATTAAACAAGCGGCTAGAAGAAATGACCCATTGTCTTAAATGTCTCTACATTAATGCACAGAGCATAGGAAATAAGAGAGCTTGAACTCCATACAGCAAAGCAAATATGATATAATAGCCATCACTGAAACCTGGTAGTTGAATCTCATGAGTAGAATGTAGCAACAGAGAGGGTATAAAGTATTTCAGAGAAAAAGCCCAAACAGGGAAGGAAGAGTAGCAGCATTATATATCAAGGATGCTTGCACCTGTGAAAATATCCATGACTTAAATCTGGGAAGCAAGGTTGAAACATCTGGGTAAAAATTGCGGTGGTGAGAAACAACAGGGATGTAATTGTGGGGGTCAGACTTCCATACCCTAGCTAGACTGAGGACTTGGATTATGTTTTTCAAAAACAGATTTCAACTCTTCTAATATTTGTTGGAAGTCAAAACTCTGCCTAAAATATAAGGTCCAACAAATTTCTTACTTGCCTTGCAAACAGTGATATTGTCCAGAAGGTAGAAGAAGCAACAAGGGGGTCAGCAATTTTGTATCTTATCCTAACCAACAGTGACAACCTGGTTAATGGGGTGGAAGTGATTGGATCCTCAGGTAAAAGTGTCTATGTTCTCCAGGAAACCAATCATTCTAGGCTTTTAAAAAGCTGATTTCAGTAAAGTTAGGGAAATATTGGGCGTGATTCCATGGCCAGGAATACTAAATGAGATGGGTGCTTATATTGAATAGGAGTTTCTTAAAAGTGAGATACTGAAGGCACAATTTCAAACAGTTCCAGCAAGGAGGAAACCTGGAAGATGTCAAAAGAAACCATGATGGATATCTAAAGAACTTAAACCGAGCTAAGATTTAAAAGAGACATGAACAGGAAATGGGAAAAGGGGGAAATCACCAAAGAGGAATTCAGACTAATAGCCAGCACTTGTATGGAGATAGTTAGAAAAGCTAAAGCACAGACTGAACTCAAGCTTGCTGAAGAAGTTAAGTTGTTGTTTTTTTTACATTATTTTTTGGTTATGTCCATAGCAAAAAGATTTACAAGGAAATGGTAGGGCCACTGTGTAGAAAAGATGGTGAAATGCTAACAGAGGACAGAGAAAAGGCAGTACTCAACACTTTATTTACTTTGGTCATCTCCTAAAAGGAAAACAGTGCCCAGACTGGGGAAAATGGGAACAGATGATGCAGTAAGGGACATGTAACACAGAATAGTAAAGAGGTGGACCAGTCTAAAAGGTGAACTACATCCAAGGGTACCAAAAGAGCTGACAGAGGTAATCTTTGAACCACTGGAAATATAAGGTGCACGAGTTCTAAAATAGCATTTAAAATAACAAAATGGCAATGGTGCATCCAATTAGAAAACAGAGTGGACAACAATGCAGTTATTTTCCTACTCATTTAAAGTTTACTACAGAATAATCTGCAGAAAACACCACTTTCTCTGCAGGAATTTATATTTCTACTACAGAATGTTGTACCATTGCCATGACATACTGTAGATTATATTGTGGTTTTAAAACACACAAAGAATGCCTGTGTCTCTAAAACAACTTCCCTACTGTTGTTAGATTATCTGTTGGATTGGCCCTAAAACAACTCAGCCTGTTTTATAGGCTTGTAAATGTCATTAAGTGTGTTGGATCTTAGCATCTAGTTTAGATCTCAATTCAGCCTCCATTCAAGGGTAGCCAACCTAGAGGAGCTGAGTTGTGATTTTATAGGTAAAGTAAGGCATTATGGCTACAATAATTATATATACCTTATCTAAATAGCAGAAATCTAACATTTTGCATCTATCCCAGAGAAAAGTAGATACATCTTTTATTATAGCACCCTGCTTGGAAACATATCATGTTAGATGATGTCAAGTTCTGTGAGACATACTGAAAACCAGTCAAGTCTGCTAGGTAGAGGTCAGAAGACTTTAATTTTTAGAAGCTGGATCCATGATGCACCCACAACCTACTTTGCTCCTCAGCTGCAATGGGGACATAGCCAACCACACAAGTCTATTGCATCACAACGACAATAAATCTAGGAAAGATATTTTATTTGAAAGTGTACTACGGTAATTTGCTACACGTCAAGTTAGAAAATGATACAACTTTGAGAGAACAAGAACAGCCTTCTGTGCCAAGAAAGGAGAACTGAAAAGCAGATTGTTAAAAGAGAAATCTATTTGTAAACGGTTGCCTAAATGCATTATAGTTAAGATGAAAACATCATTTATTTATGTTGATTTATTACTCTTAGGAATCTACCAAACAAACCTTCTCCAGTACATATTTAGTTATGGCATTATTCAGTACATTTCGTTGATTCAGCTCAGCTATGACAATAAAGTATTTTGTGCTTAAATTTACATATTAATCAGAATTTGTTTTATCTTATGGAAGAGAAGCATTTTCTAGTATGTTCAGTGGAAACTGATATATTTGCTTCTTGCTAAGTATGAATAGTCCCATTCAGATGTATAACTATTACACTGCTGAAAATGGCAGAACTTTTAACACAGAAATAAGTAACTCTTCAAAATCATCTTTGCGGTCCACGTATTCGTTACCACTAAAGTCTTAATTTGTAACAGAGAGTGGTGGCACCACTAATGACTATAATGCTCTTGAATTACCAGCTCATTATTAAAACATTTGTTATTTGCAGAGAACAAGAAGGAAAAACTGAAATAAAATTGGTCCAAAACATACTGCAGAAATAATCCAGTTTGAATCTGCTTTAACTGCCCTGACTCAATGCTAGGGAATTCTGGGAACTGTAGTTTTGTGAGACATTTATCCTTCTCTGTCAGATAACTCTGGTGCCACAATAAACTACAGTTTCCCAGGATTACTTAGAAGTGTGCCAAGGCAGTTAAAACAATCTCACTTTGGGTTATTTCTGCAGTGTGTTTTGGATCATTACGGTTCTTTGCCAATCTTCAACTAGATTGCATCTCAAACTTGAATAAATATACCACTAAATATAATTTTGATCTTGTTCACTGTACTGTTTTAAACATTCTGGCTTAAAGAAGCTTTACTTTACAATTGAGGAGAGAAGAATTGACATTAGAAATATAGGTAAAATAATACTGTAGTGGGTTTAAACAAAGGCAAAACGCTCACAAGTGCATAAGCAAACAGACAAGCATGCTGTTCCTGAAGGGGAAAAACAAAAAACAAAAATAAAAGTGACTATATAATAAGTGAGTTGACTTCCAAAAAGGCTACTATTTTTTGGATTTTAATCTGATATTGGTTTAATTTATTTTTAAGGGGTGGGAGGTGGGGTTATGGGTTATTGGGATTGTTTTATCTTGATGTCTTTTAATTATTGTAACCCGCTCCGATTGATGACAGAGGAGCGGGCTATAAATAAAATTATTATTATTATTATTATTATTATTATTATTATTACTATAAAATTGTTAAAACAAAATAGTAGAGATCAGGGCAGTATGTGTGTGTGTGTATATATATATATATATATATATATAAACTTATATACATACACACACACACAAAACAATGGATTGCAAGGGATGTTTTAAACATTTACCATGTTTAAAGTATATAAACACAGGATTCATACCAAACATCTCTTAATAGTTATGGTACTTGCTTAAAATGAAAACAACAACAAAACAGATTGCCTTTCTGAATCAAGAAAGTTCCAGCTTCCTCAGCAAAGATCCTTCAACCAGTGGATATTAACTACTTCAAAGGAATCTGACTGTATTCTAGCTTATATTTATTAGAACCAGGAAAAAATATGCTTCTCCTGTTAGCATTCTGTGACTGATGTAAACTGCATAGTTTGATTTCATCCTTTCTGCCAGAAATGTTTCCCCATACCTTCTTTAAAAAATATTAAATTTAAGGTTTAATTTGAAGAGGTCTGTGTATGTGAATAATCTTACATACTATATTGTGTATCTTGGTTGTTGTGAACTATCCCAATACAAAAGCATTTTCAACCACAAGATACTGACATATAAAAGAGTACACTGTTAGCTGTTAAGTAAAAAAAATCCCGCAAAATAAAACACAGGCTTTTAAAGAAAGAAGCCAAATCGTGTCTCTTTAACTCATGGTTCAGACGTCCACAGATTAAAAAGGTAAAAACAGTTATTGGTATTCAGGATTTTGAACAATCAAATACTACATAAACTTTAGATTTATGTTTCTCTTAAGTTTTTGTTCTCATTATTCAAGTGGGAAATTGAAAGGCACATGTACTTTCCAAATATCACTTGTGCTGCCCCATCTCTATAAACAGATGAGCTTTGAAACCCCAAAGTTATCTAGTTCTCATTGACACTTGAAGAAATCTGAAAGGACTGAGGAATCAAGAGTAGATGAAAGCTAAAATTGCCACCCTGTTGTGGGCTATAAAACAGCTGCCTGCTAGAAATTCAACAGGTGTAACTTTCCGCTGCATCTTCATGCTGGGATACTCTTCCAACTTTGAAGTCCTGAGTCTCATTTAACTATGAAAGAAACAGGAGACTTGTCCAGGAAAAAAAAAGTGTATCTGGTTTAAAAGAAATGATCAGTAACAGTTCACTTTACAGTGCCAATTTAAATAACATTTGGAAAACTCATGCCATTATTTGATGCCCCAGTGGGTTCTTAAAAACCATTGAAAATTATTTGTCTTGTGCTTTTAGGCACCCATACTCAACATCTCTTCTTCTACATGGGTTCATGTACCTGGAGGAAAGACTATTCTAATAGGTTGCAATACAAGTTTTCTCAAAGTCAGAGACCACATAAAAGAAACTCTAAACCTTCAGTCATTTTACATTTACTGTTCTGCTTTATTTGTAGATTTTTTTGGTTCTCTTTTTTAAGGGTGCCAATTGTTTTTATGCCTTTCAAATAAAGAAGGGCGTGTATTATGGTTAGCAGAGTTTGGAATTGTTTTCCTCTTGAAATACAAATTGTCCTTTGGGTTTGATTAAGATTGATCTTTTATCTTTTTAGATTCTTTTACAATAATACTTTGAATTTCTGTTGTAGGAGTAGGGAAGTGATACTGTCAATGTGTGATGGATGAAGAACAACTTTTTAGCTGACTGTGGAGAAAATGTCTTACTTCAGTTAATAGCAACAAATGTCTCAACCACAGATAGCACCAAGGTCCCCCACTAAAAAGCTTATGTGAACATAATTATAGCAACCAAAACTGCCCACCTAAAAGAAGCTGATCTGACCACACCTCACATTCTCCCTGTAAAAAAAATTTTTAAGTCTATATACCAGAGTTTTATACAAAGTCACATTTTCTTTCCCTTAAACTGCTATCTTTCAAGATAATTTTGTTTGCTTATAGGTTGAAGCTTTTCAACTGGTCTGATATAACAGAACTAAGTTTCTCTTTCTGCCCTCTGTGACCCCTGTTATGGTACTTTGGACAGCTGCAGAAGTTACAATACAAATTTGAAAGAGAACCTGCCTGCCTAAAACTAAAAAGCAAATGTAAGTGCCTGCTAGCTTAGGCTGGAAGTTTGAAATTTGAATTTAGTTAAAGCAGCTGTTAAAATTATTGAGTAATTTTTGTGTTGCTATAGCTTTCTTACTGTAGGGTTACAGGAACTATGCAACAGAAAGGAAGACAGAAAAGTCTTATATTGAACTTATATTTTCTTAGCTAGTTGGTTTTAATTGTTTTAAATGTTTTTATTGTAAAATCTTTTAAATTATCTTCTGTGTGAGCCACATTGGGAGAAAGGTGGCATGGGCAAGAAATGGAATAAATAAATAAATATGTGTAATGCCGATTTATTACACTTTTTACAATTATGACACATAATTCTAGACATATTGCAATAAATTTCTGAGCTAAGTGAACATTTCTTCCAAATTCACAATGGTGATAATATATTTAAAACAAACAAATTGGTTGATGGGGAAAAAGAACTGGTGAGAGATGGGGAAGACACGCTGTCATCTACGAAATGAAGATGGTCTTGGATACTAAAAAGCAAAAACTTACTTTTTGAAAGCTGGTCAAGAGAAGCAAAGTTATTCACATGGAATTCAATTTACATGGTTGCAGCCATTTGTTAACAAGTTTGAGCTACAACCAAATAATATTGTACAACATCTGGTAAGTGAAGTATAAATCCATACCACCCATTCAACACTTAAACTGCCAGCTTCAAGATTAACAGTCATATATTAAACCATGCTCCCATCATTTCAAGAGTATCTGAACTTCTCTACTAGTTTGTTTTATAAAATCACAGCAAACTAATTGAATGGAAAAAATAATTTATATCTGAAAAGAATGACAGAAGAATACATTACCAGCTTAATAAAAAGGCTGGAAATTAAACCCTGTATTCAGATTCTAATCTAAAGTACCAAGTGATCAAGCAACAGAGAAAACTAAATTGAAACAGGAAGAAATTAATTGTTTTGTAACACTAACATAAACAGCAGTTGCTGATGAGTAATTAATTAATTTTAATCTAGAAATTTCTATATGAAAACACAGAACATGCAACTACAAAAGTTACATAAACATAAGCATGTCTGTTATGCTATTCACATTCCTGGGAACATCCTTTTGAGTAGATGCATACAGTTTTGTGCAGTAGGGAGCTGTCTTTATCTTCTGCTATAATAAATAGAAACAGTATGATGTTTTCATATGACACCTATGTCCAACTAATAAGATATCTGAAAGTAACTGCTTAAAAGGAAATAGTATTAGAGTTTCAAGAGACAACGAACAAACAACTACTGGTAAGTTATAGTGCTATAAATTTGTATCGATCTCATCAAACAAGAATACTAATTACATGGGCATGGTTTTGAAAACCTATAAAATAATCTGGCTGATCAGTTTGCACTTCCAAAATTTAGAGATGCTTGCTCTTAAATCCAGGATAATTTGAACAACCAATAAAAATAATTTAAAATATGGACCTAGTCAATTATTAAAGAAAGAGACTGCAATGCTGGGCATACTTACTGGAGAGTAAACAACACTTAATAAATTGGGAATAAACACGCATAGGATTGTGGTGCAAAGCCAGCATCCTATACTTTCTCACTTGAAAGAAGTCTAATTTAAATCAGTGGGGTTTACATTCAAACTAATCTGTTCAAGGCTGGTTGTGAATATGTCCACCAGTTCCTTATGGTCCTGAATGATATCCACACCTTCAAAATAAATATCTCCTTCAATATGCACAACAGTCAATAGGTTAATTACTGTAGGATTTTAAGTTTAAAGTATAGTTTCCCTGTAAAGTTTTTAAACAAATCTCTTCTCTCCCCTTTGCAAAACAATTTGTTCCCATGAACAGCAAATAAACACTGACTTTAATGAAGTTGGAAACAATAGATCACTGATTAATCCAGGACATTTGTACTGTATTTAGTATCTAACATGTTGTTTGAATTTACTAACACCTATACAAATCCTGCACATATTAAAAAAACTGTATAAACTGAGCTATTTTCCCCATGAAATGTTCAACATCCTACTTTTCTGTATCTATTATTCATTAATTTTTATAAACTATTTTACAGCAATCATATCTGATGACAATGTTGTTCCGCAAATCAAATTTTCATCTTGCAATAACTTAACACAAGTTAAAAATTTAATAGCCATTTTGCACAATGTTATTTGTAATTTGTGAATCTAATGTAGACATGCAAAAACAAAGCTGACTTCAAACATTTTTTCCCTTTGAAATCAGTGGGTCTCAATGCAATTCCATACATAAGACGCCAAGTAAATACAAAATTGTAATCTTTACTTACTGAAATATTAGTTTGTATTTATTAATATAAAAGACTTTCATTTCCAGTTTCTTCAGTGTTCTTATGTTACAAAATATAAGACAGGAATATATGTAACAATTAACAATAAAATATATAATTTTTTATTGCAGCACAAGGAAGCAAGGGTAGCCATCCTTGTTTCTGTTTGTGTGCCTTTTACAATTTCAGGAATGGCAATTTAAAAACAAAAAGTAACATGTGAAAAAGCTCCCTTGATGAAAGATTCACCTGTTCCATGTTTCCCTCTCCTGCACCTTTAAAGTGCCAGAAGCCCAGCAAGGAAGGAATAGCTCCCTGTTAGCTTCTATTTAATGCTTCCTGAAAGCACATTACGCTATAATTCATCTTAAAACCCTTTATCTGAATCATAATTTACAAGGCTTGAAGTATCTTTTGCATTTTCTGTCCTCCTGATCATCTGCCTCACTGTAACCTCAGAAAGAGGCAGGGAATATACGCTCAGCTAGCATTAACAATTCAGCATTTGAGACTTTAATGGCTTCATCCCTCTTTTACTATCAATATTTTTATTGATTTTTTTGTGTGTGGACACTGTAACTATTTAGCAAGAAATCATGCTTCAGACCTTCTACAAAAAGAAGCACAAATTCAATCTATGCAGAATGTTTTGGATGCCCCCCCCCCCAATACTTTGGATCAAAGTATACTCAGGGATGAGACCATTCAGCCTTGTTGCTCTCTCTCCCCAGGAACTCTTTTGAACATTGCAAAGGAGACTGTGCCTTAAAAATACATTTAAAATCAAAATAAAAAGTGGGTGTTTGGGAGGGGGACTGCAAACATGCTAGTGAAGTGTGACCAACTAGTTCATGAAAACCTTGAGATGGCTTCTTGCAGAGCCAGAAATACAGGTTGGTGTAAAATTACAGGCCCCCAAAGAGAACCAACCACTAGAGAGAGTAAAGAGGAAGGAAGAAGAGTTGAATGAATTGCTTAGACTTGTATGATAGTAAGAGGAAATGTGGAAGGCTCAGTGCACAACTCCAGCAGAAGAAAGTTAGAAGCCTTTCATTTTGTTTATTATTAGTATGTTTATCATGTGCATTTTAGTATTAGTTCTTAATGTTTGTAGGCATAAGTCATAACTGGATGTTTGTATTTCCTTTTTTCCTTTTCTGTGTTGGTACAGATCTTTCCTTGGTTTTAACAATAACTTTTTTAAAACAAGCAACAACAACTCTGGCAGAAGAAAGTTAGAAGCCTCTTATTGTGTTTATTATTAGTATGTTAATTGTATGCATGTTAGTACGTGTTTATTGATGTTTGTCGGTAGAAGTAAACATGCAGGGGTAGCTGTGTTGGCCATTTAGCAAATTCAAACAAAAATCCACCAAATAGTGGCCAGCCACAGATGCAGGCGAAATGTCAGGAATAAACTCTTCTAGGACAGTCGGCCACATAGCCCAAAAAACCCAGAAAAAACTATGGATGCCGGCCATGAAAGCCTTCGACTTCCCAGCAATACCTTTATTGGCCAAGTGAAATGCACAATATACTTGTTGCAAGCTTTCAAAGCTCCACTGGCTTCTTCATCAGGCAAGATGTTACTTACAAACCAAACAGGAGAAAAATTAGAGATGTTAGAAAGATGCCTGCATTCTGTTGTGTTTCTGTTCTTAGTTAAAATGGTATATTTTGTAGGCTGGCGACTCCTCCTCCTTCTGGCCCTGTGGCAATTGGGAGATTTTCAAAGTAGGTATTATAGGTATAAGTAGTAATTGGATATTTGTTCTTCCTTTTCTGTATTGGTAGGCAACTTCCCTTGGTTTTAACAATAAAGTTTCAATAATAAAAAAAAAGGAAAATGTCTTATGTCCAGCCAGAAATAGAGGTTGGCACTAGAGAGTAAAGAGGAAGGAAGGAAGGAAGGAAGGAAGAAAGAAAGAAAGAAAGAAAGAAAGAAAGAATTGCTTAGCTTTATATGATTAGAGGAAATGTGGAAGACTCAAGTGAACAACTGCAGCAGAAGAAAGTTAGAATTTATTGTGTTTATTATTAGTATGTTTATTATGACCATGGTTGTATGTGCTTATTAATGTTTGTAGATATACTTAAATAGTATATATGTAAGTATGTATATATGTGTGTGTGTGTGTGTATAGTAATGTAGATATAAGCAGTTTATAGATATAGGTAGTAGTATACTGGTTGTTTGTTTTTCCTTTTTTTCCCTTTTCTCTGTCGGTCCTTGGTATTAATAATAAAGTTTCAATTTTTAAAAAAGTAGAAAAAATAGAAGCCTTTTATTGTGTTTATTATTAGTATGTTGATTATGTCCATGTTAGTAAGTTTGTTAATATTTGTAGGTACAAGTAGTATATAAGTAGATATACTTACATAGTATCTACAGATTTATACAATGTAAAATAGATATAAGTAATTTGTAGATATAAGTAGTAGCATTCTGTATGTGTTTGTTTTTCTTTTGTTCCTTTTCTTTGTTGGTATGTTTCTTTCCTTGGTTTTCACAATGAAGTTTCAATTAAAAAAAAACCAACTGTGGCAGAAGAAAGTTAGAAGTCTTATATTGTTTACCATTAGTATGTTTATTATTTCCATATTAGTAAGTTAATGTTTGGAGGTATAAGTAGTATATAAGTAGATATATTTATATAGTATTTATAAATATATATAATGGAATGTAGATATAAGTAGTTTGTAGATATAAGTAGTAGTATATTGTATTTATTTTGTTCCCTTTTGTGTGTTGGTATGTTTCTTTCCTTAGTTTTCACAATGAAGTTTCAATTTAAAAAAGAACTGCCCTCAGAAGAAAGTATGTTTATTGTGTACATTTCAGAATTTGTTTGTTATTTTTTGTAGATATAAGTAGTATTTGACATAAGTAATAGTATACTGATTCCCCCCCCCCCCTTTTCTGTATTGATATACTTCTTTCCTTGGTTTGAAAAATAAGGTTTTGATTTAAAAAAGGAAGAAAACATGTTCATTATGTACATATTAGTATATGTTTATTAATATTTGTAGCATATGATCTACTTATATACTGTGTGCGTATATAATGTAATATATATATATATTTCTGTGTTGATCTAGTTTTAACAATAAATTTTCAATTAAAAAAAAGTCTCAGAAGAAAGCCTTTTATTGTGGTTAGTATTTTTCTGTCCATTTTCATATATGTGTGTTAATGTTTGTAGGTATGGGATGGTTGTGTTTTCTTTTCTGTGTTGGTATGGATCTCTCTTTGGTTTTCACAATAGAGTTTCTGGATAGATAGATAGATAGTTGAATGGCTTTCTTTCCCAGCCAGAAACACAGGTTGGTGTAAAGTTTCAGACCTCCCAGAGAACCAGAAAGGAAGGAAGGAAGGAAGAGCTGATAAATGGTTTAGCCTTAGATAAGAGCAAAAGTGAAAGGCTTAGTGTGAGCAACTGCAGCAGAAGAAGAAACCTAGAAGCCTTTTATTGCATTTATTATTAGTATGCTTGTTATGTCCCTGTTACTAAGTTTGTTCATTGTAGGTATAAGTACTGCACAAGTAGATATATAGTAGATAGATCTACTATATATAGATATATAGTAGATAGATCTACTTGTACAGTACTTATACCTACAATGAACAAACTTAGTAACATGGACATAACAAACATACTAATAATAAATACAACAAAAGGCTTCTAAGTTTCAGTAGTAGTACACTGGATCCCCCCCCCCCTTTTACTATGTTGCTATATTTCTTTCCTTAGTTTTAGCAATAAAAGTTTCAATTAAAAAAGAACAGCTGCCTCAGAAGGAAGTTAGGAGCCTTTTATTGCTTATTATTATGATGTTTATTAGTAGTATATTTATTATATCCAAGTTATTTTGTTAATGTTTGTAGGTATAAGTAGTATACAAATATAGATATATTTATAGTGTGTCTATAGCAGATATAGTTTGTAGATATAAGTAGTAGTATAGCGGATGTTTGTTTTTCCTTTTTTGTATTGGTATGTTTCTTTCCTTGGTTTTAACAATAAAGTTTCAATTAAAAAAAGAACAACTGCCTCAGAAGGAAGTTAGAAGCCTTTTATTGTTTTATTATTAGTATGTTATGTCCATGTTAGTTTATTGTTTCTGGGTATATGACAGTGTGTTTATGTGTATAGCAGATATAAGTACTTTGTAGATACTAGTAGTATAGTGGATGCTCGTTCTTCCTGTGTTTTTCTTTCCTTGGTTTTAACAAGGTTTCAGTTAAAAAAAACACAACTGCCTCAGAGAAGGAAGTCAGAAGCCTTTTATTGTGTTTTATTATTAAGTCCATGTTAGTTTGTTAATGCTAGTAGTATATAGATAGTGTATAGTAGATGTAAATAGTTTGTAGATTCAGTGTATAGTAGATGTAAATAGTTTGTAGATACAGGTAGTAGTATAGTGGATGTTTGTTTTTCATATTATTGTGTTGGTATGTTTCCTTGGTGTTTTATCAATAAAGTTTCAGTTTAAAAGAAAACAAAACACAACTGCCTCAGAAGTTATAATCCTTTTATTGTGTTTATTGTTATCTTGATTCGGGTTGGTGTAAAATTTGAGCCCCTTATATATATACAGTATCTATAGATATACAGTATATATATATATGGAGTGAGGGAGGAAGGAAAAGCTGGTTGGCTTCCTTCCTCCAAATATATATCCTCCCTGTCTGTCTGCCCCTGTCCCTCCCTCAGGGAGAGGCCCACCATGGAGCCGTTGTGAGGAGAATTCGAAGAAGCCACGTCACGTGACCCGCCCACCAAACAAAAGGAGGGCCAGAGCGATTGAATAGGAAATGGCGGGAGGGGAAGGGAGGGGGGAGGTCTCGCGCGCCACAATCCAGGAGCAAAAAAAGCAGCCTGCTGTGAATGGAAGGAAGCGGGGGACCAATCAGGGAGCGGCTGGTGGCGCCAACGGGGCCCAGGGCTCTGATTGGTGCAGCGCTCGGCCAATGGGAGGAGGCTCCTCTTACTCGTATACAAGAGCATTACAGAGACACACACACAGGCGCGCGCGTGGCCACTAGCGCTGCTTGCTTTACTACGATCGCTACTCCCAGCGGCGAGGCAGCAGCAACAACAGATGCAGGTGCGCATGCGCGGAGAGGAATAGCTGTTGCTTGCTTGCTGCAAGGATGCTCTTCTTCTCACTTTAAAAAAACAGGGTCACAGCTGGGAATATATATATATTGTGTGTGTGTGTGTATATATATATAATGCATGCACACACACAAATAACTGCATATATATATATATATATATATAATTCATGCACACACATAAATGATAGCATATATATATATATATATATATAAATGTACACACACAAATAATTGCATATATATATATATAATTCATGCACACACAAATGATTGCATATATATATATATATATATATAATGCACACACACAAATAATTGCACATATGTGTGTATATATATATAAAATGCATGCACACACAAATAATTGCATAGATTAGATATATTGTATATATTGCATATATATGCAATTAGATGTATGTGTTCTTGTAATATATATAATGCATGCATACAATCTAATTGCACACATATATATGTAATTAGATGTGTGTGTGCATGTTTTATATGTGTATATATATATATATATATATTACACGAACACATATCTAATTGCATATATATGCAATATATATATTCAATATATCTAATTGCATATGTGTGTTTGTGTATGCAATTAGGTAAAATGCATATACATACATATCTGATTGCATATATGGTCCAAAACACACTGCATAAATAATCCTCTTTGAGACCACTTGAACTGCCTCTGGCTCAGTGCTGGGGTATCCTGGGAATTGTAGTTTATTGTGGCCCCAGATGTCCCTCTGACATAGAAGGCAAAATGTCTCACAAAACTACAGTTTCCAGAATTCCCTAGCATTCCCTAACCAGGGCAGTTAAAGCGGTCTCAAAATGGACTATTTATACAGTGTGTTTCAGACCATATGTGTGTGTATATAGCACAATTTATACCTATATAGACCCCAGGGTTTAAAGTGGGAAGAGCATGCACACATACATGAAATTGCATTTGAATTATACAGTAATTTAATAAGTTGTATATTCATGAAATAAAATGTTTCTGGCTTACCACCCCCCCCCCCATACACACATATGGCAAACCAGAAAAATTGTTTTATGTACATAAAATACATTTTTAATTAAAATGCAGTTTAAAATAATACTTCTCTATTAGGGATGGAGAGAAGAGGGTGGTTGCAGGAGCAGTACAGCAGACTAGAGCCAGTTTAAGCAGTGTCAAACTGGATTATTTCTACAGTGCAGTCTGTGACTCTGGAGACCAGGGTTCAAATCCTAGCCTGACCATGTTAATATCCACTGGTTGACCTTAAGCAAGTCAGTCACACTCTCTCAGCCTCAAAGGATGGCAATCACCAGCCTCTTTGGAGAAACTTGCCAAGAAAAAAACCATCCTAGGTTCGCTTTAGGGCGGCCCTAATTCGGAAACGGCTTGAAGACACACAACAGCAACAAACCACTGCAGAAGTCATGTAGTTGGCCACCGCTTAAACTCCTGTAATATTTAATAATAATAAAAAATATGTATATTCCACCCTGTTTGCACTCAAGCAATCGGAGCATCTCCCTCTTACAGCATCCTGGGATGTATAGTTTGCTAGTTTGCTGAGCCACTTGCCCCCTTTGGGGCAGAGGAGGCTAGATTAAGCCCTTGCAAAAGGGCAGGTCCTAAACCTGCAACTGTTTAAAAGTGGTGTCAAACTGCATTATTTCTGCAGTGCAGTTCTTTTGAGAGATCCCTGATACATTCCATATATTAACAGGGCTGTCTCTCTGAATTCTGGCTGCATGGTTTTAGGGCTTCCCCCTCTGCCCAATTTAGGATTATATATAATACAATACACAATATTATATGTGTGTGTGTGTATTTAAGTGGCACATGTATGACACACACAGCAGAGGGAGGAAGGGGTTGCCTTGCCCTTTCTGTTGTTGCTCATGGATGAGTCAGCTGAGGATGTTGTGTGTGTTGTTGTTGTTGTTGTTGTTGTTGGAGGAGGAGATGCAATCATTCTCCATAGGAAGTAATACATTACACCAAAGGCAAAGGGGGCTGGGTGGGAGGGATGTAACAACAGGGAAGGCAAACAAAAAAAGATCAGAAAAACACAAAAACCCATTGCACTGAGTCCTGGCCAATGATCTTTTCCTCTCTGGGGCAGTGCTGCTTCTGGGAGGTTTGGAGGAAAACTCTCTCCCCAAATTCTTCCCATTTCAGGCATCCATTTTCTCCATTATTTCCTCCCCACTTACTACCTCCCCTCCCTGCTCAAAGGCAGGGCTTACTCCATTCCTGCCTCCCCTTTGCACACTTTTGTCACACACACACACCCCCACACACCACTGTCACTGCTTTCTACCTTTCCAAGCTTAGGAAAATCTAATTCTGGTTTTAAAAACAGGTCAGAGTTCATTAGGCTCAAGTCTTCCAGACAAGACAGGGATCCTCACAAAATTTTATCTCTCCATAGCAAATGTGAAGTTACTATTCTAGTTGTTTTTGTTTTTAAGCCTAGAAGTTCACAGTTTAACCCTTGAGTTTAATACACTTTTATCGCCCTATATTTTCTTTTGATGGTTATCATAATAGTGAGCAGATTCTAAGTGGAGCTTTTTACAAATGCGTTAAGAAATTAGTAGATACATCTCTCTTTGGAGCTAGTAGTACAAGGTAAGGCTTCTTGTCACATTGTTTCAATGTTTAATAAATGTCTAAGCTTTTTTTAAATCAGGATTTTTGTTTGTATGAAATACAGCAACTAATTAACAAACTTTAACCTCGGTATCTATTAACTGTTCTGCTAATAATAACTTTGACCAATTAATACAATGGGAAGACCTGTATTTGATTCCTTAGTGAGCTTCATTTGAAAGCCTAACTTTTATTTATTGTGAACTCTTCCATACAAAAAAAGCATACTCGTTTTGGAAAATAAACTGAGTTTAACTGCCAGGAAACAATTAAATACCGATTAGAATAAATTGCAACCTAATAAAATATTACTTTAAATTTGATTCCCCCAAACTGTAGGTAAATTAAATGAAGCATTTAGTTTCCAAACTTGGAGCCTAATTTGTTCTTATCAAAATGTTTTGATGATGATATGATTTTAATGCAATAGAAACTAGAAATCTTTGGCATATTTCTTTCACAGAATAAATCCACTCTGAATGCTGAAAAAGATTTTAATCTTTCTTATTATGGGGGAAAAGTAATTAGGCAAAATTTCAACATGTTTCAACTGTTTAAGTTTCCATTGATTCCAAGACTGCATTTCAGATTTTATTGCAATGCTAGAATTGGAGGTTATTTATATCATTTCCACAGACTTCTGAATTAAATTTACTTTAGTTCTAACATGTATGAATAAAAGAGAAATTAATGCAACACTGAAAGTATTAAAAATGGTATCTGTTGTCTACATTCGGGGAGACAACAGAAACATTTTGCAAATTAACTGCAGACCAGAAGTAGAAAACTTGATGTTTTGGTAGACTATTGCTTGTAGTAAGAAACCTATTTTTAAACCTGTTTTTTTCTCCCAACTTCATTCCGCCTTACTCACACGATTTATATTCGAATCCCAGAAACTTTATGGCAGGAAAAATAAATGTATTACAAGAATAAACAAGACTGCTGAAAGTTTATTGGAACCAAGGAAAGATTTCCTTACAAACATGTAATGCTCCAAGACAGAAAGAATTTCAATCGAACTTGTCAATACGAATTCAAGAAATTATTTGTTCCTCCCAGTTACAAGAGTGTAACCATTGAGTTGCAGAAAGGTATCCAGACCAAGTGTAACGTGGGCTGTGTTCACACTGGAGAAATAAACCGGTTTAAGTGCCATGGCTCAATGCTGTGAAATTCTGGGAATTGTAGTTTGTTGTGGGGCCCAGAGCGGAGCAGAGCTCCGCTCTGGACCCCACAACAAACTACAATTCCCAGAATTTCACAGCATTGAGCCATGGCACTTAAACCGGTTTATTTCTCCAGTGTGAACGCAGCAGCCCTTTCCTCATAATTATTGCTTTTTAAATAAAAGCACACCTATACACACCCCCAAAGCACTGGATAGCCCCTTTCTTGGGACAAAGGGACACCTCTGGCCCCAAAATGGTCCCAATCACTTCTATGGATTAAAAAAAAAATCAGATTTTTATTGGCTTGTTCGGTCCTTCAGGGATGCAAGAAACAAAAGCTCCCATTTAATAAGGCATGGGATTGTCACTTTTCCATCAAAGTCCTCAAAAAACTGCTTTTCCATCCCTTCTTAGACCCTTCCCTCCCACCCCATCTAGGCAGAGTAAATGAACCCTTTCATTGAAGGGAATTCTTAAACAAAACCTACTGGATTCCTATATATTAAATACAGTGCTGGCTTTCATTTCCATATTCTTCTTTCTCTCTCTCTCTCTCTCTTTCCCCCCTTCTTTTTCTTTTTCTTTTTTCTTTCCCTTTGCAAGGCAACATTTTGTTTGCACTGGAACCAGGCTCCACACACAGACCCCTGGACCCCCCTCCTCCTACAAAACCCACCATTGTGCTCTTTTTTTTTTTTTTTACAAATGTGGAAGAAAAATTATGAATGGCTCCTTGAACCAAAATGGGGAGGAGGAAGGGAGGAGAATGAAGAAGGAGGGTGGGAGGTGGGTGGATTCTCCTTCTTCTTCTTCTTTGGTAATAATCCTAGGACTGGAGGGCTGCCTCCTCCTTGTCTTATCATTCCCATTGCAGTGCTGTGCTGTTCCTTTTTTGAATGTAAAATAAAGGGGGGTGAAAGCAGCCAAGCAATACCAACCATTAACTGGGTTTAAAAGAAAGGAAGGAAGATCTTAGTGGTGTGGGAAGGGGGGTGGGGTTCAGATGGAGGAGCATGCTCTGCCCCTAAATCCACCCACTTTTAAAATATATATATATATATATATATATATCCCCCTCTCCATCCATGTGGCCTCCTCTCCACCCCTTTTATTCATAAGGGCTCTGCTGCAGCCAGCCACCAAGGAGCATCATCATCATCCCAGAAATATTACTATGCAGGAAGGAAGGAAAGGAGAAAAAGTGGGTGGGTTGTTGGGGGAAAGGCTGTTTCATTCCCCCCCCTTTTTTTTCTCATGCTGTCCCTCCCTAGATGAGAGTTTGAGACCCCTCTTTCTGTCTTTTTTTTTTTCCTTTTCTACCCCCCCCCCCCCCAAATCCCTTGGCTCCTGGCCAGTTGCAAGCAGACAGAGAGCCACCAAAAGTACTGCAGACAAAAAGTGGTCCCACTTTTAAGTCTTAGAGATGAGCTGGAGGGGAGGAAAGGTCATAACTAGTAATATATCCTAATTTTTCTCCCTCCTCTTTTTCTCTCCTAAGATTCTTCAAGAAATAGTAATATATCCTATGCCCTCCCCATCTAAGACCCCCCCCCCCGAAATATATTCTGATTTTTCTCTCTCCTAAGATTCTCCAAGAAATAATATATCCCATTTCCTCCACCTAAGATCCCCCAATAAATAATATATCCTATTCCCCCCCCCCCCCATCTAAGATCCTCCAGGAAATATATCCTGATTTTACTCCCTCCTAAGATTCTCCAAGAAATAATATATCCTATCCTCCCCCCCATCTAAGATCCTCCAATAAATAATATATCCTATTCTAAGATCCTCCAGGAAATGCATCCTAATTTTTCTCCCTCCTAAGATTTCCCAGGAAACAATATATCCTATTTTTCCCAACTAAGATTCCCCAAGAAATACTATATCCTACTTTCCCCCTACCTCAGGTTTCCTCAAGAAATGATATACTGTATCCTATTTTTATTCTCCCACCTGATTCACCAAGAAATAATATCCTATTCCCCCCACTTAAGATTCTCCAAGAAATATCTCCTATTTCCCCCTACCTGATTCCCCCAAAAATACTATATCCTACTTTTCCCCGCAGCTAAGATTCCCCAATAAATAATATCTCCCATTCCCTCACCTAATATTCCCCAAAATACTATATCCTATTCCCCTCCATCTAAGGTTCCCCAAGAAATACTGTATCCTACTTCTTCCCTACACCTAAGATTCCCTGAGAAATATCATATCCTAATTCTATTTCCCACCTAAGATTCCCTAAAATTGCCATTTGCAGAAGGGCATTTCTGTATAAACTGGGGATTTCCCCATGATTGCAACTCATCCAGGGGTCTCTTAGGGAGGGCCATAAGGAATAATATACTCCTAAAACATATATAAAGGTTCCCCAAGATTACCATATTCCCAGGGTCTTTTTTGTCCCCCCCCCCTTCCTTAGCTATCCAGGGGGGTGACCAGATAACTCTTTACTCCAAAGGAGGACAAGGCACCACAAAATGGAGGACCCAGTCAAAGAAACATGTGGGACATGACCAAATTTTAAAAAGCTAAAAAAAAAACACTCATAGAAATATAAACCCAGGCTCAAAATGGAGGGGGTTCTGGAATGCCTCTTGGGCAGAAGGATGCAAATGGAGGACCAGTCCTGGAGGGAAGAAGGAAAGAAAGAAAGAAAGAAAGAAAGAAGTCACAAGGGATGGGAAGATGGTGAGGTGGTGGTGGGGGGCCTTTGTATAGCCTTGGGGCTGCTGTAGTTTCTTTCTTTCCTTGATTCTTCTGCAAAGAGATTGTGGGCTCTCTTTAGAATCCCTCTTTCTTTCTTTCTTTCTTTCTCTCTCTCTCTTTCTGCCTTTTCTCTATTGCCCTTTCTGTCTGTCTGTTTCTCTCACTTTCCTTCTTTCTCTCTCTCACTCCCCCTTTCTCTCTCTTTCCCTTTCTGTCTCTTTCTTTCTTTCTCTCACTTTCTGTCTCTTTGTCTTTCTCTCACTCTCCCTCCTTCTGTCTCCTTTTCTCTCTCTCTCTGCCTTTTTCGTTTCTCTCTTCCTCTCTCCCCCTTTCTCTATTTCCCTTTCTGTCTCTCTCTCATTCCCCCTTTCTGTGTTTCTCTCCATTTCCCCATTTCTCCCTCTCTTTCTGTCTCCTTTTCTCTCTCTCTTTTCCTTTCTCTCTCTCTCTTTTCCTTTTCTCTCTTTACCTTTCTCTCTCTCTCTCATTCCCTCTTTCTCTCCATTTCCCTATTTCTCTTTTTTCTGTCTCCTTTTCTCTCTCTCTTTCCCTTTCTGTCTTTCCCTCCGTTTCCCTGCCTGTGTGTGTCTCCCTTTCTTTTTCTCTTTCTTTCTGTCTCTTTTTCTTTCACTCATCCTCTCTCCCTATCCCTTTCTCTCTCTGTCTTTTCCTTTCTTTCAATGCAGCATCTGCTTCCCTCCAAACCCAAACCAGGGAGAGGAAGAGGAGGAGGGACCCCTAAAGCAAGCGAGAAAGAGGCGCTGCATCCACACTGCGGGGGGGATAATCCGGTTTGACACCGCTTTAACTGCCTTGGCTCCAGGCTCTGGAATTCTGGGGGTTGTCGTTGGTTGTGGCACCAGAGCGAAGCTCTGGTGCCACAACCAACGACAACCCCCAGAATTCCAGAGCCTGGAGCCAAGGCAGTTAAAGCGGTGTCAAACCGGATTATCCCCCCGCAGTGTGGATGCTATGCATAGAGAAGTAGTAAACAAGAAGAAGGGCAGCAACCACGACCAACGACAACCCCCAGAATTCCAGAGCCTGGAGCCAAGGCAGTTAAAGCGGTGTCAAACCGGATTATCCCCCCGCAGTGTGGATGCTATGCATAGAGAAGTAGTAAACAAGAAGAAGGGCAGCAACCACGAGGCCCTCCAACACCCTCCTTTCTCTTTTTAAAGAACAACTTGTCCTGGGGACAGCTGAAGCTCCCTCCTCCTCCTTTTTCTCTCTCTTTCTCTCCTCCTTCTCTCCTTCCTTCCTTCCTTCCTTTGTGCCTGCCTCCTTCCCTCCTTCCTTCCTTCCTTCCTCCTGGAGCTGCTTCTTCATCTTCTTCCTTCTCCATCTGCTGCTAATTGAGGCATCGTTTTTGGGGTCCTTCATCATCATCTCCATCTTCCTCCTCTTCACGTGAGAAGAAGAAGAAGTTGATTTGTAGTTTGAACACGTGGCTCATTCAAAAAGCCGGAATAATATCCAAGGGATTTCTTTTGGCCCTCCCTCCATCCATCCCTCCCCCTCTTCTCTCTCTCTCATTCTTTCTTTCTTTCTCTCCTCCCTCCTCCTCTTTTTTCTTTCCTCCTTTTTTTTTGAGAGGCGGTGCCTACATTCACATTTTGTAGGATTTATCCTCCCTCCCCCCCAAATACTATTCCACCAAAGGGAGGCACAACAAGAAAGACTGAGAAAGGGAGGCAGAGACACACACAAAAAAGTAGTTCCCCTTCTTTTTTTTTAAAAAATAATCTCTATCCTTAATCTCTATTCCTCCCTTTTAAAATCTCTATTCCCCCCCCCTTTAAAATCCCCTTTTAGACCTTTATTTTCCCCTCTTTCCCCTCTTCTTTATTCTCTCTTTTTTACTCTCTATTCCCTCCTTTTCATCTCCTCTCTTTTTCATCTCGGGTTACCTCCTTTCACAAATCTGTTCCCCCTCTTTTTAAATCTCTATTCCCTTCTCTTTTTTTAAACATCCTTTTTAATCTCCCCCTTTCAAAAAAATCCCCTTTTTTTAATTTCCATTCCCCCCCTTTTAAAAACACCTCTATTCCCCTCTCTTTAATCTCTCCTTCCCTCTCTCTTTAAAACCTCTTTCCCCTTTTTCAAATCCCTATTCCCCCCCCCTTTTTAATCTCTTATTTCCCCTCTTTTTAAACCCCATCCCCCTTTTAAAAAACCCTTATTTCCCCTTTTTAAAAAACCCCTATCCCCACTCTTTCTAATCTCTATTTAATCTCTCCTTCCCTCTCTTTTTTAATCTCTATTTCCCTCCTTTTAAAAAACCGTGGTGCGCTTTCCAAACAGTTGTTGTTGTTGCTGTTATTGCAAACTCCTGCTCTTGTGTGTGTGTGTGTTTGTGAGAGAAGGGAGTGTTGATTGAAGGGGAAAAAAAACACCCTTTGTGTGTGTGTGTGTTAAAAACACACAACCACCCAAATCCCTTCTTCTTTTGAATTTCATTGTACTCCTGGAAGAGAAGAAAGAGAAAGAGGCGGCTTTGGAGTGGTGCTGCTTGTTGTTGTTGTTGTTGTGTTGTTGTGTTGATATTTCTCTTTTGACGGATGGAGCCCAGGCTTCCTAACCCTTTCCCTTTTGTGGTTGTGGTTCTCCTTGTGTGAAAAACGAAAAGAGGGAAGAAGGATGAACAAGCTGTACATCGGGAACCTGGGCGAGAGCGTGAGCCCTCAGGAGCTGGAAGGGCTCTTCAAGGACTCCAAGATCCCCATCTCGGGACAGTTCCTGGTCAAGACCGGCTACGCCTTCGTCGACTGCCCCGACGAGGCCTGGGCCATGAAGGCCATCGAGGCCCTCTCAGGTGGGTCGGTCTCCCCTCCAGAAACAAGCCCTCCAACCACCCCTTTCCATCCTCCCACCTCCAGGGCGGCTTTCCTCTTTTTCCGACTTTTCCTTCTCTTTCTTTCCATCACTCCCTTCTTTCTAAGGCTGCGTTCACACTGGAGGAATAAACCGGTTTAAGTGCCCATGGCTCAATGCTGTGAAATTCTGGGAATTGTAGTTTGTTGTGGGGTCCAGAGCGGAGCTCCGCTCCGCTCTGGACCCCACAACAAACTACAATTCCCAGAATTTCACAGCATTGAGCCATGGGCACTTAAACCGGTTTATTTGTGTTTTGTTTCCAAGGCACGTCCTCCAAGGCTGCCCTGTTGTTGTTGTTGTTGCTTCTGTTGTTGTTTGTGTGGGGCTGGTTCGAGGTTTTTGGGGGAAAAAGGGGCGCAAAGTGTTTGTCGGGGTTTATTTGTTATTGTCGGGTTTTGCTGAAAGGGTAGAAAGAGAGAGAAAGGAGCACATCTAGCCACCCGTCCTCCTTTTCCAGGACGCGTCCTACATTCCTTTCCCCCCCTCCAAGCTTCTCATTCTCTCTCTCCCACATCTTTCTCCCAAACGTCCTCCATTTTGAGCATGCCTAAAAAGCATGGGTTTTCTATTTCTAAGAGTGGCTTTGGGCTTTTTACTTTCTTTGCCGTGTCCTCCTTTTTCGGTTCAAAATGTCCCCCATTTTGAGAAGCATGGATTTATATCTCTAGCAAGTGTTTTGTTTGGGTTTTTTTATGTCCTACATTTCTCAGCCTTCTCTCTCCCATCAGCCTTTCCAAAACCTCCTCCATTTTGAGCAGAAGCGTAGATTTATATTTCTAGGATTTTATTTTTTATTTTTTAGCCTTTATGTCCTACATTTCCTAACCTTTTCTCCATCAGTTTCTCCTGAAACATCCTCCATTTTGAGCAGGACTCAGAAGCATGGATTTGTATCTCTAGCTTTTTTTATGTCCTACATTTCAAAGCTTTCTATCTTTCAGAAGGGATTCCAAAACATCCTCCCTTTTGAGCAGCACCGAAAAACATGGATTTATATTTCTAGGGATGTCTTTTTTTTTAAAGCTAATTTAATTTGGTCCTGTCCTCCTTTTCATCTCAAAGGTCCTCCAGTTTGCGGTGCCTTGTCCTCCTTTGTGGGTAGGACATCTGGCCACCATTTCCCAAAAGAGGCCTTTGTGGGTCAACACACACCGACAACACACACAAAGATGGTGAGCCACCAGTGTGGTTTTAGTGTTGGGATACCACTCTGGAGACCGGAGTTCGAATCCCTCCTCGGCCATGTCAACCTGTTTTGGGTGGCTTTGGGGGAGTAGTCACACTCTCTCAGCCTGAGGGGAAGAAGGCCATGGCAAGCCTCCTCTGAACCAACTTTTCCAAGAAGACTCCAAAATAAGGTTGCCATAAGGTACACAACAACAACAACAACAAGATGGCAGGATGAGGAGGCGTGGTGCGCAAAGGCACAAAAGTGGCCCATAGTGCCAAAAAAGGGAGATACAATACACACAGACACAACAAGTTGAACATATAACTCCATATTTACATGGGGAAGGGACTTAGGCTGCATCCACACTTGAGAAATAAACTGGTTTGGGACCGCTTTAACTGCCCTGTCTCAAGGCTATGGGATTCTGGGAGTTGGAGTTTGTTGTGGGGCCCAGAGCAGAGCTCTGGACCCCACAACAAACTCCAACTCCCAGAATCCCATAGCCTTGAGCCAGGGCAGTTAAAGCGGTCCCAAACCGGGTTATTCCTCTAGTGTGGATGCAGCCATTGTTTTCTCCAAAAGCTTGTTCCCCTTCACCCTACATTTCATCCTTCAGCCCACGAGGAGTTTCCAAAAGGCCCTCCATTTTGAGCAGGACTAAGAAGCGTGGATTTAAATTTATAGGAGTGTGTGTGTGTGGGTTAGCTTTTCTTTGGCCCTATAGCCTACATTTTGTGGTGCCTTGTCTAGGAAACTATGGATGCCTGGTTTGTGCGGCGAAGGAGGGAAGCAGGTATTGGGGGGTATGTCCTCCATATTGTTGTGGGGCTTGCATCCAGCCAAATGGGGCCCAAAACAAAAACTGGCCCTCTTCCCCAAGCAGGATTATCACACTAGGGTCGATTCCAGAACTGTCCCGCAGTTATCCCATTATTGGCCATGAATATCCCATTATTGGGATAATTGTGGGATGGTTCTGGAATCGACCCTAGTGTGATAATCTCAAAAGTGTCCTAACTGCAAAGGAAGACCAGCTTTTGTTGCGGGCCCCACTTAGCTGGATGCAAACCCCACACCAATATGGAGGAGAGACCCCCAATACCTGATTCCTTCCTTCACCTCACAAGCCAGGCATCCATATTCTCCTAGGCTTGTGAATGAAGAAAGGGGAGCAAAACAAGAACAACAGTCACCTCCTTTTTGCCCTTTCCAGGACAGAGAGAGAGAGAGAGAGAGAGGTTGAGGCCTGGATGCCCCTGGTTCATATCATATATCCCTTATTTCTCTTTCCCTTGGGATCCGAGGCTCCCTCCATCAGTATCTCTCAACCCCTCCATCCTGTTTTTGTGAGAGAAAGACAACTTGGCTGGCTGGGTGATAGATAGGGGAGGCTCTTGGAGGGGAATGGTCTCCCTTCTGGGCTGGGTTTGTTCTCCTTCCACCTTCCAGTTGACATGGAAGACTTTGGCCCAGCAGGTGGGAATAAGTGGGGAGGTATAAAAGATGGGAATGGATGCATTTGCAGAAAGGGGGAGACCGCGTGGGGAATGGATACACTTTCCTCCCACCCAAGTAGAAGTTCGTCTTGCCTCATGGCAATGTATTAGAGGCCTGTTCGTGAAGGGTGTGTGTGTGTGTAAAACTTTTGTGTGCGGTTAACACTTTTACACATCATTTTGGACCAAAATACAGGTTAAAATGACCAGATCTCCTCCTAAAGTAAGAAAGACAAAGGGACCAAAATATGACCATATCTCTTCCTAAAGTAAGAAAGAAAAAGGGACCAAAATCCAGGTTAAAATGACCATATGTCTTCCTAAAGTAAGAAAGAAAAAGGGGCCAAATTACAGGTTAAAATAACCAGATCTCCTCCTCCAGTAAGGAAGAGAGATACCACAATATCTTTCCAAGCATTTATCTTGGAGGCGGCCTGTTTGAAAGGCAACTTCAGTCAACCACTTTATTTATATCTCACCTTTTCCTCCAAAGTGGGACTTTTTGACTTGCCATTTGTCTGTTCTTTCTCTGTGTTTCTGTTGCTACTGTGCAAGCTTTTTGGGAAGGAAACTAAAACAACATGTTGCATTTGTGTTTCCTGTGATGTTTAACATCACCATTCAGTTGAAGGGGGGAGGTCTTAAAAAGATGTGCACAAATGCACAAGAGAGCGCAATGATTCATTCTAAAGTCAGTTTGTTATTGTTTGCAGGTAAAGTTGAACTGCATGGTAAACTCATAGAAGTTGAACATTCTGTTCCAAAAAGACAAAGGTAATTTATTTCATATATATTTACATTTTCTCTTGGGATTAAAATAATTATTCAGTTGGAGATGTGTAAGAAGCTTTAAACTGTTTAGCAGTCTGGTGGATTAAAAAAAAAGGGTTACTTTGTAATATTCATGTAATGTTGCTTTGTGATATTCATGTAATGTTGCTTTTATCTCAAAGAAAGCTGGCACATAACTGCGGCTGTACAGAATTTTGAACTTAATAGCAGATGGGACCTCTTTAAACGCATTTTAAGTTTTCATAGGACACTTAATTTTTTTTTTTTGGAAAGTAACTTAATATGAAGAATTACTGTGTAAAATAAGACAGGCTACAGACATCTTGTATATCTGCCTTTTTTCATTTTGGAACTTTGGTTATGTGAAATTGTGGAGATGCTCTTTTAGAGAGAGCTTTCTTTAAATTGAGGTATTGCCAACCGATATTCCTGTGTTAACTGTATGGTAGCCTACATTTTTGTAAGTTACAACTTAAACATAGTTGAAGTTCTGTGTGCTTTGGAAAATAAGTACTGCAGTCTGAGAAATAATCTCTCTGAAGGCCTAGTAGGTGAAAATTGTGCTGGAATCAATGAATCAGTAATCAAGAGATGTTTTGAGTAGTTAAATCTTGCTTTTATTTCTCAAATGGTTAGATTATAAAGTAATCACAGTTGTTTTTAGGGAACAAACACATTTATCTTATGCTTCTTTTTATACTCTTATTATTGAATGCTTAGACATGAGTTTTGCCCATGTGGAATAGTTCTTCTTAGACACGTGCATTTTGAAGTCTGTCTAGTAGCTGTTCGGAAATACTATCAGTAGATGGTAGGTGTCTCACTTGAGTGGAATTAGATTTTGGCATGCTATTTGTGAAATTAAAATATACCAGGTTTTGTAAGCAAATGGAAATTTGATTAAGGGAGTTGAGTGAAATACTACAGGAAGGATGCAAGCTCCATTGAGATATTTATGGCATAGGATATGTCAAGTGCTATCTCCTGGTATTAATTTTGGTGGGCATGTGTGTTTTCAAGTCTTTTATGGCGACCCCATGAATTCCAGAGGGTTTTCTTAGGGAAGAAATCCTCAGAGGTGGTTTTTGCCATTTCCTTCATTGGAAACATAGCTTACAGCACCTGGTATTTGTTGGTGGTCTCACATCCAAGTACTAACCAGAGCTGACCCTGCTTAGATAAGGCAGGATCTGGAGCCTTTAGGGTATTTAGGCCTAGATATTTTGGTATGCTTAGTGCAGGTTGAGTATCCCTTTTCTGAAAATCCAAAATGGGTTGCTGAGATAGTGATACCATTTCTGTCTGATGGTTCAATGCACACAAACTTAGTTTTAGGCATAAAATTATTAAAAATCTTGTATAAAATTATTTTCAGGCTATGTGTGTAAGGTGTTTATGAGTCATAAATGAATTTTGTGTTTACACTTGTGTCCCATCTCCAAGATGCCTCATTAAAAATATGCAAATAATGAATTATTTTTTTAAAAAGTCCAAAACATTTTTGTTCCTAAGCATTTCAAATAAGAGATACTCAACCCATATTAATAGTATTTCCAAGTTTGGTTTGCAAACTGTATGTTTACGTTAAAAAACCCAGAAATCATTTTCTTTATTGGCAATGCCCATTGTCTATCTGTGTATTTAAAAGTCATTAAGTGTAATAGCCTGTTCTAACATTACCATAGCAATTTTAATATTAATTTGAAATATGTAACACAGGCTGACAGTGCTATATTCTACATTTAACAGTCATTAAAATTTCAATTAAATAAATTAATAAAAAACTTTCTGTAAATGTAGAAAAAAATGTCATGATGCAATTATATTATCTTGACCTGCTGTGCAGTATTAATCATGCTAAAGTTTTTCTTGTGTGTTTTGTTGTTTTGAACTTCAAAGATAAGTTACAGGAATGCTACAACATGCATCTAATTAAGAAACAATATAGGAATATATATTTGTGGATGAAAATATTTTTAAAAATCATATTTCTGGCAGTGATAAGATATAAAACTTTAACAGAATACAAAAGTGCATGTGTGTTATAAATTTAACAATCTCAGTACTGAATCTAACAAAATGTCCAAGTGTACTGCTATGCACACTTTGAATTAAGTCCCACTTATTTGACTGTGATTTGTTTCCTAGTGAATCATGCATTCTGTTGTAAATAATATTCTGAAATGCTGAATATAAATATAATCTATCAAAGTGTACAGATCTTTCACCTGCTGTATGTAAAGAATTGACTTTATGTAGCAAGTAACTGTCATGTGTCTTCTACTAAGAGATAATTGTATTGTGAATTAAAAAAAAAACTTTATTTATAGAGGTGCGTAAATGAATATTAAGTGTTTATGCAAACATTACCTAAGTACATCCATATTATACCGGTACATCAAAAGTTGTGTCTAGTAAGTTAGGGAATTTAGTATTAGGTTTTTATTTCTTCCCCCTCACTTTATCCTTTTTAAAAAGGGAGATTTTTTTTAAAAAACTTGGTGGATGCCAGTTTGGAACTGATTTGTTTGTGTAAATGCTGTAGTGAGATTCAAAAAGTTGCTGAGCAAATTAATTTGGCAGGATAATTTTGTTGGTAAAATGTTAATCCACCTTAATTAAAATGTATTCATATTTTTTCTCAAAAAGCTCAAAGCAAGTATATTGTTTAATGTTGCTGAGGTAAAAGTTTTCATCCATTTAATTATAGGTCTCTGTGCTTTACAGTTGTAGCTACCCCCCCTCCGTTTGGTGAGACCATGTGCTAGGTTACACACTGGTGTATTGTTAACCCATATCCTCCTCACATACTGGTGTCAGGAGTTCTAACAAAGGTAAATTAACCTTGAAAACTAGCCTGGTTTGTTATTTAAAAGGGAGTTTTAAAGCCCAGCAGTTAGTGCATTCCAGAAGTTTGGACTTTTAGATCGGAAGAGTACACACCCACACTTAGAAAAGCAACCTTTCTATACTGTGAAAGGCAATTTACTGTGGTGCTCTACAAGGTTCATTTAAGTATTGTGGCACGTAGACTATATTGTGATTGGGATATGATAGAGGGAATAGATATTCTGTGCAGGAGGTGAGGGGGGGGGATAATATGGCGAGAGTGTTGAAGAGGAGCAAACTGCTTATAATATGGCTCTAGCTTGAAGCTGATTGTGATTTACTATGGAAACCTGAAGGGAACACAAAAGGAATGCAGCTTTTTTGAATTCATAACCTCATTGATCATAGAAAACCTTATGGATCATAGAAAGCCTTTGTATATTATGGAAGCTTAGAACACTTCATTCAGAACTTGGAAGTGGCATTATAACAAATGTTTTTGTTTGTCACGTGTTTCAAAAGAACGTGGAGCATTTTTAGCTGTGATCATCCATTCCCACAAATTGGGGAAAAAAATGTGCACAACAAGACAGCACATGCATATTGGAAAAACTGTGTGCAAGCCCTTTAGAATGCTCCCTCGCATGGCACAAGAGCAGCTGTTATCTTGTGGGGCAATATACATTCTGCAGCCTGATTATTCAGATCGTACTGATGTCATTTGTTGTGTGATGGATAGTTGAGCTTGGTAGGGGGATGGGTGGGGATCTGGTACTGGCCAGCTGGGGGCTGCATATTGAGTCAGTTCTTGAGTAGTCTGAATATTATTCAGTCCTTTCAGATTATGTGTTTGTGACATTTATTAACCTAAAATTAGAATCCTTATGAAAGCAGTGTTCCAGCTAGAGGCTAGGTGCTAGGTGCTAATCCATTTTGGGTTTTGTTTTTGTCTTTCCTTTGGGTTTAGAAATGAAATGTCAGGTTATCCTAATGACACAGAAGTGATGATTTGGTGCTTAGATACTGAATGGTGGATATTGAGGCACAGTACGCATTCATAGCTGTGTCAGTGTAGATAGCCTTTCTGCTACATATGCCCCTTAAAGACAGTAGGCATGTGTCAGGAGTCGCATATAAGCACTAAAATGAACATGTCCACTCCCCTCACGTCATCTGTGTCTTATCTATGAATGCTGAGATCTCATAATGTCTTTGCTTCCTTTCCCACCCAACTGGAGAGTAAGCTAGATGGAATGGTGGGTGAGTATGCAGTTAATGGGGAAGAAGGCATCGCAGGAATGCCACAGTACATGCTGACTTCCACATTTAATATTGCTCCATAACAGATGCTGTGCAGGTTTTATCGAGTGCAGTTGTCATGAGGAGGAAGGCTTGTAGGAAGATATTCCTGCGCACCACCCTCACCATCATAACTCTACAGAATTGAACAGTGGACTTTATACATTGCAGTGGGAAATGCTGCATTGGCAACATGGGCAATTGCATAGGGCACATAGATGGTTTTGTGAGCCCACAAGCTACCTAAATACACATGTCATCTATTTTAACTGGAATATTATGTCTGGAAAATGGCCCACATACTGATATTTTTTTTCCTAAAAGCTAGTGAGTGAGAAAGACATCTGAAAGTCCAATGTCAAATGAACTGGGGAAGAAACAGTTCAGTCAGATATTTCATTTGTTGTTTTGGAAGTGATGGTATGAAAGGATCTTGTGCATAGTGTACCACTTTTCATAGAAAAAGTACTGGTATTCTGCCCTTGAAACATTGCTTTCTTGTTTTCTTCTAGTCCTTGCAACATATACAAAATTTTGTGTTGGATTTTTTTAAAAAATTGCCAATTATGTATATTTTTAAAACACTTTTCAAATGTTGCATGTAAGGTATTGATACCAGAAAAAAGCTGTTATGGACTAGAGAAAGCACTGTGTTTCAAATATAGGTTTATGGCGTGGGATCTTCTGTATCCAAGAAAAAGGAGCTAAACACCTAACAGGGAAAATAACGTGCCAAAATACAAAAATACTTTATGTTAAAATCAGCTGAAACATTTATATAAATAATGTGTAGCCTAGTCTTTTCAAAATATAGACACTTTAAATACCCTATTACTGTACTTATATTGTTCTACAAAGGGAGATATAAAGTACAGTATAATTGGAGAATTACACTTACTAGTATGTGTGCTAGTCTGGAAACATGAAGATGGACCAGTAAGAAGGAAGAGAACCATCAAAGAATGACCACCCCTTAGTCCCCTATAATGAAGCAGGAGCTAAGCAGTCCTACTTGATAATGTCAATTGCTGGTTTATTCGTTAATTGCTTATGGCTGACATGTAATTATTGTCTATATATTGAAGCACTCTGTACCTGCCTTGCAATAGGTTTGAAGATAACAATACTGAATCTTGCTATTCTATGTAACAACTGTTTTTTCCCCATTTGCATGTTTTTTTCCTGATTAAGAAAGGAAATCTACGTTTGTTCTTGTGTACTTTTAAATTTTTTGGTATCTATTACTATTTTTCAAATACAAAGCCTAAAAACCTAGTCCCATTGTATGAATCAGGTTAAAATCAGAAGGGTTTTCTGAGTAAAATGAAATTACGTAGGTTTTGTTCAGGATAAACTCACCTGAGAATAATTAAAAGAAATCAATTGTAAAAAACTGTGCACTCTTAACCAATCTTGCAGTGTAATTCAGGCAATGGCTATCAGTAGCTGCTCAGTTCTCTTTAAAATGAGCAGAAGATTTAGGGTATCAGAGTGGGATGGAAGCATGTATTGTTCTTTGCTGTGCTGTTACAAAGATAAAGTTAGAGGGATAATGGGTGAACTGATAACACACACTCTCTCTTTTCTAGTAGATGTTCTGTATAGGAAAAATATCAGCTGCCCAGAGATTGGTCATACTGCTTTTACCAGGTCTGAGGGAGCTGTCACATTCATGGTAGTAACTGTGTCCTGAATTTTACCAGTTTGGTTCATGTAGAGAGCACTGTACACTGTACACAAAGTTCAGGACCTTGTTACCTGCAGGCAGTTTATAAAATTTAAATACTTGTGCAACATGTTTGAAAAGCAGTTTATGTAATGAAAAAAATATGATCTGAAAAAATCAACAATGCAATAAAATTGCAAAATTACAGCAGCATAAAAACAGCATAACAAGGCATTAATTCTAACCAAAAAAGCTTGACAGGAAAGGTGTCCTTTATCTCAGTAATGGGGTCTACATTGTTTGTGATTTCCCAGAAAAGATGTCTTGAGGTGAGAGCAAAGAAGTCTTGGTGAAATTACTGGTATAGTGTTCTGTGGTAGTAAAAGTTTAAGAAAGCAATTCAGAGAATTGCTAGAAAGGGAAAATAACTGATTCAAGTATAGATCAGTAGCAAAATATTATAAGAGGAGGACAAGGCATAAAGGAAGAAACAAACAATTTTATTCTCCCAACTCCATGAACAGCAGCTACCTCAGCTGCAACTGTGCTTGGCAAAAGTGTTGCAGCACCTGCTGATGTGTTGCTGAAGCAGCTGAATGATTTGTGTGCGAGTCTTCCCCCTCCCCAACTTGGTCCCAAAGCCATTACAGGGATTTGTCTTGGGAATAGGCACAGCAAGACATGTTAATCCACTGATTTCAAGGCACACAGCTCATTCTCCGTTGGCAGCTTTCCTGTTAAGCCTGAAGAAAGGCATGTCTCAGAGCATACTTCTTCTGAGAGGAGCTAGTTCTCCCCACCCACTTTTAGCTTGTGAGGTGGAATGAATACTCTGCCACATCTTCAGAGATTCTACTATTGGATAGCTTTTGGAGATACTACATTTCTAGGGAGCAGTTCATTTTGATTTTGCTTAAGTTACAACTAGAGAGGCTATCTTTGCAAATCAACAAATACACTGGTGGAATTTTTGGTTTGGCAAGGTGTACATCCCCTGAAGCCACCTCATCGTTGTTTTTCTTCTGTTTGTCAGTGTCATCTCAATGATGGTAAACTTTCTATAGCAGTATAAGACAGATGCACAAATGCAACCTTGGATTCCAGAATTTAGGGAGGTGGTATGTGTGAATGTCTTCCTGTTCTCTTCATATAAAGTGTAGTGGTTGTATTTGGTCTATTTTGTGGTAATACCTTTATTAGGTCAATTAAAAAAAGGCACAAACTTCCCATTTTTGGTTGGCCTAATAAAAGTATTAGCACAATGTGGACTTTGGGATCTTATTGTGAACATGGCAACCCCAGTGGTTGTGCTTATAATACTGTTTATAACCATAATCATTCTCAATAGATGAATATTGAAGATCGTACAAAAAACATTTTCAAAGGAATCTTTCATAGTTCTATTTTCTGTTATTTGGAGGCAGTAAGGAGATCAGTTTGGGAGGACTTTGGACAAAGTAAAGATTATTCAGTCTCCTTACCTTTCTTAAATTCCCTGTAACAGACCTCTGTAGAGTCATCTTTTAGAATTGATTAGTAGTAGATTCAAGATAAAGCGTAGCTTAGGAGTGCCATGATGGCTGCTTGTATAGAGAGTCTAGTTAAAAATTATATAGGTCTTTTGGTCACTATCAGCTGTGATAGCAAAAATGGAACATCCACATTCAGGGATATACTTCGAATTAGCATATACTGCAGATAATATGTAGCTTTCCATTATGTTTTCTTATGAGTATGCCGTGGTCACTTGAGAACTTTTGCAGGAACAACTTTGGAGTAGGTGGACTTTTGGAAGGCACATTCTCAGTTACCTTGTTTTGTGTTCAGTCTGGTAATATAGTACTTTCTACCAATATTTGTGTGTGGTTTCGTTAGAGTGAGAATCTAGGTGCTTAACCTTAGGAACAGTCAACAGAATTTTAAAATTTATCAAGGTTACGTTGCATTCGAAACTGTTCTTTTTGTTGATTCTTGTACTGTACTGAAAGTTTTTCTCCTAGTCTTTAAGAAAGGGTTGAATTGTTTTGCGCTTAAGTCAGGCGGCTGCAAAGCAAAATTTCCTTTGTTTTCAGGATGTAGCTTCTCTAGAAAGTGTAGACCAGCTACACATTGATAACTTTTATTTCAATCCTTAAGCTCAATAGACTCAGAGATGCTAATTCTCAGCTGTAAAATAAAATCAGCCTATCAGCTCTGAAAAGACTGCAAAAGAAAGATCAGTAAGAACAGTCTGGCAGAAAATGTATTACAGCAAGATCTCTTCAGAGCAGTTATTGCAAGTTGATTTAATAAAGTATTCAGTTATAGATATTTATCTTAACTAAGCAAATCAGTGCACTAAGTGTTGTGAATATGCTGACTTGTAGAATATATTTACACATATATTTTAAATGGAGGAGTAAAAGGTACTGAATTGGATCTTGTGCAAATATATACACTAATTCATCATGTAGGAGCTTTTGTGGTTGTTGTTGCTTTGTGTCTTTATGTCCATTCTGATTTATGGCGACTTTTTTGGTAGGCTTCTGATTTGCAGCAGATTACCTATGATTTCTGAGTCTTGGTTGTTGAACAAAAAATGAAAAAAAGTTTCATCACACATTGGGCAGCAGGGGTGTAAGCGAAAGATTGTTACTGGTATTGGAGAGGACCTATTGCTAGCTGAGCATGTGCCTGGAAGTTTCCTATTTCTTGTATAGTGTATGTCCTGTCCCTGAATCACTATTTTTCAATTATGCCAGGTTGACAGAGATTGGGCTTCTAGCAAAAACCTAAAAAAGATCCTGTAAGGCTGAGCGTCACCATATCCCTATCTACAGTTTGTATATTAACATTAGCTTTACATAATATTTTGGTTCTAAGGTATTGCTGTCTGTGTGTAATGGTAGTGGGTACATTAGTTAGAATCCACACACAAAGAATAGTTAAGTTTTTAAGAAACTGATTGAGTAAGCAAACTGGTTGCCTCATTCCC
Organism: Urosaurus nigricauda; assembly: GCA_034509955.1. Lineage (NCBI taxonomy): Eukaryota > Metazoa > Chordata > Lepidosauria > Squamata > Phrynosomatidae > Urosaurus > Urosaurus nigricauda. The sequence goes on from JAOEGL010000006.1 coordinate 88,263,190, forward strand.
AGTGGAATGGTTTCAGTAAATCTTTCTATGGGGAAGTGTTTGAGATGCAACTTCTAAATCTTATTATGTTAATTTGGAATTGGGCAGGTGTTAAGTCTCCATGTCTAGGAAGTCTAATCAACCTGAAAGCACATTGGTTGCTCCTTATAAGTTGTTCTTGGTAAGATATCTGGGCCTTTCCTTTTGATTTGAATGATTCATCAGGAATTTCTCTTGAAGGAGTGTCAGGGGCGGGGGTAGTGATAGAGAACACTTTGTATTGCTACTCCTTTTCTTTAGAACTTGTTTTCTTCTTTGATCAAATAGAACATACTTTAAACTTGAATTAGATGCCCCCTTTTACTGTGGCTGCCCATAACACAGCTGTCTGTGTGGGGAAAAGGATTAGGTTTAGAGAAACGTGCATTTCACTCCATTGGTGCACTTTGACTCTTACCTTTGGTATCACACCACCATAAAGTGTAGAATAGCCATTGTATAAGCCAAGGGTGAGAAGGAGAGAGTGACAATAAGTTAAAATGGTAAAGGAAATTTTTGGGGAAATAAATTTTCTATGCTATTAAAAATTATTTTTATTCATCTTTATAGAATAAAAATAAATAAATTGCTCCCTTCATATTGGCATTGTTGTTGTGTGCCTTCAAGTCATTTCCAACTTATGGCAACTCTTAACATGAATCTGCCACAGGGTTTTGTTGTCATTTTTTGTTTGCCACAGGATGTTTGCCATTGTCTTCTTCTGAGGCTGAGAGAGTGAAATTTTCTAAGGTCATCTGGTGGGTTTCATGGCAGAGTGGGGATTTGAAACCTTGGTCTCCAGAGTTGTGGGTCCAACTCAAACTACTGCACCAACACTGGCATTCTTCGTGTTATCCATACTCCATATTAGTCCCTTTGAATGTAGGATGAGAAATGACATCATGTTGTATGTTTAAAACTGAGGTTCATTTAATCTATCGTAGTCATGGACATCAGCTAAGTTTGAAAAGGAATGTAGTTGATATAAACTACTTGAACTCCAAGTGGTCTGGAAGTAGCTGATTTTCTAGATCCATTTCGAAACCAGGTTTAGGACAGGATTTGAGAGTTGAGACTGCCATTGGTGCGCCTTAGTCTGATGATCTCCATCTGGGCATTGACAGGGGAAGTGTGACCCTGTTAGTGCTCTTGGACCTCTCAGCGGTCTTCGATACCATTGACAATGGTATCCTTCTGGAATGCCTGAGAGAATTAGGGTATTGGGGGCCATTGCATTGCAGTGGTTCAGGTCCTACCTCTCAGGAAGGTTCCAGATGATGATGCTTGTGGATAGTTATTTGACCAAGAGGGAGCTCAAATCGGGTGTCCCTCAAGGAGCGATTCTGTCCCAATGCTGTTTAAACATTTACATGAAGCCGCTGGGTGAGTTCATCCGGAGACATGGGGTGGGGTGTTTATCAGTATACACTGATGACACCCAAATATATTTCTCTATGTCTCAGACTGTAGCAGTGACTAAGGATGGTATCTCTCCTCTTAATGAATGTCTTAAGGCGGTAATGGTCTGGATGAGGGAAAACGTATTAAAGTTGAATCCAGATAAGACGGAGGTACTTGCTGTAGGGACCCTGAACCTGGGTACGGAGATATATTCACTGGTCCTAGATAGGTCACACTTCCCCTAAAGGACTGTGTTTGTAATTTGGGAGTGCTCCTGGACTCATCCCTTCAATTGAGAGGCCAGATAGATGCGATGGGCCAGAAGCACTTGTTACCAGCTTCAGCTGATACGCCAACTATGACCCTACCTGGAGCTGGGCAACCTAGGAAAAGTAATACACACTCTGGTAAACTTTCAATTGTACTTTTGTAACACATTCTACATGGGGCTATCCTTGTACTTAACTTGGAAACTTCAGTTAATTCAAAACATGGCTGCCAGGTTAGTTGTCAGAAAATCAAGAGGAGACCATATGTGTTGAAATCTTTACACTGGGTGCCAATTAGTTTCTGGGCACAGTACAAGGTGTTAATAATTATCTTTAAAGCCCTACATGGCTTAGCTCTAGCTTACTTACGGGAACGTCTCCTTCCATACAATCCACCCTGCACACTTAAGTACGCTGGGACTAATTTACTTTAGCCTAAGAAGACCAGGCTTACTGTAGTTACCCAGATGACCTATTCAGAGGCTGCTCCTAAACTTTGAAATGACCTACCAGAGAAGAACCGTCACTTGAGGCTTTTAAAAAAAGCCATTAAGACGGATCTCTTCCAGCGGGCATTTCCAGACTTAGACACGGGCCCTTCCCACTGTCCCACTCCTGTGGCTCCTTGACTCTCCCTTAAATCGCCTCATTTTAACAGGGATTAAATTGTATTGCAATTTTTATTGTGATTTTGATAATTGACTTTTTATGCGGTTGTATTTTAAATTGTGGGTTAGAGATTGTGTTGATTATTTTATTATGTTTTAGTGATGATTGTAACCCATGCTGATCCCTCGGGGAGAGGTGGGCTATAAATAAATAATAATATTATTATAAACTAGTTTTCACTCTGTCTGATTTGTTGAGTTCATTGATTATAATGGGAACAAGTCATTGCCTCCTCCACTTAGATTGTGTGAGCCCTTTCTTCTTTGTTCTAGCCATAATTCCATAATAATAATAATAATAATAATAATAATAATAATATTTATTTATTTATACCCCATCCTTCAACCCTACAGGCTGACAATTATTATTTTTAATTAGATGGTTCCCTGCCCTCAGGCTTACAATTTAAAAAGACACGACACAAAAGGAGAAGGGAATGGTGGTGGGGAAGGGAACATATTTTGGTTGAACATAGTTTGTCATGTTGTCTAAATGGAATAAATGGTGGCTAATATGAAGCTGACTTGTTTGCAGCCTTTGTGTATGATTGCTTGGAAGTTGTAGTGTCTACTACTTTGTAATTCTTCCATAAACATCTGGACACATACACACTTCATGTCAGGACTCAACGTGAATTGGCTTTCGTTTTCAGTGAGAGATATGTGAGATTAAAACTTTTTGAATACTTTTAGTCTATTGCTTGCTTCTAGAACTGTTCAGTTCTGCTCAGAAGGTTGTATGCATAGCCAGGACTATGACTTTATAACTAGTTTTTAAAAAGTATGCACATTTCTTATTAGTCGTCTGTAACTTGGCTTGAGTTGATTCTATGTACTATCCAGGTTGATACCTTTCTACAAATACCCGTATATACTCGACTATAAATCGACCTCATCTATAAAATTTGAGGGCAAGTTTTGGGGCCAAAATTATGGATTTTGCTATGACCCATGGATAAGTCTAGGGTAAAACTTAGGGGCATATAGGAAAGGATCTAAAGGATGAAGCAAAGCAAAACAATGTCAAATAACTGCCAAAAGTCCATCAGACATAACTCTTTGTGCTTATTCTTAAGACTGGAGTAAAGGGGGTCAGTGCTTCCAGGACACTTGTTTTTCACCAGGGGATGGTTCCTTCTTTTAAATAAGAATTAAGATACTGTACTTACATTGACCTGTGGATAAGTCGACTCAGTTTTTTGGGTCAATTTTTTGACATAAATTTCTAGACTTATACATGAGTATATATAGTACTCTAAACTTAAAATGGGTCTTTTTGTGAGTTTTTATGATAAACAGTAAGTTGATCCGAAGTAGATTAGGCCAGAGCTGCACGTGTATTTCAATTGGGAAGCAGACTCATGAGGTAGTAATGTGAATTCTCTTATCAGAAAGCTTGCACTTTGGGGGGGGGGGGATATGCAGTAGGGACAGCTGGGGTAGAACCCTTCTTCTGAATGTACTACCATAATTGTGTTTGTGTGTTAGTGATTTTTACCACTTGCAGGAAGTAGAGCACCAAGAAGAAAAACCCTTTTCCCTTTTGAAACGTAAGCTGGTATTGTCTGATCTACCATCTCAAGATTCTGCCAGAATCTGCTGCACATGTATACTACACTCATCCCTCCATATTTGCAACTCTGATATTTGCAGATTTGATTATTCACAGATTTGATTAGTATGTTCTCTCTAGGAATATCTAGGTAGGTCCTGCAGCGCAACTCTGTGGTCAACTTTAACTAAAAGTTGCACTGAAAGACCTAGAGATTCCTAGAGAGAATACTCTACTAGGCATTTGTGGGTCCTCCAGTGCAGTTCTGTGGTCAGTGTCTGTTGGACAATGACCACAGAGTTGCACTGGAGGACCTAGAGATTCCTAGAGAGGTGTCCTCTCAGGTAAAAACATGGTGTTTTTGTTATTTGCATTTTTTTTTTCATATTCATGGGGAGTTTGTTCCCCTAACCCCAGTGAATATGGAGGGACAAGTGTATATATCATTTAAACGTGTTTTCTATAGTTTTTAATTATTTTTACTGTTAAACTTTTTAAAAGACATGCATCATAAATACAAATATAAAAATAAACTTCCATACATGGAGAAAGATATACAGATCTACATTCTTATGCATTTAAAAAATGAAAAAAGAAAATACACATATATACACAATTGCCCTTTCTTTGATTCTTCTTACTTTATATTTTATGCCTTGTCACTTCTCACCTTCAGAGGATTAGATTTTGATCCCAACTATCTTTGGCTTCTACAAAATTTCCATTATTTAATATACATATTCCTACTGTCGTATCTATTCTTGTTTTTTTACAGTTTAACAACTTAAACTAGTACCATCATGATTACAGCAAGCTTCTTGGACTTTCACTTCTCTTACTGCCATCCATAAATCTCTTTCATGAATAACCAATCATTCATCATCCCTTGTCATCAATACTTTATCTTTTAAACTTTAAACACAAAAGTAAAAATATGACCCAATTTTTATTTATATAATTCATTATTGGCTCCCATTCTTCTACATAATCTTTTATCTTTTGTTCATTCATCATATTAAGGTCAGCTTGTCTATCAGTGCTAACTCCATTAGTTTAGATTTGACTAGTAGTCCATTAGATCAACAATTCTTGTATTGACAGAATCTCTATAGTCTTCCAGTATTGTCCATATATCAGTCTGGCAGCCGTAATCATATAGTGTATTATTCTTTCCTTATTTTTTCCACCTTGCCTTCCAACATAATTCGATTAAAATATTTCTGCTGTTAATTTTAAATTACTTTGTAATATTTCAAATATTGTCTTACGTATTTGGGTTCAAAACTCTTTTATTTTTTGACATGTCCACCAGGAAGGATAAAAAGATCCCACTTTCTTTGCTACATTTCCAACATGTATTACTTTGCATTCTTACTAATTTAGCTGGTGTCAAATGCCATCTGAAAAAAAATTAAACCTATTACTTCATGTAAATTTCAAGTTCCTATTCCAAATTCTATCCCATTTCTCTAATTGAATTGTATGACCACAGTTCTGGGCCCATTTAATCATATTTTCTTTTATCACTTCCTTTTCAATCACATAATTTAACAACAGTGTATACATTTTCTGATTTGTGTGGTCGATATTATCACACATTATCCTATCAAATTCTGACAATTCCAGTTAATAATAATAATAATAATAATAATACATTTTATTTCTAGCCCACCCCTCTGAACGAGCAATCGGGACGGGGTACAAAAGAGAATAACAATTAACAAAGCAAAATACAAAGCAATTATAGCAACAACAAAAATACATAGTAATTATAACAAAAAATAAAATTAACCAAGCAAAATGCATAACAACATATCAAAACAAGTACAGTGGTCCCCCGGGTTATGAAAGTAATCCGTTCCAGATTACTTTTCGTAACCCGGAAATTTTTGTTTCCCGGGGGATCGCTTTGTTTGCCGGACTGCGCGGCCAATTTAAAGGGGCCGCGTGGTTTTTTTTACTCGTATCCTGGGGTTTTCTTTGTAAGCCAGGGCCGTTTTTGCGGCCCCGGCTCTTTCGGCTCCCGGGGATTTCGTTCCCCGGGGGACCACTGTAAAAAGAAAATCTCCATTCTCAACCCCATCCCAATCCTAAAACAATGTGAACTATACACAATCTAAAAAGAAAAGAAAAGAAAAAAACTGGGGGGGGGGAGACAAGACTCCTCCTTAAGTCCAGGAGCCAAGGCATGTGAGCAGCCTAGGTGGAGGTAGGGCAAACAAACATTCTCTCAGCCAAGTCTTCTTCACTAGCAGATGTTGGGGAAGAGGAAAAAAAAAGCCCATTTCTCCTTCTTAAGTCCAGGAGCCAAGGCATGGGAGTAGCCCAGGTGGAGGTAGGATAAACAACACTCTCTCAGCCAAGTCTTCTTCACTGGCAGATGTTGGGGAGGAGGGAAAAAGGCCCATTCCTCCTCCTTAAGTCCAGGAGCCAAGGCATGGGAGGAGCCAGGTGGAGGTAGGGCAAACAACACTCTCTCAGCCGAGTCTTCTTCACTTCTTCAGTTCTATCTTACCTAATTTTTTGTCCATCTTATATCTCTGATATAGCTCTGTGTAGATACCAGGAACACTTACTCTCTATAGTCTGTAATTATTCTCTAGTTTTTACCCTGAAATCATTACCTTCTTTATTTAACAGTTGTTACCCATCTTTTTCTTTTAATTTTTTCCCTTCTATAAAAGGCTTCATGTACAGAAGTCCAAGCTGACAAATTTTTCCACAATCTTCTCTTGTATTTCAGCCATGCTCTTAATAGCACTTGTCTAACATAATGATTCATTCCTAAACTCTTGTTTTGTTTTACTTTACCATAACATAAATAAGCATGCCAACCAAAACATAACTCACCACCCTCCAATTGTAATACTCTGGTTCTGGTTCTGTAGTTTGCCTGTTGAGCTTCTGTTTATGTTTTATTCCCCAGAGTTTCTATATATTAAATAATCACTATTATTTATACTGAAAAAATAAATGTTTTGCTTTTTTTAAAGAAAAAAATTGTACTAGTGCTAAGAAAGCCAATATGTTGCATATCATTTTACCAGGGCTGGGGAGCAGGAGTAGGAGTAAAGAGTAAAGGAGTAAGAGGTTTTTACAGGAGTAGGAATAAGGAGTAACAAAATATTTGTTACTCCTTATTCCTATTATTATATTGTACATGCAAATACCAAAAAAAAAAAAAAATTATTATATTGCACTGGGGAAGGGAATGGGAGGCAAAGAGAGACACTTACATACACACACCAGTCTTGCAAAGCAACTGGGGCTTTTTCCCAGGGCTGGGGAATAGGAGTAAGGAGTAAAGGAATTAGAGGTTTTTACAGAAGTAGGAGTAAAAGTAACATTAAGGGGAAAAAAACCCTACTCTGGAGTAGGACAAGGAATAATCCCAAAATCACCACAACTCCCCAGCCCTACATTTTATAGTGGAGGAAATGGTTAACAGTTTGATGAAAGTTTGGGTGAGTATAAAGGTGCTTATACATCAGTAGGCAGCTGGGAACCACATGTAAAATTGGATTAATTCTGGTAACTTTCTTGGGAGATATTTCCACCTGCAGAGAATAAGAGATGTTAGTTGGAGGGGTACTGTAAAATAAGGATATTAATGCCAGTTACCCAGTGAGTTTTTGTGGCTCAGTAGAGAGTTGAACCGTGGTCTGTAGAGTCATAGTCCAACACTCACACCACTACCCCCCATGCTGGTTCTCAATTGTGTTAAAAACTTAATTCTGTTTTGTATTGAGGTTTCTGGTAGACATAAATTTCCTTCTCCGTGTCACCATAGTGCCAAAGTTCCTAATTAAAATAATTTTGATACAATGCTTATTTAACGTCCTTAATTCAGTTTCCAGAATGTTTGTATGTACCGTATATACTCGTGTATAAGTTGACCTCATGTATAAGTCGAGGGCGGTTTTGGGGGCCAACACCATGGATTTTAATATGACCCGTGGATAACTCGAGGGTCAAACACTGGGGCATGTTACAAAAGATCTAAAGGGGGAAACAAATCACCACTTCCCTCCCTACATCTCCCTCTCTGGACCTCTCCCAAGTCCCAAGGGTCATAGTCTCAGCATATAAAAGAGGAAACAAACCTCAGCACACACACACATACACACACTTTCTCTCTCTTTCTTCGCCCATAACTCCTAGGATTCCACTGCTTGCAAAAGAGGGGACAGAAACCTCTCTCTCTTTCTTTGCCCATAAATCCCAGGATTCCACTGCTTGCAAAAGAGAGGACATTGCAAAAGGGGGACAGACCTTTCTCTCTTTCTTCTCTTGCCCTCAGGATTTCCAGGCTCCTGGCTTGCAAAACGGGGTCCATGCATGGGCATGCTCTCTCTCCCCCTTTCCTGAGCAGCTCCTTCTTAGCTCTGGTTGTGAGGGGAGTCACAGGACTGGAGAGGGATTTCCAGGAAAGGAATACTCAGAGGTATTTTTACAAGTTCCTTCCTCTGAACTATAGGTACAGCACCTGGTATTCATTGGCAGTCACATCACCAAAAGTTTTGATAAGGGAAGGTAGTCCATGTTGTACAAGTTGCTATGTTAGTCCACTTGTTGCAGAATTCTTAAAACATCGTTAACATGGATGGTGTTAAAAGAAATCTGCTTTTAATTGGTTTGTCATTTAAAAATAGATAATACCAGTAAATATGCAGTAGGAGGTATAAAGCTAAACCGTTTTTATTTAATTTTTTTAAAATAATAATACCAGTAAATATGCAGTAGGAGGTATAAAGCTCAAGCTGCAAACAGAAGCACAATCCAGTCAAAGTTAAGGCTGTTTAAGTCCCACTAATTTCAGCAGAAGTGACCTAAGCATATGTTTGAATCCCTGCCATTTAAATTAGTGTGATTTAAAGCTGGCTCAGTTTTTGGCTGGATCATGCAGGAGAATAACTGTCTGAAAAATTGGAATGTAGTTAAGGAATAATATTAAGGCTCCGCCAAAAAATAACAAAAAGAATGTACCTGTCTGCATGATGTCCAAAATTCCTCAATACACTTTAATAATCATGAAATAAAGTTGCAGTTCACAAAATAGTTACATTCTCATTCTAAGCCTACTTATTTGGAAATAGCTCCTGTCTATTCATATCTAAATGTAACTTAAGCTGGATGTTTGTATCTTTTTAAAATTATTATAGGCCACCTTGAATCCCATTTTGGGAGAAAAGTGGGATATAAATCCAGTAAATAAATAAATGAGAAGATTGTTGATTTCATTCTATCTGCTACATTGGGATACATTGCCATTTCAGTTGCTGTACAGACAAAGCTATATTGTAAATTAAAATGTCAACCATACAGAGCATTAAACATTTCTGTAAGTTAAAAGTATAGTCCTATTCACTGAAGTTCTGCTTCGTGTATGATTGCAGACCCTTTTGACTTTATATTTCAAGTTTCTCTCTTTTTTTTATTGTTAGTAGGCACTTTGCTATGCATGTTGATACTGCATAAATAGTGCCTGAAACTTTACATAGATTATTTCACAGGAGGAAAATATATTTGCCTGAAGAAGGAAAAATCACCACAGCAAAATGGCTGTGGAAATTTTTCCTTGGTTTCACACTTTGGCAGATATTGGATCAGTATCCAAGATAATCGGTTGTCATGGGGAGATAAAGAATTTGGGTGGCTCTTAGGGGTTTAATGTTGCCAGCCAGTATCTCTCAGCCTTGCTTTCTCATCTGTAAAATTGGAATAATAGTCTATACATGCAGGCACTCAGCAGCTGTGGAGTTTTCTCAGTTTATTGGCCTTGCTCAGTCAGTGCAAGATGAGGCAGTGCTGCTGCCCAAGAATAATGCTGGAAAGTGCTGGGTGATTTGGGATATTGGGGCCTCATGAAAAAATGATTTACTATCAAGTTATATTGCAGTTGTTGTTTTGAAATACTTCATTACATAGTCAAGATTATGCTTTCAGTACATTAACTGAAACAAGAGACACGTGTAGGATATGCTTTCAGACTAAACAGCCCTTCACAAGGGACAGCTGTGATTAAAATCCATACTTTAAAATCCACACACATCAGCCAATGTTTTCTAATTTACTTTACACTAATTTTAAGATACTTGTAAATAATATATATTGAAATGTAAGACCTTGGCACATAGTGCAGCAGTTGATGCTTTTGTCTTTATTCATTGAATAGCCAAAGAAATTACTGCAAGCACTGTTTTATTTTTAAAGGTGCATTTATCCATTTATTCAATGAAACATTCTTCTGCCTTTACATATGTACCAAACTCTGTTCTTAAAATTTGATTCCATGATCGCTGATTTCCACACATAGTTTTCATCCTGATAAATATCTGCAAGGATTAAAGGACCACCAAAGCAGAATGGTGCTCAGGGTCGCAAGTGCTTTCCTTTGCTGGTTTAGGGATTTCCACTGTCTGTTCACACTAACTATTGGCTATTTTAATCTGGCAAAAGTTTAGCATGATGACAGGAGGAATCCACACTCATTACTCAGATTTGGAAAGCAATGGAATGGGAAAGTGTTCTGTATTGAGTGCTCAAAAATCACCACAGAAGAAATAAGGACTTGGCCCCTACTTTGCTCTGACTTGGGAGAGAAGAAAGGACTTGCCCCTGTACTGCTTGGCTTCAAATGACATTGGAGATAGATGCCCTCTTCTTCTGGGAAAGGTTAAGAACATAAGAAGCTCTTGAATCAGAGCAAGTGGGCCTATTTCCGTTTTTCATACTGTGTTCACCATAAGCACTGTAGATCTGGGTAGCCAACAGGCAAGCTTTGGTAGCAATAACGTTTTGCACTGTTGCATCTCCTTTTAAGACCATAGAAACTGATGCCTACTGAGACATCTTGGACAAACAAATTCTATAAAATATGAGTTGCATTAAGACTTACTACTTTTTCTGTGTCCTATACTGCATAGTTGAATCCCTTGGACAATAGGTACATCAGGAAGAGGGATGAGCTCAAATTTTGGCCAGCTTGTATTTACAGACTAAGAGGCAAAACCAAATGTTATAATAAAATACTTGTTTATGTGAACTAAAATCAAGCCCTAGTTTTGGGGTTTTTTTTGCAAATCTTGGATTGCAGGACAATTTGGATGAAAATGAAACTTGCTTTGCCCCAAATAACATCAGAAGAAGAGGGTGGTAATGCATGACAGAGAGAAAGAAATAAAAAAGAGGAAGCAAGCAATCCTAAAGCTTCTCTCTAGAAATTGAAGCTTTGCATAATTGCTAGTGGAACTGCTATTATTGCTCCCCCTGTTATGTGTCTCCAGTAGCTAGAAAAGAATGTGAAGGAATAGTAACAGATATTTTGGGAGCCACTGAAGGGGGCACTATGTTCAAGAAAGACAGTTGACTATGTAACTGTGGGGAATGCTATGGTTTATCCTGTCATGAGGCTGTATACTTTTGATATTAAAGGAGCCTTATTGATCCATGTCATATGAACACCCTTTAGTTTATCGCATCAGAACCTGTAACATTATTATAGGGTTCCAAAAACGTTCCATAGGAGAACATTCTGGGAACAGGACTCATCGCATTTGAGAAGGAATAACAGGATGATAATGTAACTGGAACACATTTTATCGCACAGCACCCCCCCCCCTTTGAATGGGTGTGTGTGTGTGTGTTTGTGTACATAAACAAACAAACACACACATATATGTGTGTATGTGTGTGTGTGTGTGTGTATATTCATAGCAATTAAAAAATAATTCACATGTAAACATTTGTTTAAATATGATATGGGGTGAAAACTGTTTTGGCTTTGAGGAAAAGCATTCTGACATGTTAACATAATGATCGTTTGTTTTTTTTTAATTGTGCCGTGTCATACCCAGAAGAACATTAGACTTTTTGGACGCTCTAGGACTGCTCAGGAGGAAATTGTTTCAGCCAATCAGGACATGAGAATTGTTAGAATGGATATCAGAATGGATAGGATTACTGCACTAACTTCTCTGGACTGGTATGATAATGTTCCAGCGTGTTAAGAACTGTTTTTCATCGTTCTTGCCCTGGAACGCTGTTGGAACACTTTGAGCATGGAATGGGAACCTGATGGGAACCAAGCCGTGCAGTAAACTTCACAGCGTTCCGTTATTCCGTTCCTGGAACGTTGTTATAACGCTGTGCGATAGCAAGTCTCTTGTCTGGGTTAAAAAGTCAAGTTAGTCAGGGGGATCCCCTCAGGGGAACAACCAAGATAGAAACTAGAGAAAGTTGGTTTGTGTGGTTTCATGAATCTTGATACAGTACAGGGCTGCTTCTGTGACAGTTGCTCCACACTCACAGTCAGTGGTGCTCCCTAACAATATGTCCTTACTCCAGTACTCTTGGCTCACACAATTCCAGCTCATACAGTGGAAGTGCTGTGGATCCCAGCAAGCCAAAAAAGGTCTAGGCTCCAAGATCTGCCTGCCTTACAGATCTTTAAAGCAGGAGTGGGATTTTCTGTGTCACCCAATTCTCGTGCTGTCAAAGCCAACATTTTGGACAATCAGAAGTCTTTCACATCACTCACAGTTGCCTTTTGGGCTATAATGGGGAGATTATTGCTCTTTGTGGGATAGGGCATGCACGATAATTGTGGGATAATTTCCAAATGCTTTAAAGCTCTACAGCCAAAGAAGTGTTCCCAGGTTCCAGGGTCTTGGCAGATCAGTAGGTATTGAAAGGGCCACACTGCCCCACCACCAAGACCTGCATGATTCTCACCCTTGCTTTATACAGTCTTGATAGGAAGATTATTATTTGTGAATAACAAGTCTGAGCACTATTTGGTTTATGGTGGTATTGAGATATTAAAGACCCAGGCAAAAAAAGAGTGTCTGGAACAGATCTGCTGCAGATATCGAGGGCATTGAGGGCCAACTGTAGATTCAGTTTCTCATTATTACCTTACACTTCCCACCACCTAATGGATGCACCCTCTACCTAACTCCTCAGTTCCTTTTCATCCTCAGCAGCAGTGTCAATTAGGTGCCTTCTGAGTTTCATTTCTTTCTGCCTTGCTTTGGTTTTTCTTCTGCTTTGCTTTGGTTTTGTTCAAGCTTGAATTAGCTTTGTTTGACCTTCCATAGTGCTTCTGCTTGCTGTTGCCTTGGCTGGTTTATGGTCTCTTTTGCCTTACTCAAATATTGCACCTTCTACTGAATCTGCTAGTCACTTTGATTGTCTCCGTTGCCCTGGGGAAGGCTATAACTTCAGGACCTGTTCTTAATCCAAGGCCTTTACTCCTCAGGTTAGAAGCTCTCCTGTGGGAGAAAGCACTCAAAGCTGCTGAAGCAGCAGCAGAAAAACAAGGCCTTTCATAGTATGACCTCTGTTAGTTCTGCAAAAATTTAACCTCATAAGTCATCTTGAGCTTTGTCGCTGCCATCTTAAAGCAGCTTAAGGCTCCTCAGTATGAGTGATTTTAACATAATCTTTAATAAATAAATCCACTAGCTCATCAAAACTATACTAAAGCAAGGTCTGATTTTGAATTGGATGCTCTATCCACAGTAACCTGGCCCATCTCTTGAAATTGTCATTGAGTCTGATTCCACTCATACTCCCACTCAAACTTGAGTTCTATCAACACCTAGGAAGTCTTTTGAGTTCAGTGCAGATGCAGGTTTGAACCAACATGGTGCTGACAAGAAGCACAAATAGAAGAGGAAACCAAGAGAGGAAGAGCCCTCTCAGTGCACTTCCCAGACATTGACAGACAACCTCAATTGCTAGGGGATGAGACTGAAACACGAATCCTATTGTGCTTAGGTCCCTTTTGTCATGTGGACATGGGGGTCACACTCCAATGGCAACTTCACTTCTTAATCTCCAAAACTTGAGCTTGTTTGAACATCTTCAGATGGAGAAATTGTGGTTTCATATCATAGGGGATGTCTATGTGATTCTCCTTAGGGCTGCTAAGAATTCTCTCAGTCTCCGGATTATTACTTACATAGATTCTTTAGGACCTACCAAGCAACCTGCAGATGAGTCTCTGGAAATGTTAGTGGGTGACAATGATCCTGTGTTGCCCACAGATGCCATGAGATCCTTTGTGGACCAGATGCTACTCATCCTTAACCTGCAAACTGAGCAATTGGAGCCAGTAGTTGAAGATTCTGTGAACCAGTGAGTACAGTCAGGCACTGTCTCCTGCCTCGATCCCACCACTGCCTTACCTTTTTTTTACATTGTCAAGAAAACCTGGACAACTCTGTTCTCGTTTCCACTTACATTGAAAAAGGTTGAGACATTGTACAAATTGGTCAAAACCGGGTGTGAATGGCTTGTACAACATCCCAAGCCAAACTCAATAACTGATGCAGCTCAATTAAAGACATCACAAAAGCCGCATTCCAGTCCAGGTAACATGGAAGGGAGGAAGCTAGATGCCATGGGGAGAACATTTTATCCTACCTGTTCCCTCAACTTTAGTACAACTCTTTTCTGCTCTGGTCAGACCTCACCTGGAATACCGTGTATGGTTCTGGGTACCTCAATTCAAGAAGGATATTGACAGGGTGGAATGTGTCCAGAGGAGGGCAACCTAAATGGTAAAAGTTCTGGAAACCATGCCCTATGAGTATGTTTAGCCTGGAGAAGATAAGGTTAAGAGATAGATAACCTGATAGCCATATTTAAATATTTGAAAGGATGTCATATTGAAAATGAAGCAAGTTTGTTTTCAATAGACACAGAGCAATGGATTCAAACTATAGAAAAAGAGATTCCACCTAAACACTGGGAAGAACTTCCTGACAATAAGATCTGTTTGACAGGAGAATATGCTGCCTTGAAGTTTGGTGGTGTCTCCTTCTTTGGAGGTTTTTACACAGAGGCTAAATGTCGGGAGTGCTTTGATTGTATATTCCTGCATGGTAGGGGGTTGGACTGGATGGCCCTTGTGGTTTCTTCCAGTTCTGTGATTCTGACTTCCTACACGTTAAGTCTGTATGCCCAGAGCACCAACTGCACATGTCTTGGATGTGTTTTGCTCTCATATCTTCCATAAAATGCTATTTGCCAGCAGTCACCTGGCACTTCCATCGCGTGGGCAGGCTTTTTTGTTTCACTGATGTGTAGTCAAGAAACCTTAAAGAGTTATACAAATTTACACCCAACTGTGTCATAACCAACCTCTCAATGGAATTTGCAGCTTGTTCTCTCTCAGCTTTCCAGGAAGTAGCTTTCCAGGAAGATTTTACAGCCCTTGGCATGCTGTGATCTCAGATTACTCACCTGGACTACAGCCCTTTTGGTTGTGGTCACCTGAGCCAAGTGCACTGGAAAACTCTGTGCTTTCCATGTGGATCAGCCTTAACCTACATTTTCACAAGGATAAGACCATTCTTTGACCAGACATCGCTTTCTTTCCAAATGTTTTTCTCAGCATTCTATCTGAATCAGGACATCGTGGTACCTGCATTTTTGCGGAATTCTACCACTGACTTAAGAGCACACCATGCATTTCTTAGATGTGCATAGGTATTGGACAAAGAATTTTGAATTTTGTTCGTTACCCAATTAGAAAGAAAAGATTGGACACAAGGTTGCAGGTGGAGGCTGCATTTGTGAGGGCTGCTGCCCTACCTATTTCTATGCTATGATATATATTTTTTTAATAATGACTAAGCCAAGGTATAGAATTTTTAAAACAATTTAAATGTCTTCATCATTCTCTTTAAAGTTATGTAAATGATATGTAGTCATTGTCATTATTATTACTATTAAATTACTTTTTTGTCCCCCCAGACAAATTTTTGAACAATTGCATTGAGAATTCTGAACTTATATATCTGTTGCCTTTTACTTTTCCTTCTCATTTGTCCTTAACTCTTTGGAGAGTTTAATCATCTCATCCAGTGAGCCTTTTATTTCTTTTTAGGTACAGATGAGTGTTTTTGTGTACTCCCCTGATAACTTCTTTGGCTTCAATCCTAATTCTTCTGGTTCACTATGTGTTAGGCTTATCTGTTAGCATGAAACACTATGAATTGCCTGATTGAAAATGTCACACTGAGTTTTGCATACTGAGTTTTGCAATGTTCATAATTCTATTTCTTGTTTTACAATTTCTAAATTCTCCTGGTTTATCTTTTCCATCCTTTCACTTTCCATGCTCCTCTTGTTTCATCACAGGACTTGCAAGGTAAAAGACATACAGAATTGATTTACGAGTGTTGCCTTCTGCACAGTACTAACAAGAGTTAGCATAAGTCCTACTGTTATTGTCTCTCAGTTCCTCCACCAGACTCACTTTACACTGATGCTATTTGCCCAGTAGTAGGAGTAGAACCACTATGAAATTGCTCCTCCAAACCCATCCCTATTAGACAGTTCAGTTCCATGGCTGATGGTATCATATGGTGCTGAAACGTTGATGAGAACCAGCAAGGAAATACTATTTGTCTAGATTGTCAGTGAAGGTGACCAAAGCTGTTTCAGTTCCAAAAATAAGCATTAAGCAGAGTTGAAAATGCTTGTTCAATTCAAGGACGCTTGGAATTCATTCAAATGTGCCAGCTCATCACCTTGCCACAAAATGCCAGATCTATGATTAGAGGAAAAATATCCAGTACACTGAGATTAAGATAGGGATTTTTCTATAATGATCTTACCACACCTGTCTTTTGAGCAGCTAATGGTTGTTCTTAGGTGCCTTAAAGTTATTTATGACTTATGGTAACCCTAAGGCGAACCTAACATAGGGTGTTCTGGAGTTGAAGAGTGTGTGGGTCCATGGACAGCAAGCCCCACTGACTTCAAGTCCCATTGACTTGAGATCCTGCAGTTTTTGCCATCTGGGTTTGTGTGTTTAGAACAGAACCCCCATAGATATGAAGGTCCCACTGTAATTTAAAACAGGGTGGATGTAAGGTATGTGATCTACAAAATTTCCTACAGTGGATGGTCAACTCATCCTCTTCTTTTCTGGGTAGCTCTAGGTATAGAGGTCATGCTGCTCAGAATGGCTCTACTGGATGACCTTGTGCAGTAATGTAATGATGACAGAAAAATGTGCTCTCCATTTCCATTGCCACCAAAGAATAAACATTAATATGGTTCTAATCTGGGCCACATTTTGTATGATTGGGATTTTCTGTTGGTCATTCATTGAACCTTATTGGGGAAATACACCATTCGGCCCAAGTTTTCTAGAAAAAATGTTTCAGTCCTTGTTCTTAGCAATGTTATTCCAGTGAAGGGGGGTACATTCTTTGGAAAACTGGGTAAGCAACCCAGCTTCATCAGTATGGAGAAAAGACTGGGATAATTATATCAACTGCCCAAATATTAGCCTATTTCAGAGACTGACCAGATCTTCAAATGCTACCGACTGAGACAACAAGACAGTCCTCTTAAATGGTCACAGATTCATTGTGCTCCTGGGTTAGATCTTTTAAATCTGTTCCTTACTCATAAAAAGGTTAGGAATTCATATGAGTCTTAAATTCCAGCACCTAGTGCTTATTTCATGAAAAAGGGAGCACATGTGGTGGCTCTCTACAGGGCATTAGTAGGTTTACACACACATTATTCATAATTGTTCTAAAGTAGAGCCCACATAGGGGGCTTATATTGGGAGACTGGATTGCATGACACCCCACCTCCAATGGTGAGTGGCTTACTAGTCTCCCCTTTGTGTTTGTCACGGAGTCCATGAAGAAGGAAGACAGGTTGCTTACCTGTAACTGTAGTTCTTTCAGTGGTCACCTGTGAACTCACAAAGCTTTGCCCATCCTCTCCTCATTGTGTTCTGCCTCTTTTTAGATCCCTGGCTGTTGCTTTGGCATCCCTGGAACTGATGGTTCTGATTAAGAAGTGTTCTGGTAGGGAGCTTGAGTAGTGGCCAGGATTACCGCCAAAATGGTTATGTAATAACTGTAGAAGGTTCTGAATGATGCACTACGCAGACACAGATAACCCTTTTGTGTGTGTTCATAGATGCTCACTTGAACAACTGTAGTTATAGGTAGAATCCAGTCCATCCAGTCCAACCCCCTGCCATGTATGTTCCACTGTCGAACAGCCCTTACTGTCAGGAAGTTCATCCTAATGTTGAGGTGGAATCTCTTTTCCTGCATCCGTTGTTCCGCATTCTAGTCTCTGGAGTCTTATTTGTCCTTATACCACTGAAGAATATACAGTGGCCCCTTGGTATCAGCTGGAGTTTGGTTCCAGGACCCCCTATGAATACCAAAATCCATGTATACTCGTCTCATTAAATAAAGTAGCTTACTGTAATGGTGTCCCTTATATAAAATGACAAGATTTGCTTTTGGAATTTACTGTATACACTTGTGTATAATTCTAGAAATTTTAGCCAAAAAAATTAACCTAAGAGCCTGGATTGACTTACCCATAGGTCAATATAAATACTGTACTCTAACTCTTAAAAAGGAAACTTTCCCCTGGTAAAAGCCAATGGTATAATCTGTCCTGGAAGCACTGACCCCCACTCTATTCTCTCATCCATCCTGCCTTTAGTGTTTGAGCACAAACAATTATGTCTCCTGGAATTTTGTAAGTTCTTTGGCATTGTTTTCCTTTATTTCATCCTTTAGTTCCCTTTTTACATGCCCTTAAGTTTTACCCTCGATTTATCCACGGATCATATCAAAATCCATAGTTAGACTTATACATGAGGTTGATTTATAGTCAAGTATATACAGTATATTATTTTTGAATATTTTCAAGCCATAGAATCATAAAGTTGGAAGAGACCACAAGGGCCATCCAGTCCAACCCCCTGCAATGCAGAAACTCTCAAAGCATACCTCATAGATGGCCGCCTCTGTTTAATCCATGGATGATTGCATCTCTGGATAAAAATTCTCTGGACACAGAAATTGTACTACAAGTATTTCAAATATTCTTTTGACTAAAAATCAACTAATGATTCTAAGATACTGTATACAAACCTACTTTTGTAGTTCAGAAAGAGCATAACATCATATATAAGTTTGGTGTTGATTTTCCAGGAGTCAGATATTTTGGACTTTTAAATACTAAAAATTCTCCTTAATTAATAATCCCATCTATAAAATAATACTTAAATCCTTAAATATCTAAATGAACAATTAAAAACTGGGCAAAAATTAAACTGTCTCTTTTTTGCTATAATCAAAAATATATTTTCTTCAAAATTTCTTTTTCCAACCATCCCGCAGAGTCCTAAAGTAGAAAATCTAAAAAGAAGTAAAAAAAAACCTATTAAAAGAGTTATTGCTGCTAATAAATAAGAATCATAAGTTAAATTATGGGCTATCTTTTAGAGGCAGATTGGCAGTACTACACCTCTTGAAATATAATTTCATTTGGCTCAATTAACAAAGTTTGTTAAGAGTAGATCTTCCAAACTATCTGGTGGCATCCAGAGAGAAATTAAGAACAGGTTCCAACAAGTTCCATATGGAAACTAAGAACAGGTTCCATATTTAATTTTAAAAAATCTAACATTGTGGCGAAGCAGATGGCTGGAAAAGCATGGCCCAAGGCCACTGCAAATGGATGGGTTCGCAGGAACTGCATAGCCCACAAAGTGGGCTGTGGCTGCTGGCCCCAACCTGCGCTACCAGCCAGATTTTCCTGGCTCCTTTTTGCCCCGGTCTAAAGGATCAGAGTGAAACCTCAGTGTGGCTTCCGGCCATGTTGGAGATATGCGTTTTATAAATGGTACACCTTCCAATGTGGCCAGAAGCCACTTATTTTGGCCCCTGTGTTTTGAGCGCTGCATCAATACTCTATTAACTTAACAAATCCATTTAGATGTGAAATGTCAGAATTAAATATTAGCAGTTTGGCAAAAATGTCAAAGATTAGCACCAGCATTATATCCACCGCCTTTTTCAAAAACATGCAGACTTAAAAAATAATGATACCTATAAAGAATGACAGGTAGAAGAAATATATAAATGTCTATAGAATTCAAGATCTTTTTTCCCCTTGCAAAATGCAAAGCCCTTCAACCTGACCAGTTAAAGGAAAAATTAGAATGCAGTCTGCCCCCCACATTCACAGGGGTTAGGGGCACATGAACTCCGCAAAAGTGGAAAACCCATGAATAATTGGGGGAAGGTCGGAGCGGTGACCTCATGCTTCTTCCCCCATGCGGCTTCCTCCATGCTTTGGCCAACTGATGGACCCTTCCCTCAGCCAGCCAAAGAAAGGGGTGGGGTGGGGTGGAGAGAAAGAGGAGCGCATGCACATACCCCTTCTGCCTTTCCCCATGCTTTGTCCAGCCGAAGGAAGCTTCCCTTAGCTGGCCAAAGCCCAGGGGAAGGCAGGAGAGGTGTGCTCACCCCTTCCTGACTTTTTCCCCCAAGGGGAAAAGCCCAGGAGTGAAAAGGAGGAGGAGCATATTCACATCCTTCCTAGCCATGCTGTGGACACACTCGCGTATAATCATATCCACAAATGTTAAATCCATGAAAGTGGAGGGCCGATGTAATCAAGACCACCCTAGTTTATACCAGAGTTAGCGTATTTGCACAAAATACTGTATACACAGATCATTAGGATCATGGAGAGCTTTAACTGCATGTGAAACAAGTTGTCTTAAAAAACAAATACTCTTAAAACTAAAGCGCCAGTTTTGAACATTTATAAAACAGTTATGGTTTATTTGGTATATGAAAAGGAACAAAGTTCAGGAATTGAATCTAAAAATATGTTTCAGATGAGAATTGGAGAAAAACCAGAACAATCCCAACATAAAGATCAGTTTGCATTCTTTTCAGAGAACTAGTGATTACAACAGTTCAGAGGTGGGGCTTGTCACCTGTTAAATTATACAATCAATAATGCAATCTCACAAAAATGTCGGAGACAATGTGGGGGTGTAGGCCCTTTGAAAGATATCTGAATTTTTGCCCTAAGGTGGTGGATTTTTGAAACCGGATTCTAAACTGGTTAAATCAAATAAGGCAAAATAATTTCTAAGATTGTTTATTAATATTGTCAGTGTTTGATGGGAAAAGCACAGAATTGCTATATAGAGAATTGATTCCAATTCTGATTAGAACTGCTTGAGCTGAAATAGTAAGATCCTGGAAAAATGTAGGATTATTTTTCTAGCAATGGCTAGGTAGGCTCTGGTGGATTTTTCTATCTGAACAAATGACTATGCGCTAATCCACCCTGCAGAAATAAAGCCATTGGATACCACTTTAACTGTCATAACTCCATCCTATGGAGTTCTCAGATTTGTAGTTCGGTGTAATATTCAGTCTGGCCTGTCACACAGTTCTGGTGCTTCACCAAACTACAAATCCCAGGATTCCACAGGATGGAACCATGACAGTAAAGTGATGTCAAACTGCTTTCTTTCTACGATGTGGATATATTCTATAAAAGCTCAATTAATGAGGGGAGAAAGATAAAAAAATAATTATCTTATGTTTTGGATTCACCGCTCACCATCAACTTATATGATGTTTTGGTGAAATATTTTCTAAAATAATATTGTTAATGTAGTTCACTGTTACTGTTGTAAAATTCAAAAGTATAATGCAGCACTTTGTACAGTATAAGGTAAACTTAATGGGGAGTAAGCCATATATCTCTCATTGGGATCTACCTTTAACTAAAAATGCTTAGGATTATATTGTCAGTGTCTGGGCTGTTTACCTATCATAGACCTTTACTGAGATAGGTTAGAAATTTTAACAAGACAAGCTAACCTCTAGGAAAACATACACAGCACAGTAATTGAAATGGGTTTTTATGGTTTTCTGTGCAACTGTATATATTTTATGTTATTGAATAGTATGCAGAGTTGTGTTTTCCATCCTGACTTGTATGCCCAGGAAGCAAAATGCTTTTTATAAGACCATATAAGCAGTACACCTGTGTGTATAATTTAAAGTAATTTGAGGGCTTCTTAGCTGAGTCCTTTAAATTTTTGATTTTGAAAATATATTATGATAGGCAATTGATTGTTTTGCTATACCCGACGATAGGGTGTATTTTTAATAGGAGACAGCAACAAATTGTGAGTCTTTGAAAACTGGATATTCATTGTGGCTGTTGTAAAATAGTCCTTACATTTTTTAATAGATAATGTTGTTAACTGGAATTGCTCTTCTCCTTTTGTGGAAAAATGGATTTTATTTCACTGCACTGTTCTTCATACTGCACTGCTTCCCTCCTCCAAATTAATGTAATATGAGGATTATTTCTGTATCTATTCGAGGGGTTCAGGACATGAATTTTGGAAGCCATCTGAAAAAATAGGAAATACTGCCTTAGAAAGCAAAACAAATCACAGCTATAATATTGACATTGGGCAGTTTCCCAGAAGCTTTTCCTTTCAATAGTGGTGGCCCATTAGGTGTTTGTGGGCTTCATTTTACAAGATGCAGTTGCATCCTATGCACACAGCTCAGAAATATTTTTTGTTAATCTTTTCTAAAAAACATTTTCCGAGCGTCTTCATTTTAAAAGCTATGTTTATTCATCCAATGCAGTTATACATTGGAGTATAACTATGTGTGGGTGTGCCTTTCCCCCCCAGTGTTCTTTTTCCTGGACACTTACAAGAATAGTTCTTCTTGCCCTGAAAAGATGTCCTATGATGCTTTCCAAGAAGTGTGTGGTGCTTCATTAATCTGTGCATTCTTGAAGATGCCAAGGGTTGTATGACATTTAGTGTATTGGCAACAAAATCCACACAACAGTGATAATCCAGTTTGAGACCCGTTTAAGTGCCCTCGTTCAATGCTAGGGAATTCTGGGAACTGTGGTTTTGTGAGACATTTAGCCTTCTCTGTCAGAGAGCTCTGGTGCCATAATAGACTACAATTCCCAGGATTCCCTAGCACTGAGGCAGAGCAGTTAGAGAAATCTGATACTGGATTATTTCTGCAATATGTTTGGGCCTAAAATGCACAAAATACATCATGCAAACTTTCAAATTTCATTGGGGGGAAGGGGAAAGAATGATGATGTTAGAGTCACTTGGTATATTTGTTTATTCTGTTTTGGGTGAAGAAGGGTAAGAAGTGAGGAACCAAAGGGTTTGACTGTTAAGCCATTCATGAAGCTTGTAGGCTTGATAAATAGCTGCCTTGCAAATTTGATTTAAAAAAAAATAGATGAGTAAATGCTGATGTCTTTTTGAAACACAGGTGAGAATGCAACAGCCAGTCAAAATCTGAGAAGCATGGGCTGTTCAGCATTCAAGCGCTAATTAAAATGGATCACAGTTTTAGAATTAGCATTGCTTCACAAACCACTTTGTGAAGTCAAAAGTTTTGGAATAGTTTTCACAGATGTAAAAAGCAAGTAATACTATATATAAGCAAAGTGAGTGTAGAAATAATATTCTTTACATTTAATGTGGCTCAGAATTCTTCTGTGTGTTAAGAAAAAAATGAAGAGCAGTAACTTTGAAGTAGTAAATTCAGTTGCCTTTTACTACTGAATTCATTTAAACTGGTTTTTGAAATGAGGCAGATAGTAACACTTTCTACCATAGGAATGGTTTTGACCTAGTGTTAATTATTTTCAGTTTTAGTGTGTAGTACTTTTTGTTTAAATAATGATTTCTCTCTGTTTTCCTCCTCCCCATCCCCAGGAGTCGAAAACTTCAGATCAGAAATATCCCGCCACACTTGCAGTGGGAGGTAGGCATTCATCTTTTAATTTTCAAGGTACCTGGTTTTTAAGAAGATAAATTGATGGTATGTTTTTCACCTTTTACATCTTTCTCTCACCTCTTGTTCTCTTAGTCCTTTCTCTGATGGGCACATCCAGATTGTGGAAAGAGATCATGTTTAAGTTTGAACAACAGAGCTTCCAACTATTTCCCACAATCCTGGGCAGTTGGATAAATGTTTTCTGGAGTCTACAGTATTTTTTTAGATGAATTGCAGCTTCCTGCTCCATTTTCTCTGTCTGTCTCTTTGAAGGCAGAATTCAAAGAAATAGTTAGTCTGGAAAATCAGTATACAGAGAGATCTTATAGCATCTTTGAAATTAACTGAGACTTAGCTATGTTTCAGTTAGTCACAGAAGTGCTACAGAATCTGTGTCTTTGCATTCTGCCTCCACATTTCTCGTCCTTGTAAACATTTAGCATTGTGGCAACTCAGAAACTCTTGCTTTTTCATATAATTACTCTTCTGTAACTAGTTATTTCTATAGCATCACCCTATAATTCCAGATTCTTAATAACTATGTTTGTTGTTGTGTGCCTCCAAGTCATTTTTTTACTGATGGCGACCCTAAGGTGACTCTATCATAGGATTTGCCTGGCAAGTTTCTAAAGAAGGGGTTTGACACTGTTGTCCTCTGAGTCTGAGAGAGTGTGACTTACCCAAGGTCACCCAGTGGGTTTTTATACTCAAGTGAGGAATCAAATGCTGATCTCCAAGGCCATAGTCTAACATTCAGAACCAGGCGAGCTCTCTAATAGCTATGTAGTAACACAAATTATAATGAAAAGTTTTAACTGTACTTGTGTCTCTTCACCTTACAGTAGGTTAGAAGTAAATGAGATCCTCTATGTGTAATACTGAAACATGGTAAAGGCCTAGGAGAATAGAACAAGTTTTCCCTTGATGCTGAAAGTACATCAGAGTAGATGCCAGGAAAGCTTCTCTGAGGTAGGAAGTAATACAAATTGAATATTACAACAGCAAAGCTCTTTGCCACATTTGCCATGTGCCTTGCCTTAGATGCAGGGAAACCTGAATGAAACCCACCAAAGATTATCTTAATAAATTACATGGAACATCTGCCTCTACGTGTTGTTACAGTGCAATTCCCATTGGCATTAGTCATCATAATCTATGTTGAGGAAAGATGGGAGGAGCAATCCAACAAGATGTGGAGGGCTAAACATTCCTCATCCTTATTTCAGAGCATAGGTTGGCTCATGCAGAATTGTGCATTCCTGTAGATAATCCACAGTCTAAGCCGTTTAGGACTTTAAAAGTAAGCATCAGAACTTTGAATTCTATGTGGAATGGACCAGGAATCTGTGGAGCTCCTATCCTAATTAGCAACCTATTGCTTACTAAATTCCATTTTCTTATATGACCACTGTGAAACGATGTCTAAATCTTTTCCTTGCCAGTTTTTGGTGAATTGTTAAAGGTGGAGGGGGTGCTTAACTCAAGATTACTTTCGCTTTCTAACTCAGCATTTACTCCTGAGTTGGGGAAACTCTAGCCCTCTAGATGGTTTGGTCTAAAAAACTGATGAGGCTCACCCGGCATGGTCAACAGTAAGGGACTGTAGGAAATATAGTCTGAAATATTTTGAGGATTAAATAATTTGAAATAAAATAATAGCCTCAGTAAGGCAGGGGACAGTAACGATATTATCTGTGACATGATATTTAAAGGCATCACAGTGGACTGTAGAGGGTTCTAGAATTGGATTCGGAGGGGAAGGTGCTAGAGTTAGACCACTCACCACTAAATAATTCAGGCGGACGCAGATTACCAAAAATAGCACAAATCCATACGTTACATAGAAGAGAGATATTGTGATGCATGGGAGAGGAACTTGCTTATTACATAGAAGTCAAGCAGAATGAAGGCGACCTGGGTTTCTGTCCTATTGCTTCTGCAGCCAGAAGCAAAGATGAAATGATAGAATTCATTAATGTGGCAGATGTTTTGGTTAATTTTCATCAGCTCTGTATGCCTGAACTCTATGTGCCTCAGTCTCTGCAATGAATCTCCGCTACTTGGTTATCATTCAAGCTCTCCTCCTCCTATTTCTTCAGTCCCTTTTATATTCCTTCCTGTGCACCCTGCCAGTCTTCTCTCTCTTTCCTCAGTATTATGTAGCTCTGACATATTGCCAAGTTTGTGAAACTTTGCATCTGCCTAATGTGCAAGTCCCTAGAGGGAAAGTATTTGAGAGGCTATATATGTCTGTATTCCTTAGTAACAGTGAAGGGCAGTTTTAGATGTAAATCACATAATAATGATAGAAAAATGCAGTGAAACAGTAGATGTTCCTGATGTTAAAATGGATGGTGTGAAAGGGGGTGTACGAAGCTTGAAATGAATACAATAATGCACATGCTAGTTTAATACACAGGCAAAACGGATCTGTGATTTCCACTTGTTCTCCTTAAAGCTAGCAAGTAGACAATCATAAGCAAAAAATGAATAAATCCCAGAGTTATAGTGAGTGTGCTCTATACTTTATAGTACTGCTTTGGAAGAAAAACATGGGGTAGGGCAATTGTGGTACTGTGATGTATGCATATGTGCTGAAGTAATGAGAATGCATATAATACCTAGGGAACAATAGTATTAGAGTTTTTGACTTTGTGATTTCCAAATAGAAACCATGTCAATTCATTCTCCTCCTCAGTTGGTATTTAAAAAGCAAATTATATGGAACAGGATCTTAGCAAAACTCTGATTCCTGCTTGACCCTTAGGATACTCGTTGGTTTTGGAGATAACAGACGTGTCAAGCATGAACAGTTGTAGATTACAGTCATCAACTGCAACCCTATTCTTAGATGTGTGATTTTAAGTTCCTACTAAAATAGGTGAGCTAGTAAATGCCTAGTTAAGTGTAATAAACCATTGTTTTTAAATTACCTAAGCAGTCATATAGAAGCTCCTCAATCTATGCAACACTGAACAGTAAACAAATTGCACTTTGATATACCTTACAGTTCAAATGCTGTTTGTAGTATATTGGATAAATAGGTCTATAAATCTGCATTTAAATCTTGCATATTAACTTAGGATCATGATTTTCAAGCAGACTTGCTGGGAACATTTCCCACAGTCCCATTGATTGAGGGACACCTGTGCTTTGCAGAAGATTCTGGAACATACTGTACAGAGCACACTGTGTTTTCGCCGAAGGCATTGGTCAGGCCTTTTGGGCTTCTCTGTTGTCCTTTGTGGAGACAAGTGTGTGCTAAAACACATGCAGCACTCCTTCATCTGCACATTGTGTAGGAAGATCAGCAGTGCTGGACATCTGGAAAGCTTGCCTTGCATTACTGATCTTTGATAGTAACTTCCCAAGTCATAGTCCAAAACTTTAAGCAGTTTGGCTAGATCCCTGCTTTTCTCGTTATTTCATCATTCCTGCGTCATCATATTCTGTGTTTGTGTATGTGTGCCTCTGTCCTTTCTCTCACTTTATAAAAGCTGAAGTTTATTTTCAATTTCTCAGAAAAAAAGCCTCTCAGCCCAGATGAATTTTTAATAAAATAAGAGTAAGGGTGAAGGGAATTATAGGGTTGTTTCCTGTACTTGCAATGTCTCCTTTGTGTGGGAAAAAAGTATTGTTTGAAAAGATCCGGCATGTTCTGCTTTCCCTCTTAGTTGTAAAATCCTCCATCCTTGCTAACATTTTGCTAATACAACTTCACATGGCACTAGTGAAATTTTGCTCCATGGGCAGCTACAAGACTTGCTGTCCAAGTGAACTGTTCTGTCTCTTGGGAGTTTCCTCTGTATTTATAGGGGTGAATTAGAAATATTTCTACACTGATACTGGGCACCTGTTGTCTAATCTGATGTTCTGTTGCCAGTCTATAAAAGTGGGCCTGTCGCTCCAAATATATAGCAGCTGATTAGCTGCAGGGATGCTGGGCACATATATACTTGCCCTTGCCTAATTGCTAATGCCAGATGTGTGTTCAGGGTGGGGCTAGTAGTCTCTGTCCTCCTTCCCTGCCTGTATTGCTTCAACATTACAAAGGAAGATGGGTTATGGTAGGGTTTGTACAGTGGAATTTGTCCAAGGATGTTGTGGCTGCCTCCTCAAAAAAGGAGGGCGAACTGTTCCTCTTGGAAGCCTTCTACGTACAGCAATTTACCTCTTAAATAGATCTCCCTTATACTGTTTAACATTATAAATACCAATGTTTGAGAAACAAAAGTAGACTTCAAACCACTTTGGGCTTTCTGTTTTATTTTTCGGTGGCCCTAGGATTGTCCCAGGCCATAAAAGTGCCCCCCCCCCCGACATTCTGCACTTGCCTACCTCTGGTTTAAGGCTATTGAGAGTTGGTCTGTTAGCAGCTGGAAACAGGACACAGCAATAGTATTTGTCAGAGTTTTGTTGACGGAGATCTAGTAACTCACCATATCTCCTTGAATATTCGCTTCATAAGCCCATAAAACATGCTGGTGTTGTTGGCATTTTTATATAACAAAAATGCTGTAAATTAGAAGGTGTAAAGAAGGTGACCTCCTGGGTCGCTTTTTATTTTGTGTAAGTAAATTAATTGTTTTCCCTTCATCTAAAGATCAAGTCTAGATACAATAACAATCTTTTTAAGCCCTGAGAGAGTACCCCTGAGGGAATATGTCCCTCAAAAGGGTGCTCACTTCTCAGGGAGAACATCAGTTAAACTTTTTATGTTAAACACACTATTATTTCTGTAAATGTCCTTTCCAGTGCCTAAATATTCCTGTCTGCTTCCATGTTTGTCACATATGTGAACCATTTAGAGAGAACTGTGCAGGCATGGTGTGTTATGTTTTAAATAATTATGTGGGAAGAAGTCCTAAGATTCTCATTCCTGTCATAACCACCTCTTATCATCACAAGCATTCCACTAACTTACAGGTGTGCATTAAGTATTTCTCGGTGTTTTTCTTCACTTACTCTCATTTCTTAAACTGTCCCTTGATACTATGCTCTGATAGTGAATTTTAAGAATGCCAGTGTAAAAATGCATAGCCTTATCAACTTAAAAGAAATGCTCAGTACAGTGGTCCCCCAGGTTACGAAGGTAATCCGTTCCAGGATTACTTTCATATCCCGGAAGTTTTCGCAACCCGAGGGACCGCATTTTTGGATGCACAGCGCGCCAGAAGCGTGCTGTTTTAAAATTTCCGGGTTGCGAATTTCTTTCGCAACCCGGGGTTTTTTTCGTTGGCCGGGGGCTTTTTTTCTCCCCCGGCGGATTCAGATCCTGGGGATTTCGTTCCCCGGGGGATTCGGATCCCGGGGGACCACTGTATTGTGTTAGCTTGAAAGCATAGCTTGACATTTTTAGGGCATTCAGCATAACACTTCACCTGTAGCTTCATGAATGAAAACAAAGTTTTAAACCTATATATGTTTTGAAACTGGATTCAAAGACTTAATATGTTAATATGCTTTGTTTCCTGCTGGATATGTAGTGCAGTTTTTGACTGGGATTGGTTGGTGTAGAGTAACACTGTTTGTAACACAGTCAGCTTTTGGAGTCTGAATGAAAGTCCACAGTGTAAGACTGAAGCTTTTTGTATGCAAGAAAGGGGTCAGTGTTATAACAAGAGGAGGAGACCCAATTTAGACAAATGCCGGAGTTCCTACATAAAAAAGGAATTGATTGTTTTCTAGCTAGAGTAAATATTTATACAAATAAACTTTTATTTTCAGCTGCTCATCAGGATTGCTATCGCACTACCAACTTGGCTAGAAATTCTGTTCTCTTTGCCCAGTAAGGCTGGATGGGGAGATAAGAAGGCAGATGAGGAGTTCAGACAAAAATGGTTTGTCTAGCAGAGAATCTGGCTTTTAAGAGTGTTTTTAAATTAAAAAAGATATATGGGAGATATGGGATATATGGGATATATATATATATATATATATATTTCAAACAAGAATGGTGGTCTAGATCCAGACAAGTTGAAAATGCTTCCCCACGTTTGCAATTTTTGTAGTGTTAAATATATCTAAAAATGTAACCATCAAGATTCTGGTTATGCCTATATTCTGCTTGTTAGATTGCTTTTCCAATAAAAACAAACTGATGAGGAAACAGGTGACAAAAAACCCTCTGCTTCCTAGATGCAGACATCCTCATCGTACCTCAAAGTACTAATCTCTTCCCCATCACTTCCTTTGGTGATCAGAAATAATTTACTATGTTATATTATCTTGGGCTGTTGGTTATTTTTCCCAATCCTTTAATTCCTTGCAACTTCTAAACTAGCCATGGAGCAGGCCAACATTTTGCAGGAAGAGCTATATCTTAAGTATGGTTTGTGTTCAGATGTTACTTTGCTCTTATAGTAGACGTTTTCCTGTGATGAAGGACGCCTTTCATCCAACCCTGTTTCCTAATTAAAATACAAATAATTTTTGTTTACTTAAATGTAAGATGTATAAAATAATCCTGTTATTTGTCTGACTTGAAAGGCTGCATTCCAGAGATGTGCAAGTCATTTCGTAGTAGGGAGAGAACATTTAACTGAAAAGCAAATTGCATTCAATTCATTGAGGCTTAGTGGAAATATGCCTCTAAAATAAAGATTGTAAAGCATTTTTTACACAAGACATATTTTAAAAAGGAAATCTAATTCTTGAAAGAATAAGATCTTGGATTTATTTGTCTGTTTTGTCTTGTATTTATTTGATTATGCTATTTGTGTTTAATGAGCAGTTTTTTCCATTTGATTTTTTAAAGAAAGTATAGTAACTGGAAACTTTGTTTCAATATGCACAGTCTTTAACCTCAAAACTAATGGCTTTTTACTAAGCTAACACTGCTGCAAATGCACTTAGCTTTTAATACTTATATAGAAGCTGAACATAACTGAAAGAAGCAATTTGTGTTTTAAAAAGGCAGTATCTTTGCAGTTTCTACAGTGTTCCATTGGTCTCGAATAGAGAAATATTTGCTTTGGATACATTTCTTTAGTCAAGACCAAAGCAATACTGGATAAGCTACTTTGGATATCCCTTGGACTGTAATAAAGGATTGACTGATTAATATTTTGGATACACAAATTAAAATAAAATAATGCACTCACAGTGTGGTAGGTATAAGGTAATCCTGCTCAGAAATAAGTGCTGGGGGGAGGCATTATATACCAGTAGATAGAAAGTAGATTTTAGACAATAGTTAATAATGGGAAGTAAGGGGCTGGAGGATACCTTTAACCATCTAAATACATAAAAATACTAGATTGCCCTGGCTGGTTTAATTTATTTTTAGAAAAATCTAATCTGAATATTTCTTTTTGCACTATTATTATGAATAATGGACTGACTTTCTATACATACTAGTTTTCACATTAGGTTTCTGAATGGATTTATTTGGTACTAACCATTAAATTTAAACTTTGACATTGAACTTCAGAGCACCTAATGGATAGACTCCAGGAAGATTTTGAGAAAAGTCATTCCAGTAGCAGTGTAGGAAATAAATATAATTGGGGCTCCTCACAGGCTGCTCAAGAATGTATATATACATGTAAAAATGTTATAGAGACTTTAAAATTTAATATGTTGTCCTTTTTTATAGGTGCTGGACAGTTTGCTAGCACAGTATGGGACAGTGGAGAACTGTGAGCAAGGTAACATTAAAATCAAAACCATTTTCCATTTAAGAGAAATAAACAAAGAACAATGTTTAATTATTTTTTCCTCTATATCTGCTTGGTTCTAGTGAATACTGACACAGAGACTGCTGTAGTAAATGTAACATATGCCAACAAGGACCAGGCCAGACAGTAAGTACTCATTTACATCAATTTTAGTGTTCAGATTTTTCTTCTGCTTAAAATATTTGTCTGATTATGTTAATGAGAGCTAGTGTAGTGTATGACTCTAGGAGACCAGGATTCAAATCAGTGCTCAGCCATGGAAATCCACTGTGTAGGCCTGGGTGAATCAGTCTCAGAGGAAGGCAATGACTAACCTACTTTGAACAAATTTGACAAGAAAACCCCATGACTGGGTCATTTTAGGAAGTTGGAAGTGACTTACAGATACATAATAATTATATTAATGCTCAATACAGTTGTAGAAGAAAGGCCTTAAGTTCAACCCTGTTGTGCTAATAGCTAAGACTCTTTTCTCATTACTTTTTGTACTATTCTTAAATTCTTAGAATTCTTTTTTCTGCTTTTCTGAGAGTAAGCACCATTGATTACAGGGGTACTTGAATCTGAGTAA
Source organism: Urosaurus nigricauda (assembly GCA_034509955.1). NCBI lineage: Eukaryota > Metazoa > Chordata > Lepidosauria > Squamata > Phrynosomatidae > Urosaurus > Urosaurus nigricauda. The sequence goes on from JAOEGL010000006.1 coordinate 88,294,997, forward strand.
AGGTGCATAGATTGACTGGTGAGAATGTAAGCTCAAAACTATTGGCTGAAAGAATGGATGATTAATAATAACTTTTCTGGTTTAGTGACAGTCCCATAGAAGTAGATAGAATTTTTTATTTGCATTTGTGAAGTTTAGAAACATTTCCTGTGGCTTTTATGCAAAAATAAAAGTAATAACTCTGGTTTAACCCAGGTCTTACAACCCAATGTTTAGATAAACTTATGGAGGTTTAAATCTGTTGCTATTTTCAAGTTAACAATGAGAAGAGACTTAAGGGCTCAATAGATGGCCCCTAAGGGGCGGCTCCTTGCTGCCCCATTCCTCGCTGGATCAGAGCTGGGGCAACTACACACCATGGCCCTGATCTGGTCTTTCTGCGGCACAAAAAGAGGCCACAAAAAGCAGCTCCTTTTTGCACTGTGGAAAGGGTGCCTTAGCCGCGGTAGGAGTGGCTTTTCATTGCTTCTTCAGCACAGCGCATGTAAGTACTGTGCTGAAGACACAGTGTGACTTGCCTGCTGTCTGGTCAGGCAAGTGGTGTAGAGGCGGAGTTGAGGTGGCTGGCATGCAAATGCCACACTGCCACTCTGTCCCAAGGCCGACATATAATGTCGGTTTGTACAGCCTGATAGACACCTATTTGGTTGAGTGTTATGTCCATACAATGGCCAACCAGTTGCCTATCAGGAGCCTTTCAGCAGGACATGTGTGCACCCTGTGTCTCATTTACCCAGAACAGATGTTAAGCTAAGTTAACTATACTTTCCGTGACCCCTTTAAAAACAAATTGGTCTCACATCGACCATGTTGCAGATCTCTAATAAGACTGAAAGGAAGACCAAGGAAGTCATGTTTGAGATGTGTACAGCCTATCCTTTCTGAGGCATGATTTAAGCCCCAATGCTGGAACTCTAATGTGAAGTATTGCATTACATTACAAAAGTATTGTATTCTTTCTATGACAGAAGAATCATAGAAAGGGAAAGTTATTTTAAGGTACCCCAAATACTGTCATGGAAAGTTTTCTGATCCAACATTAGATCCAAAAACATACCAAGGCTTCAACTGCCTAGCTAGAGGTAGCTGGACAAAATCAGTGCTTAGAAATTGTCTTCTCCCAGTTCAGCCACTTAGTGGCTTTCATTGTTTTAAGTCTCAATTTTAAGTTTTTAAGTTTACTCAGCCACATAATAGAATGGCATCAGAATTTTATGAGTATAGTTACACCCATGAGCTATAATGGTTTGAGTGTTGGGCTGTGACTCTGGAAACCAGGGTTTGGTTGGCTATGAAACTCACTGATTGACCTTGGGTAAGTCACATGCTCACAGCATGAGGGGAAAGCAATGGCAAACCTGTGAACAAATCTTGCCAAGAAAACCCCGTGATAGGTTTGCCTAAGAGTCTCCATAAGTCAGAAATGACTTGAATGCACAGAATAACAACAATAACAACAGTTACACTCAAGAAATAGGATACCCTTGGCTTTACTTTCTTCCTATTCTTCCACCCCAAGACCCTGTTGTGAAACAGGATTTAAGATTAAGCAGGGGTAGGGAGTAGTAATAAACCAGATTGACACCCTCACATGTTGCTCCTCAATCCTCTTCCATTCACAGAAAGGCATTCTTTTTAGATTGAACCCATTGTATCTTCTTATAGGCAGGTACTGAGTGAGGTCTTGCCACTTACAGGAGCAAATAGAGAAGGATGTCATCAGATGATGGGACCAAACTCAGTATAATCTCTCCCAGTCTCTCTTCTGTCTCTCCTCCCCATCCCTGCCAAAATGAAACCTTTCAGGAAATGTCATAGAGAAAAAGGTGAAAGCAATCACCCTGTCTCCATGCTTTGAGGTTTCACACTAAGAACAAATAATACCACCCAAGAATAGTCCTGTAGAGACTTGCAAGGCCTATAAGTCCCCTTTGCCAATACCTAATAAACAGCAGCATGGCAGGATCAGAGGGAGTGCATAGTGCTGTTGATATCTGTCTTGCCACTACATGCCACCTTTTTCCCTTAGAACTTTCTGCCACCTTGTGGTTAACTGAAATTATCATCTTTAGTTTCTAGGTGTTTGAGTGTGTTTGTTTATTGCTTAAAATCAACAATCTACATCTACATCACAGCTTGTCTTAGCTTTTCTTAGACTTCCTGCAGTCCTAGATAAAAAAAGGTTCAGAGATCCAGTTATAGTTGATTTCTTTAAGAACTTGTATTTCTGAAGAATCTTACCAGCTGGGTAATCAGCTAGCCCTGCCTGCCATTGTCCTCCACAATGTGCTCCACATCCCTCATCTCCCTGCCATTGTGTAATGTCCTCTAAAGAAAATAAAGTTATTCTGTATCATTGAAATTTAAACTTTAAAACTGAGGCAGAAATTGGGAAATATGCAATTAGTTCTTCTTAGTGTACTATATTGTTAAAAAAAACTGCTGTAAAAGATTTGAAAAAGCCATGGAAATAGCTAAGCACTGTTAGCTCCATACACTTTTGTGAGGGGGGGGGGCATTCCATCCACCATGAACTCTGTTTTGGATGACACACCACACTGTGACTAGAAGCGGGATAAAAATAAATGTTGTTGTTGCAAGCTTTCAGTGCTAACCAACTGAAGGCTAAATTTTTCCTTATGCAGTATTGTAATCGAGTATTTGCCTGGTTACTTGTTGAGGAGTAACAGTTGCCTCCAGGCAGCCAGGTGCAGCCCCACAGCAGCTGTGTGTGAGCAGCAAAAGAAGGTAGGGAGTAAGTGTGCCAAGACTAGTTGGCTGCTTGCCCTGCCTGGAGAGGCAGAATAAGGGTACTGTCACTACTGTGTGTTCTCTCATCTGAAGTGGATTTGAGCAAGTTGGGGGAACTGATTTTATAATACATGACAAAGCATTTTTCCCTTGTCGCTATTCTAATTTTAAAATGGGCTGTTGGGGGAAAGTACCATGGTACATGAAGAAGGTAATTGATTGCAGCATGTGTTTCAGTTTACAGATGCATATCAATTACTAAATCCTTTGATAAGAGACCAGGCTTGAAAATGTTAGGTTACAGATATGTATGTTTACTGGATACCCTTTGGTTTGTGCAGCCTGAGAATGTGGATAGGATTTTTGAAGAGATGAAGGCCAACACATGTATAGTAGACCCATGCCCTTCCTGGCTTATAAAAGACACCCAAGGGGGGCTGGCGGAATGGGCAAGGAGAGAGGTGAATGTCTCACTGCAGCAAAGTAGAGTTCCATCCTGTCTAAGAGGCAGTGGTGAGGCCTTTACTGTTAGGCTAATTTTTTTTATACCATCAACCATGGTATTCTTCTGGATGCTTCTTGTTCTTCATTTGTTCCAATCCTTCTTGGAGGGGAGAACTTAGAAGATGGTTCTGAGATATTCTTGCTCTATCCCCAGCTACTGGCCTGTGAGGTTCTTCAGGGCCCAGTTTTGTCCCCAATGCTATTTAACATCTTCCTGAAACTGCTGAGAGATGTCATCCAGAGTTTTGAAGTTAAGTATCAAGTAAGACCACACATGAGATGGTTAGACTCAGTTAGGGAGATCATGGGCTTGAATCTACAAGACTTAAGTAGAGCAGTGGAGGATAGGCGAGCTTGGGGATGTCTCATCCACACGGTCACCATGAGTCCAGGCAGACTGGAGGGCAGCTAGCAACAACAACCAAAAATGCTGATGGCCTCTCCTTTCCATCTAACTCGAAGGAAACTGCTTCAGTGCTAAATCGGTGTCTGTTGTCAGTAATGGACTGGATAAGAGCAAACAAAATGAAACTTAATCCAGGCAAGACAGCAGTGCTGCTTATCACTTGGAAAATAGATCAGGGAATAGGGATTTATCCTGTGTTGCATGGGGTTACACTTCTGAAATCCCAGTTGTAGTTTGGGCATGCTCCTAGACTCTGGTTTGAGCCTGGATGCCTAGGTTTCAGTGGTGGCCAGAAGGCTTAATGCATTCCTTGGGATGTCATATTTGGCCATGGTGAAAGAGACTTATGTGGGCCTTTTTGAAACTGTTTGAAAACATAACAATGTGTTCAAAATGCTATGACCAGGTTGTTGACTGGGGTAGATTGCAAGGAACACATAACTATCTTATTGAAACAGTTTCACTGGCTACTAGTTTATTTCCAGGCAGAATTCAAAGTGCTGGTTATGACCTTGTTGTAAGTCGCCTCGATCCTGTTGCAGAGCTGGGATAAAAATAAAATAAATAATAATAATAATAATAATAATAATAATAAAAATGATAGTAATAATAATTATTATATAGCTTGGGTCTCCACAAGCTGAAAGACCGTATCTCTCTATACAATCCTGCTTGCACTCTAAGATCTTCAGGGAAAGACTTTCTCTGAGTCTCACCAGCATCACAGACATGTTTGGTGAGGTCCCTGGGAAGTGACTGCTCCCAGATTGTAGAATTCCATCCCACAGGAGGTTCATTTGGTCCCTGCTTTCTGACAGGCCATTAGTTGTGTGTGTGTGTGTGTTTTAAAATCATGATCATGATTTTAATCTGGAGCATGTAGTTGTACCATTTAATTTTTTAAAAAATTTTATATAACTGTATCTTGTTTCTTAAATGCTGCAGGCTTCCTTCAATCCTGCATATGGAAAAGGGATATAAATAAATAAAATAAGTATAGTGGACTTTTGGTGTCTGCTGGGGGTTGGTTTCCAAGATACTTGTGGATAGCAAAAAGATGTAGTAAAATGGTGTCAAGATTTGCTTTTGGGATTTTTTCAAGTCATGAATGGGTGAATCTGTGGATGCAGAATCCATGGATACGGAGGGCCGACTGTATCAGGAACAGATGTTTGTCTTGTGTATCACCCTGGCACACAAGCCAGCTTAGGGAGAGTCAAGCTTAAATTGTTTCTGTTGAAATAAAAGGGCTTAACTTTGGGTCATGCTATCAGTTGTTCAGTGATCTCAGGAGAAGAATATGCCAATTTAAAGAGTCCAGTTCTGTGACGAATCTATCAGGTTCAAACCTGAAGCTGAATAGTAAAGCATGGCTTTCCTCTGTATTGTATGCAGAAGTTGAGTGATGATACGTCATTCCCCTGAAGACTAAAATATCCTTATGTAAGGGTGCCGTGGGAGGCTTTTCTTTTCTTTTCTTTGCCAAAAAAAAAAAAAAGTGTGGCTTCTGGCCACTGATAAACCTTATAGGTTCTCTGCCAGAGGTCTCTTTCATCATTTGGTACCTTATATTGTAACTCATGGACAAGCAATGCTCAGTGCTCAGCAGTGCTCAGAGTCAAATTTGTACCCATCATGGGTTACACAAAGTCCCAAAGTGGCAAAATTACAAATAAATAATTTATTTGGGGGATGCATTGAGGAGGTTCCTTACAGACATCATCAATGCATCCTTCAGGGAAGGACATATTTCATCTTGTTTGAAGGAAGCGGCTGTCAGGCCACTTCTGAAAAAACCTTCCCTGGACCCCCTAGATATGAATAATTATAGACCAGTCTTGTTACTACCGTTCCTGAGCAAGGTGATCAAGAGTGTGGTTGCTCTTCAACTCCAAGCTGTCTTGGATGAAACCAGTTATCTAGACCCATTTCAAACTGGCTTCAGGACAGGCTTTGGGGTTGAGACTGCCATGGTTGCCTTGACCGACGATCTGTGTCTGAGCATCGACAAGGGTACTGTGACCCTGTTGGCACTCCTAGACCTCTCAGCGGCTTTTGACACGATAGATCATGGCATCCTCTTGAATCGCCTGAGGGGATTGGGAATTAGAGGCACTGCGCTTCAGTGGTTACATTCCTTCCTCTCGGGTAGGTCCCAGAGGGTGCTGCTCGGGGAAAGCTGCTCCAGTAAAAGGGAGCTCACCTGTGGAATGCCTCAGGATGCCATTCTGTCCCCGATGTTATTTAACATCTATATGAAGCCACTGCGTGAGATTATTCAGAGTTATCAGTATGCTGATGACACCCAGATCTATTTCTCCATGTCTCATTCGGCCTTGAATTCTGATGGCGTCTCCTCTCTCAATGAATGTCTTCGAGCAGTAATGAGCTGGATGAGAAGAAACTGATTGAAACTGAATCCGGACAAGACGGAGGTGCTCACGGTAGCAGCCCCAAAACCAAGTATTGGGCTGCAACCTCCAGTCCTAGATAGGGTCACACTGTCCTCCAGTGACTGTGTTCACAGTCTGGGGGTGCTCCTTGACCTGTCGCTCCTGATGATGAATCAGGTAAATGCGACAGTCAGGAGCACCTGTTATCAGCTTCAGCTGATACGCCAGCTGCACCTTTTTCTGGAAATAAGGGATCTTGAAACTGTTGTACACGCGCTGGTAACCTCACGCCTGGACTTCTGTAACATGCTCTACATGGGGCTACCTTTGTGCTTGGTCCGGAAACTGGAGTTGGTGCAGAATATGGCAGCCAGAATAATATCGGAAACATCCAGGAGGGATCATAATACTCTGGTATTAAGATCCCTACACTGGCTTCCTATTAGTTTCCAGGCCCAGTACAAGGTGTTGGTTATCACCTTTAAAGCCCTAAATGGCTTGGGTACAAGCTATCTCGGGGACTGCCTTCTCCCATATAATCCTCCCTGCGCACTCCGGTCCTCTGGGAGGAATTTGCTGCAGTCACAAAAATCTAGACTTTTGGCCACCTTCCAGAGGGCTTTTTCTGTTGTCGCCCCTAGATTATGGAATGGCCTGCCGGATGAGATCCATCAATTGACATCTTTAGACAGCTTTAAAAAGGCTGTCAAAACGGATCTCTTCCAGCAGGCTTTTCCAAGTTAGATCGTCCCAGCCTCAGGAATTACCTCTCCTAGGAAAGTTTCTGGAGCCCCTCTCAGCTGGATACAACGCTGCCACATTTTCAAAAATCAAAGTGACCAAAGTCGTAGATAATTGCACTTTTAAAGTGTATAAGTGATTTTGTTGCTGTTTTAATCTGTTTGTTTTTAATATGTATTTGATTTAATATTTTTAAAGGGGGAGGGCAATAGGGATTGGATGTAATGTATTTTAATATTGTTAGCTGCCCCGATTGGTTTCAGAGGGGCGGGATACAAATAAAATATTATTATTATTATTATTATTATTAACCAGAAGCCATGTTTCTGGCTTTGGTTTCCAGTGTTTCACTCCAAGGATGCTCAAGCTTGTGCCCTGTCCCCAATACAAAACTGCTGTTCCTTAAAGCTTTTTAAAGGAAAAAACATTATTGGTGGAAAGGAGCATAGGATTTAAAAAAGTCTCTTGAGAGGCTGCAGTTTGCTCATCTCTTTTCTGTTTGCAGATACTAGATAACCTGGGACTTTTTACATGCAAAGCATATGCTCTACCACTGAGCTGAAATTTCTGTAATTACTTGAAGGAAGCATTCTAAGCTACATCAGTATGTTCCTAGAAGAAGAGAAGTTTTATGAGCCCCCCCCCCCATGTTGTTCAAAAAGAAATGCAGTCAGGCAGCAGTTCATTCATATAAAGTGCTTCATATTTTTAAAGATGATTTTCACAGTTCACAGTTTGGTCCAGCATTGCCCATAGGAACACATGTTATATATCTCATTATTTTCATAGAATCATAGAGGAGACCTTAAGATCCATCAAGTTCAACCTCCTGCCATGCAGGAATATACAATCAAAGCACCCCTGGCAGATGACCATTCAACCTTTGTTTAAAACCTTCAGAAATCCACCACCACACTCTGAGGCACTGTCAAACAGCTCTTACTGTTAGGAAGTTCTTCCTAATGTTGAAGTGGAATCTCTTTTGCAATGCTTTTAGAAACATGTATACAAAAACTTCAATGTTATAATGTTTTAAGACATAAAATACTGGCATGGAATTGCGTGCATTCAGACATTATGATCAGTCAAAATTTCTTGAAAATTCTAGCTTACTATGAATGCCCCCATGTGCAGGTCCATGCCATCTGGATTACTTCCACTGCAAGTGGCAAACCTTACTTGTCATCATGCCTGAATCAAGTGTTCTAGTCTGTATTTTTCCCAACAAACCAGAGGAGTTATCATTTCTTTGGATTATTGAGGGAGAGGTGAGCCAGAGTGTTAGCTTTTGGATGTATAGTAAACAAACCATGGATAGCTGCCTCTGCTTGCAGCAAGATGTAATTGAGCACAATGCAGTAGTGTGTAGCTTGTAAACTAAAAATTAGGGTGTCCACAGAAGCATTTTTTACCGTGATTGTGCAAACCCAGCCATTATCTTTGGCTTAGATTTAAGAAGCCTCTTCTATTCTTATCAACTGATTTCAACTGGTTTCTTTGGTATGGTAGCAGAAGTCTGATACCTTCTTATGCACTCTTGTGCAAGATAATCTCATATTAAAATCATGCTACTTGATAACATTTTATAAACATGACACATTGGTAAAGTCTCCTTTATCTGGAATACCAAAAATTTCCAAAAATCTAAACATTTTTCATGAGTGTCTGAGGCAGTGATTTTTGCTTTCTGATGGTTCAGTGTACACAAGCTTTGTTTCATGCACAATATTATTTAAAATATTTTATAAAATTACCTTCAGGCTATGTGTATAAGGTGCATATGAAACATAATGAATTTTGTGTTTAGACTTGGGTCCCGTCTCTAGGGATCTCATTATGTACACACGTATGCAGGTGTTTCAAATTTTTTAAAAATCCAAAACACTTCTGGCCCATAGTATTTTGGAAAGGGAGACTCAACCTGTATGACTTACTGTATATACTCGTGTATAAGTCAAGAATTTTTTGTCAACAAATTGACCCCCAAAAGCTGGGTTGACTTATCCATGACTAAATGTAAGTAGTGTATTTTAACTCTTCTCCTTCTCTAAGTAGAGTGATGTGGGTCTCTTGGAAATGGAGATAACACAGGTAAGAGCCAATGTCCCTTTCTACACGAAGACAGTAAACTTTGTCCTTTACATCCTTCATTGCATGCCCCTAAGTTTTATCCTCGATTTACCCACAGATCATATTGAAATCCATAATTTTGGCCCCAAAAATTGCCCTTGACTTATACATAAGGTTAGTCGAGTATATACAGTAAATAACACTATTAATTTGGGGTTCTAGACCAGCCAGTATTTAAGTCCTAGTGTGGAACTGCATGTAATTGAGTATGTGGATTTACATGCAATTAAGCAGACTTGTGGAGGAGACCCAGTCAACAACTCACTGAGCTGCTAAAGGAGAGAATTCCCATCCTCTATGCCCAGCATAGACATTGTGCTCTACTGCCTTTGTCCTCCAGCCCCCTGCAGGCTAAGTTAACATTTTGCAGGCTAGGAAATTCTGTGATCTTACTAAGAAGGTTGGCAGAGGATTAGCACACTTTCTTGTTAATTGGAGGTTAATTTTTAATAGATTCAACTCGCTTGATCTAAACATTGCCATGGACCCTGACCCTTTAGATACAGGAAAAACTAAAGTCCAGACAATCCCCCCCCCCCCCCGGGCAACATAAAGAGTTCTAAGAACAGCTTTACATGATCTGCCATCACAGCATTTAACATTTGTTCAACTATAAAATTCTGTTATAATCCACACTACTCAAGAGCAGTTGGGTTGCTATGGAAACACATTCCCTAATTTCATGAAATTAACACCTATGGTTACTTGTATTCTTGTTTGTTATCATTTGCTTTCAAATACTCAGTAGTATTCTAAAATAACCTGTGTATCGTTAACCAGAAAGGATATGGTCATTTGCCTTCTTTTTCTGTACATGTGGACTTGTGTTGGAATTTTTTTTAGTAAGTTGTGGACAAGGAGAAAAATATGTGATGTGGAGAAAAATTAAGAGTTCAGTAGCTGAAATATTTCAGAGGCTCCATTTAATCCCTGTATATCACTTATGTTCCCTTTACAATTTAGATTACGCTTCTTTGTTTCAGAGACAGTTTTACCATTTTGTTTGAGCGAATAAATTCTATTTCAGAATTTTACAGGTATTGTAAAGCTGTTCACAACTATATTTCTTGAATTCTCCCAAATATGCTTTCAAGTTACTACTTTTATTTGAGAAGCTACTATTTCAAAAGTACATTCTTGGACAGGAAGAAAAAAACAAATTCTCAGATTAGTGAATGCGAGTTGATTCTAAAAGTATTTAAAGTTTTATATGGAATACTGGGTTGTAAAAGGTAACAAAACTAATATATTACACAATGCAAAGGAAGACTCCTCATGAAATCTTTCAGTGTATAATCAAGCCATGGCATTTGACCCAGATGTCTTAAAATCTTTTCCTAGACAAAATGTGCATGTCTAGGATAAGTCCTCAGGTTACATTTTTGGAGACTCTGAGAGAGTTTAATAATAATGGCAGCACATGATTAGAATGCTCTTTTTCATCATGCAAGAAAAGAGTGTCCCAAGAGAAGTACTATATTTAACCAAATATTACTAATCATAATGAGAAAGAATAAGAAAACGGTAGAGCACACTGCTTGCAGACTTAAAGAACCCAAAGAGGATAGCATGATAAGGAAGAAGAGCAAAGAAGGGAAAATGAAGAAGGCCACACCAAATGGACTGAAGTGTATGCATGTACATGGGAGTCTGTCACTTGTGAATGAAGGTTTATAAATGAATAATTTATTCTTTGAACACTTACTTAACTCTTCTCCCCCTGCAAATCCTACACAGAGCAATAGAAAAACTGAACGGATTCCAGCTTGAAAACTACTCACTAAAAGTTGCATATATCCCCGATGAGATGGCAGCACAACCACCTCCTCAGCAGCATCCACAGGGGAGACGTGGATTTGGACAGAGAGGTCCCCCCAGGCAAGGTTCACCTGGTGCAGCTTCAAGGCAGAAGCCACAGTCTGATGTTCCACTACGGATGCTGGTTCCCACCCAGTTTGTAGGAGCCATTATTGGAAAAGAAGGAGCCACCATTAGAAACATCACAAAGCAGACACAGTCAAAGTAAGTTGCCTTCTTAAATGTTTGTTGTTAATGGATTAGTTCAGTAAATCTTAAAGCTGGTGTGTGATAATACTTAGGATAAGAGTTGTCTTGTGGAATAATGCATATAATACGAATCCTACTGCTGATAGGCATGATTAAATAACATGGTGGTGAATTCTGACTCTATAACATTTTAATAACTTTTGAGTAAAGTGATAAGTGTTAGAAACATTTAATAGTTCCAATAATGCTGAGGACGCAAGGCAATGAAAATTGCAACAAATTAAAATAATGCTACCAGTACTACTATATTACATAATACAGTGGGCTCACTCTATCCACCATTTGTGGATTGGCTATGTCATGCGTCACCCTGCCCCATATTAATAATTGGTGGTTCATGCCCATAGGCACATCACCATCCATTGACTAATATGGGCTTGAGTGCCTGTGTTTTTTCCCATCTGCAGGGCTGGGAGTGGGAATCAAACCTCTGTGGATGGAAAGGGCCCACTGTATTCATATTATGTAACATGTGGAATCAATAATGTGAAGTCTGCAATATATTGTTGCAACAGAATTTGAGAGAATTAGTTATAGTATGAGTTGCATTGGTATTGTTGGTGGCCAAGACTAGTGAGTATGAGAGGCAAATTATTCTTATTGTAGCCATTTTGTGTGAAGTGATACAACTGAATGTGGGAACTGCTGTTTTATTGATCTACCTGATGGTGTCCCTTGAATGTCAGCAATAAAGTACCCTGACATGGTATAACTTTACTTTTATAGCATTCATTTTTAAGTATAGAATTTTATTATGAATTTCCACAGTGGTGAACTTTAGGACCTCTTTATGACATCTTGGGAAACTTGGGTCTCCCAGATGCTAGCTAGCTGTCCAAAATACATATTAATATTTTCCCTCTCTAATTGTCAGTGGCTCTGGCAACTATTTAAATCCCAAAATGGCAGTGGTGGAAGAACAGGAAAAAATGCTTTGTGTCCTGCCTCTGGGCAGTTTCAGATCATAAATATGATCTTAGACTTTTAAAATCTGTCTGTCTGTCTGTCTTATCTAGTACCTTCTTTTAGTTGATAGCAGCATTCCTTCTAATTATCAGGTGAGTCTGTCAGCAGAAAATACTTTGAGATCTCTGGGCTAATTTTGCATACCATATAAAACAGTTTCCCTCTCCCCCCCCCCCCCCCCCAGTTATTGCCACCATCTTTTTCCTTGTGGGGCAATTCTTTGCCAGCAAGCAGAAAGGGTTACTCTCTGAAGTTAATTCTTGCACTCCTCCCTCCCATTCATTTTAGGAAAATGATGTAATGAATGATATTGAAATGAACTAATTTAATCCGTAGCTATCACACACTCCTCCCTGGGGTCTGGGGAAAGTATACTTTGCATGACAGGAGGAATTGACAAGAGGTATAGAAAGGAACTTTTGATTCTAAGTAAAAAAAAATTCATCAAGCTAATAAGATATCATATAGCTTGGAACACTTTACTTTGTAAAAGTAAATTAAGCATAGGTGTGTTTAGAACCAACCACCAGCCAGAGAAAATAAGAGAAATTCCTGATACAACTACCTGTGCACCTGACCTAAATGAGCTCATGCTGAAGTTAGTGATCTGGTCGCAGGTTGTCAACATTTTGTCCGCAAGAAGTGCATACAAGAAACAGGAGCAATGTAGATGATCGCTTCCACTTTGACAGGTGACATCAGTGGTGAGTCCCATCATGTGGACCATCTGTCTCTAGACAGATTCCTAGAATCTACCCAGACATGTCTGGCTGGGCACTGCTGAATTATGATGCCTGATCCTGTAGTAATATTTCATTTGACATGGAGGGCCTCTTTAGTTAAAAAACAAACCAAAACAAACCACAGAAAAGAGGACTTTAAAACTAAAAGAAGTCCACCGCTTTATGTAGCCAAACAGGTCTGGATAAACACTCCTTGGACATTCCAGTAGATCTGTTCTTTCCTTTCACTCTTTCCTTCTCATCACCACGATTCTGTAAAAGCCAAACTATGAGTCAGTTCAAATTGTGTCCCAGTCCCATCATGACCTCTCTAGGTGTGATTTTCAGTCATAATAAATCATTTTTATATTTCATCTCTGTGATATCTTTGTTGGAAACAAGCATTAGCACTCAACTGTGTTTTATTCTTAGACAGCTAGTTATTATCTGTTTTATTGTACAGTATTCCTCTTTACCCTGTTTCAAGTTTTACATTGATATTTGTGCCCATTTTGTTAGAATATCTTTGGAAATGATTGCTTTTTAATTATGAATCCAATTGTTATTGTTGTGTGCCTTCAAGTAATTGCCAACTTAATGAGATCCTAAGGTAAACCTTTCATGGGGGTTTTCTTGGCAAATTTAGTTAGAGAGGGTTTATCAGTGCCATCCTCTGAGGCTGAGAGAGCGTGACTTGCCCAAGGTCACCCAATGGGTTTACATGGCCAAGCTGGGATTTAAACCCTGTCTCCAGAGTCATACTCCAACACTCAAGCCACTACACCACACTGACTGTACACCTATTTATTCACTGAATCCTAGTAGTAGTCTAGAATTGATTAGAGTCAGAGATCTGAAAAATGCCTCTTGCTAAATTAGTGAACTTGTTGAGGATTAGTTCTAAAACTGAAGACATAAGTGATGAGTAGCTGGCCAGGACTTGCCTTGTCCTGGAATTTGCTCAAAACAGGGTTGGTATTTTTTAATGTTTACAAGAAGACACAGCAAACTGTACACATTGCTTGGATAAGGTGTTTAATGAAGTTGGCCAGATCACTTATGAAATCAATAGCTTACTATGATTATCTGATGACAGTGAGTGCTATGATTTATTTATAAGGAATGTGGTTGGGTATGGAAACTTAAAAAGAATGAAATTCTTCAAGAGTTATAATTGCCCTGATCCAATAAGTAATATTCTCAGAAGTAGCCTTTGCTGTTCATAAGCAGATGATTATTGAACATCCTTCACCATTGTCAACACAGTATTCATTGAATGAACAGGATACGTCTTTTGGTGTGAAAGGAGATGCATATCCTAACCGCACCAATATTTCTAACATACTGGCGTGTAGACACTTTGCTAGTACAGAACCCAGGCTAATTTCTGAAAGCTATAAACATACATTTTACTACTGTTTTCTTTCTAGAATTGATATTCATCGTAAAGAAAATGCAGGTGCTGCTGAAAAACCAATTACAATTCATTCTACTCCAGAAGGGTGCTCAACCGCTTGTAAAATCATCATGGAGATAATGCAGAAGGAAGCTCAAGATACCAAGTTGTGAGTAAATAGTGTTTGATTAAGGGTATGTTCCCATGTTTTATCTGAAATCAATAATTAAAATCATTGATCATTAAAAGCAGTGATATATAAAATAACAGATGAACCCTGAGGATTGTCAGGTCTTGGTTCTTATGGCGTGTTTGCATGTGTTACAGAATGACAGAAGGCAATGGGCAATAGCAAAGCAAATTTTTCACTTCATTTTCCAGCACCTCTTTTGTGATGCAAGTTTAGTGGCTGTTTTATTTTCAGATGACTTTCTAATACTTGCAAATAGGAAATGAAACATGTACAGATGATAAGAGTCATTCATAGGTGGCTCAGCAGTGATATCAGAAAAATATGGGCAGTTTGATTTGAACAACAGCAGTTGACGGGCCTCTTCAAAAAGGAGTGCATTCATTATTTGAGATTTGAAGTTATTTACAAGAAAATTATTTTTACAGAATTTGTATGCACATCATTATCATCATCATCATCACCATCATCTTTAGCCTTCCTCTCCCTGCAGATTGAGGCAGGTTACAGTAAAAAAAATAGTAAAATACATAATACAGTAAATCATAAAATACCACATTCTCCCCAACCCGCCACCAACATAAAATATAAAATTTAATTACAATTCAAAAACAATAAAATTACAAGTTCAGGTTAAAATTAATTAAAACATTTAAAAGATAGGCAGACAATAAAAATAGATATGGGCAGATTGGGTGGTCTTATTATTTTGGGAGGCAATGGATTTTGTAGTTTGCTTAAAAAGTCCCCACTGATAAATCAAAAGGCATCTCTTATCTTTTTGTTACTTTAACTGCTCGTCCCTCCCATTCAGCTCCAGTAGTAATACAGGTGTATACTAGATGTGGGAGAGGAAAACACCTGATCAGAGAAAAGGGTGGCATTGGACTTTGCTCTAATCTCTTGTAGTTTTTTCATTTGTTTCTTACTGAAATAGCATGAGAATCACATCATTCTCTATACCTTATATATGTGATAGAAACATGCAGAGGCATGCTTTTCCTTTCCTGCCTTTCATTTTTGCTTCCATGTTCTTTTACTTATGTGGAACACAACTGTTTAAGCCCCATTATGTCAGCTGAAGCTGAAGAAGTTAATGTGTCTGAAGGGCATACAAATTGCTGTTTTGCTCTTCTTCCTACTTTCCCTATCCCACCCCTAATAAGCTACTTGCTCTGATAATTTCTGGTTTTAAGGTAGAAAAGAAGGCAAAAGTAGAAAAGACTTGGAAGAGACTGTGTCTCAAAGAGGTAGGTTACTTTGATTCTAATCAAGTAGGAGACATCTGTGGCTGGCTGATGTAGAGGAATCTCTCTTCAAGGTTAAGGAAATAGCAGAAAATAGTAATTCCTTCCTTCTGAAAATTTCCTAAAGCAGCTTTACCATTAGTTAGGCCGGTAGATCAAATAATATTAACAACTACACTTAAGAGTATCCAACTGCTCTTTCTTTCTTTCTTTCTTTCTTTCTTTCTTTCTTTCTTTCTTTCTACTGAACCAGTTTTATAACAATGTGAGAACTCCCTGATTATATCATTAACTGTCAGCGCCTGTCTCCTTGTAGAATGTTCATCTTGGAATTTGTGGTTACTAGTGGATTATGTGGCTCTTGAGTTCATATAATTCTCTGGATTGCTTACAGTACAGAAGAAATTCCCTTGAAGATACTAGCACATAACAATTTTGTGGGCCGGCTTATTGGTAAAGAAGGACGGAACCTGAAGAAAATTGAACAGGACACAGACACTAAAATCACAATATCTCCGTAAGTATTGGATGATTTTCTTGCTGGTGGTGCATGTTAAAGTGGGATCATGGTTTACTGCTGAAGTATTAAAGAGTGTCCTCCTTTTCCTCAGCGTTTAAAGGGCAAATAAATATGCACAGAGTAGATTCATGAATCCACAAAACCAAATCCGTTTTGAGAGATACAGAACAATGGGTTGAAACAGTAGCTTTAAAATGATTCACTTACTGGAATCACTAGTACCTCATGTTATGTTTCATGTGATGCATCACCATTTCATGTGATGCACATATACCTCCAATTAACTGGAACTGACTTAATGGCTTGCAGCATTTCCTGAAAATTAGAGTTTGTTCATATAATTGAATTCATATAATTGCTTATTCCAATTCCAGGTGCAATTGGAAAATAAGATTTATTTCTTCATAGCAATGTGACTGATTTGCCCCTTGTATATTATGGTCTTTTGACTCCACTGCCTGTGTGTGTGTGTGTGCGCGCGTGTGTGTGTCTATCAGTGTGTGTGCACATGGGCACGCGCACCTTCAAGTTACCTGTCAACTGACCACCAATGGATATCAGGTGCTGTAGGCTATATTTCAGAGGAAGGAACTGGCAAAACTATCTCTGAGTATTCCTTGCCTAAGAAAAGCCTATGAAATTCATGGAGTTGTCATAAGTCAACAGGAAAATTAAAGGCACATACATACACAGATTAGAATGTAGTCTATAAAAAGTTGCATCATTGTGCTGAAGATTTTCAGAAGATGTCACACTTATCCAGGACTTAACCCATGAACATCCAGGACTGCTCCAGCAACAAACCATTCTTGGGACTTCTCTGTGAATGGTTTGTTGCTGGAGCATTCCTGGATCTTCATGGGTTAATAATAATAATAATAATAATAATAATAATTTTTATTTATACGCCGCTCTTCAGCCAAGGCTATCAAAGCGGCTTACAATTTGTAAATTAAGACATTTCCCTGCCCTCAGGCTTACAATCTAAAATAGACATGACACAAAAGGAGAAGGGAGAGGTGGTGGGGAAGGGGGAAAGTCCAGAAGATCTTCTCTCCCTCAGAAGCTTGGACCATGGCAGATGGAGTGAAGGGAGGGCTCTTCTTCTTAAGTCCTGGATAAGCGCGATGCATCTGAAAATTTTCAATGCAATTGTGCAACTTTGCCAGGAATATACCTTTTACTCCTGGCTTTCCCCCGCTGTCTGATAATCTCCCCAGTTTGGTGTGAATCCATTGTAAAGGAAACGAAGCATACATTGCTCAGAATTGAATCTGGGAGAATTTAGCTCAACTGAATGCTCTTTCAGCCAAATGCTTAATAGGGACATTTCAACTTGACAGAGGATTGGCTGAGCAAGAGGAATGTAAGTCAGGGGGAGGCATTCCTTATGGTGAGTTAGATATTCAAAATCTCAGTTACAAGGTGGAAACAATTTTCACCCATTTTCAGACAGCCAAAGCATGAGGGATGAGTGACTTGACAACGTGGTGGCACAACAGATTGGGTTTTGCTGTCCTTACAATTGCATTCCTAGTAAACGTTCTGTTCTGTGCAAATTGAAACAAAAGCAGAAAGAAAAGATATGAATTGCTCCCAAGTGAATCCCAGAAGGCTGTGACATAGCAAATTTGTCATGTCAGAACTTATAATCCTTTCTTACTTTGAAAGATCTGCTAGTGTAGGAAAGTATGCTTCACTCAAACCTGAGCTCATTACAGCTATGTCCTTGCAGGTTGATTGGGGCAATCTGGAGATGCTGGGATGTAATATAATTGACACAATTTTGTCTCCTAGGAAAGACCCCACTAAGAGACTGAATGTAGTGTTATGAACTGTTGGAGAGCTTTTTATAAGTAGTGCATAAAGGAAGGCCTGTGATCCTAGATAGGTATCAGTTAATGTAGCATTGGCTTTTCTTCAACCTAAACTGTACAAGATCCTCAAGCCTAATACTCCTAAGTTTCTGTCATGGAAAGCTTTGTTTCTGATTGCCATTACACCAACACACATAATTTCTGAATGTTGGGCCTTATACATCAGGAAGGAATTATGTATTTTTCACAAGGATTTAGTGGCTCTGCATTTGGATCCATCATTCAAGACTAAAGTTAATTAGTTTTCTCTCTATATATATGCAGTAAGGGAGACTTCTAGGATTGAGTTATCTCATTGTGTTGCCCAGGAGAGGCAAAGGTGATATGGTAGGAAGACAAAAATATAATTACTTGGACCCTGGCCCTCCCCCTGTTCTTTCCCTTGGTGTCCATGTTAGGTGCCCTTTACTCCTAAACTATTAATATGTTCAGATCTCTGTTCAGGTCTCTTCCTTGTCCTTAAAAAAGTATTCCCCCATCTTTTTTCTCCTTCATTTCCTTCTAACATATTCTGAGTGCCATCATTGTAAGGCCTCATAGAAATCATCCAAGGCCTTTTCCACCTCAAAAAGATGCCTATCCAGCCTGTTTGCATGGCGAGGAGCAGTTGCCTCACCTGAAAGCCATACAGACTTGCATGCCTGCAAACCTTTCAATGTGGTTTCTGAATCCTCTGTTGCTGGAAGTTGTTTTCTTTGTCCTAAACATAGCTCTAGCTTCCTTCCAAGGGACCCTCTCTTGTCTCTGCTAGCCCATACTTTAGAAGACAAGGGGAAAAAACATATAGGAGGAGGTATTATGGAAGAGGGAGAGGACTAGGACAAACTTATTCTCCTTGAGAAGGGTTGGAAGAGGTGGTGGCTCAGATGCATATGTGTTGCACTAAGGTCCATTATATGGCATTAACCATCCCCTCAACCAGTCCAGCACTGCCATTCCACCTAGCATCATCACTTTCATTTTCAGTCTTGTTTGAATCTAGAGCAGCTGTGGGTGAAATAATCTGATTTTTCACCTGGATTATTTGTGCTAGCATAGTCAAGCCCTAATACTGTTTTAGGAGAAATTTGTATGTATACATACAAATAGGCATATCATTTTGCTGTCTTGCTCTTGCAGATTGCAGGACTTGACACTCTATAATCCAGAAAGGACCATTACAGTTAAAGGCAGTATTGAAACATGTGCTAAGGCTGAGGAAGAAATAATGAAGAAAATCAGGGAATCATATGAAAACGATATTGCTGCTATGAATGTAAGTATATTTCCTGTAGCATGGTTTAAATTGGTAAATTATTTGATCTTCCCCCTACAAGATAATTTGGAGAAGGCATAGGGTGTGTGGGTGAACTCTTTGTCTTTAGAGGGGAAGCTATGTGTGTGGTTGTTCTTTCTGGTGGAAAGTATAGTTCATTTTATGTGCATTAAAGATAGCCTTTAGGGCTGAAAAGTGGCGTATAAATAAATATGTAAATATTTAAGGGAGGAGTAAAAATTAGATATGAGTAGGAACGCAAGACTCAGAACTAATTAATAAAGGGGGATTAAGAGAAGCGGTTTAAATTAATGAAAAGAAGGATTTCATATTTTTATTTTTATTTTGAAAATATAATTTTAAATTGAAGGTGTCAAGATAGTTGAGTAAAGAAAAACTAATAATTAAAAAAGAAGCTTCTATATTATTGCAGTTTGGGCAATATTTTTTTAATCCTCAGTTATTTTCTCTTTTCTGCTCTGCTGAATGTATTTTCTATGCTAAAACCTGAATTACAGCAGGTTTGCAGTCAAGGGACCTTTATCTTTTGTGTTGCACATTTTGCCCAATCACAGTGACCTAACTGGCTTTTGTCCAAGATGATCAGTCAGCTGAAGCTCACAAGAGCGTGCTGCTGTGCTCTTTGAGTTATTTCCACAGGGACGGGCAAAGTATAGCCCTCCAGATGTTATTGGACTGCATCAGCGCTTTCCAGCGTAGTCAGTTGTGAGGAAGGGTGAGAGTTGCATTTCAACACCATCTGAAGGCCTGCACTTTGCCCAGGCTAGTGTTGCAGGGTTATAAAATCCCTTTTTCTTTGCATTTCTAATCTATAGTGGAGTGGTACATTTACTAAACAAGTCATTTCCAAGTACTTGTACAGCTCTTATTTCCTGTTACAGAAAAAAACTATTTGCCAGAAATCTCAGTTTATCAATTCATAGAATTCTCAAATTTAACAGTGACATGTATATGGACTTCTGTGGCTGCCATGTCAGGTACCCATGAACTTTCAGGTAGATGATAAAGAGAGCCAGTGTAGTATAGTAGTTTGGACTACGATACCTGGAGACTAGGCTTTGAATGTTCACTTAACCATAGAAACCCATTTGTGGGTTTAGGCAAGTTACATTCTCTGAGCCTCAGAGGAAGTCACAGGCAACAAATCTTGAACAAATCTTGCTAAGAAAACTGTGTGATAGCTTTGCCTTAGGGTCACCAGAAATTGGAAATACCTTGCAGGAAAATGACAACAATAATATAAAATAACTGTTTTTTTTTAGCCCTCTCAGATATTCTGAATCCTTCTTATGGCCTCATGGAAGAAGGGGAGAACAAATACATTAGCTCTTTCTCCTTCTTCCTTGTTGTTTTCCTCATGTTGAAGGTAAATATGTGAAGGAGGGAGCTTCTTCTGTCTAAGGAGGCTCTCTATGTGAAGTAGAACTCTCAAGAATTTCTACCTTATGTGTAGAGGTTCCACAGATAGATGTTGGTGCATTAGTTTATTCTCTATTTTTTCTGTATTAAAGGTGTCCACAGTAATGATAGCAGTTTGATAGCAGTTTGGTTTCTTGTGCCTTCTGCTTATTGCTCTCCACATAATCCTTTCCTGGACAGAGATAATTTAGGTAGAGTAGGCCACACACTGGTAACTTCCTTATTAGACTACTGTAATGTATGCTCTTTGGGGCTGCCCTTCAAGATGGAAGATACAGCCAGTGCAAAAAGCAGCAGCAAGATTGCTGAGCCCAGTACCATACAAACCACAAATAATACCAGTCGTAAAGGAACTGTACCAGCTGCCAATTTGCTTCCAGTCTGAGTGATATATCCTGATGATGATATTCAAACTCTGAACAGCTTGGGACCTTAGTACTTGAAGATGCTTGTCTGAGATTGCCAGAGTTAGCCCCTCTTTGGTTTCCTCTGTCTTCCATTTTTGGGGGAATATAATGGGGTGGGGGTAAAGGACACACAAGAAGGCCTTCTTGGCTGTGGCATCACATTGTGGAATGCCTTAGTTAGAGATTGGCTGGCACCAGGTTTGATTTCTTCTCATCATCAGGTCAAGACATGGATTTTTATTAAAGCTTTTGGGACCTAATTTACTTTTACATTGTTTTAAAAACTCTTTTAGTGCTGTATTTTTTCTTTTATTTGCTAATGCAGTTGTTCATAGAATCAGATTGCACTTGCTTTTAGCAGAATGGTGACAAATGTTAAGCAGTTTTGTAAAAATGTTGAGCAGTTTTGTAAAAATGTTTGACATTGTGTTGTCTCATTCCAGCTTAAGCATGCCCAACCATGTACCCTTCTGATGTGCTTTGTTACAACTCCCTCCACCAATAGCCAACACACTGAATGGGCATGTTGTCTGTTGATCATGGTGCTTATAGTCCATCACACATGGGGTGTCAAGTTGGGGAAAGTTGCTCAAAGATAAGCTTTCCAAAATTACTCCTGTACAAAAAAAAAGGGTATCCTTATTTAAGACTTCAGTTTTATACTGGCAGGAGATAACTGTCCTTTTTATTTCACTGCAGCTTCAAGCACATTTAATTCCAGGATTAAATCTGAATGCCTTGGGTCTATTCCCACCTTCTTCTTCAGGGATACCGCCTCCCACAGTGGGAGTTGCTTCAGCTGCTTCTGCCTCTTCATATCCTCCATTTGGGGTAATTGTATTTAATGTTGTATTTAATGTTGTAATATGATTGGTTGGTTATAAGCCAGTCACATACTGCATCACTTGTAGTTATGACAGTAGGGTAAAATACAGTGTGCCTTTTCCTCAGACCAGAGTGGGGAGCTAGGTTATCTTTCAACAAGGATTCTGATGTGAACATTCATCGACCAACACAGAAACACAGAATGGAATGCGAATTCATGCAGTAGACTAAAGTTGTGCAAGTTATTTTTAATAGACTGGTGGAGAGTGGCAGGTATGATAAGGACATGATGACTTGTTTCCCTGTGAATTAGCAATTAATATAGTCCTGGGATGAATTGATGAGATTCCTGTCCTTAATTAACAATGTTAAACAAATGCTGTTTATTGTTAAAACTCCATTATTGCACCTAGATACTATAAGTGCAGAGTGCAATTTCCTATAATGTTTTTACCCACTATTGGAAGTCTACTCTGTCAATGTATTACATTTTGAGGAGATGCTATCAAGTGTCATAAATCTGTTGTTTGGTCATGCTGCAAATTGTGTTGAATATGTAAAATGTTGTTTGTTTAGATGCTGTTTGTCAAGTGGGATTTAGAAAATGAGATTATCAAAGGTAGGTTTAGATGTGATGTAGACTTAAATAGTACAGCATGTGACTTTCTAAAAACATTTTGCAGGCCAAACAACTAGTGTATGAGAAAATATTCCAATCCTTCCATTATGAAAGCAGCATGTGTGTAGATGGAAAGCTTCCAGATACTAACTATGGATCAAATAAAATCAGGGTTCTTCTTCATGGTTTCTGTTCATCTCAGATATGGGTTTGTGCATATGCAGAGCCACCATCTGGAACCTTCTGGAAAGCTGAAGCTTTTGGCAGTAGCTCTGCCTCTCGTCTTTAACAGACACATTCTAACATCTTTCCCTTAGTTCTTTTTCATCCACTACAGTGGCAGAACCTCTCTGAGTCCTCTTATGTAGCTGAGACAATCTAGAAGGTTCTTGTGTAGTTTAGCTGACCTTTTTTCATTCTCTTCTCTAGTAGCTCCTTTTCTTCTTTGTTTCCTCTCCTTTCTGTAAAACAACAACAACAACAACCTCCCTCTTTCTAGACTTTTTCCTTTTTCTGTTACACGTCAAGGCCTATGACCTCACAACCACTCTTTAGGTACTGCTGTAAGTGCAGTAGGAAAGTTTTTCTTTCAGATAAGCATGCTTTCCTCAGACCTTAGCACAGCGTCAACTTGTGCCAGATCTATCTCGTCTTTACAGTGCAGGCTAGAGGTAACAGAGCTATCCACTTGTGACTACTTCTTTGGGAGAAAACGGTCAAATCCTTAGCTTCCTCAGCACCAATGCTGGGAGCCCCCATCTGTAAGAGGTAGAGGGTTCTGAATGGTTATGTCCTTGGAGAGTCACAGTACCATGTCTGCTTCCTCACTGGGCAATACAGACCCCCTTGTCTCTGCACCAACACTAGATCCTGCTACCTTGGCACCAAGTGCCATTCCATCTAGAAATCAGTCTTTGTCACTCACAACAGCTGCAGAGAAGACTTGAAAGTTAAAAAGATCCTGTAGAGATGACCCACAGAAAAAAGTAAGAAGCAGAAACCAACCACACCTATAATCTTGGACATCCAGACTTGGTCTTTTTGAGCAGTCTTAACCATCCCTTCTTCCAGCCTGTTTGAGGCTGAATTTTCACCAAGACCCCAGGAGGAGGACCTGAATGTCCAAACTGTCAGCACCATGTCAGTGTGATACTACACTGCCACTAGCCAAGGCCATGCCAAAAAAAAAAAAAAAAATCCCAAGGAACCATTCTAACTCCAGCTCGAAACAGGACATCAACAACAACCAAAAAGATACCATCTTTGGAACAGACGTCTTATTGTCAGTGGAGTTGTCAGTGCAAGTGTCAACTTTGACTACATCACCACACAGATTGCCAAAGATTTATCAGTGCCGGTACATGTCACTCCAAGATTCCAATATCACATTTCCCCCTACCTTTTAGAGTGATGAAGGATCACATCCAACCAATAGGCTCTCCAAACTGTAAAGGAAAACTATATGATAGAATTTAATGACTTGCCTCCAAATGTCTTTTGGTCCAGACCTGCTTCCCTCACCATACTGCAAAAGATTGATACTCCTCACTCTGCTTTTCCACTTAGGCCTCTGTATGAATCTAAAGAAATTTCACCTCATGCCAACACACGACATTTATTTATTTTATTTGTATGCCACCTCTCTCCCAATAGGGGCTGAAGGCAGCTCACAGATAAAAACATTTTAAAAAATTATAATAAAATTTAAAACAGTTAAAATAATCTAATCTAAAATTACATTAAAATATACAGAAATTAAAAGCCATGACTAAAACACACCTATTCCATAAAAACCACCCTAGTATATTGAATGCCTGCTTAAATAAAAATGCCTTAGCTTGCTGACAAAAGGCAAGCAGAGGGGGCCAGCCTAGACTCCTGTGGAAAGGCATTCCAGAGAGTGGGAGCAGCTACTGAGAAGGCAATTTTTGTATCTTCATTAAGTGAGCCTGCGATGGTGGTATGACCAAGAGAAGCCTTCCCTGGAAGATCTTAGTATTCTGGCAGGTTCATATGGGGAGATACAGTTCTTCAAATAATCTGGACCTAAGCAGAAGAGGAGGCATCTCTCACCTAACAGTTGTAGCCATAGATATTTCTTATACAGCCACAACCACAATTTGTAGTCTTGGAGCTTTTAGGTCATATGGTCTCAACCACAGTAATGCTTCCCTAGGAAGGCTGCACATGAAGCTGTTGCAAATGTTTTTTCTTCAGGAAGTAGACATAACCTGGCGATGAACCAGCGACTCTGCTTACCAGTATGTGTGTAGGACTGTTTAACCTGGTGGTCACACCCTGCCACATTCACACAAGGGCAGACTGTTTCTTTCAACTACAGATGCCTCCCCCACAAGGTGGAGGGGTCCCTGTCACAGATAACAAGTTGTGGGATGTGGTCTACAGAGCATAAAATGTTCTAATAGTGAGTGCCCTGGCGTTTTTAGTAATCCCGTAATCCTGAATTCATGCACAATGTTCCACTTTTCCAGGGATATACAGATGGACATCTGTCGAGTATGCATTGATTGTGAGTTCCTGCATGGCGTGGGGTTGGACTGGATGGCCCTTGTGGTCTCTTCCAACTTTGTGATTCTAGGTCTTCGAATCCTATGGAAAGCCTCACCTTGTAGTGGGATTTTCCTATTAAGGAGAGTGATGGACCTGGGTGGGTGTAGGACTTCTTAGTGAGCTGATTCAGCACACATCCTAAGTGATAAATAGGGCTAAATTCTTACAAAAGGGACTTCACTATCCTTAAAGGTTTTGCAGTTGATCATGTAATGCTAAAGATTTGGATTATGTCCCTCTAAGTGTAAACGGTTCTTTAAAATTTAGAAATATCACATACCTGGCATTTGTTATCTTAATACATTGAATTGGATCTGGGATAAATCTCCAACATGTTGAAGGATTATGTCTCTGGAGGGTGTCTGATCAAGCAGAACACTTCTGTGAGCAGAATGCTATTTCTAGGTTTTGTCTTGGCTCCGAATCTCCTCTTGAAAACCTGCTCCTAATAGTTGGGGAGCCCTCAGGAATAACATGAGAGATGACACCAATTTATAGACAGGGGGAGGACTAAAGAGATCACCCTAGCAGTAAAAAATACCCTTGTCCTTAAGGATAGAAACATTGGTTGCAGTTCATTGTTACAGTTTAGGCTGTTCATTACCTATCTCTTTTTTTTCTTTCTCACCCCAGCAACAGCCAGAGTCTGAGACTGTTCATCTGTTCATCCCAGCCTTAGCAGTGGGAGCTATTATTGGAAAGCAAGGGCAGCACATCAAACAACTTTCTCGTTTTGCAGGTGCTTCCATTAAGGTAATATTACAGTGATTAACTTCAAAATTCCCTGTCTTCATTTACTGTAGATTCATTTTTTACAAGTACTGCTTTGTTCTGAGTTCTAAGATAGATACTCTACTTTGAATGCAAAAAAATAAATGGTACTTGCTGTTTATGAATAGGATCTTAACTGTCTTTTTTAGAGACAAGATAATTACAAGCATGTTTTAAAAACTTCTTTGAGGGGTGAAATGTAAATTGCAAAAACCTCATTGCCTTGGTGGACATGACTTGTAGATTGTATTTGTTCTTAACATGGCTTAAACCTTTAGACCATTTTTTTTAATTTTAAGTTTATTTTGCCATATTATACACAGCTGAAAATGCTGTTTTAATTAGCAAACAAAGTACTGTAAATATGCTTCTCAGGATGCTCCAAATATTTAGCTCAAATTAAGAAATGCAAATTATTCCAGCCTGTGAGTGCTCACTGTTTCAGAAGCCCACTGTCTAGACTTCTGCTCACTTAATATATTAGCAATAGTTCAGTATGGCAATACAGTGTATCTCTGGTGAAAGAGCTTATCCCTCACTGTAACTTTTACCTCACTTCCTGTCTAATGGCACTGCAGAAATCTTCCAAAAGGTGATTTCACTTTTCAACTTTCTCCAGCTCCGTTTTCTGGAAAATTTATGTAATCATAAATACATGGAAATATGCTGGACTGAAATCAGTGACACATACCTCTCTTTAAAACAAAATCACTGTATCTTCACAAACACAACTAGGGACTCCAATAATTTAAGGAGTGTCTTCCCCCATATGAACTTGCCTGGATCCTGGAACTCTGCCAAGAGATATATTATTGTAGAGAAAATAGGAAAAAAGACTCTTCTGTAGTAGTCCCTGTGGTGCTGATATTGTCATCTTTTGGACTCTAAACAAAGGCGCGCACACACACAGTTGCAGTGGTTCACCTTGGTAGCTATTTCTGCTGTTTTAAATCCATGCTGACTAGGGGTTGGTTTTAGATTATCTTTTGGGAGATCTTTTATTAAATTATCATGGTTTAAACAAAAAAGCTGCACATGCAAGCACAAGCAAACATCTCCTTCAATAAATCTCTTCAAAACTCATTTTTGGTTGTGTGAAGTGAAGCATAAATTTACCAAACTGAACCACCAAACTCAAGCACCTCATAGGCAATATTATCACCAATTTACATGGTTCATAGTAAACTTGTATCTAAATAATTGAATGGGTGATTTGTGTGCTAGCTTTTTTTGGGGGGGGGGTAATCATCAGAGTGAATGAATCAAACACCTTTTAAATCTTTCACTTGTGTTTTATTAGATTGCACCTGCTGAAGGACCAGAAGCCAAGCTGAGAATGGTGATAATCACTGGACCACCAGAGGCACAGTTCAAGGTACAGGATTCTGTGCTTTTTAAGTCATTTTTGAAATTGATTAGAACCACACCTGGCACATGTAAACATTTACATTTCATTAGTGTGTAAAGCAAAAAAAGTTTATTCACTGAGATACCAACTCTAGTAGGCATTTGTATCTGATGTTATGTGTGTGCATAACTCGTCTATAAATATAAGCAGACAGAACCAGGGCAGTTTTAAAAAACGTTGCCCCATTCAAGTGAAACTTGGTACAGATTTTATATTTCTCTCTTGAAGGTGACAGTTCATGCAAGCACCAGTTTCCATGTGAATGCATGGCTCAAGGACCCTACAATGCTGCACTTATTAATATAGCCATACCACATTCACTGGGAAGGGAACCAGTGCAATGTGTTTGTTTTGATCCAGGAGACCAGGATTTGAATCTCTGCTCAGCCTCAGAAACCCACTGGTCACCTTGTGCAAGTCAAATTCTCTCAACCTTAGAGGAAGGCAGTGGCAAACTTCCTTCAGATAAATCTTGTTAAGAAACCCCTGTGATAGGGTTACCATAAATTAAACTCAACTTAAAGGCACATAACAATCACTAAATTCACCTGGACAAATATAATGGCTTCAAAGTTCCCAACAGAATTTTGGATGACATCTCGGTTTGAAAGGAGAATGAGCTGTGTGCTATGAGGGGATATCCAAAAGTTTTAATGATCACTTTTTTAAAAAAATTGACAGAAAGTTTGTTTTGATTTGTAGTTGCTAACTTATCTCTATGTAATAATAATAATATTTATTTAATTATACCCCGCTCTTCAGCCCTAAAGGCTATTAGAGCGGCTTACAATGATTATTTGAATTAAATGGTTCCCTGCCCTCAGGCTTACAATCTGTGTACTGTAGTCACTATCTAGATTTATACATTTTTCCCAGCGTATCTTGACCCTCCAAATACCTAATATTGTAGAAGCCCTCAGATTGCGCCTGATGAGAATTTTACACTTTAGTCACTTCTGGCACAGCCAGTCACAAAAATAAAGGACGCAATGAGCTGATCTTCTCAGCAATGTGCACTTAGGGACCAATGATGACACTGACAAAATTTCATCAATATGGCATAAACTGCCGGGTGATAATTATTACTTTATGATACCCCCTCATAAGGCACAATCTGCAGACTTCTACAATATCAGGTCAAGATACGCCTGGAAAAATGTATAAATCTAGATAGCGACTACATAGAGATAAGTTAACAAGTACAAATAAAAAAACCTTTCTGTCAATTTTTTAAAAGGGTGATCATTAAAACTTTTGGATATCCCCTCGTATCTATAAATTTCTAACAATAGCATGCTGTAATTTTTGAAAGTAATGGTGAACTGAGATTTCAGTATGGAGATTATATTGGATGTGGTGTTGAGAAGAATATACCCATTGTTGCTCATCACTGTGCCCATCTTACCATAAAACGTACTATTGAGCATCTCAAACTACGGCAGTCAAGTAGGATTTTCTCTTCACAAAAAATTGGGGAGAAAATGTTCTTGCTAGGAAGATAGCACTAATGCTGACTTGGCATTGGCATTGTGAACATTCTTGCTAGTTAAGGTGAGTCACAACGTCGTACAATGAGATGTTGGGAAAGAAACACTTATCACTTAATACTTTAGATTTCTACCCAATTCCTCAAAGAGAGTTTTCTTAAGAGCGTATGTCTTTACACTCTTAAAATGGGGCTACTGGTAGGTTGTTTTAAATGGGGTCCTTGGCTCCTCTTGCATTTTGGGGTTTGTAGTTCAGTGAGGCTTAAGAGCTCTCTGGCTGAATATTCTAAATGCCCCCTTCCTAAACTACAAATCCCAAGATGCAACAGGAGGCAGGGACTGCATTTAAAGCGACTAGCCCCGTTTTAAGAGTATAAAACGATAAGCTCCTTAGTCATCTTTTCCTCAAATCTTGCACTTTTATTTTTCATGTTATTTTCCATGCTTTACATGTCTTCTAACTTGCTGATATAAATTGTTGTGGCAAATGCAGCTTTTAGCAGAAATCTCCCACTCACTCTTACTTTACCAGCTGTGAGATACCAGTGTCAATCATAGTAATATCAGCTCTGTTTTATTCTTTTATTTCACAGTTCTTGGCCATATAACAACATAAAAGGAGAGGAACTGATCATGTTTTAGTTCACCCTTTCTGTTTACTACTCAGTACTTTAGATCAGTGCTACTCATAGTACTAGTCCATGGACCTATGCCAGTTTGTGAGTCATTGGCTGCTGATCCATGGCTAGTTTCCAGAAAAGAGTGAAACATTTGTGGCCAATGCGCACAGATAATTTATTGGTTCCTAGTCCAGTGCAGGGTGGGTGAGGAGATCTGCTGTTCTGAGTGAATATTTTTAGTACTGCAAGAACAACTTTGTGGCAGGCACAAAATGTGAAAATCATTTGTTCCAAGTTATACAGATACAACAATCACTTGCTGTATACGGTAGTGGAGATGGAGTAGATATGACATTGAAACCTACTCCATCTCCATTATTGATTATAGCTGCTAGAGCCTTAGCAAAGCATAGGACTTGGAACTAAGCATTGGAGGACCTGTCTCCCAACTGATAGACTCCTCTTTGCAGCCTCCTTGCTGAGTGAGTGCAAAAGTTTAATAACATATTATATATACCGGTATATACATGACTATAAGTTGATGTCATGTATAAGTCAAGAACATGTTTTTGGGATCACAATTAGGTACTTAGATATGATTTATGAGTAAGTTGGGAGTAAACAAAGGCATGTAACCAAAGAATGTACAAAATTCTAGCAGGCATATCTGTTTGTGTTCACCCTAAAGGCTGGATGGATGACGTGATATGGATGATACCTATGTGATATGTGAGGGACATGACCAGGCACAGAAGGGCTAAAAAAATACACATGTCAAAAAAGATGAAAAGGCAAAGAAAATGGTGACTATGGGGCTTTCTAGATTGGCAGGAAAGTGTGACATGAAGTTGCCTTTTCCTTAATGCTTAGCAGCTGCACCACAGCCTTTAGATGGAGCTGCGCTGTTCCGCAGTTTTTAAAAAAGAAGCTGGGAAAACCAGCATCTTTTTAAAAGCGCTTCTTCTCCCCTAAAACGCAAAAAAAGCATTTTCATGGCACACTTTCCCTTTTTCTCATCTAAAGGCTAGAGTTTCATGCAGCCATGAACACACTTCTTTTTGCCAATATAGAAAGCCCCAATGTTAGCACTGATTAGAGCCTTTAAATTTAACATTTGATCATTTTAACCCAGAAAAGTTGACAAACATACACAAATGGGAGCTACTAGAATGGAATAATTATGGAAATGAGTTCTGATTTGTGTATGTGGCAAGATTTTATGTATATTTTTCATGGCATGTGTATGTGGGATTTGAATTTAGCATTGGAATGATTTGGTTGACATACAGTATTTCAAAGAGCCATGCTAATCTGTCATAACTCAAACTATTAAAAGACTGAAACAATTCTTAGGTTTTCCTCTGCTCTACACTCTTGAGAAAAGAAAGGAGGGCTAGACCAACTATCCTGTGTCCGTGCATTTCTTAATGCCCCTTTCCCCAAGTGAGAGTAAACCAAAGTAAAAAGCACTTTTCTTTTCTCCATGTGGAAGAATTCATCCTATGGACTCTTTCAAACGGGAGGAATTTCTCCCAAATCCGAATGGAGCCCATTTGGATTCATGTAAATTCGCTAATTTAGCGAATTTACATGAATCCCCATTGCGTTCGGAAGGCGTTCGGAATGTCTTCCTAGTACCTGAAAATAACCCCCCCTTGCCCGAAATTGCTTGAGAACCTTTAATGCGCAATAACGCAAAACCCATGATTGCATTCGGAGTGACTTCCCTTTTGCCCGAATTTGCGTGAGAAGAATTAATTCGCAATAACGTGAAACCCCAGGATTGCGTTTGGATTGCCCTTGCATTATACTTCCAATTTCCCACGTCTGAAAGAGTCCTATGTTTGCCAAGTAGCCAAAATTACTTCAAGGTTTAATAGACTTTAAGAAGACTTATCTATGTTAGTGTATCCTCTTAGTCTGAAGAAGTGGATTGATATTCATGAAAGATCATACTAGAATAAATCAGTCTTAAAGATGCTGGTAAATTTTCTCCACTCACTTTATTTATTTATTTTTTTGGTTGATATGTTTTTTTTTTTTCCTTTGAAGGCTCAAGGAAGAATCTATGGTAAACTTAAGGAGGAAAACTTCTTTGGACCTAAAGAAGAAGTGAAACTTGAAGCTCATATAAAAGTGCCATCCTATGCTGCTGGTAGAGTTATTGGTAAAGGAGGCAAAACGGCAAGTGGCTGGAAAAAAAATGAGCAATATGAATATTGTTATTTTGACTAATTTACAGTTTATGAAGATGTCATACCAGCACTTACCGTGGGGTAAGCGCTGTTAAAACGCTGGTGAAACGTTTAGGAAGTGCATGTGTCTGAAAGCCTGACATGCTTCCTAAACAGCAGGGAATCATCCAGTTGCCTCCAGCATCCCTGAATCATTTGGGGAGCAGCCATTTCCCATTAACGGAAACTTTGTGTTAATGGGAAATGGCTGCCCCCTGAACAATTCTGGAACACTGGAGGTGGCCAGGCAATTACATGACATTTAGGCTTTCAGACACACTTGCTTCCTAAATGTTTTACTGGTGCTTTAAAAATCTTTTGGCTAGTGCAACAACATATCACCATTAGAGGTGCTAGTAATCTCAGAATGAGATCGGTTTGATAAATCAGAGGGGCTGAAGTTTCAAACTAATATAACAAAACAGCTTACATTGTTCCTGATGCAACAACATCACCCCCCCCCCTTCCCCGGGCTTACTATAACAGCCCCAAATGCATCCCCCTATGGCTAATCCGTGCATGGGGGAATGTCAGAGCCATGTCTGGGCTATGTTCCCATAGATAGACACACATTTATTACATCATCTGCTGGAGTTCTCTGAAGGTCTCAGCAGCTTATGTAGCCATTTTTGTATGGTGGGGATTTCATTGAATGACATTTCTCCTACCCAGCCTCCTCTACCAGGCATGGAGTGGCCATGGGACACTACAGTGGTTCTGTGGTAAGGTTGAATTACACCTGCTTGTGCCACTAACAGGTCACCAGTCTGTGTTTCCACGGGTTGCAGCTTTGGGACTGAGTCATATGGGGCGTTTTTGAGACATAAGTATTCATCATTGTGCAGCTTTAGTAGGGTTGTGAGTAGGGTTGCTAGAGTAAAAATTGGGGCAGCCTCTTGTACCTTTAATTAATGTGTACAAGAGGGAATTTCAAGTTTTGCTTCTCACAACCAGCTAATATGTAACACTTCCTGAAATTCCATCTTCTGCACAACCATTAAAGCAGGGGTTCCAAACCTGAGGTGCCTGTACCCCCAAGGAGTGTGAGATGGAATTTCAGGGGGTGCAATAAAGATACTTATGTGAATTTGGATCCAGTTCTCTTTTGTCAGTCAAGACAAAATCTAGGAATCACTTGAATCCACAGGCAGACCTGTGGATCACAGTCAGCAAAAAGTTCCATGTTTTGACAAAATCATGAATGAGAAAGCAGGCACAAAGAAGTTATTGAATATTTTGTTCACAAATGGGATTAATAAATAAATTAGAGTCTAATGGCTCAGTTTAGATGCATTTTCTGCATTGATTAACAGCTTATTTTTAAATTTCACTTTGTTTACCGCCAGTATTGTAAGTAGCTCAATTTGTGGTTCAAAAATTAAACCTAATTAGACTTCTTCATCTTCAAATGTGATATTTCTTTTGAAGGGGGTGTTGACATTAATTAAACATTCCCGAGGGGTGTGGGACATAGAAAAGGTTGGGAACCACTACATTTAAGGTAAAGTTTTCACTCTGACAAACATAGTTGTGAGGGTACTGTTTTATCATCCTCATGAAACTGTATAGCCCTCGTCATTTCACACAAAGTCTTCTCCCATTCACCCATATGAATATACATGTACCTACATGGATACTTCCCAAATTATTCAAAAGGTACACATGGCCACCCCCTACAAACAAACACATGCCATGCCACAACCCAGAAATCTTTTCTGATCTCTCTTGACTGCTTCCAAGCCCTCCCAGTCTTCCTGTAAAACACTTTTTGCTCTTGCTGCAAGAGCTGTTGCTCCTATCGTTATGGCAGGGTTTCACTATCTTATAAGAGGAAAACTGGCTTAGTATTATATAAATGGTTAGATTATTTTTATTTTTATAGGTAAATGAGCTTCAGAATTTGACAAGCGCAGAAGTCGTTGTTCCTCGTGACCAGACACCAGATGAAAATGATCAGGTCGTTGTCAAAATTACTGGCCACTTCTATGCATGCCAGGTGGGTGTATATTTCTATATTATGGAAACATGGGACCTAAACATATTTGCTAATTCCAAGGAGAATATACCCATTCAGTCAGTGGTGTTTATATAAACATTGATTTACCATTCAGCATTTGGCTCAATGAGACTACTCTGCTTGGAGCTAGCAGTTGGATTTAGGATATAGTTCTTTACATTTTCCAGTATTACATAATTCTAAATAGCCAACTGTCTTAAAACATAAAGTTTGAAATTGCCTGCTGACCTTAAGTTATACATATTGTCTCCATTCCTTGTATAGCCTTGTTGAGAAAAGGAAAAAAGGAAATTTGTTCAGTTATGAATTGCAACAGTTGTTTTCACACTGGATTGGCAAAAGACTCAATTCTAATAGTGTCTCCAACATGTAATTCTATATGTGTTGATACTTGATTCTGCTTGGTTTTCTTTCTCTGTTATTTTTGACTTGCAGAATCAAAGGATAAACCAAAAATGTTTTAAATAATTTATGGCAACAATTTTAAAAATATATTGTCCATTGTGCACATATAATTTCATTATTTATTATTAGGGCTTTCATAGTCTTGAATACTTTTGAGTAATTGAAGCAGGGATGAGAAAAAAGATTTCAAAAGTCAGTCTAACAAAATGAGTGATAATCAAAATTGACCATTGCTTACTTTTCTCTGCAGCTTGCCCAGAGAAAAATTCAGGAAATACTGGCTCAGGTAAGAAGGCAGCAGCAGCAGCAGCAGCAAAAGACGTCACAGAGTGGACAGCCTCAGCAGAGACGAAAATAACAGTTTAAGAAAAGACCCTTCAGAGACAGATGCCAGACCAAAGAGAGAGAGACTGTAATGGGCAGGTTCTGGGCACCTGTTGGAATGATATGCAGAAGTTTCACCATGCCAGTCATTTGTTTGAGGACCAGGCCACAGTTGGCATGCTGTCTCTGAGAATGTATTCTTTAGGCTCTCTTACTTTTGAAACCCAGCTTTAAACTAAGGACCCCTTCACTTCCCTTTTGTTCTATTCTCACAGTTTAACATAAACTTGTTAGTCTTCTTTTATTGCTCTTACTATTCCCCAGCAATTTTAGAACTTGGTTTAATGAAGCTGTCTCTTTTGCGTTCACTGATTTAAAAAAGAAAAGGCATTGCTCTTCTAGTCCACTTGTAAAAGAAGAAGAAAAAAAAAACATTTGAAGGGTGGGATTATCTGTTAGGGTTTGGGGTTTAGAAAAAGGGCATTGACAAAGAGGTGAAGTGTTACTCCCAATGTTAACCAAGTGGCATTTCTTTTTAACATTTGGTTGCATTTTTATATAACACTGCCATGTATAAACTAAGGGAAGTGTTTAATGGTGTTGGCCAGGGCATGAAAAGATAAATATGCATTTTACTAAACTACCTCAGGCATTTAATACCTCAATTAAGAAATTGTTCCTTTTTTTGCTTTTTTTGGTATTTTGTATACTTTATAAAGCTAATAGTTCTTGAGCATTTTATTTTTTTAAAAAAAGTAAAATTTGATCAACCAACAGCCAGGAGTACTACAGAATTTATTGAGGTGGAAGAAATATAGAAGGTTGCTTCTAGCTGTTGGCTGACAGGAGTGAGATGGAAAAATAGTCTTGGAATATCTGAGGATGTCAACACAATCATTTGTTTGTGGGGAGGGAAAATCAGTGAATGTTCAAATGATACCTGAACAAATGCCAACATTCTGATAGCAGCAATGCCATTATTTTTCTTTTAGGATGGGATGAAAAAGTTTGTGATGGTACTTTGTTGGGAACAGAACAAGGAAGTGATGGCAAGAGGCTGGGACTTGGGGGTAAATTTTTAGAAAGTCTTTTGGAGACTGGACTTATTTTTCCCTTGTACTACTTGATTGAATGCATGAACCCTTTGTGCCTTTGACCATCACTACCTACCTACTAATGCTACATTTAAAAACATTTGCAGCCCATTTGTACTTTGCCGTTCTGTTTCAAAGAGCAAGCTTCATCTTCAGTTTGGTAGGATGCTTGATCTGCTAGAGCAGTTCAGAGGCAAGGGCTCTCAGCTCTCCAGCAGATTGCTTCAATACTGTTTTCAGTTATCATGATATTGGGCAGGGGAGGAGAGATCAAACATGGTTTGATCCCATTTAAAGGTAATGAAAGGCTAAGTTTACATATCCAGCCACTACTAAGGGCCACATTAAGCCACTTCAAAGGTGTTTTTTTTTAAACAATGAAAAATGAATTAATACAACCTCAGGCTTGGCTTACAAAATAAATACAGCAGAATTTATGCAACCCACCACAAAAAGGAGGAAGAAAACTTATTCAAAAGGCAGGGATCAGAGGAAATTTACCAAATTTATTATTATTTTTAATTTCAGAATGTAATTTGAATCATGATTGTGATAATGTTGTATTCAAGTATCTACAATAAACTTCAGTCTACCTCAGTTTTAACAATGTGGCAACACATGGTGCATAAAGACTGCTGTGTGTACACACCTGCCCGTGTGCACAAGCCATGCTATTACCTCAGACCCATTTGTTTGTGAAGTTTCTGTGCATGAAAAGATTGGAACTGCTACGCTGCACTAATTTTGAGGGGCACAACTAGCAAAAACAAAAGCTTGTTTCACCATTTTGTTGATCTACCTCTTAGATTGATATGAAAATAGAGGCATTTCTACATAGAATAGATCATTTTCCCAAAGATCATTGTTGTACAGGTTAGATACATTTTTGAAAAATGGTCTTTTTTTTTTACTGCATCTTTTCTTTACTAATTGGTTTAAACCACAAATTTTAGTTTAGCAGAAGGAAAAAAAAGGAAGCCTTTTTCTCTCTTTTTGGACAGTACTTTGCCTAATGTTTAGGAGATTTTTTCCCTTACAATTACTGAAGTATGAGATGGTCATAGTGTGAATTTTTGTTGTCGGAATCCAATATCCTTGTTAATATTGGAAAAAAGAATGAGTTGATTATTTTCCATAACAGTTTTACTTTATAAAATTAGTGCTGCATTTACATTTACTGATTTAAATACTGTCATTTTCTTTTTAAATTTGTAGACTTTAGTTGGTAAAATCATGTCTTTTACTTTCAGCTGAGACTTGGAAATAGCTCGGAAGTGATTCTGTAAATGATTTCAGTATTCACAAAAATGTTGGTCATTTCTCCCCTGTAATGTGCCCCCAATGCAGCTTCACTTGCCAGATGCCTCTGAATGAAATAAAGAGTTTAACTCCTATTATTAGACCTGTGGTTTTTCCAACCCTTCCAGAATATGAGTAATGTGGACATTCAACAATTTGTAGGTCAAATTTAGTCTTATTTTACAAAATCCCTGCACAGGCGAGCACTGCTGCCTCTGTGAAGTTTTGCACACATTGGACAGCTTCTTGCGGGATTAAACTTCAAACTGCTGTCTTGCATTAACTCCAACAATGCATGATCAGTGCTCATACAAAATACGCTACAAAAACCTTCACTAACTCCTTGGGAAGTTTAGCAGTTTCAGAATAACAAACCCTCTTACACTTGATTTCAAGAAAAAGGAATTGATTGCAGGGTTGTTGTTTTTTTGGCAAAATATTAAAAGGCACAGAGACAATCCTGTCTTTGCACAAAATTGCTAAAATGTTTGTGGAGTAAAAATAGATTTTATTGCCTTTTTACTTTATAAATCAATGGTTTGTTTAAATTTTAGGACATTTGTGGACATGATCCAATGAAACATAAGCACCTAAATGCCATAATTCTGAATGGGCCAAGCTTACTCTCAGCTCTCTCACTGAAATCTGTGGAACTGGAAATCATTTACCTTGACCCCCGCCCCCGGCCTAAGGGAAATTTCACAGATGCTCAAGCACAATTTAAAACAATGGGGGCTTGTGCAGAATGGGGTGCATGCCGTGGGTACATGAGCCATTGCCTTTCAGAGTATGCTGAAAGCTATGTATGACATGGGTGCACTGTATGTGGCTCATTTTCCTTTAAATAAAATGAGACAAAGCTTGAGATGACACAGAAATGAACAAATATAGCATCAAATTAAAGTTGGATACTACTTTTAGAACCACTGCTATAAAAGTGGTGTGGACATTTGTCCAGATCTATTCCTCAGGCAGCATGGAAAGAAAATATGAACTTGCTATAGTTGTGATTAAACTCACTGACAAAACATTAAGAAAATAGAGGTAGGGTATGAGTGTAAGAAACACATCTGATTATGGGGCAAAAAACAGCAAAGACTCATTTCTTTGAGAAATGATTGAAATGATGGTACAGGACAGTCTTCCAAGCATATTGGCACATTATAACCAAACACACTTTTAAACTGTGCATGATAACTATGGGGCAGTTCATCTTGTAGATGGACATATCAATACTTTTTTGTGCCCAATGAATGAAACAATATTGATAGAAGGGCAAATCATTACGTGGCCTACGGTGCCAGTCCTCATCTGTTCTCTGCAACTAGCTTGAAACCCCTTCTCCAGTTCATTTCAGCAGAACACTTTTTTCCACGTTGATCTGCTAACAAGCACTTGATCTGCTTCCCTTCTTAGTCCCATCAACAGTGGGAAAATGAACCAGTGTGTGTCAGACTTGCACTAAGACAAAAATGGCAAACCACCTGAGTATTCCTAAGAAAACCCTATGAAATGCATGGGGTTGCCATTGGGTTGACAGGCACGTGTGTATACAAGACTATTTATGGAACACAAGACTACAATATATTTGCTTCCCACAACCACAACTTGCTTGTTATGCATCAGCCCTGATCTTTGAATGGACAAATGTAGATCAAGAAATCAGACACAGAAAATTAAGCATAATGAAAGAAATTAACTGATTAACCATTTCACAACAGTTGTATTTCTTCTAGTTTTGGTCATCTCACTGATTAGTACTTTTCAGACAGAATGTCACGTGCCAAATTATTGAGAGTAGATAAGAAAAAGATCCTAAAAGAATCATACTGAGATAGGGACAATGATTAG
Source organism: Urosaurus nigricauda (assembly GCA_034509955.1). Classification (NCBI taxonomy): domain Eukaryota; kingdom Metazoa; phylum Chordata; class Lepidosauria; order Squamata; family Phrynosomatidae; genus Urosaurus; species Urosaurus nigricauda. The sequence continues at coordinate 88,333,534 of JAOEGL010000006.1, forward strand.
ATTCTCAGGCAGCTGTTGTCCACATGTGACCTGATTTCATACTTTCTTTTGAAATATATGCAAGCTTCCTTTTCTAAATACATTTATAAAATGTATTTTGTACACATCTAGTCCATAAGATTCCTATTGGAGCTTACGACCACTATGGTGCCATGAGTTCCAGTTGGCCAGTGGATTTAACAACAAAGCATTTATCCATGAAAAACCTTCTTCTTTGTCTTATGAAGTGGCCAGTTCTTCCTGTTCTGAAGTCATCCCAAATATGAAGTTATCTGGTAGGGATTCTGGGATCATCTGTGCCAGCTGATCGTCATAAGATCGGAGTGTCCACAGCTTTTCCAATTCATAGACTCCACGCGTCTCCGGCAACATGAAATGGACTACAGTATGGCCTGTGAAAAGAGTAGCACACTAAGCAAAAGGAAGGAAGCATTTTTACATTGTTGCTTTATTCTATGACTAGAATGTCTGAGTGGCACTTGCTCACTTCTTCTCACCCTGTAGCAGGAAGAGGGCCTGATCAAGCATTACTCCTCTTGTCATTTGCACCAAGTGTCATTTGGTGCAGGCTACACACCCCGCACACCCCGGTGATGTCAATGACCTAACCAAGGGTGTGCTTTTCCGTTGTCCTCAGGCCGTGATTCTGGTGACTTTGAACACATCTTGCCTCAGCTGGGGCACTCACTGTACTGAAATGGTCCAAGGGAAGTAGTCTCATTTCTGACTCTGCTCACCCCAATGGAAGACAGGGTGAAGCACCTAGACCTCAAGACACTTCACCTGGAGACTGCACAGACCTTAGATGACTGGCTTCAATCTATCACTTTCTACACCAGCAAACTGGAGACAATTTACTCATTGCGCTTTAAGTATCCAATTAACTCAACTATTATCAACAGTAATTATGAAACCGCACCTCTCTAAGCAATAGGAATATATATATATATATAAAAACACTTGAGATCTCACTTTAAAATAGAAATGATGTAACTTTATGCCAGGTTTTCTGTTTCTATTACAACTGATCCTTTTATGTAGTTAATCTGATCAACTAACTAATTAATATGCATGATCCAATGTTGCATTCAAATTTAAGCACACAGATTGGTGCATACAATTAGGCCAACAAGACGAACTAAAATTATATTTGTACTTTATTGGCTGAAAAGCAGTTACCAATACTGTTTTAATTAAATAGTCATATTGTATATGGGGGGGGGAGTCACTTCTTCAGTCCTGGCAAACAATGTGAATTATAGTCCACCACATCTGGAAAACCCCTTGCTTCAGCAAGGCCGATTTATGCAAATGTATTGTTACGCCAGCTTGTCCAAACAATTGCAATGCAGTTATTACCAAGCACACTCCTTAATTCTGGTTTTATTCTATATTAACAGTAAATAATTTATTTACCAAAATCTATGCACAACCAGTCATCGGTGTCTTTCCCCTCTATCACAATGTGAGGATTGTAGTCTGTCTTCAAATGCTTGTACTGAAAATAAGAAATAAGTCACTGTTAAAGAAAAGAGCCATGCTCTTGACAGCTAATATCTGAGCTCAGGAGACTAATAACTGCTGGAGCCTGATTAGGCTTTCCAAGAAAAAAGTGCTTCAACAGCCATGTAGTACATCCTTACATTTATAGAAAACATCCCATCTGAAAACATTTGAGACTGCGTCCTGTTCTAAGAACCTTTAGAGCAATCCAGACTTAGTTACTTCTGTTCTCTATCATGGTACAAGGAGTACCAATTACTTTTGGTGCATTGCCAATAAAAGACATGTCCATTCCAGAAAGAGACAGACAAACTCAAGTGAGGCTGATTCTTCCTAAAGAATGGCAGTGACCAAAGCCTACAATTTTGGGGTATTCTTGCCAAAAACAGAAGTGTTCTCACTTTTCTCCAAGCGTGTCTACCCAGCCAGAGGGACAAGGGAAGCATGCCAGATTAAGAGAGTCAAGTACCTTCAAGCAGTAGTGTCTACTTCTCACCCACCACTCTTTCTGAAAGGAAAGGCCAGTGGGGAGAGTAAGTTGGGCACTGATGCTTGCAGGCACTCTGCGTACCTTTAGACAACACCACCGGTTATTCCTCATCCATCATTCTTGTTCTTTAGTAGAAAACTAGCAGTAGTTGGGTTGATGGGCTATGTCTTGCATGGTCATGGTTTACCAGTGGATGGCACTGCACTCATCATGTCAAAAGGCCTAGTGATGCACAGTGGAAACTTTCTGCAAACTACTACCTAATACCAATCACTGACTATTGCCTCTTCTAACTGGCAGCAAACCTACATGGTTTTAACCCCAACTTAAGGCGTCATTCATTGAACCTATTTTTTTCTGAGTGCAAAGCATGTGCTTTGGCAGCAAACGACCATGGTTTTCAACCCTACTTCAAGGTGCCACCGATTGAGCCTATCCACAGTCCTTCCCTGTTGTATCAGCCAGACAAAGATGCATAAGGAATCTATCCTGCACAGGTGACTTCCAGAAATTTGACAGGCACAAAACAATGGCTGTCAGATATCTTGGGTTGGCCCTAGATTTAATCATGGGGGCTTTTTAGACTGCCCCAAAAGGGGCGGTCCATTGTCGCCCCTTTCAGCGGTGGGATGACGCCGAGGCTGCCGCACGGGCAGCCCCGAGGCCTCATCCCGCCGCTTTTGGAGGCCGCGGGGAACCGGCAAACTGCCAGTTCCCCGCGGCCTCCAAGCGGGGTGCAGCAAGCGCTCTGGGCGCCTGCTGCACCCCGCTTCCCTCGGCGGGGCTGAAGGGAGGAAGGGGCCGCCGCCGCGGCCCCTTTCTCCCTGGGTCTTTGCCGCGGCCATTTAAAGGCCGCGGCAAAGACCCGCCGCAAGAAAAGAGCTCCGAGAAGGAGCTCTTTTTTTGCGGCGCGGGAAGGGCGCGATTGGCGCCCTCCCGCGCCGCAAAAACGTCATAACGTGTGCAGCGCGTCAAAACGCTGCGCACGTGATGACGCCTTTGCGGCGCCACCGTATGGACGCCGCAATCTTTAAATGGCGGCGTCCATGCGCTTCAGGGTTAGGGAGGGTGTAAACACTACGCCCTCCCTAACCCTAAAGGCAGGCTTTTTAGCCCTTAAAACGCCCCTTTTTGCCCGTGTAAAATGGGCCATAGTTATAACAGACCCAATTAAATCAATGAAACTTAAGTTAGCCATGATGAGCAACTTGAGTCCCACCAATTTCAATAATTTTTCCAGATGGATTACTATATCTGGATAGTAATCAACAGGTCTTCCAACCTAATGTATTTGCAGAAGTGGTCATCTTGTGTTCTATTTTGGGAGAAAAGTGGGATATTAAATAAATAAATAAAACAAAATACTTCATTATGCACAAAACTATCCTAGAAGATTAATGAAAAACAATCATGAGTGTTCTAGGCATTCAGAAAGCACATCCCTCACACGTGAGGAATGCTGTACAACTGTGCTCATGCAATACTGGTAGAGTTCTCAAAATGTTACTGGTTTTTCTGCCATTCTGCCCACATAACTAATCCTGACAGCAGCTACGTGGGAGGAAGAACGCAAAAGCTGACAGCTCAAAACTGAGAAAGGAGTTGTCGACTGTAGTGCTTCAATAGTCATAGCAGGAGGGATGGAATGGGGCTAGAGAGCAGTCCCCTCCCATCATCATGCATATGGTATAAGCCAGTTATGCCTGAGTATGCCACCAAGAGGATGCTGTCCTACGACTCCCAGAACCCACCACGCAGCATGTAGTAAACACCTTTCCCAAGTTCTGACATTAAGTGCAGTGCTTTCTTGTTCAAAAAGTGTTGGTTTGCTTGCTCTGAAAATTTATGTAATGGACTTTTCTCTTCCCTCACACCCATAGCTTTTTTTCATTTTCTATCACAAGGTGTGCCTTTGGCAAGCTAGCAGACAAGGAATGTGTTGGTTTCATCCATGTACAGTGCCTTGCACAACTGTGTACCACTGATAAATCACACTCATTTACAGAGAATTTTCTGTCTCATCTCTTAAAATTATTCTTCCTCTTGCAAATTAGGAAATGCTAACCATTATAAATACAATATATGCAGGACAGCCTGCAGCCTCCAAGCGACATTTAATTATACTATATATATATTATACTCATGTATAAGTCTAGAAATTTAGGTCAAAAATTGATCCAAAAAACATGAGTCGACATCCATGGGTCAATGTGAGTACTATACTTTAACTCTAATTTAAAAAAAGAACCATCCCCTGGTGAAAGGCAAGAATATAATCTGGACTGGAAACACTGACCTCCTCTATTCTCTCATTCATCCAGCCTTTAGTGTGAGCACAAACAGTTATGCCTGCTGGAATTTTGTAAGTTCTTTGGCATTGTTTTCCTTTGCTATGTTCTTTACATCATTTGTTAGATGCCCCTAAGTTTTACCCTTGACTTATCTATGGGCCATATCAAAATCCATAATTTTGGTCCCAAAACATGCCCTCGACTTATACATGAGGTCGACTTATAGTCAAGTCTATATGGTAGATAAAATCTGTTAGCTTTGGTAAACTCAGACCTCATAATTTACTATCTCTTTTTGCCCTTGATGAGCATAAGTGACTGCCCAGTTGTTTTTTGTTAACATCGCTTTCAAATTCTAAAAAAAGGTATTATTTGTCATACCATTTTTATCAGGTAGTGTGCCATAGCATGGAGGTGCCTTGAAGATGTTCCACTGACAATGATAAAATAGTTGCTGTATTTCATTTCTGGAGGCAGCTGGATAGCACAAATGTCTTTGGCATTTTCTTGTCTTAGAAGTGACACAATATTCTCAAAGCTAAATCCTGAAGGACCATGCTCTGAAAGAAGAAACAACAAAATGATTAAAATCAAAATGCAGAGTGAAGAGACAACCTACGGATAAGATGGTGTCATCACTGACAAATGGGTTTTGGAGTCCTTGTTAGCATAATGTTACTGCTGTTGTGTGCCTACATGTCATTTCTGACTTATAGTGACCCTAAAGTATCAAAGGATTTTCTTGACAAGTTTTTTCAGAGGAGGTTTGGCATTGCCACCCTCTGAGACTGAGAAAGTGTGACTTGCCCAAGTTCACCCAATGGGTTTTTATGCTCAAGCAGGAATTTGAACCCTAGTCTATGAACCCTAGTGTAATACAACAACACTCAAGCCACTATACCACACTGGCCCGTTAACACTTCAACACTATCTGACCCCATCCTCGTGGGGATGCCTTACATTCATCTATTCCCCTCACTATAGGCTAGTCTCTTTGCAAAACTGGATCTGCCAGTTCATCTTCATGCACAAAGACCAGTTTCCTATGCCTTTGTGCACAAATTACCATCATTAAAACTGGACTTGTACATTCATTTCCATACACAAAGCATTCATAATTTGAATTGACATCGTCAGATACCAATGGCACGTATATGTCTGTGTCTGGCTTCCACTCCACCAAATGCATCTGAGGAAGTAGACTGAAGTCTACGAAAGCTCATGCTGCCAATTTCTTTCTTTCAGTTAGTCTCAAAGGTGCTACAAGATCTCTCCACATCATGGACCTTTGATGGCAAACCTTTTAGAGACCGAGTGCCCAAACTGAAAGGCGTTCCCACACTGGGTGTCACCCAACGCTAAGGGAGGGGGACAGACTTCCCCAGAGACAGCAGGGCAGGGAAGAGGAGGAACAGGCGTACCCTCCTGTCTCTCTGCTTGCCCTGAGAGGGCTTTGAGTGCCAGAGAGGGCACACGTGGAACAGGTCCACCACCACAGTCATGGACTAATGTTAACTCTCCAATGGTACAAACAGGTTAATTTATATAAGAGACTTTGTTAGATGCTGACCTTCGCTCAGTATTTTGAGGCAGAGCAAGATATGAAGGTTGAGAATAGGGGATGAATTTTGCTTTCTAACCTGCGTGCACAATATATATTGATATTTGGGGGGGGGGGGAGCAGGGCCAGCTGGGTCGTCCTTATGCACTTTAGTTTTCAGGTCTGCTGAAATCTGAATCCATCCCTTCTGAATCCATCTTCCATTACTCTCACCCAGGGAGGTTCCTCCTAGCGCTGAGACTGGATTGCTGGCTGGGGATAATCTGGAGAGAATTGAAGGGCCCACTTCTACCATTGACACCACCCATCACCAACAAAGCTTACCTAAAAGGAATGATTTGCTTTGTAACAAAAATAAATTCTTGGGGAGGTCAGTGGATACCAACTATAGCCAGTTCCACAATAGAGCAGAACAGGCCTTCTCGCCACAATTTATTTACTTTTGGTTTCAAGGGGAAAGCATGTAGAGAGAGATGGATGGCAACTTCTGTTACATTTATGAGTGAATATTTGGCTTGGAAAAAAGACATAACTAATCATTTAAAACCATAGCTTGTTTGCTTTTGTCAAAGTTTAGAATGAGGACAGTTAACTGTCCTTGGGGGGCATATTTTAGGCTCCCTCCCAGAATCTAAACCCAGATGCTCACCTTACAAGAGAAAAAGCTGAATCTTTCCTCTTTTTTTTTTTTTTAACTTCAAATCTTGATGTGTGGAGTTCACATGATTTGCTTCCCAAGAAAACAGGGCTGCCAGAAGCCATTTAGAACTGTTATTTTTATGGAAAGCAGGGTGTGCTCTTAAACAAGGAAACACAGGTGCAAACGCTTAAAATTAAAAACTAGGGAGGAAAAAGGGTTTGGCTTACTTTTGTCACAGCAAATTTAACAGTAGTCCCCCCATAAAATGGATGGGGGGGGGCAGCCAGCCCGTGGGCCATACGCTGTTCCTGTCCAACCTCACATTAAATCTACATTAATCCTAGCTAAGCACCTGCTAACTCAAGGTCCCAAGCCCTTTGCAACCCAAAAATTTCCAGTCATAATTCACATAGGAATTCTCCCTGCAAGGCTAAAACATGCTTCTGCTTGAAAAGAAAGAGAGGAAGCAGAACGCGTTCCTGAGATGAATGCCTAGAATCATAGAATCATAGAGTTGGAAGAGACCACAAGGGCCATCCAGTCCAACCCCCTGCCATGCAGGAACTCCAAGTCAAAGCATCCCTGACAGATGGCCATCCAGCCTCTGCTTAAAGACCCCTAAGGAAGGAGACTCCACTACGCTCCGAGGGAGTGTGTTCCACTGTCGAACAGCCCTTACTGTCAGGAAGTTCCTCCTAATGCCTGATCTGAAAACAGTGGACATTATGACACGAGCGAAATCTGAAGTTATCCCAGGGTTGATTTGAAGTTATCCCAGGGTCAATGTGAAGCCAATGCAGGGGCAATCGTGGCGTTTCAATCAGGAGCCATCTTAAACACAATCGGGAGTCATTCCAAGGTTAGGTAAATCCTCTTTCCCCCCTAATTTACCCAACCCTGGAATTACCCCCGATTGTGTTTAAGATGGCTCCTGATTGGGTTTGGCGTCGTGTGATAAAACAACCTGAAACTTTACCTAACCCTGGAATGACTCCTGATTGGCTCCTGATTGGGTTTGGCGTCGTGTGATAAAACAACTTGAAACCCCACGATTGCCTCTGCATTGCGTTCACGTTGACCCTGGGATAACAAGAGTACTATCGATTTGGAAAGCCAGGATGGTGTACATCAGATACACAACTCTGAAGACCAGGGTTCGAATTCCCGCTTAGCCACAGGCAAGTCACACTCTCTCAGCCTCAAGAGAAAGGCAAAGCCACACTGGAGGAAATAATCCGGTTTGGAAGCGCTTTAACTTTGTTGTCTGACTCACTGCTATGGAATTCTGGGAGTTGGAGTTTGTTGTGGGGCCCTCTGGGCCCCACAACAAACTCCAACTCCCAGAATTCCATAGCAAGTGAGTCAGACAACAAAGTTAAAGCGCTTCCAAACCGGATTATTTCTTCCAGTGTGGACGCAGCGTTGTATACTGCACCTGGGCGGCGTCCTCCCTTGCCCTCCTCTCCGGAGCTCCCCAACGAGGCCGCCCTCGAGAGCAGAGGCCGAGCAGCCCAACCCAAACTGCGGATGGCCCTCAGCATCGCCTTAAGCCAGAGATGCTTCCCTTCCAAGAGCCAAGACGAGACTGAGAGACTCTGACTGACTCCAAGGCGCCGGAGGAGAAGGGAACGCCCACCTCTCGGCAGGACGCGCTCTGATTGGTGGAAGTGAATGGCTCAGGAAGGTGAGGATTGGCTGCCTGCCTGGAGAGGAAAAGGGGTAGCTGCAGGGCGCACGCGCAGAACGGAGGGTGAGGCCGGGCGAGTGGAGGGAATGCCAGTCTTTCCGCCCTGAGGAATAATGGCGTCCTAATAATAACAACAACAACAACAACAACAATAATAATAATAATAATAATAATAATAATAATAATAATAATAATAATAAGGCGCCCATATAACAATAATAATAATGGTGCTCATATAATAATAATAATAATAATAATAATAACAATAATAATATAATGGTGCCCATACAATAATAATAATGATAATAATAATAATAATAATATAATGGTGCTCAGATAATTAATAATAATAATAATAATAATAATAATAATAATATGGCGCCCATATAATAATAATAATAATAATGGTGCCCAAATAATAATAATAATATAATGGCGCCCAATAATAATAATAATAATGGCGCTCAAATAATAATAATAATAATAATAATGGCGCCCATATAATAAGAATATAAAAATGGCACCCATATAATAATAATAGCGCCCATAAAATAATAATAATAATAATAATAATGGCACCCAACAAATAATAATAATATAGTAATAATAATAATAATAATAATAATATACACAACAATAATAATACACACGCAGACAATAATAATGATTGTTGTGTGCGTGTGTGTGTGTTTGAAGGTGATATATATATATATATATACACACACACACACATGCACATATACATATATGTGTGTGTCAGAGGGCTCTGGTGCCACAAGGAACTACAGTTCCCAATATTCCATTGCACTGAGCCATGGTGGTTCAAGTGGTATCGAACTGGATTATTTCTGCATTGTGGATACATCCATGGTGGGATTCGGCTTTGGAGTTCCAGACACTCTAGGATCTAAGTCTCTGTGGATGTGGCTTGGAATAATTCAGTTTGACACCACTTTAACTGTCGTGGCTTCATCCTCTAGAATTCTAGGATTTGTAGTTTTGTGAGGCAGCCGTACCATATAAGATGGCAAAAGAGCTTCTAAAAGTAGAAATTCCAGGATTCTATAAGATGGAGCTGTAGCATTTATGGTGGTGCACAACTGCATTATTTTTACTCTAACGTATAGAGGCACCCATGAGAGCCAGCGTGTTGCAGTAGTTTGAGTGTTGAACTATGCAGTTTATTACACGGGATGAATCCTGTGCACAAACTAAATTTAAACTGAAAACAACCCGCAAATGCAAATGCAGGTTGTTTTTCAGACAACGTTCGGAGTTAACCCAAATAGAAAGTGGAAAAAACCCGCATTTGCGGGATGTTTTTCAGACAATGTTTGCATGAAAGAGAAATAACGTGAAAATAACCCAAACACAAAGTCGCCAAAACCAGCTCCTTTTTCCTTTTTCCACTAAATTCTGAAAGTACAAAGATTTCCGTTTGGATTACTTTCGCGTTATTTTTCTTTCAGGATTTTACCAATTTGCTCTCCATGTGATAAACTGCATGACGTTAGAGAAGTGTAGGCTAATATGAAAGTCTTTTGGAGGCACTTTGGTTTCAGGCCTCTATAAGAGTAAGCCCTACTTACTCTAAGTTAATTGGATTTCCTTCTGAAAAGGTACCGATCTTGCATTGCTGACCTTTCTAAAAGCAATGTCATTCACGCCAAAGGTGAGGAGCCTTCATAGACAAGTGGCCCTTCCCTCAGATCCATTTCTGAAAAGAGAAGCTAGTTCCTTCAGAGGAAAGGCACTTCAGAATGGGATTTTATGCCATTGTCCACTGGATAAATCTTCAGAACCATAGGAGACACCTCACTTCTGTAAAGTTCGCATATGACTAGGGAAGTACTGATTCACAAGAGAGGTAGCCCCACTGAAGTTTCAGGAGATTATCACATGGCGAAAAGGACAGGAATGAAGCAGATTGCTCCCATCTTTATTGTGTGATCATATAAAGATTATCAGATGATGTGCTTATTTTGTTGATATCCCATCCTTATGCTGTCCTTATTGCACGATCACACAAAAATGATCAGACGACATTATGCTTACCCCGTTATCCTGTCAATTAAGTGGAATTAACCTGTCATTCTGTAGCATGCTTTTAAGAATTCAAACAGTTTCATATGTATCCTCCCTGCTCCCTGTACCCTCCACTATTGATACTGGAGGGACTGAGCCTGAGAGAAAGCAGCTTGCCCTAATGGCACCTAGGAGTTTATCTCATGATGGGTTTTGCAGCTCCAATCAGAAGTCACTCCTGGTCCGCCAATGCAAATTCACGTTAAAACATGATAGATTATCACATGTGATTGCTTTCTGTGGGGGGGGGGGATCGTTCCGAGGCAGATCCAAAGTCAATCCAAAGTGACTCCTGATGTAGGCGAATTCGGTAACAAGCAAATTCACAAAAATTGTTTCCAAGCTCACTTCGATTTCAATCCAAATTGGTCTGGTGTGGAATGCAACTTTGCTTCTGTCCTGGTACATCCCCCCAAACCTCCAAAGTGGCAAATTTTCCATAATGCGGCACTGCAATTTTGCTCCATTTGCTTCCAGTACTCCTTCAAGAACGGGAAGGGAATGACAGGGATGAGGGTCTGACAGGAAGGACACATCAGGATGTGAGTGCCAGGGATGAGAAAATAAAAGGGAAGAAGAAATGTGAAGCTAACATTCATGTGAGTATACTATTCATGTGAAAATGGAACCAGGAAGTGGCCCATTTCACCCCAGAAGTGAAAAGGTTCACAATGCATTCAGAGCCCCACTGAGCATGCACAAGGGTGCCAGTTCGAATCGTTGAATCCGCATGGTATGTACCGGTGTGATAATTTAATGTGCACTCACTCTGCTTTGCCTCAGGAATGACCACACTTTTGTTCTTCACGTGTGATAATTAATCACGTGAATTGCCTTAGATTCAAATTGACTCTGCTTCCCCTTCACTTCGCAGTGGCTTTTGATTGGAGTTCCAGTTTCGTGTGTGATAAACACCTTAGTGAATTCATGGCAGAGGCCAGATTCAAAGGGGATTCCATGTGTCTCACCACTTGGACTGCTAGTTTGCACTTTTGCTAGCACTCTTTTGTCTTTTTTCTTAACGCTCACACAATTGTTAAAGGGTGGATGGAATAGCTTCAGTGTCGTCATTTCTGGGAGCTGTGATAATGGGCTTCCCCATTATCTGAGAAATACTGCCAAGGAGTATAGTCTCTCTTCCAGGTAAGCAAAGGGTTAATTATGTGATTGGTTGGATAACATTTATTGGTGGTCAGCATCATCTAGGAACAGCAGAGATCAATTGCCCAATCCAGTTTGGAAGATGTGGAAACTCTGAAATCCTTCCAAGATCAGAAGTTATAAAAACACAGTGACAACAAGGCACAAAGGAGGCAAGAAACTTAGGGACTTATAGGAGTTTATCAGACGGGAGGAATTTCTCTCTATTTCGAATGGAGCCAATTCAAATTCACGTGAATTCACTAGTTTAATGAATTTACATGAATTCTAATTGCATTTGGAATGTGTTCAGAATGACTTCCCATTGCCCGAAATTGCGTGAGATACTCTAATACGCAATAATGTGAAACCCATTATTGCGTTTGGAATGACTTCCTCTTTGCCTGAAATTGCATGAGATACACGCGTACGCAATAATGTGAAACTCCATGATTGCATTTGGATTGCCATTGGATTATACTTCCCATTTCCATCGTTTGATAAACTCCATAGAGAGCCATCCCTAGGAAAGCTTGGTTTTAGGTTGTACAAAGAGGTCCAGACTTCCAGCTTCCCAAGAACATCCAAAGACCTAGAACACAATCTGTATTGTGTGAGTAAAGTGGAAAAGTTCAGGCAGTCACATTACAGCTTATATGTTTCTTTCTCACCTCAGCTGAACATGACTTAAAATTGTTTTTGTAATGTTGTAACCACTCCTAAATAACAAGGCACCTTCGTGTACAAGATGTTTGCTGAAAATAAAAGCTTATAATAAAAGCTTTGCAAAAATATCTTCTGATGGAAATAAACACTGTTAGGATTTTTTTCCCCAATGGATCTGGAATTCCTAGACAGCCAGATGAGCAGCCAAATCAGGACACTACGTATTAAAGATACAATGCTAAGCCAACTTAATCAAATCACTTTAATGCTTTTTTCCCAGCAGATTAGAAAAATGAGTCTCTGTTGCTTTATTAAAAGATTTCACATAAGGACTGATGGTGAAATATGCTGCAGGGTGCAGAATGTTCTGAAGCCAATAATAGTGATCATATTATACTAACATGTTTTCAATAGTTTTCAATTCTCTCTCCCTGCACATTTATAATATCACTGTTTTTATCTTAGCTTAAATTATGGTGAACTTTAAGGGGGAATCCTGCACTTTCCAGATATTGTTAAGACTGCAGTTCCTAGCTAGCATAGCCCATTGTGAGGAATGCAACATCTGGAGAACCTCTGATTCTCAACTGTTTAAGACATAAAATGTTACTGCTCTTGGTAAACAGCACAGAACAGAGAGCTCGTAACACCTGATGGAAAGGTAGGATGAACTTTTGTAGACTTGAGTCTACTTCCTCAGATGCATGGGGTAGACAGTCCATAAATTATAATTTATTGGCAAATGTGCATCCTTGTGTGCCTTCACGTCATTTCTGATTTATGGTGGCCCTAAAGCAAACTTGTCACAGGTTTTTCTTGGCAAGATTGTTCAGAAGGGGTTTGCCATTGCCTTCCACTGAGGCTGAGAGAATGATTTGCCCAAGGTCACCCAGTAGGTTTTCAGGACTGAGCAGGGATTTGAACCCTGGTCTCACAGAGTCCTAGTTCAACATTCACACCGCTACATGCTTCTGGATTTCATACACATATAAATTAGCTCATCATTTTGTATCCAAATTGGTGTTCTTTTTCTCTTTGTGTGTGCTGCATTTCTTCTTTTCATCTTTGGCCATGCCTAAATGGCCATTCTAGAAAGACTTTTGTTGTTTTGTTGTTTTTTGTGCACCTCTGGGGTATTAAATTTAGCAAGCAAAACAGCCATGCTGTACTGAAAGTTGTTCAACTACGTGAAAGTAAACTATGTGTGTTAGTTGTCTATCTGTTTGAAGCAATCAGAGTTAAGTGACAATCAAAAGTGTTTGGAAGCTAGACTTTTTATAGGAACAACACCTATCGTAATGTTCACACCTGGCACACTGAAACTGAGTGGTATGCACCACAGAGTACAGTATACTGGGACTACCAGTTTTAAAAGCAAGAATCTCAGCTAGTTTCTGAAGAAGGCATTCCCTGAAAGTTCAATGGGAACTTTACGATTTAAACTTAAGCGCAATCTTTACAACAAAAATTATCTGCCACCCAACACACAGTTGTTAATACTCTGGAGTAACTCATTTGGTAAACTGTTAATACCCAGTTTAAATGGTTTATTAGCTCATATACTATTGCATATCCAAGAGAGTAAAATGTTCTATTTCTCCACAAAATGCCATTTTAACAAGGGAATCAAACCATTATCCTGCATGTAGAGTAAGCTTACCATCTACCCCCTTATTTTAACAATTAAGCATTCTTCCATTGAAATACAGTTCAATATAAAGCACCAAATGTATGCAAATATGAGATTATACTAAAGAGTTAGATGATTCCTGGCTTGCTTTTCAGCAGAGGATCTCGCTCATTGTTGGCTGGGAAGAGAACAGCCTTGACGTTGTTGAAGTAAACCCTCAGTCCTTCGCTTGTTGCCTCCTGTTCTTTTTTCTTTTCAATGGGTTTGTATTCTTTATACCTCCTGGAAGGAATGTTCAAAATTAGTTTACTGAAAGGTCTTCCTGTGAGGGTACATTGTTATGCTAGTAACATCAGTGGGTCCAAAATGCTACGGCCAGGCAGCTGACTGCAGAGTTCATGTGGGTCCTCTGCTGAAACAGCTGCGCTGGTAACCTGCCGTTTGGGGGCAGAATTCAAGCTGCTGGTTTTGACCTTTAAGAGTCTAGACTATCTGAAGGACCATATCTCCCTATACAAGCCAGCCCTAATGCTAAGATTTGCAGGAGAGGGCTTTTTCTCAGTTCCACCATCTTCGCAAGCACAGTTGTTAAGGACTTGGGAAAAAGCCATCTCTGTGGTTGCTGCCAGACTGTGGAACTCCCTTCCATGGGAGGTCAAATTGGCCTCCTCTATTTAGGCAGGCTTTTGGTGGGTGAACTATACTTTTGTCATGGGGTGTGCTGTTTTTATGGTTTAATGGTTTTTTACTTTTTTGAAATGGTTTTAATAATAATAATAGTAAATTTATTTATATTTCTCGCCTCTCCCCATGGATCAAGGCGGGAGTACAACAATTAAAAATTGCAATACAATATAACAACAATATTAAAACAATCTAAACATATTTCTATAATCAAACATATCCAATTGCCATTGTCAGTCCAATACTCCAGTCGTCTAAAAGAAACATTCTGTGGGGTTGTTCATGGAGGGTCGAATGGGTAAGCCCACCGGAAGAGATCTCTGTCTTACGTGCCTTTTTAAAGGCATCTAAGGTGTTAATAAGACAGATCTCTTCTGAGAGGCCATTCCAGAGTCTGGGGGCAACAGCAGTGAACGATCTATCAAAAGTGGACTTCCGCTTTATTTTTGGACACTAGTAGTTTTTTCCCTGAGGTCCTGAGAGTGCAGGGCGGTGTTCAAGTAACTCGGGCCCAAGCCATATAGATCTTTAAAGGTACACTTTGTATTGCGCTATAGTTTTAACTATGCTGCTTTTAAAATTATGCATTGATATTAATATTATTTAATTAATTTCTTTAAGTTTTATCTTTTAAAATTATTGAAAAACTGTTCTGAATCCTAATATGGAGGAAAGGTGGGATATAAATCCAATCTTATTGTCAAGGAAGTTGATACTTTGAAAAATGCCATGAAAGGCAAAATAGCACTGAAATAAAATATAGCTCCAGGTAAGCACTGGTGAGGAAAAAGTGCAACCTTTTTTGTGGTTATAAGGGCTTGCAAGTTTTTCACTGACGGAACAAAACACTCACAGATATTACTCAGAGGTTAAACCTCTATACAACGATTGAGGTCTGTGTCCTGCCAGTGGAGGCAATACACTGTGAGAGAGACCTTTTCTGCTGTGGCACACTGGTTATAGAATGACCCTCACCCCATTAGCAATACCACTGGATTCATTCTGTTGCCAAGCAAAAACAAAGCTGGTTGGCATCCTGTTCAATATTTATGAGATTGTAAACTGCAACGTATGACCTCGTAACTTTTACAACTCATATTTACAGTTGTTAATGACTGGACGTGATCCTCAAAGCCAGATGGCAGCCCAATCGAACGAAGTGCTTAAGATCAGGGTGCTGGGAAATGAGTACTTGGAGCATTTGCCTGCTTGCAGGGTGTATTGAGACAAACAGCTACAACGGATCTCTTCAGCTGCTCGTCTCAGTGTGACCCATGACATAAGAGGCTGCCATATGCTCTTCTTCCTAATATAGTGTCTTGAATCCTACTGTATAGTCCCACATAGAACAGACCCACTGAATCTATTGTTCAGTGCTGAGTCAACACATAAGCAAACCAATTGATCCAATTGTTCTAATTTAGCTGGGACAAGAGAATTCAAGCTTTTGTGCCATTGTGGGAGCCAACTGTGTCTTTAAAACGGTATAATGTACAAACAGATATGAGTAAAGTGAAATAAAATTGTAACTGTTTCTGAGATCTCTTTCTAAATATTAGGTCAGAACTCCTTGCATATGTGGGAGTTAGATACTTATAAGATATTAAACAGATATTGTGGTGACTTTCTATTTGTTTTTACACATCATGTCTCCCCCTGCATCACTCTGACCTGAAGCCATTTCTTTCTTCTCTGTCTCTTCCATTAGAACATGTATTTGATTCTGAACAACTGCTCTAAGTAATTATTATTTCTATGCTTTTTTCTTTCTTTGCTAGATCCTGGGTGGGTGGGCATGGGATGGGGTTGTTCAGCTTCTACTCAACAATTTGATTATTCTGCTTGAAAGATCCACAATGATCTTTCATATCATCAAGATAACTAAAATTATGTACTGCTGACTGAGGTGGCCATGTGCATAGGATACAGGCCTGTATTTGAAGTGTCTTCCACTTTAAACATTCTGTTTAATTCTCCCTTCACCCTTGTATTTAGAGGGTCATCTGATTTCAAGATAAGTCTGATTTCAAGATAAAGAAAGGTTTCTAAATTTCCTATCTACACTTAGCATCTGGACAACAGAATAATCAGGCACATTAGACTTCCCCACTGTTGTGAAATGTGCTGTATTCTCTATATAAACTGTAGTATTAATGTTTACTTTTAAATTTACCATATATAGTTTTAATGCATATCTGTAGCTGGGCTCATTCACTTACTTGTAAAGGAAAAAAGTCAAGGAAACAGCAACCACCACCAAGAAACCACAGGCAATCAGAACTCCTTCTGCTGTTCTTGAAAATGATCCTCCAGCTTGAAATACAAGATAAAAATGGTGGCATTAATGAATATCCAAACTTATCTCGACAACTAAAATGTGTCCCAGTCTAGTTAGACATATATCTATTGCAGAAGTGCATCCTAATATTTAGTTTATCTCAACTACAATAATGAAAAGTCGCTACTCCAGGCATTAGCAACATTTATGGTAGAGGTAGGGGAGCTGTGCTTCTCCAGAAATTGAAGGACTACAAGTCCCATTACTATTGACTATTAGTTGTGCTGAGACCGACAGGAATTGGAATCCAACATAATCTGGATGGTCATGGGTTCTTTATTTCTGGTCAGTGCCATCACTAGGGTTAGTGTCGCCTGGTGTGGTGTCACCTCATGGTGTCACCTACCCCCATTGACTTCCTACCATACCACACTACACAGAATCCATAGCCATCTGTTTTTTGTACTAATGTTTTCATAAATCATAATTCCCACATATCACTGAATATAATGATAATAGTTGTGACATAAAGAACTAGCAAAATTAAAATTATACTTTTAAATTATAATATCGTACACATAGCCTAAATGTAATTACATGTACATATTTTCCTGTGGTTAAAGTCACATCATAATGTTAACTCATTTTCAGCTTGTGGTCTACTAAGACTCTTAGAACCCTTTCATATGAACTGTTCGCATGAGTATAAAAAAAAAAAAGCCAAAAAGAACCTTAATGTCAAAAGCAGGCTTGAATCCATAGATTAATGTTTAAATATTTGAAAGGGTATCATATTATTTTCTGCTGCTTCAGAGAACAGGACATGGAGCAATGGATTCAAGCTACAGAAAAAAAGATTACAGCTGTTTGACAGTGGAAAATGTTCCCTCCGAGAGTGGTGAAGTCTCCTTTTTTGGAGGTTTTTCAGCAGAAGCTGGATGGTCATCTGTTGGGACAGCTTTGATTGTGTATTCCTTCATGGCAGGTGGTTGGACCAGACAGCTGTGCAAAAATGTTGGGGCAACATCCTATGCCATGGCAACCTCCTGTGTAATTGTGGGGATTGTGAGTTGGCAAGCTCTGGCTAAGAATTCTAAATACCTCTCCCTAAGCTACAAGTCCAATGATTCTATATAGAGTTGCCATGCTAGTTAAAATAATTAATTGTGTAGTGTGAAAGGGCCCCTGGACTTGAATGAGCAAATAAAGCCATGAGCTGTACAAAAGGACTATTCCTGGTGAAGATGGAAATTGCAAGAAGTGATTTGTTGGTAAGAATTGTGGACTTTCCCTACGGGTATGGCTATGAGGACTGAGTTCTTGCACTTCAAAATTTATCATTCCACCACTTTCTTTCTTATATGCCTCTGGCAGCCTATCTACCATATGGGAATCCCTAGACTTACAAATGCAGTAGTTCCTCATAAGATAATAAGCATTTCAGGTGGTAAATACAGTTGTTCAATAGGACTCACCTCCACTGATGGATACCAGAGTACTTGTGAGAGCCAGACTTGTAGCATCACCCAATGTGATGTTTACACAGTAGGTTCCAGATTCATTGAAAGCTCTTCTGATGGTCAGTAGGCACTCATCAGTGATATCCACAGGATCGCATGCCTCGCTCTGTAAAACCTGGCATGTGGGATCAGCAATCATAGTGCAAGCATCTGTAGGAAGACTGGAAAGTGGGGGGGAAGAAAGACAGAAAGAGAGTGTATTTTTCATCATCTTTGTTTCATTGCAGTCAGTTCATTTATTTATAAAAATATCCTGATGGAAAAGGTGGATCCTTTCCCCTGCTTCACAGCACAGCACCCCAGTGCACCCTGTAACCCATCTTTGGCTGAGGGCTGGGGTAAGAGCTGTATCCAGGTGCCTTTGGGGTGCCATTATGGAGCTGGAGGCATTAAGCTCTTTACGCAATGTCTTATGTATAGGTATACTTTAGTTAACAAAGGCAATGTGGGTATGACTGGTATTATCAGAAAATTTGGTACTAGAAACAGAAATAACATGGGACGTTATCACACGGGAGGAATTTCTCTCAATTTCAAAAGAAAGGAAAGTGGGGCCAGTTCGGAGCTGAGTGAATTCGATAGTGGAGTGGATTTATGTGATTGCGTATTGACACTGCATCATGTTTGGAACTGCCCGATATTGCCTCCCAATGCCCGAAATAGTGTGTGATAGTTTCTCATGCAATAACGTGAAACCCCATGCTTGCATTCGGAAGGACTTATTGCCTGAAAATGCGTGTGATCGGCTTTCACGCAATAACACAAAACCCCATGATTGTGTTCAGATTGCCATTGGATTATACTTCCAATTCCTGTCATGTGATAAACTCCATGGAGAGAAAAGGGGTAGGTTCCTACACTAGGAAACAGAAGAGTAGTTCAGTGTGTTTCTGTAAGATTTTTATTCAAAACTAACAATATGTATGTCTAAAGGCAAACAACTGAGTTGAGTTGCATAAATAAGCTCAAGAAAAAATGTTACTTGAAAGCTGCTCCCAAGATACAGACAGGGATGACATTTTCTCCACCAGTTCCTACTTTTCTTCTGATCTCAATCTCTGTGGCCAAACCTATGTTGTTGATATTAAAAATATCTTTTTTGAAAAACAGCAAATCCCAGAATTCTACAGCACATGGCAGTTAAAGGGGTGTTAAACTGTACTATTTCTGCAGTATAGATGATCAGAAAGTTTTGACAAAGTAAATTTGTATAAGGTCCCTGCCTGTACTGAACTGGAGGAGAAGGAATTCAGAAGGATAAAAGGTATTTGATTCTCCTTCAGCTAGTTTCACTTGCTGGAAAATGAACCAAGTCCCATTGGACAGGATAGCTCAGTCAGCATACGGTAGTTATTTTGTACATGTACTGTGGATGTGACAGGATTGGGTATGGAGCCATGAGAAGATTTCAATGCTGCTAGTCATCTTGAGTTTCATTATTGGGAAGAAAGACAGGATATAAATGAATAAAATCATAAACAAATACATAAAGGCATAAAGTAAATTCAAGTGCCTTGTTGCAAATCTGAACTGACTTTCACTTGAGAATTCATAAAAAGAATTCATAAAGGTGGGGAGTGTACTTTTGAAAGCAATAGCAAGTACATTTCGATACTGCTTATCAGTGCACTTAAGCACTCCCTTGGCAGTTTACAGTGTGTAAGCTACTTGTCCCAACAAGCTGGGTACTCATTTTAGCAACCTCGGAAAGATGCCAGGCTCAGGTCACTCTGAGCCCCTGGCTGGTAATGAACTCACAACCTTGTGGTTTGTGAGTGAGTGCCTGCAGTACAGGCATTTAACCACCGTGCCACCAGGTTTCCTCTTGTTTAATATTAGCCTGCCCATGGAAAATTTTACATCAATAAGTAATATTAGTGAACACTGACTTTCAGTTACAATTGTGTGTTGTTTTTGTTAAATTACCCATTCTGTAAGATGAGATCAACACACAGTAATTATTGGCTACAATTCAACATCACCTTAGCATAGCGTAGAGACTGATGGCACCAGCACTGTACAACCCCCATGCAGAACAGCAACATTGAGCAACAAGTTCAATGACTGCACAACGGGCAATTCACAATGTACAACCACAGCGCACAATGAGCAACTGCAGGGAGTGACACTGCTGTATATGCAACTCTGCTGCTGTCAGCAAAATAGGTTTGTTGTGCTATGATTAACAATTCACTCCACGTCTGTAGTGTGATGTACACACACATGTCACTAACAGAATGCCAGATGCTGACCAACTTAAGCTTTCTATAATTTTTCAGAGTTTGTAAGTTTTTTGAGAATCAGAACTGTCAGAATTAATTTCAAAAACCTACCTCCCTTGACAGGTTACTACAAAATCAACCATGGAGTTCTCAGCTTGAGTGGCTGCCACCTGGACATTCGTCATTTGGATAATATTTACTCCAAGGATCCCCTCTGGTAAAAGAAAACCATTTGGTAAGATGTCAAAATTTTTGAGACAAGAACTTTGACAGGAAAAAGAAACAAAAAGGAAAATGTTACTCATGCATTGTTTTACAGGACCTTAACTTGATCTGATGACTCCCCAGAAATATTAATTTATGGTTCATATTGCTTAGAAACATTACTTGTTGTGGCTACAGCTCCTAGATTCTTTCAGCCACCGTGGCCAGTGGCCAGTTGGAGGATTCTGGGAGTTGTAGTCCAAGACAGCATCCAAGCACCAATGCTTTTTTTATGATGGATACACATCCCAATGTCTTTCTCAACAAATTATTCAAATAAATTACATCATATTAAATTTTGGCTCATAAGCATTTATAAGCATAAATTTACCATTTAAATTTTACTGTTTGTTATTGTTAAATTTTTGTTCATCATTACATTTAATGTTGCCTTTTGTTTTATGGCATTATGTTTTAATTTGTATCTAAATTGTTTTTATGTTTATTTTCTGGAAGCCACCCAGAAATCATTTATGTTATGGGGCAGCATACAAATCCTATAAATAAAGGATCATTAAAAAACACATATATCTTTTCCACTGTAATTTAATAACAACAGATTGCAATTCAGCAGTTTAATATTTCTTCAGCATTTGATTTAAAGTGTTCAAGACCCCAGGCTGAATTAACTGTATGATCTACTGTCTTTTGGATTTGTGGGTTAATATGTTTAGTGTATCATTTTAATCACTCTTGCTTTTCCTTCTGATGTAGATACATACCTACAATAGAAAGTGATGCTTTATAAGGTCCATTTCGAGTAACATGACATCCTTCAGCAGAAGGCTGTCCTGTTGGTAGCTCTGTTGTGCTGTAGGAGATGGGAGTAGTTATATTAGATGGCAGCTGGGTAGTTATTGCTGAATTAAGGAAAAAAGAAAAGAGCTAATGTAGTTAGACCTTATAGCAAAACATTTTGAGTATCAGAAACAGAATGTATTTGAAATATCTCCTGATCTTGCAGTCTTGCTCTCCTCTCATACATATAAAACTCATATAGAAATATTGCCTTGGGCATTATGCCTATTTTGTGCTGCATATTTTATACTGTAAAACATCTCCTTTTGGTGGTCCTGTAGCCGGATGGCAAAATGAGTCCCTTAAAGTTTACTGTGTAGATCAGAACTTGGACATAACATGCTAAAAGTAAACTCTCTTACTCAGAATAGATTTTAATAACAAACAAACAGGTTATTGCCTTACATTTTATGTTTTAACTAGAATGCTAGACATGTCACCATTTTTGCATAAGTAGTAACACTGGAGAGCCAGTGTGGTGTAGTAGTTTGAGTGTTAGGCTACAATTCTGGAGACCACAGTTTGACTCCCTGCTCCTCTATAGAAATCCATGGAGTGACCTTAGGCAAGTCATACTTTCTTAACCATAAAGGTAGGCACAAACAAATCTGGTCCCAACAAATCTTGCCTTATGGTTGTCCTAAATCAGAAATGACTTGAAGCTACACAACAGCGACAACAAAGTAACATTTACTTGCTCTTGCAAATAACATTATTAGCAGTTGGCCATTTTTGTCCATTTTCATGATTTGGGGACTATTTTTTTTAAAATAACAGTAATATATTAATAATCTGTTTCATTACTTGTTACTTGTAGGTAATGAATAACATATTGTTCATAAAATTTAACATGAAACAAGTAATTTTTAAAATACAATTATTTCCAAACTCCAGCAAAGATATAGAATTTACAGGCCTGGTTTCTAAGCTATCAGATTGCAGAACTTTAGGGTTTTACAGGAAGACTATTCAAAGCCAGAAGGGTGAGATATAGATCAAAGAAATTAATAAATATTCCCTGCATCTCAGGCTTTTGAGTGGAGAGGCAAAAGAGAAGGGGGGGGGGAATAATTTTCTTGCCTTCCTCCTACTGGATGCAAAATAACAGCCATGGGGAAATAGATGGATAGCAAGAAAGCGGTTGGGTAGCATGGCGTGCATTACCAGTAATGGTCAGAGGTATGTTCAACTTCTTTAAAAAGAAGCTGGACAATTTCCTGATTCGGGGATGGCTTGTCATTTTCAGGGCCAATCCAATTTGAGTTGGTATATGCTTTATATATCAGGGCACATAGTAGTGAAGGCCAGATCTTACTGCCCAGCAGAGTGTGTCTCCCTAAATTGTCAAAAAGGTTTCTGGCTAACACTGTTACCCGAGCCCTTTCAGACTACGCAATTTTCATGCTACGTTTCACTTTAACTGTCATTGCGACATCCAGTGGAATCCTTCAGTTTGTAGTTTGGTGGGGAAACAGAGCTCTCAAGCTGAGAATCTAAATGCCCCTCAGCAGACTTCAAATCCCAGGTTTCCATAGGATGCAACCATGAGAGTTAAAGTGGAATCAAAGTGTTATAACTGTGTAGGGTGAAAGGACTCAAGATGCAAAAGGCAGTGGCATCATTAGGTTTGGGAGTCACCCAGTGCAGGTGCCCAGAAAGGACTACCAGGGGAGGTGTCATCCTCCCTCTTCTTCCCTCCCTCCCTCCCTGCCTCCTTCTCTCCCACTGCCTCACTCACCTGCCCTCCTAGATGTACAGCTGCCTGCCACCAAACCCAGAAAAGCCTGCCAAGAGGCGATGGTGGTGGTGGCCTACCTTGCCCCCCTCCTGTTGCCGCATTCACTTGCCAGCCACCTGCCCAGTGCCCATCCAGAAGCTCACCCAGATACCTGAGTGGCTCGGCAAGTAAAGCAGCAGAAGGGGATAGAAGAGGTACGTTTCCACCACCTCCTCCTCTGCCTTGGCTTCCTCCTTGGAAGAAAGCCATGAGATGTGCATGTTCACCCCTTCTTCTCCGCTGCCTTGGATTGCTCGCTCAGAGGAGTGGGTTAAAAATAAAAAAATTATTATTCTTATATATGTGTGGGTGCCAGCAGCAGCATTGCACATACACCCCAAAGAGGGAGGGGTGTCTGACTGGGTGTCACTCAGTGCAGGCTGTCACCCCACAACCTCCCAGTGATGCCACCGTCAGAAGGACTCCTAAAACAGTGAACCTGTGCTTTAGGGGCTTTCCTTTTCGCTGACTCCTAGTTTTTAAAACTGCATACCTATTCTGTTTTTTCCTCTGTCAGCTTCCAGTCTCATAGTATATACACTTAAAAAGAGACAGTGTTCTTGTTTTATTATTTCAAGAACTAATTCGTTTTGGGCAAATCGTAATGCATTAAAGAGGGGAAGGTGCCACTCTTTAATGCATTACAATTTGCCCAAAACAAATTAGTTCCCTAATTTATTTCCCTTGGGGCATGAAAAACCAAAAGCCAGTTCTAAAAATATTCCCTTCTATTATTATCATATGGAAGATATTAGAAGGACTACAGGGGAAATAGGAATGCAGTAATTTTTAAAATCTGATAAACCATTTATTAAATATGGCCCAAAACAGTTGTTCAGTTAACCAGTCACTTAATTTAACTAATTTGTTCACATTGGCACTGAACTACAGACTCTTACCTGGGGTGGTAGGTAGTGGTGGTGGAGGTGTCACTGGTCCGCAAGGGGCAGGTATCATAGCCTGGACAGACAAGTCAAGACTGAAATTTCCCAGGAGTTTATAGGTATGTGTTGAAACCGAATTGTTGGAAACAAACAAACCACTGCCATCTCCATAATTCCAGCGGTATGAAATAATGGAGTGGTTGAGGTAGTGGCTGGGATCATGAATCTTGACCTCAAATGTAATAGGGATATCCTTGATGAAGATATGGTCAGAGGCATTGCGGTCATTCTTCTGGGACATGTTCACATAGAAGGGGATTTTATCTGGTCATAAAATAAAGTCAAAGAGAAGGATGAGACTGTGACTGAATGCAAGACAATGCTGTCTTTATGGTGGAGACACACTGTGGTTATAACAAAATTAAGGGTTATATCAAGCATACACATTGATTCCAGGCCACATTAAAAGACAATTTAATGCAGTGATGGGATTTTCTATGCAGGAGAAGGAAGTGCTATGATCATAATTGGTTCCATTTTGTGGGCTGGACATGCAGTTTATATTTTATACACATTAGACACAGCTGGATGTCACACCAAGCCAAACTAGCATGAAAACAGCAGCAATGAACTATGGTTTCTTTAGTATAATGTCCAAACCTGGATAGAAGACAGCACTCTGGCTTATTCTCCCTACAAGCCAGAGAAAGAACCTTAGAATAAACCATGGAGTTTATCACACAGGAGGCTAAGTGCTCAAATCCCGTGCAGAAACTGGATTTAAATTTCAGGAATATCACACAAAAGTGGGATCTTTTCAGACACATTGGGGACACTGAGCATTAATCCACAGAAAATGGACAAAATTGGCTGCTTTTTACTTTGGGGAAAAT
Organism: Urosaurus nigricauda; assembly: GCA_034509955.1. Taxonomy (NCBI): domain Eukaryota; kingdom Metazoa; phylum Chordata; class Lepidosauria; order Squamata; family Phrynosomatidae; genus Urosaurus; species Urosaurus nigricauda. Next base: position 88,358,547 of record JAOEGL010000006.1, read on the forward strand.
CCCGAAAGTAAAAAGCGGCCAATTTTGTCCACTTTCTGTGTGGGTTAATATTAGATTAATGCTCAATGCCCCCAATGTGTCTGAAAATGATTCCGCTTTTATGGATTTAAATCCCGTTTCTGCACAGGATCTGGCCAATTCCCTCCCATGTGATAAACTCCTATGGATTATTTCCCTGTCTCATCAAGGGAGACACCAGAGTGCCAATATTTTCCAAGTCTGAACATCATGCCTAACAGGTAGACAACTTTGGTAGGTTCCAGGGTCAACCTTTGCCACATGGGAACTCTCAGCAAAAGTTATTTTCCACCATTTTTAAATGGGAAATGACATAGGCCTTAAACAGACTATAGGGTGCCCTCGTGATGTGCTAGAGTTGCCTTGGGGCACAGTGTATACACACCCCACAACCCTAGCACGTGACAGGGGCGTCATCACTACGCAGCACGGTTTACATGTTGTATGCAGGAAGATGCCACAGCTGTGTGGCATCTATACGGCTCTGTGCAGCTGCGGCGTTCCAAAAGTGCCGGCAGCACCTTTTGCATTGCAACGCAATGACGCAAAAAGGAGCCAGGTTTTGGTGCTCCTTTTTTTGCTGAAGCGATGGTGCTCAGTAAAAAAATAAGGCTATAGACCGCCCTATAATGTTTATTTCCAAATTAGATATACAGCGTACACACATTTTTTAGTAAAATAAGGCAGCACACTTAAATGGGAGACTTGCACTTCTTGGATGCTTCAAGGAACATAGTCCTTTCTTTTTCATTTTCATTTTCTTTTCTTTTTTTGCACAAAACAAACAAACAAACAAACAGCAGCAGAAGTAAATAATTTGACCTGGCTATTCAACATACAATCCACTTACATCCTTTCAATGTTTGTGTGTGAGTTTGTGTGCCAGCATCCCTAATGTAAACAAGCCAAGTGAGTTATGATGTCAACTAGACTCACCTGTTACCACGTATATAAGACTTGCTGCAGTTACTGGTACAAATGATCGATAGCCTCTTCTGTAAACGGACACTTCCATAATTTGTTTCCCAAGAGTTATATTTGTTGTGTTGATGGACACAATAGCTGAAGACCCTCCTGTTTTTTGGTAATACTGGCCTACAGAATGCAGTAAAAACTTTGAATTAATTAATTAACAATGATCACCAAATGTATATCATAGAATACTTAGTAGTAGGCAACAAGGAAACTTGTAAAGAATGTTACACTATTTGAAAAGTGCTAAGTAGGTGAATAATAACGGAATAAAAATAAGCTAAACCCAATATGTATTACAGGACTAACCAATAGTGTGAAACACATAGATGAAGTTTCTTCTCCTCCAGTCATGATGGTAGGGGAAAGGTCTCCCATCTGGGAACACATTGTGGCTATTGTTGTGTGTGCAATTTTCCCAGCCACAATTATCAATCCATTCAGTCCAATTGTAAACATACTGGTCAGTAAAATTGAAATAATCTGAAGAACCTGAAGGCAAACAAAGAAAAAAAAAGATATCTGGGGTAGCAATGTTGGACATACAGCAAAATACAGTAACATCCAAAATCCAGAAAACAGAAATATCTTTATTGGGGCAACCAAAAATGCACAAAATACATCATACAAGCTTCACAGATGTAGCTACCATGATGGAGCCCCTGTGGGATTCTTTTGCAACTGCTTTTTGTACCACAGCTCACTGGTGGAAGAGGATTGGATGCATCATCACTCAACACCCCACTCTCCAATAACCCATAATTCCTTTGTTGGTGTGGCCACCTGGCTCATAATGTTGGTTTTTGGGACATCTGTAGTCACTGCAAAATTACCATAACCATAATGTTTACAGTGGACTCTTTCACACGGGAGGAATTTCGAATGGAGTTCAAATGGAGTTCGAACAGAGCCAATTCGAATTCACATGAATTCGCTAGTTTAGCGAATTCACGTGAATTCCCATTGCGTTCGGAATGCGTTCAGATTGACTTCCCATTACCTGAAAATGACCTCCCCTTGCCCAAAATTGCGTGAGATGCTTTAATTCGCAATAACATGAAACCCATGATTGTGTTCGGAATGACTTCCCTTTTGCCCAAAATTGCGTGAGAAGATTTAATTCACAATAACGTGAAACCCCATGATTGTGTTTGGATTGCCATTGATTATACTTCCAATTTCCGACGTCTGAAAGAATCCAATGCTTGGATTACATCATAAATACTGGACAGGATGCCAACCTTTGTTGCCTCAAATGGAGCAGCAGATGGTGTGTACACTCATCAGTGAAGTCAAGGTGCATGGCATTTATGGCCAACCAAGTTATTTTGTAACCTTTGCCAGAAATTTCTCAAAACACATTTCAACTCTGGCAGTAAAACTGAGTGTAATAAACTGAGTAACAAACTATTTGCTGCCCTTCTGGTAGCATCTTCTCCGACAGCTACCTGATGCTAGGGTTGGCCCTGGGGGCTTACCTCTGAGGAAACATGAACAGGACTCTACTGTATGTTATCTATGAACTAAAGCAGCTATATACCTCATAGTATTCAGATAAACTTTGAATTGCCAAAGGACTCCATTCAAACTTTTCAAAAAAAAATGCTTCAAGGCAAACATCACAATAACTATAATTCAGGAAATACTCCCAGCAAAACCAGCAATCTCTGATATAGCCCCCACCCACCCACCCAACACACACACATGCATCCAGATAGTTATTACTTACCATTTATGCATTTTCTGTCATATACTATATTGCTGTCATTATCTTCTCTTTGACACCGAGGAAACTTCAGGGTCACACTAAAGGTCACATTGGATCCTACCAGCGCTGGGCTGTCACTGGTCAAACTGGCCACCACCCTTCCTCCTACAAGAGTTAAAATTGTGTCTCTTTATTTATTACATCAACATTTCTCTTCACTGCCAAGAAGTTCAAAGTGGTATACAAGGCTCTTCTCCACCTATATTAACCTCACAACACCGTCTATAAGCAACAAGCAAGAATGCCTTTATAAAATGCCTCCTAGTCATTCACATCTTTCAATCAACTCTATAATGTGGAACAGGCTTTTTATTTTTTTAAAAATTATGTGTTAAATAATTTATACTATCAACAAAATTCAAGCACAATAGAATTTAAGAAACACATACTGGCTGGCATCCAGTTAGTGGTATATGCAGACTACATAATTCCACTTGTATATATCTTTTATTGGTCATTGAGGAGACTGGTATTCTCATCCATCCTCTGTGATGACCAAAGCTTTCCTGCACTCATTTATACACTACATCCCATTGCATCTGGTTATGTCCCTGTAACCAGACGCAGATTGTTTTCATCATTCATTGAGACCCTGGTGGTCCTGGTGGATCTCAGTGGATCATGTAATCATTCTACATCATAGCCAGATGTTTCTCTGATTCCCCCACTCTCAACCAATTACGGAATGGCTGGAGAAGGGCTACAATAGCTAAACAGTGAGTCTGAGGGTTGCTGAGAGGAGAGATGTAGCAAGCATAGTTCTGCCTGCAATACTATAGTTAGCCCTCCATAGCCATAGATTCTTTATCCACACATTCAACCATCCACGGTTTGAAAATATAATATATATTCTAAAAAGCAAACCTAATTTTGCCATTTTATATAAAGAACACCATTTTACTATGCCATTGTATGTAATGGGATTTGAGCATCCATGGAGGGTCTTAGAACAAATGTCCAGTGAATACCAAGGGCCTACTGTATTATGCTATGCTCTTCCTTATAGGATCTCACTGTCAAACACAGAGAGGCAAACCCCAAGGTTTGCAAAAATGTACACACACTATTGGCAGAAGTAGTGAAATTGTATGAAAAAGAACAGGCTAGAGTGTCAGAAAACAATCATTTTAAAAGAGAGTTTGTTCCTCAGCTTCTGAATTGTGGCTTGTTTTGGTACAATAAACCCTAATGCTAAGCTATATGTGCCTGGTTTGTTTATCCAATAATTTTAAGGCAATGAGTGAAAAGGGTGTGGAAACCAGCATATGCTGATTTACAGAGCAGTTTAGTAAGCCAGGACTCCTGGTTTACTGTTATTTGTGAATGAAACACATGTTATTAACCATCTTTAAGGCAAATGAGGCAAGCGATCTAAATAAGGGCTTTCATGGAGACTGTTCACCTCTAGAATCTTTTGTCTAGTTGTTTTCTTGCATCAAAAACAGCAAGATTCTTTTTCCAAAGCTTGGTTTTGGTTGAGGTTTTCTCATTTGGCTTTGTTTGACTGTTTGATCTTTTGTTAAAAAAGTTTGGTTTATTTATGTTAATTCGCTATATATATTTCCATAAATAAATAAAAATCCTTGTACAGTACCCAAACCTCAAAAGGAGGTATGTATCTGCTAAAAAGGATTGTTTGAATATGAATAATTTAAACAACATCTTCAAAAATATAAATTAGATTTTAAAACAAAAACCTCAACCTCAACCAACTGTTAAACATGAAATGTAATCAGAATTCCACTGAAATAGAGGTGAAACCCACAATCTCTGTGTATCTTCAGGAGACTTTAAGAGGCAAATGGAAGTGGACCAGAGTTGTAATGTTTTTCTTTACTTGTGCATCATCTGCTGTAGTATATGTGAATGGGAAAGAAATTACCTTAGGATATAATATTCCTATTTTGAAATGCATTACTTATGTCCCCTTCTCTCTGCCTCACGTTTTGCACTGTTGAAATCTGATGCTTAAATATCAGGGTATGAAATAACAGTATATATAATCCAAAGCTGGTACAAGAGAATTTAGCAAGTAGGCTGGCAGAAAATTTACCCTATCATAGGAAGTGTATTACAGGATTAGTAAAGCAAGATCATTTTATAGAAATATGGTTCTATATTTTTAATATAAATACATTATTTTCAATCAGTAAAAGTACACAGGGTCTTTGATTTCTAGACCTTGTTTATGACATTGTGGGTTGTTGTTGGATTTTTTTGTTTTGTTTTGTTGTTTTTTCATTTCAGAGAGAGAGATGTACCTTATTGAACAAAATAATTGTTTATAGCTGCCTTTTTTAAAAGGCACACACCTCTTTACAGATTTTGCTATACTACCGTTGTACCTATGTATCTTATGAAATTATCCTGTTAGCTGTGTCCCATGTGCTCATTGTTTTCTGTGTTATCATTTGCAAACTTTACAAGAGAAAGAGAGAGAGACAGAGAGAGAGAGAGAGGGAGAAATAAAGAAACAATAACTCAGCGAGAGAGAACATACTTTTTATCCTGTGGGCAAAAAACTCTCCTCTCTGAAACTCTGGATCCTACTACCAGCCATTAAAATCTGTTACATGTCAAATTTGTTGGACTGCAGCTCCTACTAACTGAGCCATATGCCCACTGGTGCCACTGGTGGGTATGATGGGCAGTTTATTCCAGCACAGTGTTATAGACAATGCTTAGCTAGATGGATCAAAGATCTGACTTTGCATATGGCACTTTCCTACATTCCTGCACTTTGTCATATATAAAGGCCATTTTGTTCTGATTCAGTTCCTACTTCTAGTGTAAAATTGGAATTCTCATATAGTGGCATGCTCCTCAGTTGCTCAAGATAGATTGACTTTTTCCACCATGCACATGAAGCTGTACCTTTCCAGCAGTTTTTCCATCTGGGGTCGCCTTCTTCCCAGTGAGGGTAGAGTTTGTCATTCCAGTTATTGTGGTCAGAAGACCAGCCCTTTAGCCTCCCGTGGTATCTGTTGTGAGAAAATGCTCTTCCTCGAGTCATCACATCTTGAAATTCTAGAAAGCAAAGTTACCAATATGCAAAGTGTTATCATTAATCCTTTGTTTGCTTTTGCATACATTTCAAAGTGAAACAACTTTCTGCACAAAAATACACGGTTTTATTTTTATAAAGAAAGCATATGTCTAACTTAGGGATTTTTGTACATTTTCCCTTAGCTGTGACATGTTCAGAAGCTGCAGAAGGAATCTTATCAATATAAAAACCCATTAAATTCACACTCACTCTCCAGTACTTCCTTTGTTCATTTTTGCATTTTTAGTAAGTGTTTAAAATGATTTAATTTGGATTATAAATTACTGTATATGCTCGACTATAAATTGACTTCATGGTCAAGGACAATTTTTGGGACCAAGATTATGGATTTTGATATGGCCCATGTATAAGTCAGGGGTAAAATTTAGAGGCATGTAACAAATAATCTAAAGCATGAAGCAAAGGGAAAAAATGCCAAAGAACTTACAAAGTTCTAGAAGTATCACCATTTGTGATCACATTAAAGGCTTGTTGAATGAGAGAACAGAGTCATGGATCAGTGCTTCCATGACAAATTACACTCATCTTTCACCAGGTGATGGGTCCTTATTTTATATATAAAAGTTACATTGACCCATGGCAGAGGAATTGGATGATGCCTTTCTAGAACAGATAATCACATACTCAGAAAAGAGAGATGTAGTAGTGATGGGTGACTTCAACTATCCTGATATTTGCTGGAAGTCAAACTCAGCCAAATCCTCAAAGTCTAGCAAATTCCTCACTTGCCTGGAAGACAATTTCATTGTCCAAAAGGTGGAAGAGGCAACAAGGGGATCAGCCATTTTAGATCTGATCTTAACCAACAGGGAAGACCTAGTTGATGGGGTGCAAGTGGTTGGATCCTTAGGTGGAAGTGACCATGTTCTCCTGGAGTTTGTAATACAGTGGAAGGGAGAAGCGAGGCATAGTCAGACACGCACTCTAGACTTTAGGAGAGCTAATTTCAATAAACTTAGAGAAATACTGGGAGTGATCCCATGGTCAGGAATACTAAAAGAAAAGGGAGTTCAAGACGGATGGGAGTTTCTCAAAAGGGAGATATTGAAGGCACAATTTCAAACAGTTCCAATGAGGAAGAAAAATGGAAGATGTCTCAAGAAGCCAGGATGGATGACTAAGGAACTTTCAACTGAGCTAAGTTTTAAACGGAACATGTACAAGAAATGGAAAAATGGAGAAATCACGAAAGAGGAATTCAAACAAATAGCCAGCACTTGTAGAGATAAAGTCAGAAAAGCTAAAGCGCAGAATGAACTCAGGCTTGCTAGAGAGGTTAAGAACAATAAAAAGGGCTTTTTTGGATATGTCCGCAGCAAAAGGAAGAAGAAGGAAACAGTGGGGCCACTGCGTGCAGAAGATGGCAAAATGCTAACAGGGGACAGGACAGAGAAAAGGCAGAATTACTCAACACCTTCTTTGCTTCAGTCTTCTCAGAAAAGGCAAAGGGTGCTCAACCTAAGGATAATGGAACAGGAGACAGAATAGAGGAAATTCAGCACAGAATAAGTAAAGAGGTAGTACAGGAATACCTGGTTAACCTAAATGAATATAAATCTCCAGGACCAGATGAACTACATCCTAGAGTATTAAAAGAACTGGCAAATGTAATATCAGAGCCATTGGCAATAATCTTTGAGAACTCTTGGAGAACAGGAGAAGTCCCAGCAGACTGGAGGAGGGCAAACGTTGTCCCCATCTTCAAAAAGGGAAAAAAAGAGGATCCCAACAATTATCGTCCAGTTAGTCTGACATCAATTCCAGGAAAGGTTCTAGAGCAGATCATTAAGCAGAGAGTCTGTGAACATTTAGAAGCCAATGCCATAATCACAAAAAGCCAACATGGGTTTCAGAGAAACAAGTCATGCCAAACGAACCTGATCTCTTTTTTTGATAAAATTACCAGCTTGGTAGATGAAGGGAATGCTGTGGATATAGTATACCTCGATTTCAGTAAGGCCTTTGACAAGGTTCCCCATGACATTCTTGCAAACAAGCTTGCAAAATGTGGGATAGACAAGTTAACAGTTACATGGATTTGTAATTGGTTGACTGGCCGAACTCAAAGGGTGCTCAACAATGGCTCCTTTTCATCCTGGAGAGAAGTGACCAGTGGGGTCCCACAGGGTTCTGTCCTGGGCCCAGTGCTATTCAACATCTTTATTAACGATTTGGATGACAGAATTGGGGGCATACTTATCAAATTTGCAGATGACACTAAACTGGGAGGAGTAGCTAATACCCCAGAGGACAGGATCAAAATTCAAAATGACCTGAATAGACTAGAAAGCTGGGCCAGTGCTAACAAAATGAAATTCAATGCGGAGAAATGTAAGGTTCTGCACTTAGGGAGGAAAAATGAAATGCACAGATATAGGATGGGGGACACCTGGCTGAATGAGACCACATGTGAAAGGGATCTAGGAGTCCAAGTAGACCATAAGCTGAACATGAGTCAACAGTGTGATGCGGCAGCTAAAAAAGCCAATGCAATTTTAGGCTGCATCAATAGAAGTATAGTTTCTAGATCAAGGGAAGTTATAGTGCCACTCTATTCTGCTTTGGTCAGGCCCCACCTGGAATACTGTGTCCAGTTCTGGGCACCACATTTCAAAAAAGATGTGGAGAAACTGGAGCATGTCCAAAGGAGGGCAACTAAGATGGTGAAGGGTCTGGAAACCTTGCCCTATGAAGAACGCCTTAGGGAACTGGGGATGTTTAGCCTGGAGAAGAGAAGGTTAAGAGGTGATATGATAGCCCTGTTTAAATATTTGAAGGGATGTCATATTGAGGAGGGAGCAAGCTTGTTTTCTGCTGCTGCAGAGACTAGAACGCGGAACAATGGATGCAAACTGCAGGAAAAGAGATTCCACCTCAACATTAGGAGGAACTTCCTGACAGTAAGGGCTGTTCGACAGTGGAACACACTCCCTCGGAGTGTAGTGGAGTCTCCTTCCTTAGGGGTCTTTAAGCAGAGGCTGGATGGCCATCTGTCAGGGATGCTTTGACTTGGAGTTCCTGCATGGCAGGGGGTTGGACTGGATGGCCCTTGTGGTCTCTTCCAACTCTATGATTCTATGATTCTATGATTCTATGGATAAGTCAGCTCAGGTGTTTTAGGTCAATTTTTTAAACTAAAATTCCAAGACTTATACATGAGTTTATACAACAATAGCAGTTACCTGTTTTACAGTATGTAAATCAATTGCAGCAGGATATTTGAACAGGAGCTATGGAATTATACTCAAGAGATTTAAGGAATGCCTATTTAGCAAATGCTGCATAGATCAAATTAGTGAAATCATGGATATACAGTGGTAGCTCAGACCCATACCAAGATGTGTACCATAACATTTCCTTGAAATATATATAAAAGGATTAGGGTTTCTGAAGTCTTCTGTACATCTATTCCAACACATACAACAGCCCTGGTGGCGCAGTGGTTAAATGCCTGTACTGCAGCCACTCACTCAAAACCATAAGGTGGCGAGTTCAAGACCAGCAAAGGGCTGAAGCTCGACTCAGGCTTGCATCCTTCCGAGGTCGCTAAAATGAGTACCCAGATTGTTGAAGGCAAGTAGCTTACAGTTGTAAACCGCTTAGACACTCCTTAAGGGTATGAAGCGGTATATAAATGAAGCAGTTTTTTTTTAAACTTAAATAATTTTGAAATACTGCCGTTACTGTGGATTGAAGGGAGAGAAGAGTATGCTGGCACAGCTCCATGGTGCCTTGAGGACTACAGCCCCCAGCATTCTTTGTCAATGGATATGGGGCTGGGGCCAACAGGAGTTGCAATCCAACAACACCTGGAGGGCCACACTTTGCCCACTCTGCTGTAATGTTGGACTTTAGACTAGGGCATCCCAATCCTGATAAATCCATCAATCTTGAGCCAGTTACTCACCCTAATCTTCTTCACAGTTGTTTTAAGGATAAAGGGAACGAGATATCATCTGACTGATTGTAATCTTATTCTCACCTCTCTGCATTTTAATTAAAATTTTATTTACTGCAGGGAGTTGTTTTTCAGTCAGAAGGACTACCAAATCATGTGATATGCTCAAAGTCTTACTCCAGTTTTTCCTGTCCATGAACAACAACCCCCCACTTGCTTGTTGGAATGAACTTTGTATGGGAATGGGATGGAGAAAATGGAGGGAAGCAACAGATAAAGATAAGTGAATCTGCACAGACCAAGAAGTGGAGGAACAATTTTCACAGAGAGCACCCACACATACCCAAGTACTGAAAGCAAATCAAGTTCTCTTGTTGCCTGAAGTTTCTTCTCCACGTCCCAGGCAGGGAAAATACAATCCCAAATTAACTTTTACAAATACGTATACAGTAATTAAACAAAAATAAGGATGTAAAGAAATGTAATAACAAAGTTAAATAAAGGCTTGCCAATGCCAAGGCACGTGAAGTTTTATTCAACCTTTTAAGGATCAAGGGATCTCTTCACTTTTTTGTGGGGTGAGCTCAAGAGGCTTGGGAGGTGGTCACACTATTGAATCTGGTGTACTGCATGAGGCCCACAGTCCAGACTTTCCCCATCCTTGCTTTAGATTATAATTCCAGGCCTGCTCATTCTGTTGAATGACACTCCGAATATCTGCCCTAATGTTGTACTCGAGCCTCTGTTTGACATGATTAATATGGGAGCAAGAAGAAGGAGTAATTACAGAGGAAATAGTACCAAAACAAGCAACAAAAAGTTTCCAGTCAAAACCAATGTTTCTGCCGCATGCCTTCTCATGCGCTTCAATCAAGGAAAGAGTTGAAAAGCCCTTCTCATTTCACATCCCTGTCACAGTTGGCTTTTGGGAAAGTCTTTTCTGTCACGTTACATGAGAAGACAATGAAATTATTCAAGAGCGTGTCTTCACTATGCATTGTGATGAAACAATAACATATTTGTAAACTGTATCTGGGTCAGATGCTACTCCTGCATGTACCTGTCTTCTGCTTCTTCACCTTAATTGGTTAGTGTAATTCTGTCCTGATTCCCACCTGATATCTGAAGAAGTCTGTCAAGGTACAACTAATAAATAAAATATTAATCTTTAGGGCGCTTTATTATTAAGTATTCACACATTAAAGTATTTGGAGACTGTGCATTTCCCCTCCTATAGTTCCACATATTTCAGAAATTCATGTGATGTGTGGGTGCAGATGGAGACTATCCCACAGTCCTTTTCTCTGGGCATAAATAGTTGCTGCTGTGTTTGTAAGAGTATTATATCAAACAGGGATAGGAAGCTCGTGACCCTCCAGATTTTGTTGGACTACAATTCCCTTCACCTTTTATCATTGGCTATGCTGGCTGTAGTTGCAACAAAATTTCTGCAAAAGAAACAGTGACTGTATTCCTGTATTTACATCCAGACATTTTAGAAACAAGTCTGGCTGACAAAGCACCACAGAGGTACCAGCAGTTGCTGGTTAAGATAAACTTTTGAGGGAGTCACATTAAGAAACATACCTTCTTCACTGTCATCATACTACATCTCCTGATACAGGATCTCCGCCATAGTATTTTACATTTTAAAACTCCACACACATGTCAGAATAATTCCCACTACATCTTGAAAAATATGAATACAGGTTGAGTCTCCCTTATCTAAAATGCTTGGGACCAGAGTTGTTGGGTTTTGTTTTGTTGGGGTTTTTTTCAGTTTTGGAGTTTTGGGGATTTTGGAATATTTGCAAATACATAAGATATCTTGGAGATGGGACCCACAGTTCCATTTCTGCACTACTTCACTGGGAAAGATTTCATTGGTTTCCCTATGATCTTAAAAACAAACAACAACAAAACCCCACAGAAGTCATTACTTTTAAATTCACAGTCAAGTCATAGGATTTCTGACTTTTTGTATTTCCTGGCAGCCCCAAAGGTCACTTTCAACAGTGAAGCTGTTAATCACCCCACATGACACGTTGGATGAATGCCTAAATTCCTTTTTAAAAACTTGTGCTTATTTTATTACAATTCAGAGCACATTATAAAGCCAATGTTGTGTCACCCTCAGCAACAAGAGAAAGATGCCCAAGTATGATTTTAGATCTTCCCCATTATAAAAGAACAGCACTTTAAAAATGCCCAAAACATGAGTCAAAACAAGCATAAATTACTAGCAGATGAAGAGAGACAGCATGCATCAAAACACCCAGTATATACAGCTATGACCACTAAGGTTAGGAGGAGCTGCCAGTTCCACATGTATGCAATGCACATATTATAACCTTTACACTACTATTTTATCTAGCATGATCAACATACCTCCTTTATCAATAATAACTAAGGTAATGTACTTCAGAATCTGATCTCCACCTTCAAGCTTGCATTTAGACCAGGGTTAAAGTAGCATGCAACCCTCCAGACAGGGTTGGCCAACAACTCCCATCATCTCTCACCATTGGCTATGCTGGGAGTTGCAGTACAGCTGGGGTGCTGGGAGTTGCAGTACAGAAACATCTGAAGAGCTATAATTTGCCCAGCTCATTTAAAGGGTTGAGAGAAGTTGGGAGGGGGATAGCTTTTGCAGTTTATTCCTCTTCAATCACCTGGCTATGTTTTATTTCTTAAATTAATTTATAGCTTGCCTTTCTCTCAACACAGGATTCAAGACAGGCTGCAACTATTTAAAAGAAAATAGAGCAAAAGAGCAACAATAACCCATTAATACAAAAGTTAAAAAATAAACCACAATATTTTTTCTAAAAACACAAGTTAAAAACCAGTTTAAAAACTTGTTTAAAATATAATAAAACACAGATATAATGTGCCCCATTAAATGCGCTATCTGCTGCAACAAGTTAAAAACTGAAGCCCTGCCCAGATAAAAAGGGTTTGAGAGTTACACTCTCAAGTGAACTTGGACTTTGCAACCCTATGCTGAAACTTTATGCACATTTTATTTATCTGGATAGGTAAGAAGATGATGATGATGATGATCTCAATTTATGTCCCACCTATCTCTAAATAATGGGACTCAAGGCTGCTAACAACATATTTAAAAAAATACAAATTAAAAACTACAGAAAGTCATTAGTAAAAGTAAAAATATAAGAGTTATTTAAAAACTATTTAAACAGTTTATCAAGTTAAAATATTAAACATTAAAAACAACAGAATTATACAGAGCTTAGAAATAACACTGCACAGCATTAAAACCCCACCCCAGTCAGTTTCTAAAAGCCAATGTCACACAAGACCTCCTCGATATGCCTTGAGATTACCTTTTATCTCTTACTTATTAGAAGGCCCCTTGTCTGCCCAGCTTCCACCCTTTATACACTTTCTCTCAGTGTACAAAGGCTAGGGTCTCAAGTGTCTTCCTCTTAATAAGTTTAATGCCTTTCGGTAACACATGTTTATGTGCCTATACGGTTCAGAATTTGCATAGGCAGAGGCTTCCATTGTAACAAATAAACACTTACTTTTAGTGTTTAACAAGAATATAACTTAGGGAGAATAGTTCCAAGGTGGTATAGTTATATAAATATTACAGTTGACAGTTTCCTCTTCACATTCTCCAATACGTTTTCTCTTCCATTCAGTATCCTTCTCTCAACTCAATTTTTTCAACTCCTTTTAAGTCTCTTCACCTCTTAAACTCCCCCTCGGTGCTCTGCACTGAACTCCCCTGAGCAGAACTCTCTTGAACTCGACTCAACTTTATTCCCTTAACTTAACTTGACTGACTTCCTATTACGTATATTTACTCTTTCCCTGGGATCCTGTCCCTCACAGTCAGCCTGAACTGGCATTTGCTGTCAGGACTCCATCGCAGCCTGACAGCATAAAAAGATTTTGACTTGCTGACAGGAGGAGAGCAAGAATGGGACCATCCTGACCTCTCCAGCAAGGGAATTCCAAAGTGTGAGAGCAGTGACTCCCTGGAGATTATCACGCAGGGGTTATCCCATCCTTGTCCCGTTCCTCTTCTGTCCTTTCCATGCAATTGTGGGAAGAACTTTCAGTTGGCGTCGCACAGATCCCGTTGTTAAAACAGTAAACATCCGAAAGGCACAATTGACCATGATTGCACAAAAGACTTTCAGATGGCGTTGTGCAGATCCTGTAATTAACCCATCATTAACCCGTCCTTAGCCCATTAAAGTTATAGTGGCTGGGATTTTGCATTAACGAAAATCCAAATTATTGCAATGCCACTTTAATGACGGGATGGGCACTATGTTTTGAAAGCCTTTTGCTCTATTGCAGTCACAGATGGGCTAATGATGGAATAAGGACAAGGGAGCGATCCTGTCCCTATCCCGTCGGTGTGTGATAATCTCCGCAGGCTCAAATAAAAAGGAAGAGAGTGGATCTATTGCTCCCCCCCCCATACCACATTTATGGGGCTGACTATGTGGATGAAGCAGAAAACTGATGAGCCTTTTCTATTCCGTGGGCATAGCCTTAAGCTAGGGTTGCCAGAGTGAAAACTGAAGATGTCTCCTGTACCTTTAGTGGTTGTGTAGTAGAGGGATTTTCATCATATGTTACTTGTCATGCAGCTAGGTAGCATGTAGCACAGACCATGTTTCCCCATATGAACCTGCCAGAGTTTTAAGATCATCAGGAGAAGGCTTTCTCTCAGTGCCATCCACCATCACAGGTTCACTTGGTGAGGACATGAGAGAGAGCATTCTCAGTGGCTGCTCCCACCCTCTAGAATACCTTTCCATGAATACCTTTCCATGGGATGCCAGGCTGGCTCCCTCTCTGCTTGCCTTTTGCCGCCAGGCAAAGGTCTTTTTGTTTAAGCAGCTTTTTAATGAGTAAGAAGAGGGAGCTTTTTACTGGGATGTGGGTTTTTAAAAAAACTTTTTGTATGTTTTTAAATGATGTGGGTTTTTAAATTGTTTTTAACATTTTATTGTTAAGGTTTTTAAATTGACTTTCTTTTGAAGCCATTTCAGGTCCCATTCTGGGAGAAAACTGGCATACAAAGCAAACAAACATACAAACACCTCTTGAAATTCCTTCTTTTGCACAACCATGAAAGGTACAGGAGCTGTTTCCACCCTTAGAATCACAGTCTTCGCTCAGGGAGAGAGAAGTCCCTGAACTAGGTCTGGTAAATCCAAGAACCTTTAATAAGGTACGTACATTCTTACGTACATTCATTCTGCACATCGAAGGACCAAATCAAATTCAATATTCAGCACACGATTAGCCCATATGTATTTATTTTTTCTTTCTTAAAAGCAGCCACAGCAGCCTTAAGTCCACACTAGTGGGACACACTTTCCCCATCCCAGCATGACATATTGAGACCATGGAGGGCTTGAAAACACACACACACATTTTTTCCACCAAGGTCCTAGTCCAGACTCTTCCCTAGAACTTCTATTTGTCTCTGGATGAAAAGTACTATGATAACCAGTGTTACTTACAGTTCCTACATTAAAGGGCTTGGTCTGTCTTCTCAGATTGAGGAGAATGAATCTTAGGCTGAGTGGGGATTGCAACCCTGTCTGCCAGTGTCCAACTCCAACACTCAAAGCACTACATCAGGTTGGCTCCCCCGTAAACATATACACACACAATACTTTGCATTCAGTTGTACTGTGGTCTCTTGGTATCCACTGGGGTTTGGTTACAGGACCACCTGTGAGTACCAAAATCTATATATATAAAAAAGGTTTGCTGTTTGGAATATTCTTAAAAAAATATTTTCAAGCCATCAATCAGTGGATGAAGAATCTGTGGATATGGAAGGCCACCTGTATCTCCTTCACTCAGATGGCTGAAGAAAAACAAAACAATTTTTTAAAAAATGAACATTATATGTGAAAGATTAGTGACAGGGAAAAAATTAAATGTTAAAGGAAGGAAATCAAACAGCATAAACATCATTTTTTGCACCCAGGCCATGGGCTCCTTCCTGTAGGTCTATGAACCCCAGGTAAAGAATCCCTGCTCTACTTGTTGTTTCTGTATTTAAGATAGTGCTCCTCCAAGTACCTTTACCTGCAGATTACTAAATATGTGTTTGCCCACAGAAATAGGCATCTCAAACCCCACAGGAGAAGGGAGAGCTTGGAAGGGCCAATTGGTGCAGCCTCTCTGCCATTTCATCCTGAGATTTGTAGCTTCATGATTCTTCTCTTCTCTGTCAGGTAACTCACCTAACTATTAATGTCAAGATTCCGTCAGATGGAGCCATGACAGTTAAAATAGCATCAAATTGCTATAATTCCTCAGTGTAGATATGCCTCTCTTCCTAAAGGAGATGGAAGCAGTGACTGTATTGGAAATCTCCACTGCATTTGGAATCACCACCACCACCACCACCATCATTATTATTACTATTATTGGATGACAACTTCTAGCATCCCCCAGTCAGCAAAAAAGATGCTTTCCCAAGCTCTAGTCTCATTCTAGCTATTTAGCTCTGCAGCCTTTGCAAGGTGCCATTATAAATCCCATACTATGAAGTCTGAGGAAGCCTAGAAACTATAGCTTCAGAAATCAAATTATTTGCACATCACATATACACAGTTCACACACTTGTATTTCATGTTAATTAACACAAGAAAACTACCTTCCCTCCCTTTACAACTTCTTCTGCACTCAGAATAACTTGTGCTGAAAATAATCCCCACAAAGAGGCATAGGAAGGGAAAAGAAAATTAACCCATTATCCAGAAGGACCATTACTGTTAACAGGATAGTGACAGAGTATTAAGTAAAAGTGTAACCTATAATATAATATTGTATATGTCCACTTGAAGCAGCGAGTTTAGCTATAGGTGGGGCAAAATGAGGGTATTGCTCCCCAAAATAAACATTCTGCCTCCATTTAATTTTCCTTTACTCCTCATATTTCTAGTATTGCATTAACTTAAAATGCCAGTTCACACTCAGAAAGACCATCTAGGCATCCAGAGAAAAGGTACTGTACAAGGTTATCAAGGGAATGCAAACACAAGAAATAAGAGTTCCAGCTATGAACAATTTTCAATGTCTCACTCTCTGCAATGTTAAAAATTTGGGGAATGAAGGAAAAATTAATTGAAGGGGCAAAAATAGCAACTCAGACTCACAGGTAAGCCCCACTTTTTTTCCATTCACATCTACATAAATGCCTATAGGATTGCGGCCCAGGTCTACTAAGAACAAAAGAAATTGCAAGCACTGTCATATAACTCTTTTCTGCAAGAGCTCTTCAAACCAACCTGTGCATTTAGCCAGAACTTTATTTGCATGCATCAGCTTCACCTGTTGATGTCTTTAGGTCAGTCTGTTTTAAAGGGCCCTAGTGCAGTGCATTCCCTTCCCAACTCCTGATCAATGCTGGCAATGCTAGGGCTGGTTTTTCTGAGGGGATGCACATTAAGGAACTCACGTTTGGTGGCCACAGCAGGTAGGACGCCTTCAACGATCAACAGGTATCCGAGAGGGAAGATGAGGAAAGCCCACTTCATCATAACTGGACTCTGAGACCACGGAACCTGCACAGGTTAATTTGCTTCTTCTTGAAAGTTCTTCAGAGTAGAACTGGATATAATTTTTCCTCTCCTGGCCTCCTCCCCTCTGATTAAATTAAAGCCTTGGGGCTCATCATGTGATGGCATTAAGAAGAGATGCATGATTTTGTGTCTTCAGCTCGCTTTCTTTTCCAGCTCATGTGCTTATGACTCATTCCTCTCACTTTCAACATCCCTAGATTTTTTGTTACAGCTCTGCTTAGCTGTGCAGGCCCTTTGCCTCTCGGCTGTTTCTAAAGTAACACTGCACCTTTCACTGAGGGTGTGTAGTCATTTATGATGTGACTTCTTACAGTGGTTCAGGAATTGCCAACTTCGGTATTCTCAGGGAGCTCTTGCTGTTCTTTAAACGGAGGAAATACTCCTTACTCAAAGGCCAGATGTGTTATTTTTGAAGGGTCCTGTGTTAGAATCAGTAATGCCCAGGCTAGCAGGTAAGATTTCATCCTGTTAGAACAAATATACATCTAGATTGGCCTGAAACCTGCCAGAGAAAGATAACACTAATGTATGAGGTGAAGAAGAATCATAGAATCATAAAGTTGGAAGAGACCACAAGAGCCATCCAGTCCAACCCCTGCCGTGCAGGAACTCCCAATCAAAGTATCCCCGACAGATGGCCATCCAGCCTCTGCTTAAAGATCTCCAAAGAAGGAGACTCCACCACTCTCCGAGGGAGTGTGTTCCACCGTCGAACAGCCCTTACTGTCAGGAAGTTCCTCCTAATGTTGAGGTGGAATCTCTTTTCCTGCAGCTTGTATTCTTTGTTCCGCGTTCTAGTCTCTGCAGCAGCAGAAAACAAGCTTGCTCCCTCCTCAATATGACATCCCTTCAAATATTTGAACAGGGCTATCATATCACCTCTTAGCCTTCTCTTCTCCAGGCTAAACATCCCCAGTTCCCTAAGTCTATCTTCATAAGGCATGGTTTCCAGACCCTTAACCATTTTAGTCGCCCTCCTTTGGACACGCTCCAGTTTCTCTGCATCTTTTTTGAATTGTGGTGCCCAGAACTGGACACAATATTCCAGGTGGGGCCTGACCAATGCAGAATAGAGTGGCACTATTACTTCCCTTGATCTAGACACTATACTTCTACCGATGCAGCCCAAAATTGCATTGGTCTTTTTAGCTGCTGCATCGCACTGTTGACTCATGTTCAACTTGTGGTCTACTTGGACTTCTAGATCCCTTTCACATGTGGTCTCATTCATCCAGGTGTCCCCCATCCTATATCTGTGTATTTCATTTTTCCGTCCTAAGTGCAGTACAATACAATATCTGTGTATTTCATTTTTCCGTCCTAAGTGCAGTACCTTACATTTCTCCGTGTTGAATTTCATTTTGTTATTTTTGGTCCCAGATTTCTAGTCTATTCAGGTCATTTTGAATTTTGATCCTGTCCTCTGGGGTATTAGCTACTCCTCCTAATTCGGTGTCATCTGCAAATTTGGTAAGTATGCCCCCAATTCTGTCATCCAAATCATTAATAAAGATGTTGAATAGCACTGGGCCCAGGACAGAACCCTGTGGCACCCCACTGGTCACTTCTCTCCAGGATGAAAAGGAGCCATTGTTGAGCACCCTTTGGGTTCGGTCAGTCAACTAGTTACAAATCCATGTAACAGTTACTTTGTCTAGCCCATATTTTACAAGCTTGTTTGCAAGAATGTCATGGGAAACCTTGTCAAAGGCCTTACTGAAATCAAGATATACTATATCCACAGCATTCCCTTCATCTACCAAGCTGGTAAAAAGAGAGAGAGGCCATCTCCATTTTTGAAAATAAACTTCTCTTCCTTCAGTGGGCAAATGTTTATGGAATATAAGAGAGGCCCTGAAAATCCAAAGATACATCTAGTTCATCATTCTGTTTTCCATAGTGGTCAGTAAGATGGTACACTGAATTTGGGACCCCTATAGGACAAGGCTGCCCGTACCATTTGTCAGCACAAGGTGGCAGAGGACGGGGGCAGAAGGGTGTTGTTGAGGTGTTGGAAGGCAAAGCTGGGTCTATGAGACCTGCTTGCTCTAGAATCCCTCAGACAGTCTGCTCTCCAGGGTAGTTGAATTATAATTCAATTGCCATTCCAGTTTTATCTTCTGCATATAGAAAGGGAAGGAGGAATATATCGTATCCCTTGCCTCAGGTAACAAAATTGCTAGCCACTAGGGCAGCGTATGCACTACAGTATCAACATCTTTGCAAGATATATTTGAAGCACCTGGTTGGTCTGCACAAAATACATTTATTAAACATTACAAATTTGACAAATTTAAGTCAGCACAGGCTTCATTTGGGAGAACAGTGCTGAAATCAGTGATAGAGATTTACAAAAGGTCCCACCCGAATTTTGGGGTAGATCCCAAAAGTAGTGGATTGCTCCACTGCCATCCTGAGAATGCAAAGTTATACTTACCATGAAGGGGCCATTCTGCAGTGGCAGGGGAGTGATCCATGCTGTCCCTGAATAGGAATGTTTCTTGGCATTTCTGGAATGGGATGGAATTAAACAAACAAAAAACTTAAATAGATTTACAGCAAAGTTAGATAATAAAACTGATGGAGAAGGGGAGAGGAGTTTAACAGGAATAAACAGAAAGGAATGTTGACTCCTTCCTCGCAGTTGGCATATGGGGTAAATCCCAAAGGTACTGGATTAACCCCCCGTTCCATCCCAGAATGACCCTTCACGGTAAGTACAACTTCTCAATCCTTTGCTTCAGGAAACAAAATTACTAGCCCCTGCTCTGTCTTGGGGTGTTTCCAGACCATGCTTTTACAGTGGGACTATTGCACAAACACATTCACAAAATATTACAAGACATCTAGATATCCTAATACTCCTTTGGTAATCCTACTATGATTTTATACCTCTTCTTGGTTCTCTTTGTGTGTTGTTGTTTTCTGACCACAAAGAATCTATTGAGGAAGATAAAGGGATGTCTTTTAATTAGCAGCACCAGAAGCCATCCCTCCAGAAGCACAGCTGGTCACATGAAATCACTAATGCAGGACATGAGAGAGAGTTTTGCCACATTGCAGTTGTCTGCTAACTCCTGATTCCAGCTAAACAAGAGGCCTGTACATAGCAAGAGAAGCTCTGTTTAGCTTTCTTCTGTGAAACACTCAGAAAAATTAAGTTATTGGGTGGTACACAATTAAAATAAAATAAAATAAAATATTTTTTAAAAAATTGTCCAGAAGGTACAGTGGCCTTCATCAAAGCATTACTGTTTGTGTGTGTGGGATCGGTCCTGCTTCTTGTGTAGATCTTAAAGAACCAGAAATGTGTTTTAAAAGTTACATATGATTACTTTTTGGTGGAAATGCAGATGTGAAGGTCCATGAAAAAAAGTGGGAGGGGGCATACATATATACAAGGAGAAAAAATAAATTCAAAAGGGGAAATTTAAATGTCCCCTCCTGTTAATGACCTTCATCTCTCTAGGTGGAAAAAGACCTCATGTATTTCCATCTGTATATGTGGTGCAAGAGGAAATGTAGATCTCAAGGTGCAAGAGGAAATGTAGATTTGGCAGAAGGAATGAACACTTAGTACACCCATTTAGATTTGATTGTCTTATTACCTGGATGTGCACATGCCTCAGTTTCTCCTGAGAACCTGACCTGGGGGCAGAGCTTCTCTCCTCACAACAAACTGTTCATGTCCACATAATGCTAGGAATCAGCTCAAACAAAAGGAGAGCCTAAAAAAAAAAAGTTGGGGTCTTGAAAAGACATGGATCACCACAAATGAGAATGTGCTGTCGAGTCAGTTTGTGGCATTCTGAACCAAACATAGCTTAATAATAAACAACAAACAACAGTGACTGCAGCAAAAAATCAGGGTCCAACAGTTAGATTTTCTTTTTCGTGGCCGGGTATCTATTCAGGAAAGGCTTGTTGGAAGAGATCCGTCTTAACAGCTTTTTAAAAGCTATTTAAGGTGGTTATATGACGGGTCTCATCCTACAGGCCATTCCATAATCTGGGAGCAGTTGCCGAAAAGGTCCTCTGGGCAGTTGCAGACAATCTAGTTTTCATAGGTTGCAACAGATTCCTCACAGAGGACCTGAGTGTTCAGAGTGGATTCTACAGAAGGAGACGGTCCCGAAGACAGGTTGGACCCAAGCCATTTAGGGCTTTAAAGGTGATAACCAACACCTTGTACTGGGCCTGGAAGTTAATGGGCAGCCAGTGAAGTGATCTTAAGATCGGCTTTATATTACATTCACATGGGCATTCTGTTTACAAGATGTATTTTACTCTGTCAGTCTATCGGTACAATATCCATGTAAGGAAATAATAAATGCATAAAATCCTTGTCCCTGTGTAACAGACAGCTCTTCCATAGTGCAGAAATAAAGCAGTTTTACACCACTGTAACTGTCATGGATGCTTCCTGTGGAATGGATTTCTACATTGGTGAGTTATTCAGCCTGATCTGTCAGAGAGCTATGGTGCCTCACCAAACTACAAATCAAAGGATTATGTAGGATAGAAGCATGATAGTTAAAGTGGTGTCTTTATATCTGCAGTATGGATGCCCCCTGAATGAATAATTGCTTCTGTTAGGATGTTATCTCATTCTATATTTCCATCTCCTTATTGTGATTGTTGGACAGCCAGCATGGCATAGTGGTTTGAGTGTTGGACCAAGATTTTAGAGACCAGGGTTCAATTCCCTACTCAGCCATGAAACCCACTAGGCAAGTCACATACTTTCAGCTTCAGGGGAAGGCAATGGCAAACCTCCTCTGAACAAACCCTACCAAGAAAACCCCATGAGAAGCTTGCCTTAGGGTCGCCATAAGTTGGGAACGACTTGAAGGCACAAAACAACAACACCATTGTAATAGTAGACATAAAAAGAGATAGGAGGAAACCAAATGGTGCTTTCTTTATGAAGCATAGATTAAGAAGCTAACAACTACAAAGAATGGTAACATTGGTGATAGAGTTGCAAAAGTACACTCATGATGGAATTACATAATCTAATGTTCATGTTAAAAGGGTCTCCTCAGCATATGATCATCAGCACAACTTCTGCTTGATGTGACCTCCCCAAACCAGTTTAGCATTCTGTCATTTTTTTTCCTGATGTTTATGTCAGCCAAGGGATTGGTACAAAGTGTAAGTTATCTTTTTAAAATAAGATAGTCCAACATTTCACATACAAAAATAAGAATGGGGTTGTTGTTGTTCTGTGCCTTCAAATAATTTCTGATTTATGGTTACCTAAGAAAATCTATCACAGGTTTCTTGACAAAATTTGTTCAGAGGGAGTTTGTCTTCCTCTGAGGCTGAGAGAGTGTGACTGGCCCAAGATCACCCAGTGGCATTCCATAGCTGAGTGGGGATTCAAAGCCTGATTTACCGACTCCTAGTTTAATACCTAAAACTATTACACCATGCTGGATCTTTTTAGGAATGGGGTACACTTTCAAAATTTCAGTTCTTAAACGAAACTTCTCCATGTATGTACAGCGCTGTGTAAATTTACAATGCTATATAAATAAAGGATAATAATAATAATAATAATAATAATAATAATGGTGTCTTCCAGATGCTTTGAACTGAACCTCTTCAGCCCCAACTTTCAAAAATGAAAAGTTAATTATTTGAAGGCACTATCCATTTCAACTAAATAAATAGTTTTAATTTTTTTAAAAAAATCATCTCAATTGTATGTAATATATCAATTCTATGAGATGTGTATCAGATTTGTCTGGCTAAACTAG
Organism: Urosaurus nigricauda; assembly: GCA_034509955.1. Classification (NCBI taxonomy): domain Eukaryota; kingdom Metazoa; phylum Chordata; class Lepidosauria; order Squamata; family Phrynosomatidae; genus Urosaurus; species Urosaurus nigricauda. Next base: position 88,381,624 of record JAOEGL010000006.1, read on the forward strand.
AACAGTTAAGTAAACCACGAGCCTCTCCCGACAAGAAAAACAAATCTCTAGACATCTCAGGTTTTGCTCCAGTACAAACCTATTATTTATTTATTGGATTTATATACTGGCTTTCTCCCAAAATGAGATTCATTTTGGAGAGCTACATGACATTTCACCAATCTTGACATATTCCCAGGAAATTCCCAGTATTATCAAAGACTTTTCATTCCAATTTCCTAGGTTAGTTTAAATTAACCCACTATTTCTTGCAATGGAATGTATCTCTCTATGGCTATCTGTGTTAGACCAGAACTAGCTATGATGGCCAGTGCCAAAAAACAATTTTTTTTTCCAGGACCCAAATTCAGTAGAGATCAAGTGAGAAAACAGGAATGCTTGCAATAAAAGGAAATGATCCTAATGCTTAACTTGTATAATATTACTAGCGGACTTTAGCACTTAGACTATAAGTCCTGAATAATAATTTAAAAGGGCTCAGTGGAAATTGGTGTAAGCCAATTTCTGAAATGTTGCCTGAGTCCAGATGTGACACCTAATCAGTAGGAAGCAATGGAAGAAGAATTCACGGGAGAAGGGAGTGGGGAATGCTGGGATTTTTCAATGAAGAATTTGGACGCAAAACCATGAACATGCAGGTAAAATCAAAACAATAAGAATTGGAAAATTTTAGACACTTCCAGACATTTTCTTTTCTTTTCTTTTCTTTTCTGGATAAGCCATCATGGTTTAATTCAGGCCAAGACATTATGATTAAATTCCAAATTAAATCAAACCACTGAAAGCTTTCTGAATTGGTCACAAAATCGATACCTATAATTCAGATGATATTTAGCACAGTTTGAGGTTAAACTCCCACATGCTGACTAAGTGACTCAGAGTATTGTACCCACAAAACATATCTTTTCCAAGCCCTGGAATTAAGATCATTTTGTGTTAATCAAAGGCTATAGCTAGTAAAATTGAAACAGGACGTATCTGTTATGTTCCTATTGTTGCATGTCTGCATGAAGGTAGATGGTTATCTTTGACACCAGCTGAATCTTACTTTATGGACAGACTAAAGGGGAGAGAATGATAAAGGAGCAGAAGAGTTTGTGTACTGCTAGATAGTCAGGAATGAGAATGACAGTTTAAAGCTTTTTAAAAACACTGTTCCTCTGTATAATAATTGGCAGAACCCTCATAATATTGGCCCTATTCTCCCCTTTATCTATTCATAAATCTAAAAGGGGACCAGATGAGTGCAGTAGCTTAATAATTTTCCAGTCTTGAATTAAAATTTCTAATTACATGGCTAAATTTCTAATTATATGGCTTAGATATAAGTGGCTCATTACATAGTTCTGGTTATTTTTACTGATACTAAGACCATCATTTCTACATTTCAAAAAAGGAATGCCTGTAAAGTACTAAGATGGTTTCACTACATACTTCATCACTTCAGAGTGGCATCTGTTCATTTTGGTTGTTTAACTTCATCACTTTAGAATGACATCTGTTCAGCCATTTAAAAATTTCAACTATATGTGTGTTTTTTAATTGATGTAACCCACTCTGATTGGATACAGAGGAGCGGGCTATAAATAAAACATTATTATTATCAATCTTTACTAATATTAATTGAGAGAATAAACTGATGTACCATCAGGTGCCCATCTTAATGAGCAAGGGGACATTTGAAATGGTTTAGCTGTGAGTTAAGGTCACATTAACATTTAATTTATATAGTGGAAGATATTATTTTGGTTTGGGCCATGACATGTGGTTGTCACAGCCCCAATCTGGCTTTCTCAGGGGTGACTTCAAGACTCATCTTCAGGGCGGTCTGTTTCACCCCAATGTTTCCCAATGCAGGCCATTATCTCACAGTGCCTTAAAAAGCCACCTTTGTTAAGGCACTGTCAACTGATGTCTCATCAATATCCTTCATTTAATCTTACCTCCTAAGTCACATTAATTTTGCCACTAGTCATCTGTGCAACCCAATATTTGTAATGAATACCAGCCAATTTACACCTTTAGGCAGTGTAAACTCTATCCAGATCTTCAAGGGTGATATGGATCAGGGAGTGATGTTAGCAGGTGAAAATTGTAATAGCTGAATCAGCCCTAACACGGTGACTGGCAACAAACAACATTATGCTATAGTGAGGGCCTTCCACACTAGAAAGCATGACAGTCGCACATTCAGGTGTGCTGTACAACTATAAGCTCATTCTCAACCAGCATAGTCATGTGCCATGCTGGCTAGTGGTGAGAGGAAATGTTGTGAATTACATCTGGAGGACCATTGGTTGGAGAGGACAGTGATGAAGCAAAATGTTTTAAAGACAGGTTTACAAAGAACTTCCTAGCATGCAAAAACACTTCCGTTCGAAAAGCTTTGATACGGAAAATACATGTGCATGTGACATGATCACACCATCTCTCTCTCCCTTTCCCTTGAAAGAGTCATTATGATTGGACACCTCCTAAAATAGGAGTACATGTTATTGGCTCCATGTGTCCTCATGATGCCTATGTGGAGAATGTTGTGAGTTGCTTTTGCTCTCCTTGCAAAATTGTAGGAAATGCTGTCAGCAGACCCATGGCTTGCTCAAGTTGCAGCATGCAATTTTGCAGACATTTTCCAGCATACTGTGCATGCTACAGCATATAAATCTATTTACTTATATGCATGATTGTATCCCATGTTGCTCTCAGAACCTGGTTAACTGAAAAGTACAGATACAAAAACATTAAAAGCTATCATATTAGAACCCAATTAAACAAAATTTAACATCAGAACCAGAGCTCAGAAATACAGAGGGGGTCTAGCCTTTGCAAGGAAATTCTATGGCCAAGGAATAGTCAACAAGGAAGACATTCAGATTTTTGCCTCTGTGTTTTGCTGTTGTTTAATACTGCTGTATTTGTGGAAGTGGAAACAAAAGTATTCCTCATTTTAAACGAACAGTCATATAAAATTGGCATTTGCTAGGATTTATGTCACATTTAAGTGTTTGCCTGACAAATTTCTGCTCTGGCCAGAAATTTCAAATCTCTTTTCAGTTTCCCAAACTGCTCTTCCCATTTGAGATCTGTACCGTATTTGACCTCTTAACAATAAGTTCTCATAGTGTATTGGCTAGGCAAGAATAAAATGAGAACATGTGGCTGAAGCACTGGGAATCATTCTGTCTTATCAGAAGCAATCTAATTACCTTGGACACATGACAGAGCATATGCTAGAACCACATTTCATGTGATCTGTAAGAATAAAGCAAAAGAGGATTCACAGGAATGCGGATAGCAAACTGACAGGAAAGCATTGAGTACGCTAAGCAGAGAATGCACGCACACTATTCATTATTATATCTTGCTAGTAACCCTTTTAATGAAGTTCTCTTAGCAGTAGAAACCAGTCAGTCTGGTAAATTAAGAGGCCACTCCCATAAAGTCAGTGATGCAGTCAGTGTTAGGCTATGGACTTCATGGCCTTAACAGGCTATTCTTCCTTAGGTAGTAATGCTAAACTGTGCATTTCAAAATGTAAGTGAGCCTTACTGTGTTTGAGGGCCATCCTATCCATTCTCTTCAGCCAAGCCCTGGACTTCTGCCCAGATTCTTTCCAGGACACTTACAGGGAATTAGCTACAGGGAATGAAAACTGAGGACATTGCCTCCCAAATAAGAATTCTGCCCCCAGTGAAATTTTCCTTCAGGCCCCACATTTGTAGCCTTGAAGCAATTTAAAATGTGTTTAGAAATACAGTTTAGGCACCCCAAAAAGGGGGACCGGCAAAACTACCAAAGGAATATGAACACAGCAGATTGGCTCTTTATGGCCCCTTTCCCATTTACATTTAAACCGGTTTGTAATTCGCCTTTGCTCCATGTTGGTGAATCGATTCCAAAAGGTCCGTCATTCCCATTGTGAAAGTGGATCGTTTCATTATCCCTTTGTGATCACTTCTTTTTTGGCACAATTGTCATCCCCACTTGTTTGCACCATTTCAAAATGCATGCCAATCATCTGCACGTGATCGGTGACATAAGCAGCAGCCCAGCCCAGCCCAGCAGAACTTTAAGGAAGCTATGAGCCCTGTTCTACCTTCCAAATAGATTCAGAATCTTGGGCAGTTAATTTAAAGTTCAGTCTAAAACCCAGAATGGATTCCTTGCCATCATGATATGTAATCCACCAGCCACCACTGACACTTCATCAAAGCCAGATTCTTTTTTTGTTTCACAAGCAGTTAAATTTCTTTAAAAAAACATTTCCCTTTGTTTTGCTTTGAAGGAGTGTTAACTGTTTTTAAACTGGTGTGAAGTTGCAGGATTGAAAGGATTCACTCTTCTGCAGTGCTGGAACACACATATTTGTTCTTTTAAAAACAGTAGGTATGAGAAAGGACAGCAATTGGGAAATGCCCCTGTAACATGTTTCTTCTTCTCCCATGGCAGAATTATTTTACTCCACTTAGTAGTTCAAAACACAGTTTTGTAACTAGTAACATTACAGTACAATTTTGTACATCTCTAGACTTGGTGTATCTCTTAAGCACAAATCTGTCTTTTTAAGATAAAATAGTGAGCCCTTCTTTGCTAACCTTAAATGAACTGTTCTCTTCTGAGTACATGTTTACTGAAAAGCTTTGGAAATCCCCAAAGACTGATACTGTAATTAATTAATCTCTTCATCCTTTACAGATTCATTTACCACTTATTCCCTGCTGAAAGCACAGGGCGATTTATAAACTGTGTCCATTAATTTAGATATCAATATCCCCTTCTCGATATTGATATCCAAATGTTAAAGTGAATACTTTACTATGAGCCAGTTGAGTCTAATTGCCCATTCCTTTCAGTCATAAAGTAATTGTCGATAAAAGCAATTAGGGTTGCCTTACAGAGTGCATTCTGTCTTGTATTCCCAGTGTGTGCAGTTTATCTCCTTCTAATGCTCTATAACTTTTCTAATAATCTCTGGAATAATTTGTATATGTATATCAACTAAATCTTTTACTGTCTCACAGCCAGATCTATAAGACAGATCTTTGACAGAGGTCCTCTGCAATAGGCTGCCACATTAGTGGTGGTGGGAATGCAAGACCATAATGGGAATTCACTTGGTGTACAACCCATCAACTGGCCAAATAAAATCAGGTGACAGTCTATCCATCAGTCCAAATACCCTATTTATTTATTTGTCTTTATAATAAATTTACAACCATGTAGTATATTTTTGAATGTTTTCTTTCCATCACTGTAAACAAAAATCTCCAGTTTGAAAATTCAGATTCACAGTTTTATACCATAGATAACTATTGTAAATTTCAAATTCTGTAGTTTCAGCATACAGTATTACGTATATAATTCTTGTCTTCAAAGGTATTCCATCAAGCTGCTCTTTAACGTCTTTCCTTGGGGGTTCTTTCCATCTTGTTGTTGTGGCTCCAATATTTGAAGCTTTTCTTTTGTTGTTGTATAACATCATCTTTGCCTGTGAATTATAATTTGTCTTCTTAAAATTTATCTCATATGACCCAGTTTTTCCCCCCATTCAATTGTCTTAAATCTCCTCTTTCCTATTACATTACTCTTATTTTATAATTACTGATTACATGTATGTTTGTTAATAGCTATCATACCATTCTATAATTGCTAAACTAATAATAACTTTAAATCAACTTTGAAATACAAAATTAACAGATTAGTACAGCAATACAATATTTATAAATCAGGTCTGAGTCTCTCTCCACACACCAAAAAATACTCAGATCCAATTGTGATTGTCCATCTCATATCAATTTCCCCATTTTAATTTCCCCATACTTTCTCCCATAATTTCCATTCATCATCATCATCATCATCATCATCATCATCATCAGGTTTATTTATAACCCGCTCCTCTAATAGAATACTCGGAGCAGGGTACAGCAAATTAAAAAATACAAGAATAAAACAGCAGTCAAATCCCTACCCAACCTCCCCCCCTTAAGACTAGATTAAATTAAAACTAGTTAAAATTGACATCAGTTAAAAATTTTTAAAATAATAAAAATAAAGTGCAGTTGATGGGCAGTACGAGTGCAATCCCCAGTGGGTGGGATCAGAAGGTTTGAACAGAGGGACAGCTAGAGTTAATCCCCCGGTGCCATTTACATTTTTATTTGCATTATTAGGGTCGGGGGTTGGTGATATATTATTCCCTCTTCAGGGGAAGGCCTGCCGGAAGAGATGCGTCTTTAAGGCCTTTTTAAAGCTGGTCAAAGATGTAATGAGACACATCTCGTCCAGGAGATCATTCCAAAGTTTAGGGGAGGTAGCTGAGAAAGTCCTCTGGGAGGTTTGCGACAGCCTGGTTTTCATAGGCTTCAGCAGATTCCTCGCAGAGGACCGAAGTGTTTCCATTTAGACACAGATGTATGATTAATGATAAACAACATTTTGTCCATTTCTTTCATATCCTGTATGTTATCTGTCCATTCTTTAATTAAAGGTAAATCTGGTAACTTCCATTTTTTTTGCAATTATAAGTCTGGCAGCGGTTATTAAATACAAAATCACTCTTCAGTATTTTTCATCTTCTGTTTTTATTTAATAAATATAGTTCAGGGAAGAACTTAAATTTTATTCTTAAAGTTTTTAAAAATTATTAAATGTATTTTCACCAGAAATTCTTGATTTTTGGACATACCTATCACATGTTAAATAATTATTCAATTTCTTTTAAGCATTTCCAACATTTTTTGCTGCTTTTGTTGAGTACTTTATTTAATTTTAAGGGGGTATAATATCATCTATTTGCTATCTTTATATAGTTTTCTTTTAAGCTCTGAGATGCTGTAAATTTATATGTTTTCATTCTGGCCTTTCCCCATTTCTCTAATTCTATATTGTGTCCCATGTCTTTCACCCACTTCACAACTGAATATTTTATTTCTTCGGTTTCCAATTTTCTAAATAGTAGTATTTTGTACAATTTTGTAATTTTGTTTTTAAATTATGCCCATACTAGCTTATCTATTTCATTTCAGTTAAAAGCATTTAAAAACACAAATTAAAAAAATACAATATCAACCAATTCAAAAGAACAGGGTGGTTCTTTTGGATTTGAACCTATAATTTCTTTACCAAAGTGATTTGATGTATATGTCCTAAAAGCCTAAGATCTAACAATAAAATTCACATTCACAAGCCTTAACTTACATATCACAAGAATTCTCTTAGCTGCTATCATAGCTTCTTCCTGTCCTGAAGACTTTATTAAATGCTAATTGGGGGTGACCTTAATCTCAAACTGCTTGACCAATAAATGGGTTACTTGTGTTTCTCTTTCTTACATCATGTTCTGATCTCTTCCAATTCAGCAAATCAATATTTCAAAATATTTATATTATAATAAATGCTATATTAATCTATTACAAACCCAGATTAAAATATCAGCAACAGTGTTTCGACCTTACAGAATGGTGCATACAGAGCAAGAGGTGGGGTGAAACATTTACTATCACAGAGTTGGGAGAGACCTCAAAGGCCAACCAGGCCAACCCCCTGCCATGCAGGAACTCACAATGAAAGCACCCTTGTCAGATGAGCATCCAGACTCTGTTTAAAAACCTCCAAAGGAGACTTCACCACACTCCAAGGAAACATATTCCACTGTCAAACAGCTCCTACTGTCAGGAAGTTCTTCCTACTGTTGAGGTAGAATCTCTTTTTCCTGTAATTTGAATCCATTTGCTCCAGGTCCTATTCTCTGGAGCAGCAGAAAACAAACATGCTCCATACCCATTCAAATATTTAAACAGGGCTGTCATTTCACCTTTCAACTTTCTCTTCCCCATGCTAAATTTACACAGCTCCCTAAGCCACTACTCCTAAGGCATGATTTCCAGACCTTTTACCATTTTGGTCGCCCTCCTCTAGACACATTCCAGCTTTTCAATATCCTTCTTGAATTGTGATGCCCAGAAATGGACAAAGTATTCAAGATGAGGCCTGACCAAAGCAGAATAATGTGGCACTATTACATCCCTCAGTTTAGACGCTATATTCCTACTAATGCAGTCTAGAATTTCATTGGTTTTCTAGCTGCCACATCACACTGAGGACTCATGTTCAGCTGCTCAGTAAGACTCCTAGATCACTTTTGCATGCCTTGCTGCCAAGCCAGGTGTCACCCATCCTATATTTGTGCATTTCATTTTTACTACCCTGGAGAACAGGAGAAGTCCCTGCAGACTGGAGGAGGGCAAATGTTGTCCCAATCTTCAAAAAGGGGAAAAAAGAGGATCCCAACAATTATCGTCCGGTTAGTCTGACATCAATACCAGGAAAGATTCTGGAACAGATCATTAAACAAAGAGTCTGTGAATATCTGGAAGATAATTCCATAATCACAAAAAGCCAACATGGGTTTCAGAGAAACAAGTCATGCCAGACAAATCTGATCTCTTTTTTTGATAAAATTACCAGCTTGGTAGATGAAGGGAATGCTGTGGATATAGTATATCTTGACTTCAGTAAGGCATTTGACAAGGTTCCCCATAACATCCTTGCAAACAAGCTTGTAAAATGTGGACTAGACAAGGTAACCGTCACATGGATTTGTAACTGGTTGACTGACCGAACCCAAAGGGTGCTCAACAATGGTTCCTTTTCATCCTGGAAAGAAGTGACAAGTGGGGTGCCACAGGGTTCTGTCCTGGGCCCAGTGATATTCAACATCTTTATTAATGACTTGGATGACAGTATTGAGAGCCTAGTTATCAAATTTGCAGATGACACCAAATTAGCAGGAGTAGCAAATACCCCAAAGGACAGGATCAAAATTCAAAATGACCTGAATAGACTAGAAATCTGGGCCAAAGCTAACAAAATGAAATTCAACACAGAGAAATGTAAGGTTCTGCACTTAGGGAGGAAAAATGAAATGCACAGATATAGGATGGGGGACACCTGGCTGAATGAGACCACATGTGAAAGGGATCTAGGTGTCCAAGTAGACCACAAGTTGAACATGAGTCAACAGTGTGATGCAGCAGCTAAAAAGGCCAATGCAATTTTAGGTTGCATCAATAGAAGTATAGTGTCTAGATCAAGGGAAGTAATAGTGCCACTCTATTCTGCAATGGTCAGGCCCCACCTGGAATATTGTGTCCAATTCTGGGCACCACAATTCAAAAAAGATGCAGAGAAACTGGAGCTTGTCCAAAGGAGGGTGACTAAAATGGTTAAGGGTCTGGAAACCATGCCCTGTGAGGAACAACTTAGGGAGCTGGGAATGTTTAGCCTGGAGAAGAGAAGGTTAAGAGGTGATATGATCGCCCTGTTTAAATACTTGAAGGGATGTCACATTGAGGAGGGAGCAAGCTTATTTTCTGCTGCTCCAGAGAACAGGACTCGGAACAATGGATGCAAACTGCAGGAAAAATGATTCCACCTCAACATTAAGAAGAACATCCTGACAGTAAGGGCTGTTCGACAGTGGAACACACTCCCTCGGAGGGTGGTGGAGTCTCCTTCCTTGGAGGTTTTTAAGCAGAGGCTGGATGGCCATCTGTCGGGTATGTTTTGATTGAGAGTTCCTGCACGGCAGGGGGTTGGACTGGATGGCTCTTGTGGTCTCTTCCAACTCTAAATTTCTATGATTCTATACCCAAGTGTCCTACAATTCTCCCTGATGAAATTCATTTTGTTAGTTTTGGCCCAGCTTTCTAATCTGTTAGGTTTATTTTAAATTCTGATCCTGTCCTCAGGGGTATTGGCTACCCCTCCTAATTTGGTGTCCATTTGCAATTTAATAGAATCATAGAATTGGAAGAGACCACAAGGGCCATCCAGTCCAACCCCCTGCCATGCAGGAACTCCCAATCAAAGCATCCCCGACAGATGGCCATCCAGCCTCTGCTTAAAGACCTCCAAAGAAGGAGACTCCACCACTCTTCGAGGGAGTGTGTTCCACTGTCGAACAGCCCTTACTGTCAGGAAGTTCCTCCTAATGTGGAGGTGGAATCTTTTTCCTGTTGCTTGCATCCATTGTTCCGGGTCCTAGTCTCTGGAGCAGCAAAAAACAAGCTTGCTCCCTCCTCCATATGACATCCCTTCAAATATCATCCAAGTCATTTATAAAGTTGCTGAATAGCACTGGGCCGAGGACAGAACCCTGTGGAACCCTGCTAGTCACTTTCCTTCAGAATGAAGATCCATTGGTGAACACACTTTGGGTTCAGTTGGTCAATGAATTACAAATTCACTTAACAGTTGCATTGTCTAACCTACATTTTACTAGCTTTTTAAAAATCAAAGCCCTTACTGAAATAAAAAATATGCTACATCCACAGCATTCCTTTCATCTTTCAAGTCTGTACCTCCAAAAAGGGATACAAGTGATCTGGCATGACTTGTTTTTGAGAAACCCACGCTGACTTTTAGTGATCACAGCATTCCTTTCTTACAGAGTGTTTGTTCAATGATCTGCTCTGAACATTTGATTGGACAAACTGATCTTTATGTGAGACAGCAAGCAGTCCACCAGATGTTCTTATCCTATCAGCCTTAGCAAGCACAGCCAATGGGAGTTACAGACCAGCAATATCTGGATGGCCAAATTATAGCCACTATATACTAGAAGCTCAGACTCTCAAAGCTTGCTTCTAACCTGCATTCAAAGGTACTGTTGCATGTGCTGCATGTTCTCAGACTTCACTAGACAACATTGCTGACTAGCATTAGATCAAGGATGAGAAGAACAAACTCATTATTTTACTATTTCTTGACTCATTGCTTTGAGGACACGTAAAATACTATGTTTAACAATTAAAACTGTACTTCCAACCTATGTTATTCTGAAAGTACATTCCTAATGTTTGTTCAAAGGTAGCTTTCTTAAACTGTTTTTTTGGGTAGAAAGGTGGTCTGTAAATTATGGAAAGGTATAGAAAGTTCTAAAAGGGTGGGCAAAGTGTGGCCCATGGATCACATGCACCCACCAGCACATTTCTGTTACCTCCAGCCTCCAGGGGTTAAAAATGTGTTTCAATTTCTGGCCCTCCAGATATTATTGGATTCAATTCCCATCAGCCAGTGGTGAAGGATTATGAAGATGCAATCCAGTGATATCTGGATAGGACTAAAATAAGCCATGAAGGTTAAAAAAAACTACTAGGTGCATTCCATTTTAGGTTTATTGAAAACTATATTTTACTATGCAACATACATGATTTCAGTGTCCTTATCAGAGCCAAATAAAATCATTGGTAGAAATGAATTTTCTAAACCAATGCTGGTGAGGCAGAAAAATATTTTCTTAAGGATTACTGCTTGTGTATAGGATAAAAAAAATGCAGAATTCACTACATACTTAAGAGTTCAAGAGGTGGAGGCTTTAAAGGAATTTTTCCTAGTGAGAACTTTTTGGCTTCAAATTGCTTTAGTTCTTCCTCAGATAGCTCACTTTTTGGTGTAAATAACTTTTCTGAAGAAATGGTAACTGTGGTTACAGAGGGTGTCAATGTAGCATGACCGCCAAAGGCATTTGCAGCCTGCCCAAACACTGAGTTCCCTGACTCCAAAGTAGGGGTAGCAGCTGCTTTTCCAAATCCTGAAGTAGATGTGGTGTCTGAAGAACCTGCAGGAAAAGATTTTCCAAAATTTGAAAAGCCAGGAGCTCCAAATCCATCCGAAGCTGCTGTCATCTTAAATGAAAAGGAAGCCATTGATGAAGATGCTTGGTTCCCGAAGCCAACTGAATGGGATGTGGCAGAGGGGACACTGGTGCCTTGAACACTAGTAAGGTTCCCAAATGCAGGAGCACCTCCAAATGCAGGCGTGCTTTTAGGTGGGACACTGCCTAGTTCAGAAGGTGACTTAAAAGAGAAGGTTTGAGTACTGCTCTGTTTATCCACAGGAAAGGCTGCAAGTTTAATACAGAGAAAAGTAAGTTAGGTTTACAGTCTTAAGATTCAACACTAGAATTCACATATACCCCATTCCAAAATTGTCAACGTTTAATCCTTACTGGATGTTCCAAAAGCTGATGGCTGCTGTACTCCAAACCCAAATGCAGGTGGTAGCTGAACAGCAACGTTCTTCAATTCTGCTATCTTAAAACACAAAAACAAAACATGACGCTCTACATCTTATATATCTAGATGTTTTATTTCTGCCAGTTCAATTTTTTTGCACAATAAATACAGAACCAAATGTGAACAAGTATTTAATTTAAATAATGGTACTTACTTTACAATCACTATTATTTCACGTTTATTTTGACTTAGCTGCAAGGTGTTGCATCTATTACTGCAGAGGGATTATATACTTCAATTAAGCAAACAATACAATGAAAAAAAGGGAACATACTTGATGGCCAAGCATTGAGAAGCTAAGCAGTAAAAGAGAGACAGGCAATATGGGCAATTGTAGATCATCCAAAAACTGACTGAACAGCTAGACTCTGCAGAGATATTTGGTGTTGCAAATAAAGAGCAGAGGAAGCTGCTACATGTACAGAAACTGGCAGGACAGAAGGCAAAGGAGAGCTGAATTGGAAATGAAAGAATCCAAAGCAGCTAAGATATTGCATAATTAGCTGTTCTCAATCAACGGAATGCATAGCAGTCAAGGGGTGCAGATGTCTAGGTGGACTCTGGGTTTTAATCCCAATTATACTCTGCAGTTTTTAAAAATATCTTTGTATTTTATAGTTATTGCAGCAATAAACTATACTTGTGGTATCATGATTTTCAGCTACTAACAGATTTATTTTTTATTATACTCAGCTATATTACTGTAACTTAAAACTTAAGCGATAAAATATAATAAAAACATTCACAAATAAAAATGTTTCCAATTTGGTGGGACTTAAGTTCTTTGGCAGACTGAGAGTTTTTGAGACAGGTTGCATCTGTATTGCAGAAATAATCTAGTTTGACACCACTTTAACTGCCATGGCTCAATGCTATGGAATTTTGGGAATTTAAGTGAGACATTTTAGCCTTCTTTGTCAGAGAGCTCTGGTGCCAGAACAAACTACAATTCCCAGAATTCCACAGCATTGAGATATGGGAGTTAAAGTAACGTCAAACAGTATTATTTCTGCAGTGCAGATGCGGCCACAGAAAAAGAAAAGGGTAAGAACCACTGCCACAGCTGAAATATCAAGAAAGGGAATGAAGGAAAAGAGGAGCAATATTAGGGATATAAAGGAAGGGTAAAAAAAAAAAGGGGGGGGGAGGTTGCTGATACATTCAATAGAAACCTTGCATGTAAAAAACATTTGTAACAGGGTTTTTTTAATTATAACTTCACAAATCCTTTACTTGTAGAATACAAATTAAAATATAAATAAAATATAAATGAAGAGGTTTTTAAAAAGTCCAATGATTCTCACCAGTCTAGTTTTAGTAGATGCATTTATATTTTTCAACTCATGCAATCTGCTTCTCCACTGGGCTAATAACTGCTGGACTGAACTGATCTGAAAAGAGGTGGGAAAAGATTATTTCCCTGCCAAACAAGCAAAGAAGAGATAAAAATTCTCATCAACTATGATTATAATGTACTGGTATGTATAGGAACAGAGGGACTATTACTGCTCCACAACTCAAATATATCTTTCAGACATGATCATCAAAGCATTTACACTAAATAGTAGATACTTACATAATTTTGTGTATTATTGTTTGTTCTGCAATTATAATACTCAAGACGTAACTCTTCTGGTAAAAAGTCTTGAAAACCTGTAGGGAAAGGATCAATCAAAAATGCTCCTATGCCCAACTCAGAAATTATAACAAACAAATCACTGCAACCCCTCACAAGCCCAGGTTTCTTGCTGAAACTATTTACATCACATTTTTGTACATTTAACATTTATATACTGTATCATTTGTTTCTCCAGTGTATTTCTTGAGTAATTCTTGACAGCATAAGGAAAGGCAGCACCACTAGAAATAGGCCATCAAGGAGCACAAAGATGTTCACAAACAATATTAAATGTAAATTAGCCACCTATATCTTTGTTTCCCAAGTGTACCCACATGCATTCCACTAGTTACATGCAGAGATTATTGGGATGAACAGGAATTTAAGAACTCATTTAACCTCATTTAAAGTAAGTCACAATATTCAAGTCAGAGAGCATTTATCTGAGGGAAAATAAAGCAACAAGGTTAAAGTCTACCTGAAATATTAGGCTTCTCTTTCATTGGTGAATAGGTGGAAAACATCCATTGGCCTGAAGATTCCCAAGTCTCCATGTCTTTCGTGATTATTTCGCTGGGTAAATGATATCAGAAAGTTATAAACCACGTTAAATTGGCTATATGAAGTTTTAAAGAGATAGTCAAGTTTATGATGCTTAACTCCCACTGGCTTCAGAGTAATAGTGTTTCCCAGTCTGTGGTCCACTAGTCATCAATGAGGGAAATGAAATGATTGATAAATGAGGCCCTAATCTGCAAGGGCAGCAAAAAGATGAAGTCAGTCTCTGAAGGACTAGGGCCTTCTCAGTGGCTGCTCCCATTTTCTTCCTAGGGAAGCTAAACAGCCTCCCACTTTGCACACCAGAAGGTCTGACTGTTTCACTAGAAAAGTACTGTTCTTAGTGCACTGTACTATCCTCTGTTTTTAAATTAATGTTTTATATTCTAAAGGGTTTTTAATGTTACTATGTTTAGCTATTTGTTATTTTATTTTTATTTTTTAAAATCTTGCAACCTCTGCTTTCCCGGGAGATAAGTAATACAATATAGGAAATAGATCACAATGGTAAGGCCCGTCACTTTGTTTCCCATAGTGTATTCCAACGAGTGCAATATGTTTGTGAGGAACATAATGAATTATTAGAAATAGCTGCATTTTAATGTTTTGTGATATATGAATTTGATTCCAATCAACCACAGGCCGTAATGAAATCTTTTCAATAACTGGCTTACACTTTGAACCACAAAAGCTTTGATGACAAAGTAGCACAAAGGAAAAAGTTCAAAAACACTGAGATACAGTTAGTCCTCTGTGTCCAAGGATTCTGCATCCACAGATTCAGCCAACCATGGCTTGAAAATATTCCAAACAAATTCAAGACAAAAGAAAAACTAAAAGCAAACCTTGACTTTGCCATTTTATATAAGGGACACCATTTTACTGTGGCATTGTATATAATGGGACTTCAGCATCAAGAGATTTTGGTATCCTGGAACCAAACCGCAATGGATACCAAGGCCCACTTCACATGTATCCTGTACACAAGAGTGCAGCTGAAAAACTAGGATTTGTAGAAGTTTGGGCAACCAAACAAAGTCATTTAAAGAGTATAAACATTAAAGAGACAGAAAACTGAAACTTACACAAGTTTCTCTTCTTCATCTTTAATGCCATTATCGTCACTGGCATCTAAACCAGCAAACCTGTTCTGAGAAAACCCGAAAGACCCACCATCTCTGTTGTCACGCCAGTTAGAAGATTTAGAAAAACTAGATGGCTGGACAATATTACTGTATGTCTGATTATGGCCACTCCATCCTCCTCTTCTGTTGGAACCTTCAGTGGAAAGAAAGCAATGTCACATTAGTACATGCACGTTTGTCTTCTATGAATCAAAATAAATCTGAGCTCAGAAAAAAACAAGGCAAGAATATCAGACAGGCCCATGAAAGGCCAAAAAATAAATCCAGAAATATATATAAAATACATATAGAATGCATGCTACAGGCTGAGTACCCCTTATCTGGAATTTGAATTCTAAAACACTGTACTCCAAAATTGTCCACATAGGTGGCTGAGATAGTGACACTTTTGATTTCTGATGGTTAACTTGTGCACAAACTTTGTTTCACACACAAAATTATTAAAAAATATTTTATATATAGATATATATATATATACTGTATATATATATATTCATTTCAAACTGGCTTCAGGGCAGGATACGGAGTGGAGACTGCCATGGTCGCCTTGGTCAATGATCTCCGTCTGTGCATTGACAGGGGAAGTGTGGCCCTGTTGGTGCTCTTGGACCTCTCAGTGGCCTTTGATACCATCGACCATGGTATCTTTCTGGAGCACCTGAGAGAGTTGGGAATAAGGGACACTGCTTTGCAGTGTTTCTGGTTTTACCTTTCAGATAGGCTCCAGATGGTGTTGCTTGGGGATAGCTGTTTGGCCACAAGGGAGCTCAACCGGGCATCCCTCAGGGTGCGATACTGTCTCCACTGCTATTCAACATACATGAAGCCACTGGGTGAGATCATCTGGAAACATGGAGTGGGGTGTTATCAGTATGCTGATGACATCCAAATTTGTTTCTCCGTGTCTCGGATTGTTTCAGTGACCAAGGATGGCATCTCCCCTCTAAATGATTGTCTGAGGTCGGTAATGGATTGGATGAGGGAAAATAGACTTTAAGCTGAATCCAAATAAAATGGAGATACTTGTTATAGGCAATCCCAATCCAGGTAAGGAGGTAAATTCTCCGGTCCTGGATGGGGTCACACTTCCCCTAAAGAACTGTGTTTGTAGCTTGGTGGTACTCCTGGATTCGTCGCTTCGGCTGTCATCTCAGGTGATGCGGCAGCCAGGGTTGCCTGTTATCAGCTTCGGCTGATACGCCAGCTATGACCCTTCCTGGAGCGGGAGAACCTAGAAACAGTTGTACACTCACTGATAACCTCTTGTCTCAATTTCTGTAATGTGCTCTACATGGGGCAACCCTTATACCACACTTGGAAGCTGCAATTGGTTCAGAATATGGCAGTCAGAATGATTACAGGGAAGTCTAAATTTGACTCTATTACACCTATTCTGAAATCCCCACAGTGGCTGCCTATTAGCTTCTAGGCATGGTATAAGGTGTTGGTTATTACCTATAAAGCCCTACATGGCTTGGGTCCAGCTTATAATCCTTCCTGCACTCTCAGATCCTCTGGGAAGAACCTATTGCAGCCAATGCAAACCAGGTTGGCTGTGACTTTCCAGAGGATGTTTTCCGCCGCCGCTCCAAAAATCTGAAATGACCTGCTGGAGGAGATCCACCATATAACATTGTTGGAGGCCTTCAAGGAGGCAATAAAGACAGATCTCTTCTGGTAGGCCTTCCCTAACTGACCTCCTCAGACTTTTTAACAGTCCATCTGCCTCGCTGCCCCCATTGAATCTTTTCTGATTTTATTGTGAATTTGTAATTTAATGTTTTTAAAATTGCTATTTTAGATTATTATGTTTTTAATGCTTGTATCACATTGTTATTTTTGTCTGTTTTTACTGTTCTTTGCTTACTGTTACTCACCTCAATCCAACACAGGGAGAGGTGGGATACAAATAAATATATCATTATTATAAAATTACTCTCTGACTACATTTATAAGGTGCACATGAAACATAAATGAATTTCATGTTTAGACTTAGGTCCCATCTCCATGATATCTCACGCTGTATATGCAATTATTCCAAAATCCGAAATACAAACCACTTCTGGTCCCAGGCATTTCAGATAAAGGAGACTCAACCTATATAAAGTGAAATGACTCTCTGGATGCAAGTCTCCAAACTTTCTTTAGCAGAAGTGTCACTGAAATAATTAATTCCAATAAATACCTGTAGAATTACATGTACCTACATTTTCTGTAATATTGCTCTAAAAACCACTTCATTTCCCATCTGAAAAGAAGTGGAGATGAGATGTTGATACTTACCGAGAATATTCATACTGGGGAGTCTGGAAGAGCAATCCAGAATGTTTCTCTATGTGCCAGCCACTTGAGGCAGGGCAAAACAATTCAAAATAGTTATAACTGTTGCTCTAAACTGCCAACTCCCCTCAGTTTCAATTACATAGCCTAAATAAATGAAGAAGACACAACTGTAATGGTGTTTCCCTGATCCCTCAGATAGGGGTGGATAGCCACTTCAGCCTCCTCAGTATCAACCTCTCATTTGCAGGTAGGCTGAAGGAGCAATCTACTACACATAGGATACACTCAAGCCACCAACACCAGGGTGGGATTAATTATTAATATTTTGAGCCACTGCTTGCAGCACAGTCCTACTAAATGCTTGACTAGACCTATATTTATCTACCTTTAAGGTTGTATAAAATAGGCGTCTCTTTCCAACCTGCCACTCTGCATATATTATTAATTGATGCTGCTGCTCTGGAGTAGACCTGTCATTCTGCCTAAAATGGACCGTTAGATCTTGTCTCATTGTGCTGCTCACCCTGTTTAATCTGACACTGTCTATATATTAGCTGCTTGTAAGTAATTAACTATAATTAGTTCTTTTTAATTACTTCTTTCCCCAATAGTTAAGGTACAACTAAATTATAATATGATCATGAAAAGCAGCTGATGAAAGGCCTGCCCACCATCCCAGCTGTGACTCCTGTGGCCTTAGAGGAAAAGAACAGCCAATATCTGCTGGACTTAATCCTTTCCCCCACTTCTATTCTTTTTTTCATTGTGTGTTCTTATTTAGATTGTAAGGCTGAGGATAGGGAATTGTCAATGTAATAATGTGTAAGAAGTACGCTATATAAATAAATTAGTTATAGTACCGCTAAGAGATAGGTTTGTTGTGTATCTGAACTGGTTTTAGAAATCCTCAATTATTTAGGGGTGTTGTTGTTTTATGAAGGACAGTAGGGTATAATATTCTGGTATTTTAAAAGTATCTAGTTACTTCTGAACAAGAAAGAATTTCTCCCTAAACGCTGTTAACTGCAAATTAATACAGTACCAATTTTTAGTTTTTGAACTGTAACTGCTTTAAAAAAAACTTTCCGAGCTTCGCTGTTGGCTTTTTGACCACAAACTCTGCAGTCCTATAAATATTAGCACAGGAGCAAGCCCCACTGAACTCAGAGGGTTTTATTTTTGAGTAGATATGGATAAGGGATTACTATACATGAGAAACATACATCTGTGGAATTTTGTTATTATATTCAATAGCAAAGGTGCATTTTTGTAACAACAGTAACAACAAACCCTCCTCTGGAAACAAACTCCAAAAACACTGCTAAACCATCACCACTTTTTCCTTCAGCATTTGCACTCTTTGTGTCAAACATAAAAAGAATGCACTCTATATTGCAATTATAATTATTTCAACATGTTGTTTGATGTTTTAATCTAAAGCCATCTACAAGATTGTAATATAAACATATGTGTATCTTCACACACACACACAATTTATTTATATTCTGCCTTTCCCAATATAGGGACTCCCTTTGCATACTTCTTTTGCACAGCTCACACTACTGTTACAGCACTATTGTTCCACTTTAACTGCTATGTCTGCTGCCTATGGAATGTGCATTTAATTTTTTAAAATTTACTCCCCCTCTTCTATCTCCCCTTGATGTACAGGGAGAAAAAGTTGGTTGGGGGAAAAAAAGCCTGAAGGTTTTAAAAAATTTAAATGCCAAAAAAAAAAAAAAGGTTCTAATTTTTTAAAAGAAATATTGAACTCCTTGATATTCATGGCTTCTGTGAGAGAGAGAATTCTTTAAGCTCAAGCCATGATATAAGGAGAGAGAGAGCAGCGTCATGAATAAACTCTTCTAGAACATGGCCATGTAGCCTGAAAAACCCACAAAAAACTACGGCAGCCGGTTGCAAAAACCTCCAGCTTCACGTTGAACGGTCATTTCCTAGAGCAGTGGTTCTCAACCTTCCTAAAGCTGTGACCCTTTAATACAGTTCCTCATGTTGTGGTGACCCCCAACCATAAAAAGGAGCGGTGTCCCGGTTCCTAAGACCATCGGAAATATGTGTTTTCCGATGGTCTTAGGCAACCCCTGTGAAAGGGTTGTTCAACCCCCAAAGAAGTAGTGACCCACAGACTGAGAACCGCTGTCCTATAGTTTTCTTGCCAAGATGTGTTCAAAGGAGGTTTGCTTTCCCCCTGAGGCTGAGTGTCACTTGTCTAAGGTCACTCAGCAGGTTTTCCATGGCCAAGGTGGGATTCGAACCCTGATCTCCGGGGTCGGAGACCAATGCTCAAACTACCACTACACATAGTTTTTTGTGGGTTTTTCAGGATATGTGGCCATGTTCCAGAACAGTTTATTCATGATGTTTTGCTTCCATCTGTGACTGGCGTCTTCAGAGAATGCTAGCATGGAAAAAATTGGGATATATATATATTTATATATATAATGTGTGACCCTGGGTTGGGAGGAATTGATTTCCATGTTAATCTATGTGTAACATGGAAATCACTCCTCCTAACCCAGGGTCACACTGTATATACACTTGTCCTTCCATATTCGCTAGGGTTTGGGGCACAAGACCTCCCCATGAATATGGAAAAACCGCAAATAACACCACGTTTTTACCTGAGAGGACACCTCTCTAGGAATCTCTAGGTCCTCCAGTGCGACTCTGTGGTCAATATCTACCAGAATTGACCATAGAACTGCACTGGAGGATCTACAAAAGGCCTAGTAGAGTATTCTCTCTCGGAATAATCTCTAGATCTTTCAGTGCAACTTTTTAAACTAAAGTTGACCATAGAGTTGCGCCAGAGGAGGACCTAGATGTTTCTAGAGAGAAGAACCTATTAATTGAATCCGTGACTGATCAAATCTGCAAATAGGGAGGGACGAGTTCATACGCCTCTTCCCATATGAACCCCCCTGCAGCCTTCGGTCCTCTGGGAGGAACCTGCTGCAGCCCCTGACACAGACCTCCCAGAGGGCCTTTTCAGCTATCGCCCCCAAACTGTGGAATGGCCTGCCGGATGAGATGCGTATATCCCTTGATCACTTTAAAAAAGCTTTAAAGACGCATCTCTTCCGACAGGCCTTCCCAGAAGCTTCCATCCTAACTTCCCGGCTCCAAAAGTAGAAATCTTTCTGACTGGGTCTTCCCTTCCCTAACACTATGTCCCCGAGCCTTGGCCATGATGTTCAAGGAATTGTTGTTTTTTTAATGATGTATTATATTGTATTACTTTTATCTTGTTTTAACTATTGCTTAGTTTAATTCAGTTTTAAAGGGTGGGAGGTTGGGTAGAGGGTGGATTGTTTTTAGTTTGTGTAAAAGGAGCCCTGGTGGCACAGTGGTTAAAAGCATGTACTGCAGCCGCTCACTCAAAACCATAAGGTTGCGAGTTCAAGACCAGCAAAAGGGCTCAGGCTTGACTCCTTCCGAGGTCGCTAAAATGAGTACTCAGATTGTTGGGGGGCAAATAGCTTACAACTGTAAACCGCTTAGACACTCCTTAAGGGTATGAAGCGGTATATAAATGAAGCTGCTTGTTTGTTTGTTTTATTCCTGTTGTACCCCACTCTGATTGCTTGAGGAGCGGGTTATAAATAATAATATTATTATTATTAATTATATTTATATTATATTATTATATATATTTATATTATATAATAATTATTATTATAGTAAGCTGCTCTGTCAGAGCCTTTGTGGCTGAAGAGCGGGCTATAAATACTCTAAATAATAAAATAAAATAGTGTATAAAACTCTTTTCCAGTCCAAAAATAATAAAAAAGGGGGTTGGTTTTACCAATGGGGCATAATATAGAGACTACTGGGCTCTCTAGAGCAGGAGTGTAATGTTTAATGGATACAGTATAGGGAACAAAGTGACTGTTATTATTATTATTATTAGGCTGCTGCAGACTGAGGCGGTTGAAACAAAATGGCCGCCAATAACGGTCACCAACCAGACTCTGGCGGCGCATGCGCACAAGATGTTTATTTTTTTGTGTGTAGCTGCACTTACCTGCCTCGGGCGCAGGGGGGCGCCCGCCACCCCCATAGCGCGGGTGTTCATTCCAGCAGCGCTCCCCAAAGCGGCAGTTTCCTTGCAAGAAATAAGGGCAAACCACAGAGTTGCGCCCCATGATTAATATGGCAGCAGGGTCTGCTTCTTCTTCTTCCTTTTCTTAGGCTTACCGTCTTCTCAGCACCTGTTTTAGGACATATAAACATTTATTTAATTTTAATTTTTGTCTTACTACGTCTTTCCCTCAGAAAAGGACCCAAGGCGGCTCATAAAAAAATAAAAAATTCAATATTAAGCCTTGGAGGAGAAATAATTCGTTTTGGCAGCGCTTTAACTTGTTGTCTGACCCACTGCTATGGAATTCTGGGAGTAGGAGTTTGTTGTGGGGCCCTCCAACTCCCAGAATTCCATAGCCTTGAGCCACAGAAAGCTGCCAAAACTTCTCCCAATGTGGCACCACAGAAGTCTTTTTAAAAACTACATTTCCCATAATTCCCCAGCATTGAGCCTCAGCTAGCTTTAACTTACTGGCCTCGCCGTCATTTCAAGCATCCTCCGACATAAATTTAGGCATAATAATAAAGAGCCACCAGGCCGGGCTCATGTTGATGACGTAATTGATGGGAGTTTTTAGTTAGTATAATAATAATGACGCCATGAGACTCACTTCAGACCTGAAAGGCAGCTCATAACAACAATAACAACAGCAACACTACTAAAGTATGTTAGCAAGGAAGACTGCCCAACAGTGGTCCCCACATTGGGCCCTTTGAGGGTTTTTTTTTTGGACTACAGCTCCCACAATTCTAGGCTATTGGGCAACATGGCTGAGGCTTCTGGGGGATGAAGTACAAAGGCTCTTAAAGGGCACAGTTTGGGGAACACTGTCAGTGCTCTTTAAGGGGTTTTGGACTTCAGCTCCCAGAGTCCCTGGCCATTGGGCAACATGGCTGAGGGTTCTGGGAGATGAAGTACAAAGGGCACAGTAAGGGACTACTGTCAGTCTCTTTAATGGGATTTTGGACTTCAGCTCCCAGAGTCCCTGGCTATTGACCAACATGGCTGAGGCTTCTGGGAGATGAAGTCTAAAGGGCACAGTGAGGGGCCACTGTCAGTCTCTTTAAGGGCTTTTGGACTCCAGCTCCCAGAATCCCAGGCTATTGACCAACATGGATGAGGCTTCTGGGAGATGAAGTCCAAAGGGCACAGTAAGGGACTACTGTCAGTCTCTTTAATGGGATTTTGGACTTCAGCTCCCAGAGTCCCTGGCTATTGACCAACATGGCTGAGGCTTCTGGGAGATGAAGTCTAAAGGGCACAGTGAGGGGCCACTGTCAGTCTCTTTAAGGGCTTTTGGACTCCAGCTCCCAGAATCCCAGGCTATTGACCAACATGGATGAGGCTTCTGGGAGATGAAGTCCAAAGGGCACAGTGAGGGGCCACTGTCAGTCTCTTTAAGGGCTTTTGGACTCCAGCTCCCAGAATCCCAGGCTATTGACCAACATGGCTGAGGCTTCTGGGAGATGAAGTCCAAAGGGCACAGTAGGGGACCACTGTCAGTCTCTTTAAGGGCTTTTGGACTCCAGCTCCCAGAATCCCAGGCTATTGGGCAACATGGCTGAGGCTTCTGGGAGATGAAGTCCAAAGGGCACAGTGAGGTACCACTGTCAGTCTCTTTAAGGGAATTTTGGACTTCAGCTCCCAGAGTTCCTGGCCATTGGCCAGCATGGCTGAGACTTCTGGGAGATGAAGTCCAAAAGCTCTTAAAGGGCAGTTTGGGGACCACTGGTGAATCCTTTATATCATAACAGTGGTCCCTCAAACTGTGCCCTTTTAAGGGAATTTTGGACTCCAGCTCTCAGAATCCCAGACTATTGGCCAACAGGACTGAGGCTTTTGGGAGATGAAGTCCAAAAGCTCTTAAAAGGGCACAGTATGGGGATTATTGGTATGATGTGGATGATGGTTAGGTGCACCTTCAGAGGTGGAATGGCTAGATTTTCTCTTTTTGTTTTAACAATTGTTAATAATTCAATTGTATTTTATTGTGGGTGGGAATGGTTTGGGATACAATGGACAATGAGACATTTATTGTATGCTTATTGTATTTTATGGATGTTTTATTATTAGCCGCTTCAATCTTTTGGGAGAAGCAGGATACAAATAAATGTTGTTGTTGATGATAATGTTGTTGTTGTTCCCCACCCAGATAGTCAAGCTTAGCTAGTCTCTTAGCGGTCAATGGGCATCTTCTGATGCGGTCTAACAAAAACAAAGGTACAAAGCCATGCACCGGCCTCCAAAGGTGCAAACAGATTGACACTTGCATGCTGGAACATCAGAACCATGCAAGATTCTGCAGATAGTGGACGTCCTGAGCATCGTTCTGCTCTAATAGCCCATGAACTATCACAACTTAATATAGACACCGCTGCTCTTAGTGAAGTTCGTCTCCATGAGGAAGGCAGCCCTAAAGAACATGGTGCCAGCTATACACTATACTGGTCTGGCAAACCAAAAACTGAAAAACATCTCTCAGGAGTAGGCTTTATGATTAAAAACTCCATTGCCTCCAAACTCGAAACCCTGCCAACAGGTCACTCTGATCGCATTATCTCCTTTCGCCTCCCACATGTTGTTCTCTTCAGTATATATGCCCCAACTATGCAAGCCGATCCTGTGGAGAAAGAGAAATTCTACTCAGACCTATGCCACCTCATACAAAAAGTCCCTGCAGAAGATAAAATCATTATCCTTGGTGACTTCAATGCCAGAGTAGGTAAGAACTTCGAAGCCTGGAAAGGTGGTCTAGGCAAGCATGGAGTTGGAAACTGTAATGATAACGGATGCCTCCTGCTAGAGTTTTGTGCAGAACAGCAGCTGACCTATTACAAACACTTTCAGCAGAAAGATAGTTTGAAGACAACATGGATGCATCCCCGATCCAAACACTGGCACCTCATTGACTATGTTCTGGTGCGCCAGAGAGACATTGGCAATGTCCGTCATACTCGCGTGATGCCCAGTGCAGAATGTCAAACAAATCATCGCCTTGTAAGATGCAAACTAAATCTTCATCTTAAGCTCAAACCCAAGAAGTGTGGCATCTTAAAGAGGAGACTCCAAGTCAATAATCTTCAACAAGCTGCCATGAGAGATAACTTCCAGGCAAATCTGCAATCAAAACTTGAAGACCACCCTTTAGATTCTTCTCCTACAGTGCTTTGGCAACATATCAAAAACAGTATCCTGCAGTCTGCAGAACTCAGGTTCTCCCGCAAGAAAAACCAAGATTGGTTTGATGAAAACAACCAAGAAATCCAGGAACTGTTGGCAAAGAAGAGAACTGCTCATCAAGCACACCTCACTCAGCCATCTTGCCATGTAAGAAAAGCAGCCTTCCGTCTTGCATGCAGTAAACTCCAATAAAAACTCAGACATTCAGAACAAGTGGTGGATCGATTTAGCAGAAAAGACAACAACGTTGTGCAGATCTGGGAGATTCCAGAGGATTCTATGAAGCTCTTACAGCAGATCTCGAAGAAGAAGACGGCATCTATATACGTTACCGTACTGATGGTAGCTTGTTTAACTTAAGCCGTCTGAAGGCTCGCACAAAGACATCTAGTCCATGAGCTGCTTTTTGCTGACGATGCTGCCCTTGTTGCCCATACAGAAGCTGCTCTGCACCGCCTAACATCCTCCTTTGCAACAGCTGCAGAGCTGTTTGGGCTGGAAGGCAGCGTGAAGAAAATGGAAGTTCTCTACCAGCCTGCACCACAGGAAGAGCACTATCATCCCCACATCACCGTAGGCAAATCTGTGCTTAAGTCCGTCCAACAGTTCACCTACCTGGGAAGTATCATCTCCTCAGATGCCAAGATTGATAAAGAGATCGATCACAGATTACCAAAGGCATATAGTGCATTTGGAAGGCTTCACAAAAGAGTCTGGAGTAACAAACACCTGAGGCGAAGCACAAAAATCAGTGTGTACAGAGCCATTGTATTGTCCATTCTCCTCTATGGGTCTGAAACATGGGTCACCTATCGCCAACATCTATGACTCCTTGAATGCTTTAATCAGCGCTGTCTACGCACAATCCTAAACATACACTGGACCATGTGACAAATGTTGCTGTCCTGGAGCAAGCAGAGATCACCAGCGTTGAGGCCATGTTATTGAAAACACAGCTGTGCTGGGCAGGGCATGTTTCTAGGATGGAGGACCACCTCCTCCCCAAAATAGTTCTCTACGGTGAACTCACCACAGGTCAGCGTAAGAGGGGCGCCCCAAAGAAGAGATACAAGGACTCTCTGAAACAACATCTCAAGCTTGGCCAAATTGATCACCAACAATGGTCTGCCCTGGCCTCACATCGGGAGGCATGGAGACGCACTATCCACAATGCTGCAGCCTCTTTTGAGAACTCATGCCGAACGAGTCTCAAAGAGAAACGACAACGCAGAAAGAACCACAACTTGGAAACATCACCCAAGGAGACTTTCTGCTGTGGTTTTTGTAACCAGACTTGTTTATCTCGGATCGGCCTTTTTAGTCATTAACGCGCTTGTAGTAAGCGTGGGATAAGTCCTTCCTGAATTTTCATTAGCGAAGAAAAGCCAGAGAGAGAGAGAGAGAGAGAGAGAGAGAGAGAGAGAGAGAGAGATGTAATGGATGGATATGGTTATAATCCTTTTATATGACTGTATTGCAATCTTGTTTGTGTCATATTAGACAGTCACGTGTTATTCTACATTTTTGTACACCTGCTTTCATCCACAGGGTCGCCATGAGATGAGGTAGACTCCAGGGCAGTTCACAACAACAACAGTAGTGGACATCGAAGCCGGCTTGACGACTGTCAACAGCAAAGCAGAAGGGATGGACTGGAAGGATTGTCTAAAGTTTAGACATAAGGGTGTGTGTATGAGCAGATGTCATAACCACAAAGGAGGACAAGGTGCCATAAAGTGTAGGACCTTCAAGTAAAATAGAGAACATGACCAAAAAAAAGTCAACAGCACTCATTATTACTTACTGCACTACCCTCTTATAGTTCTACTATTCCACTTTTGCTGCTCTGGCTGCCTCCTGTTGCACTCAGGGGTTTGTTGTAGTTCAGTGAGGCCTAGGAGTTCCCTGGCTGAGAATTCTACATGCCGCTCCTTAAACTGCAAATCCCAGAATGCAACAAGCAGCAGCCAGAGCAGTTAAAGTGGAATAGCAGTACTATAAAAATGTAGTGCACTAATGTGGATATAAAAGTCAATTCATGCTTCTGAGTCATGCTCAGCATGGAGGACGTTTTGGATTTTTTCCTGGACAGCAGACTGAAATGTAGAACATGTCCTGGAAAAGCCCAAAATCTGGTCACCGAGGGTGGGGGAATGAAAATAGCAGTACCTTTAAGACTGTTTATTTTAGTGTGAGGTTTTGTTGATATCAGCGGCTAAGATGCAATACAGGTGGTTTGTTGTTGTGTGCCTTCAAGTAATTTCTGACTTATGGTGACCCTATCATTAGTGGTTTTTTTTTAACAGGATTTGTTCAGAGGGAGTTTGCCTTTGCCTTCTTCTGAGGCTGGGAGACGGACATTGGTACTTACCCGTGATATGTCCATTTCCAGTAGATAAGGGCCCCACATCCTGTAATTTGGGTTATGCTCCTTCCACTCACTCCAATAGGCAGGGCTGAAACTTGAGACCTTCTGGTGACTCCCACGTGGGTGGAGCTAACCCTGGAAGGCCAGTCGTACAAAAGCCGAATGCTCCAGAAAAACATAACAATTTAGCTGCATATCAAACTATACCGGATTACAATTTAGCTGCATATCAAACTATACAGGATTGGACAGTGACTGAGACGGCCCATGAGCAAACTCACTTGCTCCCCATAGGAAAGAACTATGTGGATTATGAGACATCCCAATGCCAGCACCCCTGAGGGTGGGCCAGGATGTGGGGCCCTTATCTACTGGAAATGGACATATCACGGGTAAGTACCAATGTCCGTTTTCCCAGTAGATAAGACCCCCACATCCTGTAATTTGGGATTTACCAAAGCCGATCTAACCAGGGTGGGTGGTGCTGGCCCTTCAGTTACATAGGTTTAAGCACCTGCTGCAAGACCCTGCTGAAAAACAGCAGTCTCAGCCAAGCCAAGCTGTCAAACCAGTGAAGCCTAATAAGAGTGTATGATGGTTTCAATGTGGCCACCCTAATGGTCTTTGCTATAGGACCTATGATAGCTAGAGGTGCAATGCACCTGCACTCCTTGGTATGAGTGATTTGGTTTCTGGTGGTAACCTCCCAAGGATCCAGGGCCAGGAGTAATGAGGGCATGATCCACTTGCTAGGCATGGAGGCTGATGCCTTCTTGCCCAAAGCACAGGGCTAAAGGAAAACAAAGTGGAGTGTCAGAGGTACACAGCTGTTTCTCCTCTATGGGTGGCTGGCTCCCCAGCATGGTGTATGTTTTACATTCTTTCCAGTGACTGGGAGAATGAAGGAGAAGGCGACGGAATATGATTCTGAACCCTGAGGTTACAGCTATTATATTATTAACCTTAGTTTTTGTAGTGCTGAAAATTTACATAGCACTGTATGTAAAATCTTGTTAATTAAAGCCCACCCTAAGGATGGGGTCTGGGTCTGATTCTGTCTGAATTGCCATCGGGGCAGTTCTAATAACATTTAGCTGCTAGTGTGATAGCAGGACCCCAGGCTCTGATCCCCTCTGTGCCAAGGGGGGAACAACCAGGAGGGGCCTCAACCAGGTAACCGGTTTAGAGAGATCTCCCTTAGGAACTATGACCGTTAGCACCCTCTGGACCATGTATAAATCCTAGAAGAGAAATGGTGTTGTGTAGCAAGGCAAGCAACAAGTCATCTGAGGGACTTGGGATGGAGATGGGATGCTATCCCACCTCGGCCCCTTGTGTGTGTCACAACAGTGAGGTTATAAGTGAAGTCTGAACATGGCTGTGGTGAATTACAAAAGGAGAAGACTGAGGTTTTCATGGAGTCCTGAAGGACATCAATGCCAATTTATGTGTTATAGACCAGAATATCTGGACTGAGGAAATAGCAACTGTTTCCATTATATTCTGAGAATTAACAGCAGCAGGTCTGGTCGAGGGGCTGCCACTGTATGGCACTATATACCAATACCAACTAGTATTGGTGTGGAGAGATGGAGAGGGATCAGGGTCACCTTGAGATTGGGAAGAATGTCAGGCATGGGAGCCCTTTCTTCCATGGCCAAACCCATTTCCCCTTACTGGTCAGTCTAGGGGAAAAAAATAGAAGCTAGTGATCCCAACAGGGAGAAGGATCTCCAGTTAAGCCCCCAGGGGTAAACATGGTGGATTTCATGATCAATCAGCATGGAACCTGATCCGATACGGGCCTATGTCAGCTTCCACCCTATCCCTGATCACCTGGTCAATTGGTTATAGCCATTAAGGCGATGTTAAGGTGATTTAGCTTGACACAATGAAGACTTACCACTCTGAAAGAGGAGTGTTCATGTCTGACCACCAACTTATATTTCAGAACAGTGTGCAGTTTTCCACTGGAACATCTGTGCACCTGTGTAAAATTAGACTATTTCCATGGTTAGGCAAGGGGGTTAACCTTTATGTTGAAGACACTGGTGAGTCCATGCAGATGCATGGATGCACTCAGTTAGCGAGGCCTGCTGTCAGGATTAAGTCTGATTTCATCCACGAAAGATATTGTCTGGAGGATTAAAAAACCTTCTAAATTCATGCAGCAGACTATCATCAACCTATAGGAAGGCTGAGGGCTCTCTCCACTGAATGAACCACTGATTAAAGAGTCAAGGAAGATAACAGAACATTGGCAAGGTCTCTGCTATCTGCTATCCAATTTCGAGGAGAGGAATTTCTCCACAAAAGATCTGTCAAAGAAAAACAAACTTCAATTTTAAAGAGTAGTGTGGGCCCTTGGTATCTGCTGGAGATTGTTCATAAGCCCTTGCATGGATACCAAATCCATGGAAGCTCATGTCCCATAAAATATAATGTCACAGTAAACAGGAGTCCATTATATAAAACAGTAAAATCATGGTTCTTGTTCTTAGGGTTTTGTTGTTGTTGTATATATATATATACATACACACACACCCCTACAAGCTGTGGGTATACAGAGGGCTGCCCACCCACAAAGGGGCTAACCTTGTAACAATAGTATGCAAAGGGATCTTGTAGCACCCTGAGACTAACTGAAAGAAGAGATTGGTGTAACAAAAGGAACCAGCTGAATGGTAAGTCCATCAGCAGGCATTCTTAATTAAAATGTAACTCTTTAGACTAGTTAACAGGTAATAGTGGTATTCTTCTTTCTGGCAGACCCCTCAGGGCTCCATAGGATTGTCTGAATGGAATTTGAAGCAACCCCTTAGTAGAAAAACCTGTTTTATTGTTTCAAATACTCATGGGGGGAAAAGGGGGGGGGGATGGAGAGGAAGTTGTTTGTCTCCAATTAAAATCTCTCCTTAACCCCTTGAATTACAGCCAACCTTTTCAAGGAGCTGTATTTTTATTTTTAAATTTCCTTTAACAGACATCTCTCCTCTGAAAGAAGGGATGGAGAGGGGAGCCAGGTGTCTCCTGAGGATAGCTAATGGTCCCTGTGTTTATTGCAGGAACTTGGACCCCCTCTTTCGCCCCTAAAGGGGGAAGGGCTTGGCTGGTCACCTTAATCCAATATATATCTATCACTTCATCTGAGATGATCTTCTCAAAGATCCTCAAATGTGTGTAAGCTTTAGAGATCAACTCAATGACCAGAGGAGGGAAGTATCTTTCTCTCTTGCTTGAGTCCCCCTGCTTATTAAACTCTAAACAAATCTGTATAGATAAAGCCTATGCTCTCATTGAGAAAAGCTAAGGCTGATACCAGTTTGCACAAGGGAGATGATGATGATGATGATGATGATGATGATGTATGTGTTCCACTCTTTTCCCAGCAGTGGAACTCAGAGCGACTTCACAACCTTAAAAACAGTACAATTAAAAACATTAACAAATTATTCAACATCTCCACCTGTCCTCAGAATAGAACCATGTGCTCCTCTTGTGCTTTAGGCTGCCCCAGCTAAGGCAAAGTGAACTCTGGCCTTAATGGAGACAAGAATGGAGGCCTCTGAGGAGGGAAGAAAAGTCATCATGTGGCTTTTATGGCTACCCCCTCCCTGCAGAATTAGTTTCCAGGCACCTTTTCTGCTCTGGTAAAACAGGCAAAAAGGGAAGGGGGGATGACCAGAAACAGAACAACTCTGAGAAGGAAGAAATATAGTTGCATATGGCCTGTAGTCTTATTTTTGAAACAGACAAAACTCCAAGATGAGGTTTAGAAGCTTAGCCCTTTCAGTCTCAGGCTCCATTATAGGGGCTGGCTTGTTCCTCAACTCCCTTCCCCTTTGCATAGGTGAACTGGGAGGAGCACATAGGGCTGCTGTGGGACATGGCACCCCATTTCCTTGAGATATGCCTGGATCCTGAGAAAGGGCCATCTCTGACAGAAAGGGCCTCAAGAGTGCCACAGTTTGGGGCAGCCTAACACCATAGAGGGTGAAGGGGACTCTCAAGTCTTCCCCCTCCCCCCCTTTTTTTTTAAAGGAGAGAATGCATGAGGATTTGTATCCATGTATTCTCTCAGCAAAACCTTGAATCACAGAATCCTAAAGTTGGAAGGGACCCCAAGGGGCATCTAGTCCAACCCCCTGCCATGCAGGAACACTCAATCAAAGCACACCCAACATATGGCCATTCAGCCTCCGTTTAGAGATGGTTGGCAGAGGCCATGTTCCCTCTGGTGAGGGCAAGAGGCCATTTTCTACTTTCATTGTGGGATGCTCTGTGGCAGCCAAAAAAGCCCATTTTAGAGTTGCAAGCATCAGCCCCTGCTGGGCCCCATCTAGCTTACCTTAAAGCCATGAGGCCAAGATGGCAGTTGTATATCCAACTCAGGGAGAGATGGGATACAAATAAATATATTATTATTATGTGCCCGAGGAGGAGTCCTCTGCCTCTTTCCACACATTTCATTATAAGAATTCAATGTGCCAGAGCCCTGGCAACATCACCATGTGATTCCCAGGCTGCAACAGGATCTCCCACATCTGTTGGGATCCTGGGTGCCACTGGGACCAGGAATGGGAAGGAAGGGAATCTGCCCTCCTGGCAGAGTCCCAAGCCTTATGCTAGGCATAGTGCCTGCAGTGGCCAATGGCATTAGATCTGGGAAAGGTTCCTTGCTGGCTGCAGAGAGGGCCCCTGGTACTCACCCCTTATCCTGCGTCTTCTGGCTGGCTTGCCTCTCTGACCTTGGCACTGCTTCAGGCTGGGCAGAGGTGATGCAGAGAAACTCTTTCCCATAGCATTGGCTGGCCTCTCCTCTGAACCCAGACCCTCAACGGGTTGGGCAGGGATGCTGAGAGGGGAAGTTTCCATAACTTCTAGCCAAATGCCTCTCTGATCCGTGGCCCTAAAAGGGCTTGGCAGAGGAGATGGGGAGAAGCTCTTTCCCATAGCATTGGCTGGCCTCTCCTCTGAACTCAGACCCTCAACGGGTTGGGCAGAGATGCTGAGAGGGGAAGTTTCCATAACTTCTAGCCAGATGCCTCTCTGATCCGTGGCCCTGAAAGGGCTGGGCAGAGGAGATGGGGAGAAACTCTTTCCCATAGCATTGGCCAGCCACTCCTCTGAACCCAGACCCTCAACGGGTTGGGCAGAGACACTGAGGAGGGAAGTTTCCATAACTTCTGGCCAGATGCCTCTCTGATCCGTGGCCCTAAAAGGGCTGGGCAGAGGAGATGGGGAGAAACAGAGACATGGAGGGGAAAACCCTCACCATCTGTTCCCATGGCTCCCATGTGCTGCAAGGCTGTCTGCTGAAATCTCCTGTGCTCCCCCATGAAAGGGGGCAGCTTTGGAGAGGGAGAGTCATTGGCAAAGCCAAGACATTTCTCCAATCCTGGGAGCCCTTGCCATATTAAATCTTCCTCCATGCTTCCAAGGCACCAAGAAAAAGGATTAAAGCAGAGCAACAGCAAACACATCCTACTGGAGTGATAGGCAGGACAAGACTGGCCTTCCAGGGTTAGCTCCACCCACGTGGGAGTCACCAGAAGGTCTCAAGTTTCAGCCCTGCCTATTGGAGTGAGTGGAAGGAGCATAACCCAAATTACAGGATGTGGGGGTCTTATCTACTGGGAAATGTGAGACTTGCCCAAGGTCATCCAGTGGGTTTCCTGGCCAAGCTGAGACTCGAACCCTCGTCTTCACAATCACAGTCTAACACACAAACCACTACTCCATGTTGCTTCTCACTTCAAATGTAATACAGAAGTAGAGTGATATTAAGGCCTGTTTATAAAGCATATTTCCACAGTTATGGAAGGATGGGATATGATAAGATCCAGGAAGTTGCCAATCATGACTGATATATGGATGTTTTAAATTATCTCTTTAATGCCCACCTTGTCTCCCCGCTTTCCCCTACATGTGGAAGCCAACAGCAATAATCTATTGAACACAACCCTTTCCAGCTTAATGTACCAGTGTTTGTACCTCTGCTTTGATTTCTAAGATAATTTACATAGCATCCCCAGCCATTGCCCTATCTTAGACACTACCATGAACATTTATGGATGGGGTTTGATGCAATATAGATGGAAAACATGAGTAGTAAGTTGCAGGAAGGTGAACAGCTAAAAGATAACAAACTTCCCCCCGCTAACGTTTGAAAGTCAGCAGCTATAGTTTGCCATACAAACTACATCTGCTAAAACTCCCCATTTTGAAAATGTACACATAGGACAGCTTGCATATCATGTTTCCCTGAAAATAACAGTGCCTTTTAATAAGTTTTGCTCCCAGAGATGCACTAGGTCTTATTTTCAGAGGATGTCTTATTTTTCCATGAAGAATTCGTTTATTGTTGAACAAAAAAATTGGCATGCTTCCAAACAAAAACTTTGCTAGGTCTTACTTTCAGGCAGGCCTTATATTTAGCAATTCAGCAAAACCTCTACTAGGTCTTATTTTCAGGGGATGTCTTATTTAAGGAGAAACAGGGTACTATTTGGCTACTAGAAATTGCTCCCATATATCTGAACCCATTACTTTTCTGCATGAGAACGGTCATGCCTTACAAATGTAGTGGAAGTATTCAGCAATCCTAGAAGATGGTATGTACCCTTTCCTGCCCTGGAACACAAAGTGTAACTAATGTGTGTTCTAGTGTTAATTACGAGCACACAGTCTTGGGACAGAAATGTGTATTGTATGTGTAATATGTAATTTGTACATTGGATAGTGAAGAAAGATGACAGAAGAAAAAACAACCCACTGCTGGAGAAGACTGCTGAAGACAACAAATGGGTCCTAGAATAAATCAAGCCAGAATTCTTCCTGGAAACCAGGATGACTAATTGAGACTTTGGCCACATCATGAGAACGCATAAATCATTAGAAAAGACGATGATGATGGAAAAGGTTGAGGGCAGTAGAAAAAAAAGGAAGATTGCACACCAGATGGTTAGATGGGCCTGAGCAGGGTAGTCAAAAACAGGGAATCCTGGATATGTCTCATCCACAGGGTCACCATGAGTCAAAGTTACATCTATACTGGTAGAATTCAAAGATATCCCTGTTAGCCTGGATCAGAATGGAAAGAGTTCTTGCAGTGAGAAAGAAGACAAGCTTTCATACACTGAGGCTACGATAAAGTACTGTCAACAAAAGCAGATGCTATAATATCTATGTATGTCTATAAGAAAAATGCAATTACTGGGTCCAGAGGGAGTTCACATTGTGCTCTATTGGAACATTGTGTCGGTGATCCAAGAGCCACAGACAAGTCCCACCAATAACAGGATAGACTTCTCATTTAATTCACTGTTGTGCTGATACCCCAACAAAGATTGCTGCCTTAAAGTGATGTTTCCACTACATGTGTATATTCATGAAGCTTTGGCTTGCCTACCTTAGGTAAAACTTAAGGGCACCTGCACTAGAACTGTTCTGTGCCTCGAAGTCATTTCTGTCTTATGACCTGAATTACAGTGTTTTCTTGGCAAGATTTGTTCAGAGGTTTGCCACTGGCTCCCTGAAGCTGAGTGTGTGTAACTTGCCCAAGGTCACCCAGTGGGTTTCCATGGCCCAAAAAGGATTCAAAACCTGTTCTCCAGGGTATTTGTCCAGCACTCAACCCACTATGCCATGCTGGCTCAAACTGCATTATCGAGAATTAAGTGAACAGTATTCAAGACCGCTTAAAGAAAAAAACATCTTTAATCAACAAAGTTTACTGACCCACAAGCTTCACTGAGGTATTTTCTTCACTTTGAAAAACTGATATTTAAGTAAAGTAATTTTGTAGACATGGTTTATCAATACATATTTGTCAGTACACAAAACAGTCCAAGAAAATGTTTTGCACTTTGTATTCATATATTAAGAATGGACAAATGGATGGAATTTTTCACACACTGCCTAAATACAGAACATGTAGAAATCCAGAATCATAAAAAGAACTTTCATACCAAACTACTCATATTTGACTAACTGCAGAAAAATGAATTTTAAGAAATGAGCATTATAAGGAAACTTGACTTATAACAGTTTTTTAAAACTTTTTGCAAGGATGACTGAAACAAAGTTGAGTCATTATAGTACACTGATACACATTGGTGAGGTTCAACTCTATTTCTGATCAAATTATTGTATTACTGGTAGATCTTTAAAAAAAACTCTTCAAGGCAGATTTATATAAAAAAAGTGCTTCAGAATTTTTTAAAAATTCAAACATAAAAAAATACTCCTAAAGAACTGGAACAATACCTCTATATGTATGGTACACACTGTTTAATGTTGATTCAAAAACTTTAACCCAAGGATTGTATGGCCAACAGGCACTGTTAAGAACACAAGTAGACTTCAGACAATATTGGAAGTTTCAACCTAGAAGAGAGAGAGTTGCAAAGCAGAGAAAAAAACTGGAGGAAAAGAATGAACTAAAATAACTAGAATATATTTTACATCCTAGACATGTTTTATACACAAGCAATAAAGGCATTCACATTCTAACATGCAAACTTTTTTTTTACAGTACATATGCTGTAGCTTTTGAAACCTCAACATGAAGAAACAAATTGTTATGGATGTTGATCCATCCAACACAAGCAAGAACAGCAAGGAATTGATATAATAGATACCAATCACTTCCTGCATTCTAGCTTGGCTAGCCCGGACTGCATCCAAGAAAGAAAACTGAAGGAGAAGAACAAAATAAGTGTGATTCGCATTTATTTATCTGACAAAATAAATGCAGTACAATTAGAAGCAAAAATTTGTTTTCCCCAGGAGCGAGGCCTGTTTAGCTAAGTGTAGCTTCCAATCTAGCATTTCCCTGACTGCATTTACCTCTCACAGAAATTAGCAGCTGCCTTCTAATGTGCATCCAAGGCAAGAGCATATATATTGTTAAACTCCACAATACTCCTATGGGTACAGAGACAGATGTCATGTTAACATCTTTACAAGTGAATATTTTAAGAAGCAGGTGCACTATGGAAGAAGAACCATATCCCCTGTACAGGGTTTAAAGGCTATAGTGGAAATAACACAGGGCATATGGTTTTGCACATATACAATTTAAAATCTCAGATTATGTGCCTATTGCTAGGCACCATTCTAGTTGTGCAATAAAATACCACCTTAGAGAAACAAATGCTTGTGTACAGATATACCCTGTAAGCTCAGTATAAATAGAAGGAACTTAAAAAGTATGATGTTCATTCAAGTACTTCTTGGACAACTGGACCTTGAAGTTGCAGAACTCCTACCTTGTGATGAAGCTGCATGGCAGTAATACAGTACATTCTCTGCAGAACAGCTGTTTAAGCACACATAGACCACAACTCATCTGTACTACTTGAAAAATTTCAGTATTTTAACTGGAAAAATGCAGGTATTGTAATTTTTAAAATTCTTGAAATATTCCACAATGTACAGTACTTCAGGCAAGGTTTTTTTTGTGAAAGAAGTGCACAAGTGCATCTTAGAGAGATTGTTTTTCTTCAGTCTTAGTTTGCAGATTCTTGAAATACTTCCAGTTGTTAGAGAAAAAAGTGAAAATAAAACTTGCACAAGCAAATCCACATTATATTTTGGAGATAAAAATGGACAGGGATGCATTCCAAATTTTCCATAGTATTACAAACTGAAACTAAAATGTAAAAGCATCACAAGTAGGAAACTATTTTTTTCAAGAGCACCTTATGATCTTCTTGAAATCCTCATGTTTCTAATGTTTCCTCATTTGCTCCACAAGTATCAACAACACAGATTAAGCAGCTAGTCACTGGGAAAGCACGGACTTTAGAATTGGCTATCCATTTATCAGTTTCAGTATTATATTCCAGAATGTGCCCCAGGCGACCTACACCCTGAAAACCAGCCAAGACATAAATTATAGAACCAACTGCAGCACATTTTACAGTTACACCTTTCCATGGCATGGGGGAGACCATCTTCCACTCGTTCACTTTAATATCATAATATTCTACGTTGTCTAAACCACCTTTAAAAAGAGGGAAAACATAGAATTAAATTTCAAGCACACATTTCCAAAGCATAATAATTTCCTTTAAAGTTATAACTGAGTCAAATGGCAAACCTTTAGTCTGATAAATTAAAAGCTCCACAGGCAGATTGGAAAAAATTAGCAATTAGAGAATATCAAAGAAATAGTGTCTGAAACATATTCTGGGCTTAGTAATCAAGGCAAGGTAAAGCAGGAACACAGTGCTTAAAAATTAGATTGGGGTGGGCAACCTCTAAAGGAGGTCATTTCTACCATCTCCTAAACCAGGACCCACAAATTGTCCCCCAAAAGAGTAAATAATGGCCCCAGAAGCTGAAGGGGCCCAGAGTTCACCATTTTAAATATTATTACCTCCCCCGAAGCCTATTTTAGAACTGAAAAGGCCTCTTTCCAAGAGAGAAAATGCTACGTCACCCTCTGGTCCAAAAATGAGCCATTTTGAGACTGAACTAGGCCTGTGGCCTTTCAAACTGTTTTAAATAGCAAACTGCATGCCCCAGGCATCTGGGGGCATGATTTTCACCTTTTGGATTAATCTTTTTGTTTGGAGCATTTTTTAAATGAATTTTTTTCTGAATGTTCCTTTCTATTTCTTCCAATACGCTACAAAGGCTAGGCACTATACACTTCTGAAAGACAATCAAAACTAACTTAGATAGCATTTGCTCCAACAAGCTTGCTTTTGTTGTTGCTGTGTGCCTTCAGGTCATTTCTGACTTAAGGCGACCCTGTGGTGAATCTATCATAGGGTTTTCTTGGCAAGATTCGTTCAGAGGAGGTTTGCAATTGCCTTTCTGAAGCTGAGAGTGTGTGACTTGCCCAAGGTCAGCCATTGGGTTTCCATGGCTGAGCAGGGATTTGAACCTGTTCTCTGGAGTCATAGTCCAATGCTCAAACCACTACATCACACTGGTGTAATGCAGTTAGAGATATCCCTTCTTTGTGGGAGGGAAGTACACCTGGTCTCACAGGCTAACACCTCACTGAAAATGACAATGGTCAAGCTTCAGTTCTAAAACACCTTAAACTTTTCTAGTATAAAAATCCCATGCTGGTGTTAATATATGGAGAGATCATGTAGCACTAAATTTGAGACTAATTGAAAGAAAAAGTTGGTAGCATAAGCTTTCATAACTTCAATCTACTTCCTCAGATGCATTTAGTGGAATGGAAGACAGGGAGAGACATACATATGCCATTGGTATGTGAAAATGTCAATTCAATTCAAAATCCTTTGTGAATGGAAATGAAATAGCCAAATCCAGTTTTAATGATTGTCGTTTGTGGACAAAGACATGGGTGGCAAGACCAGTTTGGCCTTGGAAACTAGCCTGTAAGTGGGGAGGATAGATGAGTGTATGACACCCCTATGGGAACGGGGTCAGATAGTATTGAAGTGTGTGTAGGAAGCCACTGTCCCTGTTCAATCCATTGCTGAGGGACTTCAGGTTATGGATAAATTCCAATTCTGCTGTTTCTCTTTCCAATGTACCCTTATAGTGCTATTGTTTAAGGACCACTGTTCTGAGGTCTGGGATAAACGCTCAGGGAGACTGAAATGTTCTGCCACTAGTGTCTGTGTATTCCCATTCTTAATATCTGATTTATGTCCATTTATCCTCTGGCTCAGGGACTGGCCTGTTTGACCAACGTAGAGTGCTAATGGGCATTGACGACATAGTATGGCATAAATCACATTGGAAGATGAGCACGTGAAGGTCCTCCTAATATTGTGAGTGATGCCATTAGGTTTTGTGATGCCATTACCTGGATAAATGTGTGGGCACAGTTGGCATCTAGGTTTATGGCAAGGCTTACTACCTGTGTCCCCATCTATGACATGTGTCTTCCTGTGGAAGAGTACTTGTTTGAGGTTTGGAAGCTGTCTGTAGCAAGTAAAAGTCTACCACCAAGAGCCCTTGAAAGAGTGACATTATTTTTACCGCTTCACAAGATATGAAGGAAAATTATATGAAAATTCTGAATAGATGGTATATGACACCAAAAAAACTTAAAATATTTTATAAATTTTCAGAAGATAAATGTTGGCGATGTAATCAAAGTTCAGCTTCACTATTGCACATGTGGTGGACATGTCCGAAGATAGCTGTATTTTGGAGAAATGTACATTTATATATGCAGAATATCTTTAAGACAAAATATAATATGTTACCAGAATTATATCTTTTGAATATAACTACATCTCTGCTGAAAGAAATAGAAAAGAAATATTGGAGGGTAGTATTACACCTTCTAACTGCAGCAAGGTTACAGATTGCAAAAAATTGGGAAAATGGGATGTCACCAGCAATAGAAGATTGGGTTATTAAATTACATGATATAAAAGAAATGGATAGACTGACTAATATGATTAATAATAAATCAAAAGACAAATTGTTAAAGGAATGGTATCCAATATTACAATATTGGGAAGGTGATAGGGGATTTAATAAAGATTTAGCTTTTTTAAAATATTATAAGATACATCTATGAGTTAGAAATATAATGGAGAGATTATTTTGGAAGAATTGACTGATATTCTTTTTTAAGTACAAGAATGATTTTCAATGATATGTCTTTAAAATAGGTGTGTATCATATATATGGATATACTGCTATTGGAGTGTATATATTATTTGTTTGTTTTTCAATAATAAAAAAGGAAGAAAAAAAAGAAAAGAAAAGAAAAGAGTGACATTATTGTCCAGAATGGGTTGTAGCTCATTGATAATCTGCTTGAGAGGTCCCAGTTGGGAGCTGCATGTGACCACTAGTGGGGTTCTGTCATTTTCCCTCTTCAAATTCCTGGATACAAGTCTCGCCTTGTTTGTTTGGTTTTTACTTCATGTGATGGGCATTATAGTTTGAGGAATACTTGTCGTAATTCCTTGAGTTTGGCATACAGGTCCAAGCAGATGCGACTGTATTGGAGGGCTTGATTGTAGACTATGGATCTGGTGGTGTGTTCAGGGTGAAAACTGGAGGCATGTAAGTACATGTAGTGGTCTGTGGGTTTGCAATATAGTGTGGTACAGTCGTCCCCCGGGTTACGAAGGTAATCCGTTCCGGATTACCTTTCGTAACCCAGAAGCTTTCGTTTCTTGGGGGACCGCTTTAGCGGACGGACCGCGCGGCCGATTTAAAGGGGCCGTGCGGTTTTTTTTCTTCGTATCCCAGGGGATCTTTCGGATCCCGGGGGATACGTTAGCAGTCCCACCGGTTTCGTACCTCGGAGTTTTCGTACCCCGGGGGATTCGTAAGCCGGGGGACCACTGTACTTAGATGTCCATTTTGTGGCTGTACTGTGGTGTCCAGAAAGTGAACTTGTTCTGTAGATAGTTCCAGGCTGAGGTTGATGGTGGGGTGGAAGTTGTTGAAACTCTGGTGAAATGTCTTGAGTGAGTCTTCAAGTAGCTTTCAAATATGCCCTAGAATTCTATGCAATGAATAAAGTTTCTGTAGCAGCAAAGTGAATGTAGAAAGAATTTGTTAGTTTTTTGTGGAGCTTTCGGGCTATGTGGTCATGTTCTAGAAGAGTTCCTTTCTGACGTTTCACCAGCATCTGTGGCTGGCATCTTCAGAGAATGATAGCCTGGAAAAGGATTGGATATATATACTCTGTATGACCCTGGGAAGGAAGGAGTAATTTGCAAATGTATTGTTCTGTTGCTAATGGCAGACCTCAGGGTGGGAGGATATGCAAAAGAGGATTAATGTCTGCTACTTGGTGCTCATTGTCTGCTGGGAATTCCCTGGCCTTAGGCTGTTTCCTATTTGCATAGGTTGAGTCTTGACCTTGCTGTTCTTCAGGACTGGTAGCCAAGCCTTGTTTACCCTCAGGGTTTCGTCTTTCCTGTTCCTTCCCAGGGTCACACATGATATATATATCCAATCCTTCTCCAGGCTATCGTTCTCTGTTAAAAAAAATTCGATTTACTGGTAAAATATTTTATATAAAGTAAGATGAAAATGGTGTTGCCTGATTGTATGGCTGTTTGCTCTTTAGAAATTAGACGTATTTCATCTTTTCTTGAAGAGAGACTAAGGCTCACAGTAGCATTTTCAGAATAGACTGATGGGAAAAGATTTGCTTGCTATAAGGAGTGAAAGAGAATATCTAAAATTAACAGTGATTTTTGAAATGGGGTTTTGGGGCAACTAGAATCAGAAAATTAGGACAAGATCAGGAGAAATAGAATATGATAAATTTATTAAAATAGAAGGATAATTGTGTAAGTGAGAATAATAGAACTTTTTATTTTAATATTGATTTATTAATGTTTGTAATCTTCCTGTTTGACTGACGAATTGTGAGTAAGGTTAGAATGTGACATAGTAAAGGTTTGGTTTAGATAATTAATTTGGATAAGTTGTGGAAAACAGGGAAATTGTTCTTAATTAGATTGTCCTGTATAGACGTTTAAGTAACTGCTGTAATGACAAGCGCATACCATCTTATATTTCTATTTGTTCTATTTTTCTCTTTTTATTTATTATCACAGCTGTGGGATTCAGGGCATGGTAGTTCAACACATCTGGTGGAAAAAAAGCAAACTAATTAGGCTGCCTGAAAAAAAGTACTGCCACATTACTATGAAAGCCAGCACATTTTGAGATGCTGCACTTGGCATAGTAGATGGTACATTGACATGGCAGATCTTAGGATCAAGCAACAGAAATTAATACATACCTAAACCGTTTTGTCCACCCACAGCAAATATTTTGTCTTTCACAAACACCAGTCCATGATTTTTTCGGGCTTCAAGCATTGGACATAACTCTGTCCACCTGAAATTATTTTAAAATGAAATTCTCAGTTTCA
Organism: Urosaurus nigricauda; assembly: GCA_034509955.1. Taxonomy (NCBI): domain Eukaryota; kingdom Metazoa; phylum Chordata; class Lepidosauria; order Squamata; family Phrynosomatidae; genus Urosaurus; species Urosaurus nigricauda. The sequence goes on from JAOEGL010000006.1 coordinate 88,423,812, forward strand.
TTATACATTCTTTTCCAGTGAGTATCTTCAGGGGCTAAAACTGGCAAGGAGAAAAGTTTGTCAGCTTTACTTATTTTACTATCCATTTCTATGACCAACTTTTATCCATTCCTCTGATTAGTATTAAACAAAACCCACCAAGATAAATTCATAGGCTATTTTACATAAAACAGAAATGTTATTGAATGGTTTAGAAAGACATATAAAATGCATTTTTGGTGAAGATGCAAGCACCAGTATGAGCCACTTTTACAACTGCTTGTTAACTGAAGAAATGCATTTATTTTAAAATTTCACTAAAATTACACCAAGATGCAACTGTATGGAATGTCCTTACAAATAATGCCACGGCTAGACCATTTTTGCAATCCTAGTCTCTTCAAAACTGTCTACACCACACTTTTTTCTGGCAGAATTAGGGTGAAATGTTTCTCCTAGAAGCTTTCAAGAATAGGTTGCATTGTTCTGCCTGCACTATTTAACATACACATATTGATTTCTAGTTTTAATTTTTGACATTTTGGCAGTCCGTGTGGCCTCTGGAGGTTCTCAAGGGCAGAAAATGATCCACCAGATTGCTCGAAGATGCTAATCCCTTCTCTATGTAATGAAAAAATAATGTTTTTGTTTTAACTATTACAAAATTTATACAGAAGCTTAATCTTTACAGAAAATTTCTTTAAAATGGCTTAAATGAATCCATATTATGCATGTTTGTTTTAAAACTGGAATAAAAACATCTTGGTTATGGAATAACCTTCTCCTGCAGGCCCAATTTGCACTTCATTTTGGTACCAAGATAAAAGACATTTAAATTCCTTGGCTTGCTTGAATTTTATATATTTTATGCTGTTCTAGATTGTTCTTTATTATTTTAAATTATTTTTATCTGTTTGTTGCATTTAGATCTTATGACAGAGAACAAGATGTAAATATTCTAATAAAATGAATGAACAAGTTACCTGTCCTTCCACCAACATACAACAGTCCTACATGTAAGGTCTGGTTTCTAAACCAATAATTTTTTTTAAAATTTAAAATATGATTGTTGAAAATAATATAGTAACAGGACTAGACTTTACAGCTGACTGACTACTAATGCCGGCTAGCCATAATTTTCTTACCCCCCCCCCTCCGCCATCATATTCACATCTTCAAATCAATTGAAACTGATTCTAGTTTGTTTAAATACATAAAATTTCTAGTTGCAAAGAGCCAGTCAGCTTTTCTATAATAATAGTGCTATCTTGTTTTGGTTCACTTTACTTTGTTTAGCTTTTAAAAATCCCAATAAACATTTTCAGATTTATACAATATAATCAAATTATGAAATGTATACATCATTACATTATGTTATTCTGATGAATCTATTCCAACTACACAATTGCCGACTCCTTTCTTGTTGAAACATCAAAAAAAAAAAACAAAAAAACCCAAAACATAAGTATAGCTTAATCCATTTTTGCTGGCTTTTGACTCATTTCCCTGACCAATTTTCCCTTTAGAAAATTCTCACTTCATTCTTTAGAAAAAAGTTGCAGAAAGTGGTAGTCCTGTATTAGTGCAAAACATAGCAGATAAAGTAATATCTAATTAAAAGTTGTAAAAGTTCTTGCTTCTTACAAAAGGAAGAAGTGGCAAAAGGACACGGCACAGGTTTTTCTGCACTGACGAAGGAAACCGATTCTAATTTCAATTTCTTTTTTTCACAAAAAATTAAAGTCAAACTTCTTTTGCTCTTTAATCATGGAAAGAGAGTAACTGAAAAACAAAAGAACTCAAATAAACAATCTGTGGCAGAAGCTTTTAGGTCACCACATACGTTTCTGTTGCTGGATCATAGACTTCACAGGAACTCAAAACTCTTCCGGAAACATTGTTTCCTAAACTTCCTCCACATACATATATCAGACCATTTGCCTCTACCATTCCATGACTGCACCGTTGAGTCAACATGCTGGGCTTTGTGTGCCAGCTTTCTGTTCTTGTATCGTAGCATTCAAACAGATATAAAGCAGAATTTCCTTAAGAGAAAAAAGAAAAAATGAAAGAGAAAGAAGAAAAACAGATTTAGACATTATGTGGAAAATTATCCAGTTTATACACTTGCAACAAGATTGTTTCAAGATGGTTCTTCAAGTGTTTTATACTTCACAAAATAGCACTTATCAAGCTGTAGAATTTTAGTGGTTTTTTGGGGTTTTTTTGGATATGCCATTCTCCCAAGAAATACATGTTTTGGTGTTTGGACAACTTTCCTGTCACAGCAAGAACTTTAAAAAGCTGCACCTGCTCCATGTATAATAATAATAAAATATAACTGGGACACAAAAACAGGGAATAAAAACAGTGTTGTCAAGACATTGTCAGAAGAGCACTTTTTCTGGTAGAGTCCAGGTGATTCTGATCTCAAAAAGTTTATTTTGATTCCAGGATTTTTATCTTATATAGCAATTCTACTGAACACAATCCAACCAGCAGTGATCACTCAGTCTAGGAAACATACTATACATCAGCTCTATAGCTGGAGGCAATGCAACAGTACATATGTAATATACTGTGCCTAAGACAGCCTTGCATCTAACATATTGAACTAAGAAGAACTACAGAACAGGACAGAAATATGCCAAAATGTGGCTCTCACTTTACTGAGATAGCTTGGCCCATGAGAGCTACGGCTCCTAACTAGGTGAGCTACCAGCTTCTACTTCTCATGTCAATTGTAACACAGGTTGATCTATCTACTCATCTGGCACATGACAGCTGATGTGTTTTCATCCACAGACAAAATTACTAGGCCAAATAAAACTGACATGAAAGTACCTTTTCTAAAATTATATTCAGCAATATTAATTTTGATCATTAATTTATAAGATACATATTGCTAACACATAAGCAACTTTCAGTCTCTAGAAATGTTGTTTCCTTTTAAAAGGAACATTCAATGACAATATTAAGGAACCCTATACAACTGCTCTTTAGTTGTATCCTTACCACCAGAGCCATAAAAGTATCTTACCTACTTCTGAACCACCAGAGGTATAAATTTTACCCTCTGCTGCACAAGCTGCAAGGCTATCACGGGGTGTTGGAGGCCCCAATTTGGAGTACCAGCTATCTTTCACAACATTGTAGCAGTCCATTCGTTTTATAGGAAAAAGCTGAGAACCACCCAAAATATAAACTACATTATCCCAGAAGACACAGGCTGCATCCCTTCGCTTTTCAAAGGGACATCGGATGTCTGTCCAGCTGTAATCCTGCATAAGAAAAAGAGAAGGAAGTAAAGAGGTTACACAGGGAAGACCTAGTTGTACTGTCTGGAAATTCTTCAGTTTTGAGACTATTTTATATTTATTCCACCATAATCCAAGGACCTTGGTTGCAGCACGAACTGTTCTCCCTCTGTCCATTTTACCTTCAAAATAACCCCAAGAAATCAAAGAGCTAATGTGGTTAAATCCATCAGGATTAACTGTGAACACTTTAAGCAGACTAAACAGAACAAAGTACACTATATATGGAATATGAGTTGTAAAGAATATACAGCAAATCTGAACATACGGAATTGGTTGATGCTGTGATATACTTGAAGCATTATAAGTCTGTATATAATTTTGTTTATTTTAATATGAAAATAAAAAAATTAAAAATTAAAAAACAACATCAAGAAAAATAACCCCTAGAAGTATATTAGGGTGAGAGATAGCAACTGGCTCAAAGTCATCTAGTGAGTTTCATAACAAGTGTGTGCTTAAAGTCTTATTCCAGCACTCCAGTCACATATAGGTTTGTGTTTTTAAAAGTGATTGTGCCTTGATATACTTGAAAATATATAACTGCACATATTGCATTCTGAAGATTGTGTGTTTTGAACAGATCAGAAGTTTAGTGCAAGGCTAGATCTGGCTCTTCATAATGCCATTACTTTTAGTAAGGTTTAGCAAGATTTTGCTCAGGATTGAAATGTTTGCTTAGCTAGCACCAATCAATTTTACTGAACTGTCAATTTCAAGTGTTCATTCATTTGGGGATATCAGCAGTTAAAAGGAAAAGCAGAAAGATGACAAAAGAAGCTGTTATCCTAAAATATCTGATTGCTGTTACATCACTAACCAATTATGATGCATTATACTAGAAGCTGGACTGATTTTAAAATGAAATAGATGAAAATAGTCTGCAGAGATTTTATTGTGGAATAAAGAAAGTGCTGTGGGAGAGGCAAACAGAAGAAAAGAGCAGACTGCAAGAATGGAATAAAGAAAGTGCTGTGGGAGAGACAAACAGAAGAAAAGAGCAGACTGCAAGAATTATAAGTACGAAAAACAACCTTTAAAACATGTTGTCATGACAACTAGGATTTTGCTTCCTAGTCTACAATTTACAGTCTACCTTCAATCATTTTGTCTAATAACTGAGAATAATGCTGCCAAAAGTACTTGCAGCCTTACTAGCAGACACTTAAGTGTACCTGAATACTCCACTTCTCGCAGTTAGAATAAAACTGCCTGAACAAACAAAAGGGACGTAATGAAAACTGAGAACTATCAACCAAGCAACCAAACAGTACCACATATTAGTCTAAATCTAATTAATGGCAAAAAAACCCACTCAAAAACAGTATCAAACTATCCAGACCATGCTAATGCCTTGAGCTAGCTTTGAAAAACAGCATGCAATGTCACCCAGACTGTAGATCTAAACAGAATTTTGTCCATCCAGGCCTGTGGTTCTCAAACTCTGGTGCTCCCAATGTTCAGGACTTCAACTTCCAGATTTCCTTGACCCATACTAGCCAGGAGTTCTGGAAGCTGGTCCAAAAGATGTTTGCAAACCACTATTCTAGGCTACGTTAATACAGTATGTATTCTGCTGGAAAAAAAATATGTTTTTAATCCTGTTATAAATGCAGTCAGCATTTTCAGCTGTCAGATCTCCTGTAGCAGGTCATTCCACGGTCTGGGGGGAGCAGACGAAAAGGTCCTTGGGAGTGTGACCCCATCCTGAACTGGTTGACATACCTCCAGCCCCAGATAATGACCCTGGATAGTAAGTACCTCTGCCTTGTCTGGACCCAGTTTCAATTTGTTTTTTTTCACCCAGCCCATTACCTATTCCATATATTCATTCAGAAAAGACACACTAGATGAAGCTGTTTTTGAAAGCATGGATAAATATATTTGGATATCATCAGTATAGTGATAGCATCTTATCATATGTCTCTGGATGATCTCTCCTAGCAGCTTCATGTAGATGTTGAACACCATTGGGGATAGAATGGCACCTTGTAATATGTCATACAACAGCTCCTTTTTTGAGGAGCAGTTATCCCCAAGCACCACCAAGTGGAACCTGCCTGAAAAAGTGCCTCCAATTCTCAATTCCCCCAGGCATTCCAGGAGTATACCATGGTTGATGGTATCAAATGCCACTCAGGGGTCCAGAGCACCAACAGGGATAAACTCCCCCAGTTGGTATTAAAAAGAAGATACTCCGCTAAGGTGACCATAACAGTTTCAGTTATGTATTCTGTACTAAAGCCAGTTTGAAATGGCTTGAGATGGGTCAAGGAAGTGTTGTCATCCAAGACTGCCTGGAGTTGGAAGGTAACTGCTTTCTCAATCACTTTGCCCAAAAAAGGATGATTTGACACTGACCTGTAATTATTAAGGTCCAGAGGATCCAGGGAGGGCTTTTTCAGCAGTGGTCTAAGCACTGCCTTTTAAATGGGACAGAAAGATCCCCTTCCCTGACTGATTTTAAAAACATGTCATTAATGCATCTAATTGTATCTCCTCCCTGGATGACCAGCCAAGAGGAACAGGGCTCAAGAAAACAAATTGTTTTCATTACTTATGTTGATGTCTTTACCAGGTTGCACATGTGTAGACCATTCCCTACATTCTCCATGTTTGTGTGATTAGGGAATTTCCCTTTTCCTTGAGGTTTTTTTTTTAAAGCTTCTGCATCCCTAAGCAAGTAAAGACTTCTTCTGATACATGGCTGGTGCAGTGTTGCTACATAAAAAGTTGTCTAGCAGAACCCTGAAGCAGCTGAAGCTGATAGGACATATCCAGAAATAATGAAATATTGACTGAATAGTGTAATAAGTAATTTAAGTGAAGATTCAAGAAGTTGCCCAGTTTCCCCCCCTCCCCCCCCAAACTAAACTGCTTTAATACAAGGATTCAAAGAGAAAGACAACTGAAAACTTATGGTTATGACCCCCCCCCTCCAATTTGTGTTATTCCGCTATCAGCCACATAGCTGATTACTTTGAAAAAAATGATAAAAAAAAGGATTGTGATATGCCAAGCAAACCTCCTTTTCAAATAAAAAAGACAGATTATACTGAATTTGTAAAGACTCTGGATGCAGTTATACTCTTCTCTGGTTGTGTTTGGGCACAAAATGAAGTACCACTTGTGACGAGTAAAGCTCTAATTGACTGGGACAGCTCAGTGATGATGTACATGAATGTGTCTTGCATTAGAAATTAAAAGGCAGATGGCACAGGTAGAAAGACCTCTGATACTGTTGATACTTGAGAAATGGTATTTTCTTTGATGTCACATGTGAAACTTATGGCAACCCTAAGGCGACCATATCACAGGGTTTTCTTGGCAAGCTTCTCCAGAGGAGATTTTCCCATCCCCTGAGGCTGACAGAGTGTGACTTGCCCAAGGTCACCCAGTGGGTTTCCATAGCTGAGCTGGGACTTGAATCCTGTTCAAGAGTTCATCAACTCTTATATAAAAAATAAAACAGCAATGAAATAGGAAAACTTTCAATGTGTTTAATCTTGTGAAGAAAAAACAGTGCAACCAATTTCATTAAATTCATTGTATTCAAATCACTTTTATCTGCTTAAATTTGTTGTTCAAACTTCAGTATTATTACCTTCAAAAGTGAATGACTAAAATTTGAAGTGTTTTTATGGTCCCATGATACAAGTGTTCATTAAAGTATTACTTTTTGATTTGGAGATCTTCAATGATAATTATTGGTTAGGTTATCATAAAAAATCAGATCAAAATTCAATCAGTGTAAAAGTAGGGAGGGAATGAGGCATGAAGATCTGGCAAAAATCAAAGGGGCACATGTCAAAAATTGTTTGGAATCCACTGGTGTGCTACAAAAACATTTAGTTCAACCTCAGGCCTAATATGCTGAATTTGTTATAAATTGCCTCAAGGGGTGTGTATAGATTTTCCTCTCATATGACCTCTGAAGTATTACCTTAACCAGAAGAGGTATCACTACATTAATTGGTTAATATAGTACAAGGTCTTGGGATTCAACATTTTTCTCCTGTTCAAGAATCACTTTAGTAGTAATCTCAATCTGCTATCAACTGTAACTTGAACTACTGGTAGGCAACTCCCTGACCCATGGTCAATTGGTAATCCAAATCACTTTCCAGATGTGATCCCCTCTAGAAAGTACAAAAATTTCCAGTACTAATATATAAATATTAAACATTCTCTCTTTGAGATAAAATAAGCAAATTCCTCATACTTACTTGTACATTACCATTTAATAATATTGTTAAATTTAATTTAATCCACAAAAGGGTTTCCCAGATTTATTAATGTGGGATTTCCCCCATTTCTTCTTTGATCATCAAATATGACTTCCATGCCTTCCTATATTAATGAAAGTTTATGTTCAGACACTGATATCCTAGGGATTTAAATAGGGGAAGTGGAAGGCAGCATCAATTGCAGAGCCCCTACTTTATAGAAAAAAATAGACACTTTGGGAATAGGACAGTATGATCCAGTAGCATACTTCTTCCAAGTCCATTCACCCTTTGAAAGCGTGGGAGAATAGTCTCAGACCTTTTCAGCAAAGTACCAAGATTGTTAGGGGCAAGTAGCTTACAGTTGTTAACCGCATAGACACTCCTTAGGTGGTATGAAGCGGTATATAAATGAAGCAGTTTGTTTTGTTTTGTTTCTTTTCAAAGGATGCTGCCAATGGACTGACCTTTGTCATTCTAATGTAAATGGAAAATCAACTCATTTGTAAAACAGGCTTTCCTATTAGTCCCAATTTCCTCTTCCCTTTTTCCATTTGAATGTCCAGGGTTTCTTCAACATTGATCAACTATTTTTGGATTTGAATTTGCAGATGAATATGCATAAAAGACACCCAATCCTGGCAATAATGAAAAACTTGTAAATGTAAGAAAGAAGCATTTAAGTTGCTATGGAAATCTCAAAATATCCCTGCACTCCTGAAAGCTTCCTGTATAATTATATCACTGCTTGCCCCCACTCTGATTTAACAAAAACCCTTCATCTGTTCCATGAAAGAGCTACAAATATATACCTGAAAGTGATTATATAACTTCTAGTGCCTGCTATTTTAAGGACCTGTCCCAGCTGCTTTACTTGTTTGAAATTAAAGCCACTACTGCCCCAGGAGCACAAGACAGGTACAGTTATTATAGTAAACAGAATCAAGGAGAAAAATCCTGATATACAGAGAGGTGCAACAAGCCACAGAAGGACAAGATGTTACATTTAAAATACAAAGACAATGGACTACATGCCACCTACTCAAATAAGCTAAGAAAGGAATTACCTTTGGATTAAAATATCGACATGATTGTGGCTGTGATCCTCCAAATAAGGCAATGCGATAATCATGTTTTTTTCTTCGTGGGCGAGTGCCATCCACTAATTCTTCTCTGTCCTCTGGAGAAAGCAGATGGTATCTCATCCCACCTAAACTCAAGAAAGCACACAGTGCTGTTAGCTTAAAGGGAAATCTATTTCCAACCTAAGAATGAATAATAACTCAAAGGGGTGGGGGACTAAAGCCTATTTTGTACCCATTACACAGAATGGATATACAGCCTCTTTCAAATATAGAAAAATGCTGTGGCAGTTTGATACAGCATTCTGTAACTTTTAGAGTGATATAAACTGGTTGTCACGGAATAAGCCTCTCAGATGGTAATCATACCAAATCCATGCCATTAAGCATGCTGGAAAAAAATGCTGATATTCATGTGCTTTTGTAGGAGTCCAGCACCTCCCGTGTACCACAGACGATGTACCCTAAGATGATTTGGGAGAAATTTGACTCAGTATCCGTAACTTAACTTTCCAAATGCTTTCATGAAGGATATTCAGTATTTTTTAAAAAAAATTGTAACCACCACATATTGAGATGAGAGCTTCAATGTAGAATGTTGGTAGATAAAACCTCCAAGGTTATTTCTGAGGCTCTCCATACTGCACCACTACTGTCACTAAATAGGCTCCAAACTCTCTAACAGGCATAGGGAACAATTTTGCCATATTTCCCAGGATTGTTTTGAGGACTAGGAAATGCTTCCACCCCACCCCACCCCACCCAAAAATAGGAATAAACCTGTTCTTTAAGGCTTCTTCTGTGCCTAAAAAGGCCTGGGTAGTGGCTGTGGGAAAACTGCCCTAGGGGAATGGGAGTTTTTGCCCAAAAGGTCCCCCATGGCCACTAGAGGGACATATGGAAAGTTTTTCTGCAAATTCACAAAAAGTTGTGAGGCTGAACAGTTTACTCTTAACTTGTTGGGGCAGAAGGAGCTTTTCATGGGATGTGCTCCACTTTATCCTTTTTATTGTGTTTTAATGGGTTTAAAGCCACTGTAACTTTATTTTTAACTTTTGTACTAAAGCTTCTTCAGAAAAAAACTCCAAAAAAGGCTGAAATATTTGGGCTCCAGAGCATGGAGTATAGCCTCCCCCCAGGGTTCCTTAGGAATCCAATGTGCCCTACCAACCCAACAGCAACCTGGGTGGGGTTTATGGGACATGTAGTCTAATACATCTGGAGCACATTGAATTATGAAAAGCTGATCAAAGCTCCCACCAGGCATACAACATTTTTGCAACTCTCGTTAGCGCACGCACACACACACCCCTCAAGTTTTCCCCAGTATTTTTATTAGGTTAGTGTTCACTTTAGATATAGCCTGGATCTACATTAAAATCACAGATGGTGGTGCGTAGGTTTATTGCACTTAAACAGCTGAGGAAAATATCACAGCAGATATTTTATGATAGATATCAACATTTCTATCAATACTATTCTAAAACTGACATATGAACTACTTTTAAAAGGTGTGCTTAACTCTTCAATTATTTTTAATTCCTGAAAAAAGCTGTTAAATAAAATTAATAATAGCCTTTGTGCAAGAAGTCCAAGTATCTCATATACTACGACGGTCGTTCATTGCACCACATTGCATACTGAATTGTCTGATGGTGTTGGTGATAGTGGTCATTCTCCTTCTATAAACTAAAAAGCTAATCAAATTTGTTTGGGGGGGGAGGGGAACCGCATCTTACATTTACCTTCAGATAGGTAGCATGATATGCATGCCCTCCTTGCTTGGCTCATTGTGACTAGTGATATGTTGGCTCAAGACATTTAGAAACAACACTTTTTCATATGTAGTAATATACCTGGGGTCATGAAATCCTCCCAGTCAGCAGCTACACAACCAGGCTAGCTAATATTTCACCCACCAATGTTTCAGGTTATAAGGGTACCTGATGTAAGATGCTGCTATTTCCTTAACTCCCCATGATAAAGGGATAAAGCAAAAAGGATTGAAGAAGCAAAATAATTTTCCTTTATAGACTAGAAGAATCATTACTGTCCTTCTCTTAGGTCCTTTACAACATGCAAGAAAGACAATCACCGGAGCATTTCCTTTAAGCACCTTCAAAAAGAGGAAAGGTGGTGTTGCACAGAGGTTCACAGGAAGGTAAACTTAACTAAAACTTGCACCTCAGTCCTTCCATGGGGAAAAAATCACAATGAAAGCAAAATCAAAGATAAGGCCTTCTTCCAATCAGAACAGAATATGTGTGATTTAACAGGTCCTTGGAAGATGTTAAACCAACAGACAAGCAATTATGGGAGAAGACAGCACGTCAAATTTTGTAATCCCAGACATAGCCTTGAACCATTACTGGAAACTGACCCCCAACAAACATGTTTGCTGGAAAAGTGGGTTTATAGTAAATCCAAATACAGTTAAGTTGAAATTTCTGGACAAACATACACATACAAGACACTGCAGTAAGACAGTCATACTTCTTGAATACCTGCATTTAAGTTCCACTTAATTCAGTGGACCTTACCATGAGGTAAACTTGCACAGTAGTAATACAATCAGTTGGTCTCTGTAGCTGGGAAGAAGTGATCCACAATTAAGAATTTTTTAAAAAGTTTGTTCAGTTTCCTGGCCAAGAGAAAACAGCAGCCATTCTGACTTTCTTTAATGATGAAATACTTTGAAGTGGGGGAAAAAGTTTCTAAAGGAAAGTTATAGAGAATGTTCACATAAATCTAAAAAAAACTTACTGATAACCATTTTGAGGCATTCTGGGTTGTCCTGGATAAGTGGCTCAGCCTGTACTGTTTTACTGAGGAAATTCTTTGAAATTAAAGGAAACCTTACTTTCGCTAGAATGTCAACCATGTATGGCTGTCGGTTTGGTTCATCATACTTCAACCACCTGACAGCAGCATCATAAACCTGGAAGATAGAAAAATATGTCTGAGTAACAAGAAACTTACTGGCATGTTTGCCTATTAAGAACAGCTGGTTTACCTTAAATACCCATCATTAAGAATGTCAGAGCCATGAACTCCAAGCAACAGCTGAAATGCAACCAAGTATATTAACAAGTTTTATATAAGGCTTGAAATTATTCAAAGGCTGTCACTCACTTTTATAAAAGATGTAGGTAACTGTGCCAGGGTGGGGGTCATTTTTTAGACCCTGTTCCCTCATCAAGTGCACCATCATACTAAAATGAAAACAGACATGATGTGACAACACCCTCCATTTGATTGCTGGCTGATATTTGTGGGGGAGTTGGTGTTGGGGGCTGTTGGGATTGTTTGCAACAAAAACTGCTAGGTTTTGTGGCAAGCCTTACGTATTCGGGCAAAAATTTGAAAGACTAATGTGGAGTCGAAGGCTTTCATGGCCGGCATCCACAGGTACCTGGGCTACACATAGCTACAACAAGCTGCATTTTCCCTGCTTCTGTCTTGAAATTTTAGTCCTACCATTTTTCAGCCACTATAAAATTATTTAGACTGTGCAATGAGCAACACCTGATTAGCACTAAATCTATTTTTCATTTCAAGGAGAAACCTGAACTTCTCTGAATATGGTGATATATCCCAGATAAACACAGCTAAACAATATTCATTGTAGCAACCCTCACAATATGAATATACATGAACATTTTGTCTTCCAAGAATAAATTACTCTGTACACTTGATCCTCAAGTTTTGATTCAAAAGTTCACATGTGTGAACACATATTTACATGGGCATGCTCATATTCTTGGTTTTTCCTACAAACTACAGCTCCTCATCTTTTGACTCTGAGGGTCTTCAGAGTACTGCAGTAGGAAAGAAGAGGCCTCAGAAATCGCAGAGAGGCACCAAATTTGTTTAAGAGTTTCCTCACAGCCTCCATATAAAATATTTTATGCAAGTTAAGTATGAGTTATAGCAATACTTCTTTAAAAAAACTCAACCCTTTTTTAATTTGGAAGAATAAAACTGAAATAATTGTACCCTCACCTGATCTTCTGCTCTTACAGTAAGTGTATCTTGATTCAGGAGATGCGTAACACGTTTAACATCTAGCTGCAGAAATTCATCTGTCTTGTAAACTTCTGTGAAGTGTTGATGGATAAAATCATCTGCAGTAGCCTTCAGCTCTGGACAGTCAAGACATTCTGCTAATACACTTATACCTAATACAAGATCAAAAATGTGAATTTATAATGTTACCAATTACATAGTTCATTTAAAAAATATGAAGGAGGTACCAGCATTAGTTTGGAATATCAAGAAGGTAAAAGCATCGCATGACTTTCACCAGTGCTAGTGTGACAATCTCTCTGTGCCAAAGTAAGGTGCTTTCTGGAGTAGTGCATAGAAGGGATGTGTATGCGCCAGAGAAAGATGCTTCCTCACCAGATATAGCAGGGAAGATTTCTTTCCTGACATAGTCTTCAGTGCTTCTACCACCTATCATCAGAGCATCCACAGCCATTTTTCACCCTGCTACCATGCTGTACCTACTGCACAGCGATCACCTACGCCAGTATAGTAACACTGACCAATAGGATTGTAGCCACACCCTATTTCAACAATACAAAGTTTGACATTACATTATTTGGCATACACATTTATGTACCACAACCCATTTTATCACATGCATGGAATATAGTCTCAGTTGGACATTATTTACACATATATTCAGGACTGTGTGGGCTAATGGTTATCAGCAAATAATCTTATCAATAGTCATTTAACAGTAGTTGAGAGATGTCAGTATAAAGACAGCTGAAGTTTATCTTCTGTAGTGTAAATAGAGTGTATGGTTTCTTATTTACATATGCAGTGGGACCTCAGTATCATGAGGGATCCATTCCAGAACTCCCCCCTCCGATACCAAAATCTGTGGATGCTCAAGTCCCGTGGTCCCCAATGGTGGCACATGCGTATGGCTGTGCTAGCATTAGGAACAAGACTTCAAGTCCCTAACAGCAACGTTACCACATGCACATGCCACTACTGGAGACAACAGGGGCTGTCCTTAATGGCAGCATGGTCACATGCACACACTGCCATTATGGACGGGGGTTTGCTCTCCATGGATGCTCAAATGTGTGGATTGCAAGTCCACAGATACTGAGGTCCCGCTGTATATATTAATGTGGTCATGTATACAGATTTGCCTTAATAACAACTGTTTAGGCAATTTTCTGACTCAGGGTGCATCTACACTGTAGAAATAATGCTGTTTGACACTACTTTACCTGTCATTATTAGTTTTGTTGTAGTTTTTTGAGGCACCAATACTCTTTCACAGAAAACTAAAGACTTGTAAAGCCTCAAATCGCAGGATTCCATAGGATGGAGCACCACACTAGCTCAAAATAACAGATTATTGTTGTTGTTTCCCTTCAAGTTGTTTGACTTACAGTGACCCCATCATGGCATTTTCTTGACAAAAAATATATTCAGACAAGGTTTGTCATTGCTTTCCCCTGAGGATGAAAGCACGTGACTTGGCTAAGATCAAGGTAGAGTTGTAAGTTCAACACAGTCCTGTTTAATTCAGTGAGACTTTCTGTGAGTTGCCTTGAGTCCCTCTCTGGAGGAAAGGTGGCACAGAAATGAAACAAGTAAAAATAAATAAAGATAAAATGGATCTACAGCATTAATGCAATATCAAACTGCATCACTCCTACTGTGTAGATGCACCCTGATTTTCACATTTCTATTTCCTCTGATCCTCTATCTTTTATACTGGATTGGTTCAAAACTACAGTATTAATCACAACACATATTTATGTATGCTAGGTTGTCCTTTTCACCTCTCAGCAACTGCTAACTGTTCTTATAATTATCATATTCTGGTACCTTTTATACCGACATACTTCTAGCCCAAGCTGAAACTACCTCCCCCCCCACAAAAAAGTGGGTTGTAATCCACAAAACTTTATGCCAAAGAAGACTTGAAATGTCACAATATCCTGTTTCATTATGTACATAAGAGCAAAATAAGGAGCAAATTTTGCTTTTTCACTAAATATCTTAACAATTGTGAATCACTGATGGGCTAGTTGCCCAGCTTTCTATCCTAGTGGCTTATTATTAAACAGATTCAAGAGAAAATGAGATTGTTGGACCTGATTTACATTAAAACACATTATATCTTAAGTAAAACAGAATCCTTTTGAAGCATTATGCCAGCACACTTTCTACTTGTGCAAAAAGCTGTAATTTTTATAAGGTTGGACACTGAAGTTGTAAGTACCTAAGATATTATCCTTTTTAGAAGCTTATGTAGAGAGGTAGCCCATAACCTCTTACACAAGTAGTTCCATGCATGCTTTGCAGCACAGAAGGCCTGCTTATAAACAAAGTGCACCTCTAGCCCAGAATGGCCACTAACTGACTACAGAGTGTACAGTAAAGCTACCAGTAAAACTGCCAACCACCACCATGGGCAGGCTGGCTTCCTTTGTTGTTCACATAAATACACTGGCAGAATTTTTATGCTCTGCATAAACAGGATTTCAGCCTGACAAGACAGACATATCTGTACATTAATGCTTTGAAATATTCGTGGCACAACTTAGTTTCCAGAACTTGCTTCCACCCCCACCCCACCCGTTTTGTATCAGACATGCATAACTAAAAAATATTAAAATATTTTAACCAAAATTAAAATGCGCTCATTTCATTCTGTAGTACTGCTGGAAAATATCAAGAGTTTGTTCTAACAATGCATTTATAACAGTATGTCATCTCACCAAGACAATTTGAAGCATCAACTTGCTCTTTCAAGAAGTCCACACACATTTTTTTTACAGGTTCAATTTGATATTGATTTGCTGCATCTAACAATGACTGGACATTGTTGCTATTTACAGAAATTCTGAAATAAATGTGATAATGTTATAACAAAAGCATTTCAACAAAATTACAGCCATCTTTATATTACGATCACATATTAATATAGAATATATTCTATTACGTTAATGTATGCTTAGCTACATCAGCTGAAAAATGTATAAAAGAAGGAAGCAGTAAACATGGCCCTTGGAACTGGTTTTAAGGAGGGAGGAAGCTCAACACTGTCAGGCATCATTAATTTTGAGAATTTGCAGGCACTTTTTTAACAGACCAATGAAAACATAGAATGCATTGCTAGTTTAGCAAATTTATGTGAATTCCAATTGCGTTCTGAATGCGTTCAGAATGACTTCCTATTACCCGAAAATAACTGCCCATTGCCCGAAATTGCGTGAGATGCTTTAATACGAAATAACGGGAAACCCCATGATTGCGTTCGGATTGCCATTAGATTATACTTCTAATTTCCGTCGTCTCATAAACTCCAAGGTTAACTATGGAGACCCTAAAAAGCCCAATGTCTACTTAAAGGTTTATTGTAGGTTACTCTCAAGTAAGTGTTCCCAGGACAGATGGTATGCTGCCTTTGTTACTCAGCTACAACATGTTAGCATCTTATGCGCTTGTTAATTTCTTTTATTTCTGATTGATAAACCTTATGGAGATGCAACTACACAGAAGTCTTAGCGATTCAATCTGCCTGATTATTTCAGGGAGCTCAACCTCCGCTAGCCTTGCCTTCTCATACTCACATGCAACAACAGTTGTGCTGCAGATAAAATGCTACTAACATCTAATACTGGGTTGCCAGATTTTAAACTCGTGAACAAATAATGAATCTGTACTTTTCTGCAACTAACAGATATTAAGCATTATAAACAACCCTACCTTGCAGTATAAGCAAACTCCACAAGCTGCTCAATAATATCTGGCTCGGCATCTTTTAATTCCACTTCAAATGACTTTGATTCAATCATATTTGCTGTAATTAGACATATAGCATTGTCAGCTGGTATCAATTAATGCTCTTGGTTTGCTTTAATAATTAAAGTTTAATTTAGCTGAAGAAAAAGCCCAGAAAAGTGTGGAAGGGAACAGAGCCAGGTCCTTGGCCAATCAGTGAATGGAAAACACTTCAACCAGCACTTACACCAAGAACCTGATGACATCAGGACTAAGGCAATGCTCCCTGACATAACCCAGTCCATGAAGGATTTGGGGTGGGGAAATCTGGCCCTTTACTTAATTTATGGCCCCCATGCCTGCAAAACACTCAGCAGTTACATCTCATTCAGTCACAATGTGCTACAAAATTACACTTAGGCTAAGTGCTGGTTGGCAAATTAGAAGACTTACTAGTAAACATTAAGTTGAAGAAATGACTGGCTGAAGCAAGAACAACACGATGAGCTGGAATTTTTCTTTCCTGGACCATGAGAATGACATCACAGAGTGTTTTCTAAAATGAAGAAGCCACAAATATAATACATATGCATACACATGTTTCATATACTCAGATCCCTCTAAAATTCTAATTTTCTTTGCTAAACTAGCTGTTGCATCATGTATGAGTGCATGTTGTTGTTGCTGCTGCTTACTTATGACAACCTTAAAGCAAACCTATCATGGAGTAAAATTTGCTCAGCAGAGAGGGTGGGTTGCCATCGCCTTTCTCTACGGCTGAGAGAGTGTAACTTGCCCAAGGTCACCAAGTGGGTTTCTACATACGCTATAAAAACTTTTGTGTTTTCACATCCTTAAAGTGAAGCAAATAAAATTCAAACTAAAGTATTTTACAAAGCCCCTTTAATGCGTAACAGAAATAGATTTCTCCCCATTCAGCCTTTTCAGTGAACTCCTATCATGCAAATTAACAGCTAACACCACAGTGTACAGTAACTGGTTTTGTTCCAATTCTCACTATAAAAAAAAAGGTTTATCTATTTGAGTTGCTCTACTCTTAAGTATGACTATAGTCCAAAACACACTGCAGGAATAATAGCTTGAGATCGCTTTAACTGCCCTGGCTCAGTGCTAGGGGCTCCTGGGAATTGTAGTTTAATGTGGCACCAAACTTCTCTAACAGGTTAAATGTCTCACAAAAGTACAGTTCCCAGAATCCTCTAGAACTGAGTCAGGGCAAAAATAATACAAATAAGACTAGACCAGTGTTTCGGATAACATGCCTCCTTGCTGGTAGCCTTCCAACAAGGGGGGGGGGGGGGAAGGAGTTTCATGAATGTCATATTGTGTTCCAACTAAACAAAAAGAAAAATGTCATGAATTTTTGTTTATATTTTGAGATAAATAAATGGCAGCCTGTAATGTAATCCTATAGCTGCAAATTCAGAAATAAGTCGTACATGGTTCAGTGAGAACTACTTCTCGGCACACCCAGCACAGGCATCTATTGGACCTCCAGATGTTATTATGTTAAAATGATGTTGAGAAACTGGAGGGTGACTAAAATGGTGAAGGGTCTGGATACCATACCTTATGAGGAAAGACTTAGGGAGCTGGGGATGTTTAGCCTGGAGAAGAGAAGGTTAAGAGGTGAGATGATAGCCCTCTTTAACTATCTGAAGGGATAATAATAATAATAATAATAATGTCATATTGAGGAGGGAGCAAGCTTGTTTTCTGCTGCTCCAGAAAACAGGACCCAGAACAATGGATGCAAATTGCAGGAAAAGAGATTCCACCTCAACATTAGGAGGAACTTCCTGACAGTAAGGGCTGTTCAACAGTAAAACGAATATGTTGCCTTGGAAGTATGTTGGAGTCTCATTCCTTGGAGGTCTTTAGAGGCTGGATGGCCATCTGTCGGGGATGCTTTGATTTGGAGTTCCTGCATGGCAGGGGGTTGGACTGGATGGCCCTTGTGGTCTCTTCCAACTCTAGGATTCTATGATTTTGGGCAAGAAGTCACACTCTCTCAGCCTCAAAGGGATGGCAACGGCAACCCTCCTCTGAACAAACCTTGCTAAGAAACCCCCCCAAATGGAGGCACACAGAACCACAAACCAGAACAATAACAAAGGAAGACAGAGAGAAGGCCACACTGCCCTCCATCTCCTCCTCCTTCACCCTCCACCTCCCCGGCCTCACTTGTTTCCTCATGTTATTCATGACCCCCATGAAGCTGGCCAGCAGTTTGGCCTCTTCCCGGGCGGCGAGCTTCTTCTCCGTCTTCTTCTTGTTGCTGCCGCTGCTTTTCTCCGACGCCGAGGCCGCCATGCTTCCCTTCTCCTCCTTCCTTAACCACCTTGCGCTTCCGAACCGGCTCAGCGCCGAGGAAACCAGAAGCTTTTCACCGGACCTTCTCGAGGGACATCTAGACAGGAAGGAAATAAGGACCACCTCTCACGTACTGCGCCCACCGCGCACTGACGCGAAGAGTGGGACCCCCGGAGCTTATAAAGGGGTCGCGAACCCAAGAGGTCGCGAGGTGGCTCCTGATTGGCTAGGGGCTTGTGTGGGCGGGGCGGCGAGGTCGCGAGCTGGCTCCTGATTGGCCAGGGGGAGCGCGTGGAGGAGGCTCCACGCGCTCCCCCTGGCCAATCAGGAGCCAGCTCGCGACCTCGCCGCCCCGCCCACACAACGCTCAGGGGTGACGCCCCCTTCGCTGACGAAACCTAAAAGAACTGAGGAGCACGCCCCGCCTCCGCCGCTCGCTCCCTCTGGCCAATCAGGAGCCAGATCGCGTCCTCAACGCCCCGCCCACACAAAGCTCAGGGGTGATGCCCACTTCGCTGTCAAAACAATAAAAGAACTGAGGAAGGAGGTAAACAAAGAACATCCCGGCGCTCCGTGACGTCACGTACCGGCGACTGAAACCGATAAAGGGGGGGAGTAACAAAGCCACGCCCATTGTGGCTCGATGCCATCACGCGTGGCGTAATGGTTTGAGTGTGGGACTAAGACTCTGGAGACCCAGGTTCGAGCCCCAGCTGGGGCAATAAAACCCAGCAGAGTGTGACCTTAGGCAAATCATAGTTAACTTAATTCATTTAAATAAATGTAATTTATAAATAAATTAATAGTTAAATAGTAATTATAAATAAATTAATAATCAAATAGTAATTATAATCAAAGAATAATTATAATAAATTAAGTAATAAATTAATTAATAATCAAATAATAGTTATAATAAATTATTAATAAATTAATAATCAAATAGTTATAATAAATTAAGTAGTAATAAATTAATAATCAAATAATAGTTATAATTAATAAATTAGTAATCAAATAATAATTATAATAAAATAAGTGGTAATAAATTAATAATCAAATAATAGTGATAATAAATTAATAAGCAAATAATGATAATAAATTAAGTACTAATAAATTAATTAATAATCAAATAATAATTTAATAAATTAATTAATAATCAAGTAATAATTATAATAAATTAAATAATAAATAAACTTTAATTCACGTTGATGAATAAATTCGTGTAAATAAATAAATTATTTAATTCATGTGTAGCATGGTGCAATGGTCTAAGTACTTAACATGGTGTAATGGTTTGAATGTTGGACCATGGCCAGAGTTCAAATGTCACTGCTCAGCCATGGAAAGCCACTGAATGACCTTGGGCAAGTCACACTCTCTCAGCCTCATGCCAAGAAACCCCATGATAGGTTGTTATTATTATTATTATTATTATTATTAATGTTTGTTAATGGTATTTTATTATAAATATTGTCATATATTTAATATCGATTTGTTTTAAGGAGGGAGGAGATAGTGGGATTTATTTTACTGTACTGTATGCATTTTAATGTTGTAAGTCGCTTCGATCTTACTGGAGAGGCGGGATAGAAATAATAATAATAATAATTATTATTATTATTGGTTTGCCTAATTAAAAATGAAATAATAATTGCAAGCCGCTCTGAGAGCCTTTGTGGCTGAAGAGCGGGGTATAAATACTCAAAGCGAATAAATATAAATAAATAACATAGTGCCACAAATTTGCACTTTACGGCCCTTTTCAGGCTTTAGCAAAACGGCGTATAACCTGCCGACGGCGTTAAAATCTAAAATATAAACTACACAAAATTAAGCAAGTTACCTGAACAACCCCTGGAAACCAAGATGACTAAACTGAGGCTGTCATACTTTGGCCACATCATTAGAAATCATGACTCATTACATTAGAAAAGACAATAATGCTAGGAAAGGGAGAAGGCAGTAGAAACAGAGAAAATAATAATATAATAATAAATAGTAAATGTTTATTTATAACCCGCCCCTCTGAATGAACAATCGGGGTGGGGTACAACAATTTTAGAAACAGGTACAGTTAAAATATTACAACCCAGTCCCGCCTCCCGCCCCTTAAGATAAGATTAAACTAACACAGAATTAAAAACAGTATCAATAAAACCTTAAAACAGTACAATATCTCCAGTGAGCAAAACCATATGCCAAATGGTTGAAGCCCGAGCCTGCAATACTTGAAGGCTTGAAAGGTGCACAAAGGATAGGTGAGTCCCATTTAAATAGCCATGGTGATGTAGTGATTTGAACTACGCACCCAGAAAGCCAGGGTAGGTATCCCTCCAGCTTCGGAACAAGTCACACTCTCTCAGCCTTAGAGGAAGGCAATGGAAAACCTCTTGTGAATGAATCTAATCAAGAAAACCCTATGACTGGATTTCTGTAAGTCAGCACCGACTTGAAAGCACACGACCGCAAGATCCTATTCAGCTCTGTGGGATTTGTTTCTAAATAGACCTGTATAGGATTATGCTGTTACTCTCTTCAGTAAATGTGTTTAAATTACCTTGAGTTGATGATTTCAGGAGCAGAACCTGGGAGCTGCTCTTCATAAAATAATTTCTTCTAAGTTGGATAGAGTGTACATAACATAAGGGGCAAAGAGAAGACAGAGATCTTTCCCAAAATAGCAGGATATAACCAATGGTGCACAGTCATGGGAGTGGAAGTCCATAATATCTGGAGGGAGCCATGTTGGGGAAAGTTTCCATAGTTTCTTTGTTTAAATCGGAGCTGGAAACTGTGTGGCCCTCCAAATGTTTTTGGACTGCTCCTCCCAAAGTTCCTTATTATCGGCTGTGCTGACTTAGGTCTCCTAGGACTTACAGTCCAGCAACATCTAGATCATCTACAAATTCCCACTTCTGTTTTTAATAAACTGGAATGCAATTTTTCGGTGCTTCTTGCCTAGATGTTTAATTGTCATTGTAGAAGAAGAAACACCAAAGAATGGAAAGAGAAAGAAAGTGAGTCTTGGTGTTGTGCATTGATTTTTAAATGTATTTATTTAGAGATGGGTCTTCATGCAGAACGTCAGGTCTGTTTCTTCTTCCGACCTTGGCTCCAGAAAGTTCCTTAGCTTTGTTCCATTTCTGGTGGTGGTCTTTGCTTTGGTTTTATTATGTGCTGTTGCTGGTTTTCTTTACATGTCCTTGTTTTGTTCTTTCATTGCTGTGGTGTAATTTCCTATTTTTAATCTCTGCATTATCCAGCAAACTTTGATTGGTGAGTAATTTTAAAATATCATATGTTGAGGCATTGGGAAAGCTGCCTGGTTTGAACTGGTTTGTTGGCATCTTCTCAGTCCGCTGTAGGATTGGAAATTAAGCTCTCTCCCACCCTATATGAGAATGCAGAAGAAAAGTTGAGAAATAATATAGCTTCCCACCTTCCCTCCTGGCTTATTAAGTATTCCTTTTGGACTCTTGTGTAAGAAGTTACTGTTGGAATCACCTGCTGTCATTTCCCTACGTTTGGTTTTTAACTCTGTACTTCACTTCTCCATCTTTCATGGTACAACTTTTGTCTGTGATTGGAGAGTATAACTTTTAGAATAGGAGTGGGCAAAGTGCGGACCACAAAAGGCCCCTTAATGCTGCATTTGTGGCTCCCAGCCTCAGAGTAAAAAAAACCCTGTTTTTTGCTATTTTTTTCTGGATTTTAAAAAATCCAGAATGCCCCCAAATACACTCTATGGGATGTGGAGTGCATTTCCACTACATTTGGAGGTCCCCTGGGGCACCTAGAGGTCAAAAACAATCTTTGCCAACTTTTTTTTTTTTTTTTTTTTTTTGTAATCCCATCACATTTTTCTGGCTAATGTTAAAATCCAAAATGTGGTGGAAATGCCCCTATGCCCACTAGAGGTGATTTGTGTCAATCTGGCTTTGCAGGAGGAGCTGTGGCCCTCCAAAGTCTCCTAGGAGTTTATCACATGGAAGGAATTTCTCTCAATTGCGAATGGAGCCAATTCGCAATTACGTGAATTCACTAGTTTAGCGAATTTACGTGAAATCTGATTGCATTCGGAATGCGTTCAGAATGACTTCCCATTTCTCGAAAAACAACTCCCCATTGCCTGAAACTGCATGAGATACTCTAATACGCAATTACGTAAAACCCCATGATTGTGTTCAGATTGCCATTGCATTATACCCCCAAATTCCGTCGTATGATAAACTCCCTAGAGATCTAATGTGCCCCCCCTAGGATTCCACAGTTGTCCACAAGTGCTGAGACAAATACTCAGTTAGCCCTTTGCAATATTGGAAAGTGGCTAACTGTTCGTGCCTTTGAGCTGTGTCCTTGTTCTTGTCCATATTTATCTTAATCATATATAGATAACCAGAAATGGGCAGTCAGCATCTTCACTTGTCAGCTCACTTGTCCTCATGCCTCATGGATATCAGCTCACTTACGCTGTAACTAGACATGATGGTAGGCTATCTGTGATAGGGTTACTTGCTGTCCCTAGAATATATAAGAGCTGCAAGGGGACCTATTCAGCCTTTGTATCCATGGATTCTGCATTCACGAATTTAGCCATCCATGGCTTGAAAACATATACAGTATATTTTTAAATCCAAGAAACCAAGCCTTGATTTTGCCATTTTATGTATGGGGCACCATCTTACTCCCCCATTGTATATAATGGGATTTGAGCATCCATGGATTTTGGTATTCATGGAGGGTCCTGGAACCAAACTCTTGTGGATACCAAGGGCCCACTGTATCTTCTTAGCACTACAGTATTAAAGTGTTTTCTGCGGTGAATTCCATCCCCTATTTCCAACATGGAGTAAACTGTATCTCCATTTGTACCATGCCATCTCTGCAGTCTGCTGTTAGTTAGCATCTACTCAACCTTATGGTCTAGGGCATCGAATGTTATTTTTGCAATGCAAGAGCTGTCAAATCATGACTGACCCTTCAATTTTTCTCACAGAATCTAAAGTATCAATCACTCAGTCAGCATCCTGTCATCGCAGATTTACTCTCAGAATATTTATAACTTTCATAACATTCCATTATGTCATCAGAACAATTCGGTCAGATTTAAAGTTCAGGAGCATCATGGCAACTTAAGTGGCTAGCAGATAATTTTTGGCCTCATATTTGTGGTGTAGCCATATTTTTAGTACATTAAAACACTTATTGGTCCAAAACATGCTGCAGAAATAATCCACTTTGAGACCACTTTGATTGCCCAGGCTCACTGCTAGGGAATCCTGGGAATTGTAGTTTATAGTGGTACCAGAGCTCTTTGACAGAAAAAGTTAAAAATCACACAATACTATAGTTCCCAGAATACCCAAGCATTGAACCAGGGCAGTTAAAGCGCCAGTCTCAAACTTGATTGTTTCTGCAGTGTGCTTTGGACCTGAGTTTCTTCTCAAAGGTAGCAAATGTAATTGTATCAGTTTTCTTCCCACTGCTATAAAAGTCTTCAAAAACCACAGTTTTCAAATGCTATTTCAATTTGGGACCTATCTGTTTTACACAGGAGTTTATCATACTTTGGAATTTGGGGGTATTTTCGAATGGAGCCAATGCGAATTCACATAAATTTGCTAGTTTAGAAAATTTACGTGAATTCTGATTGCATTCAGACTGCGTTACGAATGACTTCCCATCGGCCGAAAATGAGTCCTCATTTCCCGAAATTGCGTGAGATACTAAAATATGCAATTACGCAAAACCTCATGATTGCGTTCGGAACGACTTCCCATTTCCCAAAATTGCATGAGATACCCAAATACGCAATTACGTGAAACCCCATTATTGTGTTCGGATTATACCCCCAAATTTCAAAGTATGATAAACTCCACAGAAAACAACAGTAGAAATCGATATTTAAATGCAGAAATATTAATGGATATTTTAACCGTATCCCTTTCTCTTGATAGTTCGCTGCTAGCAAATATGCCCATCCCATGCAAATAGGGCATGTAAATGACATGAGGGGCATGGAACCATCAGAGCTTGGAATTATTCCTTTTCCTGCCTACATTGACTGAGGGACTCTGGAGGTTGTAGCGAAAGAAGCAACATTTCCAAATATTCAGCACAGTCCTCAGCACCTAGAACAGCATCCTCTGAATCAGGAAGGTAGAACCAAATACATGACTATACTTCAATAAAACTGTAATGACAATGAAGCTGAAAGGATTTTAGGATGTTGTTTTATCTACTGTGATGTAAGACCGTTTGGCATCACAGAAGTGAAGCTTAGAATTAGCTCAGGATGATGGTATCATGAGAAAAAATATATTTCTGAGCACCTGTTGCTAAAAGGGACATCATCATCATCATCATTTATATAGTGCTGTAAATTTACACATTGCTGTACATACAATCTTATAATTAGATGAATCCCTGCCTTCAGGCTTACAATCTTTATTTTGTTTTGCATTTTTCTAACCCACCTTTTAGAACAAGCCTGCACAAAACTGCTTATTGGCTGCTATTCAAATTAAGAAGAAAACAAACAAACAAGCATGATGAAAACAGAAAAAACAAGAACAACAACAAAAGAATAAAAACATTTTTAGGGGACCAACAATAAAATCAATAAAAGGATGGTTGCTTTCTGTTTCAAACCTTGGAAATGGTGTTTGTTTAAATT
Source organism: Urosaurus nigricauda (assembly GCA_034509955.1). Classification (NCBI taxonomy): domain Eukaryota; kingdom Metazoa; phylum Chordata; class Lepidosauria; order Squamata; family Phrynosomatidae; genus Urosaurus; species Urosaurus nigricauda. The sequence goes on from JAOEGL010000006.1 coordinate 88,449,181, forward strand.
TTTACAGTTATTGATCCCGGATTCTGGGAGCTGTATAAGAAACAATTTTTTCAAGCAACCATAAGGGTGTATTCACACTGCAGAAATAAACCAGTTTGACACCACTAACTGTTATGACCCCGTCTTCTGGAATTATTGGATTTGTAGTTTGGTGAGATATTCAGCCTGATCTGTCAGAGCAACTCAGCAAACTACAAATCCCAGGATTCTATATGATAGAGTCATGGTAGTTAAAACATTGTCAAACTGCTTTATTTCCACAATGTGGATGTAGTCCCAGCTAAGCTACAAAACATGACAAAGAGCAGTGGATCCACGGTATCTATAATGCTTGCAGTAAAAGTCCAAACATTCTTTGACAATTGGGCTCTAAACCTGTTTTCACCAGTAGATGTCATTGTAGCAATAGTATTGAAGATATAATACTGATGGCAAGCTCACCTTAATAAAACCGTGCACCAAATGTGGATTTATATATACATCATCTTTATTTTTCTTAACTAGTAATGCTACGTCTTTAGGTACTTTTTGCATTTTCTAAGAAAAGGGTAGGCAAAGTGCAGTTCTGGGACTTTGGGCAGCCCCCGAGACTTTTTTTTTTTTTTGCAGCCCTTGGACCCTGCAGATTCCCTGGGCCACCCTTTTTCTGTTAAAAAAGAAAGGGTGCATTTACATCTTCTGGAAGTCTGAATAGGTTGCTAGCTTAGCTATCAGAGTCAATGTTCCTCTGTACATCAGTTGCTGGAAAACGTAACTTGGAGAGTGCCATTGCATTCCATGCCCTCGCTCTGAGCTTATATATGGTCTCCAAAGTGAAAACTGAAGAGACCTCCTGTACCTTTAGGTGGTATGTGAGAGAGAGGATTTCAGCAAGTTGCTTATCATCTGATTGCATAACAAACAACACCTGGTGAAAATTTCCTTTCCGCATTAAAGGCACAGGAGCCATTTCCAGTTTTCACTCTGGCAACCATTTCCCCATATGTCAGGAACGGAGAACATCTGGTCTATAAAAGTAAAGTTGGCCCTCCATATCCATAGATTTCAATAATTCATAGCTTGAAAATATTTTTTTTAAAAATACAAATTCCAAAAAGCAAACTTTGATTTTATATAAGAGATGCCAATGTATCTAATAGGTGTATTTAATGGGACTTGAGCCTCCATTAAATTTGGTATCCACAGGGAATCCTGAAACCAAACCACTGTAAATACCGTACCAAGGGCCCACTGAACAATATAATCTAAAATACACAAAACAGTGATACCTTTATAGGGAGAACCAAAGTACAAATGTTGCAAGCTTTTGAAGTTCCGTTGGCTTCCTCATCAGTCAGAGGTCTTTAAAATTATACAGGAAAAAGAAAAATATGACTGTGTTAATCACAGGCCTACATTATGTCAAGAAGTTGCTGCTTGTATTGCTATATTGAAAGTGCCATCATCTTTTAGCATTGGATGTGCTAGCTAGGGTTGATGAGAACTGTAGCCTAACAGCTCCTGAAGGACCAGTTTCCTACCCTTACCATGACTGGGTGGTTGACTATTGTGCAAATATAGTGCTGGACTAGGTAGGACTTTGGATTTGTGGTGTAATGTCTCTTTAAATCAACTGTTCTTTTACAGCAGCTGCAGAGTATTTAATGGACTGAGGCTCTGTTTACAATGCTGTGCCGGAGTTTATGAAGAAAGAAACCTTGTCTCTGCTGCCTTTGGAATCTTAGCTTGTGAGTCTATTTTAAATTACCAGCAATTGTAACAGCAGACATTACAAGGTCGATCCACCAAGGCATATGTGTACACAGACAACTTGACTACCTACTTTTTTTGGTTATATTAAAGAATTTTAAAATAAGCCATTGATATTTAACTGTTGTAAAAGGGAATGGGACACAATGCTGTAGACTCATATGGTTTTTGCATCCAGTGATAACTAGGGATCATGGAGGTCTCTGGTCCATAGGGATCCCATAACTTGGAACAGTCTTGATGGCATATAACAACAACTCTTTATCCTTAGTTTTGTTGAACATCACTCCAATTGAAAGCTCTTGAAGTCCCCAAAGATTCTTCCTGTTTGTGACATACTCTCCAACTGACCTGATTTGGCAGGGACAACTGCTTTTAAAATTGCTCAGTTTCTGTTGTCTCTTTCTCCTTTTCGTTTTTATCCCAGTTTAACTCCAGTTGTTTCAAACTCTTTTCAAAGTGCCAAAAGTGGTTTACACATAATTGACTCAGTAGGGGGAAGAGGAAAGGAGGGGGCATGCAAACTGTATCTGAACCCTAGTCCTGGCTCCCTTTACCCATTCCTTCATACCATCCACCTGTCCAGATTTGGAAAGGACAGTCCTGATTGATCCTCTATTGGTCCACTTTTTCATCAGCTTTTAAAATGTCCTCATTTGTCTCTCCTCTTCCCACCTTTCCCCATTTGCCTTCAGCTTACTTTCATTGGTGCAAACTGAGTTCAAAGTGTAAAAGAAGTCTGCACTCAGTTAACTCAGTTGATTGGAGAGGAAAAGAGGAGTGAAATCTTGCTTTTTCCAGTACGCTCAGGCAAAAGCAATCTATGGCATCATCTCCTAGAGTACGTTTGGCGTCTAGACCACATTCATGTTGCTTGGCTACGTGTGTCCCGGTTTTCATCTGCGAAACGATTGAGAGTATGCTCCTTGTATCAGACAGGCTCAGAGCTTGAAAGACACAAATAACACTACTCCTCAACTAGTTCCTCTTACAAGAAAGGTGACATTCCAAAACTAATGCAAAAAGAAAAAGAAAAGTTTCTTAAGTGGAATAAAGAGCAGCATTTTCTTATTTTCAGAAATAGATTTTATTTAAAGCATTTCAGAGGTGTTTTAATAGAAATGTTTAATGTTTTATGCCATTACGTTAATCATTCTTCCCCTGAAAAAGGTAACAGTAATGACCAGTGCAACAAATAACTGAAACGGTTACTTTCTAAAAATTGCAGTGAGTTGTGCCAATGGACTATGTTTCAAACATAGTAACAAGCAGCAGAAATAACTTATTTTGAAAAGCAACTTTCCAAAGAGTGAGTAAATGCTGCCTGTGTCATATATTTATTTACATTACAGTTTGCTCCCACGACCCCAAAGTATTTGCTTTAGAGTGACACTTTGGCATTGCTATGTATAGTTTGATTGTGCATGTTATCATATTAAAGCAATCAAAGTCCTCCTTATTAGAAATGCTTGGGAACAGAGGTGTTTTGGATTTTAGATTTGTTTCGGATTTTGGAATACCAAATACATATGTACATTACATAATGACATACGTATCTTGGAAATGGGACCCATGTCTAAACACAAAAATAATTTATGTTTCATATACATGTTTATACACATAGTCTGAAGGTAATTTTATATAATATTTTAAACAGTTCTTTGCATGAAACAAAGTTGGTGTGCATTGAACCATCAGAAAGTAAAGGTGTCAATATTTCAGCCAGCCATGAAAAAAAGTGTTGGATTTTGGAATATTTTGGAATTCCAGATAAGGGAGACTCATGGTGTATATGCACAGGCCATAAGGCTCATGTTCTCCCAAGCCTCATGCCATCCTGTCCAGATAACGCAGGCCATTAGCCCTGGGGCAGAATCAGGCAGACCAGATGTGGATCTGGAGAATCTAGTACAATGGGTCTAACTTGGTTTTAAAAGACTGGCTGTTTGCTGCAGAATTTCAAGGAAAATCCATAGTGACAGCCGACAGACCAGACGGCACTCCCATGGCCCGTACTTGCCTTCATCATTGTGTTTGCTAAGAAGACCCTCGTCATGGTGTGTGGTGTCAGATGGGAGCGCCTCTCCACATGGATGTAACCAGGTGCCCTGTTTCCACCTCTATGGGCCACAAGTAGGGTCTTCTGGGTAGATGCACTGGTGGAGGCAGGTAAGGGATGTGAAGCAGTAGTGGGTCTGTGGCAGGCATGCATGGTGGGCATCAGTGTGTGTGTAAACACCTGTCTATTGTCGTGCCAGCCCAGAGACTGACCCAGGGCAGGATGGCATGGGCTTGTCCTGTTCTTTCCTGCCCATCAGCTTATGTCCTGAACCTACAATATCAGAGTACTGGTACAAATAGACTTTGCTATTATGAGTTTCCTGCAGCATCCAATCAATCACAAAACAGTTATTGTTTCTGTTATCATATATTACAAACACAGTCTTAACCAAAAGGTCTGATACCAGCATCTTATATCTATATAAGATGCTGGTATCAGACCTTTTGTTTACAAAAATGACTATTTAAAAGCACTAATAGTAGAATTGACCATATTTTTGGTTATTTTGAAACCTAACATCCTGAAATCTTAAATAACATAACAGCAATGTAAGATGGTATGAGCCCAGGAAAGGGAAAGGAATTAAAAATATACAGTATTGTAAGTAAGTTAATTGCTAAAGGTGTTGCTATTATATAATAAGGATTTGACATATGGTGCTAATTTTTTTATCTTAATTCTTTGATTGCTGAACCATAATGTTGTGATTATGTAAACCTTACATTTTAAAGTGCACACTGCATTTATATCTCATATTCTCTAATTGCAGAAGATATTTCAAGGGAACAACCCATGTGGCGATATATTTCCTTCTGCTATTGTGCATCCAGCTTAATTGAGCAAAATAATGGATTTTGGTATGACTCATGGATAAGTGAAGGGTAAAACTTACTGGCATGCAACCCCTAAAGGATGAAGCAAAGGAAAATGCCAAGGAAGTTAAAATATTCAAGCAAGCATAACTGTTTGCACTCACACTAAAAGCTGGATGGATGAGAGAGCGGGGGGGGGGGGGCAGTGTTTTGGGAACAGTTTACACTCTTGTGTTTCACCAGGAACCATTCCCTTTTAAAAAAAAAAAAGAATTAATTACAGTACTTACATTGACCCATGGATAAGTCGATTCAGGTTTTTTAAGTCGATTTTTAAACTAAAATTTCTAGACATACATAAGTATATAATTTCCCTCTTTTTGCACACACACACAGGCATAGCACAGGATAAATCTTAATTCTCTTTTTCCCTGTCTTTTTTTGTGGTAGCACCTCTGTTGCTTAGCAGTCTATCAGTCATAATCAGTGCTTGCAAATGTATGGCATTCTGTCTATTTAACAAAAGAGAGTGTGGGAGTGGGAGAGACAGACAAGTAGAGAATTAAACCTGCTAGGTCTGTACCAAAATTGCCATTCCTATTTTAGTTTAATTAAATATAACTCAGCCCTTCTTGACCTTGGCTGTTGCTAAAATTGTCTCAGTGAAGTCCTGGTTTCTTTTTTCCATAGAGACACTGATATATTTTTTAAACTGCATTGAAAGGCTCCATCTGTTATGGCTGGAAGCCTGAATAAGCAAAATAATGTTGCATAATTATCCAGTGACCTATTCACAGACACACTGATCTATTGTGTCAAAACCTTTGTTGCCACCTTCATGCCTCAGTTACTCAGAAATGTATAATCCAATATCTTTTGGAAAAACAAAATGTCACAAAATGGTGAGCGACATTTCAAGTTTTTGAAATGTATTAATATGTTTCTATATATTAAATCCCACATACATCTTGATAATATGGTAAACTGGTATTAGTTAAGGGGTGATAGTTAATACTGATGGAAGTAGGTTTAAGAAAGCAAATTACAGGTTTAACCAGCAATCAATTTATTCAGCAAACAAGTGCAAATAGAAATGGTGGTGTATTTTTACAAAAATTCAGATTTCTGCACATGTGTTCAGTGCAGAGCATTATAAGTGTATTCACCTCTATTTCTCTGTTTGCATGAGAACTTGAGGGGTGGGGGAGGATGAGAAGAATGAGTTGTGGCTTGGAATAATAATCCTAATAAGGAAACACCCAGGTCAGCATGAAGGTTATAAGCATGTTGCAGCATTTCTGCTCTATGTCATAAATTAAATTGAACAAATAATGACTCATCCAAATCCTTTCTAATCCTCGAAAATGTAACATAGGTGTATGCTGGAGATTAATGCATAATCTTTTAAATCTTCATGACATTTTTGTATAAGAAACTGCATAAAAGCACTTTTGAATTACGGGCAATCATGATAATATATATTTTTTATCATTTTAGATAGATAGAAATGAAAGAAGAAACATTTTAACCAGCAAAATCATCTATTAAAACAAGCCCCTTTTGATTCTTTTTCTGGTATGAAAATGCTAACTCACAGCCAATATTTTAAAAAGAAACAACACCATGGAATCTGGGGTGGGAGATGCCAGATGGTTTTTCTTGATGATTGATTTAGTAAGCCTTTAATAATCTACAACATTTCCCCCATTTTCTAAGATCCGAAGAGATTTCAAATATATATGTATGTTAGCACTGGAGAGGGAGTTTGCCTTTAGTCAAAACTAAGCATCCAGAAAGATTAAAGGAGAGATAATTAATTTTATGGCTGCCTTGTTCACATTATATTTAAAAAGGAAACCTTTATAGGTCTGGCACAACTCACTTCCTTTGTTTAGCAAAGAGATGCTGAAGATGCTTAAAAATAAATACTTCACCTTGTAATTCCTTCTGAATGTACTATTTTACTCTAAATTTCCATTTGATGTACAAAAAAAAAAAACCCTTTAGGAGCATGATTCTCAAAAGTGTAAAAAAAGGCTTATACAAGGACTTTTGGCAATTGGTAATTAACTTCTCCCTGACATCTTTTCACTCAGATAACCTGTTTGTTTATGTAAGGGAGAACAAAAGCTTCACATGTCTGTGTGTCCTGTCACTTCTTTTGATTGATGCTTGGATACAATGGGAATCTTCCTTGTATTCCCCAGGAGCATTATTTCTAGAATATCTTAATGTGCACTTAGGTGATCCCCCTCTACCATTTCCATTTTGTTTGTTCCAAAAAGCTAGTATGAGAATCTGTTTGTTGTTGGTTTGCGTGCCTGTGTTTCTGACTTACGGTGACCCTAAGGTGACCCCAATCAATACTGGTAATTAAAATTTCCCCTTAATTTCTCTCAAAAGGCATCTACATATATTTTTTTGGTAGTTGTTGTGTGCCTTTTGGTTGTTTCTGGCAACCCTATCTCAGAGTTTTCTGAGCCTGAGGGTGTATGACTTGCCAAGGTCTCCCAGTGGGTTTCCATGAGTGAGCAGGGATTTGAGCCATGGCCTCCAGAGTCATTCATATATTGTTTGTATGTGTGCCGTGTGCCCTCAAGCTGTATCCGACATATGGTGACCCTATTGTGAGGTTTTCTGATTTGTTCAGAGAAAGTTTGCCATTCCCCTGAGGCTGAGAGTGTATGACTTGCCCAAAGTCACCCAATGGGTTTAATGGCCAAACTGGGAATAAAACTCTGGTCCTAGTCCAACACTCAAACCATGCTAGCTCTCCATACATATATTATACTGGTAGCAGTCAGATGGCTGCCCAGTTGCTGGATCCTCACTTGTAAATTTTATTTCATTACATTTAAATCCTACATTACTTCCAGGGAACTCAAGGGCAGCATAGTTGTTAAACATCTCTCAATTTGTCCTCACAGTAACCCTGTTAGAGAATATAAGCTAGGAGATGATGGCTGGCTCAAGGTCATCAATTTGAGAGGTAAGTCTGAATGTGATTTAGAACCGTGCTATCCCCAATCTTAATTTAACACTCTAGCCACTGCACCACATTTTTTCACACACATCTTATGTTGTCAGACTACTTTCCCTCCCTAAATATCTCACATGTGTGCTTGTCAATATGGTACAAATATGAAGTTGGACTTAGTAACCCAAGGGGGAAAAGGATCAGCCTTGAGGCCTATACAGATATAATTGATTATCATCCTGCATTATAGCTCAGTGGCAGAATTTTTGCTTTAGTTTATATGCATACGATCCCATGTTTGATCCTAGGCATTTACACTAAAAAGAGGGGTGGGTGGGTTGGAGAAGGAAAGGTATAACACAGTGATGTGTACCATGGCCCTACAGTTGGATTGTGGTTCCTTTTGGTTATAGCCAGCATTGCCATAAGTGGGGGATCATGGCTGTTGCAGTCTATCAACATATGATAGTTAACACAGTCTCTAATGTCTGAGGTAGCAGATGATATGTAAGACGGTTAGCTAAAAATTACTGCAAATTAAAGTAGTCAGTACAGGGCTAGATGGACAAATACTCTGATGTGATCTAAGGCACCTTTCTTTTCTCCCAAGTCTATGACCCTGACTTTTCCAGACAACTGGGTTTATCATAGCATCATAAATGTGCAGCTGTTAAGTTGCCTAGGGTTGTTAAACTGTAAACTGCAGAGGACTCCTATACCTTTAATGGTTGTGTAGAAGGAATTTTAGCAGATTTTGCTTGTTATGGGGTTGTATGACAAGCAACAGTTGCTGAAATCCCCTCTTCTACACAACAATTAAAGGTACAGGAGCCCTTTCCAGTTGTCAGTCTGGCGACACTATTTGCATCCATAGGTTTTGAATAGAAGCAGCAGTCTTGTGATGCTGTGGTTTAATTTTATTAACTAAGAAGCGAGATTATCACAAGATTCACAGAAAATGTGACGATATAAAAATTATCGTAAGACTGTCGTCCTACCTGTCATGAAACTTCTACCATCCAACACAGATCTTGCATTCATTCAATGAGTGCAGTGTTGTTATAGCAGGAAAATACTCCAGATCACCCCCACAGCCCCACTTTTACTATTACCATTCAAATGCTGTGTCTGAAATGTCGTTGTGCAGCTGTCACAGATACTTGATTGATTGAAATAGAGACATTCCATGGACATCCTATCAGAAGGAAAGGAGAAACCATGCCAGCTTTAGAGCTACTTTAGTTATTTTTCTCCCATTGTAATCACTGTGGGCAGGGGAGAGAAAATGAGCTGGCAAAAAAAAAACAGGCAATATATCTTTTGCACTGGTCAGTGTGGCCTCATTCTCCTTCTGTTGGCTTTTGCCTACCATATGCATGCAAAAGCTGGGATATAAAATACAGTTTCAGTCTTTGAATTACGAAGTGGTTCTAAATAAAAATAATTTCCCCAACAAACTCTTAGAATTATATACTTTTGTGAGTATGTGGTTTTGTAGAGTTGATTACAGCTCAGGACCTCAGCTTCTCTTTCTCTCTATGCCACACATACCTCCATAGGACTGTTTGCTAGACTGTTATGGCATTTGTGGTTTTGGATTCTTCAAAAGGTTTTGTGTAGCAGTAACCAAAAGTTTATCAAACCAACTTTTCAATGGACAATTATTCCTTCTGATATTTTACTATTGTTTTGTGGTAGCCCCACTTACTATCTAATGGATTTTGACAACATTTCAATTTTGTAAGCAGCTTTGTAGATTTTGGGCCAAGATCCAGTTCAGTGGCTAGTGCAATGTAAAGCTCCACAGACATACCAGGCAATGTGCCAGTGCCCATTCTAGGCATTCCAGTGATTGTTTCACGGACCATAGCAGAACAGTCAAATAGGGGTCTGCTTGAATAAGATGATACAGAATACCTCTTTAAGCAAGTATGTAAAAAGTACAATTGCTAGCATAGCGCAGAGTTGTACTGATGTAATGCTCTACCATGGCTCCAGTCCTGGTCTAAGGACAGGGGTAGAAATCCAGAAAATAAAATCATAGATGTATTTTACAAAGCAAAGCATCAGTATGCAGATTGTTTATCTTATCTTTTGTACGCTGTTGTTCCAGTATTCAGTTTAAAATATGCACAGGATTGCCAGATTGTCTCTTATCCAGGTTGAGGCAAGGCCTGGACCAGCTTCAGCACACATTACTGACTAATAATATGTGATAGTGTGATGTAGCCAAGTGGTGTAGCGGTTTGAGCATTGAACTACAACTCTGGAGACCAAGGTTTGAATCCCGTCTTGTCCGTAGAAACTCACTGGGTGACTTGGGCAAGTCACACTCTCTCATCCTCAGAGAATGGCCATGGCAAAACTCCTCTGAAAAAACTTTCTAGGAAAACCCTTTATACGGTCGCTGTAAGTCAGAAATGACTTGAAGGCACACAGCAGCAACAACAAAATGTGATGTGCTATATGTGGGTGCTTGTGGGAGTCCTAGGCCTGAAACAGATGGGCAAAAAAAAAAGCAAAAAAAAAAAGCACCTTCTGCACAGTCTGGTCGCGTGGTGACTAGATGACACATGTCCCCAAACCATGTGGAAGTACACTGGGACCATCGAAGGTGGCCCACACCTGGCCACAAAAGGAGCAAATTTTGGGACCCTGGCAGCGGCAGGCCTTGAGTCTATGGCATCTGCTGTTCCCACAGCAATCGGGATGGGAACAGCCTTTGGCCACTCCTTTTGCCCTGTCTGCTTGAGGCCATAGCCCAATAATACCTGGAGAACTCATGATTTTCATCCCTGGGTACAGTGAGGTTCACTAGTCATTGGGATGTTGGCCTCTCTGTGGAGCATGTGAAATATGGCAGCACAACCTAGGTGAAGTGGTAATGATTTCTTGTAACGTGTGAATTAAAAATTAGTATGGGTAGGCAAAATATGTATTGATCAATCCTGCCCTGCACCACCACTCCAAAAATTGCTTCTCCCCAATGAGTTTTCTCTCTCAGCCATGTTTACTTTTGATCCTGATATTTAATTAGGAAAAAACAGCTACGATAACAAATTAGAAGCGGGAAGCTTGAATTGGGAGTTCAGTTCCCCTTCCTCCCACACTGTTACTACTTAACCCCCTGGATCCTGGGGCGGGCCAAAGTAGAACAGCAAATGGCATCCTCCCCAAGTCAAGGTGCATGGTACCTAAAGCTAGTCAAATCCCATAAATACTTCCTCCTCCTGAGGGTAAAGATGCAATAAAAGGTACATCTTTAAAAAGTGTAAATGTCAGGATACTACCAGATCCCTTTATAACTACTGGTTTGCTGTTTCCATTGCTGTTATTCTTTTCTTGTTCCGAATAATAATGTATCAAATCTATAAAAGTGTATTTAGGTATGTTAAAGCGATTAGTAACTGGGTCTGATATATAACTGCAACTTGGAAGTTTAGCTTGATGGGAGTTGTAGTGGTTGTTCTGGGAAAAAATCATTTCCTAGCTAGAGAATACACAGATGAGCAAGAGAGGGAACTGGTACTGAATTCCATCAAGTCTCATGCAAAATCTGAAAGGGGTGGGTTAACTAGGAGAAGTGCAAGAATGGAATTTATCACACGGGAGGAATTTCTCTCAATTTCGAAAGAAATGGAAGTGAGGCCAGTTTGGAATTGAGTAAATTTGCTAGTTTGGCGAATTTACATGATTGTGTATTGACACTGCATTGCGTTCAGAACTGCCTGAAATTGCTTCCCAGTGCCCGAAATTGCGTGTGATAGTTTCTCATGCAATCACACAAAACCCCACGATTGCGTTCGGAAGGACTTCCATTGCCCGAAAATGTGTGTGATCAGCTTTCACGCAATCACGCGAAACCCCATGATTGCATTCAGATTGCCATTGGATTATACTTCCAATTCCCGTCGTGTGATAAACTCCACAGTTTTGGTTTATAAACAATTCAAGATAAAGCCCATGAATTTATAGGTTGGTATATTTCTTATCCTGTGTTTATGTTTGGGAATTATGTTAATTCTGTCTACAGAAGTCATACCGTTAATGTCTTAAGTTACTGAAATAAAGTTTTGCTGTTGGAATACAGAGGACTGATTTACTGAACTCAAAGGAGTGGGTGCTTTTGACAGTAAGTAACAGTTGCTATCCAGGTTATTTTGGCCTATAACTCCAGTCACCTGTTGTCAGTATAGCCCACAGGTAGGGATGACAGGAATTGCAGTCCAAAATAGCTTAATTGCAGTAGAGTGCAGCAGCTTGAATAGCTCCTTTAAAACAAACAGCTTCATTTATATACCGCTTCATACTGCCTAAGGAGTGTCTAAGCAGTTTACAACTGTAAGCTAATTTGCCCCCAACAATCTGGGTACTCATTTTAGCGACCTCGGAAGGATGCAAGCCTGAGTCGAGCTTGGGCCCCTTTTCTGGTATTGAACTCACAACCTTATGGTTTTGAGTGAATGGCTGCAGTACAGGCATTTAACCACTGCACCACCAGGACTCTGGACCTGGACCAGAGCCTGCAGTGGATTCACCACCCCACTGACATGGAAGCCACCAGCTGCCATTTTTCTGCCCCTTCGTTTCATCCTAGCTTAATTTAGAAGAGTTGTTGGAAAGTTCAATAAAACTTGTGAAGCATATGTTGCACTGAAGAGTACTCTAAACATGAAATAATGAACGGATTAAAACAGAAATGCAAAGAGCATTGCAACATATGGGAGTGACTAATTAAATACAGTGTGGAATTAAGTTTTGAGAAGACCTGCTTAGAATTGCACTGCTGATCTTTAACGCGCTATTAACCCATTCCCTGCAAAAGTCTTTGTTTCTTTTGCTTGGTATTAACTGCCTCCAAGTCGGCCCTGATTTCATGGTGACTGTGTGGATGAGACATTTCCAAGACCCCACTCTCCTTTACATCTCTGCTCAGGTCCTGTAGATTCAGTCCCATCACTTCCCTCATTGAGTCTTTCCATTTAGTATACAGTCTTCGGAGTTTATCACATGGGAGGCATTTCTCTCAATTTCGAAAGAAATGGAAGTGAGGCCAGTTCGGAATTGAGTGAATTCGCTAGTTCAGCGAATTTACATGATTGTGTATTGACACTGCATTGCATTTGGAATTGCTCGAAATTGCCTCCCAGTGCCCGAGGTTGCGTGTGATGGTTTCTCACGCAATCACGCAAAACCCCACGATTGTGTTCGGAAGGACTTCCCTTTGCCCGAAAATGTGTTTGATCAGCTTTCATGCAATCACACAAAACCCCATGATTGCATTCAGATTGCCATTGGATTATACTTCCAATTCCCTTTGTGTGATAAACTCCTTTCTCTCTTTTACTCCCCTCCACCTTTCCTAACATTTTTGTCTTCTCATGATGTGGCCAAAGTATGATAGACACAGTTTCATCATCTTGGCTTCCAGGGAGAGTTTGTGCTTGATCTGTTCAAGGACCCATTTGTTTGTCTTTCTGGTCCGCCATGGTATCCTCAACACTTTTCTCCAGCACCACATTTTCAAATGAGTCCATGTTCTTTCTTCGCTGTCCATCTCTCACATCTGTACATGGCGATGGGGAATACAATAGCTTGGACCATTCTCAGTTGTATATCTTTACTCTTTAGGATCTTGCCCAGTTCTTTCATAGCTGCCATGCCAACTCCTAGGATGCATCCACACGGGAGAAATAACCCACTTTAGCACCATTTTAAATGTCTTGGCTCAAGGCTATGGAATTCTGGGAGCTGGAGTTTGTTGTGGGCCCCAGAGCAGAGTATATTATTTATGATTAATATTTATTGTTAATAAATATTATTATCAATATAGTAATATTTATTATATTATAAATATTAATATCAGTAATAATAATAATAATAATAATAATAGATTTCATTTATATCCCGCCTTTCGAAAAAGATCAAGGCAAGTTACAAGAAAATATGTCAACAAATACAGGCATATATACACAACTAAAAATTACATATCCCTCATCCCTTCCCTTAAATAAAACACCGACACTGTAAATACAAATTAAAATTAATATATATTTACTATAACATTAATTATATTTATATTATACTAATTAATATTTAGAAATAAATATTTATATTTATTTATGAATAAATATTTATATATATTTATAACAAAATATTTATATCTATATTTATTTATAACTAAGTATTTATATTTATAAATAAATATTTAGATTTATATTTATTTATAAATAAATATTTAGATGTATATTTATTTATAAATAAATATTTAAATAATTATAAATAAATATTTAGATTTATATTTATTTATATTTATAAATAAATATTTATATTTATTTATATTTATAATAAATAAATAAGGTTTATTTGTTACCCGCCTTTCCCAATGGATCGAGGCGGACAACAAAACAACCGCCCCAAAAAAGGGGACTCATAAAGACCTTCACCTCCCTTGAACCTTAGAACCCAATTGTCCTCGCCGCTGTCAATCAAACCGGCGACGTCACAGTCCAAGCCACGCCCGCTCCGACGTTCTCTGTGTCTGTGGCCACGCCCCTCGCTCAACGAGGCACCGGCCCCACCCCCTCCGTAGAAAGAAAAGAGGGAGAAAAAGAGGAGGCGGGACTTGGTAGAGTCCCCGCCCGTTTGGGGAGCGTTCATTGGCTGCGCGGGGCAGTTGCTGCGTCCTGATTGGTCCTCCCGGGGCGTCACTCCGAAGGCGGGGGATAGGCCTCGGCTGCCAGTCAGTCACTCCCTCTCAGTCTTACTTTGGCTGCTGCTGGAGTCGGACCGTCGTCTGTGTGTGTCCCGTATTTATTATTGTCTTCTTCTTTCGGCGAATGAGGGCAGCGGAGCCGGAGAGGAAGGAAGGCGGGGGAAGGTGAGCCTCTGAGGGAACTTTTCTCTCTTTCTTTCCTTCCTTTAAGTGTTCCTTGGCTTTTATTTTTATATTTCTAATTCAGTTGCGGCGGTTGGTGACAAAGGCAGCGTCCACACTGGAGGGATATAACCCGGTTTGGAAGCGGTTTAACTCTTTTTGTGGCTCTCTGCTGTGGAATTCTGGGAGTTGGAGTTTGTTGTGGGGCCCAGAGCGGAGCTTCGCTCCGCTCTGGGCCCCACAACAAACTCCAACTCCCAGAATTCCACAGCAGAGAGCCAAACAAAGACTTAAAACCGCTTCCAAACCGGGTTATATCCTCCAGTGTGGACGCAGCAAACTGGAGGACCTGACCCAAAGAGGAAGCAATAGAAATAATACTAATATAATATAATATATATATATTTAAATGTGTGCTCCTTAGTCAGGCTCAAAATGGAGGACCTTCCAGGGAAATGTAGGACACAACCAAAGGCAAGATATGAATCCATGCCTCTTGGGTCAGGGTCGGAATGGAGGACCTCAGAGGCAAATGTAGGACATAACCAAAAGAAAAGAAAAGGTGGAAACACTGATGTAAATTCATGCCTCTTAGTCCTGCTCAGAATGGAGGACCTTCAAGGGAAATGTAGGACACAACCCAAGAAAAGGTAGAAACAGTGATAGAAATTCATGCCTCTTGGTCAGGCTCGGAATGGAGGACCTTGGAGGGAAATGGAGGACCTTGGAGAGAAATGGAGGACCTGGCCCAAAGAAAAAGCTATAGAAACACTGATATAAATAAAGGCGTGCTCGTTAGGTTCAAAATGGAGGACCTTTGAGGGAAATGTAGGACACAACCAAAGACAAGATAGAAACACAGATACAAATCCATGCCTCTTGGTTAAGCTCGGAATGGAGGACCTTAGAGGCAAATGTAGGACATAACCAAAAGAAAAGGGAGAAACACTGATATAAATTCATGCCTCTTAGTCCTGCTCAGAATGGAGGACCTTTGAGGGAAATGGAGGACCTGACGCAAAGAAAAAAGCTATAGAAACACTAATATAAATATATTAAGTTCCTTTTAGAAGTGGGAAAAAAAACACTAATATAAACACCATGCTTTTCTTAGTTGAGCTTGAAATGGAGGACCTTTGAGGCAAATGTAGGACCCCGACCAAAGAAAAGCTAGGAACACTAAAATAAATATTAAATCCATGCTTCTTAGCCGGGCTCCAAATGGAGAACTTTAGAGGGAAATGGAGGACCTGACCCAAAGAAAGGCTAGGAACACTAAAATATTAAGTTCATGCTTCTTAGTCAGGCTCAAAGTGGAGGACGTTCAAGAGAAATGTAGGACATAACCAAAGAAAAGGGAGAAACGCTGATATAAATTCACGAATCTTGGTCACGCTCGGAACGGAGGACCTTAGAAGGAAATGTAGGACATAACCAAAGAAAAGCTAGAAACGCGAATGAATCCAATAATTCTGGGGCTCAGAATGGCGGACCTTAGAGGCAAATGTAGGACATAACCAAAGAAGAGATAGTAACCCTAATATAAATATTAAATTCATTCTTAGGCTAGAAATGGAGGACCTGACCAAAGAAAAACTAGAAACAGTAATATAAAATATAAATTCTTTGTTTGACTTAATTGCTATGGAATTCTGGGAGTTGGAGTTTATTGTGGGGCCCAGAGCGGAGCTCTGCTCCGCTCTGGGCCCCACAACAAACTCCAACTCCCAGAATTCCATAGCCTTGAGCCAGAAAGATTTAAGTGGTGCCAAACCAGGTTATTTCTCCAGTGTGGATGCACCTTAGTTTATAGGATCAGCCTGCAGAGAGAGACCTTGCAGCCCCTTTTGAGGCTCACCGAAGGAAAGACGTTGGCAGCGTGAGCTTCCCTAGACTTTCATAGGCATCTGAGGAAGTAGACTGACATCTGCCAAAGCTCACGTTGCCAACTTCTTTCTTTCGGTGAGTCTCAAAGGTGCCGCAAAATCTCTCTCTATGTAACCAACTCAACAGACTTAACACGGCCATATCTTTGGATCCACGCACTGCAGCAATAATTCCGGTTTGAGACCTCTTTAACTTCAGCTCTGAGGCTCAAACCTCGCTGCCCACCACCCCTGCATGACCTCCAGTGTATCTAAGGGGGAAAAGTCAACTGTGTTTTCTGTCTGTAGTGAAGTAACTTTTGAAGGAGAAGTTCTGAGTGAGAATTATTTGGGGGGCAGGTTTCCTGCTCAGTCTTTTCGTGATCCTCCACATGGTTTGCATACTGAGCAAATAAATGGAATAATAGGCACATGTGGCAGCCTGGTGAAGGAACTAGACTTATGTCATCCCTATGCGTTGTGCTTTCATAGCGGTCTCGGAGGTCCACAGTCCTCTGCTTTTAGTAATTCCAGGCAACAAAGCCTCCCCTGACCTCTGGAAGGGTGGTTTTGGGGGAAACCAAGTAGGATCAGGTGGCAATAGGGTCAGCCTGTGCTTGAGGTTGGCTCTGAACCCGTTTCTTGTCCTACATATTAGACAGGGTTAGGGTTGGGGTGAAGTTTCGACTGTAAGGACTATCAGATGAACTTTATGTTGCTGCTGCAAGGGAACTCTTAATCCTTGGAAGTACGGTACAGTTTGGTTTGTTGTTGTTATTACTGTATTTGCCTTCAGGCCTTTTCTGACTTTCATGGGGTTTTCTTGGCAGGTTTCTTCAGAGGGGGTTTGCCTTTGCCTTCCCCTGAGGCTGAGAGAGTGTGTGACTTGTCCTAGGGCA
Source organism: Urosaurus nigricauda (assembly GCA_034509955.1). NCBI lineage: Eukaryota > Metazoa > Chordata > Lepidosauria > Squamata > Phrynosomatidae > Urosaurus > Urosaurus nigricauda. The sequence continues at coordinate 88,466,422 of JAOEGL010000006.1, forward strand.
TCCAGTGGGTTTCATAACTGAACCGGGATTCGAACCCTGGTCTCCGGAGTCATAGTCCAACAGTCAAGCAGCTACACCACACTGGTTCTCAAGATTGGTTTAGCTTCTTAGCACCGTTAGCTGGATGAGAAAAATAGGGCAAAACAATCATGGCTCTAAAAGCTGCTAGAGAGGTTTTTAGCTGTAGTTAAATCCTCAGTCTGAAAGTGCCTTAAAGGCAGATTTATAGTTAGACTGTATGTGTGTGCCTTTAAGGTGCCTGTTGACTCAGAATATTTTGAGGTGGTTTTGCCAGTTCCTTCTTCTGAAATATAGCCTACAGTACCTGATATTTGTTAGCAGTCTCCTATCCAAGTAACATGCAAAATTCACAAAACAGTGATACCATTATTATACAAACCAAATGACCCTGCTAGACTGTGTACTAGCTCTTTAAAGTTAAACCAGATTTGCAGCTGGACACATTGTTATCTGACACATAAAGGGCTATCTTGGGTTGAAGTTTACACAGATAAAGGGCTATGAGATGAAACACTGGTGTGAATTTTATGAACTTCCGCTTGCTTTTAAGGTGTCCTGCTCCTCGTATAATCCATGCAGGCCTCAAGCACTTTGTGATCTCCCCAGATGTGGCATCTTGGATTCTCAAACAGTTTTACAAAGTATTTTATTAATGTTGTTATGGTTAAACAAACAATGCAACTTAAGCAGAGCCAGAGAGGATTTTTTTTTTTTACATAATTTACACAGCAGCTAGGTTTAATGGTATGATTGCTCATGTTTGCTGAAATGCTTGTTAATTGCCTGTTAAAAAATTGTTAATTGCACCTTTTTAAAATATTGTATATTTCCAAAGCTGCACTTGTTGAAATGGTAGACTAAAAGTGCTGCCTCATTTATTCACACACATACAAAAAATGAGAAAGCACCATATGTCTGTGAATTTATCTTGTTTAACAATGATTCTGAGCAGCATATTATGGCAAGTATTTCCCTCCACCCAAAAGAGGTGTTTGCTATGTTACCTTCCTGGAACAATTCTCAGTTGGTTTTAGGGGATTCTTCATTTATGAACTAGGTTGTATACTGAATTCAAAGACAGTCATGTTGCTCTTCATTAGTATGCAAAAAGGAATCTTGTAGCACCTTTGAAACTAACAGACAAAGAAGTTGGTGGCATAAGCTTTTGTAGACTTTTACTCTACAAAATTTTATGCTACCAATTTATTCAGGTCCAAAACATTGCAGGAATAATTCAGTTTGAGACTGCTTTGACTGCTCTGGCTCAGTGCTAAGGAATCCTGGGAATTGTAGTTTATTGTGGTACCAGAGCTCTCTGAAGAGAAGGCTAAATGTCTCACAAAACTATGGTTCCTAGCATTGAGCCAAGGCAGTTAAAGCAGTCTCAAACTGAATTATTTCTGCAATGTGTTTTGGACCTTAGTCTCAAAGGTGCTACGAGATCCCTTTGTAAGTTTTCTACAGTTTGGTCTTCTGCCAAAGGGAATTATAGAAAGCTGTGCAAATACGCACATGGGCTTTTCTTTGAAATCCCTTGTTATTAATAAAGAGGAAAGTTGTAAGTGCAAGCTACAGAAACAAGTTAGCATTCAGGTTGTACTGGAACCTGAGGTTTATCTTGTGAGTATAGGTACGCTACCTTCCTTAATATTTTTATTACATTAAAATCTGCCTGTGTAGGTCTGTGATGTGAAGGCAGCCAGGTAGTTGAGACAATATGTTGTAATAGATTTTCTAATCTGTTTTAAGTAGTTCAGACACACTTTCTGTCACCTTCTACAGTCTTCAGAGTGTGCTATTTTCTGTACCCATGTGGGACTTTATGAATCAAAGTTGGCTATCCAGATGGAGTGTTAAGTTTTGTCTCTTATTAAAATGGTGGACAAGATGCAGTTATTTTAATGCTTGTTTGTTTTGGCATTCCGACCATGAATTTAGTTTGACCTATAATCCAGACAGACAGAAAAAATACCGTTTTGTAATAAATTACATGATAATGCTGGCTCCTTGTCTAGTAATGCCAAATATTGGCATACCATTTATACAAGTCACAAAGAGTGGACCCTTTAATGTTTTTATTAAAAGTCAGTATTTTATTCCTTTTGGTTTTTTGCTCATTATGTGATATAAAATTAACCATATGATTTTATAGTTGAGAGATCTCATAGTGCATCTAGACCAACTGTCTTCCTTCAGGTATTCCTAAAAGCATATTTGGCAAATGCAGTTTCTTGCCTGTTTCTTATAATTGTTTGAAAACTAATCTACAGTGTGGTTTCTAGAATTTTAAAGGGTGCATCTGATGGAATCATACAACACTGACCCTAAAGATTGGATTTTGCTTCTAGTTTTTTTCTAGATTTAATTCCAAGTGCCAATTCTACATAGCCTTGGTCCTGAATACCTGGAGTACTCCTGCCTCTGCTGTATATGTTCTCTCTGGGCAGTGGATGAACTACTGATTATAGTTTTATGTCACCTTTCTTCACGAGTGAGCCATCCGATGTATGGATTTCTAATTCCCATTTTATCCCTTAGTAATCTAATTCAAACTTATTAGGATTTGCATGTAGGCCTCCCTGTTCTATTTTGACACTCCAAACACGGTACCATGCTGCTTCTCTACAGTAGTGTCAGACTTTTAATAAAGAGTTACTAAGGAAAGGCCCCTAAAGCTCCTGGGAATGTTTTTACCGTCCTCACTCTAATCAAGAGTTATCTTACAGATCATGGCTGAAATGAAATAAATCATGTTGACTGCCATAGAGAATAAATATCCCCAAGCCCTGTTTTTGTTATCATGTTTGAATACTGATGTCCTAAACATTATTTTTATTGTGGGGTAGAGGTACTAATATCTTGAATGTTAATATCCTAAACTTTTTATCATAAAAACATTAATTTAGTCTATATTTCAATGGCGTTCATCTTAAAATATATTTAGTGTGTAGTCTCTTGCCAGTGTTTGCTGCTGTCCCTTACACTGAAGTGTGAAGCTTTCTGCTTCTCTTACTATAACCGATCTCAAAATAGCTTTCTGCTAGTGTTGTCCTTACAGATACCTCTCAAGCAGTACTTCAGTTCTTGCTATCATTTTTCTGCTGTTCTAATTCATCACATAAAACTAATGTAAACTGCCACTTAAAACTAGCATCTTGGATATGTATACACTCACCCTTCCGTTTTTGCGGACTTGGAGTCCGCATCCCTCACTTGTTCATGGGAGGCAAACGGAGGAAGAAAAATGGGGTGTGTGCCACCATTCAAGCCAATGGGGCTTGAATATTGGCAATTTCCCGTTTTTGTGGGTGTGTGTGTCTGGAATGGATCACCCGTGAAAATAGAGGGGCGACTGTATTTATACACACTTTTATGTTTTTTAACTCTACAAAGGAATATATTTACCATTGAAAATGTGTGGTTTAGTTTCTTTGAATATTTGTTTTAGTTTGAACCTTTTTAAAAAAAATTAAAAGCAAAACTTTGTCATAGAGATCCATACAGCTAATTTATAGTTATACAAAAGTATTTGGCAAGGCAAACCCTAACATTTAGCTAAACCATCAGAAATGTGAGATCATACACTAAACAAAGTTTCCAAATACACTGTAAAAGAATAAAGCATACCAGTATATGAAATCTGTTCTTATGCATAAAGAAATTTATGTATACACAGTAAGGAGATTATATATTATTACAGGGCATCATGCTGCTTATATATCTTGATTTTCATTTCTGGCTTTAAACTAAAATGCTTGATGTATAATGATCTTAATGTTAGGTTAATTTAATCAAAGTATGATTCTTATGTTATTTCTGTTATTAATGAACGACCATTCCTTCTAATATAATACTCTTGAAGACAGCCAATGCTCGATTCTGTAAAAGAAAAGAGGAAGATTCATAGTGTACAGACATCAGTGAAGTAATTGAATACGTAAGTCATGCAAGGCAAGCGCTGAACACAGTGGCCTTTGTGATTAAGGTTTTCCAATAGCAGTTAAGTGTAATAGAGTAAGCCCTGTTTTTCCTCTTCTGTATCTGGACATACTGCTATAATGGCTGTCTTCAATCCCAGTTTGGGAGAAAGGTGAGATATAAATCCAATAAATAAATGATCAATGCAGAGAAATAGAAGATGACAACAAAAAGTAGAAAAAGAGACCTCTTTCACAAGATTCAAGAAATCAAATGAAAATTTAAACCAAGAACAGAGATGCTCTCTGACTAGCAGAGGAACACATTATATGACCAAGAAGAAATAAAAAGGAGAACAACACAGGAAAGAACTGTATAAAAGAGATGAAATGAGACAGAGTCATTCAAGGAAGACCATATGAACCTTCCATTTTAGAAAGTGAAGTGGAAGCTGCAATGTAAGAAATTACTGGGAACGGGTGGCATACCAATAGAGCTACTGCAATCTACAGAGATAGAAACTACGCTAGTTCTAACTAAATTCTGTCAGCAGTATACACAATGGTGCACAGATTTGAAATGCCCAGTATATATATCAATCACTAAGAAAGAGGATACCTGGGATTACAGCAATATCCTGCCCCATCTGCACTCTGGCAATTTAGGCGGCTTACAGTATTAAAATTATACATACCATACCCCCCAGCCCTCCCTCCCATTAAAATAGAATTAAACATTTTACAATTAAAACAAGTTTAAAATGGACAATAAAACAACAACAGGCAGGCAAACAACAAACAGGATTGGTCCATTTCTTTCTCTTTTGGTGGCCCGGTGTCTATTCAGGAAAGGCCTGCTGGAAGAGATCCGCCTTAACAGCTTTTTTTAAAAGCTCTCTAGGGTGGTTATATGACAGATCTCATCCAGCAGGCCATTCCATAGTCTGGGAGCGATAGCCGAAAAGGTCCTCTGGGAGGTAGTAGATAACCTGGTTTTTATTCGTTGTAGCAAATTTCTCCCAGAGGACCTAAGTGTGTGGGGTGGATTGTATGAAAAGAGGCGGTCATGGAGATATTTTGGACCCAAGCCATTTAGGGCTTTAAAGGTAATAACCAACACCTTGTACTGGGACCATAAACCGATGGGGAGCCAGTGAAGAGATCTTAAAATTGGTGTCATATGGTCTCTTCTAGATGTACCCAAGACCAGTCTGGCTGCCATATTCTGTACCAGTTGAAGTTTCTGGACCAGGCACAAGGGTAGCAACTACAGGACCATTGCATTAATATCGCATGTAAGCAAAGTGGTGCTCGTAATTTTGTAACAAAGACTTTTATATATAGAGAGAGAAATGCCAGATGTCTAATTTGGGTTTACAAAGGGAAGATGCTTTAGGGATCATACTGCAAACATACATCAAATAATGGAGCACATCAAAGAAATTTAAAATAAAATTAGTCTGTGCTTAATAAATTATAGCAAAGTCTTTGATTGTATAGATCATGAAAAGCTATGGATTGCTCTTAAAGAAATGGGTATGTCACAACATTTGTTTGTCCTGATGCATAACCTGTACTCATCACAAGATGCTATTGTTAGGACAGAGTACAAAGAGATGGAATGGTTTCCACCTGACAAGGGGGTCAAGCAAGGCTGCATTTTTTTCACCCTGTCTGTTTGACCTGTACATATGTGTAAAGCAGAATTAGATTTAGAGGAAGGAAGCATGAACATTGGAGGAAGGAATGTCATCAATTTAAGATATGCAGATGACACCATACTACTAGGAGAAAATAGCAAAGGCTTGGATTACTGAAGAAAGTCAAGGAAGACAGTGCAGAGGTTCGTAGTTGAACATTAAGGAAACAAAAATAATAATCAGAGATGATTTAAATAACTTCAAAGTAAACCATGAAGATATTGAAATAGTTCAAGGTTTTCCTACTTTGGCTCAGCCATTAATCAGAATGAAAACTGCAGCCAAAAAATAAGAAGAGGATTAGGACTTGGATGGGCAACCATAAGGGAACTAGATACGATTCCAAATTGTAATGATTCATTACTGAATACCAAATTTAGGATTGTCCATATTGTCATTTCTCAGGGTGGTCAGTGATTGCTGGTGCCTGTCTCTCCTTCCTCTCTGCTCTGCAAAATTCCCCTGTGTGGCATTCCTATAAACATTTCCTTCTTGTTCTAAAACAGAAGTGGTAGTTGCAGAGATGATTGGGCCTGTTCCAGTGCATGAGAAAAGGGTTTTTTGATCCTGAAAACTCTATGCTTGTACATATTCTCTTCTCATTTTTCCATATAAGGTTTGTAAATGGCTAGTGTGCTTGTGATGAATACCAGTTTCTTGTATGCAACAAAATAGCAAATTCATACATTGCCCATTTGAGTTTGCAGATGACCAAAGCTGCATTATATAGACTTACCTGGAACTGAGTCCTGTTCCATTTAGTAGGAGATAATTCCAAGTAGATAATACTTTAGTTACTGTATAGTAGCTACTTTATACATATTTTAGCTACTGTGGCTTTAGCTACTCTATAGTTCCAACTAGTGGTATATTTTTTGTAATTTTTCCCACAGAAGAATCTGCAGATGCTATGTTCCCACCCCCCATCTACTCCCCTCCTCTGTTTTTCATTGATGCTGCGGTACTACTTGTCAGTCCCACCATCTTGTGAAAGCTTGAACTCTATTAACCGAAAGGAGTAATGTAGAGTGGCAGTTTTGGCATGAAAATTGTGGGTTTTTCACACCACCAGCTTTTGTTAGTCACCCTCAGTCCTGGAATGTGTTTTTTGGGGGAGAACTTTGAGTAGCACGCCAGCACTATGGGCACATCTTTATAAATAACTTACAGCACTCATCTCTTGGAGAAACAGATTTTTTAAGGCAGTAGAAACTCCCTTCATGAGTTTCTTTAGAGATGAAGCTAGAACTGACTGGGAGAGATTGGTCAGTTTTGTATAATGAGTCCATACTGTTACGTTCTGTTGACTGCTCTGTTGATTGATATGACACCAGCCACTATATGTTTTTCTTGTGCCTAGTTTCAAAAGAGTGGGGAATTCTTCAAAGAGAGAGAAACTCTGACTTAAAGTAAGAATTATGGTTGGAGATAACAGTTTCCAGAGCAAGGAAATTTGAATCCTAAGTAGCACTCCCATTCTAACTGAAATCATGGCTCAAGAGATGGCCTCCAGTCATTGATATCCCAAATAGAGAGCACCTTCAGCTTTAAGCAGAATTTAATGTTGTGGGACTGTAAATTGCCCCATAATAAAATGTGAGTTAACATTCAAAGTTAGGTGATTTGGGATAGGGTTGGGAAACAAACAGTTTAAAAAAACAAATCTACCCCTCCCTTTTTTGCATTAATGTTTTAATTAAAATCATCCGACTCCTGCTTATTATGTTAATACTGTGAAACATTGTTTCATATATTAGAAAACTTAATCTATCGTGTTTTAATATTTTCTAATATTAGCAATCCAAAGTTTGTTGTTTTTAAATTTGTAAGCAGCTTTGTGTACCAATTTTGGCAAAAAATAGAATGTAAATAAATACAATAAATGTATAAGGCTTTGATATGATTTAGATCTTTAAGTAAAACTTTGGGAGTCGTATTTGACAAGTTTGTAGCTTGTATACAAGAATATAGCACTACAGCAATATAGGACTAGATCAGAAAATTGAGCAGCAAAATGCAGTATGGATGTTATGGCCACTGACTTAAATGATAATTGTTCTAAATATTGTCCTGTTTTAAAGGAACTTTTTTGGTTGAACTTAAGTTAATTGAAAGATTCGTTTCTGAGCGACATTTATGTTAATTGAAAGATTTGTGTCTGAGGGGCATTTTTTGCAAATGATAATTGTTCTTAAAAATTGTCCTGATTTAAAGGAAATTTTTTGGTTGAACTTAAGTTAATTGAAAGATTCGTTTCTGAGGGACATTTTTTGCACTATACAACAAAGTGAGGAATTGTCCACAAAGCAAATGACACTGGATACTGTGAGTTGCATTGGATCATTAACAATGAACTATTGCTAATAAACTGTTAAAGTTAAAATCTTTAAATTCCAACAGTCTTTCTTGTTCCTGTAAGAGGACTGAAAAATTGTAATACAGTGGGCCCTTCCCTTATGTGGGGGATCCATTCCGGAACGACCCCCTGTGTAAGGGGAATTCCGCGTATGCTTGAGCCCCATTTAAATGAATGGGGCACATGCACGCAGCAGTGCGGGCGCCATTACCCCTTCTCGGGCGCACCAACCCTTTTCCAGCATGGCTTTCAGCATATGCTCAAAGCCGCATAAGGCTTGCCTGCGTATGACGCAGGTGCGCTGTAATATCCAGTCTTTTTAAAAATGAACTATCAAACCAGAGCGTTCTTTTTTTTAAAAAGTCATTTGGTTTAAATCAGCCTGGGAGTTTATCACATGGGATGGATCCCGTGCAGAAATTATATTTAAAAATCTGGAAAACTCCACAAAAGCAGGTTAATTTTCAGACACGTCGGGGTTAATAAACAATAACATGACATTAACCTGAACAGAAAGTCGATAAAGCCTGCTCCTTTTCACTTTCGAGATTTTCCAAAAGTAAAAAGGAATGGAGTTTATCTACTTTCTGTTCTGGTTAATGTTGTGTTAATGCTCATTAACCCTTACAACATGTGAAAATCAATCGGTTTTGCGGGGTTTGTCCACTTTCTGTTTGAGTCAACCCTCAATGTCGTCAGTTTATAAGATGCCATTCCTAAGCTATGTTGCTTATGCAATATGGTTCTGATGTTTGTACAGCTGACCTCTGTATAGGAGTTTAATGGGGCCTCAGAGACATTCAGTGATAGTAGTAGTTACGGCAGTCTTCAGTTACATTGAATCCATACATAGAAAAAAAAATTGAGATTTAGATTTCTGGGGAAAAATAGACTTGATTGTTCTTGAAAATGTGGGTTGTATATTACACAAAAGAAGAGCATTGGCCACAGCCAGCTTCTGCTTTAATGTTCCTGAGTCAGCTATCTTAGGAGCTATTTTATAAACATCCTCTTTACATGCTTCATTTGTTACTGAAATGTAAAGAGCATGTTTGGATTTTACAAACATGTTTGTGCAACATGTTTTACAAACGTGTAAAGAGTATGTTTGGATTTTACAAACATGTTTGCAATTTACATGTTTGGATTTTACAAACATGTGATGGTGTTAGATTTCATATGTTTGCCTGTACTCTTAAGTTATTTTAAATCAATATAATTCTACTGTAATAGGCTGTAAGTGTAGTATTCTCCATAACAAATAACAGCATAACAACAAATGGATATTCTGAAGTATTTGCTTAGTGTGTAAATGTTTAGATTGATAAAAACAGTAGACTCAGTCAGCTGAGTTCACTGTTTGCTTTGGTTTTAAATAACACTGAAAAGGCACGACTCATTAGACAAGGCAATAATGTTAGGAGAGGAAGAAGGTGGAAGAAAGAGGAAGACCACATGTCAAATAGGAGGAAAGAAAGATGAAGAGGTGCTTGATTTTGCTGCTTCCTTGATTTGGCTCCTCCTTTCTTGTTACCCCTTTTTGTCCAAGCTGGCTTCGGTTTAATGTTATCATAGGGAAGAGACTGGGGAGAAAGGCAAAGGAGCCTTTGGTTATGCTGCTTTTGCAAATGATGCGTCCTTCTCCACTGCCCCTTTTACTTAAGCCAGCCTTGGCTTAATCTAGTCACAGGGGGAGGGCTGAGAGGGCAGGGGCAACAGTGGGAGAATTTCCTTCTCACTGTCTGGGTCACTCTTTGCCTCACTTAGCCCACATGTTGGTCTGGCAGCCCCTCCAGCCCCCGACTGCTTCTGCCCTCTCAGGCTTCTTTTAAGCCGAGGCCAACTCAAGTGAGAGTGCGGCAGGGAAGCGGGGAAGGAAGAGGTGTTCGCAAAATCAAGCACCCCTTTGCTTTCCTTCTCAGGTCATGTATCCCAGTTTATGAGAATGTGCTCAAGGATGTCGGCCTGATTCATTGATTTTTATACTAGTAGGAACTATAAGTTGCTAGATTTTTGTGGTCCAAACTACAGAGATGTTCAGCAGATCAGTTTGCTGTTAGAAAAAAAAAATGCTTACCTTAAACTTATTAGATTGCTTTTGATATACCTTAAAGGTATCACTAAACTGAAAACATGTTTGAATTGGACTTGGCTCTTATGCATCTTTTGCATGTCCAAGGTTCTGAGTTCAGCTTATGGAAGTAGAAACTATGTACAAGCATGAGTAAGTTTGGTTTCCAATATTGATTGTTACTCATTTCCATGTAACACAATGCAGAAAGACAGTCAAGTTGATAATGAGGCAATTTGTTTGAAGTACCTTGTTTTAGCTGATGGCCAGCCAGATTATTTGCACCAAAAACCTGCGGGTGTTCCAGTTGGAAGAGAATGGTTTTAGGAGAGCTTAGTTCTGTAAAGTTTCAAAGGCCTTGCAGGTATTGGATAGCTCAAGCAGGCTCCCCATTCTCTCTGTACTGCAACATAGACTAAGAGAAATGGCAGAGGACAGAAGAGTAGTAGTCCATATCCCCCCCTCAAAAAGTGAATAAAAGATCTGCTCCTAATTATGGTCAACACAGAAAGAGATCTTTAGATGAATGGCAAGTGATAACATAGAAAAGAAAACATGCAGTGAAAATGTTTACATGCTGATACCATGCCACAAATTATGTAATAATGCAGAGCTGTATAGATGTAGTTGAAAATAAACCAACAATAGAAGATTGAATAATACAGAAAAATGTTGGTATAATACTGTGTGCAAACTGTTAAAATACTAGATTTATTAAACTAAAAAGCAGAAGTACAGCAGAATGTGGAACAGAAAATTGCTGAATCTTTCTGACATGTGGAAATTAGGAACATTATAGTCTGAAGGTACATTCTAAATGATTGCCTAGAAACAGATATACAAAAGTTGGTAAGTAGTATTTTTCTCTTATTGTGCTGAGCATGTACTTCAGAAATCAGAAGAAAGCAATAGGTTGGCTTCGCAGTGGTGCTATGAAAGCACCGCTGCTTTAAATAATACTGGGTTAATTATTTCAAAAGGTCTTGGTTGGGTGACTCATACTTCTTATAAACTGTATTGTAATGGTGTTGTTTAAAAAAATACACTTTCTCTAGCCTTCATCTCATAACAGAGGGACGTGTACTATGGCTTTTAAAGTTTCTGTCTTTGGAACCACATATTGATGGAAGGTAGACAATTCTTTAGAAATTTCATAATACATTTTGAGGTGCTGTTTGATCAGATTCAGATTCTTCTCAGCTTTATTAGTTTAGGTTTATTAAAATATAATTTCCCTTAATTGAAAAAGTATTCTAAAGAGTAGTGTTCATGAGTCACTTGTACTCTGCAGTTATAAATACACTCCAGACAAGAATCCTTGGTTTCCTGATTATCTTGACAGCTTGAGAGTTAGTACATCTTTGACTAGCTCCTTTTTTGTGCCCTCCTTTTTTCCCTCTCCTCCCTCACCTATTGAATCCTGTAACTGAAGTAACGTAAGAAAAGTGGACAGATGTTCCCATCTTAGTTTGATAGATAGTAGGACTTGGCTAAAAATACATCTTGTTCTAAACTCTGTATCTTTTGTCTTTGCAAGAATAAATGTGGTCAAGCTTTATATATTATTTGGAAATGCACAAACTGGAAAAAGAGCTATGTGTGAAAGGTAGAAGGATATGTTAAGATGTTGCAAAGTGATGTTTATTCTTAAGCACACAAACACACCCATAATGAGGTTCAGCTTGTTAATATTTTAAAACACACTTCAGAAAGTCGGGAAAATGCCTACAGGGGTTTTTGATGAGTTTACATCTTTACTTATTTTTTTCATCATAAAGGTGGTAAAAACATAGGTCCCATTGACTTGAAGTCGTACTTGTTTATTTAGGCGGACTGAATGCTTTCCAAGTGACTTGCACAATTTTATAAGCATACAGAATACCCCTGCAACTGGTAACTGTAAATGTATGATTTTGCATCTTTGAGTTCTCTTACATAACAACAACAACAACAATAATTTATTTGTATCTCCCGCCTCTCCCTGCGGATCGAGGTGGGCTCACATATGTCACTATAAGGGGGCTGGAGTTGGTTCCAGAGACTTTAAGAAATGCTGATGGTAGCCATAGATTTTATCTTTGAACATTGAGTTCTAGTGGGAATATTTAAGAGTATTTGGTTCTTGCTTTCTTATATATTATCCATCCTTTTAAGTATGGAAAATACATGATTATAAATAGATGCATTTGTAAGTAAACTGTAGTCATCTGAATTTTGAAAATTTCAGCATATCCTTTTGTGCATAGAAAATAAAAAGGTAGTAGCAGTCTTTATTTTCATTCTAAAAACAAGAAATACATTGGCCATGCGAAACGGCAGTACTAAGGTTATTCATGCTGGCTGAGTGGGGGCAGGGACAATGAGGAACTGTCATGACCTTTCCCACTGGAAATGAAACACAATGAAATGGAAATGCCACTTGCATGCTCCTGTTTGCAAGTTGTGCTCTTAAGGGATTTATCTTCATTGGAGCTGAAGTATTTGTGAATTGATATTGGTTCTGTACTAAGCAGCTAAAATGTTAGAGACCGTGTGCTCAGGCTAGGCACCTGCTGATCTTTAGGTAGCAGTTCTTTAACCCTGAGAAGAGAATTGCATTATTATGAGAACAGCTTAAAATGCTTTCAGCTTAATGTTTTTCATTTAGTCATTATGTATTGGAAAAGGAACAATTTTTCTCTAAATCTTAGGACTTGAAGATTTCAAAGCAAATGTTGGAAGATGTTGGCTGCAGATACAGGAATTGTAGAAGAGTGGTTATCAGAATTCAAGGTAATAAAAACCTTTTTCAATTCACGTTGATTTCCAAGAATTAAGTAATAGCTGTCACCCCAATATTGACCATGTGCTGTGTTTAAAGTTTGCTGTCAGGTTCAGGTTCCCACTGAAACATTAAGTTCTTTGAAAAACTTTTAGATAAACCAGCCATTCTTTCTAATCTCACAAGATTGATTGTTAGGATGAAATGCAGGGTAGGAACCATGTATGCCATTGGCTGTTTCAAAGAAAGTTAAAATACAATAATTACCATTTGTACTGGATTACGTTCTGAAATATAACTAGGTTAGCATCAAATATAGGGGTAAAATTGTAAAGAATAAATTCCAGATCTTTGGTATGAATTATTATGTGAATGAGTAAGGTTCTGAAAGGTTTGTTATATTGCTTTGTTATATGTTCAGCCAATGCCCCTCTAAGCACTGTGCAGAAAGGTTAAAATACAGACAAAAACAATGTACTAAAATGTCGGCTATAGACACAGCCTATAAAAGAATAATTATTTAGGAGTCCAGCTATGCAGGCATAAGTTAGTCATTGTGTACTGCAAAGTGAAAAGATGAAATACAAAAGTAACATTTGCATGGTTGCACTACAGTAGAAAGTTATGCAAGTGATGAAAAGCTGTTATGCCTCTCACTCCTCTGAGTGTGCTTGAATAAATCAATGAGAAGTGTAAATGGAACTCTTACTGTGCAGTTCCTGTGTAACAGCTCTGAGCTAGCAGCAGTACTGGAATATTCTGTTAGTGGATCTAATTTCTGGGAAAGTTGATCTTGGTTAGTCATATGTGGAGAGCTAGTCATTTTCCTCAGAGTAAGTGTTAGGTCCTGGCTTTGATAGGTCTTTTACCTTAGTATTTTATGGTTTATTTGTTTTTCTGTTGGGTCACTGATTGATAAAGTTATTCACTTTGAGACATAGAGGAAATTCAGGATTAATATTGTAACTTTAGTTTTAAGGAAAGGGTACTTGTTCTGACAAATTGACCGTACTTGACTTAAATGGATTGATTTTTGTTGCATTTATTTGAGGAAGAAAAAGCATTAGTTTTAGGCCAGCACTCTTCCCTATATTTGCAATGCTTGAGATCAACATTATCTTTAAGCAAATGGATGGTCTACATGCTGTGTGATCCTTTTCAGTTCAGGTTTCATTTCTCCTTTAGATAAATGTGAGCTCTTTCTTGATAAGGAAAGATCAAATAACATAGTTTAAGAATATTAGGATATTAGATATACTAAAAATATTAGACCATTTTTAGACTACAAATTAAAAATATTGGCTTACTTTGTATGTTAAATGTTTTGTATTAGACGGTGCCGGAAGCATCTATACCAAGCTATGCTAAAAATCTGAAAGACAAGATTTCTCTGGTTTCATCTCTTTATAAAGTTATTCAGGACCCACAAAGTGAGGTAGGTAAATGTGTACAGAAATAAAATTGGACTGGGATAAGTAACGTAATAAACTATGTATATGAACAGAGTGATGACAAGTAGAAAATACATAGAATGAAAAATGATTTTTACTTCAAGATCTCATATTCTAGATACTTAGGCTATTTTAGAATTACTTATCAGTGCATATTCCAGCTTTCTATATTGCCCCAAAAGCCAGAAACCTGATTTTTTTAAAGTTAAATACATCTTTGCATGTGCATTTTCAATAAATAAATAATAACCATTGTTTATTATTGGGATCAAAAGGAAAAAGGAGTTGGTTTTTTTCTTGTTACAATGCTATGGAAAGTAAAAAAAAATATTGAAGGGTACCTTTTCCTTTTTGCTGCTGAGGAAATAACTGTACCTGCTGAATAAGACATTAGGAAAGCAAGTAGGTACACTGTGTAATATTTGTTACACAATATTACTTCTTTTGAAAATGGACAAATTGTGCCTCTTTGTAAAGCAGGAAACTGTATGGTATTGTGATTTGTGAAACCACTCACAAACAGTGATCTTTGTTTCAGCTGCTGGAGCCAGTCTGTCACCAGCTGTTTGAATTCTATCGCAGTGGTGAAGAACTTCTGTTGCAGTTTACACTGCAGTTTCTTCCAGAGCTTATATGGTGCTATCTTGCTGTGTCTGCCAGTAAAGACCTACAAAGTAGTGGCTGCATAGAAGCACTTCTACTAGGAGTTTACAATTTGGTTTGTATCCACATTTAGAAAAATTATTAAATTTCTTTTGGGGAAAAGTGCAAATCATTTTGTGATGTTTGTATGTTCATTTAACTAACTGCATCTAGCAGAAGCTACCATGTTTTTGTTTGGATGGAAACTAAAATCCTAGAATATGATCGCATCTTCTCTGTGCTGAAGTTAGTTACTTTGCAGTCATGTCCTTTTGGTCCTACTGTAGTGGAAACTTAAAATTTTGGATTAATGCTTTATATTTAGTGTATATCTGTACAGCCTATTTTTTATTTTGCATTATGTTTCTGTGTGGGTTTTTATTGCATTTTAATATTGTATTTAGTATTTTATATTGTCAAATAGGATATAAATGTTTTATTCTGCAACTTAGAAATCAGAGGAAAAGGGCGGGGTATAAATACTCCAATAAATAAATAAATAAATCTCCTCTGATCTCAGAATGGATGAGGGTAAGGTGTAGGAAATTTTTAAAATTCCCCTAGCTTTCAGTTTTTGTTGCTTGTAAGAAAGATACAATGGGTGAATGGGGTAGCTGCAAAAGTGTGTCTGTCTGTTTATTCCTAGTGCTAAGCAATGAAGAGTTAGGGCAGACATGCACTAGTGTTTCTTCCTGCCAACATTTTCCGTGGTTCTGATGTGCTTGACAGAATTAATGACTGGTTTTGGAAATAGTCAGCCCTCCACAATTGCAACTTTGACTTTTGTGGCTTCGATTGTTCATGTATTTGAGTAATACGTTTTCTCTAGGAATGTCTAGGTCTGCCAGCACAGCTTTGCTGGAAGTTGACCATAAAGTTGTGATGGAGGATCTAGAAATTCCTAGAGGAAACATTTCTCTAGGCATTTGTAGGTCCTCCAGTGTGATTTTATGGTCAGTTTTTGGCAGATGTCAATCATAGAGTTGCACTGGAGGACTTAGAGATCCCTAGAGAGATGTTATCTCAGGTAAAAATAATAATAGTTATTTATTTGCAGTTTTCCAACTTTCATAGGAGTCTTACGCCCCTAAGCCTAGCGAATGTGGAGGGCCCACTGTATGAACATGATCTGTTTTCTAAGAAATGAATTTCCATCTGTGTATTTTGGCAACAGGTTCTTATCCATAATGGCATAACAAGATGGTAGGATATATTACGTTTTCTCTTTGGGCTGGTTTTGACTAAATGGTGTGGAACAGGAAGAGTAAGAATAGGCTTGATTCCACACTACCCTCCTCCATTCATTGTCCATGCAGCAACTTTTTCATAACAAAGAGATAATGTTGGATAATATCAGCTGTAGCTGAAGTGAATTGTAGTCTACATAATCCACTAGTTCTTGTATATTTTGCTAATTTTAATTATCTTGCATTTTATGCTCTACAGGAAATAGTTGACAAAGAGGGGCACAGTAGGGTATTAAGTTTCACAATTCCATCTTTATCCAAACCTTCAATATATCATGAAGTAAGTTTAATAAATACACTATGTATTCCATGTGATGTATATCCTTTTGTTGTAACCATTCTTTACATGAACTTAATCTGTCCTTGGTTTTGTCATCCTAATGCAGAGATACCCTGTAGTGCTCCAACCTGTTAGCATTAACTGTGTTGACTAGGGATGATGGGAATTGTAGTACAACAGCATCTGAAGGGCCATAAGTTGCTCTCTCTAATCCTTCAGCCTAAATATTTGCAGTTGGTGCAACTAGGTACTGTTAATTACAAAACTACAGTTGCTTTTATAGCATCTAAATCAATGTAGAATAGCTGGAGTTTTGCAAGATGGTAGAGTAACTCAGTTTAAAACATGGGTTGCGAACCCTGCAGGCCAAGGAAACCACACAGCCCTAGGAAATCTTTGTGGCCTGTGGACCCCTTGGTTAAAAAAATGGCAATTTGAAATATTGGAAGTGTCCAGAAAAAGTGATTTGCCATTAAATCAGGGTGCAATACTCTCTGCAGCTTGTTTTGTGCCCCCCACCCACCGCTGGTTTTATATGCATCTGCTTCCAGTTGTGTTTTGGGGAGCTGGTGCAGTTTGTAGAGCTAAGTAGAGTGTGCTCACCCGTTTCTTAAAAGTATCCTTTATGTGAAAATATGAAAGATGTAATTATTTTGCATTGTGTTAATTCCGTTACATGAATTTATCAGAGAAACAGTATTGTAGTTAGAATTCTAGTGGGCATTATCGCAAAATATGCTACTTTCAAAAGTGGTGTAACCACTGGGATAATAAATACAACTGAAGAGAAAGCTCTATTTTGGCATTGTAATCTCCCATGCAATTAGAATAGTTAGGGTAGAGTGAGGGCACTTGCTTTACCTTCATCACTGTTTTTGCAAATTTGAGGGTAACCATTTCCAGTGAAGAACCAACTGTACATGCATAGATTATGTGTTGTTTGCAACCCTTGGGTTCTAAACTGCATGGAGGTCCCACATAAGAGGAGCAGCTTCTCCAGTGCAAACACAATATGCGCTATTCTTTTACCAGTTCTAACCACTTTGGCGGGGGGGGGGGGTGTTAGAATGCTGAAACAGGAAAAATGGGAGAAACAAATGGCTAAAATAAATATACAGATAAGAGGCAGACCCATTTGCTAAAACTGGTCTGTTGTAAAGTCACAACAAAATTACTACACAAAGTGTGGAACATAGGGAAGCACAGAATGAACTGAAAGGAAAGGACAAACTTTTCCCTTAGCTTTATTCTGAATGCTTTAATCCTGGTGGTGCTCCAAAGTGGGACCAATCCCTTTCACAACAGCAGCAGCTTTGCTTGCCCCACTTTTTAAAATGATTTTAAATAGAACAGCATCAATGAGAAAAGGATTCAGCCTCCTGTTCTTGTTCACCTGTGGAATTAATTCTATCCCATTGTCATCTGATAAGGACCTACCATTACCTCTAGAGGTGCCTTGAGTTTTTAATGGTGTTAACTGCATTTCATTAAACATATGTTATTTTTCCTGTTGATCTCATAATGAATATATTTATTTATGAATGTATTACCATGTATTTATGAGGTAAACATTCACAGAGTGATACTATTCTGTTGGGAAACTATGCTGTTTTGTTCATTTGCTTTGCGTTTTTAATTGTTTAAAATATTTCTTCACTGTCCTTCACTTAAGTGATGTATTCGTTTGTTTTCTTTAGCCATCCAGTATAGGTTCCATGGCTCTTACTGAGGGTGCTCTCTCTCAACATGGCTTATCTAGGGTTGTGTACAGTGGACCTCATTTGCAGAGAGAGATGCTGACAGCACAAAACAGGTAAAAATATATGATGCATGTTTAGTCCTTGAGAATAAAAAATAAGTGTTGTGGAGTTATGAACTATCCTTTCATAAATACCTTCATCTTTTCCACTTGCAAACAAAAGCTGGATGTTATTTGCTAGCTGTTAAGATGAGAGTTAACCTAATGTGGTTTTTTTTCTCCTTTTAAATATCAGTCATTCTTGTCTGTTACTGTTACTTAGTTTTTTATTTTGTTTTGTTGCAGGTTTGAAGTGTTGACATTCCTTTTATTGCGTTATAATGCTGCCTTAAGCTATATGCCTGCAGTTTCTCTTCAGTCATTATGTCAGATCTGCTCAAGGTAATTCTCTCTCTCAGCTAAAAAAGGAATTCAAAGTAAACATAAGATGCAGTTTGATCAGTTGGGTAGGCAACTCTAGTGGGTCTGTAGTCCATTTTTCCCCCTTGAGCCTCCAGGGTTCATGAATGCTCTGAAATGCTAAAGAGCAATACATCAAACCCAGAGGTGACTGGAAGTCCATTTCTGATTCTGAAAAGAATGGTATTTTTATGTTTAGAAGTGCACAGAGTCCCTGTAGCCTATTTGGAAGATGAATTACCATTTGTAGAGCTTCTCAAGAAAGGCACCACTCCTTTTTTTTTGGTGAGAAAAAGTGCATTCCAAGTAACTAGAGCAATCAAAGGCCACAAAATATCCGAGGGGGAAATATAAGGATCCGGTGGTGCACTTTTCTAATTCCTTGTAATACGAGGATGAACCACTGAAAAATAAGATTTACATGGGTATCTTAGATTTGGGTGTACATTAAAGGAACTCACTTAAATATTAAGGGTTGTGATATGAATACATAGGGCTAGTTTGTAACAAATAGTAGGTGTCCAGTCCAATCCGTCTGCTTGCATGTCAGAACTGAAGGCTTCCTAGTTATGAAACTTGTATCAAATTGAAGAAAAGCACCCAATACTAATCTCCTGTTTTCACTGGGTTTTCACATGGCTTGGGTCCAGCTTACTTGACGGAATGCCTCCTCCCATATAATCCTTCCCCCACACTCAGGTCCTCTGGGAAAAACCTACTACTGTCTAGAAAAACCGACTTCCCAGAGGACCCTTTCAATTGCTGCTCCAAAAATTTGTAATGACCTGCTGGAGGAGACCTACCAGAAAATATTTCTTGACGCCTTCAAAAAGGCAATAAAAGCTGTCTTCCTCCGACAGGCCTTCTCAGACTGACCTCTGATCAGGATAGAATTATCTGCTTGCTCTAATCAGCTCCTTCTTTATTTCCTCTTGCACCTTAATCTGTTTTAATTGATCATGTTCTTATTTGTATGGTTTTTATTGTTATAATCTTATATTTGAAGGAAGGAAGGTAAAGGGGATGGGGGAATAAAGGAATGCTTTTGTTATTGTTTTTGTATTGTATTTGATTTTTCTGTTACCTACCTCGATCCTCAAAAGGGAGATACAGGATACAAATATTTTATTATTTTATTATTATTATTACTGGGTACTTTTACACTGATTCACACAGATGAATGATGCCCTCAGACACAATTGGGAAGGACTGAATTATGACAACACTAGGAGATTCTTATCTTAACTGCATAACTTTGACTATGACACTGAATTCAAATTACTTTGATTTTTGAAGCTAATTTAGTCATATTAATCTGGATAAAAAGAACTGTGAGCAGAAGGAGAAAGCGCATAAGAAAAATATTAATGCAAAGGCAAACATTTTTTCAGTGGGACACAAGTAGTTATTGGAATTACATTACAATGTAAGGAATGGTGATTCAGGACAAATTAGTATGGGAATGATTAAAGTCTAATGGCCCATAAAAAGTTTTATACTAAATCTAACACAGTAACTTGCAAAATTCCTCCAAATTTAGGATTTATTTATTTATTTATTTTGCTAATTTGGGAGTAGACTGAGCAGGTGGTTTTCTCTGAAAGCAACCCTTAGTTGTTGACTAATTCTAGATTTGAAATTAGAGAGTGGTTATGTACATATATGCATGTTTTAACTTCATCTGTGTAAGTTTGCAGAGAAACTCCTAACATTTATGGTTCAGTTTAAAAGATTCTTTGGCTGCTAGTTTTTCAGTAGTTAATATATAGTACCTCTGTGCCAGGTTCCTCCACCTAATCAAAGAAATAAAAATGCTCCCAGTGACACTTTTACAATTCACCTTCCTTGCCTGAAAAAAATGAAACCACTTGAAGATCATGATAATAAAAACTGTGATGGAATCATTCTGCAAGTAGTGATGCCACATGCGAATAGTTTTTGCCTATTTATGTTTTATGACTTCTCATTAACCTTTTCCATTCCAGCATTTTAGTCATACATACAGGTTTCCTGGACCCCACAGATCACTAAAAACGTGTGAGGGATGGTTCCCATGTCATAGAACACTTTTCACATCTGTGAGACAGGGTGAGATAGGATGTTAAAATAATACCATCTATTTTAGTAGTGGGAAGAGAAGTTGGCCCTTAATTATCAGTGTCTGCCTTAAGCTTAAGTTCTTCCTGAAGGATTAAGGTGAAATTTTTTTTTTAAGGTATAAGCCTTAAAAAACAAAACAAAAACAACAAAACAAAGGAGATTCTCTTAGAAGCCCTGTGGTTCCATGAAATGTTTTGTATAGACTTTCTGGGAGAGATTACTTGGAAAGGAAGCCATGTTATTTTATTCACTGGCAGATTAGAATCGAGTTCATTGTTTTGTAGCAGTAACATACAGTCAAGAGACTAGCTTAGATTTATTTTTCAGTCAAGATATTTTTCAGTTTTGAATGTGTAACATTTCTTGTTGAGCCTCAACCCAGAGTAAATGAACAAACCTTTGAGTTTTAGATTGCATTTAAAACATTTTTGGCTAAGTGCAAAAATTCTGGACTGGCTGAGACTCTTGAACAGCAATTGGCTGACTGCATTGCAACACCAGAATTTGAGCCAGAGGATGAAGAAGAGTTGTATGCCTCCAGTTAAGTATTGTAAGTACTATGCAGCCACTGCCCCCTGGGGTTTCAGACTGTCCGTTTTATGATGTTCAGTCAGAATCTGTTGAGCTTCCTGTGTTTATCAGTTAGGTATTATTGGATCTTACAGCAAATTTTGGACAAAAATCAGTATATGTGACTGGCTGTAAGAAAACTGCTGTAATTTTGGACATGTGGATTTCTGGATTGTTTGAAGATAGTCCTTTTGACTTGCACAGTAGTCTTTCCATTAATACACGATGAACAATAAACCAAGTTAAACTAACAGTACTAATGCTAATTATGTTGTTTCTTTTAGGATCTGTGTTTGTGGATATCCTCGCCAGCAAGTAAGGAAGTACAGAGGCATAAACAGCAGGATTCCAGTTTCATCTGAATTCATGGTGCAAATGTTAACTGGGATTTATTATGCTTTGTGAGTTCAGTAAATGTTTTGTACATTAAATGTAGTATAGTACAGTATGTTTTCTTATGAGAGAGTCTGCATTTGTGCCTTACCTTTCTATTAAGTGCCTAAGGAGGGTACATGGAGATTTTCAGCTCTTATGAATCAATCCCTTCATTCTTAAAATGCACATATTTTCATTCATATTTCAAATGATATCTTTGTCTTAAAAATATTTTACTCTTCTCCATATGTGCATTAAAAGTTGTGTTCAGATTTTAGGCCATGAACATTGTCCTGGTTCTAGTCTGGAATGTGCAAAAAAACGAATGGGAAGTAGATATGAAAGGAATATTTGAAAATATTCAAAAAGGGCGGAAAAAATGTTTTTTAAGTGTTGAGAAACCCTAATGAAAAAAATCCTGGATTGATGACAATCTTCTCAGTTTGGGACTCACTTTCTGCAAAATTTCCATACAGTTTTTGCATTTTTGCAGGAATTAATATTGCTGTGTTGAGATATTTTCTTTGCAGAAAATGTTGTTTTCTTAGCCAAACAACCAAGTTTCAGTTTTACATAGATAAATCCTAAATTGCAAATAGCCTTAGAAAACTGTGCGGTTTTCAAAAACTTTTTCACAGTGAGAAGAAAACTGCTGAAATTACTCATTGATACTTTAAAGAAGAAACTTCTTAAAGGATTACATCCTTAGTGGGAAGAAAAGATTTTTAGATCAAATGACTAGAGATTTGCTGCATATGTTGGGGCATGAAAGGTTTAACATAGGCAGGTGTACTGTTGTAGCAGTAGGCGTTACGTAGTTTGGGACCAACAGGTAGGTCTTCTGATGTTTTGCATTAGATTAGCAAGGAGTTTTGAATCTTATTTTTTTTGGTAACAATTGAATGACTCATCTACTCAGATTAGACTACTATAATAAAAATGGCTTAGAAGAAACACAACTAGATTTATAAGTTCAGGAACCTATAAACCATGAACTTAGATCAATTTTTGATAGTTGGAACAAATTCCTCTGCTCAGCAATTGTTCAAGTGTGACCATATTCTTTCATTCTAATTCTGCGTCTTTCTTACCTGACTCCAGTCGGTAAATCTTGGGATTGTAATAAAGCACAAGAAGATTTTGCAAGATTTAACTCTGCTCTGTCTTTTAATGATAAACAAAATTTAAGGACATGATGGAGTTATAATAGCTACTATTTTTCAATCTACAGTCATTTTTTTTAAACCTTTCTAGTTATAATGGAGAATGGGATCTGGCTCGTAAAGCAATGGATGATGTTTTATACAGAGCACAACTGGAGCTATACCCAGAACCATTGTTGGTAGGTATTTTATGTCAAATTCTTTTGTACATTTTGTACAATATTAAATATTAATAAACCTTCTTACCTTTCTTCTACTAATACGAACCACCAAGACAGCTTATAACTAAAACAGTGAAAACCATCTTGCAAAATAAACAATTTCTACCCTATTCAAGGAAAATACAGAGAAAACAAAGGGAGGAAAACAGTGTAGTAGACACGTCAGGCTATGCCTATATTGAAATAAAAGCATTTTTACTTGATCTGGAAATGTGGGCAGGATAAGGGGCCGATGTTGGTACTCTGGGATATGTTTGTCCCCTTACCCTGCCAATGTTTATATAGTGTTTTGGATAGCATACCAATGTTCATAAAGGCAGATTTTCACATCTTCTATCCTAAATATAAACATTTATTCAATAAATAACCCTTTGTTACACATGAAGTACTAGACTGTTGGGATGCTCCAGACATTTGGTGGAAGAAGGAAGGAATGTGGTGTTCTTAGGAACAGAGCTCTAGTCATTTACATGCTGTTCACATTTTAGAGGTTGGCATAGTTTATTCTGTACACTTGAAAAGTCACTTTGACCAGGGGATAGGAATAGCGTGTCTTGCAGTAGTAGCTCTTCACTATCACTGCCAAGTCTCTGAACAGTCTCTGTTCCAAGTTAACAAAAGTCAAGTCATCGTTCCCTCTTGCCCCATGGGCACATTAACAAACAAACAACTTCATTTATATACTGCTTCATACCGCCTAAGGAGTGTCTAAGTGGTTTACAACTGTAAGCTACTTGCCCCCAACAATCTGGGTACTCATTTTAGCGACCTCGGAAGGATGCAAGCCTGAGTCGAGCTTGGGCCCTTTTGCTGGTCTTGAACTCGCAACCTTATGGTTTTGAGTGAGTGTCTGCAGTACAGGCATTTAACCACTGTGCCACCAGGGCATTATGGACAGTTTTATATTGCTGTGACATTTGAAATCAGACAGGAAATAATTTGTCATAAGAAAGCTTTTTGTACACTCTGAGTGGGCTGTGAAAACAGCATTGCAGGAAAAATATTATTATAAATGGACTTCTTTAGCAGCTTTTAAGAGAAACATTCACTATCTAAATTGTTCACTAATCCTTTGAATGAAATCTATAATTATAAACTCATGGAAGGAAAGTTTCTTATTTTGACTTTTGTCATATCTAATAATCTTTCACAAAATGCACTCCTGTGTCTGTGTTTGTGTGTCTGTGTGTGTGTGTGTATAGAGAAAGTAAATGTTGCTGTAATTTGAAATATGTTAATATAGAGAAACAAAATGAGACTGTTTTTTGTTGTTGTTTTCTTAGGTTGCTAATGCGATAAAAGCTTCATTGCCTCAAGGTGCCATAAAATCTAGTAAAGAAGGTACAAAATGTATTCAGGTTGAAATTACGCCTACAGCATCAAGAATATCAAGAAATGCAGTGACCAGCATGTCAATTCGGGGTCATAGATGGAAAAGGCATGGTAAGAGAAGCAGTTGTTAAAATTATTTTTAAAATAGAATCCTAAATGTTAAAATTTGCAGGTAGTGTGGGTATTTAAACATGGATCAATTAATTTCTGATACGGCTAAAATGTCTAAAAGTTTGCAGGTGTTCTTATTGGGCTGGCTTATTTTTTTTTTAATCCACAACTACTCTGGCTTTCTCCATTAGTATGCATGGGTATAAATATTGTACAGTCATTCCTCCGCATTCATGACTTTGACAGTCGCGAATTTGATTTGAGAGCCACACACACTCTACCTCCTCTTCCTTCCTAGGCTTTTCCCCTTGGGGCAGAGAACCCCATGAGGGAAGGAGCAGCTGGGAAGGGTGTGCTCTCCATCTCCTTGATGTCTCAGAGACCTCAGGTAAGCTCTCTGAGGCATCAGAGGAAAGAAGAGAGGAGTGTGTGTGCACTCCTCTCCAACCCTTCCCTGCCACCCTGTAACTGGCCCAGCTACAGGGCGGCAGGGAGAGGGAAGAGAGGCAAGCATGCATGCTTATCTGCAACCCTTCCCTGCCACCTTGTAACTGGAGGGAGGGGATATTTGCGATTTTTCCCACATCTTAAGGGAAGATTTCTTAAGTGATTGGTTAAGAATGCTGTTATGTTTTAGTATGGCATACTAATGATGGTGGATTCATTGCTGTGAACAAAAAAACAAACTAGAATGATCACACTGAAAATTCCAAGACATGCTTACCATCAGTATGTCACATTTTCTGTTTTCTGTCTTAGTGTATATAGTATTATATATACTACGCATACTCTTTGTATATATTAGCCTATATACGTTATATACATATACTTGAGTGTGCACATGTATATACATTGTATATCATATATTAGATAGTACATGAGTTAATTTTTCTGTGGTGCTTTTTTCCCCCTTCAAACCTTAATACTTACAATAATATTTAAAAAGTCCTGGTAATGATTTCTCACTTGCTAACCTATAGCTCTTTAGATTATTTCAGTTTGCAGGCCTGTGGATTAAAACCTAACATATACGTAGCAAACAGTAATTTTCTGTTCTAATAAATTAGAAGTTATGAAGATGTTGCAGTCTCCTAAATGAGACAATAGCAAGGTGTTACTTTTCTTAAAGTACAATTTTTTAAAAAAATTACTAATTTAACTGGTAGCTGGTTTTACCTTGCTTGTTAGAAATTACAGTCAACCCTCCTTATCCACGGATATTTTAATCTATGGATTAAAGCATCCACAGCTTGAAAATATTTTTAAAAAGTATAAATTTCAAATAGTAAACCTTGATTTTCTGTTTTATATAAGGGATGCCATTTTGCTATGCCATTATATTTAATGGGACTCATGCATCCATTATCCACAGCAGTTCTGGAACCAAATCCCAGCTGATAACAAGGACCCACTGTATTACAAAATATCTGAAGTATTTGTCAGCAACATGTAGAATAACTACAAGGGATCACAGTACTGTTTTCTTTTAGCTAACATAATTTCCTCCCTTATATAATTGTAAATGTATTGATAGTCCAGGAAAAAAAGAGTATCTTACATATTTCAGAAACCATTCTTTAATATTGCCTTCCTGCAGGAGTCATACTTGATGATACAGGTGCTGAAGTTGACGAGTCATTGGTTAGGACAAGTGTTTGCTGCAGCAGATAACAGTAAGGCAAGAGGCTTGATAGTATTAGTAAAGCAACTGACATCAGTAAGGATGAACAGTTAACTTGATTGAGAAGAAGGATACCGTATATACTCGACTATACGTCGAAAAATTTATGCCCCCAGATGGACTTCAGAATCCCGGGGTAGACTTATGGACAGGGCAATAGAGTTTCCAAGGCTGCAATCGCCAAAAGCTGGGAGAAAAAGAGAGAATCCAACCCCCCCCCCCCCTTTCCAAGTCTGGGATCCAAAGGAAAAAGAAAAAAAGAAAAGGGGGTTTGGTCTCTTTCTCCCTTTCCCTCCCGCCACTCCCAGCCTTGGAAAAGGGAAAATGAGAGAGAGAGAAAACACGCCCCCTTTTCCAAGCCTGGGATTGGCAGGGAACCCCCCCCCCCCCCCCCCCGCTTTTGGCAATCACAGCATTGAAAACCCTATTGACCCTTCTATAAATATACCCCAGGATTTTGAAGTCCATTTGGGGCCATAAATTTTTCAACTTATAGTCAAGTATATGCAGTATGTACATTCCATTCTTTATCAAACTGTTTGTATCAGTTCAGTGTAAAGACAATTCTTATGTTAAACAGGGTGTTATGATGTTGCTTTGCAATGAATCATTTTTTTTAAATGTGAGGTTGGTGCTTTACTACATGATCAGATCTGCACTCAAAAGAGTTGTAAAATACAAAATTTATGGAAAGTTATAAAGTTCCAGAAATTAATCACTGCTAGTTCTCTGGCACTGTTTTCCTTTGCTTCATCCTTTAGATCCTTTGTTACATGCCCCTAAGTTTTACCCTCGACTTATCTAAGGGTCATATCAAAATCCATGATTTTGGCCCCAAACCTGCCCTCAACTTATACATGAGTATATACAGTAATTTGCCAAGTATGCAAATATTGCTGCAGACTCCTAAATAGAAAGTAAGTTCTGAGCTTTCCATTCAGGAAAGTGATATTATAATGTTATGACAAAATGTGTGGAAACTTTGCGCTTTTTTGTCGTGGTCTATGAATCACACCCATGGAGTTTTGCCCTTGCACAACATACTTGGGCTGAGTGATTTTGGCAGGAACCCATTCCCACTCCATCATGCTGTAATGTGCCACAGCTGTCTCTCCTTCCTTTTTGTCTGATGTGTAAGCAGTTCTGAACAGAATGTTCTCTTGAACTGACGAATCGTCAAGATACACAGAGTGATTTTCTTCTAGTTTAACATCTCTTTTGTTTTTCCCCTTTCCTTCACTTTTCATTATTTACAACTTTGAATGACATACTGAGGGTTTTTGCACCATTCCTGTAGTGATGTCTTCTTTGGCCTTGTTTAGGTCATATACCTCATGTGGGGCTAAATAAGAGCCCTGGTTAAATGCCTGAACTACAGCCACTCACTCACAAACCATAAGGTGGTGAGTTCAGTACCAGCCAGGGCTCAGGCTTGCATCCTTCCGAGGTCACTAAAATGAGCACATAGCTTGTTGGGGGCAAGTAGCTTACAGTTGTAAACTGCTTACAGACTGCTTAGGTGGTATGAAGCGGTATATAAATGAAGCTGCTGTTGCTATTGCTATAAATTGGCTTGTTCAAAGAGACATTGAGTGCTTATACTGCCTTGGAAAGGGTCACAAGATCCAGTCATGACCTATTTGTAGAGTGTTCACCAAGTAAGCTCTGAAAAACAGATTACTACTGTTGGCTACCTGGGCAGATACTTTGAATTCAGCAGGTTTGTTGGCTGAGGGCTCAGCACTTAGTACTGCATTGTCAGCCTTGTTGTAGGCCTCCTCCTGTAGTGTTATGCTTTTGTACCAGCCTTAGGTCTTGTGATATGTTCTCCCTCTGTGATTTTTGTGGTGCCAGCTGATGCAGCAACACTGTGCCCAGTCTTTGTCTTTGGACATGTAACCTCCCCCCTATGTCAGGAAGGAATTTGGATAAATGGACTAAAACATTTTCATTAAGAAGAGGAGGCTGCCAAGAAAAAGAAGGTGAAGAGAACTGGGGAAATCAGAAGTTGGATGCGAGAACCAGATAATGCAAGTGGCTCTCCCTGTGGTACCAACCCCACTTCCTTTGATAGTAACTGCCCTGATACTTGCTACCTCTACAGTTATCTTGTTTTAGACATTGTAGCAATCTTGGGCTGCTAGTCAGTACTAATGTCTTTACTACCATTGATTCTGAAGGTCCCTTTTCAACTCGTTGGTGTAGATCTTACTTCATTGGTGAGATTTGGAATTAGCCTAGCACATATTCATGGGAAGTTCTCTGATGTCCTTTGTATGAGACCCTCTTCAGAGGGAGAGATTTGAGAGCTACCTTATTAAAAAATAAAGAATTATGCAAACAAAACACAACAACAAACAAAATACTAAAACAAGAACAAATAAAAATAATGTCAGAAACAATGAACCCTTAGATGTGATTATTTCAATGAAAAACAAACAAAACAACAGAAATTAAACCATGACCCAGAGTGATGTTCTGCAAATTATAGACAAAAGGGGCATTCAGAGATCCTGGATTGAGAGCCACCTTGAGTGAATGGTAGCACGCCTTCATTCCTACTTCATTATCATGTTCAGGCATCCTTCCCATGTCCAGTCACCATGGTATTGGGATGATTATTAGTCTTCCTTGTGTTGCAGTGATTCAGGTAAATACTTGAGGGAAGGTTCACCTTGTTAAGTTTGCTCCAATCACCATTAGGAATTGAGAATGACAGGGATCTGGATTGGAAAGACATTTATAGAAACCACATTGAGGAACCAGAAATGTGTCAGGAATTGCAGCAGAGCAGGAATCACGGCTCATTCCATGGGCATTATGGTCCTTTATGAATGTAATGGTCCTTTCTTTAATAGCTTTTCTCCCTTTCTCTTGTTGATTAGGGTTATAGCAAAGGTATAGAAGAACAAGTTAGATTGCATTCTGATAGCTTTCTGTTGTGGCTTCATCAACCATGGTTCACACCATGCTCTTTCTGTTTTCTTGTGGGATGTACATTCATGTGCCAATGGAAAAAGAGCAGTTGTTCCAATTATCAGGGTTATTCTCTATCTGGACTTACTGGTAGTAACTCTGCACATGATGTCGGATCACACTTTCCCTCAGCACATATAGATAGTTTTAGAAGCATCAAGGAAACCTTCCACTCTTTGCTTATACTTGGCAAAGTAGAACCAGTTCCCTTCCTTTCTTCAAGACTCTTCCTTCTATATTCTATATATATTCTTTTATATTCTATAAAAACGAGAAGAGACTTTTGATCCACACCTTACTTTAGAGAACACATTTATGTGGTTTGTTAAGGACAGTGATCACTCATTAGATTCATGTGGTTGCCATTTCAGAAAGTTTGATCGCTGGAATATGTTACTATGCAATTCGACAATTTAGAATATCTTAGTTTCTATGTACTGTATAGCGTTAAATTTACAAGGAAAAAGTGCATGTGTTATAAATATTAAATACTTGTGCATACTGTGGGTTCAGAGGGTACACATTGCTGCTTCATAATTTATTAAGGTGTTAATTAGAGGAGCAGATATTAAAGAGGGCAAAATAAAACAGAAACCAAGATGCTTTAAAATTGCTGCTTAATAAAAGTTGAAAGTTGAGAGATCAACAGCAGAAAGGACTTCTTACATTTTATTTTGCTGAAAACTTCTTGGATTCATTTTTATCCCATTTTTATTGCTTTCAGTGTATAATTGTGTGTATATTATCTTATTGAACTCCCTAGTGTTGTATAATAGGGTAGAATATAAATGTTAGAAATAACTTTCAAAGCATCAGTGAACAAAAGGTTACAGCATTTGGACAGTATGCTTTGATTTGGCTAATCTGCAACCCACATTCTTATTAGCATTGCGATAGGTTTCCTGTTGCTTAAAAGGAATAGAAAACAGGTTGTGCTCTATCATGTTGAAAGTACCAGTGTATGGTTGGATGCCTAATCTTAAAAAGATCTCTTTCTTCTATGCATGCTCCTTCAAAATTATATTGGAAGTACATTAAGACAGTCTGGGGAAATGGAAGATGGCATGCACTTTCCATTTCCTTTTAGTGTTTTATGATACATAATCTAGTTCACATGATGACCAGCACATGTGTGGAATGATTGCAATCCTGTGTTGGAGCCTAGAGAGATAAGGAAAAGGGTCAATGCCATACTTGCTGGGCTTCAGAAAGATGCAGATTTCATAACTTGCAGAAAATGACATTCCTCTTAAATCCTTCAGTTTATCATATCTTCATATTTAGATTAAATGCCTATGTGTATATAGCAGAAATATGGGTGGCTACTACAAAATTATCTATTGGTTGATTTCCAATATAAGATTATATAACTTACAACTATTATCATTTCTTATGCAATTATCAAACGTATTATCATCATTTTAAAAAGTTTAAAAATTGAAAGGAACATATGTTTACATTTGTGTACTGTCATTAAGTGACACATGAGGTATTGGTATTGTTTTAATGTCTAGAGTTTCATTTTTGAATTTCTGATGGTTTTTTAATCAGTTTACGTACTTTATGCAGAAGTACTTTACTAATATTGCTGAATAACCACAGGCCAGCAAGCAACATCTTACTTCATAACATCCAGCTTTCTAGTTTTGTCAGACTTGTCTCCTTTTTTTTCTTCATGTATGTGGTTTTTGTTTCAGTCATCCTTTTTATTTTTTTTGTCTTATCCATCTTTAATTCTAGAACAACCAGATAATGCTAATGACACTACTGAATTGGGCAACTTTGTCATACCCGAGATTAGTGTCACAAATGTGGCTGGAGAGAGAACCGGGAATGGGGAAAAAAGCAGAGCACCAGCAGAGAGTGATGCTCCGCATATACAGGGTGTACAGGAAACGCCTACCGATCCTAGAGTTGACAGCAAAAGCTTACCAGAGATCAGGAGGCAAAAATCTGTAAGAAAAATAATGGAGGATGGAATAAGCTCACCTGGCAGAGTGCAGTTTTAGCAGAGCACTGTGTAGCTACACTGAAAGGTATTGATTGAAAGGGTCATTGCTGCATGTTTGAAGAATTGCAGTATACAGTAAATTATATTTGCATGCTACCTTTTAATAAAACACAACTGCATGCTTTGCACACAGAAATGATCTCTGTGCTGAAGATGTTAATAGCATGCTGATGGCAAGTAAGTTTGTTTTAGCTTGGGAAACTACACTGAGAGACTTCAGACAGTAAGCAGTGCTAGCCCTCTGAGTTATTCTGAAGTTATTCTCTTTATTTTAGCTATACAAATTGACTTAAGGAAATTCATCTTTCAAATGTACATAATCCATGTTAGTTCATTTTTTGTTGTATCCATTTTATCATTTAAAAAACCTTTTCAGCCAAGTGGCTTTATACTCCACTGCGTTACCAAACTTATCACTATAGATATCTCTGTGCTGCAAAATGTGACCTTTCAGTCCTTAAAAAGATAAGTATTGTTGGCTTTGCTAAAAATGTCAGAGCCTGCAGGTGATGCCATACTGGCTATTGTGATACCCTGATTATTAGTTCCATGATTAATTTGCTATGCAGGTAGTATATAGATGCCTTTGCATATTCTTTGGTTCACATCTTTTTCTAGCTTTCTGTAATATATCTAATCTTTCATTAATCTTTTGCATGAATAACAGGAGTGCTTTATCAAAAAATCTCTGCAAAATAAAAATAGAAGCATGTTTCTCGGTTTTAGTAAATACACTTTACTCATGTAAAACAAACTACTGTACACGTTCCATCAAACTGATATAATGGGTAAGTTTCCTGACTGGTCCTTAGACTCTTGCTCTTTACTGGGAAATGCAAAAATCTTAACAATATAGTATTACAAAACAGTCATCTGCATTCATTTATTAACTGGTTGTTTCTTCATGTAGGTAATGAACTAGGAATTCCAGAAGAAGAATTAATAGAAGTCTCAGAAGTTGATGAAGGTTTTTACTCTAGAGCTACTTCTACTACAAGTCACTCTGCTTTATCAAACAGCAGCACCACCAGTAATAAGGTTCAGCTGAGCAAGAGTCAGCGAAAATCTGGAGGAAGCAAAGTTGGAGGAAAAGAAAAGGAAATTATTGGTGAATCCTGTAAAGAACATTTGTCTCGTAAACAAAGCCAGAGAGCAATGAGTGAAAATCTAGAGCTTTTGTCTTTAAAGAGACTGACTCTGACTAGTAGCCAATCCCTGCCTAAGCCAGGCAGTCATAGTTTGGCTAGAACTAGCACAACACTCTTTAGTAAATCCTTTGAGCAGGTCAGTGATGGTGTAGTCCCAAATAATCACAGTAGCACAGAGGCAAACAGGTTTTCAGTGTGTAGTCTGCAAGAGGAAAATTTCATTTTTGGAGATGAAAGAACAGAACTTCTTGTTCCAAGCAAACAGTCAAATCAGCGACTACCTACTATCAGCATTACACTGTCAACAGACTAAGAAGCCCTTAGCTAATTTATCAGTATAAATGAGTACTTGGGTGATCTTAGTACCATACAATGTGATCCCAATTCTCCCTCTTTTCTAACAATTAAGTTGTCTTTTAAAAGGTTATACTTATTTGACAGTAGAGCCTTAAGTTGCCAGTTTTAAGGTTTACAATGTTTTAAACAGAAGAAGGTGGATAATTATCTTGAATATTTTACAGTAATTAGTTACTAGTCTCGAGGAATATTAACTTCATGAAAGTTCCTAATGGTGATACAATTAAGTTTGTGTTTGAAGGTGATTACTTAGTGGGCCTCAACAAGTTTGTGCAAGCATTTACTATCTGATCTATGAATTGCTGTAATCAGACCTGTACTAGGTCTATAAACAAAGTTGTAACTGGTTTTGTGTGTATGTGTGTGTGTGTGTGTGTGGAGGTTGGAGAAGAGTGAACCAGAAACTGCCTTTTACATTTATGAAATATTTTAAAGTTTTGCTTACGGTGGCAGCTTGTGCTGGTGACCTAAAACCTCAGCTGTATGCACCCATGCACATAAGCCAGTTTGCTAAATTGAAATCACCATGTTCAGGTTCATATTTCTGTTTTTACTACCAGCAGGAAAAAATAGAATTCATCATTTTTAGGTTCATGAAATCACCTACAGCAAACATTTTTTAAAATATAGTGTTTGAATCTGATTGTTTCGTAGAGGAACAAATTAAGTTCAGTTACTGTAAGCACACTGTTTACTAACATTCAGAATACATATACACAGTGGTGAAAGTAAGTATTTGCTGAACTGGCCCCCATGGCAGTCATGGTTTGTTTGACTTAGCTGCCATTTGCTTATTGATTTTCACTTTGAATAGTGACTTCAATACATAAAAATGTGGTGTTTGTATAGTAATTCTGATACACCTTGAATATGCTCTTAAAAAGACTGATGCATTGAGCTGTGTCTAGAGAGATCTGTATTTAAACCTGAAATTTGGGTCACAAACATGGAGGCAAAGAGATTATTATAATTCTTCCATTTTAAGTACATTTGAAACATCAGGTGTTTCCACAGTTCAGATTTTACCTTGCTGGTGAGCTCATAAAAAAGAACAGACTTTCCTTGTCTACCTCAGAGTCTTCAAGTCAGGAAGGAATAACGTTGGCTTCCATTTCCTATTGAGTTATTTAAAGCAGAATCATGCATCTTGAAGGTTTTATCAAGTGTGATATTTCAGATTCAACAGTAATATGGGAACAGAAAAACTATTTTTT
Organism: Urosaurus nigricauda; assembly: GCA_034509955.1. Taxonomy (NCBI): domain Eukaryota; kingdom Metazoa; phylum Chordata; class Lepidosauria; order Squamata; family Phrynosomatidae; genus Urosaurus; species Urosaurus nigricauda. Next base: position 88,500,285 of record JAOEGL010000006.1, read on the forward strand.
TGCTCCTTTCTTATAAGATGTATCATATTGAAGTGTAATAACAGGTGAGTCAATCAGAACACATGTTCATATGAAATTGTTTCGTAGGGCAAATTTATATAGTTTCTGGCAGCTTAAAATGTAGACATTTGAAAGTTGGAAAATTAAAAGCCAGTCTGTTCTTATGCAATAATCTCTTGACATTGTGGGCTTCATCAATATTAGTTTCAAAGGCTTGAATCTAGATCCCAGTTCATGAGCAGAAAATATTTTTGTTGAGCACTCCAGTTACTACTTGGAGCATGTGGGATGGATAGGAGAAAGAAGTCAGCCACAAGCCACATGATGAGTAGAAAAGAATTCTTGTTCACCGAATCTCTCAATCCAAGGCATAGTCTCAATGACACTTGTTGGTTTGTCTCATCTGCTTATCACTGCTACTTTATAGTGTTACTTTTCAGTTAAAGTGCATTCCAACACAGACCCACATTGTGAATTATTTTAAAGTAATGTTTAAAAGGTACAAGAACATGTATAGATTGTATTCTTCATTTCTGTTGGCTTTTATACTTAAAACCATAAGCACCTGATATTGTGAATATAAGGTCTGTAGTCAAGAAAAACATCTCTTACACCATATACTTATAAATTATAACTTGAATGTTAAAAAATGACTGCTCTGAATTTACAGAGATACAAGTTTTCTAATCAGATTTCTTTACTTGTTTGAACTAGAGATTGCTGGAAAATCTCTTGTTTTCTGCACAATCTGAAATTTAAAATGGATGGGGCCTAAATTTAAAATGTTACTTTAATCTATTTAAATCATGGATTTGCTTACCATAATAACAGTATTAATATGATGTTTAACAACTTACAGTTTTTCTACATATTTTACATTTTACTGGCATTGTAATACAATTTTATTTAGTATAGGTAAAAGAGAATGACTCTTACACAGGAATATAAAGCCATCACAAGTGAAAGTTATTTAAACTTTTTCATATAGTTAACTATTTTAAATGCCATAAGATACAACAATGGCTTTTAAAATGTGTACACTGCTGTATATTTTGGACAACAGTATTTTTGTTTTAATAAAACCAAGTTGCTCTTTTTTGCACATTCAAATAATCTTGTTCTAGAATTTCTTCATATGCTGCAACAAATGTTAAAATACCATAATGTTGGCATAATTAGGCTTGCAAACAGGTTTGTTAACTGAAATAATCTTTGTAATAAGAACTGTGTGCAGGCATCCTGATGTGAATGGAGGCATTCTGTACAAGTATACATATTTGTATTTTTGTCTAATTTTTTTATGTCCAGAGTGGAAAACAAGAGATAACTAACAACCTTTATGGTATGTGTGAAATCAAAAGTAGATAGTTCCTGTATATTTTGTTCAAAAACACTTCTTCATATAGCTGGTTAGTTTCTAAAGGTGACTGACATTTCAACTGTATAGTTCTGTATACAGTATGAAAGTGTTACTTGTTTAAATACTGATTTGTTTTGTTGTATACAATTCACATAAAACCAGCTCATCAAAAGTATTAGCATTTAAATTGCACATTCAAAAAACTAATGGGGAATTCCCTCTTTGTCCCAGCATAATGCCTGTTAACCTCCTGAAAAATTTACACTTGGTTGGGGTTGATGACAAGATCTGGGACTGTATACTTATGGAACAAAATGTGTTTACAGAGTCACTAGTGCAGGTGATAATTTTTGTTCTGGAATAACATTGTGTTGCTCACTCACATGTGAAACCTTCACAGAATAATACAGAACTCAAAGAAATATGGTATCAGCTCTCTAGAATGGTGATAGTGAATTTTGATTTGGGTATCTAATTATGGTCGAGTGTTAGTATTTATAAATATTGAAATACATGAAGTTTTGAGCAAATGGTGTCTTAACTTCAAAAAGATTTGAAGATAGGTGAGCCCTTAAAATGTTTAGGGATGGGTTGCTGCTGTGTCACTGAATGTTTACGGTTCAGTAATTTGAACAACGACATTCTGGGTTTTTTCTTTGCAATTATTTTAACAACGGTAGGTGATTCATTCAGTAACTCAATACTGAATTGTCAAGTCAGTCAGTGGAATTAACCAGAGTAGGAGATCAGTGAGCTTTGTCCTGTAGTGAAATAATATAGATGGAATGTTTTTATAATGGTTTGCTGTGATGACAAATGGTTTGGGTTTTTATAAAATCTAACAGTAATGAAAATATTTGAAGACCACAACTGCAGAAGAACACAATGTACAAAATATCTTAGCAATCTTTTATTGAAATAACCACACTTATTTGATACAAAAGGTTTATGAATGTATCTTTTTGAGATGGGCACCATTTTCTTTTTCGTAATTTTGGCCTTTAAATGGACAGATGGTAGCCTTTTGCAGAGTTCTGCTTCTAAATGCAGAAGATTAAACAAAATTGGCTATTTGTATATTTTTAATAACTTATTACATTAAAGACTAAACATCATTTGATACATTTTTCCTAAACAATATGAACATTTAATTGTACCACTTTCACTTTTTGTAGTGCAAGTTTATGAATATTTTCTGTGTTTTGGTAACAAGATGCTTGTTTTGTATAGTTTAATAAACTAATTGCTTATCTTGAGTTCACATTCCTGAAATGAAGGAATCTGCATGGTTCATGATTAGCGTTTATATTGGAATAAACCAATGGAATTCTTGGGTTTTATGTACCTCCTGCATTTTGGAATTCTGCTGTTTGTTTGCTGTCCTGATTTTAAAATTTTAACAAGAAGACATTATACTACTCAGTCTCCTTAAGGCAGATGTGAAAACCTGGAGGACAGTTAACTTCTGGTAGCTTAGAGGCCACATGCTACCCACCAAAGTCAGAATTTCTCTTTCATGGTATGCATCACACAAACTTAGCAGTTCTCTTAGATATACACATGCCTCTAAAAAATGTAGTTTCTCTTTGATACATGCAGGCATGGACTTCTATTGACTAAAGCCACTGGACAGCTTTGCAGAGTTTTATGCACTGTAGTCTTCCAATTGCTGCCCTACTCAGCCACCGCTTCTGTTTCCTCCTCCAGCAAAGTTGCTAAGGGGCAAGGCAACACCCTCCTGTGCTTTGTTTGTTTCCTCCACTCAGAGGGCCTTAGCCAAGTGAAAAACTGCGAAGGTGACTTAAAATATCCAACAGATTAAGTGAAGAGGCAGAAAATATACTGGATCATCCCAATGTTATGCTACTTTAGAAAGTATTTCTGCACCAAACTGGTCTTTCACCACTGAATTGCAAAGGCAGATAGGAGTTTACCTTGTATTTCAGGGAAAAGGAATGGTTTCTACGAGAACTTCAGGGCTGATCTGGAGAACCTGTGGCTCTCTGTGTATGTGACTCCCTATTTCCATCAATGCCAAACAGCAAGTGGTGAGAGATTATGCAAATAATAGTTCATCAACATAGATGGTCACAGATTCCTCACCCCAGCTTAGAAATGGAAAATTGTCTTTATTACAGAAGTGTATTTGGTCCAGTGGCTTAATGTTCTATGTTGTAGAGACGTTATGTATTCTAACTGACAAAAACAGTTTGATCATCCATCCTTAGCATACATCCAGGAAAAACATCATTTTTATGGAGAAAAGGATGGCTAGTATTCAATTGTGATAGGAACTCATTCTTTGTTAAACTGAAATTTTTAACTGTTGCTTTGGTCTCACAAGGCACTGTGACTGGTGTGGATGTACTGGTTTTCCTTCAAGGCATCAAATTCCCTGGCTGATCTACAGAGTTCAACTTCTTGAGAGCACACATGTTGCCTTGTGATAATCCTGTTTCTGCGTCAAAGCTAGGATTAGAATTAACAAGTAGGTAAGGATAAAAGCAGGGTGAAAGGAAATTAAAATTAAAACAAGATCTTCTAATGTGTAAAATACAATCTATCTGGGGATTTTGACCTGATTTTAGATTCTTAGTTTTGGGGAGCTGCCCAGTGGGTGTTAGAAACTGTACAGCACTAAATGTCACTGCATGCAGTTTACTAGAGGGATTACTGAAAATTGCTCTAGCCATTTTGGTAAATCTGCCATTAGTATACAATTAAAGCATTTCTTAGATACATAAAATGCCTGATTGTCCAGTACTTCTCAAGGAGCTATCGTATGGGTACACGTCTACGTTTGTGGGGCACTGATCACAACTGAATCTTACTGTGCCACACTTCTTAGGTTTGTCCGATCCCTTTATCCTTGTCTGTGATTTAATCTTACCTCAGCACCAGATGCTTGAACCCACCCCACAGTATTGTATACAGGTTTCAACCTGGCCTTAATCCTATGTCTTGTTCAAGCATTATTTTAATTAAGGTTAGTTTCCTGGGTGGGGATAAATTCCACTGAATGTGTACAAATTCCTGAGCCAATGTGTATTTTCCTGAGTTCTAACAGAAATAAGTGTGACGTATACCTTTTTTTATAAATAGCCTTGGATTAGAAGATAGGAGAGAAAGCTAGGAATTTAAGGGAGGAAAGGGGGATTATTTCTGTGACTGCATGTAAGCTTCCCACCCACAACTTTCTCCACCTGGATCATCTGCATTGGAGGTGAGCAAAATGCAGCCCACCAAGGATATTTTTATGGCCTACATCCAAATACCCAATTCACTGGATAGTCAGAAGAGCACTCCACCACTACTGGGTTCTCCCTGCCAACCTAATCTGCAGGAGTTGGTATTCTTTTGTCGGTTGCTACCATTTAACTCCTGCCCTTGCCCAAAAAAAAGAAAGAAGGTGAATTACTCCTGGAAGCCTGTAATGCAACAATTTGCCCTTTAAATAGGTTGCAAGGCCTGTGTTTAGCACTAAAACCACCCATTTTCTGAGAGCCAGAAATGGACCTTTGACCATGTTCGATATTTTCTTTCATTGCTTTGGTTGTCTATGTTCCTGCTGAAGGGTTCCAGGACCAGCCACAGTTGCCCACCTCTGATCTACACCATGATCTTGACAACCAGAAACTTTTACACCTAAGTCTAGTTGCTTGTCCCAAGCAGAACAGGCCCAATGAAAGGTAAAACAACACTTGATGTAAATCCCACTGGGTCTACTCTTGTGAGACTCGCAATTAGATTTAAACCTCAGTCCCAACTGGAGGAGTTGCTAATAGACTTGCATTCCTGTAAACAGTAGAACTCCCAACATACTGTAGATCAAAGTACACTCATTAGAGTATGTTTCCATTATGATAGTTTATAAAATATATCAAACCATTAAATCTGAAATGTTGTATAAAATTAAATTTTGAAGCCCCCGGATTTACATTTTTTTGAACATGTGCATTCCCAACGAACTGATTTGATTTTACTGGTCCTAATTAGGGTGCCTTGTTTTGCTGAAAACCACACTGAACAACACAGCATGGCATAACAGTGTAATGCCATTGTAAACTTGTCAAAACAAAACAGCAGTTAATACTGAGTTATGTTCTGCTGCCATTTTCTATGCTAAATAGGCCAAGGAATCAAGAAAATAACACTTCTCTAAATTTTCTCCATTGGCTTAATTTTTTATTAAATTTTATATAGTATCAATTGACTCTATGGGCAAACTCAATGTACTACAGTCAGTCTCCTGAAAATCACAGAAAATACTACCTTTCTCTTTGACTGTATGAAACATTTGCATCTCCAATGTCTTTTTCAAAAGCCAGTTCACATTTTACAATGTGTTTATGCTGGTGTCACAGTTTATACTGATTTAATTTACCAAACGAATCTCTTGCAGCTGTGACTGACTTGAATCAAATATCTTATTTCCCCCATTTAATATGTGTTTGCAACATGAAATACATATATAATATGACTTAAGAATGCAGACTTGTGACAATCTGCTATGCCAGATGAACTTATTAATAAATAAGAACAGTATGCTTTCTTTAAAAAGTAATATCCCGCTTTTCAGCACCAAAATCCTTTTTAACAAGTATGGGGATGTTTTCTTCCACGATAATGAAAATGGGTTGTAGTCATGATAAATTAACACTATTCAAAACAAATATTTTATCTGGGAAAAAAAATTATTACAAAAATGTGGAATCTACATCACTGGGCTGAAATCAAATTCATTTAGTATAAGCAAAAAGCATTGCCTTTTGTTTGGCCCTGAAACATGTTACAATGGCTAATTACAGTTTGCAATCACTTCTTAAACTCTATATAATTTTGGTCTTACCGGTAGATAAGGATATATATGGAGTTTCCCACACACGCATATGTTGGTCTGAACTACTGGTTAGCGCTGGGCAAGCCCACCCCTAATTTGGCTGTGGGCCAGATTTAGTGATTTAGCTTGGATTATGGTTTATGCTGATTAGATTTCCAATCCAAATTGAGAAACCTGAATGTCCACATCTCCCATTCTCTTGCATTGCAAAACACAAATGACTATAGCTCTGCAGCTGGGTGGGTGGGTGCGGATAACCACATGGAAATTAGGAACGTGGTAGCCATTTTAGAAAGGATTAACCTGCATTTCTTTCTGTCTGTGTGGGAGCAGCAGAGAATCCCCTGGATATATTGTGTAGCCCAGGACCTGTGGAAGATCCCATGGAAAGTCTCAGAGAATGACATTGTGCACTGCTTATCAGAACATAGACGGACAACCCTCAGTTGCTTTCTCTATCTTCCCCAGCCAATATAGGGTCATTTTGGGGTAGGAAAAATGACAAGTCTCTGGACAGCAGCAGAAATAGTTTTTCGGGATCATTAAAAGACTGGGTGTGTGTGTTTGTGAAAAGGTTGCTTCTTGGCAGGGCTGTGATTTTGGCCAAGATTTGCCTCACCAGGATTCCCCAACACTTGAGAAGTCCTCCTCTCTCATTCTTTCCCTTTTCCCCCCAACCCACATCTTTGATTATTATTTCCATCCTTACATTGTGTACACACACACAGCTTGGGAAATTTTAATCTGTGTATAAAGAAGGATGAAATGGAGAGAGGAGTGGTTTTGATATGCCTGCCTGAAAGAACAGGTAAGAACATTTTACCTAGAAAGATGATTCTTCAGGTGGTCATCTGAATACACAAGCACAGGTAGTTTTGTATCCCTGCAACATCAGTCAGCACCTTCTGGAGTTAAGTACAATGTTACCTACAGCAACTTCATCCTTTAAGCGCATACACCAAGACAGTATTCCTGCTGATCCCCTCAATTCCTGGTCCACTACAATAGCACAACCAAAAAGTTGGAAAAGAAACATAGGTTATTGTCATGGGGATGAGGATATGTGAGTTCACCAACCATTTGAACACTCACAGTTAATAGGTAAGCAACTTACTTTTTATGCTGTCTGTAACACACACAAGAGAGAATAAAAAGCAGTACTTGCTGGATTGCATGGAGAGCATCAATGAAAAGTGGTAGTCAACAGCTCCCCTGAAGCTGGCATTTTGCCTAGTCCTGATGTCAAAGTGTGAACACCCAGAAAAATGTAGAGTATGGGATTGTGTGGCTGTTCTGCACATTCCAGGAAAGGCATCCCTTTCAAGAAAGCAGCAGATGCCGCTGAAGTATTTGCTGGAAGATGTGTTTCCTTCTCAATTTATAAGCCAGAATGATAAGAAGCACAATCAATTTCACCATAAATTGCAAGGAAACTGGCAAACCATTCTTGGGAATAGTGTTACAATAGACTTGTGGAAGAATGGAAGACCCTGGTCTGGCCAATGTAAAAAGCCAAACCACTGTTGAGACAAGACTCCAGCTGTAAGGACAGATCAGGTGTGAAAATATGAAAGACATATGGAAGAGTGAAACATTAACTAAGAAGTTTATTGTGAGGCTGTTACACCACATTGATGTAAATTTAGATAGGGAGGATCATGATAGAAAATGCCACAGTTCACTAGCTCTTCTAGTCAGGGTTACAGCTACCAATAAAGCTGTTTCTAGCGACAAAAGACAACATGCCACCATAGGTTCATTGCCTCCTTGTTGAGTGAAATAATACCACGGATACAGTTGTTAAGCAATTAAAATGAATGATATGATGGATTTTCTGATAAAACTGAGTCATGGTTGAAGCCACTAGTTCAGGTAAACTACACCATAAAGTGTACTGAGATGAGCAGCCACCACAGCCATACACTTTGTGTAGATTCTGTGCTGTAGCTAGTGTGAAGGGGGGGGGGACTAGAACTGAAAGTTGTGGTTTCATTGTGTGAGGCAGATGAACCATTGATTCACAGGGTGAATGAAATATGAAAACACCCAACTTTGAGGACATCAGCTGTGACCCAACTTTCTTCCAAAGTATAGGAGAATGGATGACAACACGATCAGTCTGGACTTTTGTGACTGAGGTCCAACAAGTCCAGGACCAGAGACTGCTGTCCGTCTTTGGTACTCTGAAGTATCAAGAACTGAATCTTCATAGGTTCCCTAGAGAAACTGGTTTTCTTACTCCTTTCCCCAGTAAATACTAACTTTCTTCAGATACCAGGATGGCAGATGCAGTGCACCTGATTTCTATGGATCGGAATAGGATATCAAATGTGATTGCACATTAGTGCATTTAATGTGTCCAAAGTGACTCTGTTCTCGACAGGGAAGAAAAGGGAGAGCCCATCCCTAAAAGGGGTCTCAGTGAGAAAGCAATCCAGGGTCACCAACAGCATTAAAGGTGTCATGGGCAATTTTAGCCCTGTAACCTTGCTGTTGATCACAGATGCATCCAGGCATACCAGAAAAGAGTTCATGTCATTTCCAGTTGCCATACCTGTCTAATCTGGGGCCAGCTTTGGCATTGGGGACAAACTACACTGCATAAGTGGGGCAGTTTTGTCATATATTGGGTCATTCTCAGGCATAAAATGTGGCCTATTAAACCTCATGTGGCCCACTATCTGTACTTTTCCGACCCATGGTCAAAGGCAATATTTAGAGCTGTTTCTTTCTGGAAGAAGATTAATATTTCTCCTTTTGAAAGGATTGTTTGATGAGGAGGATATTCATGAGTCATATCAGGAAAATTATGACCTAGGCTACTACGAATTGGTAGAAATTTGCTGATAATAAAAGTAATGGAAGCAAGAAGATGACAACTTAGCTGTTAATGTAATTTCCATCTTTCAGCTTGAGCTGTTTACGGAGAGTTGAAGAGACTAATTTCATTGAATGGCGTATCTTCCATTGTACTTCTCTCTGACAGCATGGCAGACACAGCCAAAGCCATAAGTATGTGCTCGGCACTAAGGCACACATCTGTTGAAGAATCACACCAGCCCCAGTTATTTCTCTTCACAATCAGCCTCTGCAGAAAAGCTGCACTCTCAGACAGGGTGATTGCTGGAAGCAATCACTGGAGGCAGCTTGTCAAGATACCAATACATCAGCTCTGATCCTGGTGACTCCTGGTAATGTCTCCCTCCTGACAACTGATTTGTGTGTACCTCCATCTGGTTCATTCTATTCAGTTCTGGACACAATTGATCAGCTTGGTGACCCATGGACTGTATGACTTATAGTAATTGTGTAAGTTCTTTGGATGGTATGTCAGATGTCAGGGCAGAAGAACAAAGCCAAACATCCATGCGTGAGGTGATGGCTCACCCATAATTTTGATGTCATAACCCACTAAATGGTGGGGTTGATGTAACTTGCTGTCCTATGAACCAATAAGCTTCAGCTTGAAAAATGTGCTGTTTTAAAACGATCTTCAGGCAATTTGTCCGAGTAAAAGTGAGACCCCCCCCCCCCGCCATTAAAACTGCTGGTGGATACAATTTGGAATTCTTAGGAAGAGGGCACAAAAGAGAAGAATTTATATGTGAACAAGTCCAGTTCCTTGCCTGTATTCCTGCTGCTTATCTTTTTAGTTTATCTTTATTTCTACTCTTTAATGCTTTAATAGCAATGGGCATGGAGTGATACAGCTTGCAGGCTGATGTTTAAAAAATTAAAACTGAATTCCTTGTCATGGACCCTATAAAACAGGAGAGTACGACAGAAGTTTGTATACCTGTGATTTCTTCATATTCAGGACATGCCACAAGTGATTTCCTGCCCCATCCAGTCACAATTTGGGCCAACTTTTAGTTGCTTAAAAAAAAAAAAAAGAAACTGTAGGTGGTGGACATAAACTGCTGCATTTGTGGCTGTCATTTCAGCTGGTTTTTTTTTTTTTTGGCAAAAAAAATTGCCTGAAAAGCAATGGAAACATTTTTTAGGGTTTATGAGTTTGTAGGGCTTTGAGGGCTGTATGAAACCATACTTTCCTCAACCTTGCTATAAAGGTTCTCTTCAGCAGGTCTAAAAATCAGTGGCAGGATTTTGCATGACTGTCATACAACATAAAGTAAAGGGCGTATTGGAAGACCACCATCACAGAGCATTGAGGCTCATCAAAAGACTACACTGGTCACAATCACAGGAAGGGCCTTAACAGGAAAATCTAACAATTTAGCAATTGGAGTACAACTGAACTTCTTTTGCTGGTGACAAGAGGTTCTGATTGCCTGTGGAGTCAAGGAGGATAAGGAAGAAATAGTTTCCATCTTCCAAATCTGACTTATATCAGGAATTCCCATAAGAGTCTACAGCCGACTCATGGACAGGATTCACTTGTCCCTCTGTTTGGATTGGCTGCATTAACAAAGGCTGATCTGAAGCAGTGGAAGCCACTGCAGCTAATAATAGTAAGACTACAGCCAGTGCTGATTGAGCTGGCATTGCTGTTGATATAGTTGCTGAAATCTATTTTCCTGTAGCTCAGCATGAAACTTGTGCAATTAGTGCAGCTTGGATCGAGGAGTTTCCTTCGGGAGTATATAGGATGTTGATGCAGACTTGATTGATTGTATAAATGTGGATGTTGGCGAGTGAAACGGGACAAGTAGATTGATATGAGAAAGCATCCCAGCTGGGGTCTCTGAATCTGTTGGTGCTGAAAGATACCACAGAAGGGCTTAGTCTCAGGAAGAGTAAGAAGATTCTTGACAAGTGGGTATGGGGGTCCACCAAACAATGCTAAGTTTTCCCTTTTTGACTGGACGAACCAATGCAATATGCTGGTACAGGAGATTTGTGTTATGACACCTGTTGGATATGATCTCTGTCAAAAGATTGTTTCAACCTCTGAGACGTCCTGGATCAAGGGATGGTTGGGATCAAGACTGATGACATGCTTCTAAAACTGAAGTGACAAGTCTTAGGGTGATGATGTACATTCAAGGATCCCTCTTGGGTATGAAAGATACAGGTCTCTGTGTTATGGGAACAACGTTTCAGAAAGGATTGGTTTAATCTTGTTTCTGAACTACATTATTGTTGTTCCAAAAGCATTTAGGTTGGGACAAGCTAGGTTTTTTTTTATTTTATGCTACTACACAAGGGAGTTGCCTTCATAAATAGGCTTACTTCTTCATTTGAAGAAAAAGGTAGGTCTTCATTCAGATAAGAATGCATATTATAGAGCTGTTCCTTCCATTTCAGTGAATGGCAAAAGTAATTTGTGTGCAACAACTCCATGAAAGGTCAATGGACTGAGGCTGGCAGGCTGTAACTTATTTTCTGCCTTGTAGAATTGTGCTAAGGATTACTGAGTTGTTTATCACAGTGTTGTGCTATTGTACCCTAGAGCAAAGTGCATGTGGCTGCTGCTGATATCTCCTAATATGCAGCTAACCCTGTCCCAAGTCCTGCTTATACACACAGGTAGTTCTGAGCATCAAAGGGCAAGGGTCAAGAGTACAGCCTTTTCTCACCCTTCCTGCTTGATGCCTAACAAAACTAAACCAGGTCCCTGCTTCTAGTCTATGTCTCCTCTATACAATGATGACATGGTTTTCTTGGGTGTCAAACTAATTGATTTGCAAGGTGAAATACTGATACAATCATAATGGATATGCTGTTCCTTCCAGGAAGAGTTAGAGCAATGACTGAAGTGCTCTTGACAAATTTACTTTTAGTCTGAAAGATAAGTATTAACTAACAGGAAGAAGGATGGAGACAATAATGATTTTCACAGGATCGGTTGTCACTCAGCTGAGGGCAAAATGAATTAATGGCATAAACCATTGCCATGGGATGTGCTTAGCTGATTAGCCACAATATTGCTCAAGGCTTCAGTTTATTCAAAACACTCTTTAGTTGTTTACACATAACTAGATGACTTGCTGGTTGGCTATATCTTCTGCCCTGGAAACTCTTGAGAAAGTTCCAAAACAGGAGACCAGTTCTATTTATTGAGTGCTGAAAGAAAAACAGCTTTATTATTGCTCAAAGATATATCTTTCTTTGCATACTTCTCTTGTTCCATTCCAAAATCTGGCATTAGTTTATCTTAAAGGCAGCATGTTGTAACTGTTTCTGCAAATAATTAGTATGCATTTTTTCTGCAGAAATACATGAGTTACAATGTTTGAGACTACATTTAAATTAACAATATGAAATAGATCTTGGGAGAAAGGGAGAGATTATTTTTTTTGCCTTCCTTCTCCCTGAAAAGCTGATCTGGAGACCTGGGAGAAACCTCTGGAGCAGCATGGGAAGTGACATTGAAAATAATTCTTGTAAAGGGAAGGGGATTGATTTAAAAAAAAAATCCCCACCCTGTTTGCTTTGGCAGAAGCCTGTGCTGAATTTGTCCATTCCATGAAGGGAGGACTTCTCATTTGCCTAAGGGTGACTTTGGATTCAACACAAAGTAATATAATGCTTTTATGGCACTATTATCTCTGGAACATTGTGTAATTCTAATTTCCCAGACTCAAAAAAGATACTGTTGGAAGCCCAACTGGTACCAGCACTGGCTTCATTCAGGTGCCAAGTGAAAGTATAGCTGTTTATTGAAGCCTTTGGCCTAAATGATTTATTTCAAAATGGTTTGTGTGTGGTTTTAAACTGTTTTAACCTGTTAACATGTCTTTAATCTATTTAAATTTTTAAATATTTTCTTTATATTAATTTTACTTGTATGCCACCTGAGGTCTTGAAAAACAGGGCAGGATTTAGTGCTTGCTGCTATTGTATGCCTTCAAGTCATTTCTGACTTATGGCTACTCTATGACAACTCTATCACAGTGTTTTCTTGGCTGAGTGTGACTTGCCCAAGGTTGCCTAGTGGGTTTCCATAGCGGAATAGGGATTTAAAACCTGGTCTAAACCCTGTTTTAGATTGTAATGGGAATGTTGTTTTCACTGCATATGACAGGGCTTTCCCAGTGCCCTTTTCCACCACTGAAAAACAGCTCCTGAAAAAACACAAAACTCTTCCAGACTTGAATTAAGAACAGTAAAAAGAACTTGTACAAAGGTTTAAAGTTAGCTTGTTAATTTTTGTTCCTATGTCTCCCACAAAACCTTCTCGCCTAGGAGTACAAATACTTTTCATTTATGCGCAATACTCTTGGAACCTGGCCCATTGCAAGTGTATGGATTTAATTACTAGAAAAGTGTTCTAGCCAAGGTTTAAACAAAGAGATCACTTGAATAAATGGGAAGCTGCCTCCCTGGCTAGAGGCCAGATGAGAAAGCATTTATATATCCGGAAGCACAGACGGTGCAACAGTCATCTTGCCATATTTCTGTATGCCTATGAGTCTGAGCAAAGATGGCAAAATTCTTCTAATTTACTGAGACATGTGCCATATTAATTAATGCCATCTACAAAAAAAGTATACTTAGGAAGGTCTACATCGAAGGAATGATTGTATATGATAGCTGGATTTATCTTTAAAAGTTCTAGTATCTAGGAGGATTCAGTTTGCAATTTCCATTTTATCGCTACAGGATACAAAATATATTGTATTGGACTAGTTTATGCTGGTTCACCTAGCACACACCATTTTCCAACTACAACACAGATTTGCCTGTTATAGAAACTGTATATCAAGTTATCTGATTCACCAAGATAAGTGCACTTAATTTTATATGTGCTTATAAACCGAAGGCAAGGTTATGTAGAGAGCTACAGATAATAAATTTGTCTTTTTCTTTGTGCAAGGCATGTATCAAGTTATGGCCCTTCCATAAAAGGAAATCCTCTTGTGATTATGTTCATTTTACTGAATCCTCTTGCAAAGAAATTAAACTACCATAGCCCTCAATCTTTGGGTTTCCAGATATTTGGACTTAAAGCTCCCACACCATCAGCCCACTTGGCTAATGGTTAGGGACTGTGGTAACTGGTATCCGGGAGGGCGAAAGGTTGAAAACCAGTGTTCTAGGAAACTTTTGCTGCTTAAAAGTAAGATGGGAATGGGGGGACTTCAGTGGATTTGGGGGACATTCATCTAATGAAAGAGCACATGTCTTGCACACAAATAGTTCTAGGATCAATCCTAATCTTTCTAGAAGAATTGAAACCCTGCCAGTCAATGGGTTGCTGTTCTACTCAGACCTTCTGAAGTTCCAGAAAATGCCAAAAATGCAAGCAAAAAACCAATCCTCTGAAGAGTCCAAATTCCACTTCTGGTTTTGAGTTAAACAGTGAGGGGCCCCCTATTTTAAAAGGTGAATCCCCCCAGCAGGATTCTAGGAGAGGCAAGTATGTTATTTATGCCATAAAAGAGTGGTACAGGGAAGTTTCAGTAGTGGCAAAAACAGCCTTGGAGATCCCATGTGGCCCCATTTTGTCCACCTCTGTGTTACAGAATGACATGCTCTCTTCACACTTTTAAGGAAAAAAATAATTTATATGTAGTCTGTAAAATGGAAAATCGAGTGACAGATAAAAAGTTAACCAAATAGCTGTATCGGTTACTGTGGTCCAAAACACACTGCAGAAATAATCCAGTTCGAGACTGCTTTAACTGCCCTGGCTCAATGCTAGGGAATTCTGGGAACTATAGTTTTGTGAAACATTGAGCCTTCTGTCAGAGAGCTCTGGTGCCACAACAAACTACAATTTCCAGTATTCCCTAGCACTGAGCCAGGGCAGTTAAAGCAATCTTGAACTGTATTACTTCTATAGTGTGTTTTGGACCTCTGATATCTTCCTAAGTTTGCATGGATAAAAACAATAGCTCTGGAGAAAAACCCATTTCTTTATGGTGTAACATGTCATGGCACACACTATTAGTAGAGGTTATTTTTCTTCTTTTGCAACAAGAGGAAATGTTTCCTATGTCTAGTGATTTTATTCAGTGTGCCTCCTGCACCTATGTAGGTGGAAGCCTTATGCTTTTCTCAAGACGTTTTAATGTACAGATATGCAGCCGCCTATTGGCTGAGGTGTCAATGCATATAGTCAATGGAGCTTGATTCAAACATTTAGATGTTCTCGTCTGTTTTGAAGTACTAAATATGAAACACAGCAGATCTGCAAGGTACTGTTCAGCCTCCCTCACAATGTGCTTTGGAACTTTTGCAATTATTTTCTAGTTACAGCACTCTCTTCTATAATTTCAATAAAGTAGAAATCTGAAAACTTCAAGGTTAATAGCATTATGGTTATTAAGTTACCACGCCTCTACTGTAATAATACCTAAGAACAAACTGTGGACAAATCAGACTCCTGCCTGGGCATGAGTAAATTTTTTTCACTGCCCTTGCCTGGCTTCCCCAACCTGAAACAATTTGGGGTAAGTGCAAAGGAATCAGAGGGAAAGAAGAATTTGATTCAGTGGTGCTATCTGTCCGATTTTAAGAAAGATCTTCTAAATAAAACCCACTATGAATGAACAGTTTCTTCAGCTATCTTTGTTGGGTATTCTCTCTCTTTTTAAAACAAAGCGATGCTTTCCAAGTGTCTGTAGTTCAGAGCTTGATCCTTCTATGAGAAAACAGGAGCAAAAGATCCATGACGCAAGTCCAGGTTGAACTTCAGCTTCTTCTATAAAAAGCTGAATGTTTCTAGAATCTAAGGGCAGTTTGAAAAGCAATATATGAGGTCTTATGGGGAGTGCAATTTTAGAAAGAAGAGGGAGGGTGAAGTGCAAAGAATGCTCCTAGCTAGGCATTAAATCCATTGGAATGACTAAAACAATTCTCAAACTCTAGTCTAACAGGAGGATCCACTTTGTTGAATATTTTCTTTAAAAAAAAATGCAGTGATGGGGGTGGCAGGATAACAAACAATGTAGCGCAGTGGTTAGTGTTAAGACTGAGACTTAGATGATCCAGCTTTAAGTCTCCACTGAGCCATAAAACCCACTGGTTGACTGTTATTCTTTCTGCCCAATCCACCTCACAGGGTTGCTTAGAGAATATAATGGGGATGGAGGGCAGGGGAGAAGAGGAAGACAATTATTTCAAGGCCTGAAATGAAGCGAGGGTGGGATATAAATATAACAATTAAATAAATACCAGACAGAGTGTTCCTAATACTTTCCTTACAAAGCCTGTACTTAATATGATTAACAACTTAACACAATTTCTCTTGCAAAACCACATTACCTACTCTGTTAACACCTTAATCCAATTGTATTTATTTAGATAAAAACTTATCTTACCTGCATACCATAAATTACTGCTCTGGGCAGTTAACGTACAAAAAAATAAAATAGTCATAAACAATTAAATCAGTTTGTAACCAAAGACAGCATGGCAATCCGTTAAAATGACATAATCTAGAACTAAGACAAACAAAAAGCCTGTTAAAGTGAATTAATTTTCATTAGGAAGCAAAAGCTGCAAGAAGGGGGGGAGAACCGTTTCACAGGAAATAATTCTTATGGAAATTTATTGAAAATCTTGTTGTTTCCATGGAGCTAAGCAAGGACATTTAGCTGGGTACCCCCTCCCAAGACCTTTGAAGAAAGGCTTAGGGAGCTGGGTATGTTTAGCTTGGAGAGATTAAGAGGAGACATGCTAGCCATGTTTAAATATCTGGAAAGATGTCATATTGAAGAAAGAACAAGATTGTTTTCTGTTGCTCTACATACTAGGACATGGAGCAATGGGTTCAAATAAAGAGATTCCACCTAAACATTAGGAAGTAAGAACAGTTACACAGTGGCACACATTCCCTCAGAGAGTGAAGTCTCTTTCTTTGGAGTCTTTTCAAAGAGGCTAGATGGCCATATCAAGGGTGCTTTATGTTTTTCTGCATGGCAGGAGGGTTGGACTAGATGGCCCTTGTGATCTCTTCCACCTCTATGATTCTATGAATCACTTCAATATGAGGCCTGGCCTAAAGTAAGCAGATGAGCCCTCCCTTTGCCATCTACATCATCAGAGGGAGAGAAGCCTGTCAGCTCCATCGGGCCTGGCCTGAACTAAGAAGAAGAGCCCTCCTTCCAGTCCATCTGCCATGGTCCAGGCCTCTGAGGGAGAGAAGAATTTTTGGACCTGATCCCCTTGTCCCCCACCTGTCCCGTCTCCTTTTGTGTCGTGTCTTTTTAGATTGTAAGCCTGAGGGCAGGGAACTGTCTAATTAAAAATAATAATTGTAAGCCCCTCTGATAGCCTTTAAGGCTGAAGGGCAGGATATAAATACTCTAATAAAAATAAATAAATAAATAAATAAAAAAAATGATGGTCCAATAGATATGGCAGGAATGAGAATTCTGGACTGCAACTCCCAACTTTCCTCACCACTGGCTTTGCTAGATAAAGGCGGTGGGAGTTTCAGTCCAACAACATCTGGGCGGGTAAACAAACATGCTTTCCCATCCCTTTCTTTTCAGATTGATTGTTCTTTGCTGTTAGCTAGCCTGTATCTGTTTCAAGGTTCCTCTTGTCACTATCTGGTTACTGAGCTCCTAATTCATGAACAATGTTGTAGTCCAAACAGGCAGGCTTAGCATCAACACTATACTTAAGCACTCTGGAGTGCTGGACTTTCAGGATATTTTAACATGGGAGAATATGCAGGCAGCTTAATGATATTTTAAGCTAGTTTATTATGAACATTTATACATGGTACTGCACAGAAGCTTGAGAACAAATGAGAGAAATGCAACTTTACTATCCATAGTGTTTGTAGTAGCAGTTCAAGAGCGTAGATTGTTATAGCAAGGAATCCTTGAAACAATGATTATACCACGGCAGCAAATAGGATCATGTCACTTGTCAGACATTTCTCTCTTTCCTAAATCAGACATATAATCAGAAAACATCTAGGCAACGCTTACTCAAGAGTACTTCACAGAACAAGACTCAGCAGTTTTGTTGGAGGTATTTTTATTACAAAGAAATAAAAGCAAATAATGAAAATTAAATATTCCATTCACTTTGTTATGATTACTTCAGACATTTAAATGTCAATAGTTTATATTGTTGAAAAAACCAATTCCAAGAAACCCATTCCAGATTAATATAAATCCCCCCACATCAAATCACTTCTTTTCTCCATTTTGATAATACTATGATTTTACTGCTACTTTTTCTTTTATCATTTGAACCACCACTCTAGAAATACTTTGAAAGGGAGGATATAGTAAGCATACTCTGAATGAATTAATAAAATGATTTTGACTTTTTCAATTAGGAAATTTGTGGGACTCTTGAAATTCAACCAGAGTTCCAGTCTGCCCCCCAGTGGTTCAAAGGAAAAAATGATCTGGAGTTGATTTGGAGGTATTTAGGGGTATAACTGTAAAAAAGAAGAAGAAAGAAACAGAATTGTATCTAGCAGACTAACATGGCAAACTAAATTGTAAGGCACCTTTGATTTCAACAAATGCTTTAGTAACATAAGCATTGAGAATGTCTGCATCAGAAAGTTACAGATGGAACCTCATATGCTTTAACAATGTTCTGTAATTTTATGAAACAGGAATCTAATAAATATTGCCATCTTGACAAAACAGGTGCTGGGAACTAGAAAGTAACAATTTCCAAGGATGTCACTAGTATTGCACCAGAGTAGGAGTAGGCAACACACGGGTTGCATATTGATCCCAAACTTCTTTCTAGCTCCCTCTATCACCTATGCCACTGCAGAATCAGTAGTGGTGAACACCACTATCCACACCTCTGAAATGGCAATTCCTTCCACCCCATTCACTTTAGAAAGGAAAAAGACACTAGGGGGATTTCTAGATTGGCAGGAAAGTGTGACATGAAGTTGCCTTTTCCTTAATGCTTAGCAGCTGCACCACAGCCTTTAGATGGAGCTGCGCTGTTCCACAGTTTTTAAAAAAGAAGCTGGGAAAACCAACACCTTTTTAAAGGTGCTTCTTCTCCCCTAAAACGCAAAAAAAGCGTTTTCATGGCACACTTTCCTTTTTTCTCATCTAAAGGCTAGAGTTTCATGCAGCCATGAACACACTTCTTTTTGCCAATCTAGAAAGCCCCTATGAGCTGTAGTTTCCCAGGCCTTTGTGCCATGGGAGGATGCTCTAACTCCATCCTGCACTTTAAAAAGTGACTCTATTTGCAACTGAATTTCAGAAATCTTCCTTAGAGTAGGTGGGTGGGGTTATCCATGGCCTATGGAAAGGGATCCTGTAGCACCTTGAAACTAACTGGAAGAAGCTAATAGCATGAAATTTCATAGACTTGTCTGATGTCTAATCCCTTGCACCTGAGGAAGTAAACTTAAGTCTATGACAGCTTATGTGACCAACTTCTTTCTTCCAGTTACTGACTGCTACAAAATCCTCTTCCTTACTGATCCAGACTAATATAGGGACAAAGCAGACAGCCTGCCAGGAGCTGGATTTAATAGGCTCCTTTTTGTGGCGGTGTCTGGCTGCTTTGGGGGCATGCGGCATGTAAGTGCCATGCCCCCAAAGTAGCCCGAATCCGCTTTTTTGGCCTGTGCATTTCAGGCTATGGTTATGCCTTTGAATTATCCCAGCCCTAAAAAATTTTCTGTTATATGGTATATCAATAATAAGTGCCCTTGGATATTTTGAGGATTACCTGTAACAGCTCACTGGTGTTAAATGAAAATAAACCAATTGTAATTTAAAACTATTGTGTGTCTACAAACTTGTGAGCTGAAATAAAGATGCTTTGTATTAATATCCATTTTGAGTGAATTAATCTGTAAACATGTATAGCCTTGTATCTGTACAGTAATTTGTTTAGAACTGAAGCATTACTCCTTAAGGAACATATTGAAACAAAGTACATAACCTCATCAAAAGAAACAATTCTATGATTCTGTGCTGTTCCTGGAAGCTGCTTAAAGATTCTGCCAAAAGCCTAGAGGGAAAATACTGAACTTTGTGGAGAGAAATCTGTTTAGAATTATTATTGTAATAAAAAGGTAACCACATACTATCTTCAAAGAGGCATTTAGGAAGCATGAGTTCTCAAAATCTCTTAGATCAACTCTCACTTTAGACAGAAACATTCATTGACTTCTTATATATGGTACATTATATATGCTGTATCTCAGACCACACACTATTTCCAACATGCCTGTTCCTTGGTAATCCATTCTCACAGCCACTCTAATAAACAGAAAAGCCCACTCTTGGCTAATGACATAAAAATAATTCCATTAAATCTGTTCCACAGGATGGGGAACCCTCTAACACAGATATGAGAAGGAACACCTTTGCATGATCTGAAAGCTACTTGTAATAATACTAGATTATAGATATCGCTCTACAATCCGTTATTATCTGGGACAGTGCTACTCAGTGGTGGTCATTGGCTATCAGTCCCTAGTGCGTATTCAGAAAAGAAAAAAAAAAAAACAGTTGTAGTCTATGGGGATAAATATGGTACCAGTCCCTGGAAAAAACAACTGCCAGTCCCCTTCAGCCTACTAATCTGGGAGACATACTACCGCTTCATTTGTTATACGGTACAAATATATATAGATCCCTTCAGTGTCTTATTTAATAACAAGATGCAACTGTAGTTCAGTTGCTGCTATATGCAATGCCTACTTGTTGTACACTTTCCAGTTTCTATATAGTTCTGTAATGTTCTTCCACTGCTAACTTTAAACAATAAATTAAACAATTGACTATAAACTATATATGTATGAGGACTGTCGGCAACTTCAGCGGGTCCAGGGGTTATTTTTAATTTTTTCCTCCTCTGGGATCTGACAGCTGCATTTCTTTGGAAGCAGAAAAACAAAACTTGATGGGACAGAAAGTGGTTTTGAAGAAAGGGTGCTTTGTATGTTGAAGAGTGCAGTGGGAGCTTGCAACCTATTTAAAAGGTGAACTGAAAATTCACCTTTTTTGCTGAACAACTCTGCCTCACTTGCTGAAACAGCAAATGTTTTCTTTAGTGTTTAATACATTTTTATGGAAATAAAAAGACACAGAGTTACATTAGCAATTTAGGGTGCTTTTTAATTTAGGAAGATTATTTGAAGTTCCAGTTTTCTTTTTCTTATTTGGATACTGTTACAACGAATGAGATTTACAGGAGTGAAGTATCCTAAGTAAACTTTACTGCTCTGGATGAAAAAAAATCTATAAAATCAGAGAGCAATAAACTAATTTAGCTACATTATTACTTTAAATTAAATAATACAAAGTATCTGCTTCAATATCTATAAAATATTGATCCATTTACCTTAAAGAGTTCCATTAAAAGCCAACTGTAATCAAGACACCACACTGAAATCTGAAACAATGTACTTTTTCCTTATTTTATCACTCACGCCTCATGTCATCTTGCTTCTCTGTATTCTAACTAATGTAGCCTGTTTAAATGTCCCTTTAGACCTCACCATTTAAACATTTTTAGAAGAACATGAAATCATAGTTGTAAATAATTTTTTGCTCTTAATGTATGACCTTGTTAGGAAATGCTTGTCCTCAGTTATCCATACAGCCTGTTGAAAGACAAGAGAACAATATAAATGAAATAAAGCAGACAATGATATATGCTTTTTACTATAGCTTATGTTTGTAACACAAAATAAACAAGTACAAACAACATCTTATGTGTCCCTGTGTTTGTGTAATCATTAAAATATGCAGAGGCCTATGTAGGCTGATATTATTTTAGGTTCACTTCCTTTCCAGCATCGTTCACTCAGTTCCTACATTTTGAAAATAAAAATTGACACCCCTCAGGTCTTTAAACAAGTAATATTTGCTGAAGATACTTGTTAAGGGGCACTGACAGTACCACTCCAATACATACAATTTTGTCCTGGTTAAAGCAGTTCTAACACTTCTGTACTCAGCTGAAGTTCATCGGGATGATGGATTGGTGGAGATAGGCATATCCATTTGGAACTATGACCTATTGAATGTAGCAGATGATGTAGATATACCATACATTTTCACTTAAAACTACTTGGAAACTGGTATAAAAGTTCTGATAAAATCCTGCAAATGCACAACTATTATTTGGGCCAATCTTAGGGCTTATTCAACTTGGTTATTAATTTGAATGGAAGACAATGATACAATTAATTTTGCTAGAAGGGCAAGTTTCTGTAGATCTAGTAAAGAAAATTGAAGTACTACAGAAGTAGGTTCTGCTGTTCTGGCCTCAGAAAATCCTTTAAATCATCAGATCCGTGTGTAACACTCTACAGAGATATCTGTAATCAGTTAAGAGTTTTCATCTTTGGCCAGAAACTCCACAGTAACACAGACCTAAAAGTATTTAGTAACGGATACATTAAAAATAGACAAGCACAATATACCTTTGCCTGAAGTATAACATGATGATGACATAAAACTGCACCCTGCATTACAGAATCTATAGGAAGAAAAAGAAAGTCAAAGATTACCATTTCAAATAATGTTCGGTGGTGTACTTTTGAGCAAGATAATAAACTTTCATGTAAAATCTCATTCTTTGATATTTCAGAAGTTTAGTTAGGTTGGTATTTTCTTAAATGTTCTTGTTTAAATCCCAATTTTATGGGAAAACAACTACATTAGTAATATAATAAAACAGCATGACAATTGTGTCTCCTTACTGAACTAAATAAATCTTATTTAAAACTTAATTTTATACTAGTTCACTTCCCCAACTGTTAACAGCACAATTTGCAAAGCATTGTCAGAATTAAAGGTGTTAGTACCAAAAACAGACGCCTTCATAAAAGGCTATATTGCTTTTTGTAACTTCCAAAAACAAGAACTGTTGCTATTAAATAGTAAAAAACAACAAAAAAACCCAAACCAAAACCTTGAAATATCTGCACATACATTAGCATGGAACATGCCAAGTTAACACTGCCTTCACCCACCTCCTCTGCATATCAAGATTTGTTGCTGTGTGCCTTCAAGCTATTTCCGACTTATGTCGACTCAAAGACAACGCTATAATGGGTTTTTCTTGGCAAGATTTGTTCAGAGGAGATTTGCCATTGCCTTCCCTGGAGACTGACAACATGGGATTTGTCCAAGGTCATCCGGTGGGTTTCATGGCTAAGCTGGGAACCGAACCCTGGTCCCCGGAGTTGTAGTTCAACACTCAAACCACTACACCAAGTAAAACTACTGCGCAGCAAATAATAGCTTTCCTTGGAGTTAAATGTTATTCTCCCAGCACAGCAGTTTTTAATCTTTCTTGCTTGTAATGTCCTTGTTCTTAGTAGATCATACATTTTCTTATGCTTACAGCTGTTTGAAAGCTCTAGAATGCATCTATGCTGAATGTATGAAGGGAGGAACAAGCTTTCAGATCTAGTTTTGCTGGGTTTATGGATTCTACAGACAATAGATTGTAAGCCTGAGGGCAGGGAACTGGCTAATTAACAATTTGTAAGCCATTTTGAGAGCATTTCTGAAGAGCGGGGTAGAAATATAATAAATAAATAAAAAGTATAGAGCTGTTTCAGCCTCTCCAAACCAAATACCCAACTGACACTCCGCAAGGCAGAAAGTGGCTTATCAAGTAACAATGATGCACACAAGCTTTTAAATGCAGTATCTGAAAGGACATACTGTTAAGAAACACGGTGGTGAGACAGCTTATCATATTGCATTGGGGACTTGTTATTCTTAATTGCCATCAAGTCAACTTCAACTTCAATGAAAGCTCTCTTAAGAAATCCTGTTATCAAGAACCCTGCTCAAGTCTTGCAAATTCAGGGCCGTGGCCTTTTTGACTGAGTATATCCACCTGTAATGCATCTTCCTATTGCATTATACTTTGCCAAGCATCACTGTCTTTTCTAATGAGACATGTCTTCTTCTCATATGTCCGATTAGCTTCCGGGTGCAATACAAAGTGTTGGTTATTACCTTTAAAGCCCTATATGGCTTGGGTCCGAGTTACTTGAGGGAACGCCTCTCCCTACACAATCTGCCCCACACTCTCAGGACCTCGGGGGGAAAACTACTAGAGTGTCCGAAAATAAGGCAGAAGTCCACTTTTGATAGATCGTTCACTGCTGTTGCCCCCAGACTCTGGAAAGGCATCCTGGAAGAGATCCGTCTTATTAACACCTTAGATGCCTTTAAAAAGACACTTAAGACGGATCTCTTCCGGTGGGCTTACCCATTCGACCCTCCATGAACAACCCCACAGAATGTTTCTTTCTTCTGGAGTATTGGACTGACAATGGCAATTGGATATGTTTGATTATAGAAATATGTTTAAGATTGTTTTAATATTGCTGTTATACTGTCTTGCCATTTTAAATTGTTGTACTCCAGCCTCGATCCATGGGGAGAGGCGGGAAATAAAAACACATATTATTATTATTATAATTATTATTATATTATACATATTATATCACTGCATTAAGTCTAGGAAAGCTGAAGCTGCCAACTTCTTCATTTCAGTTAGCTTCAAAGGTGCTACAAGATCCCTCTATATTATCATCATCATCACCACCATTTCATCATATATATATATATAAAATCATTATCATAATATTATTATTATATATTATACATATTATATAACTGCATCTGGGGAAGGAGACTGAAGTCTAGGAAACCTCATGCTGCCAACTTCTTTATATTTCAGTTCGTTTCAAAGGTGCTACAAGATCCCTCTATATTATTATTATTAGAAGTGGAGTCACCTGGAGCGGTCCTTACCCTCCTATGCATGCACACTGGAGATATAACCCGGTTTGAAACCGCTTTAACTCTTTGTTTGGCTCAATGGCTATGGAATTCTGGGAGTTGGAGTTTGTTGTGGGGCCCAGAGCGGAGCGAAGCTCCGCTCTGGGCCTCACAACAAACTCCAACTCCCAGAATTCCATAGCCATTGAGCCAAACAAAGAGTTAAAGCGGTTTCAAACCGGGTTATTTCCCTAAATTTAGCCCCGCCCGGTAGAGGCCTAGTCGTTGACGCATGCGCAGTAGCTTCGGGCCTACTACTACTACTCCTACAGAGCCCGCCGCCGCCATGCCGAAGCTGAGCAAAGAGGCCAAGCAACGCCTGCAGCACCTCTTCAAGGGAGGCCAGTTCGCCATCCGCTGGGGCTTCATCCCTGTTGTCCTCTATCTAGGTCAGTACTACCGAGGGAGGCCTAGTAGAGAAACGGCCCCTCAAACTATGCTTTTTGAGGGGATTTTTTTGGACTCCAGCTCCCAGAATCCCTGGCCATTGGCCATCACGGCTGAGGCTTCTGGGAGTTGGAGTCCAAAATTCACTGAAAGGGCCCTGGTATATGAGAATTATGATTTATGA
This sequence comes from Urosaurus nigricauda, assembly GCA_034509955.1. NCBI lineage: Eukaryota > Metazoa > Chordata > Lepidosauria > Squamata > Phrynosomatidae > Urosaurus > Urosaurus nigricauda. The sequence continues at coordinate 88,525,736 of JAOEGL010000006.1, forward strand.
GTGACATTATTCAGCAGTGGTCCCCAAACTGTGCTCTTTAATGGAATTTTGGACTCCAACTCCCAGAATCCCTGGCTATTGGTCAACATGGCTGAGGCTTCTGGGAGTTGGAGTCCAAAGTCTCTTAAAAGGGTCCAGTTTGGGAACCAGAGGACCAAAGTGGAGTCGTGTTTTCAGTGTTGGACTAAGACTCTGGAGACCAGGGTTCGAATCCTGACATGGGAGGATTATATTATTATTATAATTATAATAATTATTATTATTATATTATTAGGTATAAATGAATAAATAAATAAATATTATTATTAAATTATTATATACTTATATATGATTATAATAATTATTATATATATATATATATATATAATATAATATACATTATATTATTATTTATACTTATTATTATTATTATTTCTACTCCGCCTTTCCTATAAGATCGAGGCGGCTTACAGTAATAAAAACCAAACAATACAATACAATAAGTCCCATTTTCCCCTCCCCCTTAAAACAACCCAACCATAATTCCAACATAATAAATAATAATAATAATAATAATAAAGCGTTATTTGTACCCCGCTTTTCTGTTTCCAAAAAATCAAAGTGGCTTACGTCCAAAAACCATTCCAATAAACAATTTGTCGTACATTTAATATCCTCACCCCCCCTCAAAAAAGAAACACATTACAATTAAAATTTATATCAGTTAAACTATTATTAATAAAATAATCCATAAACTGAGTGATAACACAGTACGGAAATTGAAGGGAATTCATGACAGCAATTACAATAAAAATACAGTCGAAACCAATTAAGACAGTCAGAGGCAGGAAACAGAACACCTTGGGGGTAGTACCACGTTTCCCTAAAAATAAGACATTTTTTGCTCCCAAAGATGCACTAGGTCATATTTTCAGGGGATGTCTTATTTTTCCATGAAAAAGAATTCACATTTATTGTTGAACCAAAAAAATTAACACTTATTATATATTGTATATATATTTATATACAGAAACTTTGCTAGGTCTTACTTTCAGGAGAGGCCTTATATTTAGCAATCCAGCAAAGCCTCTACTAGGTCTTATTTTCTGAGGGTGTCTTACTTTTGGGGAAACAGGGTAGTCACTAAAATAGTCCTTCTCAATCCATATCCGTGGGAGCGACTGAGTCAATTGTTCGGGAGGTCATTTAAGAAGTTAAATTGTTGGGACTGAACACACAGATCAATTAAGGCATTTACAGATGTGCACAACTAAACAACAATACTGCGGAAATTAACTTGTTGCGTTTCGAACGGATGTACAGCTTTCTCCTCCGCATCAAATGCAAGGAAACCTACTCTTTGCATTTAGAAGGCTTTGGTGGGGTTGTACTGAAGACATCTTCTGCGTACCACCAAAACAGGCAGCCTACCTTCCTAACCAGCTTGAAGTTAGGGATTGTTCCCACAAGTGTTATGAGCTAGAGAGGAAGGTTGGGAATATTTAGGTTGGCAAAAAACTGAGGTGACAAACAGAGCCTAGTTTGCCCCCTTTGGCTTCATTCTCCTGTAGGTCTAGTTTTCAGCTGTAACCATTAAGCTGTATTTGGCTGTATTGTGTAAACTTGTGTAGACCTGTGTGCCTCCCCCCATTAATGTCCTACTCTTCACATCAACCCTTGCCACAGGTGGAACTGATAGGGCCACTTTAACCTAGGGAAAACCCATAGTTCTCAGAATTACAGTAGTACAGAATTTGCCTCAGATCATTGGCTGGTCAGTTATTCATCTTATGATGAAATGAGGCATGAATGAAATCAGGCAGCAGCAGCTTCCCCTTTCCTTGCCATGCAGTATTCCTGGCCACATTACCTTTGTAAACCAAAGAAGTTGGAGGTTAAACTGATTTAAGTATGAGACCCATTGCAAATCTCTTTGGGGGAAATTCTGGCTATTGTATCTGGGGGGAAAAAATCAAAGATCTAGTAAATTGCTGCCTTTTGTAGGATTGCTGTGTCCTATCTGTGCTTGTGTTCTGCTCAAAGTTTGGTTGGAATAGGTTTGAAAACTGATGTAATAATGTTGAACATTAGAAATTGGAAAATGAGTGCACCACTATAAATATTAACAATTGAAGTGCTTTGGTTACACTATTGTTAATAAACCCATGAAAATTTTAGAATTGGCAGGATCATGGGGTTTATAGAGAATGGTATGGGGGTTGTCATTGTTAACTTCACGGGAGTCAACACGTTTTATTAATGGCTCCATCAAGTCTCCTTTTATCCTCTTAGAAGTTGTCTATCTCCAACCTAGAATTTTTCCATACTTGCACTACAAAATCCATTAGAGGATTGTTGCCTGGGAATGGTGGGAGTCCAACGCAAGTGGGAACTGTGAGGTCAAGAAAGGCAGTCCCAAAGCAAGGGGTCTCATCTTACAACATCCTCAAGTTTAGTTTGTTGTTCATCTGCATCTCTCTCTTCTTTCATTTCTCACCACTCACTCTTCAAATAACAAGGAATGCTGTATTTTAGTTAGACAACACTGATTCGCTGCAAGTGCAGCAATAAGTGGATCAGTCAGTGAATCAAAAGTGGAGAATTCTTAAGCAGAAATTTTCTGAGAGCTTCTTATCATATGCAGAATGTTCTGCACAAATGAATCACTGCATCTTTTCTGTTTCCCACTTCCCAATCAAGAAATGTGATCTGAAAAGATCAGTTACCACTAGTTTTGTATGCAATTGCCAGGGCTCTCAGATTCATGGCATCTTCAATTTAATGATCACTTATCTAACAAAGTGACCCTTCTCTGCACCCATGTTACTTTAATTGTGTAATTAAAATGGGGTGGATAAAGAGGATGAGGAGCCAGCATGGAGTAGTTTGAGCATGAGACCATGACTAGAGACTAGAGTTAGGATCCTGGCTTGGCCATGTTAAATCCAGTGGGTGACCCTGGGCAAGTCACACACTCAACCACAGAAAATCTTGTGATAGTGTCACCTTAGGGTCACCATAAATTAAAAAACAACAACATGAAGGCACACAACAACAAAAGAGGATGAGGGGTAGATAAAAAGCAGAATGGGAAGGATGGGGAAAGAGAGAAACAAAAAGAGAAAGAAATGGGCATTGGGTTTGAGGAAACTTTTTACTTAATTATCCAAGTACAGTACTGTGTGAGCAACATTAAAATGGGATTCATTGCAGCTCACCCAAATATATATTTATTATACTATATTATATTATACAATAATATACAATATAAATCAGCCCAGAATATGATAAGTGGGGTTAACAAGTTAGAGGAGAACAGCAACTAATAACTTGTTAGGCTGTTAACAAAATTGATTAATGCCAAGCTCGTGTTCTGTTCGTAGGCATTTGGTTGGCCCACAATATGACCCAGGTAATGGATTGGATAGGGTTTTGATTTGATTGGATCCAGATGGTTCCTATGTTCTTCTATCTGTTCTAAGCATCAGTAACTTGAAAAGGTCATGTGTAATGGGAGATGTTTCTTGACAGAAAGTGACTCTTGGAAGCTGTTGTTGCATTCTTCTGCAAATTCCACCAGTTAGCTGTTTGACAGAGTTTCTCAACCAGGATTCCATAGAACTCATTGGGGCTTTCTAGATTGGCAAAAAGAAGTGTGTTCATGGCTGCATGAAACTCTAGCCTTTAGATGAGAAAAAGGGAAAGTGTGCCATGAAAACGCTTTTTTTGCGTTTTAGGGGAGAAGAAGCGCCTTTAAAAAGGTGCTGGTTTTCCCAGCTTCTTTTTTAAAAACTGCGGAACAGCGCAGCTCCATCTAAAGGCTGTGATGCAGCTGCTAAGCATTAAGGAAAAGGCAACTTCATGTCACACTTTCCTGCCAATCTAGAAAGCCCCATTGGTGTTCTGTGAGAGATTGTGACCGGAAGGAAAAAAACATGTTTTGAGTTGCAGACATAATAATATTTATGCAGGAATGCCACATGATCTGAAAATTATTTCAAGGGTTCCTCCAAGGTAAAAAGGTTGGGAAAGGCTAGGCTAGGGAGAGAAATGAAAAGCCCAGGGCTTGGTTTTGTTTTCAAGAAAAACCATCTCATTGACGTAATTCTGAGATAGCTATTTTGTCTAAGATGTTCCACAAACGAAAGTGCAGCAGTAGCGTTGACCAGCCATGAGTTCTTATTCAGATGTGATAGTGCCTCACTTTCCTGCCTACTCAGTCACAGCTGCAGTTCAATCATATGTACATTTAGATGTTTTTCCTGAAGTTAGTGGAGCTTTCTCCCAGATAACTAACACCTTGCTTCAAGTAACATCCAAAAAATCAATTATTGATGTCTGTCTTCCATTTGATTCTGACTTATGGCGTCCTTAAGGCAGACCGGTTATGGGGTTTTCTTGGCAAGATTTGTTCAGAGGAGATTTTACTTTGCCTTCCTCTGAGATTGAGAGACTGTGACTTTCTCAAGATCACACAGTGGATTTTCATGGCTGAGAACCCTGGTCTCCAGAGTCATAGTGCAATGTTCAAACCACTACACCGTGCTGGCTAGTATTTCAATAATAATAATAATAATAATAATAATAATTAGCAGAACTCTCCAAATGCCAGATGTGAGAATCTTGTCCTCCTGTCCTTTATCCTCTAGAGATGACACATACTACTTTTTACCTTTTTATCTACTTAAAAACAACAACAAAAACACCAGAGTCAACAAGATTTAAAATACTATAGATTATCTAAGGTATGTTGTGGATGTTCCCTTTCCTTTCCAAGGATACATCTTTTGGCCTGCAGACAGGAGAAATAAAGATTCTTAAAAAAATGTTTTTAATGCTTCTGCAGGTCTAAATCCTGCAAAGGCACCAGATCATCTGATCTTGGAAGCTAAGCAGGGTCATCCTTGGTTAGTAATTGGATGGGATACTGCCAACTAATTCCAGGTGCTGTAGGCAATATTTCAGGAGAAGGAACTGGCAAAATCACCTCTGATTAAATGCTGGTGCTGTAGCCACAACACTGTACGTTTGATTCTAGAGGAAGGCTCCAAGGTCCACTCAGCCTTCCTTAGGTTGGTAAACCCAGCTGGTTGGGAGCAATTGGCTTGCACATTGTAAACTGCTTAAGGAGTGCTAGTTCATTGATACATGATATAGAAATGTACTTGCTATTGCTATATAATAAGGCTGATTTAGCTGGATGATAATGTGTGTTTTACCTTTCTACGCTCTGTATTTTATAGAAATCTGGAATTTCAAGTGCATATATTGTTGTAATAAAAGATGAACATGATTAAAATTGTTTTCTGGATAAGTGCATTTTTCTGTTTTGAGTATAGGAGGTTTACTGGCGGTACTTAGAAGTGATCAGGTTTCCTGAAAATGAAGGCAAAATGTCAAAAGGTTCTTTATTGGGATTCCCCCAGTCTTCCTAAATTCATTGAGCACTCTCCTTCTGTCTCTCTAAATTTTCATGTGACTAAAGTGTTTAATTGTGCTCTCTGTGTAGGACTCCCTCTTTGAGTTTTCATTTTGAACAAGAGAAGTGTACCTTGATGGGGTCTTAACTGTGTCATCATTATGCAGCCCTGTAAAGTACAGTATTAGGGATTTTTGCTGGGCAATGTATGCATTAATGCTATCTGTAAGGATCTGTTCTACTGTGTAGAAGAAATAATTTTTTCCTTCTATAATTAAGATATTCATAATCATTTTCATGGTATTGTATTGTTATAACCAGGTTTTAAGAGAGGTGCAGATCCTGGAATGCCTGAGCCAACCCTTTTGAGGTATGTGTCCCAATTGTTAATACTACTTCAAAAATAATACATGCTGAAGGAAGGAATGGACAACATAATTTTGTTATTAGCTTGGAGGTGATAATTTGATTTTAGGTTATACTCTTCAAGGCTGGGAAATCTGATGACTTGGGAGTTTCATTGAATTAACAGAGACTTATGTCTGAGGAGACAGTTGTGAGACTGTATTGTTCCAACATGCTACAAGACTTAAATTACAATGTTATAGTTCTAGTAGTCCTCTCAGTTAAAGTGCAGGACATGCAGTCGGCCTGTCCTATCTGTGGGCCTCCTATCTGTAGATTTAACCCACTGCAGACTGAAAAGGCATAGATAGATAGATAGATTTTTTTTCTTAAAAAATTGATTTTATGTTTTGTCACATGCCTGTGTATGCTTGTGACATGCCTGTGCATATAAAAGTATATTTGTTTCTTATATCAATCTTTTCTCTAGTATGGTCATGCTCTGCATGTTAAGTGCACACTTGTTCTTAATTCCTGGAAAGCGTGCATAGGGTTTGTAGTTTAAGATGAATAAAACTGAAATTGCTCTGTAATTCGGTGATGATTAGATTGTGTTCTAATGTTTTTGAAAAAAACTGTATTGTTGCTTCTGAAATGTAGCCAATTGATGGTACTCTTCTTTTCTCTCTCTTTCGCTAATCACTTTTTCTCTTAGTCTGCTATGGGGCTGAAAGATTGAACCAAAATATTTTGGAAGCAGCTGAAGAAGATGTGTCTATTCCAGAGGTCGGAAAGGAGACTTTTTGTGACTCTGTGCTACTGACCAGTTGTTTCCTGGCTATATAGAATATGTACTTAACACAGTTGAATCTTTGTCAATCTAATTTATTTGTCAGATTAACTTTTCTTTGAATAAATTTTTTAGTCTGAAATCTTTGACTGAATAAGGGCATTATTTTTTCCAGGTAATGACATGATATCTCTAGCCATAGGTTTCTAGACTGAGGAATTTGATTATTTGAGCCTCACCTTTGTAATCATTGGAGTTTAGCCTGTTCTAATTTCATTTCAGATATGGATTTGGCAAGCTCACATCTTTGAAAACACAGGAGAAAAAAAAATGAAATGCCAAAATGGCATTTTGTGATTAATATTCCTACCTTCCTCAAGATCCTCTAACTCAGTGATTCTGGTTATCCAGGTGTTTTGGACTTCAGTTCCCAGAAGCACTAGTCAGTTTCGTCAATAGTCAGAAATTCTGGTAACTGAAGTCCAAAACATCTCGAAGACCAAGGTTTGGGAACCACTGCTCTAACCATTATTAGATAATTGCTGCTTCGAATCACTTTTAGTTAGCTTAATCACAGATACAGAGCAGAATAATATCTCAATACTGAATAAGTACTGGTATCTAATCACATAAATAGGCTGTTGATCAATACACTTTTTGGATGATGACTTCTATGTTAAAGGGTCTAGATGCTGTGGTGGTGAACGTAAGGCACACACACCCTCTCTGGCACATGAAGTCATTTCTGAGGGCACACGGAGAGATGGGAGGACAGGGGAAGAGTAGGAACAGGCATGCACCTGTTCCCTCTGCCCTCTCGGGCCTTCAGCTGCTTCCCTGGAGACAGCTAAAGCCATGGGAAGGCAGGGGAAGGAAAGGAACAGGCATCTCCAAGAAAGTCCTGCCCCAGAAGTCCCACTCCCAGAAGGCAGGAGTCCCGTCCTGCCCCCCCAGCACTGGGTAACAGCTTGTGTGGGAATGCCCTTTTGTTTGGACACTCAGTCTCTAAAAGGTTCACCATCACTGGTCTTGGGATATCAGGTGAGGCATATGAAGTGAAAGCTTCACCCAGGAGACTGACAGGAGATGACATTGTGTAGGAATGGGTCAGCCTCAATCCTGCACACTGAATGTAATTGCTGTGGAACAATGTTAGTCTGTTCTGTGGAAGAAGGTAAACTTTTTGCTGCTGCAGGACTGATCATTTATTGCTGTTTGACCAAGTGGTCCAGTGCCCTAAGATTTGGAATCAGCTGCCTGGGCTTCCTACTGATCAGCAAGTTGATTCTCACAGTAGCAGTTGAAAAAAGGCAAAGAATTAGGTATGCAACTGCTATCTTTCCTGAAACAGCAACTTTCTTCTACAGGAGGATTTGTAAGAGACTCTTGAAAGAAAAAGTGCATTTCATTTGGATCTCCTCCTGTGCTTCATTTTCAATAGTCTTGAAGCTGGTGCAGAAGCCATGCTTTCTTGCTCCTTTACAGTGAATTTCATCATAGAGAGTGGTGTGGTGATGGTGTGAAGCTGGACATTGTTGGGCATGCTCATTTGGGAATCTGTACATGTATCTTTGCGAACGGTGGTAGTTATAACCCATCCCTTGCAAGAATGTGTCTCTTCTTCTACAAGTTTCCAGGAAGCTTTTGGCTACAAGCTGTTAGTCTTGTAAGGAACTGCCAGCATTCAATGAGAGATGGTCCTCTCTTGCATCTACCATCACACCTGGAAATGTTTTATGCTCTCCCAGTGACATGTATGAATCTGTGTTGCAAGTCTGACCCTTAAGGTTTCATGAGAGCTCAGTGATTCCTTGGTGTTGAGAAGCAACTACCGGTATGTGGATCTTGGCTCAGTGGGCAAGAAATGGATATTTGACCTTCCCCTTCCCTATACTGTGATAGCTGTATGTATACCTGCACACATGCAGCCATAACCTTGCCATTTCAGCTGTTTTCTTGATGCATTTTGAAGTCCCAGAATCGGGAGCTCAGTGTCTTCAGTACGCTGATGACACTCAGATATACCTCTCCATGACTAGATCATCGGCTCACTCTTCAGATGGCGCCTCCCCTCTTAATGACTGCCTTGCGGCGGTAATGGATTGGATGAGGGAAAACAGATTGAAACTAAATCCAGACAAAACAGAGGTACTAACAGTTACCGGTCCGAAACCAGGATTGGGAATACAGTCCCCAGTCCTAGACGGAGTCACACTCTCCCCTAAGGACTCAGTTCGCAGTCTGGGGGTACTCCTTGACTCTTCGCTTCACATGACTAGCCAGGTGAATGCGGTAGTCAGGAGCGCCTGCTATCAGCTTCGGCTGATACGCCAGCTGCGCCCTTTCCTGGATACGAAAGACCTGGAGACTGTGGTACATGCACTAGTAACCTCACGTCTGGATTTCTGTAACGCGCTCTACATGGGGCTACCCTTGTGCCTAACCCGGAAACTTCAACTGGTTCAGAATATGGCAGCCAGGCTTATCACAGGAACATCTAGAAGAGAGCATATAACGCCAGTGCTCAAAGCTCTCCACTGGCTGCCCATTAGTTTCCGGGCACAGTACAAGGTGTTGGTACTAACCTTTAAAGCCCTGCATGGCTCAGGCCCATCCTACCTTAAGGACCGCCTCTTCCCGTATGAACCTCCCCGCACACTTCGGTCCTCTGGGAGAAACCTACTGCAGCCGATGAAAACCAGGCTGTCCCAGACCTCTCAGAGGGCCTTTTCAGCTACTGCCCCTAAGCTCTGGAACGGCCTGCCGGACGAGATGTGTCTAATTACATCACTGGCTAGTTTCAAAAAGGCTTTAAAGACGCATCTTTTCCGGCAGGCCTTTCCCTGAAGGAGAGAATAAGTGAAACCCTTGCTCCCTGCTCTGAAAATATAAACAGCATTGGAAATTATTAGCGATTCTCTTACTTAATACTTACTTGAATCGATTTAATGCGGCCTTGCACACGGATTGTTCATGAAAATGCACTTTGTTTTAATAACTGCCGACCAATTTTAACTATGTTAATTTTAAACTGTCTAGATTTAATTCAGTTTTAAAGGGGGTGGTTGGGGTGGGATGTGATTGTTGTTTTTACTCTGTATCTTTTTATTCTGCTGTACCCCGCTCCGAGTATTTATTAGAGGAGCGGGCTATAAATAAACTATTATTATTATTATTATTATTATTATTATTATTATTATTAAACTCTTACTTGAATTGAGCTGGAAAAGAAACCAATTCTCCACATGAAAATGCTTCTTACCATACCACATTCAACTGTAACTGTGACATTTCTCACCCAGGTTGGACATTTGTGTCAGAGCTTACCCTTTGAGGGAAGTGGTCTGTTGATTAACTAATGATTCATATCAACCCCCCGGGAGCTTTCTCCATATCTGAAGGATTCCTGACCAACTGAACCATTCCAAATGGCCACAGAGAGAATTATTTGTTATCGAACAAGCAAGGGGGCACATACTCATCAGACCTATTGCACCTGATGCTGCAGCTGTCAAGGTAGTGTGCAAAAGGTGTATTTTTCTGATGATAGTCCAAAACACACTGCCAAAAAAATCCAGTTTTGGACTGCTTTAACTGCCCTGGCTCGGTACAAGGGAATCCTGGAAACTAGTTTATTGTGGCACCAGAGCTCTCTGACAGAGAAAGCTCAATGTCTCACCAAAGTACAGTTCCCAGAATTCCCTAGTAATGAGCCAGGGCAGTTGAAGGGGGTCTCAAACTGGATTATTTCTTCAGTGTGTTTTGGATCAATGATTATTTTATTCATTTATGTTCTGCCTTTCTCCAAATAATGGGACTCAAGGCAGCCAGTAGTGTATTTAAAAACAATACAGATGTAAAACTACCAAAACTTTGATAGAAATATAAATAAAAAATTATTTAAAAAGTAATTAATTATAAAGTAAATCATTAACATTCATTAAAAGATTATACAAACTCAGTTCAATTGTCTAGGAGCAGCAATTCTTAATACTGTCCCACAAGTGAAGGGTTGCACTAGAGTTTTCCACATATGGGGGTTTCTGGATGTAGACTTACTTGCATTGAGGGTGACCAGATGTCCTTTTCAGGACATGCCTTACTTTCAGTCTTCTGTCGAGGAGGAATTGCAAAATGTCCTCCATTTTAAGCATGACTAAGAAGCATGAATTTACATTTATATGAGAGTTTCCAGCTTTTATTTTGTATTGCCCTCCATTTTTCTTGAATGTCCTCTATTTTGCAGTGCCTTTTCCTCCTTTGTGGTTAGGACATCTGGTCACCCTGGTTGCATTACAAAGAAACAACCTGTGCAATCTCTATTCTAAGAAAGGTAGGGGCCTCTACGTACTGGGAGAGATATTCCTGTTCAACTGGAAATGATCGCTTTTCGGTACCCAGAATGGGTATCTTCCAGTTGTCGTCATGGGGGTTTCTGAGTTATGTAGGATTGAGAAAGGGTTTGTCACTGCCCTAACAGTTTTACTTGGATGATTTTTCCTGTAGTCAGGGCAGCAAGCAAACCTGTTGTGCATGTTCTCAGAGGTCATTGGTGCAGGATGGTGCCACATTTTGCAGCATTCCTGAAGAGAGTGTTGCTTTCAGATATCTACTGAGTGGTTTCCTAGTCTCATACTTCTGCATGTGCTCTGGAAGAGGACCTGGGGCTACACACGACAGAACAATGGAATGCTAATGAGTGTTGGCCTGACATGAACCTCACTAGGAGTTAGCTGTCTACTCTTCCATGTGCGTGAATCACAGAGACTACAGAGAAGAACAGGTTGCTCATTTGTAACTGGTTCTTCAAGTAGATACTGTGTCTGTGTAGATACCTGTGAACTCATAGAGCCCATCTGTTGTCTCCCTCACAATCATCATGCTATTGTCCCTGCCTAAAACACCTAGGTTAGTTATAGAAAGTTCTAAACTGTTTAACACGGGTGTAGAACAAGGCATATCTGTGAGCTCACACATGACCATTCGGAGAACCAGTGTTACAAGTCGTTGACCTGTTCTTTTCCCAAAAGAGAAGACCAACTTTGGGGGAAACAATGCTTGGGGTGCAAGCCCTCTGCCTAAAAGTTCTCAATAAATTCAGTGGCCATCGAACAATGAATATTTTTTTTTAGGATGGCAGAATTGAGCATCCAAGGATGCTCAATTCCTTGAAGACTGGTTGGAAACAATGAACAGAAAAACTCCATGCTGATATAATTAGCTTGCAAGGCCCATTCATGTTGCGGATCCACCACCATTCCCTTCTCCTTTTGTGTCGTGTCTTTTTAGATTGTAAGCCTGAGGGCAGGGAACCATCTAATTAAAAATAATAATTGTAAGCCTCTCTGATAGCCTTTCGGGCTGAAGAGCGGGGTATAAATAAATAAATAAATAAAGATTTTTATTAATTGCAATTCTGATTACCATTTTCATCCCACAAAATATGGAGCAAAGTTGTTGTTTTTTAAAGGCTTTCAAGTAGTGACTACACTTCATGTTTAATATTTTCTAGGTCATTTTGTATGAACAAGTGCTAAAAACATCTTGACCTAACAGCTAATTGGTATCTAATGTAAATTTAATATGAAGATTGTACTAGAATGGTAATACAATTCAGTTATGCTACCAGGAAATGAGGACACAATTTTCTTCTTTAAATAGTTTATAAAATAAAATAGATAAACATTCTTATGTCATATTTTAAAGTTAATTATTCAGTCAACACCAAAAGCTGTTAGGCAGATCCTATTTTAAATTATCACAAAGTTTTCCAAATAAAAATATATAAATTCAATAAATATATTAAATATTATAAATAGATTGGTATATAACCCCATAAAGAGGAACAGGTTCTCAAAGAGAACAACAATGTCATCTGTTTTACCACAGATAGTCTGACAACTGATGTGTCTGATTTAAAACATTCAGATAAAAACTGGCCATTCATAGGTGGCGAAAAGCTCTTGCAGTTTTCTCCATGAATGAAGTAAAATCTTGAAGAATGAGGTGCTTGATCACTGTAATATTCCAACCTATTTGTTCACGCAGTTTTGCAGAAATCATGTCCTGCGTGACAGGAGATGGCATGGTTACAGTGTCAGGATCACTGATCTGTTAAGAAAAGAAGGGATAAAAACTCATTAGTTATAACACTCTTGGCTGAAAGAATACTGTGTTCTTTAATTGATATATACTCATTTGCAGAGATGAAGACTGGTGGGTTATATGCTCGGATTACAGAAGCCTTTGCACCCCAAAGTGCTAAATACTTATTTTAACTAGATTAAACAGCATCTGGTTTTGTAGGCTTGGCACAACTTAACTATTTTTTTTCATAATTAATCCTCTGTTTGGCATTTGGTAGATCCCTATTCTTGAGGGGAACTGTTCGCTATAGTCAATCACTTTCTAATCTTTCACATCCCTATTCTTTTTCCAGGTAAGTAAAATACATGCATTGGTTGTTGTTGGCTCTGTTTCCTTGGGTAGTGATTCTGCTCTGGCTTTTAGCCAGAATTTTAAAGGCACTATCCAAGATCTGTTTGTGGGAAGGGTTCAGCATCTTGGATACCTCTTATAAAGTTAGGACTAACCTGGAGCTGATTCCCTTCTCCATTAATATGGAAGCAACTGCTAAATGCATAAATCTACTTTCTAGGGGCTCCAACGTGACTCTACAGTCAATGTCTGCCAGGACTCACTGGAAGACCTAGGAGTTTATCATACAACAGAATTTGGGGGTATAATGCAATGGCAATCCGAACGCAATCATGGGGTTTCATGCTATTATGAATGAATGTATCTCACGCAATTTCGGGCAATGGGGAGTCATTCCGAACGCAATCATGGGGTTTCACGTTATTGTGTATTAAAGTATCTCACGCAATTTCGGGCAATGGGGGGTCGTTTTCGGGAAATGGGAAGTCACTCTGAATGCATCCCGAATGCAATTAGAATTCACGTAAATGCGCTAAACTAGCGAATTTACGTGAATTTGAATAGGCTCCATGCAAAATTGGGAGAAATTCCTCCCATGTGATAAACTCCCTAGAAATTCCTAGAGAGAATACTTCTCTAGGGATTTATAGGTCCTCCAGCACAATTCTATGGTAAATTTTCAGCAGTTGTTGCCCAAAGACTTGTGCTGGAAGACCTAGAGATTGAAAGAGAGGTGTTCTCTCTGGTTAAAAAAAGAAAATACTTTTTTTAAAAAAAACTTTCATTCATCCTGCACCCCTAACCACAGCAAATGCGGAGGGCCCACTGTAGCGCTTACCATTGATTTCAAGTTATCTGCTAGTTGCTGTGTTATTGGCCACAGAGATCCAGCCCCTTCTGCACTCTTGCTAAAAGTATCATCTATGTATTCCAAGTATGCCCTATATGCATAAAGGCTACTCGAAAGTCTTCTCAAGCATGCCTCCTGAAGTGGAAGAAGAAGGGGGGGGGGAATGAAATAATTATTCTTCTGAAACATTATTTGAGCAAAAATGTTACTCTTATGATACTGATCAGTTCCTATTTTGCAGTGTGTTGAAGTTACAATTAAGTGTAAGGACCCTGAAATAAACAAAAAATTACTCATGCCTTTCCTAATATATAGATAATTATAAATCTGATGATCCTTGAGAGGGTTTCCTGGGAGTCATAGTAGAACTTAGATCTCAACCCACTCCCCACAGGGCAGGTCCACTCTTACAAAGAGAGAACCAAGTGTATAAGTCTCTTCCAGTCCCCCCCCCCCCACAAAAAAACTCCACAATGCTTTATTAGAGCCTAGAAGTAGCTATAACAAGTTGCATTTTGGGTAATGAGGGCACAATGAAGTTACATTTCAAGAGAAGTGAGTGAAAACCAAATTACAGGAGGACCTTGTTATCTGCTGAGGTTTGGTTCCAGGATCCCCCATGGATAACGAAATCTGTGGATGCTCAAGTCCCATTAAATATAATGGTAGAGCAAAATGCTGTCCCTTATATAAAATGAAACATCAAGGTTTGCTATTTGGAATTTATCTTTTTTGTTTTTAATATTTTCAAGCCATGGATGCTTGAATCTGTGGATAAAAAATTCATGGATCAGGAGGGCCGATTGTACTATATTGGTAACATGCCTATTGATCACAGGTATGTTTTCTACCGGTAGTTACTTTTTAAAGTGAAAGAGGATTTTTAATATATTGAAGAGGTATTTGACAGAGATTTTTCAAATATTGGATCATTTTCTTATCAATCCTAAGGATTTTTTTTTCCTTTAGAAAAGGTAATAAGCAATGGAGAGGGTTAATTTTAGATAACGTAACTAGTAAATGCAATGGATTACTGTTTAGACAGCATAAGGAACAATGGAAATGAATTACTTTATTTTCAAAAAAGTAACTTTTTATGCTCTGCTGCTTGCTTATCCAGCATTAGAGGAGGTAAGAAAGGGATAGATAAAGTGTATGTTGTCTGACTCAGTAGAAGCTTTGAATCCACAGGTTTGAAAGTCTTTCTAGTTGGCCAAATGAGGAGGAAATGTTAAATGTCTATTTATTGCACAGGCAGGGCAATTGTTTCAAAGGGAAAGTAAACAGAACAGAAGGGGAAGGAAGACAGCAGTGCTACTAACATTTCAAACTTAAATGCTTACTAGAAAGTTATATACTTCTATTACAAATAAATACATTTCTTGTCTTACCTTTTGGAATCCTGTATGAGAACATCCATCTTCAGGCATGATATTTGGAAGGTGGAGATTATTCTGCACCATCATTTCCATGCTACCTTTGCACACATTTTGCTCCTTACAAAGCTAGGAAAACAAAAGAACATTTCGTTGGATTTTTGGTCTGTGATCACCTCAGCACTACATACTGAACCATCAGTATACATTACACATGATGCAAAACTCTCCATTCACTAAGGGGCAAATAGTTTTTTCTAGATGCTTGTAACCTTTTCTATCAACCCAACTGAAGATGCAGCAATAAAAGTAATACTAGGATTGCTTTAAATTAATACAAATGTTAAAGTCTGTCTGTCTGTAGGGTGCTACTGCAAACCCTAGTTGAACATTTGCTGCAAGAACCAACCTATTCATTTCCCTGTGTTTTAAGCTTCTCTGTGAAAATTCAATCTTTTTAAATGTAGCCAGGGTCTTGAAATTTCCCAGGCACCAAAACGAAAGCATGAGATTTCAGATTTGAGACTTAATTTTTTTTTTCTTTTGCAAAACGTATTCACGAGTACTAGGGTTTCAATTTCAGTGTTAAATTTCTTTCAGCACTACTGGCCATGCAGACAGCTTCTGGTAAGTGGGGAATCCTTAGCCTGCGCTCTCCAAAACACAGGCAACCAGTATACTGTAGTCAGTGGTAGTGTGAGGTCCTGATCTCGGCCTAATCTTCCACCAAAACAAGATTGAAATCAAACAAGTGCTAGTTGCCTGTTTGGAGTGGTCAAGAAGGACTTCACAACAAGGCATATGGAACTCTCAGCTCTGTATTTCTGAACAGTAAATATGAATATGGGCGCCGATGCAACACATTAACAGAACGGTAACTTCATTTAAATAAATCATTGTAAAATCCTAAACTAAGGGCTGATGTACACTTCCCAATCCCATCTTTAATAAAATGTAATCATATTTGGTGTCAAACCACCCTTAGGGGGTCACTCGGTGCGGCCCACACCCCCGTAGTGGCTCTCTTGACAAAGGTCCTGGACTGCTGGGCAGGGAAAGCTCGCAAGGTCCCTTTGGCCTTGGCCCAAAGAAAAGGGATGCTGCAGTCCCCTCGCATGGTGACCATGCAAACCGCAAAGGAGGACAAAGCATCTTAACATGTAGGACATTCAAGAAAAATAGGGCCTGACAAAGAGTGACCAGATATCATAACTGCAAAGGAGGAGAAGGCACTGAAAAATGTAGGACTGTTAAGGGAGTGAAAAATATATATCTAGGACCTGATCCAATAAAAGCTAAAAACACCAGTCTAAATCTAAATCCATGTTTCTTAGCAGTGGTATCACTAGGGTTGGTGTCACCCCCCCCCCCCCATTTCACACTATACAGAATCTTTAGTAATGCATTTTTGCACTAACGTCACTTGCAAACTCTAATTCCCACATACTGCTGAATGCCATGCTAATGGCTGTGACATGAACAACTAGCACAATTAAAATTATATCTTCAAATGCCAACATTGTACGCACAACATAAATGTATTTACATACGCATAGTAAAGATTGGGTTAAAATGTGATGTTTTAAAAAGAAAATTGAATAAGAATAACTTAAAAAAAAATTCCGAGGTCTCTCCTTTCTCCTCCCACCGAACTTCATCCCACTCCCACCATCTCTTAAAGCAGGCCTGTACAGCATAAGGCCTGGGGCCGCATGTAGCCCACCAAAGGATTTTGGATGGCCTGCAAAAGTCTGGAAAAACTTCAAGGCTCCTCTGCCTCCTATGAAATGAGGGCCATGTGGAAGAGGACAGGCAAATGCTCACCCTGCAAAGCTCCTCTGCTGCTTGGCTTTCTCCTGAGAAGGCCAGGCTGAGGAGGGGGAGGAAGGCATTAATATTGATAATATTTATTATTATAAATTAATATTAATTAATTTACATTTAATTAGAACCAATTTGTGGCTTGAAGAAATTCAACCTATTTTTAATTTAGGCCCCTACCTACTTCCAAGTTGTGCACGTCTGTCCGAAAGCATTTGAAAGGGAAAGCGGGTGAAGGTCACGGCCTGTTTCTGTCAAGATATTTCAGGAGCAGTAGGATCACCCTCTTCTTAGGGCAGCGATTCCCAAACTTTAGTCCTCCAGCTGTTTTGGATTTCAGCTCCCAGGTGCCCCAGCCAGCTTGGCCAACACCGGTCAGGAATTCTTGGCGCTGAAGTCCAAAACATCTGGAGGACCAAAGTTTGGGAAGCCTTGCTGCAGGGGGTCACCTGGGGCACTCTGCACCCTCAGCACCACCCTAGTGATGCCACTACTTCATAGCAGTTTATCAGACGGAAACTGGAAGTATAATCCAATGGCAATCCGAATGCAATCATGGGGTTTCACGTTATTGCGTATTAAAGTATCTCACACAATTTCGGGCAAAAGGGAAACCATTCTGAATGCCATCGTGGGTTTTACGTTATTGTGTATTAAAGCATCTCACGCAATTTAAGGCAATGGGAAGTCATTTTCGGGTAATGGGAAGTCATTCTAAATGCATTCCGAACGCAATTGGAATTCACATAAATTTGCTACACTAGTGAATTCACATGAATTCAAATTGGCTCCAATTGGCTCCATTTGAAATAAAGAGAAATACCTCCCGTCTGATAAACTCCACAGTGGACAGAAGGCCCAAGTGTAGGACCTGTCTGGGAAAAGAAGGATGCCTGGGTCACCCTGCGGTTCCTCCTGGCAAAGAGGGTGGCCCACTCACCTGCTCTTTCCACCTGGCTGCTGTGCCTCGGAGCCTCCAGATCAAGCCTTGGCAAGCGTGCTTCAGGGCCTCCCCATTGGGCAAAGTTTGGAACAAGGACTCGGAGTTGACATCTTCTTCTTCTCCAGAAGAGTCACTCACTGGGAAGGCCTCCAGGAAGAAGGCAGTGGCAGCCCAGAAACAACCTAGGGAAAGGCAGAGAGGAGGAGGAAGGGGAAGAGGAAGAAAGAAATAAAGTTGGAGGCAAGTTCCTTATTATTATTATTATTATTAGAAATATTTTCATTAACTTTCATATCTCCACAAGCCAAGAGAGAACCCCTCCACACACAAAAAAGGTCATACATCCATTTCTGCTCGCAATGATATAAATCCCTGTATGATTTTGAATTCTGTTCATCCATATAATTTCTTTTCTTTTTAAAGTTTCAAACCCCTCTCTCTCGCACACAAACATGCCTTGTAGTTTGGATTTACACTGGAGCATATATATATATATGTGTGTGTGTGTAGTGTAGTGTACACACACACACACACTATATATATATATATATATATACATATATCAAATGTATATATATATATATATATATAGTTATTTTGTGAGACATTTGATACATGTATGTATATATATGTATGTGTCTATATATATACATATGTATATATATACATACATACATATATCAAATTATAGACAGATAGATAGATAGATAGATAGGTCAAATGTGTGTTACATAAATGCATACATATATCAAATGTATATGTGTGTGTGTATATATACACACACACATATAAATACATATATCAATATGTGTGTGTGTGTGTACACACACACACACACACACACACATATCATATGTATGGAGGACTAAGATCTGCTGTGGACTTCAGCTCCTTAGAGGCTCCCTGGGCTGCATCCGCACTGGGGAGATAACCCGGTTTGAGTCATGATGGCAGGGAAAGCGGTGCCAAAGCGGGTGATCTCCGCTGTGCGGACTGCAATTAGCTCCCCCAAAAGTTGCTTCCAACTTACAGGCTGGGAGAAGCAAGCGCATGATGATTGATGATGATGATGATGATGATGATGATGATGATGGTGGTGGTCCCCTTGGAAGTGGGCTCCTGGTGCTGATGGTGTTGCTGGTGTTGGTGCTCCCCTTCTTGGGTGCCAGTGGTTGCTGCCTTTGCTTGGCGGGGCTGGGAGGCTGAGTGAGTTGGAGGGCATCTCTGGACCTTATTTATGGGAGAGTTGGCCACTTGCTGCTCGGAAAATCCCGGGTGATGAAAAAGTGGTGGAGTCCTCCTAGTGTCTCCCTTCCCTTCCCTTCCACCCCCCCCCCCCCGGTCTCAAAGTAAGAGCCTAGTCCTTGCAATGAACCCTGGAGGAAGAAGGAGGACCGAGGCTGCTCTGCTGGGAAATCTGCTGAGTGCTGAGGTCACTGGCGAAGGAGTTACAAAGAGTCACTGGCAGCACATCCTCCAGTCTTGCTGGGATGCCTTGGGATCTCTCTCTCTGTGTCAAAGTCAAAATATTAGGGCATCCTGGGAACTGTCACTTTGGGAGACATCCAGCCTCCTCTTTCAGAGAGATCTGGTGCCACAATCAGCTCCAACTCTCCTAGTTTGCTTAAAGCAGTCCCAAAGTGGATCAGGGTGTCTCTTGGACCTAGAAATCCCACCCAACAATACATCTGTTTCACTCGGAAGGACACCCATTGCTACATGGGATCTCTGCCTCTACATCCCAGGCAAACAGATCCATTCTTTTCCTCTAAAAGGTCTATGGGGTTTATCACACGGGAGGAATTTCCCTCATTTTCGAATGGAGCCAATTCGAATTCACGTAAATTCGCTAGCGAATTTACGTGGATTCTAATTGTGTTCGGAATGCGTTCAGAATGACTTCCCATTGCCCGAAAATGACCCCCCGTTGCCCAAAATTGCGTGAGATACTCTAATACACAATTACATGAAACTCCATGATTGCGTTCGGAATGACTTCCCTTTTGCCCGAAATTGTGTGAGATACACTCATTCGCAATAACGTGAACCCCCATGATTGCGTTCGGATTGCCACTGCGTTATACCCCCAAATTCCGTCGTATGATAAACTCCTATGTTTTTGTCCTGGGCATATTTGTACACAAGAAAAACCCCATTAGGTCCCCAGTACTTTCTCCTCCACAGACACAAACACACCCCTTTAGGGATTCCCAAACTTTGATCCTCCAGCTGTTTTGGACTTCATCTCCCAGGTGCCCCAACCATCTTGGCCAACGGTCAAGAATCCTGGGAGCTGAAGTCCAAAACATCTGGAGGAACCACATTTTGGGACTCATTGTAGAAATAATGCCATTTTGGCCCCACTGGGACCATCAAGTAATAATCTTCACAGTCATTGAACAGCAGTTGAGAGAAATCAGCTGAGGTTTGTCTTCTGTAGTTTGGATACAGTTTGGGGATCATTCATCTAGTTTTGTTGGTGGGTTTTCCAGGGTACATGGCCATGTTCTAGATGAGTTTATTCCTGACGTTTCGCCTGCATCTGTGGCTGGTGTCTTCAGAGAATGCCGGCATGGAAGAGACCCAACTCTTTTCCATGCCAGCATTCTCTAAAGACGCCAGCCACAAACGCAGGAATAAACTTTTCTAGAACATGGATGGCCTCATAGCCTGAAAAACTGACAAAAAACTATGGATGCTGGCCATGAAAGCCTTCGACTTCACACTCCTCTCAAACTTTGATCCTCCAGGTGTTTTGGACTTCAGCTCCCAGAATCCCTGACTCAGTGCTAAGGAATCCTGGGAATTGCCGTTTATTGTGGCACCAGAACTCTCTGAAAGAGAAGGCTAAATGTCTCACAAAATGACAGTTCCCAGGTTGCCCTAGCATTGAGCCAGGTCAGTTGAAGCGCTCTCAAACTGGATTATTTCTGCAGTGTGTTTTAGGCCATAAGTCTACTTTTCTCCCAAAGGAAGGAGAAATCTTTCAAGCATATGTTTTTTAAAACAACAACAACAAATAAATGTTTTAATGCTCAAGCAATTAAAGTACAACATTTAATGCAATTCATTATTTTCCCAAAAATATTGCAGCATGGACAAATTTGCCCAAGGTCCCTAAGTGAATACTGGACGGACTAATATTGTGTGGCATGGATTCCGTAGGGCTCTGGAGTGTGTTTTGGTGTGCAAGCCTTTCTTACACACATGTTGCTGCTGTTGCTGCTATGTGCCTACAAGTCATTTGTGAGTTATGACAACCCTAAGGCAAACCTATTGTGGGGTTTTCTTGGCAAGATTTGTTCAGAGATGGCCATTATCTTCCCTTGAGGCTGAGAGCGTGTGACTTGCCCAAGTTCACCAAGTGGGTTTCATGGCAAGCAGGGAATCAAATGTTGGTCTCCAGAGTTGTAGTCATACTCAAACCACGACACCACACTATCCCTCCCTCACATACATACATAAGTACATACACACACAATGACAGGTACCTTGTGTGCTTTCAAGTCATTTTTGACTTACAGTGATCCTAAAGATTTCATGGGCATTTATTTTGGGAGGAGGGGGAGATTTGTTTGGGGGGAGGTGGCTGCATTTGCCTTCCTCTGAAGCTGAGAAAGTGTGACTTGTCCAAGGTTGCCCAATGGGGTTCCACAGTAGAGGGGGGATTTGAAACCTGGGTTCAAAACATACTGCAGAAATAGTCCAGTTTGAGAATGCTTTAACTGCCCTGGCTCAGTGCTAGGGAATCCTGGGAATTGTACATTGTTGTGGTACCAGAGTTCTCTGATAGAGACGGCTAAATGTCTCACAAAACTACAGTCCTCAGAATTTCCTAGCATTGAGCCAGGGCATTGAGTCTCAAACTAGATTATTTCTGCAGTGTGATTTGGACATTGGTCTCCAGAGCCCTAGTTCAACACAAAGGCCACCATACCATACTGGCTCTTGGTATCTTGTTAGTATTCTATAAATCCCTCTGAGGAAAGGAAAGCAACGGGTAACTTGATAGTATTCTGGAGGCTAAACTTGGCTGCATCTGCACTGCAAAGATAATCTAGTTTGACACCGCTTGAACTGCCATGGCTCAATGCTATGGAATACTGGGAACAGTTTGTTGTGGCTCTGGTGCCACAGCAAACTACAGTTCCCAGATTTCCATAGCGTTGAACCAAGGCAGTTAAAGCAGTGTTGAACCAGATTATCTCTGCAGTGCAGATGCAACCCTTGTCTAAAGAGCAGTTCCCCCATGGTTGAGTTGATGCTATAGTACTCAAATATGGCTGTGTACAGGTCAATAGTGGAAAATCAATTCATTGGAAATGTGATGCTGGAGAAGAACACTGAGAATACCATGGACAACCAAGAAAACAAACAAATGGATCATGAGGAAAAACGAATCAATAGAAAAGACAATGATGCTAGGAAAGGTGGAGGGCAGCAGAAAAAGAGGAAGACCACATGCTGGGTGGATAGACTTGGTTAGCCTGCAGGACTTGAGTTGAGGACAGGGAGTCTTGGGCTGTATCCACGCTCAGAAATAATCCAGTTTGACACCACTTTAATGGCAATGACTCAATGCTATGGAATTGCACTGGTGTCATAACAAACTACACTTCCCAAAATTCCATAGCATTGAACCATGGTCGTTAAAGTTGTGTCAAACCAGATTATTTTTGCTGTGCAGATGCAGTCTTGGAGATGTCTCATCCACAGGGTCCATGAGTTGAGGTTGAGTCAAGGGCAGCTACTAACAAAACAGGTCAATGGACACCACATGGATCAGGTGGTAGTTAATTTATTTAAGGCTAGAATCTCTTTTCTTGGGAGTAGTGCTGTGAATTTGGACTAGCAGGGACTCTCACAGACTGTCTTGCTTGTGGTTTTATTGTGCTCATGCGTATTGAATATGATACTACTAAACCATTGGTATGAAACTCATTTTAGAACCACGTTATGCATTAGTAATTGAGAGAAATATACTCAGAGGATATGCTCTGTGTTTTCACTGTAGTCATGTGTATGAAGTCACATGCCTGGGTTGGTACACAATTCATAAAGCTAAAGGAAAGTACTATCGATGCCAAGAATTTGTTACATGCTTCTTGAAGGACACATGAAATTTCCAAAAGATGCCCTTGCATTGAAATGTACAGTTTTAGCAAGACTGCAATATGAGGACCTCTTAGTCATTTGGTGCTATGTTAAAATAACTTCTAGTTTTAAATGTAGAAGTCCAACTTCCCTTAGGGCATTCGGTCCTGCCTTCTTTCAATGAGCTCAAGGAGTGTAGTTATTTGTTTGTTTGTTTGTTTGTTTATTGGCACTGCTCCTTTCCAACCATGCAAAGTAAGTCTGGCTTAGAGGCAGTGACTGATCCAAAGTCACACACAGTGAGCTTTCATGGCTCACCAGGGACCAAGTCTCAATCCTATACCTTAACCATTATACTACATTGACTTGTCGATTCACACTGGTCAAGAATTATTTCTTTTGTTAGTTTATTGCAGGTCTTCACAGACAACGACAGGAAACCATACTTGTCCTATACTGGGTGGGTTTGGGCAAGTGCTTATCTCTCAGCCCAAGGCTACAGCTGTCATAAGGATTAACAAGGGCCTGTTCTCATCCTGTGTTATCTTGGGATCATGATACACATACCATGGCCATTTAAACGTGCACCAGTAATCTGAGTGAAATAGGTGAGGTGGGCAGTCTTCATCCCACTATTTCAGGCTGAAACCCAAGGACTGCTGGTAGATACTTGTCCTGATGTGTGCTTCTCATTTGTTTGCACATTGAAGGTGTGAATCAAGCTTTGCTTGAAATGTTCTCCATTTTGCCATGAAATACATGTATTCTACTCATCAGAGTTCAGCATTCTGAAGCTGCAGCTACAATGCAGCATTAATGCAGTTTGACACCACTTTAACTGCCATGGCTCAATGTCATGAATTCTAGGGAGTTTATCACATGAGGGAGATCAAGGGGTTAATCCAAAGATGTCATGGAGAAATTGTAAAATTATGTGACACCGTTTCACACGACGTCGTGAAAAACCTGCAGTTAAACTAGATTTAAAGGAGGATTAATCCACATCTTTTCACGTTTGGGTAAATTCAAAATTCAAAATGGCTTTAATTGCGAAATCATGCATGAACGTTAATTGCGAAATAATGTTATTTTCACTTTAAATTCACTTTAAATTTGCTTTAAATGTGCGACAGCTCAAGTTCGCTTTAACACCACTTCAATGTCATTTGAACATCGGAACTAGCTCCTAGAGTGATAAACTCTTAGGACTTGAAGATGTGTGAGATATTTAGCCTTTTCTGTCAGAAGGTTTTGGTGCCACAACAAACTACATATCCCAGGATTCCATGACATGGAGCCATGACAGTTAATGTGGTAGCCTGGCTAAGAAAGAGTGACTAATCCAAAGTCACACAACGAGCTTTATGGCTCACTAGAGACTTGAACTTCAGCAAACTGTCCCTCTCAACAAACTAACAATGTATGCATGTGCACTTTGTTAGTACTTTGTTATTTTTGGTGCGGGGGGGGGGGGGGGGGGGACGACGACAACCCACATACTGTATTGGCCCTGTTTATTCATTACTTCGATCCTGCTTTCCTCTTGTGAGCTCAAGGGGACATATGTAGCTCTCCCTTCCCCACTATATTCTAACAATGACCCTGCAAGGTCATCACCCAGTTAATTTAATGGCTCAGAAATAAATTTCATGACATTAGTTAATTTCACAATTCAGAAACCTGGTTATCTCAAGTCTCAGTCACACAAACACACATGCATACTACATTGTTTCTTTGGCCTTGCAATGATTCAAAAACAGGCGGCAAGGCTGTAAGACTCTAACCTAGTGTCCTCCAGCTGAGTTGGACTGCAGCACTTGGCATCCCCAACAAGCATAGTCCCCAACACATCGGGAAAATATGAGGCTGGGGAAGGTATTAGGTTATCATCTTCTGAATCTTGATCAAGGAAACCTTTGCAATAAATAGTTCAAAGGATGTCTTCATGGCAATTAAAAATAAATAAAATGAAAGCAGTACATGCTACATACAGCAAACAAACACAAAAGCCAAGATCATGCAAAGTTTCCTCTAAAGTCATTTTTGTATAAAACATTTTATAGCATGTTTATCTTTTCTTCCCAGACAAGTCTTTTTGAATTAGGAAAATCGCATCACTGCCATTGTGTTATCCTAAATGTACAGGGTGTTTCAAAAAGAATGGTGCAAAAGTAAAGCTGTTCTTACTCGGTTTTGCAACTTTTTGAATCACCCTGTACAAGATGCAAGGGGAAAAGAATGTGAAATGACCCAGAGGAAAGGAATTGTACCACTTTTACTGCAAAAACAAATGTATGCGAGTCTCATACGACATGCTGTGGTAAAAGAAAGGGAATGATGCATATTACTCCAAGTGCAGGGCTGGGGACCAGTGACCCTTCAAATATTGTTGGACGTTCTACAGGCTAACCGTCTGCCTTTATATTCCCTGGTTATTAATTTTATTGGCTGGGGTTGACGGGAATTAAAATCCAGCCACATATTTAGGCCACAAACTGTCCTTAGTTACCACTTAGTGTTGACTATTTAGGTTCTTCTTGTATAACAAAACAAAAGTTTTTCTTGTATTGCATGATGAAACCCTTGGTTCCTTTGATTTTTTTTTTTTTTTTTAGTCGTATCACACAAATAGGACAGGAAATTTCTGTGGGAAGAATGTTTTTCTCCCTCATTCTCCCCCTTTTACTTTCACTTGAAACTCCCTTGAAATGACAGCAATGGATTAGCACTGTGATTAGAAATGCCCAAAGCACTGCGCCACCCATCTATGTAAATTGCTCAGACTTCCCTGCCTGTGAATTTTGATAGAAGCGGGAAGTCTCTGACCGTATTGTAATCCCCTAGACTCTAGAGAATGGTTCCAGTTCTTCCGGAGTGAGCAGCTGCTTATTTCTAATTTAGTCTGGTTTTGAAAAACGTCAGCACGTCTCCTAAACGGAAGCCATAGTGAGAGTTTTGTTCTGATGAAATATCTGAATGAGGAAATGTGTAATTTTGTTACAGCTGTGAAGTACTCTTCATATTCAAATTGCCACAGATTCAGTGCCAGGTAAAGGTGGAACCAGGAACTCATGATGGTCCGCATTTGTCAGACTCCAGTTCCCACCATCCCATACCAGCATGACCAATGGTTAGAAGAGATGGGATTTTCCATCCAATAAACCCTGATTTAAATCTGCAGTTGCCCCAATAGCTGCAATGAGCACACCTCAAAAGGTCCAAAATTCTTGCAATGAGAGTAACTCCCTCTCTTTTCCTCCTCATCCAATCATAAAATAAAAAAGTACAGTGACAGAGTTAAACCTGATGTATACACCTTTTGGAATGACTGTTAGGAATTTATCACATGAAAGAGATTGGCAGTTTATCCTGTGAATATCCCGGGAAAATCGCGTAATTACGCGTAACAATTTCACACAACATCACACAAAACATGCTATTAAAGTGGTCACAAAGAAGCATTAACATGCATCTTTTTACTTTTGGAATTTCAGTGACAATGCATTTCCGTTATCACTTTATTTGCGCAATTACACATGATAACCATTAATGCAATTTCTCGCCATTTCCACTTTATTGGCAGGATGCTTTAAATGTGCTTTAATCTCTCTTTAATGCTGAAATCATTCTTAGTCACCACCATATACATAACTCCTATTGATTTCAATGGGCAGTTGGGTATAACACTGGATTTAAACAAAAGAAATGAACTAAATGTGAAAGTAAGTTTTTTATTTATCATATTAATAGTAGGTTTTGATTGTTACAAAACAACAGTAGGTACATAAGGTAGTTTTTGCTGTAATTTGCAATTAGCCACCTTGAACTACCAGGAAAGACCAGGTATATATTTGTTAAATGGAGAAATGACTGCCTCTTGCCATGTCAAAAGAAAAAGAAAAAGAAAGAAAAATTCAACATATTGGTAGCACAGTCAGTCTAAATAAGCTGATTTCCCGAAAACCCCAATTGTGCTAAATGCTAACTTATCTTCTGCACATGTTTTATGATTCAAGACTATTTTAACTGGTTTTAAATAATCTATTTTTAAACTGAGAAACCATTAAATAAATATTTTAATATTTTAAAACTTTTGTAATTATTTATTGTTTTAAAGATGATTGTATTATAGGCTGCCCTGAAATCTTTGGCTAAAGGGCAAGAGATAAATATTCTAATAAAAAATAAAAATAAAATATTCATTTTAAGTTTTATTCTTTATGTAAGGAAACTGATTCTGTTCTATTCTTTATACTGCAGAGATATTGTTAATTGTGTTATGAGTTAACATAACTCATAGCTGTTAAAATGAGTTAAGTGTGTCCTTCTAGATTATTAAAAAGTAATATAAAGTTGTAGTGCATCACCATTAACAACAGATACAGTATTAATTTTGAGGACTGCTATTGCTTATAATGGAAGCTGATGGAATTTGTGTTTATTATTTCATGAACAAAAAACTAATACTTTTTTGATTTACTGACAATTTAAGCAGGGCTAGAAATGTGGTGGACTACATCACACTAGATTTTTCTTTTTAGCCTTGTTTCAATGGGAAGCAGAAAATGTTATACATCTTTATTTTGAGCTAGACTGAACTCAGTGGGATTGATGATCACTTTGAGTTCCACATTTGCTTTACTCTGTACCGAGCTCACACTGGAGACACCTAATAATTTCAGAATTTCCTGTATATTCCAGGCATATTAAATTTATTAAGCATTAAATAGCAAACAATGACTAGTCAAATAGGTTCAAGTTTTAGTGGAAAGCAGAACATCTAAAGTCTGCAGCGTAACAAGAAACAGCAAAGGAACTAAGACAAAAGCTGCTTCCACAATGCAGAATTATTGCAATTTGACACTGCTTTAACTGCTAGTTATGGAATCCTAGGATTTGTAGTTTATTGTCACACCAGAGATCTCTGACAGAGAAGGCTAAATATTTTTAAAAACCTAAAAACCCAGAATTCCATAGCATTGATAGCAGATAGCAAATATAATTCCATTTGTCACTCTTATTATTTAAAGGCAGACACACTGAAAATAATGTGCACAGTTAGCCAGCTTGTTTTCTGCTAGTCAGTTAGGTATTCTGTTGTCTCTGAGGTGTCAGAACAATATATTCATGTAAAAGTGGGGTGGCTTCTGCCTGCATTGAGATCTCTCCAAACCAACTGAACAGAAACAACATCTGATACAAAATATAGGGCAGCGACTCAGACATCATCACTTTACTTCTGTATAATTTTTTAAAACATCTTTTGTCTGATGAAGATGGCAGTGGAGCTTCAAAAGCTTGCATGATGTATTTTATGATTTTGATTGTGCAATAATATGGATTTTAGAATTTGTTGCATTTTACTGCATGGCCAGCATGGCTACCCAAAATATATTTATTAAGAAAACATGCAGGAATAGCTGTGTTAGCCATTTAACAAATGCAAACAAAAATCCATCAATGATACCTTTATTGGCCAAGGGAAATGCACAATATACTTGTAGCTCTGAAGGATACAATTTCCTGACATTTAGGAGCTGGAGTGGACATAGTAAATCCTTAACATAACATGTGAAATTAAAATATTTTTCTTTTGTTTAACTTTATTTAGACATTTGCATTTAATCATTAGTCAAAGCAAAGCTCATCCACTGAAATTAATATGGCATAAGTTAGTTGTGCCTTACTTGTCCCATTGAGTTCAATGGGTCATTTCTTAGCATGATCAAATATGGATTCAGTCACCTTGAATATGATATCCAGCTGGTGTATATTCTTTAAACTTAGCCAGCATGCTAAAGCTGTTATACTGTCCCCGTAGATTGTTTCCCTTTGCCTAAGATGATTTATTTATTTAAATGCCTAAAAGCTTAACGTTCATTTAATGCAATGAAGGCTTTTTCTTTTTCTTTGGCCATTTGCTAAATCAAAGGACAGGGAGTCAGGAGGCCATCAACCACACAAACTCACTCCTCTGTGCCAAGGCAGAATTGTAGCTCCTTGTGGATTGACCTATGTACTTGTTTTACGTATCTTTCAACGCCTTGATTTTAAAACACATTAAAATTTAACCTTCCATCCTACGTTTGTCTTTTTTGTTTCTTTCTACCAAAAGGGCCTTACTGTATAAATATAGCATGTACGTATATATATATAAATAAATATAGCATGTACGTGGCATGGGCTTCACTGCACCACTATTTTGTCTCTCCTGAGTAAAGATTTAAATCAGGATTTCCCATGCTCAAATCCAACACACTAATATTCCTGTGTCATACATACAAATTTTGTTGTTTCATGGTTCTTTAGAGGAAGTATAACTGTTAGCTAGTTGCTTCAAATGCCCAGCCTAAAAATAGCCAACGGCTCTTCTTTTGGGGAAGTTCCTTCTTTCCCCAGAGGAAGGAGAACCTGGTGTCCCATTTTAATATATATATATATATATATATATATATATATATGACAAAAGATAAATGAGAGTTTGATGATGAAACATGAGAATGACAGGCAATTGCTACAAATGCCTAACTTCTTTTGGGTTTAAGAAATTCTAAGACATCACTTCATAGAGTACATACATAGTATGACTTTTTTGGTAAATAAAGATATTTGAGAACTTAAAAGTGTTTGTTGTTTTTTAAAACTTTGCATTTCTCTCCTGGTTACAGGAAAGTCAGAGGGGTTCCACGAAGACACAATTTCCAACCCCAAGAAGAATAGAAGTTTTTATAAACATCTGACTTCATTCTTCGGGGCAGGAAGTCTGGAACTTTCCACGGCCACATCAATTGTTGCGATATTCGCACAGGAACGGCAGCAATTTTTAAGGTGTAGATAGAAGACGGTCTTCTTTCTGATACTTATCTGATTGGTGTTTCTCTCACTGATTGCTTATTTTCTTTTTCTTTTTTATTCTTTAAAATTGGAATGATTTTTCAGAGGAGAGAACTCCAAAAAAAAAGGGCTTGTAGAGTTCTAGCTAAATCTGTTTAAATATTAATCCAAATTTTAGCATCTTTTTTGCAAAGTGAAAATACATATACCTAGAGGTATAGAATTTGAAGCTAGGATTAAAAAACTTCATAAATACTCTGTAATAATAAAAACAGAAGTAGTATATACGTGTATATCTACACCTATATACTTCTAAGCAGTCTAAGAGAACAAAATGGATCCAAGGAAAAAAAATCAAATAGGGAAAGCTCAGAGCATTCAACAAATGTTACAGCGTAGACCATCAATGGACTCACAACAAGAACTTGGAGAGTGTAATCCACATTTACTAGAAGAAATCAGGAAGCTCTCGTCAGATTTAGGTGAGAAGATGAGTTTATTACAGAAAGAAATGTCAGATTTTAAAATAGAAATCCGGAAAGAATTAAGATCAGATCTGAAAGAAATAAGAATTTCTGTAGATAAAGCAACCTCAGAAATCGTTAAAATAAAAACCAAGATGGATAAAATTGAGGAAAATACATTGAACAGGAAAAAAAAATTAGAAGAAATAAACAATAAACAAGACATACAAATGGAAGAAAATCTTAAATGGGAATGTAAACTGAGGGGAAAAATCCTTAAAAATTAGGGGTTTACCTGAGGTAGACAACGAAAGTCTTTATGAATCTTTGATCCCTAAGTTGGCTGAATATTTAAATTATGATTTACAAATTTTTTGTTTTGGAATTGAAAGAATCTTCAGATTAAATTCTCATATAGCAAGGCAGAAAAAAATTCCTAGGGACATTGTAATAAACTTTCTGAGCAAACAAATTCGGGATCAGATAATTAGAAAACATAATGAGATACCACTAAAAATAGATCAAATTGATTTGCAGATTTTTAAGGATGTGCCTGCCAAAATTCTGAAAAAACGTAAAGATTATAAGTTTCTAACATTTTATTTGAGAAAGGTAAACATACCGTACAGATGGTTAATCCCTGAAGGTATTCTATTTTGGTATAAAAAAAAAGAAATATGAAATTAAAACTATTCATGAGGCGAAGAAAGTCCTGAGTGCTATTACTAAAGATCATAAAAAAGAACAAAACCGCACAAATAACAAACAGAGTAAGGAACTGGAGGAAAAACAGAATACAAAAGAATATTATTTAAGAAATCCTAGGAAAAGACAACCATTATCTGATAAAGAGGAAGAGGATAAAAGTAAGGAAGATTTAGAGTCTATTAGAAGCTCTGACCCTAATGTACTAAATAACAAATCAGATATCAATCGAGAGATAGACGAAAAACAAAACACAGATAGTGATCTGGATGAAGATGATCAAGACGAATCCTCGATGGATGAAAATCTGCTCGAGGGTAAAGAACTGGATAAAGATGCGGAACCCGAAGACACCCTAAATGAATAAGAATCTCAAATTCATCTCATGGAACGTAAAAGGTATAAATAGACTGTTAAAACGTAAGAAAATATTTCACTATCTAGAAGGTTTAAAATGTGATGTTACTTGCCTACAAGAAACACACATTAAAAAAGGAGATGCACATTATTTACATAATTGGAAATTAGGACAGCATTTTGTTTCATCTGCAGCCAAAAAAAAGAAAGGCGTTGTTCTATATATTAACAATATTTTGGAAGCTGAAGAGATTTTAAATGATGAAAATGGTCATTATGTGGGGGTTAATGTAACTTTACAAAATCAAAAAACATTGATATTGGGAGTCTATGCTCCCAATGAGAAAAAAGAGAGATTCTATCAGAAATTGTTAAATAAGATAAAAGATATTTCCTTTGATGCAGCTATATTATTAGGAGATTGGAATGGGGTGATTAATCCCCAAATAGATAGACTTTCCAAGAAAAAAATAAAGCCTAAGCAAGGGAAATTACCCAAATCGTTTTTTAATTTAATGGATTTTTGCGAAGCACATGACATTTGGAGACTAAAAAATCCCTCAGGTAGAGGCTATACTTTTATGTCTAAGGTACATAACTCTTGGGCAAGAATAGATTTCTTTTTAACTTCTGCAATCTTCTGTCCTAAAATCAAGTCGGTAGATATGCTACCAAACTTTATTTCTGATCACAAACCGATCACAATGGAATTGTGGTATAATAGACAGGTTTACAATTGGAAACTGAATGATATTCTGTTAAGTGATGGAAAAATAGTGCAAGAAGCTAAAACAGAACTTAAAAATTATTTCAATGAAAATTTAAATGGGGAGGTTAAAATTAATGTTGTTTGGGAGGCGATGAAACCAGTCATAAGAGGTTTCTTTATAAAAAAAGGAGCAGAAAGGAAAAAGGAACAGAATAAAAAAGTAACAAATCTGTTAGAACAACTAAAAGAAAAAGGAAAACAATTACAACTAATTGGCTCTGATAAAAAGATTCAAGAAGAGATTAGAATTATACAAAATCAGATATCTCTTTTATTAATGGACCAGATAAATAAAAAAATGAAATATACTAAACAAAGATATTTTGAATCAGCCAACAAACCAGGCAAACTATTGGCATATAAATTAAGAAAACATCAGAAAAAAACACAAATTCTTAAAATAAAACACAATGATAATCTATATACAAAACAGAGCGAAATCAAACAAATTTTTGTTAATTATTATACCCTTTTATTTAAGGAAAATCTAATTAAAGGAGAGGCTATTAAGAATTATTTGGATAAGACAAATATCTTGGTGATAAATGCTGAGCAAAAAGACGCTTTAAATAAGGAAATAACTATCCAAGAGGTCAAGGATGCGATTAAGCGTAGCAAGTCTGGCAAGGCAACAGGGCCAGATGGCTTCTTGGCTGAGTTTTATAAAACATTCTCAGAAGAATTAATTAACCCGTTACATAAAACAATAAATAGTATCCTTACAGGACAAATTCCCAACTCATGGTCCGACTCCAACACTACGCTATTACCTAAGGAAGAAAGAGATGCAGCGGACCCTAAAAACTATAGACCCATAGCTCTACTTAATGTAGACTATAAAATCTTCGCTTATATATTAGCCTCAAGGCTGAAAAAGATTCTTAAGGTTTGGATAAATGAAGATCAGAGAGGGTTTTTACCCGGTAGAAGAATGAAAGATAATACAAGACATCTGTTGAACATCATTGAATATCACGATAAAAGAATTGAAAAGAAGTTGGCCATGGTTTTCCTGGATTTCGAAAAGGCCTTTGATCGTGTTAATTGGATTTTTCTAAAAGAAGTAATTAAGAAAATGGGTTTAGGTCAGAATTTTGAAAAATGGATAGATCAAATCTATGGTAAGCAACAGACCAGCCTAATAATCAATGGAGAAAAAACAAAAAAAATTAATATAATGAGAGGTACAAGGCAGGGTTGCCCCTTATCCCCCTTATTGTTTATTTCTGTTTTGGAAATCCTTAACAACATAATTAGAAATGACATATCTATAGAAGGAATCAGAATCAAAGGAAAGGAAATGAAGTTAAAAGCTTACGCTGATGACTTAGTACTCACCCTGTCCAACCCAACTGAACAAATTGTTAGGGTAAATCAGATACTAGCTCAATTTGGGGAAGTATCGGGGCTGACGGTCAACAAGGAGAAAACGTCTATCTTAGTGATGAATTTAAATAAATCAGAAAAACAACAATTAGAGTTAAGATCTAAATATAAAATAAAAGAGAAAGTAAAGTACTTAGGAATTTGGTTAACAACAAAAAACGCGGATTTATTTAAAAATAATTATAACAAAACATGGCAAAATATAAAAAACGATATGACTCGATGGGGAAAGTTAGGACTATCTTGGTTAGGAAAAATCGCCACAGTAAAAATGAATATTTTACCAAAAATTATTTTCCTATTCCAGACTATACCTATTCTGACAAATGAAAAACCCTTTGTTCATTGGAACAGGGATATTAGTAAATTTATCTGGGACAGCAAAAAACCTCGAGTCAGATTTAAAATTCTCCAGGACGATGTCAAAAGGGGGGGGTCTAGGACTCCCAAATTTCAAAATTTATTATCATTCGTGTTGTTTTGAATGGTTAACGGACTGGTTTAGACTAGAAAACATGGAATTGTTAAATTTAGAAATGGCTGACTTGATTTATGGGACACATGCATATTTATTTTATGACAAAATTAAAGTCAATAATGCATTCATGAATCATTTTATAAGAAAATCTTTAATCAAAACATGGAGTAAATACAAACCTTTAATTTACAAAAAAATTCCTTTTTGGGCCTCAATGAATGAAGCCTTTTATAGGAATGACATGATGGGAAATGGAAAATGGCTAATATATAAGGATTTGGTCAAATTTGATAAGGCGAATAATACGCCCAGATTGAAGTCACAGGAAGAATTGGAGTTAGAAGGTATACAAATAAACTGGTTTCCTTATCGACAGATTAAAGAAAGATTCACATATGATAAAAAAACAACAGGAATTGAATTAACACCACAAGACTTTGACAAGATAATTTTTGTTGACAATCCAAAAAAAATATCTCTGTATTATAAATATCTTTTAAAAATGGAAATGCATGAGGAATATGTTAAAACTCCGATGATTAAATGGGCCCAAGACCTGAAAGAGACACTTTCTCTGGAACAATGGGAGAAAACCTGGCAGAAAAGATTAAAATACACTGTATGTTCAGAAATCAAGGAAAACTACTTTAAAATGCAAAATCGCTGGTATCTTACCCCTATAAGAATATCAAAAATCTGTAAAAATAATAGTACGATCTGTTGGAGATGCAAGAAAGCTCCGGGTTCTCTGTTACATATGTGGTGGCATTGCGACATGGTTAAAAAATATTGGAGGCAAATTCATGAGATAATTCAGAAAATTCTTAATTATCAATTTAAGTTAGATGCGAAATGTTATCTCTTAAATATGATTTCAGACGAATATATGGAAAGTAAATTTGGCGTTCTCTTATTTTATATGATCTCAGCAGCTCGCATAACCGTGGCATCTCACTGGAAAGATGGAACCAATCTGAATTGGCATGACTGGCTATTGAAACTGACTACATATATGGAATCGGATAAACTTACCTGTTTAATCAGGGGAAATGATTGGTGTAAAAGGAAAAAATGCTGGAATCCTTTAATAGAATTCATTAAGAATGAAAAGAAAATGGATAAATTTGAATGCTAACGTACAAGAAAACACAAAAGGAAAAAATGTAACATAGAAAGAAAAGAATATAGAATTCATTTTGTGTTTAAGACAGGGTAACCTTGTCCATTGGAAAAAGAAAACAAGATAGGATATTATAGGACAAGAACTCAAACGGCAAATAGATAATTTAATATTGTAACTAATGTATTAATGATGTAAACTGTTAGTGACATAGCAGATTACTGAACTCTTTATGGAAGTGCATGCTTAGGTAAGCAGATGTTTTGATTTTGATTGTCTCTTTTTTTGTTTTGTTTTTTGTTTTGTTGGTTATAGGTTTGTTTGTTTGTTTTTGTTGTGTTATGTAGTTTTTTTGTTAGATGCGATATTTATGTGTTGTGTATTGGATTTTAAACTTCAATAAAAACGAAATTAAAAAAAAAAAAACTTTGCATTTCCTGCGAGGCAATGCAGAGTTCTTCCCTGGTTCTAATATTCTTCAAGATTTGTGTCAACAATAAAACATATGTGACCAATCTGTATGTCTTCACCTATAGCTATTAACAACAGGACAACCTGCATGACACCCTTTGCCTGTATTTTACATCTATGTACGATTATGAGTGATTTGAATACTTAATAACTCACCATGTGGACTTCCAGGCTTTTGATTTTTTATATGTGTGAGAAGTCTAGCTCCTGAGTAAAGTAACTTTTCCTACTAGGCAAAGGATATGTCTGCACTGGAGAAATAAAGCTGTTTGAAACTGCCACGATTATCCTACAGAATCCTGGGATATGTAGTTTGGTGAGGCATCAGAGCTCTCTATCAGCCCAGGCTGGATACCTCACCATACTACAAATCCCAGGATACCACAAGATGGAAACACGACATTTAAAGTAGTGTTCACACTGCTTCTGCAGTGTGGAATTGCTGAAAGAACTTCACCCTCTTCAGTTTCCAATGTAATATACATATTAAGCAATCCAGCAAACATAAGTTCAGAAGAAAGTCAGTTACTTTTACAATCAAGTGAGCATGAAATTAGCAAACATTTCGCTCATCAAAGCGGTTTGCAGATGGGGAAGACTTTGTAGCATAGGTTAGAATTTGTCCCTTTACCAGTTGCATGAAAAGAAAGGAAAGCTGCTTCATTCGCAAAAGTGGGCTTTCCTATTGGGGCTGAACAGCTCCTTAAGAGAGCAATTCAAGTTGACCAAGCAATAGCCTAGGATGTCTTGATCATTCGTTTTTCAGGTGATTGAGGCATATTTCTAGTCAGTTTCTTGTGTGGGAAGGAAAGGAAAGGTGATGAGTTAGCCTGCAGAGGTACAGATTTTGGGTGTCTATAGCTGGTTGGCCAGCCCTGTGTGGGCAATTTCTTTTTTCCTTTCTAGAAAGTAGTGGAAAGGTTGAATTCTTTACATGTGTTGGGAGGAATCTTTATCAAATCTTCAGGGGATATAAAAGTGGTTGGGACAGTTAACACTTCAGAAGAAAGAGATAAAAATCAAAGCAATCTTGAGAGCATGCAAAATTGGACAGAAACTAACAACATTAAATTCAATAAAGGCCAATGCAAAGTTCCCGGGAAAACAGGGAGGGAATGGCTGTTAAATGCATAGAAATAGGATGTTGGATGCCTGGCTTAATAGCAGTATGTGTAAAAAAAGATCCCAGGATTGTATCAGTCAGCAGTATAATCTAACTACAGATAAGGCTATTTCAGGTTGTGTAATTTTAGGTTGTGCATTTTTTTTTTAGTTGTTTCCAACACGTGAGATGTGATAGCTGTAACTTATTTTTCACTAAACGGCATGACTCCAATTTGGGAGGCACAGTTCTGATTATTCCTCTTTTGTCCCTCTTTTCCAGTGGCTTTTAAAATGTCTCAGTTTCTTTCTCCTCCTCTCACTTTCCCTCTTATGACGTTATCAGACGACAGAAATTGGAAGTATAATCCAATGGCAATATGAACGCAATCGTGGGGTTTCACATTATTGCATATGAATGTATCTCACGCAAATTCGGGCAAAAGGGAAGTAATTCCGAATGCAATCATAGGTTTTACGTTATTGTGTATTAGAGTATCTCATGCAATTTCGGGCAATGGGAAGTCATTTTCGGGCAATGAGAAGTCATTCTGAATGCATTCCGAATGCAATTAGAATTCACGTAAATTTGCTAAACTAGTGAATTTATGTGAATTCAAATTGGCTCCATTCGAAATAGAGAGAAATTCCTCCCATCTGATAAACTCCTTAGTCTTCTACTTAATTCAATTGCTGCAGACTGAGTTCAAAGTGCAAAAGTAGTCTGCCTTCCATTAACTGAGCACAGGGGAGTGGAGAGGAATAGGATAATTCTTGCCCTTCCCTGTAGTCTCAGGCAAAATATACCTGAGTACTGCAGCCTTTCCTAGTTTGTCTATTCCTTTTTATTAGTATAGTAATTTTGTCCTCTTGATCACACTCTGATGTTGCTTGGCACACAGGTCCTGGTTTTCGTCTGTGAAATGCTGGAAGGTATGAGAGAGATATCAGCTGGAGTCACTTCTAAATTTCTAGACAATGCACTTTAAGAAAGGAACTGGAATATTAGAATTATGTATTAAATAAAATTATGTAGAATTATGTAATAAAAATATTAGAATTGTGTATTATATGACAGCTGCAGCTAGGATAATAATGGCTCAAAAATGGAAAGAAGGGGAAATAACATCAATAGAATAATGGTTATTAAAATTGGTAGAAATGGCAGAACTGGATAAATTGACTTGTATTATGAAGAATGAAAAATCAGGGAAGTATGTAGAAGAGTGGGAATGATAATGAAGTATATAAGTAATCAATGGGGGTATATTGATATAACTGGATTTCTGGATTAATTGACAAACTTCTCTTGTTTTTATTCTTTTTTTACACGCACGCACACACACACACACACACACACAATGTATGATTATGATAGGCATTAATCCTTTTACTTAAGTTAGAATTGGATTGGATTTTGTATACTGAAGTCAAAGAACAGTTTAGGAGAATTAAGGATAACACCAAGTGATGCTAGCAATGGAAGTTAAGCATAGAAGATTTATCATGAAGATGGAATAGATCAGGTAGAAGATAAAGGCAAATTAAGTAGAGTTGTATTATGTGTGTGTGTTCTAATTTAAAAAGCAATTTTGATTTTCTGTTTTTGGGAATTTTTGTGCTCTTTAAGGAAAAAGTACAAATGAAAATTATTATTTTTCTAAAAAAGAGGGGAACTGGAATGGCTCTGCAGAAGGGCAATGAAAATAAGGCCACAATATGGGCCTTTTGAGGAAAGGTACAGTGGCAAATGTTTCCATGGTCTCATCTACACAAAGCTGAAAATGCATTTCTGGCCCTGTGTTAACATTTGATGACTTCCAAATCATATCCTTAGTCCTTTCAGTCTTCACAGATTAAACTCAAGATGGAAAAGATCACCTTTCCCTCTGTAGCCTATTTTTTGTCCTTTTAAAATGGTCTGTGCTCCAGTCTAGTCTAACATAAGTCTGGGGCAGAGAATATAGGGCAGAGTAAATGGGTAGGACTGGAATGCAAGACTGGTGGAGGTTGGGTGCTGCTGATATCCAGCAACCTCTTCTAGGTCTGGTGGGGCTCCTGGCCATGCAGAAAAGGGAGGCGTTGGTGGCAGGGGAACTCCAGACTCATTTCTTTTTTCTCCACTTCCCACTTGGCTAGAAACCCCTCTATTCCTTGAAAGGGACTGGTGGATGACAGCAGCTTCCCACTTCGCGTAAGCAGTCACAGCAAGCAGAGGGCAGAGGTATCTCAGCTGGCAAAGCTGGGATGGGGAAGATGGCAAGGTGATCAGAATGGGGAGGCAGATGGCGAGTGTCCCTCCCTGTTGCACAGTGGCATCACTGGGGTTGGTGTCAACCGGTGCGGTAATTCATAGTGTCGCCACCCCCTCCATTGACCTCTTCCTATACCACACCCACACAGAATCCTTAGCAAAGCAAATTGTATTAATTTACTCATATATCATAATTCCCTTATACCGCTGAATGTAATGGCAATAGCTGTGACATAAACAACAAAATTAAAATTATACCTTTAACGTACAATGTCATACGCACAGGATAAATGTGTTTACGTATACATAATTTCATGTGGTTAAAGTGAAAATTTGATTAAATGTGATGTTTTTAAAGAAAATTTTAAAAAATTATAATTACAATTGCTAATTTTTACTTATTTTTTTTTAGTTTTAAATTTTAATTTAAAAACCTGTGGCCTCTTCTTTCTCCTCCCACTGATCCTCACTCCACTCACACCATCTCTTCAGCATTTGAAAGAGATATAGGTGTCACCTCCCCTTAGGATGTCTCTTGGTGCAGTCCTCACCCCCTGCAACCCATAGTAATGCCACTGCTTTCGCTTGCTGCTTTTCCTTCAGTTGCCCCCTCCCCTCCTTCTCTCTCCCCATGTTGTCTCCCCTCGGGTGGTTGCCCGCCTGGGGGTGACAACACAAATTACTGCACTGGGGTGACACCAACCTTATTGATGCTGCAGCAGCTTACTATAACCAGTCTGTGAAGGGATGAGCAAAGACCAGGCCTCTTGTCCTTGCTTTCTTCTCTGGTGGCCTGAATGGCTTTCCAGGTTACATCAGACCATTTGGTCATTGGAGGAAAAACTGCCTTCCTGTTTTTCTTGCCAAAG
Organism: Urosaurus nigricauda; assembly: GCA_034509955.1. Taxonomy (NCBI): domain Eukaryota; kingdom Metazoa; phylum Chordata; class Lepidosauria; order Squamata; family Phrynosomatidae; genus Urosaurus; species Urosaurus nigricauda. Next base: position 88,565,599 of record JAOEGL010000006.1, read on the forward strand.
CAAAGGAAGGCCAGAGACAGAGACTTTACCTGGAAGATGACGAAATTGAGGCTATTGTATTTTGACCACATCACGAGAACTCATGACTGATTAGAGAAGACACTGATGCTAGGTGATATAGAAGGTAGCAAAAAAAGAGGAAGACCACACTCCAGATGGCTATGCTCAATCAGGAAGGTCACAGTTCTGAATTAATAATAATAATAATAATAATAATTATTTATATCCCGCCTTATCCCAAAAGAATCAAGGCGGGTGACAAGACAAAACCAATAAAATACAGTATACATAATAATAACAATAACAATATTATTATTTATTTATACCCCACCCCTTTGAGATCAATTTGGGTGGCTAACAACAATAAAATATACACTAAAATAACCCCATAGCCTAACCCCCATCCCAATAATAAAAAACAGTAAACAGTATAAAATAGGTTACACTATAGAATAAAAAAACATTTTAAACAAAAAATTAGCTAAAATTAAAGGTAGGATATTGAGGTGAGAACATCTATCTTCATGGGGTAAACAGTGGTATCTGTATCATTAAAGAGGCCTGCTGAATCCGCTGAGCAGAGCAGTGGAGCCCAGGGGGCTTTGAGATGTCTCATCCACAAGGTTGCCATGAGTCCAGCTGACCCACTACTCTTTCATACGAGGCTAAATTGGAAGTATAATGTAAGGTCAATTCGAATGCAATCATGGGTTTTATGTTATTGCAAATTAACTCTTCACACGCAAATTCGGGCAAGAGGGAAGCCAATTCGAATGCAATCATGGGTTTTACTTTATTGCGAATTAAAGCTTCGCATGCAAATTCGGGCAGGAGGGGGTTATTTTCGGGTAATGGGAAGTAATTCCGAATGGAGCAGGGGTTCTTCCAAATGGAGCAGGGGTTCATGTAAATTCGCTAAACAAGCGAATTTACATGAATCCGCATTGGCTCCATTCAGAGTTGGGAGAAATTCCTCCCGTTTGAAAGAGTCCCCACTGAATGTCCAACTGAAGTCAATGGGGTTTATTTCTGAGTAGAAAGACAGAATTTACTCTGTAAAGTAGTAATAATGCAGATGGGCACATGCAAATGAGGAAGAGATAAGGCTGTGTTTAAAATACAAACACATTGAAAATGAATGATTTGACAAAGAATCTGTGCATATATAAAGATACATTTAAAATTTCTGGATAAGTACATGTGCACATGCATACATTTTGAAAAAACTCTGGGGCCACAGCTCCTTGAAGTCTATGACAATGCAGGATTTCATTCTAATAAAACACACACAGCCACACTGCTAGCATTCCACCGTATTGCAGTTTTACATTTGAAGGCCAATCCATGCAGCTTGCAAGATCAGTTCATAGCTGGACTAAGCATATGGGTGTAGCATGCCCTGGGCTGACCAAAAATACCACAAACAGGAACTGGAAAGCATGTATTAGGATCTACAAGCAAAAGAAGGAGCAATTCTTCACATTCTTGTTGATGGTTGTACAGCATTTTAATATTTTAAAAGGTTTTATGATTATCCTGTTTTACAAAGTCTAATGCATTTCATTCCTTATATTATTGTTTTTGTCTTCTTCTGGGTCTACACTAAACTAAATAACAATAACAAATAAAATTTCAAGATTTAGAAAAGGTGGGGTAACACATTTCTAGTTATCCTAAAGGTGCTCATTATTTCATGTAAAACACATAGCCTTACCATTCAAACTATCAACTACAGAAATTTCTGGAGTTAGCTAAAAATCTCTCTTCATATAACTAGACTGTTACAATGAATGATGACTAGGCTTGCAATTTATTTATACATTTATACATAACTCTTTATACATTTCTCTCCCCAACTGGATTATATCAGATTTCCTTGTAATTCCCCCCCCCCCCCCAACTACAGTGTCTCTGCCATCCTCCAGTGTCTGACAATCCGTTGAAATGTATAAATAAAGAGTACCTTTGAGGTACCTTTGTAATAGTAAAGACAGTAGATAGAACCAATTATGTAGGAAGAGGATGAGAGCCTCTTCCTTGCTAGACAGCTTCAAGTAGAGGCTGGATAATATTGCTAAGGGATTTAATGCATGGGGGTGTTATTGGTTTCATGCACTCAGCAGGGATCAGTGGTTTTCAACTGTTACCCCTTCAGATATTTGGACATCCAGTTTACAGAAGCACCAGCCAGATGTTCAGTGAGTAGGGTGTCTGGAAGTTGAAGTCTGAGAACGATTGAGACAAATGTTCAAAAAGGTTCTCTCCCATTGTCATGAATCATGACTGGAAACAAAAAGCAAACACATCAACAAATCCACGATGCCATATCAGGTCTCTAGCAGAAAGGAAATCTGTTTCCACAAAGGTGTTCCTGTTTGTTCAGCTCCGCTCCTTTCACACACACCCTTTCTCATTCTCACTCTCCCAAAACACTCTCTGTTTCTTGCAGTTCTGTGAGATGAAAATTAAACACCCCCCTTCCATTTTCCAGAGAAACGTGTGTTTGTAACATAAGTCTGATTCAGTTTCCAGGGAATGGTGAAAAGAAAGAAAATATGTTAGGCACTTTGCAGTTGTTGGACTAGAATAAGGGATTGTTTACTTTTCGGATAATTCCATAACAGGAACACATGTTTTTAGTGTAAATTTGAAGAGCCACCACAATATAATATGTTCATTAAAAACAGGGCCTATAGTTATGTTAAAAACAACAACACTCTGTTTGTTATAATCTATATAGTTCAAATGTTTTTTGTGCTTTATATTTCTAAATTAACATTGACTATATTCCATTAGTTTTTACAAGACTGTGAAGAAAGAATTGCATTTCCAAGATAAGCTGAAAAGAAGAAAAGCAGAAGGGGGGGGGAAGGGGGGAGATTACATAGGCTATCTGCAAGGGCTAGGCATTTACATAAAGACAAGCTAATCATATGTCCCAAAATCCATATTCTTGGATCTGAGATTTATAATACACATGTTTATGCCCAGCTAAAGTAGTAGGATCTTCTGAGAATTGAACAATAATTGGGGGGGGGGGGGTGTCTATTGTTCTTACATCTTACAAACATCAAGGTACTCATGATTCTACAAAAGTCAGAGATTGTTGTATTGCAAAATTAATGCCTTGTAGTACACTCACATCATATGCCACAAGGAAGCACTGGCCTAAATCTTATTGTTAATCCCGACTAGAGAGTAGACCATTAATTCAGTTGGAATTATTTGGATGAATTTATTGGAATTAAAAATTGAATGAATAAGTATACTGTATTTGGGACTAACTTAACAATGCCAGCCATTGGTACATTACACCACCAATTTAGTTGAAGCATTCAAATAAAAATGCTTAGTGCTGTCCAATATATCTTAACCATCAATTTATGTTGAACCAAATGTAGGTTTTAAATTGAAAAAAAATTACATCTGTAAATTAAGGCAGTTTTTCAGTGGTTAATTTATGTAATACAGTCTGACTCTAGGCCACTCAGTTCAAGCTTCATTAACATCAAATTCAATACTTTCCGAAAACATTCATAACTATACTTGTTGCTTTCAGTTTCACTGAGGATATGATTAATATGTTAGTAATGACTTCTTTATGTCATGTAGATTCCAGTTTATTTACTCTGATTGTGTCTAGATCAATCTATTACAGTGGGCTCTTGATATCCACTGGCTTGGTCCCAAGGTCCCTCATGGATACCAACATCCATGGATGTTCAAGTCTCATTGAATACAGTGGCATAATGAAATGGTGTCCCTTATATAAAATAGCAAAATCAATGTTTGCTTTTTGGAATTTCTATATGGAATATTTTCAATCTGTGGATGGTTGAATCAGTGGATAAAGAATCTGTGGATATGGAGAGCCAGCTGTATCTTTTAAGTGTATAGCATGCAGCATCACTGAGTGGGGAGCATGTGATTGTCATCTTGAATGCATACCAATTAAATGCACAATGGCTTGATCTACACAGGCACTAAGAGCCGCCATCGCGGCGCCATTAGGGTTCGGGAGCGCACATCATTTACATGCTCCTGAACCCTAGCACGTAATGGCGCTGGTGCCATTACATAATGATAATGATAATGATAATGGATTATTTATAATCCTCTCCTCTGTAAGAACACTTGGAGCGGAATACAGCATATTAAAAAACATGAATTAAAACAAAGTTAAAATTAAAACAGTCCCATAACCTACATTCCAGCCTCCCACCCATTAAAAATAAATTAAATCAGCAATAAATTAAAAACTGTAGGATCTAAAAACAGTATAGGTGTATCCAGACCCCTTTTTAAGCGGCCACATCATAAGTTAAGGGTCGGAGACGTGGGAGTAGGCGAAAAGCATAGTCTAAGTCCGGAGCCGGGGTCAAAGTTTAGACGGCGTATGTAATGGCGCTGCCGCAACTGCACAGCTTCTGCACGTAGTGTTTCCTCCAAGGTTGGGTGAGTGTGAGTCCTGGTGCTGCTAATAGTTCTGCAAGCCCATACACAGCCCTCTCTCTTCCTTTTGATTTGGTGGATGGCTAGCTGTTGTGTGAGCTCAAGGCCTTGGTGCCTGTCATGCAATTAATTTCACACTTATGGGAACTACTGTAAGTATTTACACCATGGTAAAAGTGTGTAGGGGCTTGTCTAAAGACTTTTGGGAAACCTCAAAGATTAAACAAATGTTAAGACTCTTCGAACACGAGATTTCATGTAGAATTTGTTGTTGTGTGCCTTCAGATAATTTATGTTGACCTACAGTGAATCTATCATGGAGATTTCTTAGTAAGATTATTTCAGAGGGGGTTGTTATTGCCTTCCTCTGAAAGTGGGTGAAATATGACTTACCCAAAGTAACCCAGTGGGTTTCCACGGCAGAGCAGGGATTTGATCCCTAGCGTCCCATAGCTTTATTTCAACAAACCACTAAAACACACTGCCTCTTCATGTATAATAGCCCACTACATTAGATGCAGTAAGATGCATCTGATGTGGTTGGCTGTAGTCAATGAAAATTCAAGCAGTAATATATTTGTTAGTTTTTAAGGTGCCACAGGTCACTGTTGTTTTCACTGTAACAGTCTCACAGACTCATAGAATTTTACTAAAAAAGCCAGTTCCTCATTCTACCCAGCTGTGGTCTAGAAAAATGTACAATGATCCATGACCTAGAAATGTCTGATATCAATGGTAAAGACTAAATAGTATGCTTTTGTATCCAATAATATACTTCTATATAAAAAGCAGCCGAGTTGGGATTTTCTCTCCTTCCTACAGTCCTCCATGGCTCAAAAACCTCCTCCAATGCAGTTTCAACAGAATTTGATTTGAATTTGATGTTCTCTGGAACAGTTTTTTAGGGCTGAGATGGAGGCAGGGATCACTAATTCTGATGGCAGCAGCAAAACCTAAAGTAAGGACACAGCTGGATCCTGGCCAATATCAAGATGGAATTCTCACCCAATGCTTCACATAGTATTGACTTTGTTCTTCCAGAAGAAAACTTATATTGACCTTTTCATTGCCACATAATATTTTTTTTCCTAATTAAATTTTTATTTAGTTTTTACAATAAAACATAAAGTCTGTAGAACAACCACAACCAGAAGCACAATAACAACAATAACAAACTACAAGAGTCAAGGCTGATGGAACCAATTGGTTTCCAGAAGACCCTAGAGGGTTTAATGGATGGCAGCGCCGGTGATCCCGTCGAAACATTGGTTACCACCTGAAACACCGATCTTCCCAAGGCTCTCGACATGATCGCCCCCGAGTGTCCTCTCCAGCCCGCTCCTAACTGCAAACCCTGGTTCTCAGAGGAACTCAGGGAGATGAAGCGGGTTGGACGACGACTAGAGCGCAAGTAGTGGAAAACTCGGCTCCAATCCGACAAGACTTGCCATAGACTCGCATCTACGCGACTCGCATCTATTTGACTACATAGACTACATAGACGCCATAGACTCGCATCTATGCGACTCGCATCTATGCGACTACATAGACTCGCACCATAGACTCATCATAGACTCGCATCTTCGTGCCTATTGGGAGGCTTTGCGTGAAGGGCGGAGATCCTTCTGCTCTGCACGCATTGTGTCTGCAGAGTCTTGCCAGGCAGAACTGTTTAGGGTGGTGAGGGAGCTGACGCAGGTTCCCCCTGCGCCAAATCCTCTACTCGACCCTACGATGGCCTGCTGTGACGAGTTTAACACCCACTTTGCAGACAAAATCTCTTGGATAAGGGCCGACTTAGACACCAATTTTCCACCAGAATCCATAGATGAGGTGTCCAATAACTCCACTGCTGTTACTTTACTGGATGAGTTCCAACCTGTGAGTACCGATGACGTGGACAAGCTCCTTGGAAGTATGAGAAAGACAACCTGCTCCTTTGATCCTTGTCCATCTTGGCTGGTTGCCCAGGGAGGGGACACATTTAAGGTATTCCTTCGGGATACAATCAACACGTCCCTCAGAGAATAATAATATAATAATAATGTTTTATTTATACCCCACTCTTCAGCCAAGACTATCAGAGCGGCTTACAATTTGTTAAACAAACAGCTTCATTTACAATTGTAAGCTATTTGCCCCCAACAATCTGGGTACTCATTTTAGCGACCTCGGGAGGATGCAAGCCTGAGTCAAGCTTCAGCCCTTTGCTGGTCTTGAACTCGCCACCTTCTGGTTTTGAGTGAGTGGCTGCAGTACAGGCATTTAACCACTGCGCCACCCTGTTTGAAGGAGGCGACTGTCAAGCCCTTCCTGAAGAAGGCTTCCCTTGACCCCCTGGACAGGAACAACTATAGACCAGTGTCCTTGCTCCCTTTTCTGAGGAAGGCGATTGAGACAGCAGTCGTCTCTCAACTCCAGGTTGTCTTGGATGAAACCAATTATCTTGATCCATTTCAAACCGGCTTCAGGTCACTCTAACCGATGACCTCCGCCTGAGCATCGACAGGGGTAGTTTGACCCTGCTGGTGCTCTTGGATCTCTTGGCGGTTTTTGATACTGTAGATCATTCCATCCTCTTGAGTTGACTGAGGGAGTTGGGGATCGGGGGCACTGCACTCCAGTGGTTCTGGTCCTTTCTCTCTGGGAGATCTCAAAGGGTGAGGCTCGGGGACAGCTGCTCTTCCAAGATTGAGCTTAATTGTGGTGTCCCTCAGGGCGCCATTCTGTCCCCGATGCTATTCAATATCTACATGAAGCTGCTGGGTGAGATCATTCGGAGGCATGGAGCTCAGTGTCTTCAGTACGCTGATGACACTCAGATATATCTCTCCATGATCAGATCGCCGGCTCAGACTTCAGATGGCGTCTCTCCTCTTAATGACTGCCTTGCAGCGATAATGGATTGGATGAGGAAAAACAGGTTGAAGCTTAATCCAGACAAAACGGAGGTACTAGCTGCTACAAGCCCGAAACCAGGTTCGGGAATACAATCTCTAGTCCTCGATGGAGTTACACTCTCCTCGAAGGACTCTGTTCGTAGTCTGGGGGTGCTTCTTGATTCGTCACTTTACATGATGAGTCAGGTGAATGCGGTGGTCAGGAGTGCCTGCTGTGATACTACCTGGATCTGAGGTACCTGGAAACAGTAGTACATGCCTCGGTAACCTCACGTTTGGATTTCTGTAACACGCTCTACATGGGGTTACCCTTGTGCTTAACCCGGAAACTCCAACTAGTCCAAAACATGGCAGCCAGGCTCGTCAGTGGAACATCTAGGAGAGAGCACATTACACCTGTGCTTAAAGCCCTCCACTGGCTTCCGATTAGTTTCCGGGCACAGTACAAGGTGTTGGTTTTAACCTTTAAAGCCCTACATGGCTTGGGTCCATCTTACCTCAGGGACCGCCTCTCCCCATATGAACCCCCCCCCCGCACGCTTCGGTCCTCTGGGAGGAGCCTACTGCAGCCTATGAAGACCAAGTTGGTGCAGACCTCCGAGGGCCTTTTCTGCTTCTGCTCCCAGGCTATGGAATGGCCTGCCAGACGAGATACATCTCATTACAACGTTAGACCGTTTCAAAACAGCTCTAAAGACGTATCTCTTCTGGTAGGCCTTCCAAGAAATTGTATGATTCACCCGGCTTCTAAAATCTTGCAGCCAATTCCCTGCCCTCCCTCCCCCCGTACTTTGTTGTACCCATGCTGTGGCCAGCAATGTGGTTTTATTTTTGTAACATGTTGGTTTTATTTTTATTGTTAAAAATTTAATTTTAAACTCAGCTAATCTAATTCTGTTTTAAGGGGTGGGAGGTTGGGAATGGGATCATTGAATTATTTTAATGTAACTGTTTTTTAACCTTGCTGTACCACGCCTCGATTGTTCTTACAGAGGGGCAGGTAAGAAATAAACATCATCATCATCATCATCATCATTTATCTGATGAATAGTTATTCTGCAGCAGAATCAAAAAATTAGTTCTCAGTAAGAGCCAGAGAGTCTGGCTTGTCAAGGTATAGAGTGTCCATCCAAAGATCCATCTGAAGTAGGAGGTTGGATCTGGTGGGGGTGATGATTAACATAGTCTATAAAGATAATCCAGTCTTCTTGAAATGTGTCAGTCTTTCTGTGCCCAATGCAAAACCTCGTCATAGTAGACAATTTCTCCATCAACCACATACCCAAAATTCTAGACCACCAGCATTGCCACATAATATTGCATGGGGAAAGTGAAACTTTAAGAACCCATTACTTCCAGATGTTAAATTTAAACACACTTTTAAAATTATAAATAAAAACACATTACTTCTCTTCCAGTGCGTCATCAAAAACATTGCATTATTCAAAAGTCTGGGTCCTGATTTCTTTCAAAGAAGAGGCTGATGGTGAAGATGTAAGATCTGTAGAATGGTGGAACTGTTCTATAAGAGTCCTAATTGTGACAAGTTCAAAAATGCATATTTCTCCAGAGGCAGGGAAAAAACACTTGCCACATTTGATGCAGTTGTTTTGATAGGTGGACCTCCCTATGATGTTATGCAGTAAGCTTATCACCATTCCCAGAGCATTTTAAAAAAACATGTGTTAATGAATGTTTTTTTTTTAAATCAGAGCAAGAAGGGTACAAATATTTCCATTAAGGGAGGAAATCTGCATTGTACAGTTAAAATAGTTTAATACAAGTTGATCTGCAGCATCAGATGTCTCTTAGGTCTGGTCAAGAGCTTTAATACTGTAGTTCCAGGGAATGTGCTGAAGAATTACAGTACATGGCCAAACTACAAGGCAATGCATTTATTATGCAGTTGTTGTTGTTGTTGTGTGCCTCCAAATCAAGGAGGTTTTCTTGGTAAGATTTGTTCAAAGGAGGTTTGCCATTGCCTTCCCCTGAAGCTGAGAGCACATTTCTTATCTAAGGGCATCCACTGGGTTTTATGGCCAAGCTGGGAATTGAACTCTGGTCTCCAGAGTCTTTGTCCAACACTCAAACCACTATGCCACACTGACCATCAAAATACAAGATGCCCACAACACAATACACAATACAAAAAGCAAAGAATAGAAAACTGACAGAACAAGTAAAAGTTCAGCAGTTACTAAAAATTCAAAAAGAATAAAAATAGTATAATTTAAAAGAGGAGAAAAAGTTGTTGTGTGCCTCCAAGTCATTTTTTACTTATGGTGACCCTAAGGTGAACCTATCATAGGTTTTTCTTGCCAAGTTTCTTCAGGGTGGGTTTGCCATTGCCATTCAGGGGCTGAGATAGGGTGACTTGCCTGTATTGCTTGGAGGTACCAGTAAATCCTTGAGTGTAGTCACACTGCATAATTAAAGCAGTTTCAAACCACTTTAATGGCTATAACTCTATCTTACAGAAACTTAGGATTTGTAGTTTGGTGAGGTACCACTGGAGCTCTCTGAATAGCTCACCAAACTACAAATCCCAGAATGCTGTAGGATAAGTCATGGCAGTTGAAGTGGTGTCAAACTGTTTTAATTATGCAGTGTGACTACACCCAAGGATCTGCAGGTACCTTCAAAGGAAGAATTAGTGCAAGTGGAAATCCTGATATTGTACCAGGTTGTGTGGTGGCTCATTAATTCTTGGAACTCAAGGTGACCACTTCTAGATGTGCCTGTCAGCTTGGCTAGTCAGGCACCCTAGTCATCCTTGAGAAATTTTTGGGAATCAGGCTGCCAGCCTGAATGTCTTGATCTGAAATATATATATATATTACTAGACTTCCTCCCTTGACTCAGCATCCATTTTAATGTGGGCTCCCGCCCACAAAGGATGCAATTTGTCAAACTTTCAGATTCTTCTGAAAGTTACGTTTTCAAACTAATTGCAAGAGAACAAAAAATTGGAAGAAAGTTATAGTTAAAAATAGTGTATTTGAACCATCTTTCTTTTAAAAGTGGTTTTTGTACCTGAGAATAGATTATGTGGCTTGTTTGTTCTACTTTAGATAACAATCATCTCTTTGAGGTCAGTCTCTGCTGTCAAAGTTTAGTTTTAAAATAAAGAGTGTAAGATGGGAGAGCATGGCCCTGTTGATTTGCTCACTAAGAGAGTATAACACCCAAGAAACAGACTGAGCAGACATACTGGTCAACTGGTCTCAGTCTTCCCTATTATGGTGATATATATTAAATTTCTATTCAGTTCTAAGGAATTATTTCTAAATTCGAATCTCCACATACAAATCTGCCTAGTCAGCTTTATTAAAACATGGGCCTTCTTTTTGGGAGATGGACAAATTGCTACAGTCGTCCCCTGGGTTTCGTTTCCCGGGGGACCGCTTTAGCGAACAGACTGCGCTTCCGATTTAAAGGGGCCGCACGGTTTTTTTTCGTATCCCGGGGGATCTTTTGGATCCCGGGGGATACGTTAGCGGTCCCGCCGGTTTCGGATCCCGGGGTTTTCGTAACCCGGGGGATTCGTAAGCCGGGGGACCACTGTACTCAGTATTCTTAGGCTTGTCTCAGGTATCTTGTATGTACCCACTGGAATTATTTGTTACAGAGACTGAAACCAAAATTTTTATTTGGCACAGAGAATGTTTCCTTGTTGATCCTTCTACTGTAAGTGGAACCACAAGTATTTTCTTCATAATTGTGTGTGGGAGGGAATTGTTCTGTTCCTTGGAATCCTGTTTATAAGACTGATTTCTCAACCTTGATGTGTTTGAACAAGGCTTGCCAAGAATCTAGACTAAGTCTATTTTCATTTAAAAAAGCCAACATCTCGAAAATTGATTAATATACTGGCAAATACAATAAAATGTTTCTTATCTGTAAGGCCTTCATCTGAGACTGATGTAGAAAATCTGGAGATCAGGTTCGATTCTCTGCTTTGCCATTGAAACCCGCTGGGTGACCTTGGGAAAGTCACATTCGCTCAACACCAGAAAACCCTGATAGGGTCACCTTAGCGTTACCATAAGCTTGAAAGGACTTGAAGACACACAGCCGCCACCAATTCTTCCTTTTATACAGGTACTCTGGTCATTTCTGTTCCACAGTAGAACAGTTTGAGATATCTAGAACACAGAATTTTCCAATATCGCTTCAAGGAACTGGAAAGAACTGACTCTGGGTCTTTGCAATGATCACCTGTCTATAGCATGGCCAGTATATTCTGTTTCAGGAGCAAGGAAGAAGTATTGTTGGCCTCCACAAAATATTGTTGAACTATATAATTCCAGTCATCCCTGACCACTGGCCATGCTGGCTGAAGAGATTATAATTTCAATTTTTTTGAAGGGCCACAACTGATTAGCTTTTGTAAATTAATCTGTGGCATGAAGGTTCGAATCCCATCTCTGCCACAAAACCTACTGGGTGACTTTGGGCAGGTCCCATATTGTCAGCCTGAGAGGAAGGCAATGGCAAACCTCCTCTGAACAAATATTGCCAAGAAAACTCCATGATAGGTTCACCTTAGGGTCACCATAAGTCAGAAATTACTTGAAGAAACACAACAACAACAACAACTACAACAACAATGCATGCTGCATCTTAATGTTCTTGATGCAGTTATTTCCATTTCAAGCTGATTTCTGTCCATTCCTAGATGCCAAACATTTCCATGTTAGCCATGTTCCACATCTGTGTACTGTATCATCACACATCTTTTGGAATGTATGAATACAACAGTACCAATGAATATTATTTTTAAAAATGCCAACATAAAGTAGTCATTTAGAACATGGGTCAAAGGCATCCTCTCCCCTCCATTATATTCTGGCAGGATTTTCAAAAGTCATAGCACAAGAGCAAGTGTAACTTTGTACTCAGGGATTTGCGTCATGATTGTACATTACTGAATTGCAAGACTGAGCAACTGAATATGCAAACAAAGGTGAATGCATAACGCACATCTGAACATGCTGAGCACAATGGCACGGCATGCACAATGACACAGCATGCACAACTCTGCTTCCAAAGCCTTCAGATGAATATGCTTGGGACAAAAATGTCTACCTGCTTCTGTAAGGTGTAAGTCACCAACAGGATACTAGCCATTTCCAAGAGAATTGTTCATTGTAATATTTTTTGGCTTAATATTTTGTTGAAACTGAGACTTCCTGAAATATAATGCTATACACAGCAGGGAGGGAAGAACATGGAAAGATTACAGCACTATTTTGTGTGTACTGTGTTATGATAAATTGTGGTTAAATATGATCACAACATGTAGCTTGTGGGGAGCTTAATGGTTTGGCACCAGGTATAACAGCAGTTAATTAAAGATATAATTGATGACTGTGCTGTACTTAGCAGTCCTGCCCTGAATGTCCCAGGCTTATCCCAGTCTAAGATTTGGATTGCTTTCCTTCCTCCATCTATGGCAGTTCTTAATTTTAAGAAATTAATCTTCCTCCCTCAGGACTCTAACTGAGCAATCTTATGGATGGGAGAAGAGCCAAGGGTGCATCTGCACTGCAGTAGTTAGTAGTTAGACATTGCTTTAAGTGCCATGGCTCAGTGCTATGGAATTCTGAGATTTGTAGATTATTAGTTTATTGCATGCATTTTTCAGCCTGATCTGGGCATGGGATGGGATGGGATTGGGCTGGAAGGGGGAAAAACGGGTTTCATCGCACACAAAATTGCTGCCGCGCTGCTGCCTGACCATCACCCATCTCTTATCCATGCTCTGCCGGCCAATTTTGGTAGTATAGAAAGCTTCCGTACCACTGAAATCATTGGGAGACGAGTGGCTGGGTGATGGGTGATGGTCAGGCAGCAGTACAGCAGCAATTTTGTGTGTGATAAAACCCATTTCCCCTCGTTCCAGCCTGATCCTATCCCATCCCACACCTGGATCAGGCTGAAAAGTGCATTTTAACTTTCATGGCTGCATCCTATGGGATCATCGAATTTGTAATTTAGGAAGGGGTATTTAGAATTTTCAGCCAGGGACATCTAACACCCTTTGTTGTTATTGTTTTGTGCCTTCAAGTTATTTCTGACTTATGGCGATCCTAAGGCCATAGGGTCTATCACAAGGTTTTCTTGGGAAGTTTCTTCAGAAGGGGTTTGCCATTGCTATCCTCTGAGTTTGTCTTGCCCAAGGTCACCCAGTAGGTTTACACAGCTGAGCAGGATTTGAACCCAGGTCTCCAGAGTCCTAGTCCAGTGCTCAAACCACATCTAATGCCTTACCTAGCTACAATCCATAGCTTTCCGTAGGATGAAAGCAGGTCAGTTGAAGCAGAATCATAACAATGATTATTCAGCATGAAATGCCCCCAGATTCCAACAGCAAGTAAATTAACTACTGCCTTAACCTCATTGCTGACATAGTTCTTTCCTCAGGGACAAATAATGGCTTTACAGCTTGTGAATCAACAGCTAGTCCTGATTTGTAGCCTTTTAGAAGAAGTTAGCAAGTATGTGTTCGACCGTCTGAAGTTCTTCTCCTTACCTTCAAGGTGAACCCCCCTCACCCCCAAAAAACCAAAACCCTATGATCTCTTTAGTATTTGAGGCAGAAAACCCCACAAGAACCAATCCTTGTACTGGACAGTAACAGTATAATACAAAGCAACTGAAAATTTTATTGCCCTTTCATGATATTCCATATCTGCTAACTGAAGTAAACCCTTCACTCATCTTTTGAAGTAGGCCCTGCCTGGTGTAAAGAAGTGGGCAAAGAAACTTATCAGTAACTACTAATGTCAGTTTGAAGATTGAGGTTGCATCTACACTGTAGAAATAACGAAGTGTGGCACCACCTTTAACTGCCATGGCTTCATACTATACAATCCTGTGATTTATAATTTTTGTGAGACACCAGCATTCTTTAGCAGAGAAGGCTATAGACCTTGTAAAACTATAGATCCCAGGATTTCATAGGACAGAGCTACAGCACTTAAAGTGGAATCAGATGGCATTGTTTCTGCAGTGTAGATGCATCCTGAGCTGCTCCTGGAAAAGGAATGTTAAAAGAAAATATATCACGAGTAGCTTGCTGTATGTACAGCTCCATGCTATGAGTAGAGAAGGTATCTCAAACCTGCCATTCTTTTCTTTACTGGGAAATCCACATATGTAGGTGGTGATTGGCAGAAGTTGCTAAGCAACCTATTTGTTCAGGAAGTTCTCTTTACATACAGTGTGTCAGCCTTATGCCGCATGCAATTTTCATTCTACAATATTTCACACAATGCTGGCTGTACTTTCAAATATTCTGATTTTCAGAGGAGACATGCAATCTGAAAACGGGTTCATGGGACAGCCATCTCCTGTCGTATGCGGCCTTGTCCTGTGATGTTATGGGACTGTGAGGAAGAATGCCATCATGACCTGCCTATTCATATTAAAATTTGACACAGGCCAATATCCATGAAGTGAAGAGCATAATCTCCAATTTTCCACAAATGAAAATTAGGATGCTGTCTGTGTAGGCCAAATAAAATGGCTTCCTTCCATTCTCTTGGCAGGGAGACTGGATGACATGTAATCCAAACCCTGGTTCTGGTGTAAACAGACTAGATAACATTTGGCCAGTTAAGCCCCAGAACCGGGGTATATCCTCCTAATAATGTATTGAAATACCTCCCTATTTACTCTGGATCTTCCTGGAAGATCCAAAGCCCTCTGTTCAGATGCCCCTAATAAAAAGCCATCACTTGAATATTTTTTTTTTGAGAGGGGGGTGTAGCACTGATGCACCAGTTTGCCATACTGATTTATACAGAACATGACTGTGCTATAATATCTAGAAGTCCCCACCCCCACAAAATTGATCAAGCTCAGCAATTATTTTTCAAGAAGTCAGAGTTTTCTGATTGCTTCCACATTTACACCGATATATTTGGGATATCAACTTAAGTAAAAATATCACATTTGGTAAAAGCCAGTTCACAAATATGCATTCTGCAGTTAAAAATAAACACTGCACTCTGAAGTGTCCCATCATGGCATTACCTTTCCATGGTGGTGTGATTGTGTGCTCCTGATATGCAAGAGGCTAAGTTGATGTTAGCAGTGTTGCCAGTAGTTTCTTCCATTTCAGATAGGCTTTTGCTGTAGAGCCAGACTAAGGGGCAAAATAGACCAGCAGTAAGCTCCGGGTTGGGGGTGGCATCTGAGCACAGTTTTTAGATGCTGCATGCTCTGACACTGCCCCCAAGCCACCAGGAAGCCACCTGGCTGATTCCACATGTGGTGGCTTCATGCCATTTTGGCTGCGTGGTGTTTACATGTGCCGCACAGTTGAAATGCTGAAAAGCTGAGATGGCAGTGGAGGGATGCCCTTCTTCCACCCTAAAAAGGAGCAACATTTTGCTGCTCCTTTTTAGACTAATAAAACACCGTATCAGGGCTGTGGTGTGCGGTTGCCACAGTCCCAATCTGGTGCTCAAAGGGGCAGCAGAGCCACCTGTTTTGGCCCTAAATATGCCAAAAACTATCAGGAAGCAGCAGTAGTGTGGATGACACTGGCGAAGGTAATAGCACCATAGCTAACACTTGTTAGTACTGTCCAGAAGGAGGCACGGTAACCCCCCCCCTTTGAATGTCTTTTACCATGAAAACCTTATGATGAGACACTCCAAAAGGAAACAAAAGGCAATGACAGAAGATGACATTCCCAGGTTGGAAGAAACTCAACAAGCTACTGGGGTACAACAATGAGTAGTGCTATGGCTTATGACACAACTGGGCTCATGCCAAAAGGACGTTCAACTGTTGATGTGCTCAGAGGTGAAATGAAAGTCTGAGGCTGAACCACACATCTAATAGGAACATGGAATGTGAGAACAAGGATGCAGGGGATGCTAAACATAATAAAATGAAAAATGGAACATATAAACATTGCAGTTCTTGGAGTGAGCACTCTAAAATGGAGAGGAATGGGATATTCTGTGTCTGATAATTACAGTGTTTTACCCAGGAAATGAAAATCTATGAAGAAATGGGGTAGCATTAATAGTGAGGAGAGGTGTAGCAAAAACAGTCAAAAGATATATTTGACTGAATAGCAATAAGGCTTCAGGGAAAACCTATCAATATAACCACAATCCAAGTTTATGCTCTAACTATAGAGGAAGAAGAAGAAAAAAAAAACTGAAAAATTCTGTGCTGGAGTCCAGAACTACACACTAATGCAAGACTTCTTGATAATCATAAGTGATTGTAATACAAAGTAGAAAACAGAGCAGAATCAAAGAATGTAGGAAAATTTGGCACAGGATCAAGAAATAAAGGAGAAAGACTGACCAAATATGGTAAGGCCAGCAGTTTGTTTATTGCAAACTGTACACATGGACATTACCTGATGGTCAATATAGAAACCAAGTGGAAGACTATTTAGATAGATTCCAATTGGAGAAATTACATCTGCAATAATAGGCCTATGACAACAATGGAGCTTGTTAAGGCTATTAAAAAGACTAAGGTGGGGAAAGGTTTGGGTCCCCATGGAATAGCTGCAGTATATTATAGGACATTTGAAGAGGAATTGATTCAAGTACCTAATGTTGTGCGATGGAATACTGGGAAAAGAATGGATGCCAGATTCTTGAAGAAATGCCTATATTACAGTGATTCATGGAGAGGATACAGACAAGACATTAACAAAGAATTACAGGCCTATTTCATTACTAAACAATGGTTAGAAGATATTTACTACTATTTTGGCAGACAAACAGGGGAAACATATCTGCCCTAAATATAATCGAATCTTTGGTATGTCACATTGAGAAAAAGACTGCTTTGGGTTTTTTGGGGGCGGGGGGAGGGGGTTTAGAAAATGTTTGACAATATTTCCTGGAATTATTTATATCAAGTATTTGAGGTAGTAGGCTTTGGAGAAAATATTATTTGGGCTATAAAGACAATATACTCAGTCCAGATGTCATCTGGACTGTTTGCATCAGATCTAGGATTAGGGCCATGCATCATCTGGACTGCCTAGCAAGAGGCTGGGGGTGAGACGACATTTTATTTGGCTTATGCAGACAGGGCCTAGGACTTCTGAATCTTAAATGGTATTATAATGCATGCTGGGTTTTGTGGCTGAAGGAATGGATTTTGCGTAGAGATCTCTGGAACCTGAAGGTCACTATTTTAAAGAAATGGGTGTGCCCATTTAATTGTCTTGATGTGTAACCTGTACACAGGATAAGAGACTACTGAGAGGATATGATACATAGAAACAGAATGGTTTCTCATTGGTAAGGGGGTCAGACAAGGCTGCATTTTATCACCTTATTTATTTAACTTGTATGATGAACATATCGTATTAAAGCAGGATTAGATGCAGAAGGAGGCATGAAAAGTGGAGGAAGGAATATCAACCATTTAAGATATGTAGATGATACCATACAACTAGCAGAAAATAGCAAAGACTTGATCACTGATTACTTGATTACTGAATGATTAGTGAAAAAAGCCAAGAAAGAAAGTGTAATGTCAGATTTACAGCTGAACATAAAAAAAAACCAAAAATAATGAGCAGAGATATTTTAAATAACTTTCAAAAAGATGAAGATGTTGAAATAGCTCAAGATTTTCCATACTTTGGTCAGTCATTAATCAGAATAAAGACTGCAGTCAAGAAATCAGAAGAAGATTAGGATTTGGAAAGGCAGCTATGAAGGAATAGACATGAGCCTGAAACATAAAGATATAGAATTGAATACTAAACTTAGGATTGTCCATGCCATTGTATTCCAATTTATATGTACCGCTGTAAAAACTGAACAGTCAAGAATGCAGATAACAAGAAAATCAACTCATCTGAAATGTGGTGCTGGAGATGGGTTCTACAGATACCACTGTTAGGCTTTGAGGCCTGAGTATGAAATGTACAGATGTGCACAAAAGGGAAAAACAGGAATTATGGCTAGACTTGTTTACAGCTGAAGGTTGGGAGCAGACAGTACTCAAGGTCAGAGTGCTTGCTTGCACGTAAACCTAATGAAAACAACTGTGTCTTCCTAACTGAGGGGACAACAAAGCAGGCTATACAAACGGAAGTAGAATCACCAAATGAGGTGGGGTTTGTGACCACATGACACAAGTCTATAGCCAGCCTACACACCTCAGTGAGGATGGTTGGGTAATTGTTCTGTAATGGATGGTTGGAGAGACCGGACGAGCGTGTCTATATTTGTAAATGCAGCAACTTAAGAATAAAGCCTCTGAGAAGAGACGTTTGGCTCCAGTCTGTTTCATCAACAACTGGGAGGTGGATTCCTGATAAGCCGAAGTTCCAGGACTGCTGGAATCAGAGGCATCGGAGATTGCTTGAACTGCGCACTTCTGCGTATTTACACTAACAACCACAGACTGCTAAAAAGACAAATAAATGAGTCATAGGATAAATCAAGCCTGAACTCTCCCTAATAGCTAAGTTTATTATATTGTGACTGTTGTACTTGGGCCATACCATGAGAAGACATTATTCACTTGAAAAGACAATAATGCTTGGTAAAGTAGAAGGAAAAGAGGAAGACTACATTACAGATGGGTAGACTCAATCAAGGAAAACCACAGCCCTGAGTCTGCAGAACCTGAGCAGAGCTTTTGAGGACATGGTGATTTGGAGGTCTCTCATTCATAGGGTTTCCATAAGTCGAAGTGAACTTTATAGCAGTTAACAACAACTTTTAGGTGTTCGTGAAGTGCCTAAAGCAGCTGATGGATGTGGTCCAAGTCTTTCATCTGGTCCCATTAGATAATGCACCAAGTTAAATGACACTGTTATCAAGAGTGAAGATTTGTATAGAATAACAGACAGACAAGCATGTTGAAGTACAGTTTATTTATCTTTTATTTCTGAATTGCCTCTCTACCCTATGGATGCTCAAAGTGATATGCAATAAAATTATGGACACAGTGAAATACAATTTCAGACAAAAACTAAATGAAAGCTGATAAAAAATATTGCAATAAGGGATAGAACATATTTTTTGTCAACTTTCTAGGAGGCAATAACAAACAAACAAACAAAAAAAATAAAATATTTAGCAACAACAATACTCATTTTCATGAAAAAGACATGGATATGAAATCAAATTTATTGAAAGAAAAAAAATTGTTAAAGAAATGCTGTAGCCAGGTGGGAGGTTAATTAATATGCCTCTGGCTTATTTTTCTGTAGGTAGCTCCACACAATCACACCTTGTATTCTTTTCAATTCCTTTCCCTCTGTCTGTTGCCCTTTGCATTGTACCCATACACAGGGAATTGTTCAGGAAATGAAAGGTCATGCATAAAGCTAGTCTTGCAAAAGGGATTTTTAATGACACTAGGGTCATTCATTATTCCTCTGTTCCCTACATGCCACCTTTCCTTAATTGGGCAAATCACTACAGAACAGAAAGTAGATATACATGCGTATACACATACATCCAAGCTTTTGGAATGCCACGATTTTGAAAAGTAATTTTTCAAGAAAGCTGTAATAAGAGTTTGCAGAATCTCCTCCTATGTCTTAAAGTTAAGACATAATTGCCCACAGTGCTAACTGCTAATAAAGGAGGATCTTACAAAGTTATTAAATTTATTTTAAAATTTGTACCTCTACATAAAATTAGAATATGCAGTGATGAACTTCTTTTTGAGGGGGATGATGTGTCAGTGGACCACTCTGTTGTAACTGGTGCCATCTTTCTTTCTTCTTTCTTCTTTCTTCTTTCTTCTCACCCGTTCATAGTTTCATCTGATTATCTGTTCTTGTCTGAAGTGTCAGAAGAATTAATAAGTAAAGTACAACTAGCTGATGTAGTTTCCTTTTGTGATAAAGTACAAGGATGGTACAACAAGATATTCTGCTCAAAAGTATAGCCAGTGGCAGTCACTAACTAGGCCGTCACCCAATGTGGAGGGCTGTCAGCTCAGCAGGGGGGTGGGGTGGGCTGCTAACTTGAAGGCCTGCTCACCTCCCTGGCTGTGCATCACCCATCACCCATCCAAAACCTGTGAGGGTTGCTGGGTGGTGGAGGACTCCTCTCCCTCCCCAGCCTTTGAATCACCCTGGCCAGGCAATTGAGGCAGCGGGAGGGACAGAATGGCATGTGTTCACCCCTCCTCTCATCCATCACTAGTCTTCGTCCACAGGGAGACAACCTGGTAACGGAGCACCCATTTGCCCCTCCTGCATTGAAGGAGGAGGAGGGCCCGACTAGGTGTCACTTTTCCTCTGAGGTATCATCCGGGGTGCTTGCACCCCCCCCCCAAGCCCCCCAGTAGCAGCGCTGTATGTAGCTGTTGTCTGAGAGAGTGAATGCCAACATTAATTCCAATCCCATTTGCCCAAACAATGACTATCTATAGTAAATACTTCTGTAACTGAATAATTGATTAGATTAACATTTTTGCAGAAGGTAGTTGCCATTGTCTGTATTTTCTGCATTTTGAGTCTTGCTTTTTAGAATTCATCCCCAGCATTTTGTGTGCATGCATGTGCTTATGTGCCAAACAAACCCACACACTCATATACACATGTGTAAATTCAATTGAAAATTCAATTGAAAATTGAAAATTCAAACTAGAGTACACTTATTGAATCCACTACTGCATAATAAGCCAACAAAAATTCAAATTCCATTTATTCAGTGGCTGGGCTGTAGCTGGGGCAAGCCTCTGCATTTAGGCCACATAGAGGCCTCGTTTCCAGTTCTGTAGGAACATATGACGTAGAGCTGGTTTTATTGTGAATGCACATCTTTTAGGCATTCATATGAATGTTAAAAACTCACATTTTACTCTCCAGTTTTGGGGGGGGGGGAATTGATTTCTTACATGTGCTTCAGCATCAGGATGGAACAGGGTGGAATCAGGGATGGGTTATTTGGCAGAGTGACCAGATGTCCTCCCTTTCCTGGCCATGCCCTACATTTCAAACATCTGTCCAGGAGGAATTTCAAAATGTTCTCCATTTTGAGCATGATTAAGAAGCATGAATTTATATTTATATTAGTGTTTTTAGCTTTTATTTTGTATTTCTTGAATGTCTTACATTTTGTGGTGCCTCCTTTGCGGTTAGGTCATCTGGTCACCCTGCCATTTGGAGAGTGCGACTAGTCTGGAAAATGGGTTGTGCGTTGTCATTTTTTATGTTTTATTTTATGTGCAGGGAATAGTAACTAAGGCTAGCAGGGCTTCTGAAATGGAAGCATATTAGTATTTTATAAACTTTGTTTTACATGTATTTTTTTACATGTATTTGCAGAGGTTGGAGCACCCATCCACATGTGTGCTCCTTTACCCAGTCGCTTATTCTCTAGCTCCTTCAGTTGTGGGGTGGCGTAGGGGAGGGGATGAAGAGCGAGGAAATAGCCCAAACTAGCACTAGCTTCATTAGCTCCAATACAGTGTGAGGGGTAAAACTGCCCATCTCATTTGTTACAATTGCCAGCAATGTAGCACTTTTCACTGGTTGCTATTGCCCACTTCCCAGATGGTCCCAGCCAGGAGATCAATGGTGAGGGGGTAGACTGGGGTACCATTGGTTGACCTCAGAGCAATAGCAATAGCGGCTTCATTTATATATTGCTTCATAACACACTAAGCAGTCTATAAGCAGTTTACAACTCTAAGCTCATTGCCACCCACAGGCTGGGTACTCATTTTAGCGACCTCAGAAGGATGCAAGGCTGAGTCAACCCTGAGCACCTGGCTGGGATTGAACTCACAACCTTGTGGTTTGTGAGTGAGTGGCTGCAGTATTGAGATTTAACCACTGCACTGCCAGGGCAAAGTTGCTACTTTGCCAGTGGGGTTCTGCTAGGGAGGGAGTGACAGCAACTGGAGTGAAGTACTCTGTTGCCAGCAATTACAGCAAAGGAGATGGACAACTTCCATCCTGTGTGTGTGTGTGTGTGTGTGTACATCAGAAGACATTTAAAAACACATTAAAAAACAAATGAACAGATAGTATTGGATGGAGGAGGAGACATTTAGACTTCCCTCCCTTACTCATGACCACTCATTGGGATGCGAAGGGGAGAAGAAGATTGGATGGAAGAGGCAACTAGTGAAATTGCAAGCTGGCAAGATTGATAGGTAAACAATAAGTCTATTGGCTGATAGGTTTTGCATGCAGGAAAGAACAAAAAGTTTGCCCTGTATCTATTTGAATTTGGGTGTGGGAAATGTGTGGCAATCAGTACAATTTGAGTCTGGTTTATTTTGAGTAGGTGTGGTACTAATGGAGTCACTCTGTGTTCACTGTGGACCAGGAAAATGCGAGGTGAAGCTGAATTATTTTCATCGGTGTATATAGTCCCATAGGATTAACTCAAAAAGCACTTACATGGATGCCATGACCTCTAAGCTATGTGCTCAGTAGTATGAAATTTATTTTGGCAGGTGACAAACATCTTTCCCAGTCATCTCTGTCATTTTTGGTCCAGGTGATCTTTTGTTATGAAAAGCAAAATAAAAATCAAAATAGCAATAACAGACATTAGCATCAAGGTAGCATTTCATATACTTGGTGCAAAAGAAAAAAAGTAACCTGCCCTGATGGTGGCAGTAGCTAATCACCATCACAGTCCTCATTCCACTGCTTATCCCTGCCAACATTTGAGACATTTGTTAGAAGGAGCACAGTGGCACAAAAGGCATTGCTTACATGTTATCATTTGCAGATCACAACAAATTGAATCTGTCTGATCCTATTACCCAGCCTGTTGCCTGAGCTTATTAACTGTCATGTACCTGAATCTTGTTTATGGCCCAAGTCCATTCCTCATAACTCATTTCTGACATTATAACATTTGCTTTTTGTTTATCGCCGTTTCATACAATGAATGAATAATTTTTAAAATCGTTCATATAGCTAATTTATTCTAAACTGTTGACTGCGCTTGAGATTAATATTTT
The DNA here is from genome assembly GCA_034509955.1 of Urosaurus nigricauda. Classification (NCBI taxonomy): domain Eukaryota; kingdom Metazoa; phylum Chordata; class Lepidosauria; order Squamata; family Phrynosomatidae; genus Urosaurus; species Urosaurus nigricauda. The sequence continues at coordinate 88,588,899 of JAOEGL010000006.1, forward strand.
CTTCTATATTCAAAGCAAACAGGCAGAAGATGTTTTTAAACAGGGCTTTGTTAGGAATCAGACAGGCAAAAAGCATCTCTGGGGTGTGTACAATTTGTACAAAGTGAACCCTCACCACAGAATTCATATCCATGGCAGTTTCCAGAGGTCTGACATAGGTTTTGGTAATATATCTTATCATAGTATATTATTATTTTATCATATTAAATAATGAAAGATTACTTTTTGAACATTTTTAATGGTGTTCACTGTGATAAGAGCAATATCAAAGAAGGAAAACTCTCATACAGGATATTGTTCTTTAGAATGGATATTTATTTTGAACCAATGCCAGTAATTGTGCCATAGTTACTGTACTGAGTATACACAAATGAAAGAAAGCTGTGATTGCAAAATTATCAAAAATCCTGAAAATAAATAGTACTTTAATTCCCTCTCCCCCTTAGCATGAGACTTCTATATTTTTTAAGTGCTTAAAGCAATGGAATATTTGCAACCTAAGACGTCAGTAGAGGATAAGATGATGTAATGTCAAAAACTGAAAGCATGATATATGCAATTTTCTCCTTTTTTCAAGAGAGAAGCTGAATGTCACACATTCTAACTACAGTCTATAGAAATGATGGAAGTTTTTGTTCCTTTTATTCTTTTATTAATTCATTGTGGGTCTTCACTCTCGATCTGAAATTAATCGTTCAAAAACTCAAAATTGTGGGAAGGGGAGATGAACAAGGGATAGGGAAAGCTTATCACATAACAACAACAACAACAACAACAACAACAACAACAATAAGAAGAAGAAGTTTTATTTCTAACCCGCCCCTCTGAATGAGCAATCAGGGCGGGGTGCAAAAGAGAATAACAATTAACAAAGCAAAAATGCATAGCAGTTATAGCAACAACAAAAATACATAGTAATTATAACAAAAAATAAAATTAACAAAGCAAAATACATAACAATTAACATATCAAAACAAGTAAAAAGAAAATCTCCATTCTCAACCCCCATCTCAATCCTAAAACAATGTGAAATATACACAATCTAAAAAGAAAAGAACAAATGGGGGGGGGGGGTGAGGCAAGACTCCTCCCTAAGTCCAGGAGCCACGGCATGGGAGTAGCCCAGGTGGAGGTAGGGCAAACAAACACTCTCAGCCGAGTCTTCTTCACTGGCAGATGTCGGGGAGGAGGGAAAAAGGCCCATTTCTCCTCCTTAAGTCCAGGAGCCAAGGCATGGGAGGAGCCCAGGTGGAGGTAGGGCAAACAACACTCTCTCAGCCGAGTCTTCTTCACTGGCAGATGTTGGGAAATTTTGCTAGAAGTCACAATGGGACCTACTTTTATGGTGTTGAGGACACCTGGGCTTAACAGTACAAGGTGTTGGTTTTAACCTTTAAAGCCCTACATGGCTTGGATCCATCTTATCAGAGGGACCGCCTCCTTCCGTATGAACCCCCGCACACTCCGGTCTTCTGGGAGGAACCTGTTGCAGCCTATGAAGACTAGGCTGACCCAGACCTCCCAGAGGGCCTTTTCAGCTGTCGCTCATAGGCTATGGAATGACCTGCCGGACGAGATGCGTCTTATTACATCTTCTGCTTGCTTTAAAAAAGCCTTGAAGACGCATCTCTTCTGGCAGGCCTTCCCAGAAAGTCCTTAACCTCCCGGCTCTGTTTGGGTTAAGCTCTCCCATTAACACTTTAACATCTTGACCCTGATGTCTATGCAATGGGTTGCTGTTTTAAATTGTAATTTTTACTATGTCGTTTTAATTGATGTTAGTTTAATTTAGTTTTAAGGGGTGGGTGGTTGGGTATGGGTCATGTATATTTTATCTTGTATTTTTTAATTGATGTAACCCGCTCTGATTGGATACAGAGGAGCGGACTATAAGTAAAACTTTATTATTATTATTATTATTATTATTATAGCAGATTCGGCCATTTGTAATTATGTATCTCTCATTATGTACATATGTATGGGGCAAATAAAGTTACCACTCCATTGGTATTTTCTGTACTTCTCCTTGGATTTTAAAAGACATGATTGAAAAATGGTCTACTTTAGGTAGGACTAGCAACAGAATTCTGGCTAATAATAATAATAACAATATTAATAATATGAAAAGATCATTCAAAGTTCAGATTCCTTAATGCACTAATATAGGAGCCACCACTTACTACAACTTTTAGTAAATTATTGATGAGTCAGTACATATGGTGAGATAGGAGTAAATTGTGCCTCTAATCTGAAGCGATAAACACCTGTACTGGATAAGTGTCTCCCTCACTACAGGATTTATTGGACTATAGTTGCCATCAGGAAACGTGTCAACTGGGGATGTTATATTCATATCCCACCTTTTTCCAAGTCTCAGGTTCAAGGCAGTTTACAACAGTTAAAAGAGATATAGCTAGGAAATATACCAGATACAAAAGTTAAAAATTACTATTAAACCATCAATAAAATTAAAACCAGTCTTTAATATAACTATTATTAATGACAACAAGCAAAACATAGATGGATAATTCTGCAAGCCCAGTCCACTTAAAGGTTTAGTCACTGAGGGCCTGTCAAAATAATAATTAAAAAGCCTTAACCTGCCCGTGGAAAGATAACAAGGAAGGTACCAGTCTAACCAATCTCAGAAGGGACTTCCAGTGCCTGGGAGCAACCACTGAGAAAGTCCTCCCCCAAATTCTCAACCTGTGAGTGTGGTGGGACAGGAGGATGCCTTCCACAAAAGATCTCAAACGATGGGCAGGTTCATATGGCACAATAGCCACTATTGGGCTTTACAGACCACTCTTTTGGGGCAGTCTGCAGCCGCCCCTTTAAGTGCTGGGATGGGGCCAGGGCTGCCTCACTGGCAGCCCCTGAGGCCCGATCCCGGCACTTCTCCAGGCCACAGAAAAGAGAAAAGGGAAAAAATGCCCCTTCCCCACGGCCTGGAAAGGGCTGTCCTTGGGGCTTCATGCCCCAAGGACAGCCCAAGTGGTGGAGGACAGGGAGAAAGGGGCCTCCTGGCCCCTTTCTCCCTGTCTTCGTTCCCGCGGCAATCTAGTCGCCACGGGAATGACGTGCGACATGAAAAGGAGCTCCCTTCTTGAGCTCCTTTTGGCGCCACAGAAAGGGTGCCCTAGGCGCCCTCCCACGGTGCCATTACGTCAGGTGCATGCAGTGTTATTTAAATGCTGCAGCCGCCATGATGTTTTGATGGCGCGCCCGTATAGATGCCGCCATTTAAAAATTGCAGTGTCCATACGCACTATGGTTAGGGAGGGTGTAGATGCAGCCCTCTCCCTAACCCTAATCGCGCTGCACAGACAGCCCTTTTGGGCAGTCTGTATCAGCCCCTTGAGTCCCTGTACCCGTAGGAAGGCAGGATAACAACAACAACAACAACCTGGACCTGAGCTGTATAGGGCTTTAAAGGTTATAACCATCACTTTGCTTTGTGCCAGAAACAAATCAGCAGCCATTGGAGCTGTTGTTGGAAGAAGGGAGCCAGACTCAGGGGTAATACAGACTGGCACTTTGTGCCAGCCTGCAGGCAGAGCTAGGGCACAACGTCTGCATGCTGGATGCCCTAGCCCCACTCCCAGGGTGCCATTTTGGCATGCACTGGTCTACATGGCGTGCACCATCATGATACCCCTCCAGCACTGCATCAAAATGGCACAGCACTGAAAGGGTGTCATAAAGCCATACTGCCACAGCTATGGAGCCCCTCGGAGGGTGCAAAAAGGAGCCTTGGGTTGCTGCAGCCCCAATCCAGCCAGCAAAGGGATAGCTGCATGCTGCCCGTCTGTACAGCCCCTCGGTTCGCAGCCTGGGTGCAGCTCTTTGAGTCAGGTGTAGTTACTGAACACTTTTCAAAAGTAGCCCTATATAGAGATCATTGTAGTAATCCAACTAAAGCATGTGTCACTGTATCCAAATCCAATTCACTGTAGTGTGTCGTGACACCAGAACTCTCTGACAGAGAAGGCTAAACATCTAACAAAATTTCAAATCCCAGAATTCAATAGCTTTGAGCTATGGCAATTAATATAGAGTCAAACTCTGTAGTGTAGATGCATCCACACTTATCTTAGATTAAGTCTCACTGAAGTCCACAAGATTAACTTTGAAGCAGAAAAGCAGCTTTTTCTGCTACACCTCTAAAAATTGTTTATAAGTGTGAGATTGACTGACTCAGAATGGCTAGCATGCCCACCTGCTGCTATAGACATGCAACTTTTTATATTAATAAAACATAAGGACATCATGGAAGAAAGTGCCTATAGAACAGCAACAGATGCTTTTACAAGATAAATATGATTGCTTATAATTTCCTCCATCCTCCCATTTATGTCTTCTCCCCTGAATTCCACTATGACATAAATACTCAGTTATCTGTTGTTCTTCTGTGAGTCATCCCCCTACTATCTGTACTTTGTAGGAAACACTTAACTCTCACTTTCACTAATGAGATGCAAGCCCTTTTTTTTCTGGTGGCGCAATCTCTGCATTTGAAAAGTTCTGCATGTTCTTTCACTTTCCATTTCAAAATAAGTTTATAGCAGAGGAAGAGAGATAAAGAAAATATTTTAGAAATACCACTGTACTCAGTGTAATGTAATTGCAATGGGTTTTGAATCAGAGTAATTTGGCTCAATTCAAGGAAGAGGAGGGGAGTCAGGAAGGAAAAATAATGTCATTAACATTACGCATTTGTAGTCCCCTCCTACTTGCCCCCATCTTCTTATATTTTCATAGCAAAAGATATTTTGTGGGCAGCAATGAGTGGGAATTGGTGGTATGTATCTTTCCAACTCAGGCTGCCTTGCCCTGCCATTGATGTTCCACACTGCATTTAATGAAGCAATATATTTATTAACAATTCCCTTTCCTGTAGAAAAGATCCTTCCACAACGTCTACTCACAAGCAAGTAAAGGTACCTGGCAGCTTCAAATAACACTTAATCGGTGGCAGATTCTTAGGTGGGCCAAGTTCACCCCTAGGGCGAAAAAGGGCAATTTGCCTCTCTTGGAAACCTCTGACAGCAGTAACTGACCCTTTAAATAGGTTGTAGGTGCCTTTACACTTTTTACACCCATTTTTGAAACACCATTTTTGAAAACCTGAAGTGGTGTGTGTGTATGTGCTTTCAAGTTGCCTGTCAACTTATGGTGACATAATGAATTTCATAGGGTTTTCTTAGGCAAGGAATACTCAGAGATGGTTTGGCCAATCCCATCCAAGTACTAACTACAAGACCTGATACCAGAAGTGGATTATTCCAAATTTAGCCCTTTCTTTCTTTCTTTCTTTCTTTCTTTCTCTCTCTCTCTCTCTCTCTCTCTTTTTGTCCTTTTTGGCTGTGTATTCGGCCCCCTGGGGCAGAACATAGGCCCCCTTGACCTTCTGAAGTTACCGTACCTGTTCCAGAAGGTACTGCAAAAGATTAAATGTTAGATACAACACTTGGGGACGTAATACTGAAATGTGATGGAAATATATCCAGGAGAAAATTGAGCAGTAATTTATTCACAATAAATAGTTCTTCAAGTACCAAAACAAATGAAACCATTGCCAGTAACATTAGAAAAGGTCAACTCTCTGAATACCCTGCTAATATTTCTCTAAACCACAATTGATGTGGCATTCCAAAAGAACAGATAACATATTCTGTAAATCACATATGTCCATTTTGTGAAGGGTTTCCCCATATTGCTTAGTGAAATTTTCTGAATGATAATGTGTAGAATTCTCATTAGAGGGGGCAAATATACACCAAGCGAAATTGTGTTTCCTCCTTGAATTACAAATTCTTCAGCCAAATATCGGAGAAAAAAGGGTTTCATTTGAGAGCTCGTTGTCCATATATGAATGGCTGTGCATTAACAAAGTGCATTAGAAACTGTAGCATGTTACAGTGCTATACACTGTGACATTTTGTGCCACTAACTGCAATATGCTTCCCTCTCTAATGGCTCATTTTCATGTGCTCTAATGGTGAGGGTAGGTACTTGCTATGGAACCAGAAGGAGCAACTGCGGTACCTAAGGCTGTAGCTTGAACACCTGCTCCATAAACAGCGCACTTTGGAACTATGAAGAGAGACCAGCATCTAGCACTGTGCCAGCAAACAAAACTAGGTCCAGTGTAAACATTTGCTTATCCAACAGTGGGAAAAAGTCTATGCCTGATAGTTCTGATATTTGTGTGGACAAAAATGACATCCACTGAGAAAATTGTTGGGCAATACAATATATGCAAGCTATGCCTGAAAGAAATGTTAATTTGATACTAATCTGTGTGCCTGTTTCATCAGATGTGAAACGAGATTCCACCTAAGTATTAGGTAGAACTTCCCAATGGTGAGAGCTGTCTGGGAGGAAAAAATAATCAGACACTATGGGGCTTTCTAGATTGGCAAAAAGAAGTGTGTTCATGGCTGTATGAAACTCTAGCCTTTAGATGAGAAAAAGGGAAAGTGTGCCATGAAAACGATTTTTTTTTTTTGCGTTTTAGGGGAGAAGAAGCGCCTTTAAAAAGGTGCTGGTTTTCCCAGCTTCTTTTTTAAAAACTGCGGAACAGCGCAGCTCCATCTAAAGGCTGTGGTGCAGCTGCTAAGCATTAAGGAAAAGGCAACTTCATGTCACACTTTCCTGCCAATCTAGAAAGTCCCTATGTCATTGGATGTTTAGGTCATTTCACAGAAGCTGAGCATGCAATTATGCCATCATCAAATCAAGTGAAGCAAAATGCACAGTGGGAATTGTGGTGTGTGCTTTTGAGTCATTTCTGACTTATGGCGACCATAAGGCAAACCTATCATGGGGTTTTCTTGACATGATTTGTTCATAAGGGGGCTTGCCTTTGCCTCCCCGTGAAACTGAGAGAATGTAACTTACCAGAGAGTGTCATTCAGTGGGTTTCCATAGTTGATGTAGTCCAACACTCAAACCACTACACCACACTGATTCTCTGAAATGGAAACATAGGCTTTTTTATGTAAAATGTACTGAAAGCAGAACTAAGGGAATATAAGTGAAGAGAAGATTTGCTTTTGTAACTTGAAGCTTCTTCACAATTCTGGTTTTATCAGGCAAAATAAGAGAGACTGGAAATTTGCCTTCACTGGTCATTTCAAAGCCACCTCCTCACAACAACATCTTTTAAGTGGCATCTCCTACATTACTGAGTTCAGCTAAGGTTGCATGGAGGAGGTGCAGGGGGAAAAGGAAGTGCTGCAGTGGTGTTGTGCATTTCAGTATCCATGGCATTGCATGTGGGAGGCATTTCTTTCTTTTACCATTTTGCTTTCATTCACAGATTAAATGCTTCAGTTGCTCGACTGCCTGATCACATTATGGTAGTTGTCAAGTGTTGTTATACCAAATGTTTATCCATTCAGCCTCTTTTGCCTTGACCAGAAGACAATGGAAGTGTCATTATTGTCTTTTGCCTATGTAAAGCCTCTTAGGGCTTCACTTTTCCAGGAATGAAACCCATTAAATGCAATAGCTCTTACTTCTGAGTAGACACACCTAGGATGGGACTGTTACAGAGTTATTTAAGTTATTTTGAAAACTATCAGCAACATGATCAAGCACGGTTCTACTCTGATGAATAGTGAGATAAAAATATGGATATGATTGCTCTGATTTGTTTTAAAACCTTGGAATCACTGACATTTTTATGGAGGTGGAAGAATAATAAATACTGTCCTCAGTTAGAGATCTGGAGTACAGAGTCTTCCAAGGATTCATTTCCTCACCTCTGCACTTGAGAAAAGATGCTTATAAGATGGATCAAACTCATTGAGCAAGAATAGTCTGGCAGATTCCTTCTTATTATGGAGATCATTATCTTCAGTAATGTCCGTAAGTAGATCATTCTGGCAAGGGGTGAATGTATGAACTGACTTTAGGGTGAGACCTAGAGATACAAGCTGTATATGTGATTTGCTTATAAGGGATACACTCTCTGTTGCTTTATAAAGAAGTGGTAGGTAACCTGCTACACTCCAAATATTTTGAGTTCCAAGTCTTAACATGACTAGCTGGTATGATCAACGGTGAGGCATGATAAATGCAGAGAACTAGGTTTCCTTAAAGCTTAGGCTGCATATTAAGATGGATTTCAGCTCCCTTGAACACAGGAGTTTATCACATTAAAAAAAAAAGCAACACCCCTTCTGTTTTACAGTCACCTACGGGATGCAGCCAGGAATTATTGTATGGAAAATGCTACCGATGTCACTGCCTGATTGCATCCTGCGTAAATCTTGGCTCCCAGCTGTGCTCAGCTGGCTGATTTGCAAAGTTGGGAGCTTCTCATTTTTGAAAAGCAGTGGGCTAAGAGTAGCTGGAAACCATGATTTAGGTGGGATGCAGTTGGGCAGCGGCATTGGCAGGATTCCCCGTGTGATAATTCCCGTAAGCAACTGTAAAACGGAAGGGGTAAGTTGCTTTTTAAAAAATGCAATAAACTCCACAGTGATTTGTATCAAGACATAATCATGTTAGAGTTGACTTACTGAAAACGGTGAATTTACATAACTAATGTCTTAGCATGACTAGCTGGCATGATCAATGATAAGGCATGATGAATGCAGAGAAGTCCTACGGATTTCACCCGGGCTACTATAAGTATGACTATGTTTGCATCCAAACCAGAGAAGCTTACTTCACAGCATATGTGTGTAGAATTTCCATTAGAATCTTATGTTAAAATGTTTTTTCTAGAAGTCTGAATCTGTATAAAAGTGTGTGCTTTTAAAAAACTCTTCTTACAAACCATTGCATTTCTCTTTATGTAGAATGCTTTCTATCAACTCATCAGCAATGTCTTCCTCAACTTTTTTTCCTATGTCTTGGAGAGCTGGAATGAAAATGAAGAAAGAAGCCTTAAGAAAACCAACCTCCTTGATAGTTCTTACTGTGTTATTTGCAAGATGAGTGTTAATGGCTTGTAAAACAATAAAGTCTGATTCTCAAGAAAGAGATTGTTGCAAATGGGCAACTAGAGAATCAACCCTATCTTACTTTCCCCTTGAAATAAAGACTTTAAAGGCAACCCTATTAATTCTGAAACAAATAGTTATGCCTCTAAGCTCCAGGGCTATTACTGCATGTACTGATTCCATGCAAAGAGAAACTAGATCATCATAAAATAAATTCACAGCACTGTTTGCTTTGTGAAGAGTTAAGTTTAAAAATACAATTGCTCATATATATATGTAACAAATTTCTACTCCCACATGCCCAATTTTTCCTCACAATTTTCACAGTATGATGTTCATACTTGATTCACAGTGCACAGTATGGTTCTCCATTACTAAGTCTTTCCTTATTTGTTCTATGCACTGAAGTCCCATGGATTATTTGAAGTGTGAGTCTGAGAAGCAAAATGTGTATTGCACAAGAACTGTATCACTGTTCTTGTTCAGCCACGTTCTGGGAGAAAGCATGGCAGCAATTTACCAAAGAACTTGAATTAGTTATCATGAAGCCAACATCAATGTATTTATTTAATTTATTTTATGAGCCCTTTCTCCCAGAGTGGGAATTAAGAAGACTCCCAGAGAACATAAGGTCTCCAACAGGCCTATGCTGAACCTTTAAGTCCACTGTGTCTATGTGCCTACAACTCACCTGTTGCCATATGATGACCCCATGAATTTCATAAGGTTTTCTTAGGCAAGAAATACTCAGAGGTAGTTTGGCCAGTTCTTTCCTTTGAAATATAGCGTACAGTACCTAGTATTCATTGGCAATCTCCCATCCAAATACTTACCAGAGCTAACCCTGTTTGGCTTCCAAGATGAGACCGGATCTGGTACCTGTAGGCTTTAGGCCTGCTTGTTGCTCTGTGCCTTCAAATCATTTCCCAACTTATGGTGACCCCCAAGGTGAACCTATGTGTATGTATGTGCCTTCCAGCTGCCTGTTGAGTGGTGATCCTATGAATTGCATAGGGTTTTCAAGGATAATCAGATGAAATTTTGCCAGTTCCTCCCCTTGAATTATAGCCTAGGGACAAAAGTAGGGCTTGGTAGAGTGGAGCGTTCACACGCTCCTGAGCCCTAATGTGTGCTGCGGGCACCATCTTGGCATGCCACTGTTTAGATAGGGCACACCATGATGCCATGCCTTGTACATGGTGCCATGCATGGGAAGCCTCATGAAGGCACAACACGACCCTTATGGTGCTCCTGTAGTGCCATCAAAAGAAGCTCCTTTTTGGAGCTTTTTTTCTGGTGGGTTGGGGGTGTGGTGTCCAGTTGCTGCATCCTCAAACCTGCATCCTCAAACCAGGGGTGGCACAGAGTGAAAGGTGAGACTGGGATCACAGCATGTAGTTGCCACAACCCTGATCCAGTACTAAAAGGGGCATGCCATATGGTGCAAGCGCATGGCACCTTTTTGACTCCACCCCTAGGCTGACCTTAATGGCATGTCTGTATAGCCCCTATATGGACCAAAGGCTCAACATGACTCAGCTCAGCAGTGTGATGTGGCAGCTAAGAAAGCCAGTGTAATTCTAGGATGCATCAATAGAAGTATAGTATCTAGAACAAGGAAAGTAATAGTACTTATTCTGTAATAAGAAGTTACAGTGTTACAAATTAATAATGTCTAGATCAAGGAAAGTAATAGTACTACTCTATTCCTCACCTGGAATATTATGTCCAGTTCTGGGCACAACAATTCAAGAAAGATGTTGACAAGCTGGAGCATGTCCAGAGGATGGTGACCCAAATGGGGAAAGGTCTGGAAACATGCCCCATGAGGAGTGATTTAGGGAGATGGGTATGTTTAGTCAGAAGTCAAATATTAATTCCTTTTTTCTTTTCTATGTTTTTCTTTCTTGCTCCCTATTTTTTTTCTTTTTGTGTTTGCATATTATTTCTATTATTGTATTTTACTCTATTAGAAATTATCTTATAAAAATAATTTGAAAAACACCACACAACTACAGCTGTTCTGATTTTCAAACTACATGCTAGTATACCACAAAGACCTGAAGGATATATGTATATGTGAAAGGCCCCTTCTGAAAAATTAGTGAGAACCCCATGGTTTAGGGCTAGTCAGAAAGCTCAAAGTCCCCCTCCATATATATGGGTCAAAGATGATGCAAAGGTTCATCCAGAGCATGAAGACTATGGGTCTTGATGCCTTGCTGCCCTGTAAATATCAAAAGAATACTCATCACTGAATGTTAGCCCTTGTGTTGCTAAAACAGCACTATTCACATGCAAGAGAGAGAACATGTCAGCAGTCTTGGGGAAACCCTAATATTTGCAGAAGTAAAAAAAAACAACAACACACACATATGCGTAGGAAAAAAAAAACCCCAAGAGTAAGAGACTTTCCCTACTGGTGGATTCCCTTCTTTACAAGGATTCCCTGCCCTCCTTCCCAAAATTCTGGCAGGCCACCACTAGTTGGTTTAAATTTCCTCACCCATCTTGGCCACAAATGGACAGCTTGTCATTGCCTGAGGCCTGTTGTGAGTGCCCACACCACTAAATTTCCCCCTAAACGTTTGTTATCTATTTATTTAATGAATAGGTGGGTGCAGAAAGCAGGGCTGTGTGATGAAGAAGGTACACAGGTAATTTGCAAGAAGTATGAAGTTGTTCTCTGTAGGAGAGGACGTTGTTTGATGTTGTACGCTACTTGAGAGGCTCAACCGGTGCCAACACTGGCTTCATCCTAACACCAAGCTAAAATATTTCTTTTTATCAAAGGTTTGGCAGGAAGGACTAATGAGTTTGTTTAGATCTATACAGCATACCCTACAACATGTTACAGATGAAAACCAGGACATATGTGACTAGAGTGTGGCCAAGATGGCAAAAGTTATTAACAAAGAAGAACAGATAAACTAGCAGTTTGTTTTTGTCTGAGTCCACAGGGAAGGGCAAGATTCGCCCCCTCTTCTCCACTCCTCCCTGCTGAGTTGATTGAGTACAAACTATATTTATATCTAGAACTCAGTTTGCAGCAATTGAAGTAAGATGAGGACAAAGGAGGAAAGTGGGAGGAGGAGAGAGAATATTAGATCTTTTAAAAGCAGGTCAAAAAGTAGGACCCCAGAGGATTAATCAGGACTGTCCCTGCCAAACTGGGACAGTTCGAGGGTATGATATTGACCCATGTTTTGTTAGTGTTTTACTTAGTTTTAATGGTTTCATATGATTTTAGACTGATTAAATTATTCCTTTTGTTTTAAATATTTACATTTATTTATTTATTTATACCCCGCCCTTCAACCCTATAGGCTATCAGAGCGGCTTACAATTATTACTTTAATTAGACAATTCCCTGCCCTCAGGCTTACAATCTAAGAAGACACGACACAAAAGGAGAAGGGAATGGTGTTGGGGAAGAGGATCAGGTCCAGCAGTTCTTCTCTCCCTCTGAGGCCTGGACCAAGGCAGATGGACTGGAGGGAGGGCTCGTCTTCTTAATCTAGGACAGGCCCGATGGAATTTGGCCTGTCCTTTCACTCCCTCCTAGGTGACCAGATGGTGTAGTCATGAAGGGAGGGCTCTTTCACTTGAGGAGAGGCTTGGTTCTAAATTGTTTTAAATTGATTTTATTTGTATGATTCCCTAAGACCTTGTGAAATCAGCTGAAATAGAAATATCCATTTATTCATCACGTAAGTTGTGAATGTGTAACCATTTTAGTTATGTAGCTACACAGTGTCTCCTGGCCTGAGCCTGCCAATCCCTACTTACAGGGCAGTGGCCACTGTGGTCAACAGGGGTCTGCTTCCCTGTCGATCAGGGAGCTGCTGACCGCAGTTCCCACTCCTTCCCATGAACAATGTCTGGTGTGCCCTATCTCAATTTCCTCTTGCACAGAAGCTCACTTATATGAAAGAGATAGGTGGAAATCTCAGTGAGCTGCTTTCCAATCGACTGGGGGACAGATCTCTGTCTATTGCGGTGGCTGCTGCCCGGTAAGTGGGAACTCGGGGACTTTCAAGATCCCTATGTATCTCCTAAAAATATAGGGATCATGACCATGAATCAGTCAACACATGCATAACTCTAGGTTATGCATTCGTAAGTGCCCTAGTGAATTCTCACCATTTTTGATAGAAAAATAAACACTAAAACAAATGTCTCCTGCCTATCAAAATCATGCCCTGCCTTCCTCCCAGCACCTAATTTACTGAGGGCAAATTTATCAGGTTTTTCTCGGGGCTAATTGGCTGGGTAGCAGAAGGTGTGATGTTATGATGGGCATGACTCTCACAACTTGAACTTCCCCCTAGCCCCCCAAATATCTGTTTCACGGGCCGTAGGAACACCATGTAAATAATGAATAAGGTATAAGGAAAGAATAATTCCTGTACATCAGAGCTCTTTTTGGGGGGTTAGGACTACTAGACTCTCATCTGGCATGACTATTTAATGGGTACTGAGTGGCACTCAGATAGGTAAGGTATGATGAGGGAAAAGCTGTGTTTATGTGAGTGTGTCTGCATCTGAATGTGTATGTAATAAAAAAAGAGTCATCAAGGGAGAGGCTGAATCTGGTTAGCTAGGCCCTCTGACACCTTTGGCCATGCACACTTCTGGTATTCATTTCACAGTTCAGCACCTATAGCTACCCATGGATCTCAGGGGCAAAAAAAGGGAAAAAAAACCTCATTTGAGATGAACTGCTAGAAAAGATACCATGGACAGTAAATTGCAAGCCCTCCTGTCAAAAACTTATATCATTAGTGCAGCTCTTGAAAAAAAAAGTTTTTGGATTTACTTTTCAAAGCCCAAAAGTGACAGAATTAACATAATGTTTTGAAACATCCTCAGAATGTAATGGGTCGATCACAGTAATAATGCTGTCTTCCATATGGAGAAAGTTTTGGTGAGACACCATCTTTTAAAACAACATATCCAAATATTCAGATTTAAAAAGGTGATAGGGTGCAGGAAAAGGGGAAGAAGAAACAGTATGTATAAAGCACCAAATGACACCCGGGGACTTACAAATGAAGATGAATGAAGTCAAATTTAACCTAGTCATTTTACCTGACTGGTTAGTTTCAGTGCATTTGCAGAGTTCTGAGAGTATGTGTTTTGTGTTCAAGTCATTTCTGACTTATGGTGACCCTAAGGCAATAAGGGTGATGGAGTTTTCTTGGAAAGATTTGTTCAAAGGACGTTTGCCACTGCCTTCCACTGAGGCTGAGAGCATGTGACTTTCCCAAGGTCACTCAGTTAGTTTCATGACCAAGCTGGGAATCAAACCCTGATCTTCAGAGTTGTAGTACAGTGCTCAAACCATTACACCATGCTGGCTCTCTTCTGAGAGAGTACCGAATAGTTATCTCTTGCAGATGTTGGAAAAATTAGCAAATGCTGTAGGGAAGGTTTTGCTTTCATCACAATGTAAGGTTCATCACATTTTTAAAACCTCTCCAACAGATCTTTGGGGGGCTTCAGGCAGGAGAAGGACTCAAAAAACATTGCTCCACTCATGTAGGATTCATACAGTTTTCTCTGCACAGAACTGGAGCCAAGTGACAGATTGCCAGAAGAAATACACCAGTCTCTAACATCATGAATTAAACATTCATTATGATATGCCAAGAGTGATGCAAATATTATCTCTATGACGCTTTTGTACTTGATTCATGCTTTGAGTTCAACATTTAGTTTTCCTCTTGGCTACAGTAACAGTGTTTGTCCTGAAATGCTTTGTGTGTACAAATGCAGTGCCTTATCTATGAGTACCTATGAGTAGTTTATTCCCCAGTCAAATTCAATCAATCCAGACAGCATGTTTTTTTGTTTTAAATCATGCCCTTATTGTGTGACAGAGATAATATACGGGTGATGATGGAATTACCTTATTTAGATAAATTAACAAATTTAATAAAAAGGAGCCCAAAGGAAGTATTTTTTTTTTTTTAAAAAAACAACACTTGGAGACTTTTTATGGAATGCTTAAAACAAACAAGAAGGGTTATCAATACTATGGGATTTGACTGCAGTTAAATAGGGCCAACTGAAGCTAAATCTAGTTTATGTACATGAAAGAGAGGTTAAATACAGCTAATAATCAACTTTGACTAGCAGGAAAGTGGAATGAGGAATCAAGGTGTAGATAGGCAATGGTTTCAAGTCACAATCGGAGAAGTGAGAAGTCTTTTTAATCACAGAAATGGTAGAATGTGGGGAGGGACAATGTTACAAATTAAAATTGTATGTATCTTGTATATATTTTGTTTTATTTTTTGTATGTATGTATGTATATACATGACTTTCTTATATTTTTCCTCTTTTTCTGTTCTTCCTTGAAATGCCAAATAAAAATTAGTGATTTAGATATAATACGCTGTTGTGTATCTGCTCCTTTATCTGTTACATTAGTAATGTATGTGTAATGGAGCTACTTTTAGCATTGAGCCCTAGTCTTAAGACCCCAGTGTGTACCAGACTAGCAATGCAGCATCCATCAAATGTTTTGGACTATACCTCCCATCGTCACAGTCAGCATTTTCTGAAGCTATCTGGGAGGGCATCTAGAGGTCAAAAGAGGATTGGTGACTACTATGAAGAATGAAAGATGATATGCAAGAGATTAGCACCTTGATGAATTCTCCAGCCAGCTAAGCTCTGAAAGTGACAAGCAAGTTTATTAATGGTTTATTAGAAATACATTGAATTGTGTTTTTGAATTGTTTGGTTGGAACCAAATCTCTCTCTCTCTCTCTTTTCCTCTCTTTAGATAAAGCAGAAGGGGAGACAGCTGACACTGTAGGAAATCTGCGAATGATGCATTGCGGTAAGTCCCTGGGCTAGAATGAAGCCATCAGTTGTCCTGTGTGCTGCCTTTTTAGTGGACGCATAATCAAATCTTGACTAGGGGATTGCCCTGGGAAATATGGTCCAGATTATTTGTTGTTTAGATGAGTCCATGCTGTTCAGTGGTTAGAAAACTGACTTTGGTTTTGTGTTGGCCTCTCAAAAGGCAAGAGTTACTCTAGCAGAATTTGATTCACATAATTCTCCGAGGGCATGAGTGTAGGCCTTGTTCGTCCAATTCTTGCAACTATGTGGTGGCAGGGTGGGATAGGTGGGGGGGGGGGGGGTGAGGAGAGGAATTAATTTTGAGACCATGAGTCTCGGGGAGGCAATGCTAAACGCTTCTTTTCTGCAATATTGTCCTTACTTCACTGCACTCCCTTGCAAAGATTTTTTTTCTGGAAGGGATCAGAACACACATAGGGACAATAAAGAGTTTAAGTACAACATAGAGTATTTCTTCAAGGAAAGAGTGGATATATGGATTGGCATGCAGATGTTAAATCAGCTGAGAAAAGTACGTTGTACCAAGAAGGCAACATCTGCTGATCCACATCAATCATCTCCTTTTTGTTTCTGAACTACATATATTTTTAGAAAAGGCTTTTATTTTATTATTTACAGATTGGGGTGGGGGTGGGTTTCATTTGCAAACTTTCTCTCCTGACCAACCTATGTATTACAGGGGAAAGATTAGAGCTTAGGAAATTTGTATGGCTGTGGGAATTCTGGAAGTCAGGAGATCACAAAGGTAAATCCTATTCTGAGAAAGATGGAGAACTACACAGTGCTTTATAAGGTGGAGTGCTCTGTCTAGAAGGATCCTCTGGTTGTGGACAGCTCCCTCTACTTCAGTTGTAGCTCTCTACAGTATTCTCAAAATTTCTTAATTCTATTAAACCATTCAGTAGGGTATAATAGGAAAAGTCCATGAGCTTTATTTACCAGACTTTTGTTGTTGTTATCTGCCCTTGAGATGACACCCACTCTTGTAAATGAGACATCTCCAAGATCCCCTATCCTCCACTGCTTGGCCTAGGTCCTGCACATTCATTCCTGAAACCTCCCTGATTGATTACATCCATCTAGCTGTGGTCTTCCTCTCTTTCTAATACTCTCTACCTTTCCTAGCATCATTGTCTTTTCTAGTGATCCATGCCTTCTTATGATATGATCGGAGTATGACAGCCTCACTTTGACCATCTTGGCTTCCAAGAAGATTTCATGCTTCATCTGTTCAAAGACCCATTTGCTCATCTTTCTATCTGTCCATGGTATCTTCAGCACTCTTTCCCAGCAGTTCATCTCAAATGAGTTGATTTTTTTCCTGTCAACTTTCTCCACTGTCCAGCTCTCACATCTTTACATGGTGATGGGGAACACTGTGGCCTGGACGGTTCTAACTTTAGTGCTCAGTTGTATATTTTGACTTTTTAGGATCTTGTCTAGTTCCTTCATAACTGCCCTTCCCATTCTTAGGAGTTTACCACAGGGGAAAAATCCCATACAGAAACAGGATTTAAAAGCTAGAAAAAACCCTGAAAAGCGAGTTGATTTTCACACACATCGTCGTTAAATTTATGTTAACCTGAACGGCAAGTAAACAAAAGCCACCCATTTTTACTTTCAGGATTTTCCAAAAGTAAAAAGGAGTGGCTTTTGTCTACTTTTTGTCCACTTTCCATTTGGGTTAACACAAGTTTAACAATGACGTCATGTGAAAATCAACCCGCTTTTGTGGGTTTTTTTCTAGTTTAAACCCCCGTTTCTGCATGGGATTTTCCCCATGTGATAAACTCCTAAATCTTCTTATTTCTTGACTGCAGTCTCCATTCTGTTCAATGTTTGAGCAAGGTATGGGAACTCTAACTATTTCGATTTCTCCATTGTCTAAGTTGAATTTATATATTTCTTCAGTGCCATATGCGGGGCAAGTGATTTTACTGGTCACTTTTCCTGTAGTTCCTTAGCCCCATAGAGCCCTCAGAGCCAGTAATTCATAAAAATAACTGGCTCTAACTAGTTGGTGGGATATCATTGCCTATGTCTTTGGAGCATCTTTGGTTGGATACCATTGTCTATCTCTTTGGAGCCCTGAGATAGTTGGCTGGCTAACTACATTGTTGCTTACTCCAGCAATGTGTGTATGTCTGTGGTGAGGAGAGGAATGTATGGAAACACAGGAGGAAGTAGCATTTAAAAAAGACTGGAAAACTTTATGGTATTGTGGGTTTTTCAGAAGAGCACACTCATCATATCTAATAGTCCAAACAGCAGCAACCATGCACAAGAGGAAGACATCAGCAGGTTGTTGAGGCTCAGGGGAGCTCCCCAACTTTGAAAACTTTTTTTAGAGCAGGGGAAAAAAATCCCTTATTATAAGTCATCAGAGGAAAGGGCTGATCATGCTTGGTTGGCATGGGATGTGGACTGGCTGGCTGGAAACCAAAGGGAAGAGAAAAAGGAGGAAGATCACAATATGTTGGAAGACAATCTGGCTGGTTGGCTAAACTCCTAAACAGCAGTTGCGCTACCTACTGAAACATTTTAATACATTGTCTAACTATTTTGAGAATTAAGTCAGTCAGTAAGCAAAGGAATGTTAGGCTACCTCCATCCTTGATGACCAAAAACTGCATTGTTCCCTATGGCTTTTACAAAATTAGTTTTAAAAATTGGCTTTTTTTTTTAATCTGTTTTAAAATAATGCTTTATCCCTTTTTATTGTATATTACTTTGGAAACCCTGGTTGGCAGGAAAATGACCCAAAATTACCTTTGATAAACAAATACTTTGTTACAAGTCCCACTCATTTATTTGTTTAATCTGTATCTCACTGGTACTCAAAAATGAGATTCAAGGTGGCTCACAAACTTATAAAAATCTCACAGAAATAAAATCACAAGAAGGGATAATATTAAACATGGAGAGCCAGCCTGGTGTAGTGGTATGAGCACTAGACTATGACTCTGGAGATAAGGGTTTGATATCCCACTCAGCCACTGAAACCATTGGGTGACCTTGGGTGGGTCACAAACTCTCAGCCACAGAAAACCCCATGATAGGGTTGCTATAATTTGTAAATGACCTGAAAGCACGCAACAACATTAAAACCCAACAATCAAATAAACATAATAAAACAATAGCTGAATTAGAATCAATTTAAGTATAAACCAATTTTAAAAATTCAGCATACAGTATATACCCCATTAAAAGTCCATAAGCTTTAAAATAGGCTGTGACACTGTGTCTGGCCTCAGACCAGCTTTGTAGCCTTAACCTCATTTTTCCGAATTGACTTCAAAGTAGTTCCCTGGCACAAAAAAGGGAACAGAAATTCTGGGTATATCCTGCCTCTTGCATCCCACATTGCCAAAGGCAATGAATAATTCATTCATTTTCTCCCTTGCTGGAAACCGTTCTCTGTCCCCTGCCTGCCCATTCAGTTTCACTTGGCAGTTCCAGTTTTGGACAGTTAGGTTTGTACACAGTTGGGTAATAAGTGACTCAGCCATTCATTTGAAATTGCATGTAATGCTCCTACTGCTGTCAGCTCTGAGCATGGAATAGGGGATGGCAGATGGTTGTAAGGAAATTAAAGCAGTTATAGGGACATAGGAAGCTGCTATATATGGGCTGCATCCCAGGCAGAGCACTTCTAGGGGTACAAATTGTTGAGAGGCATTGTGCAACTCTACAGTGGATTCAGGGCTCAAAGGGCCAAACCACCAAGATGTTCTGATCAACAGAGATAACCACATATGCTAACCTACACACACACGCACAACATCACTTCCCTTTTCCCTCTAAATTTACCAGCACATCTCATAGTAGCTGGTGGAGAGAGAATGGATTTTCAACAAATACATATAGTTGGCCCTCCATATCCACAGATTCAATTATCCATGGGTTGAAAATATTCCAAAAATATATAAATTCCAAAAAGCAACACTTGAGTTTGCTATTTTATATGAAGGACACCATTTTACTATGCCCTCGTATACTGTACAATCAGATTTGCGCACCCATAGATTTTGGTGTCCACATGGGGGTCGTGGAGGCAAACCCCAGTGGATAAAAAGGACCAATTGTATCTTTGTTGTAGTGCACAGTTTTTCTGTCCATTATGGCCTAAAGATCTCTGTTATGTTAGAAAGCAATCTAACCTATCCTGTAATCTGTTATGAACAGTGTGAAGTAATTTTTACCCCTATTATAAATAGCAGACTGTGAGCTATGTGGTGCTTAAATATTCCTCACATTTGTATGCCACTGCTTCTCCACTGAACACCAGATATCACTCTACACATGCACACCGAATACTTAAAATAACCCTGTGACATATTATGCATATTATGCGAATACACATAAAATAGGAACTTGGAATTTGAGAATCATGAGCCAAGGGCAGCTAGATATAGTAAAAATGGAAATGGAATGCATGATCATAGCAGTACTGGGGGTGAGTAAATTAAAATGGACAGGAATGGGTCACTTTGAATCAGACAACCACACAGCCTTCTACTCAGGGAATGAAAAGACCTCATTGAGCACTCCGTACCTAATCTCTCACTCCTTATTTTAAGTGTATTATTTTAACTGGGTGGTTTTATTGTTTAATTGTTGTTTAATAATAAAATCGTCTTGATGAGGAATCTGTACTCAGGACAAGAGGCTACTGTCAGAACAGAACATGGAAAAACAGGATGGTTCCCAATTGGCAAAGGAGTCAGACAAGTCTGCATCTTACCCTACTTGTTCAATTTATATGCAGAACATATTGTAAGAAAAGCAGGCTTTGACACAGAAGAAGGAGGGATGAAAATAGGAGGAGTGAATATAGCAGGAAGAAATATCAACAACCTGAGATATGCAGATGACACCATAGTTCCAGCAGAAAACCTCACAGATCTGGAACACTTGCTAAGGAAGATGAAGGAAGAAAGTGCAAAAGCAGGCTTAATGTTGAACATAAAGAAAACAAAAATAATGACCACAGAGGACCTACACAAATTTGAATTAGGCAACGAAGAAATAGAAATAGTAAAAGAATTCTCATACCTAGTATCAAACATTGATAGAAATGGAGACTGCAGCTAGGAGATCAGAAGAAGACTAAGAATGGAAAGACAGCTATGAAAGAACTAGGGAAGATCCTAAAATGCAAGGATATACAAGTGAGCACAAAAGTTAGAATCGTACAAGCCATTGTATTCCCTATTGCCATGTATGGATGTGAAAGCTGGACAGGTAAGAAGGAGGATAGGAGGAAATCAACTTATTCAAAATGTGGTGCTGGAAAAGAATGCTAAGGATTCCAAGGACAGCCAAAAAGACCAACAAATGGGTCCTGGAGCAGATCAAAGCAGAAATCTCCCTAGAAGCCAAGCTGACAAAACTCAGGTTGTCGTACTTTGAACACATCATGAGAAGGCATGAATCATTGGAAAAAACAGTAATGCTAGGAAAGGTAGAGTGAAGTAGAAAGAGACGAAGGCCATATGCAAGATGGATGGACTCTGTTAAAGAGATCATGAGTATGAGTTTGTAGGAACTGAGCAGAGCAGTAGAAGACAGAGGGTCTTGGAGATTTCTCATCAGCAGCATCGCCATGGGTCGAGATTGACTCGAGGGCAGTTAACACCAACAAAACATTGAAAAAAGCAGTTAAAAACAGCACAGCCTTTTCTTTAAAAACAGTCATTTCCCAAAAGCTGGTTAGAGTAAATAAGTCATTGCCTGCTGATGGAGAGAAAACAAGGAGTGGGTTATTTTTACTTCCCTAGGAAGGCAATTGGGGAATCCAGGAGCAGCCACCAAACTGGTCCCTTCTTGCATCTCCATTGGATGTGTCTGATGTGTGTCTCAGCAAGATGAATTCACTGCCCTTTGCCAGCTCATTTTAAAGTGATTGTGAGCTGATTCTAATAAATTATTATGCTGTGCATTGCCGTCTTTGGTGTTACATATGCAAATGTATAAATTAGAGATAGGAAGGGAGGGAGAGAGATGGATAAACATGGGTACCTTTATTTTGGATTCTCCTTGGGGTTATGGATGTGGAGATAGTTGTGATTAATACCTGTATCTTATCTTTCCTTCCTTTAGGGGAAAGTGAATTGAATCTATATTGTATGACACTGTCTGTAGAAATGCACACTGCTGTTGCTTGCAAACTGTGTAGCATGATCTGTCTCCTAGTGAGAGATGCAGTAGTACCTTCAATAAAACACAGACACTGTGCTGAGTGAACAATTAAGTCCTGGGTCTATAAAGCTGCAGGCTATACATCTTTTGTTCTGTGTTCTATCTCAGGCCCAAGTGCTGCATTTCTACACTGGCTTTCATGTACATGCATTTCTCCATACAACTGTAAGCCAGGCAGAACGCTGGAAGATGTCATTGTGATATTCTCTCCAGATCAGTGAGCTGATTCAGAGAAAATAGCTTTTCTGATTAATGTTAATTTTGTCCAAGAATATTCTACATAAAAAGTGCATGTGTGCAAGAGAAAGCAGGGAAGCATATTACCAGATAAAGGATAATGCTGTACATATTTAAAATCCAAGTACAGAGAACTACAAAGAAAAAATAATTTAAATAAAAGAGATTGAACAGAATATAGTTTCTGTTTTCACAGAATATATAAAAAGGAAATGACATTTTAAGAAAAAAAATCCTTTATTAGGGCAAACAAAAGGGTGTAAGTTAGTGTTTCACCTGGAGATTATAAGTGTTGATAATATTGGCATTAAAACTATGAATATACGTGCTACTGGAGAATAAAATGTAAGGGAAATCAGCATTGAAATAAATGTCAGCAAAACCAGCAACAGCAACAATTTATATCTCATATTTTCTCCAAATTGGGACTCAAAGCGGCTTACAATTATTTAAAAAATGGTTAAAAATCTCCAAGATTCAAAAGTTAAAACACAATTAAACAATCAGAAAAATTAAAAGCATGTTAAACATATATCATTAACACACATCCATTTGCATCATCTTCTGCCACCCAGTGCTTAACTGGACTTCTGGAAAGACACGTACCTTGACTCTCCCTTCCAACCTGATGAGCACCCAACAAACTCTATAGAGACAGGTCACATGAATCAAGTATGACTTAAATGACTTTCTATTCCATTTGTAGCTGAACAAATGGACAGATGCGGTATGCTGTTTCTGTATCTATGTCCCATACTATTGTTTGTTCGTCCTTTACAACTGGGCTTTATAACTGGGCTTATTACAAATGTGTATGTGTGAGCTAGTGCTTTTGTTCTTATTTCTTGTTAATTTTTTTCTTTAATAAAACTAACAACAAAGGGGAAGGTAAACATAAATATCTAGCTGATTTCAAAGAACTGCTGACATCCTCACATACTGCAGATTTTTACTAATTGTGCACACTAGATGGTGCTAGTTTACTTGCTGCAGGGAGGACTAAGAAGCAGAATAAAAGCCAGGATAGGCTGCTGAAACTTAAACTTGCTGCTACCCTTTTATGTCATAATCATATTCTTCATGGTATTCAGATGCTTAAGATCCAGGTTGGTATTAGAATTCTTTGGGACTTATATACCAATTATTCTTGTTGGTTAGAATCTTCTAACCCGTATACTCTTGTGTGGCACTTGGTTCCACTGGTGTGTATACTTTTGGGGACATTGAGAAAGACACTATTGTTGTGCTTTGCTTCCAGGACTCAGATTCTGACATTGAGACAGAGGAGCAAGATGAGGGAGAGAGAGGCCAGAGAGTGGGACAGAGGTCCCTGCCCATGAGATAGGGGGCTGTGCCACCAAGCCAGGGGGCCCTGCCAATGATAACAACCTCAGTTTTGTGTTTTAAACCTTTAACCACAATGTACCTTAGTTTTGTCATCTTGGCTTCTAGGGGGATTTCTGGCTTGATCTGCTCTAGGACTCATTTGTTTGTCCTTTTGGCGGTTCACGATATCCTCAGTGCTCTTCTCCAGCACCACATCTGAAATGATTTTCTTCCTCTCTTCTTTCTTAACTGTCCAGCTTTCACATCCATACATGGTAATAGGGAATACAATGACTTGTATGATTCTAACATTTGTGCTCAGTTGTATATCTTTGCATTTTAGGATCTTTCCTAGTTCTTTCAGAGCCGCTCTCCCCATTCTTAATCTTCTTCTGATTTCCTGGCTGCAGTCCCTGTTCCTATCAATTTTTGATCCCAGGTATGAGAACTTTTTTACTACAGTATTTATATTTCCAGTGTATATGGAGGTAAAAAGGAGAGGTGTATGTATGAGTGGTTGCACTGAAACTGGATGGGAAAAAATTCAATAAAGGTACTTCTCTGAAAGCAATGCAATGCGTCAGAAACATGCTTCTTCTTCTGATCCAGTTTTGTTTTGTCTTGACAGTGATAGTGATGACATTTCGGAGCCACAAGCATTCTGCTCACCCTTGGTTTGTATACAGATGGCCCCATGTTCAATCTCAAGCACCTTCTGATAGGGCAGAAAGCACTCTCCTCTGAAACCCTGGAGAGTCATGCCAGTCAGTATTAGCAACATTGGATTATATGGGCTGTTTGATTCAGGCATCTTCCTAAGTTCCTAGGCTTTCTCTCAGAAGAGAGAAGCGTCAGTCTTCATATCAGCTTCTTAGATAGGAATATTTTCTGTCAGCTACCAGTACTATCAGAGGCTTTTTATATCAACTCCCCATTTCAGTTTATTTTAACCTGATATAAAATCAGGACAAAAAACAAAAAAAACAAAACAAAAAACCAAGAATAAAATATGGGACTTTTCAATCAGTCTGGATGCATTCTTAATTAGTATCATTAGTAAGACATAAAAAACAACACTGAAGATGAAAAGTGGAAGCATTTTTGAAATAGTTATTCCTTCAGCTCTTCTGTCAAATTGTATGTTGGATAATTCAGCCATTAAAACAGATCCTTAATAGTGCTGGGACTTATGTGAAGCAAAATTAAAGTAAAACTGAACTTAAAACTAAAGTAGGTTGTCTATAACAAGTGGGAATTGTTTATCCCTGCTACATTTCTCGCAATTAACTAGAGGTTAATGCAGTCCAATAGCATCTAGAGGGTCACATACTTCCCACTGATATTCCATATTCAAGCTAACCATAACAGTTCAAGCAGGAAAAGCTAGAATGCGAATGATTTGTTATAAAACAGTTTAGCAACAGCCTAAATATCCTAAAGACAACAGATCCTGTCTAATCTGGTGGCTAAGAATGGTAAGATCTGGTTGGGTGGGAGACTACCTGGGTGCTGTAGGCTGTAATTCAGAGGAAGGAACTGGCAAATCCACCTCAGAGTATTCCTTATCTAAGAAAACCCTGTGAAATTTATGGGGTCCCCATAAATTGCCAGGCAATTGCCAGGCAACCTGAAGGCACAAAATGCATTCACAGCAGTTTAGCAGATATGGTAGTAGTTGTGCTTAGGATGGGTTTATTGTTTGAAATCTCCCCTTCATCTCATACTAGGTGCTGGCAAGGGCCTCCAGTTTTAATCAAAAACAAGCAAACCTGGCAGGGAGAGCATGACTTATGCTGTGCTATTTTGATTTTCCTCTCTGCAGAGACAATATCTTAATATGGAACATAAGAACATATGCTTTGCCTGCAGGAAGTTTTAGGTTTGGTTGTAGCATCTAGTAGTCTGGGAATCTTGGCAAGCTACTGCCAGTCAGGACAAACCTCAGAAAAGTTCCATATTTATTTATTTTGGATTACAACTGGCCAGCATTGAACAGCCATCAGGCATTGAGGTCACAGCTTCAGACCGCAAATCTGAGATATCATGGAAATATTTATATGCTCGTGTATAGGTCAACCTCATGTATAAGTCAAGGTTAAGTTTTGGGGCCAAAAATCTGAATTTTAATACAATCCGTAGATGAGTCAAGGGTAAAGCTGAAGGGCATATAACCAAGGATATAAAGAATGTCGTGCTCGCTCTCCTTCCATCTTCCCAGCCCAACTGTCCCTCTGAAGGCAACAGGGCTGGAAAGAGGCTTTGGGAGAGAACGCTCCCTGGTCCTCCCATCTTATTACTGTATTGACTCATGTATAAGTTGACCAAGTTTTTTCGGTCAATTTTATAGTATATAATTTTCGACCTATAGACGAATATATACGGTACAACAAATTCTTAGTTATTTGGTGTATCATTTTGCTGCCAGGGGATTTCCCATCACATGGCACAGTGACTCTTTGACTTAGATGAGTACATTTGTGTGTGAGCTTGCTTTGTGCTCTGCCTCAGGCAGAAGAATGTGCTGGGCCAGCCCTGCTTGTGCACATGCATCCTAAAGAAGTTGTTCTGAGCTTGTTGTTGTTGTTGTTGTTGTTGTTGTGTGTTTTTAAGTAGTTTCCGACTTATGTCAACGCTAAGACAACCCTATCATAAGGTTTTCTGAGGCTCAGAGTGTATGACTTGCCCAAGATAGAGGTGGCATGACCCTAATCCTTCTACATACACAGCATGCAGGTTTTTAGTCACAGATTTAGCAGTGGATTTAAGGACACATGCCAGACTTTTCTAAGGCAGTATTGCAGTTACATGTTTCTGATTGTTTCATCTGCACTGTCCCTATGTATTCACTGCTTTAGGGAATATGTAGGGACTGTGAAAGTTCCCCCAACACCCACTTACAGGGCAGAAGCTGCTGTGATTGATGGAGGAGAGGGAGTGGGTCTGTTCTCCTGTCAATCAGGAGTGGCATTTCCGCCTATTCTTTTCTGCAAGTGATTTCTGGTATGAGGGGGAATTATGACAATGATCCTGTTTCTTCCTATAGCAAAGGGACTTCTCATGGGAGGGTGTGGAAATGCCTGTCAGCTGCTTTCCAAGTAACAGGGGAAGAGATCCTTATTAATCACAGCTGCTACTGCTTGCCTGGTAAGTGGGGATTGGTGCAGTTGGGCTGCAAGACACTACACAGCTACGTAATTTGTGATAGTTGCATAACTACATAGCTGACAGAGGATTTTGCCTACCAATAGTTTCTCCAAGATGTATTTCCAAATGAGAATCCATTGTAGGGTCAGAGTCTGGAAAAGTTACAGTACTTCTTTGTACTATAATTCCCAGAATCCTCCTTGGCCATGCTAACTAGATATTGTATTCCAAATAATCTTTCCAAGTTCTGTTTACGGAGGTGCCAAATGTAACCAGATATTAAGTGACAGGGCTAAAACTGCAGCAAATTTTGAATGGATAGCAAAGCTGTGATTATATTCAGTTTGTGATCTAACCTAGTGGTTTTGATCCTGTTCCATTGTTAAATTAGCTTTGTGCAAAAGGCTGTTGTTGTGGTCTGTGATAATAACTGAAGTTAAGCCTTTTCTTTAAGAGATTCTCTACCCACCCCCCACTATTTTATCCTTCAAGTAATTACTTTTGTCTGCCTCAGTGCTTGTGCCAATAATCGTGCCTTGCAAATTATGCCTAAGGTAAGTAACACAGGACAAAGACCCACACATTTCTTTTTCTGCATCAACACAATTTCCTGTTCTCTATTGTCTACTTTATTTTTTTCCACTCTTTAATACAAAACTTTAATACAAAGTTCTTGGAAAAAATCAAGGTACAAGGTTACAGCAAATCCCAGGAACAACTCTTGCCCATAACAGCTGAAGTTTTCAGCCAGTTCAATCATGTTTGTTTGCTTCAGGTCATGGATTTCACACTTCTGTTTGAAATGAATATCTGCAGGGATTTATGCCAGGCAGTGTCAGGAATTCCTTCAGCTGCTGAGATTTCCGGTGCTTGGCTTGCTCTTAAGGTACTACCCATGTAGCAAACCTCTTGAAGATTATTATATTTTTACTCTGTAATAAAACTACTTCACCTCTCCTCTATATTTTAAGTCCTCTCCTGAAATGTGATCTTCCTTCAGGGAACTGCTCCAAAATTGAAATGGAAGTATTAATTCCCAACTTGGGTCCAATTCAAAGGACCATTTCTTCTTAATAGTGTTAAGCCTTCATTTTAAAGATTTTTCCAGCAAAGAGCTGCAGCCTTGGCACATGTCAGACTTGCTTGCAAGACTGATCACCCACCCGAACACATCCACTCCTACTGAGTTGGCTGTGTTGAAAAAACAAAGCCTCAAGCTTTAATCCACTAATCATTGCAATTAATCAACAATGGCTATGATCCAAAAAAGTGTTAAGATGATGCAGGGGAGAACCACACACAGAGCCAAAGTTGTTTTAGTGGTTTCCACTGGGAAAAGACAAGCTGCTATGCAGTTTTTACAAGTGTTGTGTCTCTCCAGCAGTAGAAATTCTGCAATGGAAACAGCAAGCAAGGCTCTGACTCTGCAAACCCAGTGGTGGAACTTTGAAGTAGCTATCCAAGGCACTGTTCTCCAATAGGATAGTTACTCTAAAGTTTGAACTAAATTCCAGAATAGATCTACTGCCCAACTAACATCAAAGATAGACACTACAGCACACATAACACTTCTCTTGATCATCTCTTGATTCTTAGGACATTTCTACACATGGTTTTTAAACAATTATTACATCAGGAAAGAAATGGCAGTGGCCATACTCATTGCATGATCCCTCCTCTGAAACCATAGTTACACTGTCTTAAACCTGTCCCTTTTCATTGATGGGAGAAACCCATCAATGATCTGGTAAATGTGCAAATCTCCAGGTGTGGAATGCTGTTCCTGAGACAGTTGTATAATTACAAATCACATGGTGTTAGTGTCCCTTCCCCTCCCCATTCCAGTTTATCTTCAGTAGATTCCCCCTATTTCTTTTCTTTTCCTTTCTTTCTTTCTTTCTTTCTTTCGACTTCAATTACTGTAGCAAAGCTCAGAAATTGCTTGAAAAAAAAGTGTGTGTGTGTGTGGGGGGGACCCCTAAAGGCATGCTGGGTAGGGCATAAGGCAGACTTAATGGAAAGTCATTAAGCCTGTGATGGGGGCAGGTGATGGCTGCTTTGAAAGTTGTACCCTATGTTTCCATTTTATTTTTAGTGGTGTAACTGCTGCGAGAATGGCTCTTGTGCAGAAGAGTCCTAAGGTCTTATCTGCACTGGAGAAATATTGTGGTTTGACACTGCTTTAACTGCCATGGCTCTATGCGATGAAATTCTGGGATTTGTAGTTTGTTGTCACACAAGAGCACTCTGAGAGACAAGTCTAAATATTTCACAAAACTATAAATCCCAGAATTCCATACCACTGAGCCACGGCAGTTAAAGCTATGTCAAACTTTGGTGTTGCCCTCTTCAGCAGTGACCCTGCCACAACAGGCATTTGGGAGGGGGATAGGTGGTCCTACCTGGCTGTTGAGCCATGGGTGCTAGGAGCCCTGAAGGTAGCACTCTCTGAGAAGGCAGCAATCCTCCAGGAAAGGCTGCTAGTAGCAGGCAGCAGCAAAGCAAGCAAGCAAGCAGGTAGGCAGGCAGGCAGGTGGGGTGGTGGGGTGACGTGTTCCTTTCAAGATTGTGTGGTTCCTCTGGTGCCATTCCATTTGCAGATGAGCAAAATGATCACAGAAGTGTACATTAGCCCAACAGTACCATCAGTATATCATGGCCATGCTCAGTAAGATTGCTTTGGGGAATATTTTCAAGCCGTGTATGCTCAAATCCGTGGATAAAAAATCCATGGATATAGAAGATCAACTGTATTTTACTTTTTGGCTTATTGGCCATGCTAAAACTGTAGGATTCTAGGAGTTGTGGTTAAAAAAAAACTTTTCTGAGCTCTAGAAATACCAGCCTGTAACTTGGGGTCTGCAGCTATAGGCTTTAAGATGGTTTTGGACTGTAGTTTGCATAATCCTTTACCATTGTCTATGATGGCCGGAGCTGATTGGTTGTTTTTTTTTTGCCAAAAACATCTGGAAGGCCTTCATTCATTCCTTTCCATTTTCTCCATTCTTTCCTACCAGACCACATAATTCCTTACTCATCATAGCTCGTAAAATGACACTTCAACAGAAAACTCAGCCTGTCTAAAGCATCCTTGATTGTGCATTCCTTGTTTTTAGGAGTTAGTTAGGATCAAAAATTACTGATTACATGTCATTGTTTTCATTCAGTGCTGCAAGCTGCAGGCTTTCTTTGGCCTTGCAGTTGCACAATCTTTCCTAAGAGACTACAGTAGCAGCATAATGCAACAGTTTCCACAGTGATATTCCATGCATGTGATTTTGCCAAGATTAACTATAGCTGACTTTAATCACTGCAATTGTCAATTAGCACCAAGGGCAGTAACCCTAAATTACTGAGTCGTATTGTAGAACAAGCAACCATCTTTGTTTGTCTCTGGCAGTTGTGCCTTTTCTGGGGGCTTGGTTTAGATAGAAATACAGCTTTCAAAAGGACTTCTTGCATTTGTAATTAGGATCTGTGGATAAAACAAAAAAAAAAAAAAATCAAAACATAGCAATCTTATCAAAGCTTAGAACAGTCCTGCACAATAAAGTAAGTCCTGCAGCCTTTTCGTGTGTCTCTCCAGCAGTTTCATTTGTTTACTTAATCATAGGCAAGCACTAAAGTATGGAGATGAATCAAGTCCATGGCAGGACCTCAAAATCAAGTTCCTGATGGGCCATCTGATAAGTCACATAGCTGATATGCCAGTACAGGGAATGCAGTGGTCCCCAAACTATGCTCTTTAAGAGATTATGGACTTCAGCTCCCAGAATCCCCGACTATTAGCCAACGTGGTTGAGACTTCTGGGAGCTGAAGTCCAAAAGCTCTTAAAGGGCACAGTTTGGGGACCACTGTTCTAATGCAACATCCCCAGAGCCCTAGTCAATGAATGCTGAGAGTGGCGTTTCAACAACTTCTAGAGAACCACACAGTTCCCATCTCTGTGACAAGCTAAGGTTCATCTTGGTAGGTTACACGTTGTGCAAGCCAAACTACCAGTAAGACTGCATCTACACTGGAGAATTAATGCAGTTTGACATTTTAACTTCCATGGATCAGTGCTATGGATTTCTGGGATTTGTAGTTTTGTGAAATATTTAGCCGTTTCTGTTGGAGAGCTCTGGTGCTATAAATCTGAGAATACCATAGGATGGAACCATAACATTTAAAGCAGTGCCACACTGCATTACCTGGAGTGTGGCAGCATCCTAAGATGTCTTCTAAATAGCCTTCGACTTTAGTTGTGATTTCTGAATATAAAGATTCTTCTGACTTATAACAAAGCTTGTTCATGAAAGTCAGAAGTAAGCCTCACTGAGTTTAACATGATTTATTCTCTGGTAAGTTATCTATAAAACTGCAAAGTTCAACCAATTTGCTAGTTATTATTTGCTGACTCTGTTGTCTACAAAATGGGGAGAGTTACTTTTTTCAATGGCAGCTTACAGGATCCCTAACCAGCATGGCCACTGGTCTTTCCAGCTGAGGATTCTGGAAGTTATAGTCCAAAAGTAACATTTCCAAGCTCTGATTGTCCATCTGGTTGTCCAATTACTGTTTAACTTTATGTTATCGATGAAGAAAGCGTAACCTATGGGCTCCATGTAGCCTTAAGACTGCAAAACTGCTCAAAATGCATAACAACAGACAACAAAGGCAACGGTTTGATTATTTTATTCCCATAAATACCCCAAGCCTCTAAAATAGAGGGAGGAACAGCTGAAAACAAACCAGGAAACTGGAAATTATATAATATCTCTTCGTGGATATGACTGCATAACTCAGTGGTATGTTGCACCAAGGGAATTCCAGGTCAAACATTGGCTCCTGCTCCTCATGCAGTTGTCCCCCTTTTCTGATATAAATTGCACAGAATGATAAGATTCTTCCTGACAGTTCACTATCCTTTAGAATAACTAGAACACATTATTGACACAGGCTGCTGAATGATGGGATCAGCACAGATAATTAATCCTGAAACGAGGAAAGCAGATAAACTGTAATCTTCCCTCCATAATGGCATTTCCATGGAAGAGAGTCATATGCCAAAGGAGGAAGTCTAATACTCTGACATGCACAGCTACAAGGTCACATGTGTGCCTGCCATCCACCTGTGTGCTTGACCTATTTGGCTCCCTTTGTTTAAATACAGTTAGAACATTCAGTAAAGAGTTCACAATGTTTCAGACTATTGCAGGTGTTGAGAAGCAAGATGGAGAATGAAGCACACATAAGCAGAAAGTTCTTTCTCCTCCCTTCCCTTCCCTTTCCCTTTTGAGGCTATAAGCCAAGTTCTCTGATCCTTATCTCTGGTCTGCAGATCCCTTTGAATGATGTCATGCAGGATGTTTAATCAATCTTATATCATTGTCACCACATCCTAGACGTCTGTATAGTCAAACTCTGCTTGCTGCCATGATCTAATTTATGACACCAGCCAGCACATCTGTTTAAAAACTTATTGAGTCTGAGCATACTAGGAAGAGAAAAACTTTGCCTTGATTTTGGGTTAGGCAATAGCATTTAGAATGTGAAAAAATCAGTGGAACAATGTACACTAGCCTTTGATATGGCATACCACTTTAAAGGACAGACTATACTGCACATGCTTTACAGGAGACACGAACATGTCACATGCTATAGGTCATATGCTATAGGAGGTCCAGTCACTGGCATCTCCAACTGAAAAGATCAGGTAGCAGGCAGCAGAAAATACTTTTCTCTGAGATTTTGAAAATCTGAGACTAGATGGTCCAAACCTCTCTCTCTCTCTCTCTCTCTCTCTATAGCAGCTTCCTCAGTTCTATACCCTATATAAAGTTACCTTCCGTGTTTCTGCAAGACTAGTCCAATATTATGATTGTGCAACATTCACTTTGCCTGCAGAACCTATTGGGGAACAGGTGGATGGGAGGGGTCAGTAAGCATACAGAAACAAGGATTGGGTTGAAATAGACCATGATATTTATTGATTACAGTTTACCTAGTTTTTCGGCATGGCCTAAAGGTAAACGTAGTCCCTTGACATGAATGTCTAGTTGCAACCGACTGTAGGGGGCTGTGTTTCTAGGTTTCATCTCTGTTTCTAGGTCGAAGAGACAGCATTGTCCAAAGATTGCTCTGGTGGTGGTCATAATTGCACCAAAGTAGTGCCTATTTATCGACTTATATTTGCATGCTTTTGAACTGCTAGTTTGGCAGAAGCTGGGACTAGTGACAGGAGCTCATCCCATCATGTGGCACTCAGGCCTCAAACTGCCGGCCAGCCAATCTTGCAATCAGCAGAGTCAGTGTCTTAACCATTTGAGCCACCACATTGCCTACTAGATCATTTATCCCCTCTACATTCAATCCACATTGAAGCCATAACCATATAGCATGTGGCCTCTGAGGTGGGCCCTTCCTGTCACCTGGGAAAGAGACAATCATTGCCAGCTCCCTAAGCTAAGCTAAAAGATTGACTGTCACTCCAGGATCTCTTACTGGCCCCCACTAGGAGAGCGGATAGAAATAGCAATAGCATTTACATTTCTATACCATCTAATAGTGAACTCAGCACTCTCTAAGTGGTTTACAATGGTTTACAGTGGAGATCCCATTAATTTCTATAAGTCAGTTGCTGGGTACTCATTTTACTGACCTGCGAAAGGATGGAAGGCTGAGTCAACCTTGGAGCTCTGAGATCGAACTCACAACATTGTGGTTGCAGTGCCTGCATTTAACCACTGTTCCACCAAGGCTCCAGATGATACCCCAGCTTCTGCAGACTGGATTAAAGTACTTCCAGCACCACAAGTGGTGGTCTTCAAAGCAAGTTCAATTCCTTCCTAAATCTCTTTCAGCAGCAGCCAGTCCAGTGGGCCAACTTTAATATGCTTGAGACCTATGCTCCATAGCTAGCTTCTGACGTGGATATGGCCTGAACAGCTTTGCATGTTTTATAAATTATAGACCTTTTTGGGCCGGTAGGAAGCTATCAAAGACTCTATTCAACTTCTTCCTGAACCTGTAATAGGGTCTCAAATCGTTTATCAAGAAGGACAGAATAAATTATGATAAGGGAAAAGACATCAGGCACAGTTGTTCAGTTGAGGCCATACTTATGTTATCTATGAGCTTTCTGTTCTAATTGAATCACCAAAGTATACATGTGTGTGTGGATGAGTGTCAGCTGTTCTCTCAGCCTGCCCAAATATCATTGGATGAGCTCTTACCAGAGTATGCTAATTTGCCCAAGAGCAGTTTGCTCCTTGCTAAAAGGAGATGCTGTTGAAGTTAGAAAAAAAAGGAGAGCCTGATCCTGACAGTCTTTATTTGTAATCTTTACTAGAATGAAGGCAATGTGGTATTATGCCCCCAGTGGGAGTGAGCTCATGATCCTAGTCATTATCTGTGCTTAGAAGAATGATCATCAGGAATAATCAGCTTGGAAAATTTACTTTTCTGGCCTGTTTACTCCCACTCTTCCATGCAGCACAACCCAGTGTCCACACTGGCTGGGGAACACTGGGAGTTCTAGTAAAAAAGTGGCTTTTGGGAGTTCTGCTCAGCACTCCTTAGAGCCAGATAGAAGTACTGCTCATAGTTTAAGACCACTCTTCACAAGTCTGGAAGTTAATTTTCATGGTATAATTTTTCACAGGTGGAATGGAAGATAAGAATTTCAGCTTCCCCTAACATGAGTGGAATTTGTAGCCAGAATGAATTCCATATTTTATTTCACAGCAGTGAAATAAACTTCCATGCTGGGTACTGATGACTAGAAGTGTCTTTTATCTCAAGAAGTAATAAGTGAAATGTCAAGTAACTCCAACTATCAACTCATCCTTTTTTACCTTCCTAACCTACCATTGTGTGAGGGTTGAAAATGAATCATTAAATCAAACATGGATAACTGTCTGAGACAAAAGCTTTGTATGGTTTGCTCATCCTGTACTAGTTATTTACATGAAACATAAAATACGTAACTTTCCATATAATGAAAATGATAGCCATTAGGGTGCAGTGGTTTGAGTGTAGGACTGGGAGACCAGGGTTTGAATCCCCACTCAGCCATGGAAACTCTCTGGGTAACCCTGGGCTAGTCATACTCTCTCAACCTCAGAGAATCCCCACCCCAAATCCCCACTGAACAAATCTTGTCATGAAAACTTCAGGATAGGGTCACTGTGAATCAGGGTTGGCTTAAAGGCACATAACAACAATAATGAAAATCTCAACAACCTTGTGCAGGACTTCAAACGAAAGAAGTAAAAACAAGAGTCTAATGTAGCATCTTCTATACTTTACATAATGCAGAGCTTAGAAAAGTAACTTTTTCAGACTATGGCTGCATCTGTACTGCAGAAACAATCCAGTTTGACACCATTTAACTGCCATGGCTCAATGCTATAAAATTCTTGGAAGTTTTGTGAGACATCTAGCCTTCTCTGTCAGAGAACTCTGGTGCCACACAAGCTATGATTCCCAGAATTCCGTGGCATTGAGATATGGCAGTTAAACTGGATTATTTCTGCAGTGTGGATGCAGCCTATGACTTCTTAAATTTCCCAGCTAGAATAGCCAGTGTCATTTAAAGTGCCAGGATTGGCGGATACAAATGTCCTTGCATGTAATGGCTACTTTCTTTTACTTTTGGCTGACAGGTCCTGTGCCCTCATATCCACTGCTGTAAACTTATACATTAACTGCAGACTTCTAATATGTGGATTTTTCAGCAACATGATTACAGCCAAATTCTATTTGGGAAGGGTAAATGTCACCCTGAGCAATGGGCTTACAGCGGGTACATGCAGAGATTTGAGTGTTGGATCAGGGACACCTAAAAGCAAATCCTCATTCTTGCAGGAAGCTCACTGAATGACCCTGGATCAGTCATTCTCTCTCTGCCAGAGACTGAATCTACACAGAGTAAATAATGTGTCCATACCTTGATCCTGTTGTAACACACATTATCTTGACTATCGAATTGGTATCATAGTGGAATCAGGGCTGGAGGTGAGGTGACGGTGGGGGAAGGTTGGTGGGTGGGGATGGGACTACTAGGGGGCAGGACTTCCGATGCTACTTCTGGGGCTGGGGGACTGCATGGGCAGGGGAAATGGCTGCTTGGGCATGGGAAATGGCCACTTGCTGCCCACCCAGGCCGGGGAGCCCCAAGGCCCAGAGACCCCCCTGTGGCCCGGAGCAGCACCCACATGGACCCGGGCCCAAGGAGTGCCTGAAGGAGGCGAGAGGCCGACTGGGGTGTCACCCAGTGTGGCCCACCCCCTGCACCCCCCCAGGAATGCCACTGCACCTAGGCCATCTGATTGTTCCTACCACATAGGGGTAGTTCCTTCTTTGTACTGGCATCTGGAAAAGGCAATGTTGCCCTACTTTTTATTTTTCTGGATCTGATGTTTGTATGTGAATGTTCACATGCACAGTATTGCACATATTCTCAGGCTGGCATTTCCCCTTCCCTTTCTGTACCAGCTTAACTTTGTAGAAGTGCAAGAGGACAATCATAACGAAGGGAGAATTGAATATGCAAATATGCACATACATTATGGGAAGTAAAAACAACTATCCTGCTGCTGAAGTCGTGTGATCAGACATAAACTGATATAGCAAATACATCCACACAGTAGAAACATCTCCTTCCACCAACGTGGCTACGTAATGGGGGACCCATGCAGTTTCACAAACTGATTTCAGTTTGGACTGAAATAGATGTGTGTGGCTGTAAAGGAGTCAAACGGGGGATAGAAATACTGTGTAGTGGAGCTGGGATACAATCCTTGTGTAGATCACCTTAGGCTGGTTTAAAAATGGAGCCAGGAACCCAGACAGCGGGTGCCTCCTCCTGACCCCACATGGTGGCCCTGTTCTTGTGCTGAGGAGATCGATGTTGTGGCAGTGAAGGAGAGGGCTGAGCACCACTTTCTCCATGATGTGAATGATGCTGCAGCAGCTGCAGCAACAACACCAGCAGTGGAGAAGGGGCAAGCTGCCCCCAGAAAAGCGCCCCCCACCTGAAGCCCTGCCCCTGCTCAGAAGCCCGGCTGGGTGACACCAGGAGCAGGAATGCCACGGTATTCTTCCACATTAATAATTTTTGCCATCGTAACCATTTCCTGATGTTGCTTGTCCACACGTGTCCTGGTTTTCATCTGTGAAATGTTGGAGGGTACTGGAACCATGTATGCTGCCTTAAGCAACAAGGAAGAAGGCTTAGTAAAAACAAAGCAAAACACCAAATAATCCTGTTTGATGTATTTTATTTATCAAGCCTTTACCAAGCAAGCTTATTTGGTGTTTAAATAATAAACATTCTTGCAAGCCTCCATATACAGTTTTACACAATGATGGTGGATCCCAAGATCCAATTTGTTTTGCTGCATCTGTCATAAAACAAGCCTTACTTTTATCCCCCAAATAAGCCAGATATTGAGTTAAATGTCCAATCAATACATGTCCATAGGCAAGACAGGTAATAAAGAGCTGAGGAAAGCCATTAGCAGAGGGCAAAAGGTTTGTTTATACCTTTCATACTGGGGTTTAGGAGGTGCCTGTTTGCTATTGCACACCTGTCAGGTCTTTACAATTTGAGCTGGGCATGCAAAATGTAAGCGTATTCAGCAAAATGCTTGTGTGGGGGGGGGGGGGAGGGGGAAGAAGAGCAGGGGAGGTGCTGCACCATCTTTTCATTTGTCACAGAGACCTGAAAGACCTATTGTTCCTTACATTACAGCTTTAGTTTTACACTGAAATCAATCACTCGGGAGTGCCAGGGGCTCTGCTGGGCTGAATGTATGCTGCCTGCCCACAGTGGAAACACAAGTACCTTGCTGATTACTGGAGTTTTAACAATTGCTGGATCTAGTGAGAATGACACAGCTGTCGGAAGCTGACGGTGGGTTGTCTCCCAGTATGTGCCTTTGACCTCGAGGGCTATTTGCATCCTGTTCTAGATTACTGCCTTAACTGGGTCATAGTCAATCAGCCAACGTAGAACAGGAAAGGCAACTTGACAGCCTTCTGTGAATTGTTCCCAGTAAAATTTTAATCTGTTCAGAACTACAGGCCACATTGTTGCTGCTGTTATCAACTGCATTGTTCTCTTAATACATAGTCAGAATGTGATAAAGTGGATCGTTCTGCTGGGAAGTATATGTTTTGCACAGAACTTGGAAAGTTAGTTTTGAAATGTAATTAATAGTTGCACTTTCAAGGTCTCCCAAAGTAGACACCATTATAGCATCATTTTAGAAAACAAACTCTTTGCTGTCCCATGACTGAAAATCACTAAAATATTTCCTCTTTCATTACTTAAAAAAGTATCATCATAGCATGAGCCACTGACCTGAGGGTTCAAAACGCTTCTAAGTAGTGAGGGCACACATAGCCTGTAACTGCAAAAGTAAATAAGACAGTTACACTAAAAAGGAGTTGTGTTATCCCTGAACATCACAATTGAAATGTTAGTCTAAATTATGCCTGACTTCTTACAAAAAAAAGAATTATAATTAATGTGCTACTTTTAACCATTTATTTTCAAGCTCTGATTTTAGAGTGCCCTAGTGGAGAATGGTTAGTATGATAATGGAAATATGGTTTACAGAGATTTGAAAATAAACAAATAAAAGGGAGATCACAAAATTCCTGGAAAATAGTCTTCTCCCACAATGGTTAACAATCAGCTGGTCGTATTACCTGGGGTAGAATACATGGGGTTATATGAGCATATACTCTTTGGATGTTGCAGAAGGAGGGTGTGGGAGATGCCTGGGAAGAGAGGGAAGGAAGGCTTCCACCACTTTCCTAGATGTCCAGCAACCCACCTGGACAGTAAATTGTTGGACAGGTGTGTTCCAGTGCTTCTATGGTGCAGCCCATAGTGGCGGTAGGACACAAAATTGCACAGGTGGAACATACAGTCCCCTTAGGTACCAGCCATAATTTCCTTGTGTTATTTACCAGAACATAAATAAGTTTCCATTCTGGTAGCATAATAGTCTGTAGATGTTTATATTAATTTTATGATTCTATGATTCTATATAGAAGAATATGGATTATATATGTTATAATAAATCAAGGCTCATCTCCCCCCCCCCCCCCCAGTGTCAGTATCTTTCTATCTAATTTCTATTCTGCTTTCCCCCCAAATGGGACTCAAGGCAGCTCACATGTTTACATGTGACAATCACTGACTAGCTCTTGTTTTTGTTTTTGTTTTTTTGTATTGCTAAAAATTTACCCACAAGGATCACAGAGAGAATTCAATGGTATATGTCTGAAAAATGGCAGAATATATATCTTTATTAATTCACAATCTATTCACATAGATTTGTCACTGAATTTCAGGCTTAATGCTGGACATTCATTGCAGAAAGCAAAAGATTGTATGCGTACCTGCACACACACTACAGTTCTATAATCTTTTTAAAATATCTTTTCATTTGCCAAGCGCTTGAGAGGATGTTCAAATAAAAAGGCACCAATTAAAGCATCTGCTTTCACTAGAAACTAAGAAGAGATGTTTGAGACAAAATTTGCAGATAAGGAGATACAGCTTAGTTAATTCTATTTTTCACTTTTTTGCAACTACAGGATCGCATGCACATGTGTGTGTGCATCTGTGCTTGAATATTCCTTCAAGTCACCTGTCAACTTGTTGTTGTTGTGTGTCTCCAAGTGGTTTTCTACTTATGGCAACCCTAAGGTGAACCTATCATGGAGTTTTCTAGGGGTGACAGTGTGTGACTTGCCCAAGGTCACCCAGTGGAGATCCCATTCAATTTCATTAGCTTTTCTTAGGCAAGAAATCCTCAGAGATGGTTTTGCCAGCTCCATTGTCTAAAATATAGCCTATAGCACTTGTTATTCATTGGCAGTCTCCCATCCAAATACTAACCAGTGCTGACTTTGCGTAGCTTCCATGATCATACCAGATGGGCTCTAGAGCCTTTAGAGTATGTGTTGTTGTGAGTCTTCAAGTTATTTCTGACTTCTGGCCCAAAATCTATGTTAGTGGAATGGTCAGTTTAATAAGGGTATCTGTTAGGAATTGTTTCTTATGGCCTGCATGGATGCTGCTGTTTCCATGATCAGGAGGATAATATCATGTTTAAAAATAGAGAGCTAGGATCTTTCAGGTATCAGTCTTGCAGCATGGTGGCAGTAAATGTATGGCCTACGTACATTCCTGAGAAATGCTGCATTCTACTAATCTTTTAAATATGATATTATGACAGTGAAGACAGCATCTCTCCCAAGCAACACAGGTAGTAAGCTATACTGCCAGCTTCATTATAGGAACACCTGCAGCAAGTCTATATCACTTACTTAACACATTGTCAACAATTCCCACCATTAAAACTCATTTTGAAAGGTTATATGGATGCTTCTATAATTTGCTTCAGGCTTGGCTGCAATGTGTCTGGAAATGATCTGTGGTTTTTCTTCTTCTTTCTTCCTTTAAATCATTGGCTGTTTTGAGTGGGAGAAATGAGGAGTAAGATGAAGATAATTTAGGGCTGGAAGGAAGATTGGGTACTGTAGAATAAACCCTGACAAAATATGAAGTTATAATCTGATTAATCATTTTTGGATTTTTTAAAAGTTGCCCTTGGGAAAAAAAACCATTGATAACTGGTGACAGTCTGAGTACGTCAAGGAAAATAAGCATGGTAGCTGTCAGAAACTGAACTGTTCAACATCCACAAAGAATGGTTATCCACAACTCAAGAAAACCAAATGCATCTGAGAAAGTAGGCTCAAGTCTATGAAAGCTCAAGCTGCTCCCTCCTCAATATGACATCCCTTCAAATATTTAAACAGGGCTATCATATCACCTCTTAACCTTCTCTTCTCCAGGTTAAACATCCCCAGCTCCCTAAGTCGCTCTTCATAGGGCACGGTTTCCAGACCCTTTACCATCTTAGTTGACTTCCTTTGGACATGCTCCAGTTTCTCAACATCTTTTTTGAATTGTGGTGCCCAGAACTGGACACAGTATTCCAGGTGGGGCCTGACCAAAGCAGAATAGAGTGGCACTCTTACTTCCCTTGATCTAGACGTTAAACTTCTAATGATGCTGTCTAAAATAGCATTGGCCTTTTTAGCTTCCGCATTGCGCTGTTGACCATGTTCAACTTATGGTCTACTTGGACTCTTAGATCCCTTTCACACGTACTTTCATTCAGCCAGATGTCCTCCATCCTATATCTGTGCATTTCATTTTTCCGCCCTAAGTGCAGTACCTTACATTTTTTTGCATTTAATTTCATTTTGTCAGTGTTGGCCCAGCTTTCTAGTCTATTCAGGCCATTTTGAATTTTGATCCTGTCTTCTGGAGTATTTGCTACTCCTAATTTGGTGTCATCTGCAAATTTGATAAGTTTGCCCCCAATTCTGTCGTCCAAGTCATTAAAGATGGTGTGAATAGAAAAGCTGTTGTTATTTTGCCTTCAAGTCGTTTCTGACTTATGGATGACAATTCTGGAGATTGTAAAGTTGGAGGGTTGGCATTTGAGGTCCAGATGCTACTTGATGGGGTGAGCTCCTATCACTAGGCCCAGCTTCTGCCAAACTAGCAGTTCGAAAGCATGCAAGCACAAGTAGATAAATAGGTATCACTTTAGTGGGAAGATAACAGAATTCTGTGCAGTCATGCTGGCCACATGACCACTGGAGTCAACTTCGGACAACACTGGCTCTTTGGCTTAGTAGTGGAGATGAACACTCCCCCCTACAGTCAGTTATGACTAGACATTTGTGTCAAGGGGAAACATTTACTTTTTAAGGAGACTCTTATCATGGGGATTTCTTGGCAAGATTTATTCAGAGGAGTTTTGTTTTCTCTGAGGCTGAGAAAGTGTGACTGCATGTTTGCAGTAAACAACACAATGAAGGTGGGAAAAAGCAGGATTTTATTCTAGCCAATCCTAAAGCAGCTGTGTCTGCCTACAGCAAGGAAATGTAAACAGCTCCCTCCAGAACCCATCACTGAGCATGCATGAAATACAACAGCAGAACAGATAAGCTTGTCTTGCCAGTTTCTCCACACATGTTAAAACACACACACACAATCTACACACAACACATAAATCTATAGCTCTGGCCACAAAAAGAAATCATAAAAAGGTGGAGGCTGCTGAAAGAAAAAAAAAATGTCCCTGTATGCATTTTGGAAGAAGCTTTCAAATGGTTCTAGAAGGTTGAAAATGTTTTATTACATATGCAAGACTTCCCTGACCCAATTATTTCATTTCACATGTGCATAATGTTAATTTTGGAGACAAAGTTTGCTGAAAATTATTGAGCTGCTCTTTTTTTCTGGTGTAGGAACCTATATCTATTCTTTTTGTGTTATTTTTGCCTCTGGTACAAAAGCTTCTGTTAAAAAAGTTATGCCCAAGAACACATCTACTTTGTTAAATGAGGTATAATTAAAAAGAAGACTAAAAGCTTAACACATCACACTGAAAACACCCCTCTGCTGCATGATTTAAGAACTAAATGCCTGCCTGAATTAAAAGGTCTTTGCCAGCTGGCAGAAAGAGACCAGAACTAGTTTTATTATTTATGTTGTTCAGTGTTAATGCTAAAATTTATGTGGGGAAAACAACCAAGCCTCTTAAGAAATACTGTATATAGAGTGAAACCTTTGCATTAGAAGAAACAACATAATAGGTTCAACACTATTATGTTGGAACAACACTATTGTGTGATACACCTTAGATACACCTTAGATCTGGGGCAACAAGTGAAGGTAAACAGCATTAGTGAAAGGGCTTGGCTGAAAAAGTAGGTGGAATGGATCTTAATATTTTTGGCCCCTTCAGGCCTAAATATCTCCCACTTTAATTAATTTTTTCAACGTTTTCAAAAAACTCCCTTTCTCTTTAGCTCAGATTTGAATTTGAATGTATGCTCTATTGTTTCTACCATCAACGTAAAAGTTATTAAATAATCCAGCCTTTATTTGCATGCCTTAATTCTGTTAGTAAATGTTTGGAAAGAACCTAGCCCAGAAATTTCTGCAACTATGATCTGAGGTGGGTATTTACAGCATATGCAATTTACAAATACAATAAAATTGTTATGTAATTGGATACCATTTGATATATATGTTGTCCTTTTCTTTTTACACACACACACACACACACAGAGAGAGAGAGAGAGAGAGAGAGAGAGAGAGAGAGAGAGAGAGCTCCCTGAACAAGCCTGTAAGACCAAAATAGGCCAAAAATAAATTGAGCTTTTTAGCAATTGAAGACCATCTTTACAGCTTCTGAAATTCTGAGACATGTCTCTTCATTCTCCTGGGGGTTTCATTGAATGCTTCTTAGTTTTTGCTCTTTTTGCAAATAAAAAAGGGAAAGGTGAAAAATGTTGAGTAAAGCAATACATGGGCTGCATACATCAGCTATATATCAAGTCTGCATATAAGTTAAAAACATTTTCTTCCTTGTCCTTTGTCTAGCTGGAGTTTTTTTTTTAAAAGGTGCATTGGTGCTACGGTAGGAGGGCTGAAATAACACAGGCATTTGCTGTTATATTGCTGCAATGTGTCTGCAAAAACAATGGACATTATCACATGGGAGGAATTTCTCCAAATTTCAAAAGAAATGAAAGTGGGGCCAGTTTGGAATTGAGTGAATTCGCTAGTTCAGCGAATGTATGTGATTGCGTATTGCCACCACATTGCGTTTGGAACTGCCCGAAATTGCCTCCAAATGCCTGAAATTGCATGTGATAGTTTCTCATGCAATAATGTGAAACCCCACAATTGTGTTTGGAAGGACTTCCCATTGCCTGAAAATGCATGTGATCAGCTTTCACGCAATAACGCGAAACTCCATGATTGCGTTCAGATTGCCATTGGATTATACTTCCAATTCCCATCGTTGATAAACTCCAATGTAACAAGCCTGAGCTGGGAAAGAATGTGATTCTCCTCTAGTCAACCCTACTGTAGCCTACAACAGGCAAGGTAAACAGTAACTGCTTCCAGAATCCCATAGGGATTGTGCACGATAAGAGAGAAAAAGGGAGACCAGATAAGCTTGCCTCACCAGCTATACCCATATAAATCTGTAAATTCAGTCAGCAAAATGGAAATGAGATGAAAAGCAGAGGTGAATCAAAACATCATCCCTGGATACATTTTGGGAAAAAACAAACAAACCCTTCTTAAGTGGTTTCCACAAGGTTCAACATGTTTTTGTTTTCTTATGCAAGGATTATCTGACCTGGTTGTTTTGTGTAGTGTGCTTTCAAGTCCTTTCTGACTTATGGTAGTGACTCTAAGGTGAATCTATAATGGAGTTTTCTTGGCATGATTTGTTCAAAGGAGGTTGCTGATGCCTTCCCCTGAGGCTGAGAGTATGTGACTTGCCCAAGGTCACCCAGTAGGTTTCATGGCCAAACTGGGAATTGAATCTTGATCTCGAGTTATAGTTATTGGCTGATTCTAAGGGTGTGTGGAGGTTCCAGTCTAAAACATCTGGAGGACCAAGGGTTCTCCGGTCTTGCTGTGAATCATGCCTGGGCAAGTACAGCACAGAATGGACACACTCCAATCATCCCACCTATCCCTTTAAGCTCTTGGGCCAGGCGTTATCCAATGTGCAGCAGGAAAATAAACTGAGCAGTGGGAAGTAGGATTTTGTGCAGTTGACAATATGGCTTTTAATCAGGAAGAAGTTTATTTTTTAAACCAATAGAAAAGAGAATATTAAAATGATTACTGTTAACTTTCTGTCTTTACAGTGTTATATCAGTAGTAAATTATTGGGATTAAGTACTTGATCAGTGAAAAGCACTCATATTAATTCCTATTGGATTCTACAAATAAAAAGATTACAAAGATATATTATTATTATTATTATTATTATTATTAACCTTTATTTATATAACGCTGTACATACAATTTTTAATTTGATAGTTCCCTGCCCTCAGGCTTACAATCTAAAAAGACATGACACAAAAGGAAAGGGGAAAGGTGGTGGGGAAGGGGATCAGGTCCAGCAGTTCTTCTCTCCTTCTGAGGATTGGACCAAGGCAGATGGACTGGAGGGAGGGCTCAGCCACTTAATGGATAGTTAAAACAAGGCATCCTGACACAGAGAA
Source organism: Urosaurus nigricauda (assembly GCA_034509955.1). Classification (NCBI taxonomy): domain Eukaryota; kingdom Metazoa; phylum Chordata; class Lepidosauria; order Squamata; family Phrynosomatidae; genus Urosaurus; species Urosaurus nigricauda. The sequence continues at coordinate 88,633,764 of JAOEGL010000006.1, forward strand.
GGGCTCAGACTTGGGAACGCTTTCCTAAACAAAATAGTCTTTAATTCAATTTTGAAAAGGGTTAGAGAAGTGATGAGGCGAGGATGTGGGGGAAGAAGGTTCCAGGAATGAGGGGCAGCAAGTGAGAAGGGACAAAACCGGGGCAGTGGAGATCCTTGGCTGGGACAGGAGACCTTGACTACCAGAACGGAGGGTACAAGTAGGAATGTAAGAAGAAAGAAGTTCAGATAAATAAGGAGGGGCCAGTCCATGGAGGGTACTTACATTAAATTACAGTACTTTCATTATCACACCAAAGAAGAGTACATGCTAAATCCTACTGTTACTTACTGTTGATTTGTATTAATTTTATTTAGCCTCATGTCAACTCACTTACCATCAATCAACATTTGATTAAATGAGTCAACTCAGAACTAACCAAGAGGGTTCCAGCCTACATGACTGCATCAGGGGTCATGCTCTGTACTGATGATACCAAAAAATTTTATGTTTCAGTGGGGAAAAAAAAGCTTATAATAGACTTCTAGTTGGATCTTGCCAGGTTTTCAAAAAAATCATTTCTTAAATTGCCAGAATGCTGCAAAACAACAACAAAAACCCACCAAATAGGCCTGTTTGGCTTTATTTGCCCCCTATGACCCCAACAACCTCCAATAGAGTAAAGCAGGCGTAGGCAACTGTGAGAGAGTAAAGGGATGCATGAACCCTCCAGGAGATCTTTGGGGGGGGGGGCACATGCCACTTCTCTCACTTCTCCGTTTTTTAAAAATCATATTTTTGCTCCCAAAGGCACTCCTGAAGACATGAGGAGATTCTCACCATGTTTTGGTGCCTTCCTTTTAGGAGGTGGCTTTTTAACAAGAGGAAATAAGCAGAAGTAAATTCACTTCCGGTTTCTTAAAAGGCCTTTTCTAGGTGTATATTGACCCAGGGCCCACCCCAAATGTGGTTGAAATGTCCCCATGCCCCTTAGAGGGTAATATGAGGCAAAAAACAATGTTAAAACAATTTTTTCCAGAAGACTTTTTGTTTCCTGAGAGCCCAAGGAGCTTCCAGATGTGTTGGATATGCCCTTTACACCCCTAGGAATAACTTGGGGGTATTTTAGAGCAATAGTTTAGAGCAATATCAAAACCAATAATTAAATCAATCATTAAAGCAATGGTGACTGTTCACACTAACACATTAATATTTTAAAATAAAAAAGTATGAGCAATACTAATGTATCTATTTTTAAAAAATAACACCCTGAGCTCTTATTATTACTACTACTACTGTGCATGTGAAATGTGCTTCAGTTGCTGATCTTGAAATGGAAGCAGCATGATATAGTGCCAGGTGGCTTGTTAGGTAGGCCTCCATATTATTTTCTGCCTTGAAAGGTCAAAACCAACATTTTCAACTGGGTTTTGAAATGCACTAGCAAGCAGGGTAGCTGGTACAGATGGGGGGGGGGGCATGATCTAGCTGCCTGCAGTGAACACCAAGTGAAGTTTTTGGAGTGTCTCTTTAAAAATCCAGTACAGTACCTATCTTTTCCCTCCTGGGTTGCTCCTCGTATTTAGACAAATGAATGATTCAGGAGCATTTTAATTACTTGCAAAAGCCAAGATACAAAGATGAAGCAAAATAAAAACAAAAACTGAGGAAGATGACAGAAGACTATTTAAACAGCACCCGATTAGGATAGAGGGTGATAAAACAAATATTTTGATGGAGCTGCTACAGCTTTTGTATTATTAAACACAGCTACCATTTAGAAAAGCTTCTCTTGCACATGCTTGAGCTATCTGAAATTCCCAGGGAATCCAGCTGAGTCTACTTCAATGCTTTCCTGAAGGCAGACTGTCAAATTGAAATCCTTCTAACAGAACAAGGTGTTAATATGTGGCTGAGGCAGGCAAGAATATGCCTTGAGTTTTATTTTGTTTCTTTCTTCAGGGACTGTTTGAAGGTTAGTATCAAATATATGTGAATATTCCTTTTTGAGCTGCATTGCCAATAACTCTTTTAAGGCTATTTTAAATTGAGCTATGCATAGGGATACAAATTTGACTCAACGTAAAATTGCAAGAAATTCTACACTAATGTAATATTAAAAAGGATTTATGCCAGCAAGAAAGAAAACTAGACTACCTATATTACTGTTGTTTTGTTTGTTTGTTATGGCCATGTATGTTGTTAAATTCTCACACTTCCACTTAGAACAGAGAAGTCTCTAGCCACCATGGGTTATTTATTTATTTATGACATTTCTACGTATCCTACCATTCAACATGTTTAGCACTGGGAAGAAAAGCTTTTTAAAAATGAGTTTCCTTCCCGGTACTTGAAAAAGAAACTGTAACATAAGTCCATTTTCTATGCTTTCAGATCTCATGGTTTCTAAAACTCCTTCATATTTTTTATTACTTTTAGATTAGGATGCAGGTGTGAATGACTTCAAAGCAGAGCAGAACTGCACATATTTGCAACCACCCCCCTTTCAATGGGATGCACAAGCAGGAGGAGCAGAGAGCCATGAGATGCATCTTCAATCTTAGTCCTGGCTGCTGCTAGCTGTGCTGCACTGTCATCAGCTCCCATGGCACAGATAGCCCAGATTGTAAGACTCTGAACTCTGAGATAAATAAAACAACAAAAAATATTGCTGCCTAATAAGTAAACAGATTTTCCATCTCAGCCTTCCCCAGTCTGGTTCCCCTTTGGATGTGTTGTACTGCAAGTCTCAATATCTAGGGTTACCAGTTTTCCCTTAATATAAGAGATGGTCTTGTTTAAGATCTGGAAAACTTGTCCCATAAGGGTTAGTAGGCACCCTTTATTGTAAGGGATGCCTCTTATTTAAGGGCCGGAAAGCCTTGAATGAGCATTAAATTCAAAATCAAAAGTACTGTGTTTTGGAGCATATTGTTGTTACAGGCTGAGTGCTAATTTGATGTATATTTTGCAAAATTTAAGTCCTTGTAGCATGCATAGTAAAAAAAAAGTGTATACATTTAAAGTATAAAGCATGATGTGTGTGCCACTAGGCAGCACAATTTTAAGAGAAAAGGTTTACAGGCTACTTATGGGGGCACAGCCAGTTGTCAGATTATATGCCAAATGCTGTGGGGAGGGATCTCTTGCAAATGCTCCTTCCTCTGACTCCAGGGTGAGCAGTGTGCTGAGCTGGAAGTAAAACATCTCCCCTCATGATAGCTGATGGAAGTGTAAGGTGCCTGGGGGACTGGAGATTTCACAGGAGCCTTGAACTCTTGTAAGAAGCCATCTTCTTCCTTGACTTGTGGTGGGACTTTTTCTGGCAACATAAAACAACAATCCAGTAGTACCTGAAAGACTAATCAGTTTTATTATCACCATTTCACAATTGTCCACCCCATACATCATAAATTTTCACTGTGTCTTATTGCTATTCTATAAACAGATTTGTGCCATTAAGTCTAGTAGCTTGAGAACAAGAAGACCTATGGACAGAATTCAGAGACACACTCAAAGAGGAATGCAGGAATATGATAACTGTGGTCAAAAAGAAGGGTAAGAAATAATGGATGACAGACAAAATGCTTCAAGCACTTAAAGAAAGCCAAGGAAAAGAAAAGGGAGACAGGAACAAAATCAGAACCATTAATGGAGCTAGAACCAGAGGTGTAAGCTGGATTCATAAAGGAAAAGGTACTAGGAATCAAATCGCAAGCATGAGATGGATAATGGAGCACACCAGAGAATTAAAAAAAAGTCTACTTGTGTTTTATTGACAAAGCTTTCAACTACATAGATCATGAAAAGCTATGGAATATCCCCCCCCTCCCCAAATAGGAGTGCCACTACACTTGATTGTCCTGATGTGTAACCTGCACTCAAAACAAGAGGCTGCAGCAGAACATAATGCAGAGTCTGAGCCACATTGGATCTTTTTCTTTGTTAAAATCATCTTTCCCTCCCAGTGCTGCTGTTTGTTCCCAGAGAAGCCATCCGCACACACTTCTGCATACATATCCACGCAAAGGACACAGTGCACAATGGAAGTAGCAGCCTTAACACTGCATTTATGTTGCACATGTTATTTTACATCTAGACATGCGATCATGCATGTCATGAATTCCTGATTTATTTGTGAGGATTTTGTATATGTTGCATGTAGTACATTTCAGTTAAAATAAATTGTGTTTAGAAAAGAAATGGTGAACATGTCATCAACACAGAGCATTTCTGCAGTTTAACCTAGATCTGCAGGGACAAGAGCAGTATATTAGCACTGGCATTTTTATGACACAGAGGCAGAGACTCCCAATAAAATTGTTAACAGATTTAATTTCCCTGAAGAGTCATAACGACCCAAACCCCTTCCTATAATATGTTAAAATGACAATATTATTGGCGGTATGAGCCAATATTTGTAGCTGAAGTATAGCAAATTGTGGGCCAGAGCAGTTTTCTTGTTTAGACCAATGTTTTAGATATATTAAAATACAACCATATCCCTGCAGTACAGTTAGTAGAGCTCAATTGTGCTAAGTAACCCATTCCATACCTTTCGACTAAATCCTTTAGTTAAAAATGGCAGAAAACCAACTCAAATGCAATATTTAATACATTATTCTATGTTCACATTGTACCAAATTGTTGTTGTTCTGTTCCTTCAAATCATTGCCAAATTATGCCAATCCTAAGGTGAACCTATCACAGGTTTTTCTTACAGATTTCTTCAGAGAAGGGTTGCCATAGCTATCTTATGAGGCTGAGAGAATGAGACTTGGCCAAGGTCACCCAGTGGGTATCATGGCTCAGCAAGGATCAAATCCTGGTCTCCAGAGTCACAGTCCAACACTCAAACCACCACATTGGGACTCTTCAATCTAAGATTGCGTAACCTATTTCTGATGTGAAAGGTGCTATAGATTATGGAGATTATCACTTTGAGTTTAAGGCGCTTTATCCCTGATGGTATACAGGTGCCAATGGGTATTATTGCACTCAGTTGTGGCTGGGCTAATGCAGCCTGCATACAGCCTGGATGCCAGCCGGGCTTATCCTGTGGCTTTTCAAAAACAGGAATATCCCATTCTTGCAAAGCCACAGAATAAGACCGGCTGGCATCCGGGCTGTATATGAGCTGCATTCGCCTGGCTGTGGCTGAGTGTGACAACACCCATTTTTAACATTAAAGGTGCCTGCATCCCATTGGGAATAAGGCACCTTAAACTCAATGTGATAATCTCCAAAGTTGTGTATGTGTGTGCGCGCACACACACAAGCCTTCAAGCTGCCTGTTGATTTATGGCAATCGAATGAATTTCATAGGGTTTACTTATATAAGGATTGCTCAGAGGTGGTCTTGCCAGTTCTTTCCCTTGAAATATAGCTTACAGCATTTGGTATTCATTGACAACCTCCCATCTACTTACTGACCAGGGATGACCCTGCTTAGCTTCCAAGATCAGATGAATCTGGTGCCTTAAGAGCAATGGTTTCCATCCTGGGCTCTGAAGAGCCCTTAGGTCTCCCCATGCACTTCCCAGGTGCTGCGCTGCCACGCAACTAAAATGAAATAAATTTTGAATGAAATTAAAGAATAAGAAACAAAAAGTAACAATACTCCTAAACACAATTAACTTGTAAGACATAGGATAGGCCTCTTAGGGTTCCGTCATAGAAACTGATTCTAAAAAGGGTGTGCCAAAAAAGTAGGGAACCCCTGCTTTAGGGTATTTTTGCTCTGTAGAAAGTTACTGGTTGCAAACTACATCTTTTGCTGCACAGGTCAGGCCCCCCAATAAACACAGAAAACTGGTTGGAGGAAAAAAGGCCACAACTTTATTAACTGTTCCACATAGGCAGAACAACAAAAAACCATAGGGTTGGCCCAAAGCATAAGGTCTGGATCTGGCCGTCAGCAACACCCTGGTTGGTTGATGTACGCTTGGTAGCAGGGGTAAACATCAGGATGATGTAAGTGCCAAGCTCTGCCCTGTTGCGCAGTTAGGCAACTGCGCTGCTTCACATCGAATTGCGAGACATCCTAGTCACCGGGTATTAATCGACTGTGGCCCCCGCAATGGCCACAGCGAATCGCACCTTACCGAGGACTCCTGATCCAGTGTCAGCTGGCCCTGGAAACCCCTGGAGAGGCCTCCCTGTGCGCGGCAACAGCACCGGCCTGTTAATTCGGGTGGCACCATTTATTCTCTCTCTCTCTTTTTTAAATCTTTGGTATGTGGATGGGGGAAATACATATGAATCTTCTCATTCATGAAGAGCAGGTACAAATGTTTCTTATTTCAATCTGAGGTTTAATGCATTATGCTTTTTAAAGACAGAACATGCTTGGATTTGACTTCAATATTTGGAAATACAGAGTAAAAAAATTAAGAGGAATGCAAATCAGAACTCAAAAAAGAGAGAATGAACAGAGAGCAATAGTATTCATTTAATAGAGGTAACACAAGGATGAGAAATGCTGCTGGGCTGCAACTTCCATAATCCCTCTCATTTGGGTTATGATGGCTAGAGCTGATGGGAATTGCAGTCCAACAACATCTGGAAAGCCATACATTTCACATCTTTGCTTATCCTTGTTTGTGAAAAACCTCTCATGAAGCAGATTAGTTTATTTTTAAAATATAAAATAAATAATACACAATCCAATTTGTATTCAGTATAGAGATAATTAAAAATAATAAACATAATATGACAAATAAGAAAGACCATCTCAGCGAGCCAGCATGGTGAACTGATTTGAGTGTTGGGCTAATAGATTAGTTTTCAGCAACCTGCTCATCCTACCTCAACCTCAGAGAAAGGAAATGGCACTTCCTGTGAATAAGTCTTGCCAAGAAAACCCTAAGGTAGGATTGCCAAACATCAGAGTTGACTTGAAGGTAAACAACAACAGCATCCCAAGACAAGAGGTTATTAGAAGCTTCTTTAACTTTGGATTGTGATTGATGAGTTTAACAAGATTCAATAATTTAAAAACCACCCTCAGAAGTGTCCGGTGGTCAAGCTAAATTAAACGTGGGAGCTCCATTTTGGTGTTCTCCACATTTTTTTCTTTCACCAATGTAGATCAGGAACACACTTTGCTTATACATTTATATGCCTTCAACATATGCACACATCTTTCATTTAGTTGAAGTAGTAAAAGAAAAACAGAGGTTGGTGATTTGCTACAACATGTATAGTGAATGTGTGTGTGAGTGCGCATGTGCCTTCAAGATATCTGTCAACTTATGGTGACCATGAATTTGGTAGTGTTTTCTTAGGCAAGGAATATTCAGAGGTGTTTTGCCAGTCTGTTCCTCTGAAATATAGCCTACAGGACCTGGTATTAGTTGGTGGTCTCACATCCAAATGATAACCAGGATTAACCCTTAGCTTCAAAGACCAGACAGGATCTAGTGCTTTTAGGTTACTTAGGCCCACTGTGAATATGCATTGGCTTTTATCACTACTTCTCACACAGTGGCTTAAAATGGAATGAGAATGCTTTTCTTTTTAGCATTCACCAAGCACTTCTGGAATAAGTTCAATATATTAATAAAATTAAAACCAGAACCATGAAATCAGAAAGGACTGGAGTTAAAGCCTTGAGTTATGACTAAAAAACAAGAAGAATAAAAATGTCTTCACACCAAGGTTGGGGTTGATTTTGCCGCCTTTGGGAGGGAATTCCAGGACTGTGATGCTACTACAGAAAAGGATGATGATATTTAAATACAATAAAAAGCAGCTGTCACAACATCAACTGAAACATTAAACAATAACTTAAATTAAAAAAAATTAAGCATTACTGTTTGAAAATGAAAGAAATAGATTACAAATTTAAAGATACATTTAAAAATCCATGTTGTTTATTTCCTCTGTTTTGCACTAGTGAAGGGAGTTTTTCTGACAAGAATAGGCTTTATCTCACATTCCCACCAACTAAACCTCCTTTCTGGGTGGGAACATAAGTGGGTCCTTCAAAAATGATTTCACGCCAGATTCATATGGGAAGAGGTGGTCATCACATGATCCATCCTGCCTGGAGTACAATGGCAACACCAGACTTACCTTACTATCTTCTGCTTGTCTGCTAGACTAAAAATTGAGTATTCCAGGGAATCTAAGTGTCTGGCTGCATAGTGGCACACTGTCTTCTCTATTTTTGGAATTCTGATTTGGCAATAGTGGCACACATACCAATATTAAGGGCTGTTTATGCCATTAGAAAAAAAAATTCTGATGAAGAAATAGAAATTGGATCAATCATTGAACTGCAATCATGAAATCAGAAAACTGCGGGGGGGGGGAGTTCATTCACACATTATTTTTTAAGGCAAATAATCTAAGTTTATTATTCACACTATGGAACTGCATCTATGCACATCTCCGTGAGTTCAGTTGCTCATATGTCAGCACTGCTAATATAGATCTAGTCAATGATGCGAATGTATTCAAAGCACATTCAAGGCACGCAGAATTTTATCCTGGGTCTATTCATATCCATTATTCACACAGCTGGGAATCTGAAACTTTTAGAAAAACTCAGAAAAAAACTGACAATTATTATCCCACATTAAGTTCATGTAGGAAAGTGTTGCTTGTCAGGTGTGCTGTGCAATTTTACTCCATATCCATGAACTTGGCTATGACTTATTAGCTCGTAAGCCAAATAATCAGAGAAGATTCCCATGGGATCCTCAGTATCTGCAGCTCCCACAGGCCTTCAAGGCAAAATTTATGTTGTCATAAATTTGTTCAGCAATAAATTATTATTTTTATTCTATCTTTTTCTATCCCACCTTTTCCCAGCTTAGGACTCAAAATTGTTTGCAGTAATTTAAAACATTGTTAAATATTCAGAAAATACAAAAGTTAAAACACAATGAAGCAATAAAAAACCAAAACCAAATTAAAACCAATATCACTCAAAGAAAAACAAAACACCAGCACAGCAATTAGCATTGTAGAAGATAGGCCTTATATCACCACTCATTAAATGCTTGTCAGAATAGAAAAGTCGGCTTGTCTGCTAAAGGAAAGTAGGGAGGGTGGCAGTCTAACTTTTCTAGGGAGTTTATCAGACCACGGAAATTGGAAGTATAATCTAATGGCAATCTGAACGCAATCATGGGGTTTCACGTTATTGTGTATTAAATCATCTCACGCAATTTCGGGCAAAAGGGAAGTCAATTCGAATGCAATCATGGGTTTAACGTTATTGCGAATTAAAGCATCTCATGCAATTTCAGGCAATGGGGGGTCATTTTCGGCTAATACGAAGTCATTCTGAACGCCTTCCGAACGCAATGGGATTTCATGTGAATTCGCTAAACTAGCAAATTCACGTGAATTCGAATTGGCTCCATTCGAAAGAGAGAGAAATTCCTCCCGTCTGATAAACTCCTAGGAAGAGAGTTTCAGTACCTGGGGATAGCCACTGAGAAGGCCCTCTCCAATGTTCCCACCAGATGTACCTGTGAGGGAGGTGGGACAGAGAGAAGGGCTTCCTCATCAGATCTCAAAGCATAGGCTGGTTCATAAGGGAGAATACAGTCCAACAGATAACCTGGACTATCATTCTTACCAAAACCAAATCTCTCTTTACTAACATTTTCAACATTCAGTGCACACATTCACGAAGTTGTATTGGCAGGGTCCTAAGCCAGGAACACATTATTGTACAAGCCCAAATAGCTAACAGGAGATTTCTACGGCTTGCACAGCTCAGTGCTATCAAATTCTGGACATGGCAGTTTGTTGTAGCACCAGAGCGGAGTGCTGTTATGATGGGTGATGCCACATCCGCACTGCAGAAACAATTCGATTTGACAACCGCTTTTAACTGCTGTGGCTTCATGCCATGGGAATTCTGGGAACTATAGCTTGTGGTGACGCCAGAGGGGAGCCCAGAATTCAATAGCATGGAGCCACACCAGTTTATAAATGGTACAAAACTGGATTGTTTCTGTAGTAGGGATGCAACGCACACACACACATCCTTACCCTGGTCACCAGAGCACTTTATTTATTTTGATTTCTATGCTGCCTTTCTCCCAGAAAGGGGCCCTAGGCGGCTCACGAATAGAAATTCTAACAAACATATGACAACAAAACAAAAACCATATAAAATTACAAACATTAAAACCAGAGTACCAACCCATATAAAACCCAGAGAGGAGTCCAGAATTCCGTAGGGTGGACCATGGCAGTTTAAAAGTGGTACAAAACTGGATTGTTTCTGTAGTGTGGATGCTATACACACACACACACAGACACACACACACATCCTTCCGCAGTGACAACAGCATTTTATTTATTTATTTGATTTCTATGCCACCTTTCTCCCAGAAAGGGACCCAAGGCAGCTCACAAATAGAATCATAGAGTTGGAAGAGACCACAAGGGCCATCCAGTCCAACCCCCTGCCATGCAGGAACTCTCCATCAAAGCATCCCTGACAGATGGCCATCCAGCCTCTGCTTAAAGACCTCCAAGGAAGGACACTTCACCACTCTCTGAGGGAGTGTGTTCCACTGCCAAACAGCCCTTACTGTCAGGAAGTTCCTTCTAATGTTGAGGTGGAATCTCTTTTCCTGGAGCTTGAATCCAGTGTTCTGGGTCCTAGTCTCTGGAGCAGCAGAAAACAAGATTGCTCCCTCCTCAATGTGACATCCCTTCAAGTATTTAAACAGGGCGATCATATCACTTCTTAACCTTCTCTTCTCCAGGCTAAACATCCCCAGCTCCCTGAGGCATTCTTCATAGGGCAAGGTTTCCAGACCCTTCACCATTTTAGTCCCCCTCCTTTGGACAAGCTCCAGTTTCTCCACATCCAGAACATCCAGAACTGGACACAGTAGTATTCCATTCCAGGTGGGGCCTAGTAGGGAACAACAGAAGAGTTCACAACAAAACACCAGCTGAAAACCATCTAAAATTAGACAAACATGAAAACCACAGTCACAGTCATAGCAAAGCCATCCCATGGTTACTACACATGGAGAGCCTGCCTGAACCAAACCTATTTTTGGCTTGCTTTGAACCCTTTAGAGAAAGAGGAGGAGGACAGGGAGGGACCAGGAGAGGAGAGGAGTGAGGAGGGAAAAAGTAGGAGAAAAGGTGGCAGAAAAAGAGAGAGGAGAAAAGAGAGCTTCTTTCTTTCTTTTTCTTTTTCTCTCTGTTGCTGCTGTCCCTTCCTTTTGCACCTGTGGTGGGAGAGGGATGGGAAGCCTGCTTGGGCCTGGTGGTGTTTTGGACCAGCCCTCTCACCTTCCCGCCCAATTTCTTAAGCTCCTGAGGCAGGTCTATCTTTAGCCTCAGGTTTCCTGGCCAAAGAGGAGGAGGAGGAAAAGAAGGGGAAGGAGGGATAGGCAGCAGAGCAGCAGCAGCCCCAGCCTTTGCTTGGACGCTGTGCTGCGTTTTGCATAACAAGGGAAAGGTGTGGGAAGGGAAGGAGGAGGGAGCCAGGGGCTGCTGGCTGCTGCTGAGCCAAGAAGAAGGAAAAGGAGGAGAAAGGGGGCTGAGTCTGTCCTTCTTCTTCTTCTTCCCAGGCATGCAGCCTCCATGGCTGGGGGCTCTGTCCAAATGCAGCAGCCTCCTGACTCCTCTCTCCTCCTCAGCCAAAGCTCCCAGGAACAGCAGCAACACCAGCAAATGCAGCTGCGGCAGAAGCTGAGGGAGCTGCCTGCTTTGCTCCGGAGTGGACTCACGTTGAGGAGGAAAAACTCCACTGCTGGAACAAGCCGGGTGAGTCAGGGAAGAAGAAGAAGGAGCCAGGAGGAGGATGCCTTGGAGGTGGGAAGGAAGGGGGCCTCCCCACTGTGGCTCCTCCTGGAAGGTCCCCAAAGCTCCAGGCCTGGATAGAAGCCCCTTCCACACTGGCTCAGTTTCCCAGGCTCAGCCCTAACCCTAACCCTCTGCTCCATTTCTCCACAAAAAAGGCTCAGACTGGGAGGGTGGCCCTGTTTTTCCCAACTTGACGCCTACTGGGAGCAGGCAGAGAGGGGCTTCTTGGGGCCAGGACTTAAAATGGAAACCTAAAGTGGTCCCCAATTCTGTGCCCTTTAAGAGGTTTTGGACTTCAGCTCCCAGAAGCCTCAGCCATGTTGGCCAATAGACTGGGATGCTGGGAGCTGGAGTCCCGAATCCCTTTAAATACTTACCTTGTTTTCCCCAAAATAATGACAGCCCCTCCCCAAAATAAGACCTAGTAAAGGTTTTGTTGAATTGCTAAATATAAGACCTCCCCTGAAAGTAAGACCTAGCCAAGTTTTTGTATATAAATGTAAATACAGTATATTATAAATGTTCTTTTTTTTTTGGTTCAACAATAAATGTGAATTCTTCTTCATGGAAAAAAATAAGACAGTCCCTGAAAATAAGACCCAGAGCATCTTTGGGAGCAATAAATAATGTAAGACGCTGTCTTATTTTCGGGGAAACACGGTAGTACTAACGTTACTACTACTATTACTACTACTAAGATTTGTTTATATTTTCCACCTCTCCCTGCAGACCAAGGCAGGATTGCAACAGAGATAAAAACACGAGAAAGCATTAAAAACATAATAAAACATATATTAACCCCTAACCCTCTCACCATTACAAATAGTAAAATTCAATCACAGTTAAAAATTACATCAATAATATAGCCTAAAATAAACAGGATGGAGTGGGGAGGTTGGAGGCGGATGGGGCTATCTTTCTTTGGGAGGTCCGTCTGGGAAGGCCTGCCAGAAGAGATCCGTCTTGACAGCCTTTTTCAAGGCATCTAAGGTGCTGATAAGATGGATCTCTTCCAGTAGGTCATTCCACAGTTTCAGAGCGGCAGAGAAGAAAGTCCTCTCGCAAGTTGCAGCCAATCTGGTCTTCTGTGGCTGCAATGAAATCTTCCCAGAGAATCCGAGAGTGTGGGGTGGATTATATTAAAGAGCATGGTTTGGGGGCCACTGACGTAGGACGTTCAAGGGGGAAATGGAGGACCTGACCAGCTAGAAAAGCTACAAAACACTCCAAGGAGTTTATCACACAGAGGCTGATTCCGCCATTAAAGAGAGATTAAAGCACATTTAAAGCACCCCGCAAATAAAACCAAAATGTCGAGCAATTGCGCAAATTATTATCACATGCAATTGTGCAACTAAGGCAGTATTGGAAATGCATTGTCGCTGAACTCCTGAAAGTAAAAAGATGCGTGTTAATGTTGCTTTGTGATCACTTTAATGGCAGGTTTTGTGCAATGTCATGTGAAATTGTTTTGTGTAATTACACATTTTTCCTGGGATATTCACAGGATAAACTCCTTCGTGTGATAAACTCAATAGAAACGTAAATCTCTGCTTCCTATCCGTGCTCAAAACGGGATTCCTCCTGGACAGAAGGAGGGAATGGAGGATGTGTCTGGGAAATGGAAGACACCCAGTCACCCTGGGGTTGGTTGGTCCACAAGGCACCCCTCCCCCATTTGAGAGACAGTCCTGTGTGTGAAGGGAGGGGAAGGGGGTGCCTGGCCCAAGTCTTAAAAAATAACCACAACAACCACAACAACCTGGTTTGTGCATAGTTGCTTGCTAGGACGGAGGGGTGATGGGAACCAGGGTCTGCTCAGTGGGATAGAGGTTTCTCAGGCTGCAGTCCCACATCCAGGTGCATGGCCTTGGTGGGATATTGCACTGGTTTATGAAGAATCAGTGGGGTATTTCACAATCTCATGAAAAGTCAATGGGATATTGCGCTAGCTTATGTGGGATATTGATACTGGCTTCAGGATGCTTGTGAAAAGTCTGAGATATTTTACTGGCTCGTTAAAAGTCAGTGGGGGTATTGCACTGGCTCATGAAAAGTCTGTGGGATATTGTGCTGGCTCCTCAAAAGTCAGTGGAATATTTCACTGGCTCATGAAAAATCAGTGGGATATTGCACTGGCTTGTGAAAAGTCAGTGGGTTGCTCAGGCTCATGAAAAGTAAATAGGACATTTCACTGTCTCATGAAAAGTTGGTGGGATATTGCATTGGCTCATGAAAAGTAAATACAGCATTTCACTGTCTCATGAAAACTTGGTGGGATATTGCATTGGCTCATGAAAAGTAAATAGGACATTTCACTGTCTCATGAAAAATTAGTGGAATATTGCACTGGCTTGTGAAAAGTCAGTGGGGTATTCCAGTGGCTCATGCAAAGTAAATAGGACATTTCACTGTGTCATGAAAAATCAGTGGGATATCGCAAAGGCCCATGATGACAGGTCAGTGGGGCATTGCACTGGCTCATTAAAAGATTCTGGGATATTATACTAGCGCATGAAAAGTCTGTGGGATATTCCAGTAGCTCCTGAAAAGTCAGTGGGATATTGCACTGGCTTGTGAAAAGTCAGTGAAGCATTCCACTGACTCATGAAAAGTTCGTGCGATATTGCATTGGCTCATGAAAAGTCAGTGGGATATTGCAAGATATGTGCAGTTCATGGGGAGGGAGGGAGGAGGAGACATCAGATATTCAGTGAGATTAGGGGCTGTCAGGGTTTGGCCTTGCAGTATGGATGTCCAGGGTGAGTAGCAATAAAAGGAAGGAGGCTACTGATTTCCCTTGGGGAACGAATGGTTTGCTTGAGAGTGATTGGGAGTAAAACACAGAGATCAGGGAGGCTTTTAATCCCAGGCAAATATGGATAAGATTTTTAAAAAAATGTTTGGTTTTTAAGGCCTGCTAAAAGAGTGGCCCTGAGGTATTTTTCAAACTGTGACAAAACTGTTGTGACACATTGGAGACTTAGCAGTTTATTGCTGTATGAGCTTTTGCTAGGCAAAGTGTTTTTAATGCTATTACCAATGAGGTACATGCATCTGATATATATATATATATATATATGGGTGTGTGTGTCTCAGTCCCATAAAATAGTAGTAAGGGTGGAGAAATTTCATTACACATGGGGCTATGGAAGTGTTGGTTCCCCCAACCCTTCCAAGACATCTTCAAATCCTCCAGGCCACCAGTTAAAAACTTCCTGGAAAAGTGTCCAAATCACTGCAAAAATACACTGAAATGTGGCAATCTGATTTGTCCCCTGAAACCCACCAAAATAAGCAAAATCCCAAACCAGCCAAAAGTAAAATCAAAACTCATGTGGCCTCTTGATTTCTGCATGTGTGTGTAGGCAAACTTTGCCCAGACCTAGTCTACATGAAAATTCAGACATATTTTCAGTTGAATTTTGACTCTTTTGCATTCTGTGGACATAGCTTGGATACTTGGATAGTCCACTGTATTCAGTCAGATTTCCTTCAGGCAAACATGCATTAGATGTGCAGCTTTGATCTAAGTAGCATAGGCTATTCAGATCAGTCATTCAAAGAAACTGTGAGGGAGCCAATATGGAAGTTCATTTTTTAGCATGGATTTTGTGGACAACATAATGCAGCAGTTCAGTGTCTCATGGTGTTGGAAATTTATGCTGAGTGTATTGATATTGTCAGCATCAATGGAAGATAGACTACCACCAAATCAAAGAGTGGATCCTGGAACAAGACAAACAACCTGTACTAGGCAGCATCAACTGTCCTTTAGAGCATGACTTTTTGTGTTATTTGATGGGGAAATGGGCAGTTCTCCTATGTGCCAAGAATTGGCACAATATATGTGACCATTGACAACAATTGTTTCTTTACTGGAAGGTCTCCATGGGCCAGCAGCCAATAGCTTGCAGACTGACACCACTTTCAGTAGCAATGCTCTGGAGTCTGTAGCATAGTATAGTTTGTACTATCCAGGATAGTTGGGACTGTTTGTTACTAATCTTTTATCCTAGGTTATTATTTTGGATTTGTGTGCATTGTCTCTTCCACTGTTACATTTTTAGAAGTGCAATGGTTTGGCCTGCAATCTGATTGATTATAGAAGTTGTAATTGTGTGAGTTTTAAATTGCATTCCTATACATGAGAGTAAGTCCCATTTACCGCAGTGGGACTTAATTTTTAGTAGCCATTGGGGCTTTCTAGATTGGCAAAAAGAAGTGTGTTCATGGCTGCATGAAACTCTAGCCTTTAGATGAGAAAAAGGGAAAGTGTGCCATGAAAACGCTTTTTTTGCGTTTTAGGGGAGAAGAAGCGCCTTTAAAAAGGTGCTGGTTTTCCCAGCTTCTTTTTTAAAAACTGCGGAACAGCGCAGCTCCATCTAAAGGCTGTGGTGCAGCTGCTAAGCATTAAGGAAAAGGCAACTTCATGTCACACTTTCCTGCCAATCTAGAAAGCCCCATTGTGCTGTTTGTTAATCTTTCATAAGATAACATACTTTTGAGGCAAGAGTCACGCTTGTTCCTAAATGATGTACTCATTTAGTGAAGGGGGCATTCTCTTAGGGGAGGAAGCCTTTTCCTTGTGTGTGAGAGAAGGGATAATGCTTCTTAAAGTAGTGTTTGCCATCAGCAGTTTTTATCAACACTTTGTTTAAAATAAAAAATAAATAAATTGTAAAACTCTTTAGCTACCCAAGTAATTGGTACATCATTTTGACTCTTTAAAATGTTTGTATCAACAACACATTAAACATTGTAGCATTATTAATTATCCCTTTTTGAGATCCCTAGATGCACCCATTGTTTTCAAGCAAAACTTGTACCAAGAGATTTGGCTCAGTGGTCTAATGAACTAAAATGATTTGGTATTTGTGGCTGAGGGACTGTGCTACTTTAATGGTAGAAATAATAATGATTAATTTCAGAAACATTACAGAATGTTTCATAATATCATCCATATGCTACATATGTTGAAAAGTTCATTGTTGAAAAGCTCTCTCATAGCTAAACTTTGCCTTGGGCTTATGACATTTGGGAACACATGAATAATAAATAATGTACACTATACTGGAAATTAGATGCCTTATGGTAGCCTTCCCAAACCTGTTGTCCTCAAATATTTTTGCCTACAGCTCCCATAACCCCTAAACATTGGTCATGCTGCCTGGGGCTTGTAGAAGGTGTAGTTCAAAACAACCAGAGGAAATCTAATGAGGACAAACTGCACATAGTATTTAAACACTAGTATAAGTACGTCTCATCATTTTAATTCTCTTAAACATTCCGTGTGTTCATAAAACTGTATACAAATAGTAATTAATTATGCAAAATTATGTTTGGATGGCATCAGGAAGCTTTGGAATGAGACTTCTCACAAATAAAACATTTGCCAGATCCTACTGGTAGATAAAGACAGTGCAGTAGTTCATTTATTACGAGTTGTGAAAATGTAATTATCATTGTCATATCCTGTTTTTCAACATGAGCCACACACACACACACACGTATGTATAGGATACATTCACATATAAGGATAGAAAAAGTGACACAACTGGAAATGTAGCCCAAAATTCTTGCCTTGCAGTCATACATTTCAGGATGTAGTTATTATTAGTCTTCAGTTATGTGTATATTAAATTGTGATGGAAATGGAAATCTTGATATGTGGAGGTTCTAGGATTTGGTTTGTATATGCAACATCACATACATATTAATGGTATACACAGGTGATTTCTTTATGCATTGGGCAATGAATGTCTTTGAAAGACTTGACTGATCAGAGTTATATTATTGGATAGGTAATCAGACACATGAGTCATCAGTGAGAATTACTAGTAATGCTAAAATGTCTTAATTTTGAGGAAAACAATTTTCTTTAAAAATCTGCATTCCAAGATTAGGATCTTCTAATAAGTATATATTTAAGGATTTCTTCCAGGAATGGCACACCCTTGTAGTGATCTCCTTATCATAATTATGTGCTGCTGTATGAAGTTGTTATCCTATGTGTGGACATGTTGCAAGAGGAAGAAACAATACAGCCATCCTAATGCTGGATTCCTGACTGTTGGCTTTGGTGAATGTAACTGCTGGGACTTTCATTTTGACAGCATCTGTAATGTCAATGATACCCACCCCAATGTAGCTCTTTGAAATGGTACTTTAATAATCTGAAAAGACCAACACCAAAGGCAAAGAAAAAAAAATGAGGACGATGAAAGGATTTCTTTTTAGATTGCTGTAGAATACGATGGACAACTGTTGAGCAGGGTGGGGTCGCATGGACTGCTGAAAAATAAAGCAAAAATCCCAAAGTGCCCAGAAGTCCACTTATGACTCTCAAAAATGTGTATTCTATTATTTTAAACATTACAAGGAGGCCCTGCAACATATTGTTCACCCGGAAGCTTCCTGAAGCAGTAATTTGCTCTCTTTTTTTTGGCCAGAAAAAGATCTGCCTTGAGGATTCTGGAGAAGCATTTTGTTATGCCCTCACTATAGTGAATGGTTAGAGTGGTCAGACTTCCAAAGTAGAAATTCTATAATACAAGGGTTCCTGTATTCCTTTTTGACTTGCGGAGCCCTTTTTAGAATCAGTTTCTATGGCGGAGCCCCTAAATGGCCTACCCTATGCTTTATAAGTTAATGGTGTTTAGGAGTCGTGTTACTTTTTCTTTCTTTTTCTTTAATTTCATTCAATTATTATTTCTTTCATTTTTCTGAAACAGGTGAAGAGCACCTGGGACATGCATGAGGAGCCCTAAGGGCTCCCCCAAGCACAGGTTGGGAACCACTGTTATAATACCTCTGTACAAGTTGGATTTCAGTAGGTACAGCTTGTCACATTGGATTGTCTCATTATAAAGTTTTCATGGTAAAAGACATTAAAAATGGTATTTCTTTATTAAGAAAACAGAAAGAATGACCTCAGATGACTTAATTGACTTTAAGGTGGATGGTGAAGATATCAAAGTACTTAAGGATTTTCTGTACTTTGGCTCAGTCATTAATCAAAATGAAGATGGTAGTCAAGAAATCATGAGACTAGAACCTGGAAGATCTCCTATGAAAGAACTAGACAAGATCCTAAAGTGCAAAAATATGTCATTGAATACCAAATTCACAATCATCCATGAAATAGTATTTCTGATTTTTATGTGTGCAGTTGTGAAGGTTGCACAGTTGAGAGCTGACAGGAAGACATTTAACTCATTTGGAATGTGGTGCTTCAGGTAATTTCTGTGGATACCATAGACTATCAAAAAGACATATACATGAGTCTAAGAGCAAATCAAGCCTGAACTCTCCATAGAAGCCAAAATGATCACATTGGGACTACAGTCGGCCTTCCACATTTGTGGCTTTGACACTGGTGATTTATTTGATTATTTGTGAGGTCAAGGCTGCCCGCTGGCTCTCTTCTCCTACTTCTTCCTCCAGGACCTTTCGCAGTGGGAATAGCTCTCATCCCAAGGCAACCACCTGACCAGGAAAGGCGCAGAGGGGAATTGATCCTCCTCAGCCTTTTCCCAGTGGGATAGCTGCCTTAGAAAGACAACAGCCCCACTCCCCACTGGGAAAGAGGTGGTTAAAGGGATGGGAGTGGGGGGAAGGAGGGGAGTGTCCACGTGTCTGCTGCTCAACCCCCTCCCACCCATCCCTTTAACTGGCTTCTGAGAGGGGGTTATTTGCAATATTTTCACATTCGTGGGGGCCTTGTGTCCCTAACCCTGTGAATGTTTAGTGCTGACTGTATTGTACTTGGGCATATCATGAGATGACCTGAAAATACCACTTGGTAAAGTTGAAGGTAGGAGAGGGAGAAGAATGCATGACAGGTGGGTAGACTGTGGATCAAAGAAGTTTTCAAGAGTTGCAAGACCTGAGCAGGGTTTGCAAGACCTTGATAGGGCTGTTAAGGATTGGTACTCTTAGAGGTTTCTTATTAACCCCTGTTCACCAGATGCCAAAGTTGCCCTTGAAGCAATTAAAAACAACAAACCATCATGCATGGTTTGCCTGCTGAAATTCCTTTCTTGATAATTCCTTGATAATTCTTATAGCTGTTAACCATGACGGGGGAGGAGGTGCTACTGAGTACTGGGGCCAAAAATGATGTAGAAGGGATGGGATACCAAGGGGGCTCAGCCAGCTTGTTCTACAGTGATGCAGCTTTGGCATGGCTGTGTAATATAATGATTTGGAAATGTACTAAGATACAACTTAATGGATTATAATATCCTATGGATTGAATGCAACAAATAATGTCACAATATTTTAATGTTACTGGCACTTTGTTAATGGGATCCCTGGTTGGCATCGTTGCCATCTTTAGTAACTGTGAGAAAGAATTTTTGATAATATAACAAGTATACTGATAGCATTCCTAAGAGAAATGCCATCTTCCTATGTGGTATGGAAGCAAGAGATCATTATCACTAAACTGTGGACAGTGCAGAAACACCTCTTCATCTGTGTTGGTAAATTGTTTTAGCACTTGTATTCCACAATGAAAGCTTTTGTTTGTGTATATGAGACTACTGTATAACCATTGCCACCTCTATACTTGGTATTTCATGTAGAAATAGTAGCAAAGGGGAGAAATGTATTCTGTTGCTTGGTCTGCTTTGAGGCATTCTGTTCTTTCTTTTTACTATTTGGCTAATGTGGTTGTGTGCCTGAAGATTCCTTGTTTGGACTGTACCTATAATTAACCTACCTTGAGAGTGAATTTAGATAAATCTCCATAATTCCATTAATATTTAAAACTGGTGACATAGTTCACAGATAAGTATCCTTTGTTTTAAAGCTGTAATTTATAATGGTGGCCTTTTCTTTTGAGAGCCTGAACATTTATTGCCATGGAGATTCAATTTGGATAATTTGTTGTAGGTGTAATTATGTGACTAAAATAAGACTGAGTATACAGTACTGAGCTTTTCCTATTGTAATCTTCCACTGCTATACACTCCAAGTAAAATAACTCAAGATAAGCATCTTGTTCCATTTTTCCTTTGCCCTCCTAACTGGCCTATGGAGTAGTGGTTGAAGAATGTGAATACTATCATTTTTTTCAGAGATCAATAGCTAAGTTTCCCCCTCCTGTTAAAAAAAAATTGGTAATATCTTTCCCCCTCCTTCCTGTGGAATTAACAAACAACAATGAGCACATTTTAGGTGCTGGTTGTTATAGTTGCCTTGTCAGGATGCGTCACATTCCTAATGGTATCATGTTAGTGCTTAAACTTTTAAGGAAAGAGGCATTGGGATACCCGTTGACTGAGAAATAAACTCTAATAGGGAAAATACAACAAAATCTAAAATCCAGAAAAGAACAATAACTTTAATGGCCAACTGAAATATGCATCTTGTTCCGTGTATCCTGTGAGCTTTCAAAGCTTCACTGGCTTCTTCATTAGGCAAACAGGAGAAGAAAAGTGATGGTGTTAGAGTCATAGGACTACATTTTGTCTCAAATGTTATGTATGTTTTCAGTTTAGATGGTCTACAGAGATAGCATTACAGGCATAGGCCACTTCTCTTGTACAGAAGCAGTCAGGATCAGGAGGGAAGCTAAATTTCTCTTCCTAATGGAGTTGAAATTTTGTTACCTATCTTTTATTGCACTTTGTCCCTGGACAAGAAAGGGAATAGCCTCTGCCAGCATTGATATCTCTGTAGATCAGTGGATCCCAACCTTTTTTTAATGACCCACACCCCTATGCAATGTTTGGTTAATGTTCACACCTCCTACAAAACTAATATCACATTTGAAGATAAAGAAGTCTAATTTCTAATTTTTAAATCACAAATTTTAAAATTTAAACCACATGCAATACTGCAGGTGAACAAATTGAACTTTATACGGTTTTGCCTCAGTTCATAAAATGCCAACCTAAATTGAGGAATTAGATTCTAATTTATTCAGAAAAAATAGTAAACTATTGTAAATTGTACAGTTTTCTTCATTTGATTAAATAAACAGTGAGACTACTATCTATACACCATAAACATGTACTATCACTTCTCAAGGCACACTGGGAGCTGGCTGAGTGATGACATGTGGCTCACCACTCATGGACATAAACCTCTCTCTGTCACACACTTGAAATTCCATCTTGCATCCCCTTGCGGTGTGGACACCCCAGGTTGGGAACCCCTGCTCTAGACCATCTTAACTCACAACAGAAGTGACATCTGAGACAAACTATGACTCTAACATCATTACTTTTTCTCTATTGTATGGGAGACAATGTGGTCTAGTGGTTTGTGTATTGGCCATGGATACCAACTGGGTGGCCTGACCCTAATCACACTCCGACAGCTGCAGAGGAAGGCAGTGGCAAACCTTCTCTGAGAAAACCCTGTGATAAATTTGCCTTAGGGTCACCATACATCAGAAATGACTTGAAGGCACACAACAACAACAACAACGATTTTTAACGTCTTTGCCTGATGAAGCCAGTGAAGCTTCAAAAGCTTTTGTTGTTAACTGCCCTGAGGTTGATTTCAACCTCTGGCAATCCTGTAAATGAGCCATCTCCCAGACTTCCTGTCCTCAACAGACCTGCTACATTTCTGCAGACCTAGGGCTGTGTCCTCTTTGATTGAGGCTATCCAACTGGTGTATGGTCTTCCTCGCTTCTACTGACCTCTCTCTTTCCAAGCATTGCTGCCTTTTCTAGTGAGTCATTTCTTCTCATGCTGTGGTCAAAGTATAACAGCCTTAATTTAGTCATCTTGGCTTCTAGGGAAAGATCAGATCTGATTTGCCCTTGCACCCATTTATTTGCCTTTTTTGTCCTCCACAGTATTTGCAGAACTCTTCTTCAGCACCACATCTCAAATGAGTTGATCTATCAGCTTTCTTCACTGTCCAGCTCTCATGTCTATACATAGTGATAGGAAATAAATAGTATGAACAACCCTCACTTCAGTGTTCAGTTGTACATCTTTGCACTTTAGGATCTTGTCTAGTTCTTTCATAGTTGCCCTTCCTAGTCCTAGTCTTCTGATTTCTTGACTGGAGTTTCTATTCTGTTCTGCAACAGGGCAGGGCCTCCACTGCATCTGAGGACAGTGAGCTAGCTGATGTAGGAATCATAGAACCTTCTAAATGTTGTTGGACTGCAAATCTCAGCAGCTCTAAACAGCATAGCTAGTGGTGAGGAATGTCAAGGGGTGCACTTGAACAGTTTCCATTTTGTTCAGTACTGATTGAGTAGGTCTTGGGTAGGTTATATGGTGTATACAAGACTGTTCTCCGAGAGAGAAGAATGACCAGATGACTTGTCACCCAATATTTGTTGCCTTCATTCTGCTTCATGTTGCTTCATTCTGCTTAATGATAGGTTCACCCCGAGTATTAGGCTGAACTTCAGTGGGCTTTAACACAAATTCAGCTTTGCAAAAACAAAAACTGTAAGCAGTGTCAATGGAATGTATTTGAAACATACATTGAATGTGGATCATTATTGTTACCCTCATTTTAAAAAGCAGGATAGGGCATGAACAACTCTTTACTTTAAGTGCCAAATTTTAGTGCCTTTGCATACAATGCTTCGTTTAGACTTGCTGAGCATTCACCCTACAGTGTTTTGAAGCTAATGCCCTACTATCTCTGTTGGAAAGGATAATGTGTGTTTTGTGCTACTGCAGTTGAGACATGATCTTTTGCTGGATTGGGCTGTTGATTCAGTCATAAATTTTCAAAAAATGAGGGGAATCATATCCACAGCCATAGATAACCAAAAGCTTTTCCTTTCTAATTCTTTTCAAACAGAAGCGGAGCAATACAGTTTTGCAGACTATGGCTCCATGCCCAAACATACTTAAAAATATAGAAGGCAAGGAATGCCAGCCCTTTCTTTTTCTTTTAAAAAAGACAATATATTATGCTTTTCCCTTTTTTGTGGAAATTTCTGACCACTTGCCAGTCTAATAGACATACATATAGTATCCATTCCAGCTATGCTTTAGCTACCTTTATGCATCCAAACACTAAAAATAAAAATAATTATATGTGGTTTTATGTGTGTTCTTTTACAGACCTACCTATTACAGTCATCCTCATTATGAATGATTCCCAATTGGCAAAGAGATCAGACAAGGATTATCCTTTCACCCTATCTGTTCAACTTGTATGCAGAACATTTTATAGGTAAATCAGGCTTGAACACAGAAGAAGGAGGAGTGAAAATAGGAGGAAGGAATATCAGTAATCTAAAATATGCAGATGACACCATAGTACTAGCAGAAAATTTCACAGATCTGGAACACCTTCTAAGGAAGATATAAGAAGAAAGTGCAAAGGCAGGCTTAATGTTGAACATAAAGAAAACAAAAATAATGACCACCGAGGACTTTCACAAGTTCACCCTAGACAATGAAGAAACAGAAATAGTAAAAAAATTCTCATACTTGGGATGAAACATTGATAGAAATGGGGACCGCAGTCAGGAAATCAGAAGAAGATTAAGAATGGAGAGGGTGGCTATGAAAGAACTAGAAAATATTCTAAAATGCAAAGATATACAGCTGAGCACAAAAGTTAGCATCATACAGTACAAGCCATCATATTTCCTATTACCGTACGAGTAAACGTATATGGATGTGAGAGCTGGTCAATTAAGAAAGATGATGGGAAGAATATCAATTCATTTGAGATGGGGTGCTGGAGAAGAGGGTTGCGGATCTGTGGACAGCCAAAAGGACAAACAAATGAGTCCTAGAGGACAGAGGGTCTTGGAGATGTCTCATCCATAGGGTCTCCATGAGTCAGGATGGACTCGACAGCAGTTAACAATGATTAAAATTTATGTAGCATTTTCTTGTATTACAACACTTTACATGTATTTTCTATTCTGAATCCTTACAACAGCTCTTTAAAGATTACTGTACATATTGTAAATGTAGGATGAGAAATATATGCTCCTCCATATATTGCTGGACTGCGACTCCCAGCATTCTGCACCATTGGGTTTTCTGGCTTGGACTGCTTGACTTGGGCTGAATTTTCTGTTCAACAAGATCTGGAGGGTCATTTGATTCCCTCCCTGTTATAGATCATGAAGGCAATGGAGGTTTAGACAGAGTATCTTGATTAAGGCAATCTTCTGAACTCACAGCAGACAGAAGATTCAAATTAGGGGCATTCTGATTCTTAGCTTAGTCTCTTTGCCACTCAACTCTAGTCACGTAGCAAGGACTATAATCAGTGGATCTTTCTTCCTTTTCACTCTTAGTTCATACTCTTATTATGGAGTTATGTTGTGGTCTTCCTATTAATTTGTGGCCAAGATCGAAAAGGTTTTTGGTATCCAGTGCTTGCAGAAATGCGACTCTTCCTCCCCTCCCCTCTCCCCCTGATCCTGGCGCAACTTTCCATAGAACCAAAAATCTTTCTTAGAGGATTTGCTAGCCTCATTAATCTCCAGGATTAGATATTGCTTCAAGCTCCAGCATAATAGGAATGTAATGTTAAATGTTTGACATGTCTCTGAAATAAAGACCACATTTGATATACAGTAGTATTAAACGTAGGCCTTACTGTTTTGATGATGAGCTGAAGCAAGGCTCAGACATATACCTTTCCTCATTTCTTTTGACATAGCTGGGAGGAGGAGGTTGTATGCTACCATGTTTTTTCATGGACAGTGTCCTGTGGTTATTGTTGTGTTTGATTAATGTATGCTACTTTTGAAATCTACAGATTCAAAGAGTCAATATCATTCACAACTAAATGATAAAAAAGATTCCATGTCTATATTGGCTTAATTGTGGTTAAGGGTTGTATTTTAATCTAAACTGTTGTTAATCTTATTCATGGTTTGTTCTTAACCCATGGCTGAACCACAGTTTGAAATGATATCTGATCCACAACTCAGCTCTGTATCCAACTGGAAAGAGAAAGCATATGAGTCTGAAGGTTGCTGTGGCTCAGCCTCATAAGGCTACATAGTCATTGTGCATGACAGTGAGGCCAGTGAAGAGAGTACAATGATAGATAATAATTGCATCCTAAGGAGAACCTTGTGGGATGGGGCAAAACATTCTCTTATACAGAATGTGGAAGTAGCTCCTAGCAACTGAGTTGTATTCACTCATGCTCTGTATTAAAAGGGGGAACCAACCTTTATTAGTGTGCAATTTTCTATAATGTATAAGAAACAGCATTTGACCATATTCAGAATCTGTAGAACGTGGATAACATGATAGAATAATGTTATCCATTAGCTATAAAAGAAGAACTCCAAAGATGGTCCAGGCATTTTGAATAGGAATATATTTTTACCAAAGAATTCTGGCAGAATTCCAGTTGACTAATTACATCTGCCTAAGTAGTATTTCCCAGGACATTTCAGGTAGAAATTATGGCCATTTACAGTCATAAGCTGCTGTTAAAACAGCTGCTTCACTTCATTCTGTAGGTGGTTGCATTTCAGTATTGCACAAAATCATTTTTAAATATGGGAATTCCACATGACATGAACGTGCAGTCCTCATTTGTAAAAAAAGATCAAATGTTTCTTTTTAAAATAAATGTAATGGCAAAAAGAATAGGAGTTATGTTGTTTAATGTCTCACATGCAGTTTACCAAAAAATAAGAATTAAAGGCTAGGTTTGTTAAGTGTGAATGGGTGTAGTTGCTGTTTTCATTAGGTTTCTCTTTGCCTGATATATCATCACAGATCAACTAAATGTATGAATCTTAATACTGCTATAATATAGAGCCATCCATGCTATTAGGAAGAAGGAAGCATCCACATCAGACAGCAGATGCTAGGGAGGTGAGAAAATGTAGTAAAGTGCAAGACAGCAAAACTGGATGTTGTGTGCACCCTCTAAACTATCATAGTGTCCAGTGGAGTAAAGTACATGCTATTGCCACCAGTTAGGAAGCAACATTAATTTGCTAGTTCAGTCAGCTTCTGTATGTGTAACTGACAGGCTGTTTTATAATCTATAATTATAATTTATAATTCTGTGATGTTGATTCTCCAGCTGAAATGTACACAGAAACCTTTAATCCCAAACCATTTACAAGTTCTGAACAGAGTGATCAGCTGTCTCTTATTTGGCTCCAGCTGAACATTGCTGTAGATCAACTAGCTTTATTTGCCAGCTCATGGGTTGAAATGTTGTGGTCTTTCAGAAGTTGTTGATCAATTACTCCTAGCATTCTTTCCCATTGGCTGTGCTGACTAAGGGCAATAGAAGTTGCAATTCAACAACATCTGAAGGGACTCTAGGTACACTTGCAATAACTAGATGTATACCACTGCAATATTCAGAGATAAACTTTTAAATATCCTGTTATGTACATATATGTTACACAGTTTGGTACCTAATTTGGAGGAGCGTAATTTGATATAGTCTATGAGATTATACAATCCAACCTTTATTTTTCACTTGATTCCTCCTATGAGGTTATTGGCACTTCCCCTTCTTCCTGTTCCAGTTTCACTGCAAAAGTTTTAATCATCCTTTACTGTTAAGTTTATGTTTGCAAAGATTGTGGTGATGGACAGACTCTCCTCTTTAGATTCATTTCTCAGGTAGTCTCCTTCTGGCATCTGAGCATGTGACTCAGATGGGAAGAAGATGAGAAGGTGGAGCGCCTGTAAGGTATTCTAAAGGGCCCAAACAGACAGGCCAAAATAACGCTGCTTCAGGCCACTTTGGAAGTGTGCTGTTTAAATGATGCATGTGTCCTAAGAGGCTGGAAGCCACGCCAAAGCCACGTTCCAGTCCTAGGGACTCAGTGGGTTTCCATGGCTGAGTGGAGATTTGAACCCTTGTTTCCAGAGTCATAGTCCAATGGTCAAACCATTACATCATGCTGGCTGTTTTAGTTCTAATGAAATACAACCGTCGCTTCCAATTTGCAGGGGATCCCTCCCCCTGTGAATTGGAAAAACCAGAAATATTGGAACCCCATTTTTTTTAATGGCTGCATGCTCCTGCGCATGCCTTTACGTGCATGCCATGGGTGCAAGCACTGTTTTGTCCCTCCTGGCTTCCCGTCCATGGAAATTCAAAACCATGAACGGGAAGTCTGGAGGGATGACTGTAATAACAAGAAGCAGCGATGTCATCTGAACTATATCTTTCTGGTGCCTAGAAAAATTGTACAACTCTGTAATAGAGGAAACCAATTCTACAGTTCTCCTTCTCTCCTGTTTGTTAACCAAATGTATACATATAGAGCACAATGCATGATAGTGTAAATATGCAGGTTAATTGCTTAGTCTGAGTCTTATTGAGGAAGTTACTGCTGTTGAGATGACCTTTGTAAATAAGAATGGAACAATCAATCTATTGTAACCTGTATTCTTAGACATTCTTGTGACTGACTGAATTGAATTTTGTTTGAAGATAAATCTTTTATTATATGATGAAGTCATAGTTTTGATGATATACTCCTTACTGCTATTAATGTTTTCATCCTGTCATTATAGGTGTGCGGGTGTTACCTTTCAGTTTCTAGGTCACACATGCGTGGAAAGCATACTTAAACCTCAGTGTATAATACAACATAACAGCTATGTCTTTTCTTATCCTTCTTGTCTATGTAGGTGGTCATTGGTATCTGTTTTTTTTAAATTATACATTTTGAATCATTTATCCCTGAGACAAAAGTCCGAGGTGTCATAAGAAAAGTTGAAAATCTTCCTTTGAGGTGTCTTCCCAACCTCAGAGAGAATTTCTGTCATCAGTTGTGAGGGGCACAATATTTCCATGGGACAGGGAAAGGATTTGGAGATTTGATCTCCACTTGGTGAAGTGCTTTATTATCTGATCTTTGAAATGTCATCCCAGCCCTCAGGAAAGATCCATTGCTTTCAGCTTGCTGATGTCAGTGCAACCCCTTACCTTTTTTAAGCTGCAGGATTTGGGGGTGCCTGTAGATATTGATTCCATACAATCCAAAGCTCTCCCAATTCGTGACTATCTCTCTGATGAGCTTGAGGATTTAATCTAATTTCAAAGCTTGGTCAAGGCTTGCATTGGGAGAGGAATTACCCTTAAAAACCCAGGAGAAAGAGGAGTGAATGCTAGACTATTTGTCCAAATCCTGTCCTTTCAGTGTTTGACTGTTATGGGTAGGACTGTTCTGTTACTCATAAAATAGGGAACTTATCTAGAGCAGATGGGGGTAACCTTTGCCCCTTGAGATGCTATTGAACATCTACTCCCAGCATCCATCTACTTTGCCTATTCTGCCCAGGACTGATGAGAATTACAGTCCAGTAATATGTGACAGATCATAAGTTGTCCATCCTGATCTCTGGACTATTACTTTAAATATATTAATTCATTGTAACTCAAAATTACTTCACATCTTTCTGGTGCTTAGAATCGCTTATCACCTGAAAATAGTATGAACTGTAGATTAGTTCTTACAGAATCTTCTATGAAAGATTTCTTGAGATGTCACATGGTGGTGAGGATTAATTTTCCATTGTAGATACTATTCAGTTCCTTCTCACCAAATGTTCTTTGAAGCCACATGTTTATCACACACTTATTTCATTTTTAAAGCTACACCTTACTTTTTGAAAAATGTAAAACAAACCTTAATCCATTTCTAAGTTGGAGAACAAGATTTGTGATTGAGTGTTTGTATATTTATAGAAAATGTATATGTGTAACTTAGACTCAGCATCTATAAAAACCCTTCCACTTTGAAACCTAAGTTCTTGTTGAGTCAGTTTTTTTTGTTGGCTTCTCCCAGGATACCAAAGCTAGACAGGAATAGAATTTTATTCTAATAAGCTTTCTCTCCCCAAAATACATACATTTCAAAGAACAGCTGACATAGCTGCTACTTGTTAGTATTTCATTAAGGCTAAAAGAATATAAATCATACCCAAGGTGAAGAGGCTGGCCTAATTTAAAAACAAAACAAAATAACTAAACCAAATCTGTCAGTGTGAGTGAAGTACAGTAGTCTGAAGTATCAGCCACATTTATTAAGGAATATTAGGGAATGGGCCAAATCAGTATGTGTTGCTTGTTTGTTGTGTATCAGCCTATTTCCACCACTCCTTGCAAAACTGGATCGCTCGGAGCTCAGTTATCTAATTCTTTACTCTTTAAATACTTGAATTAAATAAGTATATTGGACTGTGCAGATATCTTTGTGAATGGTCTTCCCTTGCATTTGAGCAGGGGGATGGATTGATGGTGTTTAATGCCCCTTCAATTCCTTCGGATTTTGATATTTTCAAAACATGATTTCTAAATATTTATAATACTTCCTCCTCAACACTTATACAATCTGCATACGAGTTCTGAAAAGAGCACAAGCTGCAGTATTTATTTATTATTTATATCATATAAATTGATATGTTTAAAAATATTTTATGGTTTTAAATTTTCCCTATATACTTTTCAGAAAACCTACGAGTGTGCAGTTGAATATGACAGCAATAATAGTACTTGACCTAAGTCTAGCTGCTGTTAAGTGTGATCTAGGTTACAATTCTGTGTGTGATTTGTTGAAAGTGAAGCAAACCCCACTGAATCTGATTCTGTGCAAGTCTTTTTGAAAGAGTTGTTCATGGATCAGGTTGTTTTATAGTGTTCAGTATAACCCTGCAGAAATAATCCCACTTGAGATTGCTTTAACTTCTTTGGCTCAGTGCTAGGGAATCCTGGGAATTGTAGTTTATTTTGGCACCAGAGCTCTGTCAGCAAAAGTTAATGTCTCACACAAAAGTACAGTTCCCAGAATTCCGTAGCACTGAGCCAGGGCAGTCAAAGCAGTCTGAAACTGGATTATTTCTGCAGGTTGTTTTGTACCTAAGTCAGAAGTACTTTCAGATGGAATGGTGACTTTCTATTTAAGAATTATGTTGATTCTGAACTAGCATATATGTGTGTCTGGATATAGTGTTAATTACAGTGAGCTTTTCCTGTTGGCAAGCTGGTAGTCCACAGATTTGACTGCCTATGGATTGCCACATTGATGTATCTGTTCATAAACCACTGCCATTGAAAATATGGGGTTTGACTGTCCATGTGTTATGCCATCTGTTGGGTCCCCCAGAATTGAAGCCCCATGGATGAGAAGGGTCCAGTACAGAATGTATTGAAGTCTGAAGTCTTATTTACAAGTGCTTATGACCCAGTGGACTTAGCAGGACTGGCATCTGTGTAAATATTCTTACTGCATGTATTGCTTATTAGTACAAATTAATAATTGCCATCTTTTCAGATTTTGCTACTTATTCATTAAATCTGTCATCTGAAAGGCAGAACAGATATCTGAAATGCAGTGAAGGAACACAAGATGCACATTAATTTTTCAAGTTTTTAAAATGTGTTCTCTGAAGCTTTTATATTGTACTGCCAAAAGTTGTGCTTTGATCTCCTCAACTCCCCTCTAAAGCATGAACGACACAAAATAGCACATCATTCAGATACTCAAAAGAGGTAGTTGATGGGATAAAAATTGCAAAGATTTTACTTCATTTCCTTAACACCACCTGTTTATGTTCACAGGTACATATACCCACAGGGGCTTGGTTAACAAGTAACAAGGCCAACAAGCATTTTTTGTGGGCATTTTACGTACCGTAGGCTTTTTGCAGGGGAGGCCCAGAGTTTTGTTTCAGTGCCTACTGAGGACTGCTAAAAGTGAATTGTGAAGAAGCTGCTGCAATCACCTGCAACAGCAGTGTTGTATTTGTGGTTTTGCCTGAGGTTGTGGGCAGCAAGTATAGATTGATTGCCCTGTTGGAAGAGAAGTCCATCAACTTGAGGCCTGTGTATCTACTCTTCAGCATATTAGGGAGCATGAGGTTTTCTTGGGCAGGGCATAGCAGACTGTCCTGGATAAGGAACACACAGAGGATGTTTCTGAGGAGAAGGTCCATCCCAAACACAGGAGGTAGACATTTGGAGGAATGTGACCCATAGAAGGACTCATTCTGTGAGTTTGGATCTACAGAATTAATCTGAAGCTGTCTCCTTGGTCAGTGATGACAAAGAGAAGCAACAAGAGCAACAGTATCAGTCCTCAGAGAATGTGCAGGTGGCCTTGGAAGATTCAGTGCATGGAATGGCTCATGTCAGTCCTCAGAGG
Organism: Urosaurus nigricauda; assembly: GCA_034509955.1. NCBI lineage: Eukaryota > Metazoa > Chordata > Lepidosauria > Squamata > Phrynosomatidae > Urosaurus > Urosaurus nigricauda. The sequence continues at coordinate 88,665,635 of JAOEGL010000006.1, forward strand.
CAATGTGGTGCTGGTGGGGAACTCCTTGCTGAGGGGAACAGAAGCTGTGGTTTGTGGGCCTGACAAGATGTCTTGAGAGATGTGCTGTCTTCCTGGGGCAACAATCCATGAAGTAACAGAGAGGCTGGCAAGACTTGGCAAACTCACTAACATCCTTTCATTTTGGTCCACATGGGAACCAATGACACTGCAAGGCATACCTTTCAGAATATCACAAGGGATTATGAAGCTCTGGGTAGGAAGATGAAGGACCTTGATGCACAGGCTGTCATTTTGTCTTTCCACCCAGTTGCACGACCTGACCCAGAAAGGGACAGAAGAATAGTAGAGGTGAAAAATTGCAGATGGTACTGCTGGGAATGATTTGGCTTCTTGGAGCCTGGTCTTCAGTTTCATGAAGATGGACTTCTGACAAGTGATGGGTTGCACCTCACAGCAGTTGGAAAGAGCATTTTTGCTAAGAATCTCAAACTTGATTAGGAGAGCTTTAAAATGAGTTATGTGTGGGGAAGGAGATGGTATTCTTTAGGGCAGGAATTCATCAATTTTTGGAGATAATAGCCCAAATGTTTGAGAGAGAACTGGGTGATTAGTACAAGAACCCATCAGTGGGAAAACAGTGCTCAACCTGGGAAAAACAGAGCGCGAGATGGAATAGGGATTTCCCTATTTGTTGTTGTTGTGTACCTTCAAATCATTTCTGACTTATGGTGACCCTACTGCAAATGTATCATGGATTTTTTGTTTTTTTGGGACTAAGAGTGTGTAACTCATCCAAAGTCTCCTGGTAGGTTTCCAGACTGAGTGGGGAATCAAATCTTGATCTCCAGAATAGTCCAACACTCAAACAGTGCATTGTTAAATGATGGAATTTGCTTTCATAGGATCTGATGATCTAAACCAACTTGAATGGTTTGTAAAGGGGATTGGACAAATAACATGGAGGATTAGGCTATCAGTGACTACCAGTCATGGTGGCTATATCCTATTATGCATTCCCAGAAAGAAGGCATTATAAACATAAATTAATTATGGATAAATGTGCATGTAATGTATGCATTTTAAAAATAATGATGTTAATACAATTCATCATAGTTGGGGACACTGTCACAGTGATGTCTGTGCCTGTCCACTCTGCTAATTACAAAGTGTTGAAAGGCAACACCAGGATTCCTTATATGCCATCAAGTTGGCTTTCAGTATGGTGACCCTATGGATGATAGACCCCCAGGAGACCCTGTTATTAACAGCCCTGATCAGTCTTTTTATATTAAGGCCCCACCTTACTTGATTGAATCAAGTGGCTGATAATGCAGTTTCCCCTCTTCTTATTGTTGAATTACCATCTTTTCTAATGAGTGTCATGTTGTCTCACAATGTATGATAGCCTCAGTTTAGTCATTTGGACTTCTAATGCGAGTTAGAGATTTATTTGTTTTTGGAATCATTTATTTGTCTGTTTGGCCATCTGTGGTTTCCGCAGAACTTTATTTATTTATTTATTTTTGGGAAAATCTGTAATAATTTTGATGTGTTCCTCATGCACTTTAAAATTAAGGGTTAGTGTTTATCCCACTACACTATAGCCAAGGCTTATTTTGCATTTATTCATTTAATGCTGCTTGTGCTCCTCATGTGCCTGAGCCTCTTATGAAGGAAATAAAAAGATTCCATTGATTTCTGTTTGACTGGTCAAATAATATAACCACACCACGTCAAATGGCATGCATATTATAAGAACATCTTCTCTATCTTCTACCAACATCCGCTTCTCTATTTTCAATGCTCCACTAATGCCTGCCCCACACCCTGATTGGATGCATAATCACTTATGATAAGATTGAAACTATCCACACCTTCCTTTTATTCTCTCTCATATCTAAGTCATCACCTCCATTATCATCACATGCCTTCCTTCCATCATATTACCAACCTATTCCAACTCTCTTATTCCCAAATGGGTTCACAGATACCACCAGCTTGCATTGATCTTGTATGGCCGAGCATAGAGTAAAAGTTCTGCAGATGAAGCTACGATACGTCTCTCCTCCCAGCTCTACTGGATGTTTAGCTGCTGCAGCTTGCCTCCCATGGCCATTCAGTGGCTGGGGGACATAGGTGGTGTTGAAGAAGACACTGAGTGAGTCCCTGTAGCCAGATTAATGACAGACCCCACAGCCATGTCCCATACAGGGTCCAAATGGGCAAGAAGCTTATTGATCAATTTTATATATATTTTTCTCATGCCAAATGTGTGTGTGTAAGGATCTGGATTCCTTTCTTTATAATTAAATGATGCCTGTATTACCCCGATACTTAAATCTGGCAAGGATCATACTGTATTTGGTGTGCTAGCTACTGTTCTATATCATTACTTAATTGGGCAAAGCAGACAATGCACCCCAATCACTGTGGGACCATTGAGGGACCACAGCAACCAGATGTTGCACTCCTGAGGGTGTCCATTGCTGCTGTCCTGAATGGGCTGTGAAAAGAAACAGTAAGAAACTGCTTCTTTTGCTGCCAGATTTGGGCTGCATTAAGAGTCACAGAGCAGCCTCCACTCAAGCTGGAACCATGCATCAGGTGCACGCCCTGCCCCTGGATTGGCCCAACAACAGCCTTTTTGGTCTGTCTGAGGTCAATGTTTGTATAGAACTTGGTATGATTTGTAGTAGATCAGCAGAAATTTCTGGTTTTTCTTTGCTTAATTACTTAACACTGACTCCCAATCTGCCACAAATTAGATTGCTAAAATCAGTTGTGGGTTTCTGTGTGAAATGACTATGTGGTCCATTTTGATATTGAAAAGAAAGAGGCACCCTGCTCCTTAACAGTAAAGTCTGTCTACTCTTGCTTTCCCTCTTTCAACAATCTTGAGTTTCTGTCTTTTCTCATTTGTAAACATAAACATAAACATAGATTTCTGTGATACAATTGCATGGCAAGTCTGTGCTTCTAACTATTATTAGGAATCTGATTGGCTTTTTCAGTAGGAATATTTAATTGTTGTCTAGAAGAATTTTTATTTTAATGGCAAACTTTTATAATTGAACTCAACTATTAGCTGTCTCTTTGTCATGTAGTATTAATGGATTTTTAAAAAGATAGCAGAATAGGGATGGAATGTATAGGAGTGGGATGTGCTATATACAGGTTGAATATTCCTTATCTGGAATGCTTGAGACCAGAATATTTTTTGATTTTGGATTTTTTGGTGTGAATTTTGGAATACTGTGTGCCCGTACTGTAAGTGGCCACACTATACATGGCTTCAAGTTTATATTGAAGCTACGCAACAATAGTGTATGGCACCCACTCCCATGGCCCGTGCACTGCGCAGCACTGCAAGCACACGTCCCATTGTTTTTAACGGGGCACAAATGTACATGGAATTCCCCTTATGCGGGGGGATCCAGAATGGATTCCCCCATGGAAGGGAAGGACCCACTGTATTTGTGTATACTGTACATAATGAGCTATCTTGGAGATGGGGCCCAAGTCTAAACAAGAAATTAATTTATGTTTGCACCTTGTACACATAGCCCGAAGGTAATTTTCTATGTTGTTGTTAACTGTCTTTAAGCTGAGTTTGATCCATGATGACCTTATGAATGAGAGATTTCCAAGTCATCCACTCTTCAGTCTTCATGCTCAGCTCCTGCAGACTCATGGCCACGGTTTGTTTGATTGAGTCTATCCATCTGGAATGTGGTCTTTCTCTTTTCCTATTGCGCTCAACTTTACTAAGAATTATATTCTTTTCTAGTGAGTCCTGTTTTCTCATGATATGGCCCATTTATGACAACCTTAGTTTAGTCATCTTAATGACCAGGGAGAGTTTGGGCCTGATCTGCTCTAGGCCCATCTATTGGTCCTCTTAGCAGTCCATGATATTTTCAGAACTCTTCTCCAGGAACATGTCTCAAATGAATGATTTCTCCGTCAGCTTTCTTCAGTTTTAACAACCATACACTGAAATAGGAAAAATGATGGCATGGACTGTCCTAACTTTAGTATACAAGGATATATCTTTACACTTTAGGATCTTGTCTAATTCTTTCATAGCTACCTTTCCAAGCTCTAGTTGTCTTCTCATTTCTTGACTTCAGTCTCTGCTCTGATTGTAATTAAGCCCAAGTATGGATAATCATGAACTATTTCAATCTCTTTGTCTAAAATTTTGCTTAAAATTATATAGTCAGTCTGTGGTTGTAATTTTTGTTTTCTTGATGTTCAGCTGTAAACCTGCCTTTGTGCTTTCTGCCCTACTTCAATAATCTTTCCATATCTTTGGTATCTTCTGCTAGTATTATGATGTCATTTGCATATCTTAGATTGCTGATGCTCCTTCCTCCATTTTTCACACCTCCCTTCTCTGAGTCCAATCCTGCTTTTCATATGATAATATCTAATTTTGTGCATGAAACAAAGTTTGTGTACAATGAACCATCAGAAAGTAAAAATTTCATTATCTCAATTACCTATGTGGACAATTTTGAATTGTGAAGTATTCTGGATTTTGGAATTCTAGATAAGGATAAGAAATACTCAGCCTATACATAACTTGCAACCAACATATTGCCCCATTAATAATATGCTAAAATCTTCTCCTGTTACTGTATATTACATCAGATAACATTGTAATAAAACAATGTCCCATATAAAATAAGAGTGCAATCATTTACATGTTTACCCAGAAGTAAGGCAAATGGATTTCAGTAGCACTTACTCCCACATAAGTGGGTATAAAAACTGCAGAAAGGCAAAGTAACTATGATGGTAGCAGAGAGATGTGTGGCAGAGGTTGTAGTGTCCATAGCCATATCAACTCAAAATGGCTAGGTTGAGATTTCAGATAATGTTTGTTCTTCCCTTTCTTTGCTTCTCTCTGTGTTCGTCTCCCAAAAAACAGAGCACTCCACATTTTTTGATAGCAATGAAAGGCTCTGTTGATTTTGCAGATCCACAGCCTCTCTTGACATGCTGCTGCTAATTAACAATAATGAAAACAATAGCTTCAGAACACCTCTTCTTGATTCTATTGCCCACAGGATACCATGGGCAGCATTACTGATGTTAGTTATCTACCCCCTAAGTGCAGAGGTTTTTGCTTTTGGGTATTCTTTTTTCCCCCTGCAAGTACAGAGAGCATAGGATTGTTCTCTGCAGCATTCCCCAGAACCTACCATACAACTCTACTATTTTAAAAACACACACAGTAGAATTATTTCACATAATTCTAGTATGTTCCCCCCCCCCCCCCCAAAAAGAGCACTCCACATTTTTTTGCCAGAACTTTAGAAGCCTTTATTGCCAAGGCTTTAAAATTAGATTGGAAAATGTGAACATATTGCTGGCCCTTTTATCTCCATTCTGATTCTTCCTGTTAAAAGCTTGGGTGTACTTTATGAGGGCTGCTACAATGGATTATTCTCTCTCCAGTTATGTTCCCATCTTGTATTACAAAGGGTTATGAACATAATTCCCTGTGCGTTTTGCTGCAACTAATTTTTTCTTTATGTCAAAAGAATTGGATGAACTCACCCATAGCAGGATGTAGAGAACATGATGTTAAAAATAGAGGTATTTCTGTATGAAAGTTTGGAGGTCAGTTCTTGGCAAAATGCAATCTGACATTCCTTTTAGTTTCTCCCTCCCTCCTTCACTCCTGATGTAAGCATTTCCTTCCAAAGTTTCCCTTGTTCTAGAAATGACTTCAATGTAATCTTGTAGGAAATAAGATAATGTAACCAATTCCTTTTTTTCCCCAGTGATGTGTTGTAGCTAACACAAAGAATAAGGAACTTGCTATTGTACTTTGGTATGTGCTTTGTTTTTCAGTAATGTTTCAAAAATGCTTGTATCTGTTTCATTGACAGTATTTTATGATTTGACTAATAAGTCAAATCATAAAATACTGTCAATTGTATATGTATATCTGTATTAAGAGTTAAAAACAACACTGTTTTAGAATACAAGAAGAGATGTTTCTCCATTATTCATGCATCATTCTGTGTTGAGACATTTTAAGTAATACAGTAGGTCTTCAGTTAGCGTATTTTTGGAGTGTGGAGTTTCCCTCATGACCCCAAGCTGACCTTCCAGAAGGGTCTGCCATTATTGGGAAGCAGAGAGACCAGGTAGGCAGCCTGGCTCCTATGACATCAGCCTCACAAGACCCCTGGAAAACTTCATGTTGGAAATTCCCCACCGGAAGGTTTGGGAGTTGCTAAATGGGAAAGCCATCGCCACCAAGACTAATACAATGCTGGCTGTTTGTTCTTAGTCTCACACTTAATGGGCCAGTGATCAAGTCAATGACCCACCCATTACTTGTTTGTCTTCCCCTGATTGTGTCAAGACCCAATTGCATTGATCAGGCTGTCCTACACCTCGGTTTAACAAAACTCAGGCAATTAAAACCGTTGCCTAGGCTTCGGCCGACCATTAAGCTTGTCGCTAGAGGCTAGATTTCGCCTATAAGAACCCTAGGATTTTCCCATTCAGGCGTGCTACTCTTGGAATACAGCTTGGCTCCATGCCAGACTGAACTCTGATTTTAGTTCCCTTGGCCCACCCACCCCCTGCCATGTTCCAGCGGCCATGTTTCAGCCATCATCCATTTTCTGGATTGGATTCCCGGAGAAACCTTCAGAAATGAGTACTGCCCATTGTTCTGCCTCTCTCAACCTATCCCCACTTCCCCTCCTTTGCTTTCATTGAGTACCAAGTACGTGTTTGTGTGTGCCTGTTGCTCTATGTGCATGCCCTTTTAATAAATATTTAGACTTTAATTGGAGAAACCTGTCTCTGCATAATCTCTTAAGGGATTATTTGGTCCTTTGGTATACGTTAAGGGACATGGTCTTGCGAGCATCTGTGCATGGCATGCCTGCTCTGTCTGCAATGGCGACGCGTGCATGCAGCCGTGCCGCCATTGGGGACAATGGGACAAGTCCTTCCTTCCCTCCCGCCTTCTGTCCTTCCTTCCTTCCCTCCTTCCTCCACCTGCGAAGCTATTAAAAATGGTGGCTAGAGACTGCATTTGCTTTGTCTTATCCCCCCCCCCCCCAAGCTACATATGAACAAGGTCTGATGCTTGGGTGGGGAGGACTGGTTATCAGCAGTCATTGAAATGTATGCAAATTCCAGTTTCAGAGGTAGTATGACTCTTTAGTTACAGGTGCCAGGTAGCAATGGGAGAGGGTCGTTGGATTTGACTACAAGTTGCTTACTCTTTTCAGGAGTAGGGGGCCAATATTAATGTCTTTGGTGACTTATGGATCAATATGGTTTTATGATGGTACTGGGGGAGAATTCTCCAAGGCCAGCACTCCTGGAGGCATATACTTAGTAGAGTGTTTTAAATGTGGATATATCTTCATGAGTTTTTAGCTTACCCTCTCATGCTGAATGTTGGCTCTTTAACAATTTCCCAAAGTATTTCTGTTCTGCATATCTTTACTGGTATTGCAGGAAGGAAAAAAAAAATCTTGAATCAGTTATGGGCATATGATTTGAGTAACAATGACTGTATAGTGATGCCAGGCATCTCTAGTAATCATATTCTAAATTACTGGGTGATGAATAACATGTGGGTTAAAGATAACAAATATTGCATGTGAGTGAATTGTAAAAGTGATCAACTTAATTCATCATTAAAAGCCTCAAATATGAATTTATTTTGTTGACACTCTACACTCTTTCCTACACTCTTAATTTACACAGATTTTTCCTGTATTTCTAACTTGCCAAGAAACATTGTGCAGTTTTTAATTTTTTATTAATATTCTATAACTTTTGTAGTAATGAGGAGAAGAGCTTTTAGTGCTCTTTAAAAAGTATAGTAAATGTTCTTTTTGGAAGAACACAGTCAAAGTGTAAATAATGAAAAAGAAGTTTATTTTGGTGGAAGGAAAGCAAAAGGGAGAACACTACAATGCAACAATTATGCGCATAAAACTGCCAAGAAAATTAATAAAGTCAGTCTGTCTTAGTAAGTCACATGTAACCTGCTTAAGCAGAGTCTTGGGTTTCAAAGCATATGCAGAGTTCATTGCAAAGAGGACATTTTGGATTCCCAGTTATATTTTAATTAGAAGAAAGAAAACTCTTTGTTTCATGGGATGCTGGATTCAGTATAATGCTGAGATTGACAGTGATCCCCCCTCCCCAAGTATTCTGATATACTCCATTTTTGATGCCAGTGATCTTGCCAGTAATTCAAACAAATACTTACTGACTGAATCCATTGTAAGTCTATATCTCAGCTGAAACCAGAAGAGAACTCTTGGAGAGTTTGTTTTAGATGCATATTCAGTGGAAAGAATAGAATGTTTGATTATTCAGGTTGCTCAGAATTGTGCCAACTGACTAATGCTTTAAGGGACTGTTGAACTATATAAGAAGTAAGAGTTTATCATATCTGGTAGCCTTCCCCAGTTCTTAAAGCCCAGCTCTGATATTAATTAGAAATAATGGTATTCTCTTTTCTTTATTATTGAGGCTTAGGGTCCATGGCATTTTTCTTGTCTTGGCTAGACATTCTTATTACTTCTTAGTGTTACAATTACTTAAACTGAATGGAAGGTATTGTGGGCTAATTTATACAAAACACTCCTAGGAACTGAACCCCAACTTCAGGTGTTGAAGATAGCACTTTAGCACTTTACATTTCTGTACCGCTTCATAGTGGACTAATCACTCTCTAAGTAGTATACAATGTGTGAGCCAATTGCTCCCAACAAGCTGGGTACTTGATTCTGCACCCATGATTCAACCATCCACAGCTTGAAAATGTTCAAAAAATCCAGTTTATCTGAAGGGATCTTTGCCCCCTTGCTTTCATATATTTTGTTTGCTTTGTGGTTATTTCTCATGGCATTAACAAGTTGTTATGTGGTGATGATGGAGAATTGGGTTGTGTTGACTGCTTCAGTCATGTTTGTAGGTCATTTTGTACACACGCATGCACTTACAGTCAACCATTCTTTTAAGGCAGGGTGAACATCTGTGACAGGAGATTATCACATGCGTCTTTTCGCCCAGTCTGGGCACAGGCTGGGAATGGGCTTAAACAGGTGAAAAAAGATCTTATCACATGCCTCCATGCCCAACTCAGATGCACTGTGTACCCAATCTGGACTCCTGGCATGCTTTTTGAAGAACATGAAAGTATCATGCGATAAAATCTGTTTTCACCCATTTAAGCCCATGCCCAGCCCATGCCCCCATTGGGTGAAATGTGGCGTGTGATAATCCTCAAGGCCAGGAAACACTTTTCAGGTTGTCCAAATTCTTTACAGTCAGTTTTAAATTTTTTCTGCCTTTTAAAATTTTTCCTTTGTAGGAAGCATTACTGGGCCAAATCTCACAACAGCAAAAATTGACTGTTTTAACTTTTAAAACTCACTTTGCATTCCTGAGTGTTAACTAATTGAAGTGCACCAAATTTCCTACTGCTTGTGCTTAATGTTCTTGTTTTTAATTCAATAAATGTTCTCAAATTAATTGTTTCTTTGTATTAAAAATAAAACAACCTCCAAAGCCATTTGTATTATAAAGAAATGTCTTAATATACAAAAATAAAGGTATCACAATTATTTAAGACTTAATTATTTAGTTAGTTACATCTCACTTTTCTCCTGAATGGACTTCATCATCTGACCAAGGGACTGACCATCCCTTGAGAGAGAGTTCCAAAGCCCAGGAGCACTCACCAAGAAGGCAGGTCTGACTTCTCAAGCTGGCTGACTATTTTTAAGCGGTTACGGTTAGTTAACAGGCTTACTAATTTTAACTTTTAACTGTAGAAACACACTCCTGGCCACTGCCAAAACCTGAGCATCCAGGTTCAGTGATAAATCCAAAATCTTGACCTCAGATTTCAGAGGGAGTGGAACCCTGTGCAGTACAGGTTGAATCCCTATTTCCTTATAAGCCTTATGACTGACTTGGACTACTTCTCTATTCTCTGGGCTAAGCTTCAGTTTGTTTGCCCTCGTCCAGTTGATTATTGACAACAAATTACCAGACTACATTTCATTTAATAGGACTTTGATGTATTGTCTGGAAATATGATACTGACTGGGATGTTGACTATACCCTTGACTACAATACATTTTCCCTTGACTATACCCTTGAGTATAGTGTATTTAGGAAATGATGAATTTCAGGAGTAGACTACAATGTTACTAAAAAAAGAAAAGATTCTGGTACTAGGGGACTAAACTAAGTATTTGGAAAGAAGGAGGAAGCAACCTTTGTAGGCAGAAAGCAAAAAAGGTTTGGTTATATAACCTAAGAAACAGAGTGTTGAAACAAGACATGCACTTTAGAGTTACCTGTTTCCTTCACTGCTGAAAACAAACGTTGATTCCAAAGCCCAAGACCACTCACTGAGAAGGCTCTCTCCTGTGTCCCAATCAATCAAGCCTGGGATGGTGTTGGGATGGTGTTCAATTTCAATCATTTCCACCTCTGGTACCAAATTTTCTGTTGAACAAGTAATGCCCAAGAACATATCTATGTAATTAACTAAAGTATATCTCTATGCCAAAGAACTTGGGTTTTAAAAACAAAACAACCCCCCCCCCCCAATAAACAGATAATACCAAACCTTATACTTTGGTGTTTGGTGTTTATACTTTATTTGAGTTTAGCCTGCTAAGAAGTAAAATGCAATTGCTTGACTATAAGATGCATTGAATTAATATTGCCACATTTGGAAGTTGTAGGAAACAGATTTGTTTTAAAATAGGAATATTGGAAATAGCTAGTATCCTAAATTTCTACGTGTTGTCTGTTCTTCTCATTATAAACTGTAATTATTATCTAGCAAACTCTGAGAAAAAACAGGACAGGATCATTTTATACAAGTGGCTGCTTTTTTCCTTTATGCTCTTTGGATGTACTTTGAAGGAATTCTGCATCCTTTTTCTCTTGCATCCATATAAAAAAGAATACAGTTCATTTTTTTTCTAAACGTGCTGAGATTGTTAGCTTCAGAGAAAAATTAATGGGACTTAAATAAAATCTGAGCTTTAACTGAACACGTGTAAATTTTACACATTAAAATTTGGAAAGAGGTGAAGAGGTAGGTTATTTCTGTCCAGAAAAGGCCATAGCTGAACCATTCAAAATTGGCACCAAGCAAGCCACATGGGCTTCCAGTGACCAGGATGCAGACTGATTGGCAGCAGTTTTCCAGGGTTTCATAGTGGAGTCTGATTCCACTAGTCTTTTCCAGCTCTATGATAGTACCGCTATATCAGCCAATATTTTTGCACATGAGAGCAATAGCGGAATAAGGGCAACATAAAAACGAAATAATCTCATGATTGCATTCCACACATCTCCACTAATAAAGTGTTATTACATTTTTGTTGGTCATTTTGTGCACGTGCCCTTTCAGTGCAGTGGCATATGTCTTACATCAAATGTTTCCCTCCCACACAGTAAAATAAAACAAAGTAAAATTACATATTACTTTCATCCTGTGCAAACATATTTGTGCCCCATACCTTACAAATAAAACCTAAATCCACTGCAATACCTATTGTAGTATTGAGAAGGAACTGACACCGGCAAAATGCATTGTGGATAAATGTTTTCGGCTACTTCCCCAGTTGTGAGAATGAAACATTATTGACTTTTGCACCTGCCTGATCACGCATCATTCTCGTGATTGAGAAGCTATTCACAGGACTTCCCTGTGAATGTCTTGTTGCTAGAGGATTCTGAGATCTTCATGGCAGAAGCCCTGGATAAGCACGATGTCATGTGAAAAACCTCATTGCAATTGTGTGATTATACCAGGAACATACCTTTAACTTTTGTGTGATAGTCTCCAACGTTCACATTGGTAGCATACAAAGTTTACAACTGATTTATTTGGAGAAGCTGTATAAACTATTTCTGAACCATAGTTTATATCTTTGTTTTATCTTATCATTAGTTTTTTATCTTTCTTAGCAGCAGTTTTTAAAAACAGCTCACGTGACTTGAATTAAGCAGTGTTTTGAAAATTGACTTTGATCTGAAGTACGAAAGCTGCTTGATTAAATTAGGCAAACAACTCTAAATGTTCATAAGTAGGATGGGTGGGACTGCAAATAATTGGGCTGCAGAAACAGATGTGCTTCTTGTATCTGGCATAGTTGAAAGGTATGTTCCAGTGCAGCATGTTGAAACTTGGGTGTTGATGTTTTTGTTTCTGGGCATTTTAAATTCTGACTGCACTTAAAATACTCCTCGGCACAGAGAATATAAGAATGATGCACTGTGACCCATGAACTGCTAATGGGTGGTTTTATAAATCCAGTATCTTGTACAGTGGGTGGCTTAGTTTCAGTCTGCCCAGTTTACATGAGATTGCTGTTGGATGAGAAAACACAGTTCCAAAGTAGTAGCAAAAGGAATAGGAGGTTCTTCTGTAAAAAATTTGCTTTTCCTCCCAAAATATACTGTAACCATTTCTCTAATTCTAAGGATGTTGAGGCACTTGTGAAATTACAAGTAGTGAATAAAAGATGGTAAATAAATGAACAAATTGGATTACAGCAAAACACAATAAAAGAAAGAAATGAAGCAGTTTATTTCATAGATATAATTTAACTGTGTGAAGTTATTCTTTGTCTGGTGTGGCTGCTTAAACCCAATTCCATTTTCAAGTGGCAGTCATACTGGTAGAGTTTAATAAGATGGTGGACTCCTGAAAATGCTATGGAGTTTTAATAGCTGTTTTGTACAGTGACCCATTTGGTTACTACAGTACTTCAAATGGGAAACTGTGTAGTCTCGAAGCTTGAATACTGTTTCTGAAAAGCATCTCTCAGAATCCTGCAGATAGCATTACCAGTGTCCATGGTTTGTGGTGGATGATGAGAGTTGTTGTCCCTAAAGTAACTTTCCCAAGTTCTGAACATTCTAAACTGTTCTAGGATAATGTTGCATTGGTGTGGGTAAAATTGCTGCTACTGCAGGTAAAATCATTTGACATAATTGTGATTTATGTGACAGAAGAACAAAGGGAAGCAGAAAGCAAAGCAAATGAAACAGGAGACTAGAGCTGGGCTAATGAAAGTAGGATAAAAATAATACTGTAATAAGGAAAGAAAAGACTACAGCTCAGTTTTGTGTTTTGCTCATCTCTAAAGAAGACACAGTGTCTCAGTGGTTAAGACATTGACTCTGATGATTGCAAGGTCAGCTGGTTGGCAGTTTGAGGCCCAATAATGGAGTGATCTCTCATCACTAGTCCCAGCTTCTGCCAGCCTAGCAGTTTGAAAGCATGTAAAAATGCAAGTAGATAAGTAGGTACCACTTCAGTGGGAAGGTAACAGCGTTCTGTGTAGTCGTGCTGGCCACACGACCATGCTGGCTCTTTGACTTAGTAATGGAGAGGAGCATCACCCCCTACTTAAGAATCTTGTGAAGGGAAAACCTTTACCTTTAAAAAGCAATGGAAAGTTCATTATAGGGACATTAAAAAAAGGTTCTAAAGATCTCTAGGTAGGTGTCCCCATGTTTGAGGCAATTGGGTTAGCACACAATTTTGCTGTGCTATGGTAGTTTGGTTGGCTGTGGACACACACTGCAACAAGGTAGGGAACATGTTCCCACATTGTTAAGGGAACCAGGCAGATGCCTCCAATCATGTAATGCTGCACTGCACTGCACTGCACTGGTTCGACTTGGAGCATGTTATGGCCAAGGAACAGGGCCCAACATGCTGTATATCTTTGCAGAAAAAGGACCTCCTGAAACATAGCGTGGCAAGTCCAAAAGTGTTGGGAGCAAACAAGACATTAGTAGTGTAATTGCCAACAAGATTTGACTTTTAAAAATCATTTTGTTGGGACCACCCTGAAAAGCTGTGCCTTCCTAGCTATGTTCCTGACAAGTAAATAAATAATAAATAATAAAACTTTTATTTATACCCCACTTTTCTGTGATAAAACAATCAAAGTATCCTGTCCATGCAGCAATTAATCTTAGAATGACAGTTTTCTTTGATGCCAATGAGAGGCTTATTGTGAAGTTTAGAAGTGGATTTGCAAATAGTAATTTGATCTAGTCATGTTTAGTATAACATGCTGATTTTATTATAATACTAATACTAATCATATAGCAGCATCCATAAATGAAAGGTGGTGTCAATGATGGAAAAACTGGCCTTCAAGTGTAGAGGTGTGTTTTGGGACAGCTTCTTAAGGGTAGAGAAACTGAGCAGGAGTTGCAGCAACAGAGTTCCTCTCTGTGTTATTTCTGCCTGAACATTGTATGCTTGCAAGGAACAATTGAGAAAGGTGCTGATTCTGAAAGCTGAAAGACTAGGATTAACATTTAGGCTTAGATATGAGAAAGAAAACCATAGACATTAAATATTTAATGCATTCGTTTCTATCCCCCCATAAACCCTGGATAATCAAAACTTACTATACTGTACTCACTCAACTCATTACTGATGGCAACCGTGGGGGCTCCAGGAACCAAACCCCAGCAAATATTAATGGCTGACAAAGGCAAAAGGTGGATGGATGTGAATGTAAGATCATTATACCATATCACTTGCATTTCATAAAGAATAAATATAAGCATATAAAGACAAAATGCTCTGTGAGTCAGCATTTAAATACGTCTGATTCTGTCTGTACTGATGTTTGTCAGCCTAGGATTCAACACATACACCAGTTTTGTGCAGCCTGTAGTAAAAATGAATCCTGTGTTGTTGTTTTTTTATTGATAAACTGCACACTAAAGTTTGGAAACAGTAGAAGGCATTGCTATGTTGTTTGCCAGAGCAATGAATGGAGTGTTACACATGCTGAGAACAGTAAGAGGTCTCTAAAGCAATGTGACACATTTTATGATAAATATTTAAGTAAGGCAGGTTAAAATACACATAGGATTGTACTGTTAATTTTGTTTTGCAATGCCTCTTATATTCCATAATATCAATACCATAGTGTTATACTGACTCTGCTTACTTGTAGGGAAGAGTACCTTTGATATGGTCCATGGTCCTGATAATGCTTTCATTTTAAACTTATAACCACCTCCACTGTAGTGGTCATTTGAGTCAGCTCATCCAGGAATACAAGACACAAACTGGGGAATAGCTCCCTTTGCCTCAGCCATCTATGTTGAGGTTACGTGGAAAGGGGGATTTTGCCATAATTTGACTGCTTGCATATTTTAGTTCAGTGAAAGACTACTGTAGATAGACTACCATTATTTGGTTAGGGGTTTATTTCCTGTGCTTTATCATGTTATCCCATTCATGGCCAACTGTGGTGAGGGCCAATTTTTGCTCACACCGTAGTCCACTCTGCCTCATTTCTGGCCAAAAATCACAACTAGAAGTGACTCCAGTTGTGATTTTGGACTTTCTTGCATGGAGGGAAGACCAGAGGTGTGTGGTGTTACGGAAGTAGAGTTTGAAGTTGTTTTTTCAGGTATTCCCCCCCCTCCCCACAATTCATTCTGGAGGAATGTGGCCTTAGGGATTTGTGTGTGTGTGTGTGTGTACCTTCAGGTTGCCTGCAGACATTATGATCCTGTGAATTTTCTAGGGAGCACAAAAAAGTGGTTGAGCCTACATGTGTACTCTAGGTTTCACACTCCATATCTCTATCCTATTCTCTTTGTTCAGGCAGAAGTGAATATTGGAATCCTGTTTGCCTTCTGTTGGGTAATTAGATCAGGTGCTGATAGCTAACAAGAGAGGCAGAGGAAGAACATGCTCCAGCCCTAGAAAGCTGGCATTTGCTCATGGCTCCTTGCAAGTGTGTTTTTGGATCCCACTAATTATTTCGAAATTTAGCAGACTTTGCAGGTTGTGCATATATATTTGTCCCAGAAGGGAGGTTTGAATATTTACAATCTTAGCTGATGCTACATGACACACTTTTCTAACAAAGTGAGGAAAAGATTTCTGTGCTATTTGAGATTATTTTATTACTCACTTTTAAAATTCAGAATTGTAAGAGTAGAAAAAAAGAACTTGGATTACAAAAGAATACAGCTAGAATGAATGTAATCCTTCTGTTGCCCAATCTATCTATACATTATCCTCCATCAATATATACATCACTATTCCTAATACGAAGTTTCCAAAGTTTGTGAGACATAGAGCCAAAACATACTGCAGAAATAACCCAGTTTGAGATCGCTTTAAGTGCCATGACTCAGTGTTAGGGAATTCTGGGAACTGTAGTTTGTTGTGGCACCAGAGCTCTCTGATAGATAAGGCTAAATGTCTAACAAAACTACAGTTCCCAGAATTCCCTAACACTGAGTCATGGCAGTTAAAGCAGTCTCAAACTGGGTTATTTCTGCAGTGTGTTTTGGCCCATAGTTAACAAAATTTACAAGTGAGGAGTACGAAAATTGGAAACAATATGTTCAAGGTATTTTTTTCAAGTGGATGGAGAACACTCTAAGATTGTATTGTTTTGTGTACTAATCTCTGGAAATCTTTCTGAACAAAACTGTGTACATATTAACAGCAGGAGAAGAAATCAATTATTTCATTAAAAAAATACTGAGTATGAATTTGAATGTTAGAAATTTAAAACTCGGATTATTTGTACTAATGCATGAGTTGTTGAACTACTTTATTATGCTATGTAGTCAGGTTAAATAATACTAACAGTAATGATGATATATTTCTCTTGCAGATTGTATCTAGAAGGATTTCGAATCCATATCTGGAAAATCCTCCCAGCAAGGTATTTTTTTAAACCTCCTCATTTAATCCTATCCCATAACTTTGCCTCATGTCTCCATTCTTTTGAGCTACTTCATTAATGGACCCTGAAGCAGAGAACATTTGTTCATGTTTGAACGTATGTCAGCCATGTGGGTAAACATTTACAAATCTAAATAGATTTTAATATTTCTGATAAGAAATTCTGTATTCAGATACACAAAAGCTGATTGAAAATCATGCTGGTACTTGTAAACTGTGCTTTATAATTTTTATGTTGAACTGATATTATAACCTTTTATGTTTGCATAATTTACTGTTTGTCTAATTTGTCTTTTCTTCTTTAGATTTATGGAGATGGTGCATCATGTGCTGCGAGAGCTCTCAGAAATGTTTTTGTTTTACAAGCTTCTGATCTAGTGAAAGACAGGATGTCTCTGATGGGGCTTTGCAGGTAACCATGTTTGCTTTGTTTTAATAAAAAAGGGGTTTTCACTTTGTAGTTTCTCCCTCCTTTTGTTGTTTAGTAGGTTGACTATCATGTATATCTAAGCTAGCAGATTTCTTTCTGGAACTAAAAGCAGCAAACAGTCCCTCCTTAAACCAGAATATTTATAGATTGCTCCTTGTATGCCACTATCCTCTTTCTTGTGCAAGTGGCTGATATGACTGTTTCCATGTGGACATCATGTTGTTTATTAATTTCATTTGTACTTGGTCTTCTACCACTTTTTCCTGTACTATAGTGTTTATAGAAGCATTTTATCAAGACCTATGGTCTGGTAAAATAAATTCTAATGAATCTAGTCTGTATGTGTTTCCAAGAGATCGATGCATTCTACTTGAGTTGATCTCTAATTGAGTTGCTCTCTCCTCCAAAAAAATAAAACAGGAAACAAAATCCAAAGATGGAATTTTCTGCATCAATATGTGCCCTGTGATAGAATTTCAGATACTGTATTTATTGTGTGATACAGGTTATTGTGTGATACAGGAATTCCAAAATCTGAAATAATCCAAAATCCTAAAGTGGTCCACATGGGTGGCTGAGATTCTGACATCTTTGCTTTCTGATCGTCATAAACTTTGTTTCATGCACAAAACTATTAAAATATTATGTATAAAGTTACCTCCAGGCTATGCTTATAAGGTATATATGAAACATAAATGAATTTGAATTTTTAGACTTGAGTCTCATCTCCAAGATATCGCATTATATAATGCAAATATTCTAAAATCTGAAAAAATCCAAAACTAAAAATACTTCTGTTCCCAAGCACTGTGGATAAGGGAGACTCAACCTGTATACTAACAGTCATCAAAGTGGAAAAGGTAGCCACAAGAAGCTGCCCTCAGGAAGTCAGTAAAGCAGTACTTGTGGTTGGAACACTGCTTCTTATCTTTTTGTATAAATGTTGCTGTTAAAATTTAGATTAGTTTATAGCATTTTGTGTGGCTCTATTGCACAGTTCAAAGA
This sequence comes from Urosaurus nigricauda, assembly GCA_034509955.1. NCBI lineage: Eukaryota > Metazoa > Chordata > Lepidosauria > Squamata > Phrynosomatidae > Urosaurus > Urosaurus nigricauda. Next base: position 88,683,826 of record JAOEGL010000006.1, read on the forward strand.
GGGATGTATTTAGATTTAATTAAATATGCTAGATAACCCTTTCTTCCTAAGCTTGCTAATATAACCACATGCTGGGGCAGGATCTTGTGGTCTTTAGCCTACCTACGGTAGCTTAACCTCTCAGAGGAAAGGTTATAAGAAATTAAATGGGATGGACTCTGGTAGAGAAAAAGGGAAAGCAATTATGAAGGACAACAACATGAGAAAGCATCAGGTTGCATACGGCATATATGTCTTCACCGCTGATGAACATATCTTAAAATGCTGCTGGGATTCTCATTACATGTTGAACCATTAAGTCTGAGTACTTTGTTTTTCCTCACTTCCAGAACAAATACAACAGTGCTCTGGATTTCCATTCATTTTGAATGTTCTTTTTAAAAAGTGTTTTTAAGTGGTATCCATCACTGCAATCCTTTGTACGGTTGTTCAGAAATGGACCAATCAACTATACCATGATTTACTTGAGTGCAAATATGTTCATGATTACAGCCTTGGTAATCTTGACTTCTGTTTCATTTTGTCAGGAGAAGCTGCATTGGATCTGAACTTGTTGATTGGCTGTTAAAGCGATGCCCTTTCATTAAGACCAGAACTGCTGCAGTGGGTGTTTGGCAGGTCCTACTGAATATGGGAATTGTGTTATCAGGTCAGTTTTTTAAACATAAGTGCAGCTTATTTTAGAAGGTACTATGTTTTCCCTGCTGTTCTCCCCATTTTTTCTGGGCTTTAGAAATATAATTTCTCCATAGGAAGAGAGGGAAATATTTCTTATAGTGAAGGTAGACTCTCTTTGCTGCTATTTATCTTTCAAATGTTTTATATTTTGAATAATTATGATAAGATATGTACTGGAGGGCTGGGAGGGAAAGCCACTTCCACTCCCCCCAGCTCCACGGCTGCTCAGGATCTGGGACACAAGGGCCAGAGAAACAATGGAGAGAGGCTGGGGGAGGGCAAGGGTACACCTCTGCCTTCCAAGCCTTGCAGAATCCAAGCAGGATCCAGACCATGAGGGCCTAAAGAACAATGAAGAGAGGTTGAAATATAGCTGAGAACCTAAAGGAGGGAGGACACAAGGATAGCAGGGAAACTGAGGGGATGGGTAGGGAAGCAAACAATCAAATAACAATGGGAGGGATGGCAGAGAGACAAACAGCTACTGGGCAGCAGCAGTAGTGTTGGATGACACTGTTGAGAGAACAGCAGTGACACCATATCTGGTGCAAGTTGGTACTGTGCACAAGGCTTGGGTGACCCTCCTTGCGTGACCCAATAACCAAGAAAACCCTATGAGAAATCCCAAGCAAAACACAGGCAGGATCAAAACAAAGAGAGTGAGGAATAAATAAAGGGAAATCACATTTGCAAGACTAGCCAAGGGCATAAAAAAATCCAAAAGATAGCGAGACTATGATTAGAAATACTCAAAAATGTAATTGCTGTTTGAAGTAGCACCACACATGTAATAGGTACATGGAATGTGAGAAGTATGAGCCAAGGAAAGCTAGACATAGTAAAAATAGAAATGGAGTGCATGAATATAGCAGCGCTGGGGATCAGTGAGCTAAAATGGACGGAAATGGGCTACTTTAATTCAGACACAGTGTTCTACTCGGAATGAAAAGACAGGAAAATATGGAATGGCCTTCATACTAAGGAAAGATGTGGCATAAGCAGTCAAAGGATACAATGCAAAATCAGATTGAATCATCCTAATAAGGCTCCATAGAGAACCTATGAATATTACCATAATTCAAGCATAAGCACCAATCACAGAGGCAGAACAGGAAGAAATTGAGAGATTCTATGAAAGAGTCCAGGAAGAAAATGACAACACACCAACACAGGATGTCAAGTTGATCATAGATGACAAATGTCAAACTAGAATCAAAAACAGTAGGCAGACATGGACTAGGCAAAAGAAACAAAGCAGGTGAGTGTCTGTGATGCCAATAACCTATTCATTGCAAACACCCTTTTCATACAACCAAAATGAAGGTTATACACATGAACATCACCAGATGACCAATATAAAAATAAAACAAATTATATTATCAGAAATAAAAGATGGAAAAGTTCCATACTGGTGGCCAAGACTAGACCTGGTGATGACTGTGGCAGAGATCATGAATAACTTATAGATAAAAAACTAGAGTAAAACTAAAGGGGGGAAAAACGTAAACTAGTTATCATACCAAAATATGATTTAAACAATATCTCAACAGAATTTATTGACACTTTCAGTAGCTAAATAAAATAAAATAAGAAACCATGGATGATAGATAAAATGCTGAAAGCATTAAATGAAAGAAGAGAAGCAAAACAAAAAGGAGACAGGAACAATTTCAGAATCATGAATGCAACAGTACAACTAGTGCAAAAAGATAAAGGAAACTACTATGCATAAAGATTAACCACACATTCTAAAAAGCGAGGTGCAAACTGCAGTAAGAGAAATGGTAAAAAAAAAAATATCACCAGGAACAGATGATGTTCCAATAAATGCTGCAATCCACATAGACAGATTCAACTCTAATGCTAAGCAATATACGTTAAAAGATACAGAAAACAAAACAATGGCCAACAGATTGGAAATCATCGCTATATATCCCATCCACAAAAAAGGAGAAACAAAAGTCTGCAGCAGCGATAGGTCCAAAGAGCTAATCTCCCACACAAGAAAAAATACGCCCCAAATTTTGCAACATAGACTCCAGCCGTACACGGTGAGAGAAATCCCAGAGGTCCAAATGGAGTTCAGGAAAGAAAGAAGTATAAACATATGATGGTGAATGGAATGCACCAGAGAATTCCAAAAGAAAATCAACATGTGCTTTATGGACTATAGCAAAGCCTGACTGCATAGACCATGAAAGGCTTATGGAAGGCCCTTAAATACATGGGAGTACCAATACATCTGATAGTCCTGGTGGTAGTCTGTACTAAGGACAAGAGGATACTATCAGAACAGAACACGGAAAAGCAGAATGGTTCCCAATTGGCAAAGGCTTCAGGCAAGGCTGCATCCTTTCACCCTATCTGTTCAACTTGTAGGCAGAAAATCTCATACGAAGAGCAGGCCTGGACACAGAAGAAGGAGAAGTGAATATAAAGTGATATCTTATTTATAAATATGTTGGTTCCTGATAAAGTTATTGCAGAATGACTTTGATAAAGAGTATAACTTTGCTTTACACTGTCTCTTGCTGTCTCCCATCTTCATAATCATTTATATATCCACATCTGAACCATTGTCAAGTCTTGCCTTACGATTGCCTTAACAAGCTGCAGGCCTTTTTCAATTATTGCAGGATCTCCTGGTGATCTCTCTTCTGGGTTACTGTAGTCGTTTTCATGTTAGTGTTCCCTTTGGACATACATCTTGTCTTCAGGCATCTGAGTGACCTGCCTAATGTAATCTTTTGCTTTCTTTGCAGTGACTGTGTCTGTTACATTCTTTAATGCTTCATATCATTTTTGCATTAGATTCACTTGTCTTGGGCTTTTATTTATGAGATGCTGTATCTCCACTACTGACTTGTACATACTCTTTTCCTGAAAATGAAATTTATAAAGGTTGCTGCTATAGAAAGCCATGTGGGTGAAATGGTTATTTATTTAACTTTCATTGGTTATCCAATGTGAGGAAATGGAGGCAAGACCAGAATTTTACAGAAAGTGAAAGTTGTATTAAGGAAGCATAACTCAATAATGGCTGGAAACAATAAAAGGATTAACTGTGACTGATCAGCAAAGGTTAGAAGGTTAGAAGAGTGAAAGAGAGAAAAGGAGAGGTCTGTGGTCTTGGTGGTGACTGCACAGTATGAATTATAGCTGTGATCGAGAGGACAATGTAGTATGAAGCCAAGAAAGAGCTTTAAAACATGTGTGTTTGTGGAAGATCCTTATCTTCTCTTTTGACCCAATAATCTAGGGAAGTTCTTGACCCTCTTTGAAGAGGTAAAGGGGGAACTTAATGAGAGAGAGGAATGATATACCAATTACCTTTACAGAATAAAAGGGAACAGTGGAGATTTCAAAGGAAGGAGACCTCATGCAGGGGAATAGAACATAGGAACTGCTTAAGATGAAAGGGTAGTTACAGATTTGTGTCTGGTGTTACTGATTTTGGAGGTTGGTGGTCTTAGGGACACACACAAAAGAAACCATTGTTCAACAGATGAAACAGTCCTGAATTTAAGGACTTCTGATGGGTGATTGCTGCATAATACAATGAGGCTGAACAGATTAGAATGGCAGGAAGATTACTATAAAACAGTGTTCAAATTGTGGAAATGGATGCTGTAGGCTATATCCACTTGCAGTTCAGTTCACATTGTGGTTTCTCCAATCAAAACATATGTTAGGAAGAAAATATGGCTGCTTTGTATATTTGCTCAGGCCCATAGTTTTAGACTAAAGTCAAATTGCTGGATGAAACTCTAAGTGTTAATTTAGCAATTAGTAATTTTAACTTTTTGAAAGAAAAAAAAATTCAGCTCACTATTTTTTCTTTCCCCTCATTTAAACAGTGGACAGACAGGTTTACTTTCAGGACAAGTATGTTTTCTACCAGTTCTCAGCTGATGAGTGTACATACCTTTTCTGTGAATATGAGGGAGAAGATGGATGGAAAAATGGTGTGAAACTTTTACTGCAGCTAGTGCCCACTATTCCACCACGGATTAATACATGCAATTTGTAAGTATGCTGCCTGTAATTATTATTATTTAATGTTCTCTAGATAACTAGATTATACACTCACCATAACTACTTCTTATGTAGTTTATCAATGAGGCTGTTGGCTATCAAATTTCTTCACATAATATATCAGGTATTTTGTAGAAGAAATAGTACTGTTCTTTGTTGTTGCTTCTTACCCAAATCAGACTGAAAAGATACAGCTATATGTATATTATTTGTAGGGAGCAGAATTTCACTTCAGTCATATATGTTATGTGGTGATTTATTACAGCCTACAGTATATATTTGAAGGAAAACGATATCTTAGAATATTTATAAATGACAAAGCAATGAATGAAGAACATAATATGTACACACTACGCACACAGGTATAGGTGGGGATGAGAAGAACTCTCATGGAGTTTTTAGCAACAGGAGCAACTAGACCAACAGGACTATTGATGGAAAAAATTAACTTGGGTACTAGAGGTTTTGAAGATCATACATCAAAGAAGAATATAGCTGCCAAGATTTTCTGTACATTCTGCAACATACATAGAGGGTAAAAAACAAAACTTCAGAGGTCTTCTCAGATCTAGACCTGGAAGAGATGAGGAGGAAAGGTGCATTTCACAAGCTAGTTTGAATGAATCGGCCAAAACCATTATGGAAATAGGTGGTCAATGAGAAGCTGAGGTTGGGCTGGACATTACTTGGTCTAGTCAGCATTGGATAGATCTGGTTCAGCTCAGCTATCATCACAAGTCATTGCTTTTGTCTTTAAAACTAAGTTTAAAACAGTTTGACTGAATAAAGTAAAATTACTTATTTGTAGTGATATTAGCCATATTATGTCATTCCAGTGTCAAAACAGGGCAAGATTAAACCTGTTGAGAACCTAAATATCTCAGATTTAAGAGGTTCTATAGCCCTGCCAAAAGGTGAATTATTCTAATGTATTATGTTTTCCTGTGGATGCTGCTATTTCTTCTACTACTACTACTATTACAGTGGGCACTATCATTCTTAGGGTTAGGGGCTCAGGACCCTCATGAAACAGGAAAAAACACAAATATAAAGCCACTATTTTTTATAGCTGAGAGAACACCTCTCTAGGAATCTCTGGGTCCTCTAGTGTGGCCAACATGAAGCAGAAGTTGACCATAAAATCAAGCTGGAGGACCTACAAATACCTAGAGAAGTATTTTTTTTTCTAGGAATCTCTAGGTCCTCCAGTGTGAGTCTGGTAAACTATCAGAAGATTTGTGCTGGAGGACCTAGAGTCTTAGAAAGAACATATTAATCAAATCCATGAATAATCAAATCCACAGAAGTCAAACTTGCAAATGTGGATAGCTGACTGTATTATTGTTGTTCAGGGGCTCCTCAAGCCTTAAGAGTTAGCTTGCTTACCTGTGCCTAAATCCATCACTAAATCAGAGCAATTTCTCAACTTAATGGACTTTTAAGGCATTTTGTTTACTCTTTATTTTCTGCCTTCCTCGCAGGAATAACAGAAAAATAGAAGATGCCGCTGAAACCAATGCTGAAATTCTTGCTCGCCTCACAGCTGCGGTATGTCTTTCATAAGGATTTTCTTGGTCCATTTAATAGAGTTGTTTATTAGGGACTGAGGAAGGAGCAAGCTTGTTTTCTGCTGCTCCAGAGACTAGGACGTGGAACAATGGATACAAATTGCAGGAAAAGAGATTCCACCTCAATATTAGGAGGAACTTCCTGACAGTAAGGGCTGTTCGACAGTGGAACACACTCCCTTGGAGTGTGGTGGAGTCTCCTTCCTTGGAGGTCTTTAAACAGAGGCTGGATGGCCATGGAGTTCCTGCATGGCAGGGGGTTGGACTGGATGGCTCTTGTGGTCTCTTCCAACTCTATGATTCTATGATTCATGTTTTAGTTCCACTATGTGCAGCCATTGGATGAAAGTAAGTTAGCAGTATTATGTTTGTGTCCTGACATTAAACCATTTGTTTAAAAAAATTAAACAATAACGATCTATAACAAAATGTAAAATAGCAGCATATTGAAAGAGTTGTGGTTATTAAAACCAATGAACTCAGATTCAGAAAGGTTAAAAACACATAGCATAACCATCTAAAAAGCTTGAACAAATATAAAGTTTTTGACTTGGCACAAAACGATAACAAAATTGGCAAGAGGCAACTTGTTTTGGATGGCTTTTCCTGAGATTGCCTCAAAAAAAGCCTCTGATTATTAGCAAGAACAGGAGAGATGAAGGAGAGGCTCCCATGGTGATGGTGTTGGTGGAGTTTATTCTCCAATCTAGTATTTTATTAGTAGTAGAAATCATTGCTGGTTCATCTTCATCAATTCTGCAGGGGCAGTGAAATATCAGAAGGGGAGTCTGTTATGTAACCAAGTGACAATAATTATGCTTGCATTCTTGAAATCAGAATCTGATTTCTCTTAGCCATTGAAATAATTTGAAGAGGTACTGGGAAGTGGATTGTGGTCCAAGAAATCTTATGAAGTGAAAGCGCTTAATCTTTCACAGCAAGTGGGTTAGGTTTGCTACTGAGTGGCCTATGAATTGGAGTCTTCCACATTTGCAGAGGTGAAGCTCTGGACTTAAGGTGAACAATGAAGTGGCCCAGTTTGCTGACAGTTATTTAACTGAGTGCTGGACTAGGACTCTGGGAGACCAGGGTTCAAATCCTTGTTTGATTATGCATACCTCGGGCAAGTCACATTCTCTCAACCTCAGAGGAACACAATGGCAAACCTCTGAATTTTTTTTTTTCACCAAGAAAGCCCCACAACTGGGTTTCTATAAATTAAAAAAAAATAAGGTACACAATAAGAACATTTAGATTAGAATGAATATAAATGTTGAGGAGCTTCCAGAAGAATCTACTGGAGAAATAAGCATTATAGTAGATGTTAGTAAGCATGAAGTGGTGTACATTCAAGCAAAAATAGCTTTACACATACCCTGATGTACTCTAATACCCTGATGTACTCTAAGCTAGTGGTGACTGATCAGGAGAGAGGCCAAACTAACTTTAAGTCTATCACAAAATGTCCAGATTAATTTTTTGAACAGGCCTATACTGATGACTTAACTGACTTAATATACTTTTCAAACAAGGTATTTGTTAAATATATATGTTGAACTGTTTATTTTTATTATTGGATGATTCACCAATGCCAGTAACCTGTTGTAACCTGTTGTAAGCAGACTCAAATCTCTGCTCTAAAATGGATCTCCAGGACAAATCCAGACAGAAATGATACCACACTCAAAGTTTACAGCTGTAGCAAGCTGGTTAATAAGCCTTATGTCTGTATATGTGCCTTCAAGTTGCCTGGTGACTTATGGCGACCCTATGAATTTCATAGGTTTTCTTAGGCAAGGAATACTGAGAGGTGGTATTGCCAGTTTCTTCCTACATATAGCCTACAGCACCTGGTATCTGTTGGTGGTTTCCCAACCATGTACTAACCAGGGATGACCATGCTTAGCTTTTAAGATGGGATCTGGTGCTTTAAGGATGTTTAGAGCCTTTGATACTCAGAGAGATCTAGGATATAATTAGGGAAGGCATCTGGCTATTGCCTAAGCAAAGATGAAGTGATGTGATAACATTTATTGTTGGGTCAGGTGTTAATGAAACCTTCATATTATGTATGGGGAGAAATGATAAAGCCAGTTTGAGACTGAAGTTGTCTTTTTTCCTTGATTGCTTTACTGCAAAAGATACAAGTGAATTACAAGACTCCCCAGCTGATCTTGACAGTGGGTTTGGTTGTGCCACTGTTTATTGAGAGACGAAATTGGCTGGAAGATGATTAATTACTATTTTAATAGCACTTCATGGATATGGACTTTTGGAGCAGGAGGTGTAACTCCATATAAAATGTCCACAAAATGGGGAAAAACCTGCCTTTATCAGTGTTGAAATGCATACAAAATATATAGGTACATAAAGTCTGTGTGAAAATTATAAGTCGCACAACAAACACCAAGCTTACTGAAGAACTATTATTATTCATGCATCTCTGATGTAAAATTATTGTCACATGACACTGCTTTTTATTGGCCTTTGCTCAGTTTGTTTCCCATGAAGTGTACCTATCTATAATACAGTTTTTGTAAGGATTTCTTTCTCACAATAATAATACAATATTCTTTTTCTTGGTGGTTCAGACTAGAAATTCTTAGTAAAGGAAATGTATAATTGTTCTATACAATGAAAGGGCGAGGGACCTTTGAGTGACAATAGCTATTACTGAATGATGCCAATTTGTTAGATTGCAGGAAACAACTGGAAAGAGACCACTTTTTGTCTGAAGTATTACATTTTAATTACATAAAGCTTAAGAGCAGGATGTCTGAAGAACCACTCTTCCCACATAAGCCTGCCCTGAAAGATTAGGCTGGTGAATGCTCAAGGCAAGACCTTTTTAGAAGCAGCACCTCTGTTGTGAAACTTGCAATTAAAGTTTGAGCTGGCTCCAGGATTGCACTGTTTTAATCAGCCCTGGTGGTGCAGTGGTTAAATGCCTGTACTGCAGCCACTCACTCAAAACGATAAGGTGGCGAGTTCAAGACCAGCAAAAGGGTTGAAGCTCGACTCAGGCTTGCATCCTTCTGAGGTCGCTAAAATGAGTACCCAGATTGTTGGGGGGCAAATAGCTTACAATTGTAAACTGCTTAGACACTCCTTAAGGGTATGAAGCGGTATATAAATGAAGCTGTTTGTTTTGTTTTGATAGAAATGGGGACTGCAGTCAGGAAATCAGAAGAAGATTAAGAATGGGGAGGGCAGCCATGAAAGAATATGATGGCTTGTTGTATTCCCTATTACCATGTATGAGTGTGAGAGCTGGACAGTTAAGAAAGATGACAGGAAGAAAATCAATTAATTTGAGATGTGGTGCTGGAGAAGAGTGTTGAGGATCCCATGGACAGTCAAAAGGACAAACAAATGGATCCTAGAGCAGATCAAGCCAGAAATCTCCCTAGAAGCCAAGATGAAAAAACTGAGGCTGTCGTACTTTGCACACATCATGAGAAGAGAGGACTCATTGGAAAAGACAATAATGCTGGGAAAGGTGGAGGGAAGTAGGAAGAGAGGAAGGCCACATGCCAGATGGATGGACTCTTATTGAGGAGGTCATAGGTATGGGATTGAGGGAATTAAGCAGAACAGTGGAGGACAGGTAGTCTTGGAGATGTCTCATCCATAGGATCGCCGTGGGTTGGGATCGACTCGAGGACAATTAACAACAGCAACAATTTAATCTTTTCACACTTAACTTCCAGTGGCTTGTCAATGCAGGGACAACCCTAAAAATATTAATTGAACAGAAATTGATTAAGAGATAATTGATTCAGCAGTGATGCCTCATGAAACTGACAGTCTCAGGTTGATACCACTATGACATTAATCTCTGCTGTTACCATGTGCGCTCTAATATTGGAACCATGACATCTGACCTTTTCTTCTGTGAGTATCCACCTGGGTTTTAATGGTAGTATTTAAATTATTAAGGGGATTATTAAGAAGATATCAAAGATGTGATTAGGAGGACTGTGAAACAGAACTGATTTATAGAAGTGCTGATCCCTTGAGAGATCTGACATTAATCTCTATGTGTAAATTCCATTTTCAATATTGAAAGTTAAAATCTTGGGCTATGAAGTGTCTTTATGGGAAAAAGTATTGTTTTATGTAGACATAGTGCAAAGGGACCAGGGTGAAAGATAAAAAAATAGTTTCCTGTCATCTTTGCAATGACAGATTTTGATCAAAGCAAATCTCTAGATTATTCACAATCTCCACACTCCATAAAAGCAAAAACAGTGTGCACTAGTTTTAGTACACAGGAAATGGAAGGGGAATATTGTTGTAGCAACTCTAACAATTTGAGAGTGGGCAAAATGCAGCTCCCCCATGGCCGTCAAATTGTTTCTGTTTTCTTCTGTAGGAAAAATCCCCAGAATTCCTCCCCCAACCTGTTTTAGGATAATGTGTGGTTCTTTTCTTTTTCTTTTTTTTTCTAGTTGGAAAAAAAGCCTTTTCTAAACCTTGAATAGGCCAGATTCTCCTCAAATGTATTACAGAATTGCTCTCCCAGCCTCTGAGTAGAGACTTCTCAGTAAAAATAAAAGTACATGTATTTGTATATTTAATTATTTATGTGTATCACAAAGGTTATGGGGGTGTGGTGGATATCTCACATTCAGCATTCAGGGGTCATATGTGTCCTAGGGACCTGGTATAGTTGTTGAACCCAGACTAAGGCTGCATCTGTACTGCAGAATTAATGCAGTTTGAAACTGCCTTAATTGCCTTGGCTCAGTGCTATGCAATCTTGGCATTTGTAGTTTTGTGAGATATTTAGCCATGTCTGTCAGAGAGCTCTGTTGCCACAACAAACAACAAATCCCAGGATTTCATCGGATGACATTAAAGTGGTGTCAAACTGCATTAATTTCTTCCTCTGTGTGGCAGCAGTCTTAGATCATCAGGTGAAGCAAAACTGATTTGTGATTTTCCTAGAAAGCATTACTAGTTTGTATTGTAGGGTTGGGGAATGTGCGACCCTCAAGATGTTGTTGGATTGTAAATTCCATCACCCCTAGGTAGCATAGCTAACAGTGAGGTTTGGTGGCAGTTCTAGTCCCAGCATTATTTGGGAGGATATAGGTTTCCTGTCTCATGTTCTAGCAAAAGATTAGATACTTCTGAGTAGTTGTGCATAGTATTAGACTATAATGTGGTTTGGCTTAGAGATGTCAAAGCTGGGAAAATATATTTTTTTTCTTTCAAAGGACTCCCCCTCCCATTTTCAAATACATAATTTTTTTTTACCTTTGTTTGCTACAGTGGTGACAATTTTTGCTAGCTGACAAAAAGCTGGGGGCGGGGGGAAGAGGTGAATAATTTCTAAAAATTGAAACCAAAATATCTCTGTACACTTGAAACATTGTAAACTTGTCATTGTTGGAATAAAACTAAAGAAACCTGCATTAAAGAAACCCAGCAGAGAGACCAAGGACCACAGAGGCTGTTTGGGAGGAAGAGGTTGCAGTTTCTGCTGCTGCCTTGGACCTCTTCTTCCCTCAGTGATCTGGGCTCTTTGCAAAACTGAGGTCCTCCTGACTTAACAAGATTTCATTGCCTCCGTTCCAAGTGGTATCTGATCCTACTCATTCTGCTGGGACACACTGTGGACCTTGTTTTCTGTGCTGGGTGGGATGATGATGATAATCTTGGTGTGGAGAAATTTGCAATAGCTCCATTGTCAGGGTCAGATCATTATCTGGCCAGGTTTAGATTCACTGGGAGTTAGAACCTCTGCAGGGGTGGAGGACTGATTGCACTTGCCCCTCCATATTCACTAGGGTTAGGGTCACAAGACCCTCATGAATATGGAAAAACTGCAAATAACAAAAACACCATGTTTTTACCTGAGAGGAAACCTCTCTAGGAATCTCTAGCTCCTCCATTGCAACTTTGTGGTGAATGTCTAACAGACACTGAGCATAGAACTGCACTGGAAGAGCTATAAATGCCTAGTAGAGTAGTCTCTCTAGGAATCTCTAGGTCTTTCAGTGCAACTGAAAGTGCAATCAGCCAAGAAGGACAAGGATCTAAGACCCATGTGGTGGCTTTCACCTGTACAAGGGTCCTGTCCACACTATCAGGTAGCACAAGTTGAAAAGTATCTGTTAACACTTGACAGAAAGGTTACATCCACTGGCATTGTATCGACTACAGCATCTATGTCAGAGCAGATCTGAGTGACTTTATCTACAAAGTCTTTATCTACAGCCCTGGTGGCGCAGTGGTTAAATGCCTGTACTGCAGCCACTCACTCAAAACCATAAGGTGGCGAGTTCAAGACCAGCAAAGGGCTGAAGCTCAACTCAGGCTTGCATCCTTCCGAGGTCGCTAAAATGAGTACCCAGATTGTTGGGGGGCAAATAGCTTACAATTGTAAACCGCTTAGACACTCCTTAAGGGTATGAAGTGGTATATAAATGAAGCTGTTTGTTTGTTTTGTTTTGTGCAAATTCTTCATTTTTTACTTGAGGGTGAGAGTGCAAGGGACTCCTGACCACTCAGAACAGCTCTGCTGGATGGCTCTCTGTAGATGCAATGCTGGCAGCAAAAAATAATTTCTTTGCTGCCCGCGCTGCCATGGAGTAGGCCTTCAAATTACTCCTTCCCACCCCAATTCAAGGAAGCTGTCCTGGTCCTAAACCAGTGTCTGTTATTCATAATTGAGTGGATGAGGGTGAGCAAACTGAAACTTAATCCAGACACGACAGAGGTGCTCCTGGTCAGTCGGAAGGCAGATCAGGGAATCGGGATACATCCTGCATTAGATTTGGTTACACTCCCCCTGAAGACACAGGCTCACAGTTTGGGTATACTCCTGGACTCACCTTTGAATCTGGTGGCCCAGGTCTCTGTAGTGACAGGGAATGCTTTTGAACATTTAAAACCTGTGTGCCAACTGTGCCCATTCCTTGAGATGATGGATCTGCCCTCAGTGGTACATGCCTTGGTTATATCCCTTTTGGACTTCTGTAGCATGCTTTACTTGGGGCTGCCTTTAAAGATTGTTAGAAACTGCAGCTGGTCCAGAGAGTTTCAGCCAGGCTGTTAACTGGGCCAAATTACGGAGACCAGACAATGCCCCTGTTGAAACAGCTCCACTGGCTGCCAGTTTGTTTTTGGGCACAATTCAAAGTGCTGGTTATGACTTATAAAGCCCTATATGGCTCATGTCCAGGCTATTTGCAGACTGGATCTCCCTGTATAAATCAGCCCAGGCTCTGAGATCCTCAGGAGAAGCCCTTCTCTCAGTCCTACCCCCATCAGAAGCATGTTTAGTAGGTACCGGTATGTGATAGAGGGCCTTTCTCAGTGGCTGCCCCTAGAGTCTGGAACTCCCTTCCCATAAAAACTTTTTATGCAGATAGGCTTTTAAAACAGAAAGTTTTTAAGGAATGAGCTGAGATCTTGTATTGTTTTAAAGTGTTTTAAACACTTCTATCTTTTTAAACTGTGCTTTATTCTTTTAATGAGCAATCTATTTTAATATAGTAATAATTTAATTCTATTTTAATGTATCACTTTTGTATGTTTTTAATTGTACCGTGCTTTTAATATTGTGAGCCACTCTGAGTCCCAGTTTTGGAGAACGAGTGGATACTAATGAATAATAATAATAATAATAATAATAATAATTTCCATAAAAGTGCTTACACAGTACAGAGCTGTTGAGACATACTCAATACATTGTATTTTCCATATCATAATGGGAATCTACCAGAGGACTGGAGGCCACACACACCCTGAATTTGTGTTGCCACAATCCTCATGCTCTCCAATTTTTTTTAAATGCAAGAATGCACCCAGCTCTTTCTTAAGGGCAATGGGGTAATTTTTCCATCTCTGCTATTGTAGGCATATAGGATATCCTTTTAAAAGCAGGCAATAAATTATAATTTAACATGACCTGAAAGCGCTTACTATACTGGTACTCCAAGATGATGTATATTGTGGGACCGATAGGCTGTGTGTTGATTTACCTCTGCTGATGTCCAGATCAATATATAGATGCAGGCTTCCTTTCAGCTACAAACCCCTGAAATTCCTGAAGTACAGATAAGGTATTCTGGCAGATGGCCTACCTATTATCATTCATTTCTTCCCCTGGAAAATATGGTTATTGATCCTGTATTAGCTCCCATATTCTGGAACCAAATTTGAAGAGAAGTGGAAAACTTTTTTGTACATATTTCTTGATGGATTAACAATGTGCTTAATTTAAAAGAAAGTGTGTGTGTGTGGGGGGGGTTGTTTTTGTGTGTGTGTGTGTGTGAGAGAGAGAGAGAGAGAGAGAGAGAGAGAGAACTGTGCAGGAAAAAATATTCAGCTGCTAGTACTTTCTTCTGTGTTGATGTAATTATTGAAGCTGATCTATCTTGTATCAATTATGATATTCTACCACCATCATAAACAGTTTGTGCATCATAGCACAACTGTACATGAAGTTATGGATTGTTGTAGGTCAGACATCTGATTGTGCTATGGAATATTAAACAAAAAATCTTTATCCATGTTATGTTAAGTAAACATCCAGTTCTTATCCTTTAAACCTCTTGAAGGTTGAGTAGGAAATAATGACATTTGATGAAACATATATGTAATTCTGGAACCAAATTTGGCACATGATAGAACAACTGCAAGTGGATTCCACCAATATAACCACTGTTGTTTTTGGCTAAATACACTAGTTGTATTTATGGCATTGATCATAATAATGTTGAAGCAGTGATAATTTTTGTGAAGATAATATAACTTAATGGCACAATTCTGTGCATGTTACTCAGTGTATGTTCTACTCATTCATTAGTCTTACATCCAGGTAAATCAGTGTGAGGTTGTAGTTTAATTCCATTTGGCATGTAAGTCTTCTGCCATGGAATATGGAGACCCAGAATGCTAGTAGTGTTTAATATCTTTGTGGATATGTTTTTGTTAGTTTGTAGTATTTTATGCATGAGAAATCAATAAAAAGTATCTACACACATATTTTTTTAATTGTACTTTATTAGTAGCAATAGTCTGTTTTATCAGCACTGTCTCTAACACCTTATCTTCTTGGTATGTTAGGTGCAGAGAGAATTGGCTACTGTCCTTGCTTTGAAGGCAAGAAAATCAGGTGAGTATTAATGTTTGCTCATATTTTATTATTCTGCTGCATGCAACACACACACACACACAAACAAACACACACAGTGCAAAGCCAGTTGAAAGGAACAAGAAATATTTACTTACATTCTGTTCTTTCCAATTTTTCCTTCTGTATTATCCCAGTTCACTTTTGCATCTCCAGTATGGAATGCCTACCCCAGATAAGCTTGCCTGTTGTGTCCATTATGGTATTTTCAGTGCCAAATGAACACCTTTTATTTTTATTGTTGTTAGATTATAGCGTTCTACTCTCTGTAGAGGGTATTATCTTGGTTTTATTGTGTGATAGTTCTACTTCTTGTTTATGATTTGTATTTTATAATTGAAATCTTCTGTATACTGCTCAAAGGATTTTAGTTATGAGGAGGGTTAAAACCCAGTCGTTACTGTCTGCCTTGAGGTTGTTTCTGACTTATGGCAAACCTAAAGTGAAGCTATCACAGGTTTTTCTTGGCATGATTTGTTCAGAGGGGGTTTACTTATGTCTTCTGCTGAAACTGACAAAGTATGACTTGACCAATGTCACCAAGTGGGTTTCCATGTTTGTGTAGGGATTTGAATCCTGTTCTCTAGAGTCATAGTTCAGAGCCTCCATAGTCACTATAACCACCGTGAAATCATCAGACTATGAAGGAAAAGGCAATTGGATATTCAAAAGATGCATTTTGACGACCATTTTAATGAAATCACTTGTCTGTATCATCATGTAGGTTCCATGTGTTTGTCTGAAAAACAGCAACAGTAGATAAGCACAAAAGATCTGACTTTGAAATCTTTCCAGGAATGTTTCCCCCCAGCCTGGAATGACCTATGGGGTTTGTTTATGACTGAGTATTTTAAAATGAAATTTGTGTCTGGTACAGAAATCTAAAGCACAACCCACCCAAATTCATATGAAAAAAAGTTACATTAATGTAAGATCTTTTAATGCAAGATTTTTCACAATTATGGACTTTACCAAAATGCATCAAATTTACATCAGTTGTGGACTGATGACACACAATGATTATGGCATGGGATATTTCACATGTATGTATAACTGGTTGTGATAACGTATTCTTCTGCATTTAAATATGGAAATCATTAGTGGTACTGAATTTCTAAATTAGCTTCAGGCAATAAGTGTAAAATCCATAGTACTCAGAACATATTCTAGATAATAATGCAGTGTACAAAGTATTATAATGCCAGTTATCTAATAGGCATGCCAGGTTTCTGGTGCTTAATTTTGTGGCTCATCTCTCTTGAGGTCAATTAACCAGAGTAGGGAAAATGAACACTAATTAACTCTGCTTGTAACACAGTGTCAAGCAGGCCACTTTCAAAATTTTAAAATTTTAATTGCAGAGGGTTTTTTTTAAAAGAACATGGAAAGTCTCTTTTCTTATTGTTCTGTTGTAGCTGTAATCTGCTGCTTATTCCTAAATATCTCTACATGATAGGAAGATGCAGGGGCCTTTTGCAAAGATGTGGGGCTGGATTGATAAAATCCCATTTCCTATTTGATCTCTGACAAATGGATCCTTTGGGATTGGCTTTCTCTCTCTGGAAACCAAACAGGCATAATGAGTAGCCTTCCCTGCAAATTCAATATTAGCTTTACAGCTCAGGTCAAAAGAAAGTTAATGACCATTTGTACACCAGAGATAGAAAATTGCATTGCATTTCATATTATTCTCAATTTCAAAGTATAGCATTACACTGAAGTAATTTATATTTAAATTGATTTAAATTACACACTGTGATCACTGAGGACACTGGAGAACAAGAGTGAAAAAACCAACAACTTCTTGTGTCAGTGATACAGGTATCTATTCACTTGGTCTTGTTGTAATATTTAGCCCTACTATACACAAAAGAGATGACAGAATTAGTGATGACAGCTGGATGTAGCAAATAAATAGAGAAAAAGAGAGAGAAGGGAAGGAAGGAAGGAAGGAAGGACGGAAGGAAGAAAGGAAGGATATGCCTGCTTTTTTGGGGGGGGGGGGGGAGAAAGGCTGCATATGCATAATTTATCTTTAGGCAAGCTGTTTTTGAACTGTAAAGGCCCTTATCACAGTTGTAGCAATAGCAACACATGGAAATCCATGTCTTACTGGATTAGTGGTGTACCAGTCTTCATTTATATTTTATATATCCATTGAAAAGTACAAATTTCATGTCATTTGTGTCATTTAGCTGTTATCCTTTACAGGATTTTTGCATCTATTGTATATATTCATTTATAAGCTTAGAAATTTTAGTCAAATAATTGATCACAAAAACCTGAGTTGACTTATCCACGGGTCAATGTAAGTACTGTACTTTAGGTCTCTATATATATGAATGAGAGAGAGAGAGAACCATCCTCTGGTGAAAGGAAAGAGTGTAATCTGTCCTGGAAGCACTGACCCCCTTCTGTTCTCTTATCCATCCAGCCTTTAGTGTGATTACAAATAGTTATGCCTGCTGCAATTTTGTAGGTTCCTTGGCATTTTTTTCTTTGCTTCATCCTTTAGATCTTTTGTTACATGTCCCTAAGTTTTACCCTTGGCTTATCCATGGGTCATATCAAAATCCATAATTTTGGCCCCAAAATCTGCCCTCGACTTATACATGAGATTGACTTAAAGTTGAGTATATACAGTATGTGTTTATGCAAATACACAGTAAATAACTGATTCACTTTTTAGCATTACCCATCCCCTGGTAAAGATTTTCATTCAGCTGATTTAAAAAGCTATACAGCCTCCCTCTTTCCTAGAGGCCTGTCTGACAGCAAGCAGACGAAGGCTGCTTTGTGTGCCTACATTTCAAAATACATTGATAGCAGGAGCAAAACTGAGGCCTGCAACTCAGACATAGTCAGTGCTTTGTGAATTCAGTGACCTTGCACTTTTTAAGAAATAGTAAGCCACCTTGCATTCCAATTTTGAGAGAAAAGTTGGATGGAAACAACACGAGCATTACTTCTTTCCTTTTTTACCCATTATTTGAAAGAAATCCTGATATTCACATCCCAGATTGTTATTTCAGATCTGCTCCCCAAACAGTCATTCTTAAGCTCTTGCTATATAATTTTTGTGTCTTTGTTTTTGTGCCATTTTAAAAAAACTTACTATACAGAATCCTTACAGCCTAATATCTGTTTGGTGTTTGTTATCAAATTTACTGACTGTGTCATTTTAGCAGATATTTCAAATATCTGTCACAGCTGGTTGGAAATGAGATGCTTTCCAATATCTTTTTTCTGAGGCTCCTGCAGTCTGGGCTGTGAAGAGTTTCTGTGCTGTGGCAAGGAAAGAGTTCATTATCTCCACTTCAGATCATTATGGTCTATTAGACTTAAATGTTTTAAGATCTCCTTCCTGCAATTTAGGGAAATATTACTGGTGTTTGTGTGAGTCAGTAGAACTGGGGGAGCTTTTTGCCAGTTAGCATTGCCAGCAAGGGAATTGGGTTGTGTTTTGTGTATCCGCTTAAACATTCAGCACAAAATGGTCAGTGATAGTGTTAATTGTTAACACACTATAAAGCTAAGGGAGGAAGTTCACACCTTCCTTGGCTTTATTGTTCCAGCTTGCTTGGCAGCAGAGTATGTTCCCATAATTCATTAGTTTGTGTTGAGAAGTTTATCACTCCAGCCATTTTAGAAATTTAATTTCTGTTTAATGCAATAGAAGAGGCAGATATCATTACTCTTTACTGTATGGCTCTTTATTAAGTGATCTCAGAGATAAATAATTCAGATTAATTTTGTTTTTAATTTGAAGCTATATATAACACAAAATAAACATATAATACCAAGCTGCTGTTGAACACTCTGGAGAATGCATTCTGGTAGTCAAGTTGAATAATCTTTCAGAGAGAAAATGGTGGGGTAGAAATAAATGTATACAGTAATCATAATACATAAAAGCAGACATGTAACTTCAAAATATATTTTTGAGATCTTGTAACTTAACTATTTTACCATGTAATTAAAACATAATGCATTTGCTTGATTGTGTCTGTGCTAATATGGGGCTGAATGCTTGGGCCAAAAAGCCTGTGTTCACCCTGACCTTGCATCATCCTGTATGGATCGCACAAGCCATTAGTCCCAGTCCAGGATTGATCAGTCCAGATGCTGCTCCAGCAGTCCTGGACCCACGTTGACCCAAAGGACTCTTAACATTGTCTAGAAAGTGTGACTGATTGCAGCTAAGTGTCCTGGAAATTCTGCCATGACAGCTAGCAGACTGCATGGGCCCAAACACCCCTTACTTGCTGCCTCTGCCCAGAAGGCCCCCAACACAGCCAGTGATTTGGAAGCGGGCACGAGGTCAAGTGGTTGTTGCCAGGTGCTTTGTTTCCTTCCTTATGACCCACCGCAGAGGAGTGGATGTGACAATGTTGACAGGTAAGGGGTGCATGGCAATGGTCATGGATCCATAGCGTGGCAGCAGGCAAACATGTGAATACCAGCCTGTTGCTATGCCAGCCTGGGGATTTAACCAAGGGGGAATCATAGGCAGGATACCATGGAGTTTGCCCATGGTATCCTATCTATCTGTATGTGCTCATCATTACTATGCTCCAACCTTTATTCTTTGCTGTATTAGTCTTCTTGGAAGGACGGAGCCAGTTGATAACTATCCAGTCTGCTGCAAAGAACCTAACTTCTTTTAACTATGCACATGCTATTCTGCTGTGGCTTGTTAGAGTTTAATAAGACCTTCACTAGTGGCTGGAACCAAATATGTGGGTCTTAGAGCAAATTGAGCCTGAGCTCTAGAAGCCAAAATGACTACAATGAGGCTGTCATCCTTTGGACATGCCATGAAACTAAATGTTGTTGTTATTTTTAATTGCCTTTGAGTTGACTTTAACCCATGGTTACCCAATGAGTGAGAACTTTCACACCCATTTATGGAGATGGGAAATATGATGGCTTGTACCATCCATTTTAGTAATCAGTGATATATTTTACAATTCAAAATCTTGTCTAGTTCCTTCATAGTTGCTTTTCCAAGTCCTAATCTTCTGACTCATTAGAATGACTCACTAGTGAATTATTATAATGCTTGGTATACATTAAAATTGCTAAGGTGGAAGGCAGTAGAAAGAGAGGAAGACTGCATTACAAGTGAATAGACTCAAGCAAGGCAGCCGCAACCTGAGACTACAAGACCTTAGGAAGGCTGTTATTAATAGAGGTCTCTTGTTCATATAAGGTCCCCATAAATTGAACCAAATTGATGACAATTAACAACAGCAAGGCTTTGTGTTGAAGTGGTGGGGAGACTACCTAACATTCCAGCATTTTCCAATACTGTTGTTAGCACTGTTGGGAGGAGATAAGTGAAAGCCAGATGAGTAACATCTAGTCTGGTGAAGAGATGTGGCATCACTGTATTAAAGCCAGGCTGAAGTGGCTACTTGGAGTGTTCTTTGATGGGTGTGTGCATGTATGTGTGTGTGTTAATCTTGATTTTGCTAGATGTATTAAAGCTTGATGATTTTTCTGTTGAATATTGTCTTTTTATTGCATTGTTTTATTTTGTTTTAATTTATTAATGCTTTGCAGAATGCCCATTTTCTGTCTCCCCAGTGCTTTCTTCAAATATGTAGAATGTTTTGGCAATGTTTGTGAGATGTAATATAAATAAATTGCCTAATATATTTAAAAATCTTATTGGGTGAAATTGGACATAAAATGATCTGAATAAATAGTACACAGAGATTTTAGTGTTAATGTGGGTTTTTGAACCTTCTGTATCATAGCTAGATATAGTATAATGTATACTCTGTTCCTTCAGGTACAGATTGTTGCTTTAGGTGAGAGCTGTACACTGCCTCTTTCATTTTATTGATCAGATAGCCACAATATCCTTTATTTCTATTCTAATTCTTCAACCCCATGTGTGTAGGGGAATCAAAATCTGAGGAACAGAAATTTATGGAAAATTAATGAATTCTGTTGATGCTTAATTGGGATTTAGTTTTAGTAGTGTGTTTGGTATACCCAGATTCTTATTATGCTTTATTTATAAAGCATTGTAAATTTACAAAGATCTGATTATAAGCCCGTGCCCATGTGTTCTTCTTTCATAGCCTCATGAAAGCTATCAGGAAACTATGTGTTGGTCCTATGTGCTAGATTTCCATTTAGAACCAGAATTCTCTGTGGACAAGTGGTAAACTACTAGAAAGGACGAATTAATAATGGAAATTCTAAATCAAACTTCTTATTTGTTGTAATCAGTTATTCATTTTACTGTACATCTGAAATAAATATTCCATTAAGGTTAGAGTAGGTAATTTCTCTGTCTAAAGTACCGTAAGCCTCTTCCCCACCCCATATATATATATATATATGTATATATTTGCAAGAGCAGTAATACTCTTTGTGTATAAATATATACACTCTATCTCCTGGAGCAAGTATTTACTTTATTATTGGTTTTATAAAGAATCTTGAATGATAAATCCTTCCTGTTGTCCACAAGGGAGTAAGGAAATTAAATCAGGGCATAGCCTCCTGATCTTTAAGTGACTGTTAAAAAAAAATCAACATCCTGAACTCTTTAGCTCATTTGTAGGTGAGCACATTTGGAATTGTACTTCACCAAGATAATGGTAATTTAAGATCTTTGGCTTCTTTTATTCATGTTGACCTGTTCTATGAATAAAACAGGAGAAATACTGTAGAAAGGGTATGTGGCAGCAGTAAACTGGGCTGCAGTCTTTGCAGTCTGGTTGCATTATATGTGCCAAATGGAACAGATTTGTGGCTCTCATGAGCATAGTTTTTATGTTTAAATAACAAAAATGTTGTCCTTTGTAATCATATGGAGAATGTATAGAGGAAGACTGTTGATGCTGGCATAGTAAAAGTTTTTACTGCTGATCCTGCCTACCACCCAGAGATTTTAAGTCTTGATGAATTTGAGGAAATTACCACCATTGTCTCATTCCACACTTTTACATGGTTTATGATCCTGACTTTCAAAATGTACAAGAAGGCAGGATGCTAGGCTCAGACTATGTGCTAAGTAAACTGTGCTTTGAGGGTTTTTTTTTTTTTTGGTATGAATATTGTCTATGATGGGTTGTCTAATATTAAGTGTTACATTTTTATTTCATTTAAAGGAAACAACAACAACAAAAGATTGTCAGAGGAGAGGGTGAGGAACCGGAAGAAAGAATCCTCAGAAAGAATCCCTTTCCAGCTTGGAATGGGTCTTGATATAAATTTATGGGAGGGGATCCTCCTCCCACCAGGGACCATTCTGTGGTTTCAGTTGCATTGCCCATAGTAACCCTTCTACATTCCTTTGACTGAGGATGGTTGGTTTGGAGCCGTGGTAGTATGGGATGGTTTGTTCCTGCTTCTACATAAACACCTGCAGCAGCAAAAGCCTTTACAGTTCTTAAAGTATCAGCACCTGTAAAACAGAGTATGGAGCAATAAACTCAGGAGTGGCAATGATCTATCACTGGACCAGGGAGTCCTGGCCAATATAGCTAATGTTGAGGAAAAATAGGGATTGCAGTGAAACAACATCTGGAGGGTTGTATTATTCCTTTCCCGAACTAGAATCTGAAAAAAACAACAGCACTACAGTCTGAAAGCAGAACTAATGTAACTAATGAGACCAACACCCCACTTTACTGCTCTTTTTGCTTTGTATCTATCCTGATTCTACCCACTTCCATTTTGTCTGACCACAGTCCTCCATTCTTGCCTAGTCCCTGCCAAGCACAGTGGCATCATCCTGATGGATCCCAGTAAAAAGAACATAGCTTTTGCCTTGGTTTGAATGTTTTCAGTACTGCATTCTTCCAGAACATTGCAATGTGGGTTGTTTCAGTTTTACAGTACCACACAAGGTGCTCCCAGAAGCATTTATTGGAATTTGTGCAATTCCTTGCGCAAGTGGTGGAATCCAAAACAGTGTTCTTCGCTGCCACAACTGCTTAAGAATGGAATGATAAGGGAAGAAGTAAATGGTCTTAAGTTTGCTCACACAGATATTTTGCATGTATATGTAGAAATCTGCAGACATGATAAAAACTGAGACAGAACTATTAGAATTGAGGAGCAGTGTGATAACTTGTTTTATATTTCAGAAAATATATTTGTCTGATTTCATGCACATTTTATATAAAAAACTGAGAATCTGACAATGTTAGTTCTGTACTTGAAGACCTAGCTAGAGAGTGATGTACTGTAGTTGTGTCAGAAATCAAAGACATAGCCATGGCCATGTTAGTCTGGAAAATCAGTATGCAAAGGAATCCTGTAGCACCTTTGAGATTAACTGAAAGAAAGAAGTTGATAGCATGAGCTTTCATAGACTTGAGCCTACATGCATCTGAGAGAGTAGGCTCTAGTCTACAAAAGCTCAAAGGCGCTACAGGTTCCCTTTGCATATTGTAGTTGTGTCAGTGCTACATTTTTTTTTAATTTTCCTCACTTTTCTATAAAAAGTGCACACAATGGTAATGCTATTTTTTGCCAATTTGCCATAGACCACCATTACATTTGAGACCATTGGGTACACCCACCTCTGGAAACTTGTCACAGCCATTTGTCCAGGGACCACCACTTTCAGTAGCACTAATCTAACTCAGGGCCAAAACAGATAGTCCCAATTAGGGCAGCTTGGAGCCACCCCATTTAGGCTGGATTGGGCCATGGCAAACAATCCAGTCAGTTTCCACCCCAAATAGGATCAGAAAAAATCTTTTTGCCAGCTTCAGGGCCAGTGGTATCTAAACACTATGCCCCTGAGTTGCCCGGAAGCCAGCTAGTGTGTAATCACTGGTGTGGTATCCCAGCGACTCGGGGGGCATGATGTGTCTAAATACCATGCCCTCAAGCTGGATAAAAGCTGGCTTTACTGGGCCATCTGTTTCGCCCCTCAGATAGTTGTACTGAAGATAAAGGGAAGGGAAAGTTATATATCCCACTCTGGGATATCCCACTCTGAACTCTTTGGAGGCATAATAAAATATAAGTGCAACAGAGCAGCAACAACAACAATGCATAATATTAAATAACTCTTTTTACTGAATGGAAGTAAGGATTTGTACATCACTGCAGGTGTAAACATTTCAGGGTAAAGATCAGGGTTGGACTGCAGCTTCTATTAGCCTTAGCAAATATTGGGAGATGTGATGGGAGTTGCACACAGGCAATATTTGGAGGATCACACTTTGCCAGTGGCTGTGTCAAGTTTTTTAACTGAAGTAGATACATAAACCCTGTCCTTTGTTGAACATGGAGGAGCTATGTCAAATCCCATTTAAAATTGGTAATACTTATGCACATCATTTGTACATCACTGCAGGTGCAGGCATTTCTAATTAGATGCACAATTTTAACCAGTGAATTTTATTCTGGGATACAACTAGTTAGCTTTCAATTTTGTGTTTGAAGCCCATCTTATATGTGTTCCTTGTTTCTTCTAACTAGCAATGAGCCATAATGATGAAAACTGCAGTGAAGAAGCAGCCAGGCAGGAAGATCAGAAGAATGGCCATGATGCACAGGTAGAAAAAGATTACTAATATAATGTTAAAATTCATCAACCTTCTTTTGTAATAAAACACTTGCCCACACTTGGTTATGAATATAGCTTGGCTATTATGGTTAATGCATTGGCAACTCCATGCCTGGA
Source organism: Urosaurus nigricauda (assembly GCA_034509955.1). Taxonomy (NCBI): domain Eukaryota; kingdom Metazoa; phylum Chordata; class Lepidosauria; order Squamata; family Phrynosomatidae; genus Urosaurus; species Urosaurus nigricauda. The sequence continues at coordinate 88,708,919 of JAOEGL010000006.1, forward strand.
TTACAGGTACACCTCAATTAATGAAATAGATATGTTCTTGGATATTACTTCTTCTATAGAAACTTTGGTATCAGAGGCAGGAATAGCATGAAAAGAATAGAGTTAAGTTCCTACAACACAAAAGAAAAAAGAAAAGAAAGAAAGAAAGAAAAGTAGTTCAGTATGCTTCAAATAGAATTTTTCTTCAAAACTAACAATATGAGCAGTGAACCAGGAAACTCTGACAGACCTTGCATAAGTAAACAAAAACCCTTTGAACCTTCTAGAGACCACTTGAAACTTCTTCCAAAATGTATCCAGGTGTGACTGGGAGGGAGAGGAAGATTGGGGTGGTTCGTTGGCTCTGAGAGACAGACCTGAGGTGGAGGATGGGGAAAACATAAAAGAAGATGAAGAAGAACAAGTTACAGAGTAGAGCAGAGGGGAAACAAGGTCAGGAGGACCCTGGGGAAGCAAGAAGGAGAGAGGCAAAGCTAAAGGGAGGAAAGATAAGTGTGAAGAGACAGGTGGATGGGAGGAGAGAACGTGGAAAAATCTCGTGGGGAGAGGTGGCAGTGGTGAGGGAAAGAGCAGTGGAGTGGAAGCCAGGGAGAGAAGGGTGGCCCACTGCTTTATAACGTGGGCATAGAAGACCTGGGTGGGAAACTCATTCTCAGGTAAAACTGAGGGACCCATGCTGGGAAGGGGAGCTAGGAAGATCATCTCACCAGGAACCACTCTCCTACTGGGGAGCCCTTTTCCAAAGATAGAAAATTTGAAGGGCATCTGGTGGGATGCAAGGGCCACGCACTGGGAACATGGTCCAGGACCTCAGTTATTGGAAAAGTGGATTGGGAAGCAGCAGAGAAGTGGTTTCCAGCTTCTATAAGTATATTAGAAGAAACCCGATGAAAGGGTAGAGGAAACTGTATTTAAGTTCTGTTGGTAAAAGAAAAGATGGACAGTGCAAAAAAGTTTTGAGTTAACCTTTAACTGGATAATAAAGTTGGTGTTGCAGCCACAAATCAGTTCCATGTGCTTTTTTATACAAATAGATGGAAGCTAGAGACACAGAAGGAGAAGGGAATGATGGTGGGGAAGGGGATCAGGTCTGGTAGTTCTTCTCTCCCTCTGAGGCAAGGCAGATGGGCTGGAGGGAGGGCTCGGCTTCTTAATGCACAGTTAAAACAAGGTATCCTGGAGCAGACAAGGCCACACATCTGGGAACCCTTCCCTAAACAATATAGTCTTTAACTCAGTTTTGAAACTAGTTAGAGAAGTGATGAGGCACGCATGTGGGGGAAAAAGGTTGCAGGAGTGAGGAGCAGCAAGTGAAAAGGGGCGAATCTGGGATGGACCAGTGGAAATCCTAGGCTGGGACAGGATACCTTGACTACCAGAGTGGAGGGTACGAGAAGGAGTGTGAGGAGAAAGAAGTTCAGACAAGTATGCAGGGGCCAGTCCATGGAGGGCTTTGAAGGTCAACAACAAAAGCTTGTACTGGATGCGGAAGGGGAAGGGGAGCCAGTGAAGGGAGGATAAAAGAGGAGAAATATGGTCAAAGCAGCGAGCGGATGTGTTAATACGTGCAGCTGAGTTCTGGACCGAGATTAAAGGATGGAGGTGAGAAATGGGAAGCCCTGTGAGAAGAATTCGCGAGACCACTAGGGCATGGACCAGAGTCTTGGCAGTAGAGACTGAGAGGAATGGACGGATTTTAGCAATATTATAAAGAGAGAATCTACAGGCCTTGGCGGTGGCCTGGATCTGGGGAATAAATGACAGAGAAGAATAAAAAATGAAACTAAGACTGCAGGCTTGCTGAATCGGATGAATAGAAGTGCTGTCAACAGAAACAGAGAAGCAGTATTGAAGGGTAGGCTTAGGTGCAAAGATGAGAAGCTCTTTCTTAGACATGTTGAGCTTCAAGCGCTGATGTTGCATCCACTGAGACAGTTAGACAAGATGAAACTTGCTGTTCAAGCCGCAGCGAAAGGCCAGGGGTGGAAAGATACAGTTGAGTGTCATCGGTGTACAGATGATAGGAGAAACCAAAAGAATTGATGAGCTTGCCTAGGGACAATGTGTATAGAGAAAACAAAAGGGGACCCATGACAGAGCCCTGAGGAACTCCAACAGATAAGGGAACAGAGGTGGAAGTCTGACCATCCGTGACCACTGCAAAAGAACTATCTGACAAGTAAGATTTAAACCAGTTGAGAACAGAGTTGGAGAATCCAAGGTCAGAAAGTAAATCAATCAAGAGACAGTGCTCCACGGTGTCAAAGGCTGCAGACAAATCAAGAAGAATGAGAATAGAGTAGAGGCCATTCACCTTGGTCTGCAAGAGATCATTTGAGATCTTGGTGAGGGCCATCTCTTAGAGTGCTGTTAGCGGAAACCAGACTGAAAAGGGTCCAGGATGGAATTGGCTTCAAGAAACTCAAGACATTGAGAATAAACGACCCATTCCAGATCCTTAGAAAGAAAAGGAAGAAGAGAGATTGGATGATAGCTGGACAAAGAAGAAGGGTCAAGAGAGAGCTTCTGCAGAATTGGAGAAACAAGAGCATGTTTGAAGTCTGAAGGGAAGGAACCAGCAGAGAGAGAGAGATTAAAGATATAGACAAGTGAGGGCAGAAAAAAGGAGCTATAGAGATTAGAAGACGGGAAGGGAGATTAGAAGATACCATATTACTAGCAGAATATAACAAAGACTTAGAACAATTCTGAAGAAAGTCAAGGCAGAAGGAGCAAAGGCTGTTGAAAATTAAGAAAACAAAAATTATGACCACAGACAATATACATAATTTTAAAGTAGATGTTGACCGAAACATTTCAAGATTTTCCATACCCTGGCTTATTCATTAATGTGAGTGGAGAGTGCTGTCAAAAAATCAGAAAAAGGCTAGGACTTGGAAGGGCAGCTAAGAAGGAACTAGACAAGATCCTGAAGTGTAAAAATAATAACTGAATACTAAAGTCAGGATGGTCCATGCTATAGTGTTCCCCATTACTATGTATGACTGTGAAAGCTCGGAAGTGAAGAAAGCTGATAGGAAGAAAATCAACTCATTTGGAAATGTGGTGATGGAAAAGAGTTCTGTGGACACTGGAGTGCTAAAAAGAAAAACAAATGGGTACAGAGCAAATAAAGCCTGACTATCCATAGAAGCCAAAGTGAGTAAACTGAGACTGTCATACTTTGGACACATCATGAGAAAACAAGATTCACTAGAAATGACAATTATGTTTGGTAATGTAGATGGCAATAAGAAAAAAGGAAGACCACATTCCAGATGGCTAGATTAAATCAAGGAAGTCATGGCCCTGAGTCTGCAAGACCTGAGCAGGACTGTTGAGGACAGAATTACTTGAGTGTCTTTGTTTCATAGGGTTGAAATAAGTTGAAGTCTACTTGATAGCAGATAACAACTATGAGAAAAACAGCTTGAAATTAACATATACAGTAGAGTCTTGATTATCCGACATAAACTGGACCGGCTGATAGTTGGATAACTGAAAATGTTGGATAATCTGGAAGGTCTAAGAAAAGCCTTGAAATCACTATGAATTGCAAATGTATTAAAGTTTTATTGCAATAACAGTAAAAGTAAATATAAAGAAATCACTGATCAACATTGTGATGTACAGTATAAACAGTTCAGTCCTCTGAAAAGTTAAAGAAATCACAGAAAATTTAAAGAAATCACAGCAGCCATGACACTGGATAATCCGGAATGTTGGATAACCGAAGGTTGGATAATCGAGACTCTACTGTATAACAATCCCTATGACAAAGATGCTATTTCATTCACAAGCAAACTGAACATGTTATATCTGAAAGTTTTTACTGGAGAACGGTTGAAATAACCAGTTATTATTATTTGCACTTATCACATTTAAATTTTGCCTTTAGGCTGGTCCTGCTTCCTATCACAATTAGTTTATATAAATGTTCATTTCAAGGTTTTGTTGTTCAAGATTTAAAGACAAAAGAATTCATTAAGTATTCATCTGCTCTAATAAGCAGCATGATAATAAGATTATATGGGTGGATTAGAGAAAACAACACTAATTTAATTTCAATGAATCCAGTCATTCAACTTGTCTGGAAGCTACTTTGACAATTTCACAAGCATTGTAGTGCTTTTAAGCTTATGTTCCGTTTTGGCTTCATGGGAATAATTTGAGGTGTTAAAATGGAACAAAACAATGGCCCAGGGTAATACTTTGCATTAGTTTCCAGCTTTGCTCATTTGGCAGTGCTAATAGGGGTTTTTCTTCCCACTTGAAGACAAAACTTTTGATGAATGCTGATGGCCATTTACCAAGTGGTAACTTACTAAGTGTGTTCAGTAAACCAGCCAGCTGGATTTCCAAGTGTGGAAGAGTCTTCTGCTTCCCAATATTTCTGATCAGGTGCCAAAATGTAGAATGACTCTTTCCCACTTAACAGTGGAAATGACTGTTTTGCCAGATAGTTGTATGTACATTTGTTTTGTACACTTGCTACAGTTGTACGCTGATTATCTATGGACTAATTAATGGAATACAAAACTGAATTGTAGGGAAAGAGAGATTATTGTATTCACTCTTCTTTAGCTGTCAGCAGGAGTTTCTCAGGGCTACAATACCTCTGAGAGCATTATTTTGAACTGAATGTGGTGGCAGTAGTTTGCCCTCTATTTCCAAAAGGTTCCTGTATTTCACCTTCATGTTACTACTAACTCACTTTTACATCATTGTAATAATTTTCCTCAAGGGACATCTTTTCCAGGACTTGCTTAACTGCTACACTATCCACATTGTGGGCCATGAGTGCTTCAAATACAACAGTAACAAGTTGTTAGTCCTCTATTGTTCTGAATATTTCAGCACAGGTTGTGATTAAGAACACCTGTTTATACCACCCACATAGCACCAACAGATATATAACTTGTGCTAATCTTTATATACAGGTGAAGGTGATTAATTAATTCATTTAAAAAAACTGTCTCAAATTACAGCAGCAAAATTAGAATGGAAGTAATTTTTGTATCTATTTAGACTGACTAGTGTCTTTTCCTGTAGCCCTCTTCTCATATTTGAATCTATGGACTCTTTCACACGGAGGCACTTACCATTGCTAAAATGCCAGCAAAAGGTTCCTGAAGTGTTCCTGAAACACGAAGGTGGGATAGCCTGCTGCTGCAGTAGTCACTGAGGCATCCCACTTCTCTCCTGTTGTCAAAGCATTTGCGGAGCAGCCACTTCTTGAATAATGGAAGTTCCCATTATTCAAGAAATGGCTGCTCCGCAAATGCTTTGACAGTGGGAGAGAAGCAGGACGCCTCAGTGATGATTAAGAGGTGCAACCGGCTCTCCCATCTTCACGCTTAAGGAAGACTTCGGGAACCTTTTGCTGATGGTAAGCCTCCATGTGATAAAGGCCTATGAGTAAGACAAATAACTCTGTACTTTAAGTGAAAGGTGATAGGAAGGAAGTCTTGTGTGCACAATGCTCTATGTATGATCAAGATTTTTCTGCAATCAGGGTTCCCACCTTGATTTAGATACTTGTATACAGTGACTTTGTGAAAAGGTAACTATGGTTGGCCCACTCTTTATCTACTGGCTAAAAGATAAGAACAGGCCATATATATTTATGAATATGTATGATTTGTACTCAGATATACAGGGCATGTTGTAATTTTTGAGCCAGTAGTCAGAGAGTGGGGCCAACCATAGTTACCTTTTCACATAGTCGCTATATATAAGTACCCAAATGTGATGAAAAGGCTTGTAATTTATTTAAGTTAGCTAGTACTATCTCTTTTGCAAGTACTGTGGATAGGTACAATTGATTCAGTCGTCCTCTGTTTGTGAATTCTTGTAGTCTAGATGAATAGTGAACTTGGTGGTGATTCTGTCCTTTGTTTCCATTCATGTGCATAGAATTTTTAAAAATCACAACATTGTGTTAATTCTCTTGCTTATATATCTCAACAACAATAACAAAAAACATTTGCATATACTTCCATAATGCATCTGATGCAGCACAGTTATTATTTGATATGTTTGTGTCTGCTGGTATTCATATTTAACACATTTCAGTGACTATATTCCATGCATACAAAGAAGGGTGGAGTGTGAGAAACAGAAACTTGTGCTGTTATTTTTAGGGATGACTCTGTTTCTCTCCATCCTTTTCCAGGACTGTTCTTGGCTAACTTTCCCATGGATTTCTAACCTCTTGCTATGGTTCTCTTATGTAACAGGAAATAGGTTGACGGGAACAAACACACAGTTAGCATATCAGCTGCACCCACAATAGTAGCTGCTTTAGTTCATGCTGTTCTCATTTTGCTAAGCAGATAGAATCGCTTGAAAAAGTGGGATCTTTGAAAACGTTGTTGCCTTTTCCCCAAAGAAGCGGCAAACAGTCTGTTCAGCACAAAAGTGCAGAGTTAAGATACAGCGATGGGGAAGATATTTTCATTTTAAAGTTACAAGTTGGTGAATGTCATGTCCTGGGATTGTGGATTTAAGTATCTCTTCGCTTTCCCTCCAACACTTAAGGCAGGGGTTATGTGCAAGCTTCAAGAACGAGAGGATATTGGGCACCTTGAACTTGTCCAGAAACTGGCAAGAGAAAACTGTCATCTTCTACATGCAGACAAAAAAGAACCAGAAAAGACAGATCGGGTAGGATATTTTCCAGTTTGTGGATTTTCAATAGAGTCAAGTCACTGGATGTAATCCAGCAAAGTGCATCATGACTGATTCCCAGCCCAGTCAATGAAATTTAATTCACAGTGAATTTTTCTGCATACTTACTTAGAAGTAAATTACATTGAATTCAATGAGAGTTCTTCTGGTAGTTGTATTTATATACAGTTGTATAAGTTATACATGTACTCCCAGCCATAGCTTTTAATGGAGCAGTCATGGTCTGGGGAGAAAACTTATTTTGTTTTTTGATGAAAGAACGAAATGAATTGAAGGTTGTATTATCTTACTAGCTTAAGGAAACAGCATTTTGTCCTAGCTGTAGCATCTATTTAAATTGTAATTGTTGAAAAGACTTTCTTTGTTAGATAACTTGTTTTGTTCCTTCTCAGATTTTTTATGTAAGTTTTTGGAGGGGAAAATGGGAAGTTATTTCTCTTAGCTGCATCTTAATTTAGACTGCCAACTCGCACCACCTGGAAACAAACAAACAACAAGCCTGTTTGAATGTAAAATGTGTAATTTAATATGTGTAATGTTTGTAATGTTAAACAATATTTTCTTTAAGCCAGTTTAGTCTTGGGAGTTCTTGTGCCAAGATGGAAAAAATTCTCTAAAGAAAAGTGTTTAGCTTTTACAAATAAAATGTTGTTTAAGAGCACTACAGTAATACAGTTGGCCCTCCACATTTGCGGCTTTGACATTTGCAGCTTTGATTATTTGCAGTTTTAATATGTTCTCTCTAGAAATCTCTTAAGACCATGGAGTTGTACTGGAAATCTAGACGTTCCTAAAGAAAACACTTCTCTGGGCATTTGTAGGTCCTCCAGCATGATTCTTTGATCAGCTTCTGACAGATGTTGACTATACAGTTACACTGGAGGACTTGGAGATTCTGAGAGAGGTGTTGTCTCAGGTAAAAAGAATAGTGTTTTTTTATTTGCATTTTCCCACATTCATGGGGGTCCTTCAACCTTAAGCCCTGCAAATGTGGAGGGACCACTCTATGTTCAAAAACACAAGAAAGGCCCAGTTTTTGTAGGTATGGTATGTATAGGTTGGAAGAAAAGTAATTAATGAGGCAACAGGTTTTCAGAATGTCCTTTATTGAACTATTCAGATTGGTTTTCATGGTAGTTTTTAATATCTGAAAAATCTTTACCAGTAGAAGATGGATAGATGTTTCTGAGATCAGCATACTACCAAAGCAGTAAAATTGTAAACCATACAGAACTGCAGTATCATCTGTCTTGTGTATCCCTCTGCCTGCCTGCCTGCCTGATAACAAGAGGAATGTCTCCAAGTGCAACTTCTGTGTGTTACGTTTCCATGAAGAGGGAGTTATGATAAGAAGGACAATTTTCTTTTTCGATAATTATTTCTCTTAGACACTTCATGTGTTTTCCTTTACCCTTAAGTATGATATATTTGTTGTTTTTAACTGCCCTCATGTCAACCTCAACTCATGGTGACTCTGTGGATGAGACATCTCCAAGACTCCCTATCCTTTACAGCTATGCTTAGATCTAGATAATGGAGCATTTACTAGAGAATTCTGAAGAAAATCAGCATGTGCTTTATGGGCTACAGCGAAGCCTTTGACTGACTGTATAGATTATGAAAAACTATGAACTGACATGGAAGGAGAAGGAGAAAGTGCTGACTAAGGAAAGTTAGAGAGGCAGACTTGCTATTGAAAATTAAGAAAATGACTACAGAAGAGCTACAGAAATTCAATATAGATGGGTAAGGAACTGAAATAGTTAAAAGATTTACCATACCTTGGATAAATTATTAATCAGAACAGGGATTGCAGTCAAGAAATCAGAGGAAGACTAGGATTGGAAAGGTCAGCTATGAAAAAACAAGATAAGATCTTAAAATGCAAAGATATTAAACTGAATAGCAAAATTAGGGTTATCCAAGCCATCATATTTTCCATCACAATGTATGGATTTGAGAGTTGGATAGTGAAGAAGGCTGATAGAAAATCAGCTCTTTAGACATGTGGTGCTGGAGAAGAGTGTTGAGGTTACTGTGGCCAGTCAAAAAGACAAACAAATGGGTCCTAGAGCAAATCAATCTTGAACCCTTCTTGGAAGCCTTCATTGACTGTATTGATGCTGTCATACTTTGAAGCAATTCAGTGAGATAAAATTCACCAAATTTGCAAATTCTGTTTAAATTTGAATGTAGTTTAAATTGCATTTAACTCCTGTTTTTCGGCGGGATCTCGCTAGTATGATAAAGCTCATAGAGTGAAAGATAAAGCTTTCACTGCAAAGGCCATCTAACTGAACTCCCTGCCATGCAGAACATGTCGTATTAGTGCACCCATGAGTGGAATGACATGCTGGAAAGATGGCCACTTAAGCACTGACACAATAAAAAAAAAAAAATGTATTGCTATAAATATGCAAAAGACACCATTTTGCATAAAATCCTAATATTAATAACTTGTATGTATAAACTTATTTTTCAAAAGAATTACTATAATTAAAATAGAAATGATCTCATCATTGTGGGGAGGCTAAGCAAAGTGATTTATGTTTCTGATCATTCTACCACAGGTGAGCAGCGCCAAGGCTCCTTCTCTCCTTTTTTATGCTTCTTTATCTTAGTCCAGAGGACCTAAATACTGTACCCTAAAATATCACATCTGATCTTGGGAGCTAAGCAGGGTCACCTCTGGTTAGTCTTTGAACAGGAAACAGTCAGTGAATAACAGCTTCCATAGGCTATATTTCAGAGGAAAGAACTGGCAAAACTACCTCTTTGTATTCCTTGCCTAAGAAATCCCTATGAAATTCATGGAGTTGCCATAAGTAGATGGGCAAATTGAAGGTGCATACCAACATCTCAATCCAGACCTCGACTGGACAGTCCTTCAGATGGAGAATACCTTCAGACAAAGAAATGGCCTCTGATGAGTCTTTCAGGTGGACAGCTATTCTCTGTAATGTTGAACATATGACCTTTCTGCAAGCTAGAGGGAACCACTAGAGAGTGAAGCTTGTACTAGCATGATAAATGTGAGCTCTTCATGCATAACAGCACATTCACACAAAATATTAACCATGCAAATCTGATGTGATAAAGTATCTAGTGGAAACATTTTAAAAAGTAATATGCTAAGCTTTGCAAGCAGAATAATTTATTCAATACAATCATATGGATGCACTTTTATTTAATTTACATGATTAAGTCTAGTCACGGAATCTGAGTTTCTCTGGCACAGCCCACAAGTGTTTGGCACAATACAGAGCATTACCTGCAACCATTTCATTAATCTTGAATTCTGTATTATGCATGCAAAATAACTGAATCTTGGAATTTAAAATGAGTATTTTCTTTTTCATATATTCCAATTCTTCCCATTTAGTGTTTATGCTATTTAGATAGACTTAAGATGTCTATCAAGATGAATGGATTACCATATCCAGTCTCATTTTGTGTAGATTTCACAACCTTTAGAATTCTGCCTTAGGCTGGAGGTGTGTGAAACTCTGCCACTCCGAACATAATTGAAAGAAACATTGTGCCTGAAAGGCATTGCTCTTTTTCTTTTCTGTGGTTTACCAAGAAAAGCAGTAAATTATAACACTCCCTGTGCTAGTTGAGCTCTGCTGGATAAAACTGGTTGTACATATTGCTTGCCTAATATATGGATATTAGTGCCCTCTGGCTTACATGGTCTTGTTAAGTGTTCATGTTGTTTTTAAAAATAATTCTTAATTTCTGCATAAATTATTAAATGGTATAGAATTGGAAGGAACACAGTATTCCATATATGAAAACCTGTGCACATAATTAACCTGAGAAGGTATTTAGCCCTTGGATCCAAGGAGGTTACTTCTTAAAATCTGTATTAATGTGTGAAGCATCTGGCAACAATCATTGCCTCGACCTGCAGGGAGAGGCAGGAAATATAAGTAAATTTATTATTATTATTATTATTTATTAAGGAAAGCCAAATACAGCTTGTTTTTTGGAATACACTTCCCAGAATCTCCTAGCCAGCACAGGTACTGACCATCATAATGAAAATATAGTAATAGTAAATGCCATCATTAACAATACAGATTGGGTGGTAGAATACAAACACAACCTTAAAGACAAATACACACCCAAAGCCTGATGCATATAAAATGTGCATCAAAGTTTTGTTATTTGCATTAAAACCCAAGCAGCTGCCTGTTATCATACCTCAGAACATACTGAAAGTATGGATTTGTATATGTTTGTGGCGACTTCCCATTGCTTATTTAAGTCTAACTGGATATGAACCATTTCCCTTTTAAGAGAACATTTCATTATTTAGAAAGTTGGTTCCAGATGCATTTTAATGGTTGTTCCTGAAGAGGAAATGTGTCCTTTCCTCTGCCCTTTCTTTTAAACTCCACTGTGCTGAACTTAAGGCACTGATTGGATGTGCATGTATATGTAAAAAGAGGTGAAATGCTTGTCATCAGCAGTTTTGCACCAGTAAACATGCAACTGAAAATAGATTCTAGTCCAATTTTATTCTGTCTCTCTGTTTTTCAGAGAAGAAAATAAATATTTATTCCTGTCCCCTTGCCCTAAAAAATTCACTAGATAAGGCTGGGAAAAATCTTTGTCTGAAATCTTGAAGAGCTGCTGACAGTAACTGCAGGCATAACTGGCCTTTCACTGACCCTGGCAGAACAGGACTTGGCAGAGGTAATCCAGGGCTCTGCTGACCAGAATGGCTGTGTGTGTGCAGGGCAGATTTTGTTGTTGTTGTGTGCCTTCAAGTTGTTTCTGATGTATGGGAACCCTAAGGTAAACGTTTCATGGGATTTTCTGGGGCTAAGAGTGTGTGGTGTGACTCACCCTGAGGACAGTGGAGCAGGGGACAGAATAGGAGAATTTCAGCACAGAATAAGTAAAGAGAGAGTACAGGAATACCTGGTTAATTTGAATGAATACAAGTCTCCAGGACCAGATGAACTACATCCAAGGGTATTAAAAGAATTGGCAAATGTAATATCGGAACCAATGGCAATCATCTTTGAGAACTCCTGGAGAACAGGAGAAGTCCCAGCAGACTGGAAGAGGGAAAATGTTGTCCCTATCTTCAAAAAGGGGAAAAAAGAGGATCCCAACAATTATTGTCCAGTTAGCCTGACATCATTTCCAGGAAAGATTCTGGAGCAGATCATTAAATAGAGAGTCTATTAATATCTAGAAGATAATTCCATAATCACAAAAAATCAACATGGGTTTGAGATAAACAAGTCATGCCAGACAAATCTGATCTCTCTCTCTCTCTCTCTCTCTCTCTCTCTTTGGATAAAATTACCAGCTTGGTAGATCAAGGGAATGCTGTGGATATAGTATATCTTGATTTCAGTAAGGCCTTTGACAAGGTTCCCCATGACATTCTTTCAAACAAGCTTGTAAAATGTGGGCTAGACAAGGTAACTGTTACATGGATTGGTAACTGGTTGACTGGCTGCACCCAAAGGGTGCTCAACATTGGCTCCTTTTCATCCTGGAGAGAAGTGACCAGTGGGGTTCCACAGGGTTCGGTCCTGGGCCCAGTGCTATTCAATATTTTTATTAATGACTTGGATGACAGTATTGAGGGCCTAGTTATCAAATTTGCAGATGACACCAAATTAGAAGGAGTAGCCAATACCCCAGAGGACAGGATCAAAATTCAAAATGACCTGAATAGACTAGAAAAGGGGGCCAAAGCTAACAAAATGAAATTCACCACAGAGAAATGTAAGGTTCTACACTTAGGGTAGAAAAATTGAATGCACAGATATAGGGTGGAGGACATCTGGCTGAACGAGACCACGTGTGAAAGGGATCTAAGACTCCAAGTAGACCACAAGTTGAACATGAGTCAACAATGTGATACAGCACCTAAAAAGGCCAATGCAATTTTAAGCTGCATCAATAGACGTATAGTGTCTAGATCAAGGGAAGTAATAGTGCCACTCTATTCTGCTTTGGTCAGGCCCCACCTGGAATACTGTGTCCAGTTCTGGGCACCACCATTCAAAAAGGATGTGGAGAAACTGGAGTGTGTCCAAAGGAGTGTGACTAAAATGGTGAAGGGTCTGGAAACCATGCCCTATGAGATCCGCCTTAGGGAGCTGGAGATGTTTAGCCTGGTGAAGAGAAGGTTAAGAGGTGATATGATAGCCCAGTTTAAATACTTGAAGGGATGCCACATTGAGGAGGGAGCAAGCTTGTTTTCTGCTGCTCCAGAGAACAGGACCTGGAAAATGGGTGCAAGCTACAGGAAAAGAGATTCCACCTCAATGTTAGGAGGAACTTCCTGACAGTAAGGGCTGTTCGACAGTGAAATACACTCCCTCGGAGTGTGGTCGAGTCTCCTTCCTTGGAGGTCTTTAAACAGAGGCTGGATGGCCATCTGTCAGGGATGCTTTGATTGGGAGTTGCTGTATGGCAGGAGGTTGGACTGGATGGTCCTTGTGGTCTCTTCCAACTCTATGATTCTATGATTCACCCAAGGTCACCCAATGGGTTTCCATAGCCAAGTGGAAAATTAAACCCTGGTCTCCAGGGCCATAGTGTAATGGCCAAACTACTACACTATGCTGATAGGGTTAACACATTTTAAAATAATACTCATTTTGTCATCTGAAAGGGGGGAATATGATCATTAGATTCAGACTCCAAAGGTACCTAAATTGCACTACTTAGAGCTAAGTAGACAAATGTTCTTTTTCAGTGTAAGACTTTCTGTGTTTATAATGCCTTCAATCAAGTTGCCCATTATTTTTGTTGTCACTGATTATTTTTATGTAGAGTGCCAAAATCAAGTCACCTCAGCTGTTCAGTTGATCATCAAAACTCACTTCTTTTGGAAGATTATATTAAGTTTTTCCCGTTACACTATTAAATTGTTTATTTTAGAACATTATCTGTCTCCCTCTTCAATTTATTTTTTCTCCACAACCATGGTTCAAATGCTGCTCTTGAAGAATGCATACATACAGTATAAGATAGCTCACATTCTCTAGGAAACTAAAGTCACAAAAGGCATGACATAAAAATGGATTTAACTAGAGCCACTTTTTGACAATGAAAATTAATAAGAATCTGCAAAGGGGTGAAGACCTGTGAAGCAGTTCCAGCGTGGGACCCTTGATGTAGGAGGATCTTCCATGTCACCTTAGATCCTGTCCCTCTGAAGTTTGAATGAGCATGGAAAATGTAATCTCTCCTACACTTCCATGGCTCCTGAAACCCTGGGATGTAGGACTTGGACACCACCAGTTACTTTAAGAATGCCTTTGAGGGCTTACCAGTATTATACCCTGTCAGTCTCCCATGAAGACACAGCTGATTATAACAGCTCAGAAGCTGATAATGCTGTTCCTGGCTGATAAATATCCAGACAATGCTGGTAGGAGAGAGGAAGAGAGAACTTCTGCTGTCAAATAGACCATAGTAATGATATAATACTGACATAACTCAGTTTTACTCTTGCTCTGTGTTTGAAATTCAGGACTCTGTGTTTGAAATTCCTATTCTACAGGATATAATAATTTGCTTGTTAAATGTTAGTTGTGACTCAGACTGACTTTCTTCATCCTGAATCAAAGGGTGGTCATGCTTATCATAAAGAAGACAAAGGTAACACACAAACTTGTCAACATTGAGGTCATGACCCAACTGAGCCATTGAGGCCTATGACCCAAATCCAGAAGGGGATTCTGAAGTGGGACTGAAGGGCAGGTGAGAGTAACAGCCTATCAAAGTTAGGAATTGTGGAGCCAGACTTGGATAAGCCAACATCACACGAGGTTTCTTGGCAAGATTTGTTCAGAATGTGCTTGCTTTTGCCTTCTTCTGAGGCAAAGACTTGCCCAAGGTCACCCAGAGAGCTTCCATGGCCAAGTGTTTCTTCCGGATGAGGAAGGTCTCTAGAACCATACGCTCAAACCACTATACCATGTTGACTCTGATTATTTTTACACTGATATTATGAATTCTGAAATTATAAGCCAGTTTTCTCATTTTACATCAGATGAAACTTGCATCTGTTTTCAGAAACCTTTGAAAGACCTCTCTGCTAGAAATCTTCAGTTTCTTGTTTAACACATGCTGAGATTTCTTCAGCTTTGTAAGTGCTGAAGAGTGCATTTCCTTGGGGACAGGATGAGGTGTGTTTAATTCAGAGTAGTGCAATATTGTTTGGCTTCCCTTTCTTCTCGCTTAACCTCTGTCCTTCTTTCATAGTCTACCTATAATATGAATTTATTACAATCTAAATTTATTGGAAGACCAAAAAGTGGCAGGGACAGGGAATACTGAAACTTCCTTTGGATCATTTGCAAATATATTGTCGTTTGATGTAGTTAATGTACCTTTGAGTTTTGTTCAAACTCTGATGCAGATTCTATAGGTAATTCAGTCATGTTTCTAACTTACTTTGACCTTTTGCTTTTTGGCTGTCAGATATAATGCAAATACATTCACATTCTTCAAGTTAATGTCTTGAATTCCAGAATATCCCAAAACTCTCCACGAAGAAGTCAGATAATCTAGTTACACTCATCATCATCCATAGAGTCCTCATTTTTTTCCTTTTCCTATTTGAAATATGCTCCTGATAAAATATCCTTCCAAGCCTTAGTTTTAAAAATTAATTCCTAATTCTGTTTACTTTCTTGCTGTTAGCTTCTTTTAACTTTCTCATTGATGATTATAGCTTTGTTTTGTCTGTAAACTTAAGAATGAAAACTTTTGAAAATAAATACACCAATTGATATGTGCTTTATATTGTCACTGTGGTGTAGTGGTTTGAGCATTGGACTATGATCAGTGTTCAGTTCCCTGCTCAGCTGTGGAAACCCACTGGGTGACCTTGGGCGAGTCACACACTCTCAGCCCCAGAAAACCATGTAATTGATTTGCCTTAGAGTTTCCATAAGTCGAAAACACCTTGAAAGTACACAACAACAATAAAAATTGGAGAGCTGAAGAATGTGAGAAAAGTCCAGCTACTGCCTTTAGGACATCAAATTGTTCTCCCAGATTCATGCCAGATGGTTGCTAAGCTTTAATGCAAACAAAATAAAAATCCTCTTTTTAATTGCTTCTACTAGTAAATTATTCCATATGCTGCAACAGCTTGGTAAACTAGGAAATTCCACCAGAATTATATTTCAGACAGACTATCTTTAATATATGATATGACTCATTTTTCCTGTTAGAAAAGGAGTCCCTCTGTTCATTAGTTATTTTTTTTTCATCTTAAAAACATTAGTGAATAATCTGTGGAGAGGAACAATGAAGCCTGTGCTGTGTGCTTTGTTATGTGGAAGAGACTTAGGGGTGAAACAGGTGGCCAGGAAGGAGTGGCCCAAGGCTCTTCCAAGTGTGATGGGGTGGGGACTGCAGTGACTGCACAGCCCACTCTCAATGCGGGCTGTGTTGGGGGCTTACGTTTTCTAAACAGAATGCCCCCAAAGTTGGCCTGTGTGTTTTGGGCCTTAGATATATCTGAGCATGAACGAGTCCTGGACTTCACCTTTCTTGTTGAAAACCACTTTTAAGATCAGATAACATAACACCTCTTTTGCATGATTTGAATTTTGATTTGTGTGAATGTTGCTTTAAAATGGCATGTTTCCACAGCAATTGCACATTATACCTAGTTGCAAATGTTTAAAAAAATCCTGATACTATTCAAGAAAAGCTCTGCCTTTTTTGATAGATCTGGTAAATATAGCAGCAGCAACAAGGGCGACTAAAATGGTGAAGGGTCTGGAAACCATGCCCTATGAAGAATGACTTAGGGAGCTGGGAATGTTTAGCCTAGAGAAGAGAAGGTTAAGAGGTGATATGATAGCCCTGTTTAAATACTTGAAGGGATGTCACTTTGAGGAGGGAGCAAGCTTGTTTTCTGCTGCTTCAGAGAACAGGATCCGGAACAATGGATGCAAGCTCCAGGAAAAGAGATTCCACCTCAACATTAGGAGGAACTTCCTGACATTAAGGGCTGTTCGACAGTGGAACACACTGCCTCGGAGTGTGGTGGAGTCTCCTTCCTTAGAGGTCTTTAAGCAGAGGGTGGATGGCCATCTGTCAGGGATGCTTTGATGGAGAGTTCCTGCATGGCAGGGGGTTGGACTGGATGGCCCTTGTGGTCTCTTCCAACTCTGTGATTCTATGATTCTAAGGTTTGGGTACTAAGGTTACTGAGATTAGTAGATCAGTTGTCTCTGAAATATGTAAACCAAGTCTACCCTTGTGTTCTTTCTCAGTGCGTAGACCTGGTACAAAAATGATATCTTTTTACCTGTGACTGAAATGCTTAATTCCTTCCCTGTTATACTTCACCTCTCTAATTGCCCTTAAGCGTGCTTAACGTGGAGGTGGAGAATCTATCTGCTCATCCTGCAGTTTGCTTGCATGCTAGGCAGTACACAATGGACTTGTGCACCTTCACTTGTGCACCCTAGATGTGGGAACACACTCCTTTAGCTCCATAGTCTGCATTAAAAACAAAATGGAAAAGACCCACTTGGCCTCCAGGAGAAAAGAGAAACTAAAACTTCCTAGCTTTTTAAAAACAGAATGTACACGCAAACACCACCGTGTCCTCTGTGTGTGTATATGTCTTCAAGTTGCCTGTTGACTTAGTGTTTCATTGGCTTTCTTAGGCAAAGAATACTTAGAGGTAGTTTTGCCAATTCTTTCCTCACAAATATAGCCTACAGTACCTGGTATTTGTTGGTGGTACTAACCAGAACTGACCCTGCTTAGCTTCTAGGATCGGACACGATCTGTTGCAGTTAGGGTATTTATACCCTCAGTGTCCTTTAGCCCTTAATAACTAAATTGTGCTGCTATTACAATCGGCACCCCACTCCCATCTTACATTTGCTTAAAAAACAAGCACCCACTCATGTACCCAACAAATAAAGAAATTACATAGCAACACAGTGTTGTTTTAGACAGTTCCTAACTGCCTGCCTCCCTGCAGGAGGCATAATAATGAATTTTAAAAAAAACATGTGGAACACCCACACTCAGCCACAGGGCCACCACTTCTGACAATAGGGTTAAAGTGGTGAATTTTATTTACATACATTGCCAGACTAATTTTGAAACATTTAGGAACTTAACAGGAGAACAGTTAAATAAGCCTGTGAACTTTGCTATTACTACTTGCTTGTGGTAGACACAGCTACACTAAAACACTAATTTTCTGGATTACTGTTAATATGGTAGCAATAATTCCCCACCAGGAGAAGATTTGGGCTTTTTTTTTTTAAATGAACCAGTATATTCCTTTTCCCAATGCTTCCTGTGCTAGGCTTTACTCTGACCCCACTGTTTATGTAAAGACATTTAAAAGTGGGAATTGCAGGTTAGTTTTACAAGAGAAATGGGCAGAATAATGGCAGCACAATTTGCCCTTTATCTTAGGTTGTACAAGGGCTAGAAGAGTCTTTGCCAACTTGTTGACTTCCATGTATTTTAGGCTTCATCTTATTTGATTTTTATAGGCTGTGTAAACTGGGAACTGATGAGGGTTGTAGTCTAAACAAAAAATTGATCTCAGCTGACAAGGGTTGGGCTAGAAACTTAAAAAGAAGAGCCATAGGACTGTTACAACTCATTCTGTGGGTCTTCCTCTGTAGACGTGAACTATTCTAGTAGTATACAAAAGATTTTTTATCTCCAGTTTCTCCACAACATACATTATTTAATATGCCTCTCTTTTGTCCTTTTCTCCTTTTTTCCTATGCTAATGAGACCCCGATTATAAATATGTCAGTTGGATTTTTTTTGTGGGGAGACAGTTTTTGCAAATTCTCTTTTCCTTGTGAGTGATGCTGTACTATTTTGGAAGCTTCCTCGGCTATGCAGAACATATTTTAAAGGGTATTTCAGGGGCTGGAAGGAGAAATTCTCTCTCCCCCATTCACCTTCTGGGAGTGGGAGTGTTCACTCAATGGAATTGTGGATGCAAACCACTGATTCTACTTTATTGCTCTAAAATGATATACAGTCAGCCCTCCATATCCACAGATCCTGCATCCACAGATTCAACCATCTACAGCTTGAATATATCCCGCCCCCCTCACACACACACACAGTTCCAAATAGCAAACCTTTATTTTGTCATTTGATGTAAGGGACACAATTGTATATAATGGAACTTGAGCATCCACAGATTTTAGTATCCATAGGAGGTCCTGGAACCAAACTCCAGCAGATACCAAGGACCCAGTGTAGGTAGTGTATAACTAGATTTTTGTGTGTATGTATCTTCACTTCACCTACTAACTTATGGGAACCCCATGGATTTCATAGGGTTTTCTTAAGTAAGGCAAGCTCAGGCTGCATCTACACTGCAGAATTAATACA
The DNA here is from genome assembly GCA_034509955.1 of Urosaurus nigricauda. Classification (NCBI taxonomy): domain Eukaryota; kingdom Metazoa; phylum Chordata; class Lepidosauria; order Squamata; family Phrynosomatidae; genus Urosaurus; species Urosaurus nigricauda. The sequence continues at coordinate 88,727,996 of JAOEGL010000006.1, forward strand.
GTTTGACACCACTTTAACTGCCATGATTCAATACTATGGAATCCTGGGATTTTGTAGTTTTGTGAGATATTTAGCCATCTCTGTCAGAGAGCTCTGGTGGTACAACAAACTATGAATCCCAGATTCCATAGCATGGAATTATGACAGCTAAATCAGTGTCAAACTGCATTAATTCTGCAGTGCGGTAGCAGCCTAGGTGTTTTTGCCAGTTTCTTCATCTGAAATATAGCCTGCAGCACCTGGTATTCATTGGTGGTCTCCCATCCGAGTACTAACCAGAGCTGACCCTGCTTAGTTTCCAAGATCAAACAGGATAGCAGTAGCAAGATCAGACAGGATCTCCTGCTTTCAACAAATTTAGGATCCTCAGATTCACTATTTACTAACTCTTTGCAATATGCAGTTCCATGTTGCTACCATGTGGTGGCTCACCAGAGATGTGGTTGATTATGGCCTCTGGGCCTTTGCTATCTCTTCTTGAGAGTGTTCGCAGTCTGTGAAGTATACTTAGAACAATTAGCAGTTTTAATCAGCTTTGGATTTCAGTTGTATGGCTATAAAGTTTTATGACACCAGGTGCAACAGTGTGAAATAATTGGTTCTTGGGTGTCAGCAGGGATTTGATACATTGAATTAACGTGAAATTCTCTTCATCTTTTCTAATTACTTTTTCTAGATTGCAGTGTCTTTGTTTTAAAACTCATGTGCGAGACAATGAGAGTCTTTTGTTCAGAAACAGGGATTTCATTTTCAATTGACTCAAAACAATTTATTATTATGGAACAAGTTCTGATATTGTAGTTACTGTCAAATATAAACATATTGAAATATGAAGTGTTTCTGGTCTTTTGCTGAGTTGCTACTAGCAATCTCTAAGCATGTAAAGACACCTGGATATGATCAAGACTTAACCCAGCCAATGGGTTCCCAACCTGTGCTCTGAGGAGCCATTAGGGATCCATGTGCACTTCCCAGGCTCTCCACGGCCATTCCAGGAAAATGAAATAAATAAAAATTGAATGAAATTAAATAAGAATATATTCTTATATATACTCCTAAACACCATTAAATTGTAAGACATGGATCAGGCCTCTTCGGGGCTCCATGAGTCAAAAACTTTGGGAACCCCTGTCCTGGCCTGTGTTATACCAATGGCCAACAGTCTTGAGACAGGTTGGGTAAAAAAAATATCCCCTAGGCCATATGTGTTTCTAGTTGTTTGTACATGGTTTGTGGACTCTTGTGGAATTCAGTGGACCTTAGGACCAGACTTTGGAGAAAGATGACTTTGAGATCAGTGGGACAGCATATCCATTCCGAATTTTGGTTCAAACTTCAAAGGACTTCTCTGAGATACCAGTGTGGTGTAGTGGTTTGAACATTGGAGTACAACTCTGGGAGCTCAGGATTTGATCAGCCATGAAAAGCCACTGGGTGACCTTGAGCAAATCACACTTTCTGAGCCCTAGAAAACCCCATGATAGGGTCACCTTAAGGTTCCCATAAGTTGAAAACAACTTGAAAGCAGACAACAACAATGGCTCCTTTAAAGTTCAGACCTGTATTTGCTGACCTGTTGACATCAGATCAATCGGTCTTTGCTGATATTAGATAAGCATGTACACTATTTCCCATAGCATTGGCTGGCCTCTCCTCTGAACCCAGACCCTCAACGGGTTGGGCAGAGATGCTGAGAGGGGAAGTTTCCATAACTTCTAGCCAGATGCCTCTCTGATCCGTGGCCCTAAAAGGGCTGGGCAGAGGAGATGGGGAGAAGCTCTTTCCCATAGCATTGGCTGGCCTCTCCTCTGAACCCAGACCCTCAACGGGTTGGGCAGAGATGCTGAGAGGGGAAGTTTCCATAACTTCTAGCCAGATGCCTCTCTGATCCGTGGCCCTGAAAGGGCTGGGCAGAGGAGATGGGGAGAAACTCTTTCCCATAGCATTGGCCAGCCACTCCTCTGAACCCAGACCCTCAGCGGGTTGGGCAGAGACACTGAGGAGGGAAGTTTCCATACCTTCTGGCCAGATGCCTCTCTGATCCGTGGCCCTAAAAGGGCTGGGCAGAGGAGATGGGGAGAAACAGACATGGAGGGGAAAACCCTCACCATCTGTTCCCATGGCTCCCATGTGCAGCAAGGCTGTCTGCTGAAATCTCCTGTGCTCCCCCATGAAAGGGAGCAGCTTTGGAGGAGAGGGAGAGTCATTGGCAAAGCCAAGACATTTCTCCAATCCTGGGAGCCCTTGCCATATTAAATCTTCCTCCATGCTTCCAAGGCACCAAGAAAAAGGATTAAAGCAGCTGTAGTGAAGAAGTTGCAGAGCAACAGCAAACACATCCTACTGGAGTGATAGGCAGGACAAGACTGGGCTTCCAGGGTTAGCTCCACCCACGTGGGAGTCACCAGAAGGTCTCAAGTTTCAGCCCTGCCTATTGGAGTGAGTGGAAGGAGCATAACCCAAATTACAGGATGTGGGGCTCTTATCTACTGGAAATGGACATATCACGGGTAGGTACCAATGTCCATGTCTCTCCACATTTGTTGGGGTTATGGGTGAAGGACTCCTGTGAATGTGGAAAAACCACAAATAAAAAAACACTCTTCTTTTTACCTAAGAGAGCAGGTAGGAATCTCCAGGCTCTCCAGTGCAATTCTGTGGTCAACATCTGCCAAAAGTTGATCATAGAATCATGCTGGAGAACCTACAAATGCTAGAGAAGTGTTTTCTCTAGGAATGTAGGTTCTCCAGCGTAACTCGGAGGTCAAGTTCTGGCAGAGTTGCACTGGAGGATCTAGAGATTCCCAGAGAACATATTAATCAAAACCACAAATAATCAATACTGCAGAAGTCAAATCTGCATATGTAGAGGGCCAACAGTATTAGATTGCAGATTCTTAGTTGTTGGTCCCAATTGGAGTACACCCATTGAATCATAGGAATTTACCCAGATGTTGACCTATCACGTTCCCAATGATTAATGGCTATTCTGTAAACTGTTTTGTGTTAGGGATTAAAGGATAAAATAAATCATTTAGTGTATCAATTCCATTTAATATTAGCACAAGGGTCAGCTAGCTATGTATGGTGTCAGTCGGCCATTGGTTTCATATGCATACACGCAAAGCTGGAATTTGGAAATGTATAGGGGGGAACGTTCTGGGGGCAGTGGCAACCTATTTCTCTCCCCCCTCAATACTTTCATTTCTTTCTCTTTCTTTTCTCTCTCTGTAATCTTACCTGTTAATGCAGTTGCTGGTGTGGTGTGGGCTCAAGGTTGCAACTGTTTGCTTATATTCTTGCATTGAACAGTAATTGGTGACTCATGTTCTTTTGGCAGGTGGATGAGTTCTTTGCCTTTCCATCTTTGTTTTCTGTCTTCGCTGCCTCTCTTATCAATATATCTATGATGGTGCAACAACTGTATTATAAAAATCTTCCTTCTTTTCCCCAGATACACATTCAGTAAAGTTGTGGATACATTTAAAAACAAGAAAACTATGGCTTTGATTTGTGGTGGTCACATTTTCTTGAATTCTGTTATCAATACTGACAAAATCTTCATTCACTTTTCACTTTTTTGTTTGTAACCCCCCCCCCACACACACACACATTTTCATCAGGTCCCTGTACAATTATGTTGTCCTATTAATTTCATTATATTGGCATGTGGAACAGATTTGTTTGTTTCAGATTTGTAAATTATCCTTTTTGGCCACTTAACATATTTTTTGCCTCCTGAAAAACATAAGCCCTGTTTAAAACAAAAAGAGGCCAATGCCAGTCCACCTTTTTCAGGATTTGATAAAGTCAAAAAATAGGGAGTGCATGTGTCACTTCTTGCTTTCATGACAATTAATGGTTCCAATCCTTTTTATAGCCCCTAACTTCCAATTTTCCATGTACTTGTTAAGTGCTAGCTGTTGCAGACTCTCCTCATCCTTCCACAAACAATGTGCCTAATGTTAATCAGCTGTATTGCACTGGTGAGGAAAGGAACCAAATGTTAAATGAGCAAAGGCTTTTATAAAGATGAGAGCTGAGAGAAAATGCTTAATCGTGGGGAATCAGTGCCAATATCACATGATCTCATACTTCCTTGGCATATGTATTATAAAACCATTTGATTTTGTTTGGTTTGCTAGCTGTATTTAAAATCTTGGGTAGAATTAATTTGCACTGCTATAATAAGTTGCCATCAGTTCTATGCTACTGTATTTTTAAAAAATGTATTAGAGTTAAATGGTGTGAGATTTAATTCTAGTTTTTAGAATGTTTTCCTTATAGATTCAACACTTCAGCATCTTAGGTTGCACAGTTTAATTTTTAAAGATTGCATTTTATGTTTGGGATGAGGATTTGAAGTTCAAGATAATCACCAAACAAACAGAAAAGAATAATTTTAAAGGCCATTTCCCACAGACTTCTTCAGATTTACTTGTATCTGAATGTTTATTCTTTCCCCCTGCTTCTTAAAGATATGAAATCAGGAGCTTACTAATCTTTGAGATAGAACAGACCTGGAGGTCAGCTGAAAGTCTTTTGTGAGATTCAGTAATACCTGTGTGCATTTTATGGAGGATAAATGCAAGTATTTGCACTTTTTTCTTACTTTATAATACTGTAACTCAAAATTGGCTCTTGTAGAAATGTGTATTCGGCTGGCTAGCATTTATATTTGTATTTGTATTCAGGTGGAGGACTTAAATACAGTGGTCCTTTGGCATATGCTGGGGTTTGGTTCATGGAGTCCCTGTCGATACCCAAATCTGTGGATGCTCAAGTCCCATTAAATATAACGACATAGTAAAATAGTGTCCCTTATATAAAATGGCAAATGCAAAGTTTGGTTTTTGGATTTTTAAAAACCTATTTTGAATCTGTGGATAAAGAATTCATGGATATAGAGGGTTGACTATACCCTCAAGATTCCAGAGCTATCTGATCTTCAAGTTAAGCAGAGTCAGCCCTGGTTAGTACTTGGATGAACGATCACTAATGAATGCCAAGTGCTGTAGGCAATTTCAGAGGAAGGATTTGCCAAAACCTGCCTGTGAGTATTCCTTGCTTAAGGCCAAGTCTACATAAGGGAGAAAAACTGACACACACACCCCCAAATCTGTGCCAATCAGGATATATGGTGCATGGCATTTCCCCCAAATCTGACATAATAAGGACACATGACACACAGCCCAATTAGCAGTAAACTCAGAATAAAAATGTCTTAATGTGATTTTTTAAAACTCACAGTTTGCTAGTTGTAACCTCAAAGCATAATGCCACAAGCAGCGAGAAGGAGAGTAAAAGGTTTTTCTGGGCAGTAAGTCAAGCAGGAAAAAAAAATCTTCATTTTAACATCATTCCAGGTGGGGAAGGTAAATGGTGACCAGCAGTGATCTGTCTGTGGGAGAGGCAGTGGCAGGGTGAGCAGATCACAGTAACATTCACTATGTACATAGCTGCTATGGATAAAACAGGTGCAGGGAGACTCCAGGCCAGGTGTGGGGTGTAAAAAAATGGGGTATCCATTTGGACTTTCCCCTTAAGTGTGGACTTTCCCCTAAGAAAACTCTATGAAATTCATGGGGTAGCGATAGGTCAACAGGTGACTTGAAGGTACACACACACACACACACACAGAGGTATATAAATAGCTATATAAATAAAGGTTAATAATAACAATAATAGGTATATAGGGAAAATACTGTTCTTTAATATTTCCATTAAATGCTGCTGTAGTCAATAATTTTTACTACTGCCATTTTTGGGGTGTGAGACTTGCATGTGTCTGTAGAATTTAAATAAATGTGATAATTAGACTTTATGGCTTTGCATACATTGTACTGAAATTCTTGGTATGTCAAAACCAACGTGAGAAAGTAACAAGTAACTTATAATTAATTCTCCCCCAATAATAAAGGCATAATTACATCACATTATAACTGCAACTTAACAGAGAATAAATTCACTCAAATTGTGGTATGACTGTGTTTTTAGTTTGTAACTACACTATACTGCATGGTAGAAGAGGAATACCGTATGGTTCAAATCATGTGCCATGGTTTCTGTTGTGGGTCTTGAGACAACAACTTGGTAGATAGGAGGCAAATCTGTTTTTCCCCATAGGCTAGCATCATGGAATTTTAGAAGGGGTTTAAATGTTACCTGGAAAGAACTAATTAAATTTCTTGTGAAAAACAAGCAAGTACGCCATCTTTTTTTTCTTTTTTAAATCAACTGGCACGATAACTATTTTTCTGGAATATAATTATGACTAATTATTAAAAAAAAATTCTCTGGCATGGCAGTAGTAAATTCAGGTTGAGTCTCTCTTATCCAAAATGCTTGGGACCAGAAGTGTTTGGGTTTTGAGATTTTTTTTTTTTATTTTGGAATATTTGCATATACATAATGAGATATCTTAGGGATGAGTCTAAACATGAAATTCATTTATGTTTTGTATTCACCTTATTCATATAGCCTGATGTTTTAAATAATTTAGAGTTTAAAAATATTTGAAATAATTTTATACACAATATTTTAAATAGTTTAGAGTGCATGAAACAAAGTTGTGTACATTGAACCACCAAAAGCAAAGATGTCACTATGTGGACAGTTTTGGATTTTGCAGTATTTTGTATTTCTGAATTCTGGATAGGGGAGGCTCAACCTGTAATATCAAAAATTGAGAGAGGCCAAAATTGTCCTCAGGAAGAGGCCTAAAGGCTGATGGAACAGTTCTTGTGTTTAAGTTAGACTACAATGATCCTGCAAGCTGTCTCAGAGGACATTCTCTGGGAACAATATATGAAAGTCTTTGAACTTTTTCAGAATTCAAATAGGACAGAACCAAAATAAAACAAGAGAATAAAAGAGGAAGACAACACACAGGTGACTGTTATGTTCTTGGACACATTACTAGCATGATCTCAGAAACATTTTAAAATATGTTCTTGTCAATTATTGAAGAAATTTTGAAGTTTCCTCTAGTTGCCATCAGCTGCCATGCTACCACAGGTGCCTATCAAATAAAAAGCCTTCTTAGTAGTGCCTCCCTCTACTCCAGGCATTCTGTTGAATGCCCTCTCAAGGAGATTGGTCTAGCATCCACAATGTAACATCTAGCCTTTAGGTCTCTTTTGGCAGGGATCTAGTCACTGATTATTATTCCTTTATTACTGCTCTTACTATCTAATTTTTATTACTGGCACTTCACATTCTAATATACTACCAATCTGACACTATAGTGCTGGCTTTATTTGTTTCCTTTATTGTAAAAATCTGTGATTATATATATATATATAGAGAGAGAGAGAGAGAGAGAGAGAGTCAGTCTTAGGGCAGCTGACAGTTGAAAGCTGTATAAACACTTTAAATTAATGAATATATAAATAGACATAATATATAGCCTGTCATGATAATCACAAACTGTCCTATAAAGTTTTTTGTATTATTGAAAATAAGAGGAGAAGGGCCCTATGAATCCCTGGAAAGTGTAAATCTCATTGGAGTACTCTTTGCATTGTTCAAGGAAAGAAAATTCTTAGAGATAGCAGCACAAAACAAAATATGCCAGTGTTTACTTAAGATGCTTTGCATTCATGGCATCTACCATGTGACTTACTTGTTACCATGGTAGCTATGCATTTTTCATTCCATAACTTGCATAAATGCTCAGATTGCCCTTGTTGGGATAACTTATTCCCTTCTTGAAGTTATATACCACTGTGCATCATAATGATAATGAAAGCAATGCCTGGAGAGAGGAGAAGGAACTTGGTCTATTTAAACTGATAGAACTACAAATGATATATAATTCTGTTAGATACAGATAAAGCAATTGAAATTACTTTGCTCACAATGTTGTCTCCAGTTTTAAGCATGTCTTTGTTTTTTGTGGAGTAAAATTATTATTAGAAGTCATACTAGTTGAAGCAAGATGCTATGGTATCATTTTAAAGTCTTTAGATTTATCCCTACTCCTATATTTTTGCCCATATAGAATTTTAGAAGCTACAACAAATTGTAGCTTATGGCCAAATGTTCTCATTCTCAGCAAAATGTTTTGGGGAGATGCTTTGCTGACATACATGGAATGCGTAATTTTCATCCATTACAGTGAAGTGTGCAGATGAAATACAGGAAATTATGCACAGTATCTGGATTTAATACAGGACATGGCAGTTGAGGACAAGGTTTCTATGCTGATTTCATCTTCTTCCCTACTACAAAAACTTTGAACAAATAAATAGTATTTGTTGTTTTGTTTTCAATAAGATTTTTTTTGCACACATCATGTTCTCTTTTTAAAAAATAATTTTAAAGATCATTTTACCTTTTATCAAAGTTTATTTAGACCTTGGTGATTGGGGAAGGATAGCAGAGCTACTGAAACTGCAGAGGAGGTGCAAATGCAGAGTTTGTTCTTCTTTTATATAAGTGCATTGTAATCAAATTCATTTAGCAGAACTGTGTAAGTTAGTACCACATCAATCTTGGTTTTTTAAAAAATTTATTAATACATTCTAAAACAGAACATGACAACAAACAGTATACCAAAACAACAATAAATAAAAGACATTAACCCCGATAATGTCCTAAAAATTATAAACAAAAAGTGTATTCAGAGATGCAGAAATACATCTTTCCATTAAAAATTAGCTAAATTTGGGGGATGTCTAGAGAGTAAATCCTGTTGGATATATTCAGTAAGTGGGTGCCAAATCTTATGAAAAGTCAATCCAGAGTGTAAACCTCTCGCTCTATTGTTATTATCTGCAATTTTCTCCATTGACCACAAGTCAATGTCTAGTCCACCATCCTGCAATATTCAACTTTCCACTTTTCGAGTTCTTGACTATCTCATCTGTCAGGGATGCTTTGATTGGGAGTTCCTGTATGGCAGGGGGTTGGACTGGATGGCCCTTGTGGTCTCTTCCAACTCTTATAATTCTATGATTCAAGCCTAGCAATAGCCAAAAGGAAACTGATGAGTTCTTTATGCTGCAGGGCTTTATTTTCATTGATAAAAATGGAGAACAGGAGAAGGAGTGGTGATAACTGTATACTTTGTTTAGTGATCTTGGAGACTAGTTGTAAAATTTCTATCCAGTATTTATGCACCAAGGGACAATCTAGCCACATGTGTACAAAAGTTCCCCTACCTTCACATCCCCTCCAGCATTTTGGATTATCGTTGGTAGACATACGAGCCAGTTTATCTGGGGTAAGGTACCATTGATGGACCAACTTGATGGTATTTTCTTTAATGGCAATAGACCTAATTTTAAATGGTAAATGAGTTCATATATTTTCCCAGCTCTTACTATCAATTGAAAGGGAAAGTTCTGCTTCCCATCCTGCCTTATGGAGTGCTGAGTTCCCAAATGTTTCTTCTAAAAGACAATTATGTATACATGCAATTTGGCCTTTGGAATATATACCCAGAGAGACACACATTTTTTCAAAAAAAGTAAGTGGGCGAGGATATTCCTATATCTGAAACAGTTTCTTTAAGAATAATTGTATTTGTATTATTTGATACCAGTTCTGATGAACAGGGCCCAGAGCACTGGTTAGTTGCTCTGTTGTGATAGTCGTCCCATTATGGAACAGGTCCCTATCTGTATACAGAACATAGACCTCCCAACCTCGAAATTGTGCATATTTTTCTGGACTCTGGAAGAGGATGGATAAGAAAAGACTGTAAAGGGGAGGGATAGGGGGCCAATCAGTCTTGTTAACATTTTTTTTACCCAACAATTCCAAACTCTCATAGTCAAATAAAAACTGATGACAATTTGGAATTGCCTATCTCATAAGACATAAATTTACAAAACACCAGACAGCAAATGGTAGTAGATTTTCAAAGGAATGTTACAAAGTTCTATTTTCCTTCTGCGTTCTGGGGTAAGGGGAATGTTTTGTGGAGTTACTGTTGTTCTAAAATTGTGACTCCTCAAAATGACAGACATATATGAAAAGCTTGATAACTCCCCTTTCACTTATGACATATTTGTGTCTCTGTGTGATTGCCATGCAATAACATGAATATCTTCTTCATTTAAGTCTCAAAAGAAAAAGAAGGGGGAGAACACTTTTGTGTCCTTGGTGCCCGTAGAAATGAAAGCAATACAGAGCCCTCATTTTTATGCCAAATCACACAGTGACATGAGCAAGCATTTTTTTCACAGATTAGGAAATGATGGAGTAGGCCCCAGTGATGAGAGTAGGATGCTAATTCCTCTCTGCATCCAGTTCTTTCTTCGTATTCCTGTGACATGTGCATAGTTTTTCAATTTTTGGCAGGCTAAACCCCTCTACAATCATAGTGATTGCAAGCTGGATTTGAGCTATAGGCACAATATCAGTATCCTTTGTGAATGAATTAAGTTAAATTGTCCACAGCTGCATCCCACTCTATTATTACAAACCTTCATGTCCATATATGATCTACATGGGATATATATACTCTAAATTCCCTCCTGGGTTCTCTTTGTCCTGTTTACATGATGCAGGCCCCAAATCCCGAATCAGGTGTAGATTTGTTTTCATGACATCTATACCTAATTCAGCATTTCTTCACCTTAATGCAAACTTAAAAACCTTACTTTTTGTTGTGGGTTTTTGGCTTTCCCCTCTGGGAGAGTAATGCCTTTCCAAGTGGTCCCTGTGAGGTGCATGGTGGTGACACTGCAGGCACAAGTCATTCTCAACATCAGAGTGAGGTTCCCAGTGTTGATAACATGGCTGGGTGCCTCACTGTGGCCTTAGCTGCAGCACCCAGTGTCAAACAGGGATCTTATAGCAAGACAGTCGCTATGAAGAGACAACAGGTAATGAGGGAATTTGGGGCCAGAATACTCTGGGGGAATCCAGTGAAGACAAGCCCTAAGTGCCAAGGGGCAAGGTCATTAAGGAAGAAATTATTTTTATAGTTTGAAGGCGGTCTTTCTGCTCATATACCCCCTGAAGCCCTTTGTACTGCTATGAACTTGGTTCCTATTGCGGTTGTGCAGCCTGAGGATGTGGACAAGATCCTTGGAGAAGTGAGAGCCACCATGTGAATACTGGATCCTTGCCCTTCCTGGCTTCTGAAAGCAGCCAGAGAGGGGCTGGCCGAGTGGGTAAGGGGCGTGACAAATGCCTCACTGTAGCAAGGCAGATTTTCATCCTGTGTAAAGGAGGCTGTGTTGAGGCCATTACTGAAAAAGACCAGCCTGGATCCCACTATTTTAGATACCTACAGGCCAGTCTGTAATATTCCATTCTTGGGTAAGGTTCTGGAGTGAGTGGTGGCCTCTCAGCCTCAGGGGTTTCTGGATGAAATGTATTATCTAGTTCAGCGGTGTTCAGTACCATCAACCATGGTATCCTTCTGGGACACCTTTCTCAGATGGGACTTGGGGGCACTGTTAAGAAGTGGTTACGGTCTTTCCTGAAGGGGCAGATTCAGAAGATGATGTTGGGGGCTCATGTTTGACTCCTTGGCCATTGGCTTGTGGGGTCCCTCCTGTTTCTGTCCTGTCCCTCATGTTATTCAACATCTACATGAAACTGCTGGAAGAGGTCATTTGGAGTTTTGGGGGTGTGGTGTTACCATTATACTGCTGACACCCAACTCTATCTCACTCCAAGGAAACTGTCTCTGTACTGAACCAGTATTTGCTGTCAGTAATGGCCTGGATGAGAGCAAACAAATTCCAAACAAGATAGAGGTGTTCCTGGTCTGTTGTAAGGCAGATTGGGGAATAGGGATTTAGCCTGTGCTGGATGGGGTTACACTCCCCCTGAAATCTCATGCTCACAGCTTGGATGTGCTCCTGGACTCCACTCTGAGCCTGGATGCCAAGGTCTCAGCAGTGGCCAGGAGTGCATTTGCACAGCTCAAATTTTTGTGCCAGCTGAGCCTGTTCCTCTGACGATCTGGCTATGGTGACACATGCCTTGATTACATACTGTTTGGATTATTGCAATGCACTCTATGTGGAGATGCCTTTGGAAAATGTCCAGAAACTTCAGCGGGTTCAAAATGCTGCAGCCAGAATGATGACCAGGGCCAGTTACAAGGAGCATATAACTCCCTTGTTAAAACAGCTTCACTGGCTACCTATTTGTTTCCGGGCACAATTCAAAGTGCTGGTCATGACCTATAAAGCCCTACACGGCTTGGGTCCAGACTATTTGAGAGACTGTATCTCTCCATATGAATCTGTGAGAGCCCTAAGATCCTAAGGAGAAAGCTTTCTCTCGGTCCCACCAAGATCATAGGCTCACCTGGTGAGGACACGAAAGAGAGCCTTCTTGGTGGCTGCCCCCACCCTGTGGAACTCCCTTCCATGAGAGCCTAGACTGGGCCCCCTCCCTGCTGTCCTTTTGCTGGCAAGCAAAAACATTTTTATTCAAGCAACCTTTTAAAAATCACGCAAGCCTGGTTTTATTTGAGTATGTGTGATTTTATATTGGATATAGATGTTTTAATTGTTCTGAAATTTATGCGATTTTAAATGTTTTATCTGTGAGCCGCCTTGGGTCCATCTGGGGAGAAAGGCAGCTTATAAATGAGATGAAATTAACGAATGAATAAATAAATTTTTGTCACATCTTGCTTTCAGTTTTTCCATAGAAATTGGTTTGACATGTCCTGAACAGAGTGATAGAATAGATAGGCCTTTGGTCTGACCTAGCATGGTCCTTCCTGCATTCTTACATAAAGAAAGCACATGTGTGTATTTGAGAGATAAATTGGTTGCTGCCGAAAGGTCCTTGTGATCTACATTGTAATGTGCCTTGAAATTAATAACCTAACTGAATATTTTCAAATTATCATATCTCAGGTTTGCATTTATTTCAGTATTTTTATAGTCTGGGTGGTTTTAAGTTCATCTCTTCTTTTGAAAGAGAATGTGCTAGAGTTTATTGATGTTAGAACTGCTGTGAGCAAACAAAGACTTTATGGAATAGCAATGATTTCATTTTTAAAATTTGTCCTAAGCCAAGTCCAGCTGCAGTACAATTGTTTGCTAAGCACTTTATCATGGAAATATTACTCTTTGTCCTGTAGACAGTTAGAAAGCAAAGTCCAAGTGGTGGGTGAGTGAATCTCACAGGGTTAATATATATCCCATATGCCTTATGGTGACATCTTGAGTGTATATAATTAGAAATAAAATAAGCTGAGTTTTATGAGATGTATTTGCAAGTAATTTTGTTTGTCTCTCTCCTTAATATAATACAGTTCCTAATCATGTGATATTATGTTGCATAACCTTGTTAGTGTAGCCTCCTACCAGGTCACTGCAAGGGATTAAAAAAAAATAAATCTAGGGAGACCATCAGAAGCCTGAAGAGAAGTTGTGATATTGAGCAACGAAAGACACAGCAGTGATATTTTAAGGGTCACATAATCTATTATGCAGTTGAAAGATCACTGAATTCCATGACATATTATTTTTATTCAGAATTTATTTATTTACATTCCACCTTTCCTCCAGCAATGACACTCAGGGTGGCTAACAACATATTTAAAAACAATACAGATTAAAAATATACAAAGTCATCAATAAAAATATAAATAAAAGAGATATTAAAAGTGATTAAGAAATTTATAAATTTACAACATTAAATATTAAAAACATTAACATTCATTAAAAAGATAACATATCTTCCTTGGCCATGAAAACCCACTGGATGATCTTGGGCAAGTCGGACACTCTCAGCCCCAGAAAACCCCATGATAACTTCCCGTTGGGGTGCCATAAGTCAGAAATGTCTTGATGGTATACTACAACAACAAACATAAAAACAGTGCTGCATAATGTAAAACCCCACCCCAGTCAATTTTTAAAAGCATAATGGCATAAAAAAATGTTTTTATTTGGTGATGGAAGGAGAGCAAGGACAGAGCCATCCCCTAGGTAGGGGATTCCAAAGTATGGGAGTAGCCACTGAGAAGGGCTCTCTCCCTTTTTGTTACCAAATGAGCCTGAGATGGTGGTAGAAGAGAGAAGGGCTTCTCCAGATGAAGGGAGAGCAGTAAGGAGCTCATAAAGGGAGGCCTAAAGCAGATGGGCGAAATAAAGCTCCTTCTGGGCACTTTGGGGGCATGTTGTTCAATTGATGCACAACCCCCGAAGTAGCTGGAAGCAGCTCTGGAACTGGCTAACGCGGCCCAAAGCCAGCCTGAAAAGGAATTGGTATAAACAAGCAAACAGTGCCCCCTGTAATAAAAGAAAAGTGGTATTGGAAATAAAAATTTAATTGCTACATTGCCCATTACTTTTATTTTTTTCCTTAGAAAAAATAAATATTTTTTCCCTAGAAAAAATAAATATTTTTTCCTTAGAAAAGTCCTTTTGGGTTCTAAGGATTTAGATCAGAATTGTTGGAAAATAATTAGGGGAAAATAATTGAATGCCTCCTTCGCCAACACCATTGTATTGATCTCACTCAACCCCTCTCCCAGTGAACACTGGATCTTTGAATAAATGTGTTAAAGTAATTAGTCCTAATTGAAAATTCCTTCTTGTAGCAGGATTGGGAATTGTTTGGGCTGTGGGCTCTTTTTTTTTTTTTTTTTTTTTTTTTTTTTTGTCTCTGGGGCATGACATACTGGATTGAAAATTGGAATTGCCATTTGGTGAATACTTCTAGCAGCACCAATTCTCACTTTATGCCGTTTTTCTAAAGAAAGCTGCTTCTAGTATACACCTGTACCCCTTCCTCTTTGAAAAAGAAGGTTTATAAAGCCAGAAGTGGACTTCAAGCTAATTCTGATGGGGGGGGGGGGAGTTGATGTAATCCACAGTATGTTCCAGTGTCCTGTGGGCCATCATGATCATAAAACATGCCCACTTCTGCTCTATAACATGTAGTTTAGTTTGCCTTTGACCAGCTTGCAAACTTTTTACAGCTAGTTAACTAGAAGAGGCTGAAAGGCTGCAGGCCTACATGTTCAATCGAGCCAGTCCTCCTGAAAGTGATGGTCCAACGCCATCAGCTGCTTTGGAGAGTTTCTTTGGAGAGTTTCCAGGAATGAATGAAACAACTGTAGCCAAAGTGCATAAATCTGGTATCAACTTCTGACACATTCAAGAAAACAGTCCTCCCCCCCCCCCCAGTAACTGCAAGGCTTAGAGATTCTGGGGGCCAGATTTATCTGTGTCTGTTATCACTCCAAAAACTCTAGAGAGTACCACTAGTATTATTATTCCCTGTATTGCAGATGGGGCAGGGTCACCTCATGAATCCATTATATTGTCCACTTTGGAATTTATTCTAAACTACTGATTTGATATTTAATTGATTTTTAAATTTTAATAACCTATAATGATTTATAAAAATACAGAGGAAATATAAAAGGAATAAATTCCAAAGATTGCTGTGCATAGTATGAGGGTGGTAAATGCATTGTTGTTGCAATAGCTTATATGATGGATGCCAGATTTGACAAAAACAGTTATCCATCTGATTGTTTATAGATTCTCTAATGTGTGCTGTCAATTTAGGATGTCATTTTGGGTCCCATTTTGAGAGAAAGGTAGGTATAATTCAAATCAAATCAATATGATTTTATAGACAACTATGCCTCAAATTTTATTTAACCAACCTGCAAATGCAAGGACTTTGCAATCTTTTCAAAATCTGGCTAATTGGTTCATTACAGTTTTAATTTATTAATTAGGCAAGGGTGGGCAACAACATATAGCTCTTTAACACTGCAGAAATAGAGCAGTTTGACAGCTTTAACTGTCATGGCTCCATCCTGTGGAATCCTGGGATTTATAGTTTGGTGAGGTATTCAGCCTGGTCTGTCAGTGGGCTCTGGTCCCTCACCAAATTACAAATCCCAGGATTCTGTAGGATAGAGTCATGGCAGTAAAAGTGGTGTCAAACTGCTTTATTTATGCAGTATGGATGCACCCTATAGACTTCACTGCTTCTACCTTATACATCTCCTTGACAGTCTTGGGCAAATGTGGGCAGCTTTTAAAGTTGGAAGGTTTTTTTTCCTTCTAGAAGAAAAGTTTGCTATTATATATTAATGTAGAAGTATGGCCCCCTCTGTTCTTGTTCCATTTAAAAGGATTTCACTAATAATACCTTTATTATAAAGTAACCATCCAGGTGATTATATCAGCAGTTTGGGAAAAGTGCTTGGTGTGCATGTTGTCTCATTTGATCTTGTAGGTTTTTTTTTAAATATTGGCAACAGAGCAGTTTTGACTTTATTTTAGATAAGCAGGGCTTTTTTTTTCCTCTTGAGATCATTTTTGATAAATGTTGATATGTCATGGTGGCTGGGTTTTGCTGATATAGGATGACACCAAAGACTTAATGTCAACCAGTCCTAATTCTCAGTACACTGGGTTGTGTTCCAATCAAAGTTAATTTAGAGAGTCTTGCAATGGTTTTAGCACTAAGAGAGCATGCAGACAGTAGCCTGTTTTATCTGATTAATCTGAACTCAGCCTTGCAGTTAACTAGCTTCATTTTGGAAATACAGTATGAGTGTACATAGGAGCTGTCAGAATAAACTTCTGGGAGATCATGTCCATTTCTTCTTGTTATATACTGGTCTAATCATATGATTCTTCATAGGTTTTGTTGGGGGCAAGTGAATATACCTCTCTTAATTAGTAGGAAAGCAAGTCTTTCTCACTTACTCCCATCTGAGGCCTTAAGCCTGACATGAAAGGTATTGTGTTCTTGTGAGTGAATCAACACATAGGTAAATTCCATTGATTCAGTGGATCTAGTCTGGAACTAACAATAGAATTCAGACCATATTCAAAGCCTTGACTCCCCCCTCCCTCCCCATAAACTTTCGGTGCAAATTATTAGGTATTTTCTTGCCTCAGTCCAGTCTAAATATACCTGTGTGTGTGTGTTAACTGTCCTCAGGTCAACCCCAACTTATAGCACACCTATAAATGAGACATGTCCAGGCCATCCTATCCTGAATATCATAGCTTAGGGCTTGCAGGCTCGGGACCATGATTTCCTTGATTGAGTCTGTCCGTTTTGAATGCAGTCTTCTTCTTTTCCTATGCCCTTTTCCTATGCATCATTGCCTTTTCTAGTAAGTCATGCCTTCTCATGATATGGCCAAAGTATGACAGCCTCAATTTAGTCATTTTGGGTTCTAGGGCATGATTTATTCTAGGACCCACTTGTTTGATTTTGGTTTTTTAGCAGTCCATTGCATCCGCAGAACTCTTCCCCCATACCACATTTCACATTTTCTTCCTGTCAGCTTTCTTCATTCTCCAGCTTTCACAACTATTTATAGAAATTGGAAATATGATAGTATGGACAATCCTAATTTTAGTATTCAATAATACATCATTACCTTTCAGGATCTTGTGTAGTTCTTTCATAGCTGTCCTTCCAAGTTCTAGTCTTCTGATTTTGTGATTGCAATCACCATTCTGATTAGAGATTAGGCCAATTTATGGGGAAATGTTAACTTTTTCAATTTTTCCATCATCTACCTTGTGGTTACCTTAAGACTAAGTAGGAAAAGGCAACAGTGAGAGTTATAAGTATCCCCCAGTGCTCTATGTAGTCCCCATGTAGGCCTTTCTCTTCATTTTTGTCTGTTGTTGAAGGCATTTTGTCTTTCATAGATTGCATCACAAGCCTAGAAAGGTATGGATTTCTGATTGCAAATCACACCTATTCTTGAATTTGACTTGGAAGGTGAAACTCAAGTAAATACATTTTTAAAACCCTGACAGAAAGCATTTCCCACACATGCCAAATTAGCACTGTATAAATTAACATCAGAGGAAGTAGGCTGTAGCCTTAAAAAGTCACAATTAATTACATTTATTTTTAAGATGGCACTCAGCTCTTGTCATTTTTGCAGCAACAAAGGAATGTAACTAAACTAAAAATTTGCCCTTCTGGAAAGTCCCCAATTTAGTCTTTTGAATCAGAGATCCACCTGTTTCATGAGGAAACCATAAAGACACACACACACAGAGACATATATCCATGTGTATCAGCATTGTATGTTTGCCTGGCTTGACCATTTAGAGTGCATTTGAGAAAATATTAGTTGAACACAGTAAAAACAAGAGAGTTTTGTGGAACTGTAACAGCTAAACAACTCACTGTATCATATGCTATTTCAGTGTTAGAAATAGGTCTGTTTAATTCATGTTGTAGCGGTTCACATTAATTGATTTCTTCTACTGTACTTTCTCCTTACTGTGAGGAGCTCAACTAACCAGGAATCAAAAGCTTAGTGTTATGCTTGAAACAGGATTCTTTGGCGGAATTTGCACTGCAAAAATAATCCAGGTTGAAACTGCTTTAACTGCCATGTCTCAGTGCTATGGAATTCTGGGAATTGTAGTTTGTTGTGGCACCAGAGCTCCCTGACCGAGAAGACTAAATGTCTCACAAAACTACAGTTCCCAAAACTGTATAGCACATAGGACAACCCAGGGGTCTTTGACATAATCTTCTACTACCTAGTATGTTTCTACACACACACCCAAAACAAGCAGTTGTTGCTCACTTCACTAAAAATACTGCACCAATTAAGGGAGAGTACTGAAAACATATGCCCTCTCTCTTCACTGTTTAAAGAGACTCTGGCAAGATTGCATCCAGCATATATAGGCCTATGACCTCCAACACTTGTGAAAGCAGGTCTTAAGGAATCCTTAATAGTGTGAGGCTTCATCCTGGGTTTCAGAGGCAGTGGGGCATAATCATCCCTGGCTGGACTAGGGAGTTGTGAATCTACTGTTAATACATGCAGAGGCAAACCAGCTGCTAGTGTAGAAGACTGACAAAATGTTCTTCCTTTCACCCCCCGCCCGATTCTCCAGGTTAAAATGTTAATGTTTGTACAAGGAGAATTAACCATAGTGTGCAGAGCTAGATTAAATATTTTTTCAAGATGTCACTTCCAGTCTTATAACTTAAGTTTAAATGACAAACACTGTGAAGAGAAAAGTTTAATTGTACGTAGATTTCCGAGAAATGAAGGCCACTAGTGTCAGTCTTCTTGAGCATGCTACTTTTTAATAGGGGCCCTCTATACCTATTACTGCCTTCCAAAGGTGCTGGCATACTTCTCTGAACATACCCTCTGCTTTACCACTCAAAGTCATGCGCTGGTACCAGCATCAAATTATGGGAAGATTAGAAAAGCAGATCAGCAGGAGATGCATCAGCAGTATCTAGCTGGCTGCGTCAGTTTCACCCAGTGCAGCTGTGAAAACAAAAGTTCATACTTCATGTGGTTTTATGCTAAAGGTGTTTCTTTTGCTAATGACTACAGTTTAAAGCTGGTATGGTTCACTTTGCTTTGCTGCCTCCTGTTACGTAGAAAAACTCCCCTTTGTATTTTAAAATCACTGCTTGTGATTCAGAAAGTTGATGTAAAAGCTTGTATAGTTTAAATGCCCTGTTAAGTTCAGGCAGTCATTTGGATTAGTCTTTTATCTTTTTCCTCTGGCTTGTTTGTAGTTTCGCAGGGTCAGGACTGCCCTCTTAGTTTCCAGTAGTGTTCTCACATCTTAGGGCCTTTCTTCTCTGGTCCTCAGGTAAGGGAGAGGAATCTCAGGGCAAGGGCATGTGTATTTTTCATGTTAGACTTGCTAGATTTGCTTTTGATTTGAATGGTAACTGTGGTTGATGCTTAATGTGTCATGCTTAATGACATCATCTTTGCTCCTTGCAACATAACCTTTGTAACATCACAAGGATCTGTCCTCAATGACAAGGGGTCATCCCTAGGTCTCAGGTTTGGACCTTGGAACTTCAGGTCCTAAGTTAGGTTTGACTGGGGGACTTTATTCTTTCCACTGAGAGCAATAATTGGGGAAAGAAGACATTTTCACTTGCATGTGGTGGTCCAGGAACACTAATGTACAAAACTCACTGCAGAAATAATCCAGTTTGAGACCACTTTAACTGCCCTGGTTCAATGCTAGGGAATTTTGGGATCTATAGTTTTATGAGACATTTATGAAACATTTAGCCTTCTCTGTCAGAGAGCTCCAGTGCTAGAATAAATTATAATTTCCAGGATTCCCTAGCATTGAGCTAGGGCAGTTAGAGTAGTCTCAAACTGGATTATGTCTGCAGTATGTTTGGGACCCAAGTAACACATGCTATTTTCAGGATCCTTAAAATACTGACAGAAGTAATCCACTTTCAATAAATCTCTTGCTTCACCTTCGTCTTCTTCACTCACTCCCCCCACCCACCCATTGGTTCACCAGCCAGCTTAATGTTCATGAAACAACTAACTTGCCATTACCAGTTATTTAAAGGCAATCTATTTAACTTTAAAACCTGCTCTGTACGCACTGATAATTCAGTTCATTTAGGAGTGTCTCTGTGTGTGTGTATCCCTAAATGAACTGAACTATAAATGTAGTGTGTGTATATATATGTGTGTGTGTGTGTGTGTGGTATATGTAGTGTATAGTCATCTGTATGTATGTATACATACACACACACATAAAATCACTGGGTGACACTCTCTCAGCCTCAGAGGATGGAAAAAAATTGCCAAGAAAACCCCATGTTAGGGTGGTCTTACAGTTGCCATAAGTTAGAAAGGACTTGAAGGCATACAGCAAGTACAACAACACATATCTGTCTGTCTGTCTGTCTTTCTGTATATTCACATGGAATATAATCATGCCAAGTTAATCACTTCTATGACCACCTTAGTAAAAATGAGCAAAATGTGAGTACATGCCTAACTTTCAGTTGACATCAGTGGGAACGTCAACTGGATTGGCTCTAGGTTCCCATTACTTACATGCAGAAAAAAAAACCTGAGAGAGCCCTCTGTGTCTTTTTAAAAATGTAAACAGGGAGGGGGGATTAGAGGAGTATGCCTTCCAGGTGTTCTGATGGTGTTCAAATTGTCATTGAGCTCTTGGACTATCATGAGAAGGCTGCATTGGAGGTGAAGAAAGTATATGTGGGGATTTACACCCTGGTATCTATTCTCACTTTCTGCATATTTTGAAATAGATTGAAGACATAAAAAGAAATTTTGTAACCAAGAAATGAGTTTTGAAATGGAAAAAATAAGTTTTTTCAACCATCAGATTAAATAGTTCTCTTTATTAATGTGATTTCCTTTTGACTGGATAAACTTGATAAATTACAGTTCAGTCCCTACAAGTAATTAGATACTTTGAAAAAAATAGGGAAAACTGTGCAGAAACTTTTTATAACTGAATAATTTTAAGTTATAGCCTATGCTTATCTCATTATTTTATGGCTGTGCTGTAAATTGTAGGCAGCAGAAGCATATACCGTGAAATGGAAGATTACAATTATGCATCAGTATTCCTGCAACATGATGTCTCGCTAATGTCCCCAGGGATTTTTTCAACAAATAACCTATGTTAATTGGCTCAGTACCTGTATGTCTGACATGGCAAAAATTTAATAATTGCAGTGTATGTGCATGTATGTGTGTGTGATAGATAAATAAATATAGATCAAGTTCCTGAATTGAAAGCTCTTTGGGCAAACCATATCCTTGTACTGGTTCTCCTTGTGTCTAGCAGAGCGTGGTTCTATTGCTGATTAGTTTCTGAATTCCTTCATGCCATTAAGATATAATGAAGAAGAAGAGAGTTAACCATCAAATGACGTTGCTTTGCATTTGCAATAATGCTGCTCCTATCTAACTTATGTTTTCATTTGCACAAGACCAGTTTAATTATTTAAGACTGCTTTGATATTATCCATTGTTGGTATTATTTCTTAGTGAACAAAAAAGCACCTTACCAGTATGATTGCAAATCAAATTACTGTTAAGCATTTGACTTAATTAAAATATTATCTGGCTATGGTTTTTTTTACCAGACCTCTTGCCATTGGGATTTATCTTGGAAGCTCTTGAAAGGAACTAATGAGAGCTTGTCATCAGTCACTATATTTCATTGCTGAGTGTTCAGCCAGTAACCTACCCTTTGCATAGTCACCCTTTGAGATGGTTGGTATTAACAGTATGTGCAAGAATAGTCACATTCACTTCCATTTAGTATAAGGAGACTGTGTTGGGAAAAAGTCACCATGCTAGGCTTTGTTGTTCACATTAAAGCTTTGTTAGGATACTTTTTTCATTTTGGCATAATTTTGAGTCAAACTTCAAAGGTTTTCCCCTCCTTAGAAAATGTAATTGTAGATGAAGTAAGCTTTAAATGAAAGAAACAGTATCATATTTTTTTCCTGACTGGTTTTACTGCCTCTCTCCAAGAATGGGAGCAGCTCTACAGGATTGTATGTTTTGTTTGTGTAGTAGCAGGTGCACTTCTGTTGAAGTGGTTATAAAGTGCTCAGTGACGGTTGCAACTTCCTTGTCAGTTTTAATTCAGTATGTTTAGTGACTGCTAAACAAGCCGATCAGCAACAGCCAAACATAACGTGGATGGAGCAGAAAAGACATACTGACTTTCTTTTATTAACTCTGCCCCCTTGTTTTATGAATGTGAATGTCATCTTTTGTAGTTACAACATGTTCATAACACACTCTGGAATGGAAAGAGCTGCTCCAATTCTGGTGCATTGTGAATTTTCAGAATATAAATCAAGGGCAGCTGCTGCTGCATATAGCAGCAGTGATAGAGAGAAAATGTAGCTATAATCAAGGTTTTTCCCCACCCCTTCCCTTTCTCAGTCCCCTGGAGATTTTACTCATTTCCCTCCTCTTTGTTGTTTGTCCCCCTCTCCAAATTAAAGCTGGATGATGAGGTGACTACTATTCAAGTGAAGGAACTGGACCAAGATGTGCTGGTGCTTAAGAAGGTGTCGTCACATAGCCCAGCCCCCACAACAGGGAGTGCCGAGAATGATTGGAGGTAAGAGGGTTTTTTCCTTGGGTGATCAGCCACAGCTCTCTCTCTCACACACACACCCACACCCACACACCACACACACACACTGACTGCAGAGCACTCAGCAGCTAGATGAACTCACTTAGCTGCAACAGAACAGAGAGGGAAAGATACAGCAGCATGTAGGGAATATCTTTGTTATTTGCCCATACAGTATGGGAAGTTCTAAGCTGAGGATCTTTGACCCTCACATAGAAAGAAAGGATTCTGCCTTGTTTCTAGGCAGGGAGCTGCCTTTGCCCACCTTCGATGTGCCTTATTTTAAATACATTGATGAAGAGGATGAAGAGGATGAATGGAGTAGCCGCTCTCAGTCTTCAACGGAGGATGACTCTGTGGACTCTCTCCTTTCTGACAGATATGTGGTGGTGTCCGGGACTCCTGAGAAGATTTTGGAACACCTCCTGAATGACTTGCACCTGGAAGAAGTACAGGACAAAGACACAGGTAAATTACAACTGCACCTTCTACTGAAAAGCAGCTGTGTTCATGGGGTTTTTAAGTGCACCTAGTTAATCAACTACTGTACAGACAATGTGCATTATGGCATTTTTGTACTAGCATTTGCACTTTAAATGATACTGCTTTTCATATATGCTGCAGTTAAATTGATTTTTTAAAAATCATCTCATGTCAATGTGTCATATGTGTTTGATAGGAGCTCAAATCTGGAAAGGAAAAGTTAACCTTTTCAAAATGTTGTGCCTACTGACAGTCTAAGCTATAAAATCCAAACAACTGTAGGAATGGTTGTATGACATGAAGAAAGTAGTAAGCTGAGATATATAGCTGCAAGACATATACATCAGCAATTGTTTACAGTGCTTAACATTTACTTGTTTAGTGCTGATTTATATTAATAGTTTACCTATTTCATCCCTGGCACATGCAGTACTGAATGCAGTATTAATTATCTATTGTGATTCTTTATAGGCTAAAGCTATCAGTCTATTGGCCAGATGACTTAATGTACATTTTATTTAACAGTTCTCTCTCTGTGTGTATTCACATTGTTGTGTTCATCAAATTGCCTGTAATTTCTTATAGAATTTGATTTCCCCCACAGCACAATATGCAGCATCATAACCTTCTGTAGTACTTGGCTTTCTTTAACCTGGGATTGTAATTTTGTTCCAGCCTGGAGCAATTATTATATTGATCAGGCTGCTTGACATACAGGTTATTTTTCAGCTTGATTCCTAGCTTTAATATACACTTTGCTGTCACCAGAGCTCCTCTGGTAGTTTATCAGGATCACTTGCAATTTATTTACAGTTTTAATTAAACATGGCTCTCCTTTAGAGTTTTTAGTATAATTGCAGAATAGCTGCAATATTTAGCAGATGTGCATGGAGTTGATATAGGGTTTTTTATTTGTTCTTAGTGAAGCTACAATGAACATTCTTAGTGCTCTTTTCCAAATGAGATTACTAAAAATAAACACATTTACCAGGATTAAAAGGATTAAAGAAGAAATAACATCTGTGAATTCCTTTAGCTTTCTTGAGTCAGGTTCTCTGGTCCTCATATCAGTACAATATTGTTAAGCAAAAGGCATTTGTGCATAATTGGACAATGTAGCTTCCCCAAAGCTAAAAGAAAGACCATGTATCTGATTTCTTTTTCTGTCCACTGAGCTAATTCTCTATGCATAGAGATTAATATTTTTGCAGAGAAACCACTGCTGTGTGATTGATATGCTTCCTTAGGTGTAATTGTAATAATGTTGTATGTTGCTTCACTGGTGCCAAATGATAGGCTATATAATAGGGGTGGTTCAGGCCAGGATACTCTTGGCTATGCCCATGGAAATAGAGGGGATCCTTTCTGAATAATTCTGTATTAAGATTGGAACAAATGATTAACTTCTCATGTAGACTGCTGTCTGCTTTATTTATATACTGTTTGCGTTTTATTGAACAAAGATAGAAATTCCTTAGTCATGTAGCACATTGTTTTCAGATAACTCTTTAACTTCCAGAAAGTCTGCTTCAAAATAATGTTTACCTGGCTTTAAGCTTTCAG
This sequence comes from Urosaurus nigricauda, assembly GCA_034509955.1. Taxonomy (NCBI): domain Eukaryota; kingdom Metazoa; phylum Chordata; class Lepidosauria; order Squamata; family Phrynosomatidae; genus Urosaurus; species Urosaurus nigricauda. The sequence goes on from JAOEGL010000006.1 coordinate 88,752,907, forward strand.
TGTCCAGCAAGTCTCATATTATTCAGTGTTTTCCTCCTGTTTTTCAAACTTAAACCCAGCTGTTTATTAACATTACATTGCTCCAGACTATAGGTGAAAAATGGCTGAGCATGACTGGCAGTGATTATAATGTATTCAGTGGTTGGTTGATTTCCTCTACATTTCCCCACCCATATTGTATTCCCTCATTCCTTCATGTTGTCAGTCCTCTCACAAGTTGGGTGTGTTTCTAAGAGCGGTAAAATAACTTTAAGTTGTTTTATTTTAAATTAAGCCATACTTAAAGTACACTGAATGAAATGGCCCAAGAAGCCAGGGGTACATTGCAGATATAAACATAACAAAAAGTTTGAAGAAGCACAGGTGCCATTTCTTTGGTGGCAGTAGTAGAGCATCATCTCTTTGCTGGGCTTCACAGGACCCTTTGTTATTTGTGGTACCTATAAAAGTTCCTCCAGGAGTGGTGGAGATAAATGTCATGACATTCTCTAAAGCTGCTCTGTAAATGTGACTCCACCCCAAGCCCTTTGAGAGACAAAGTTTCATCTAGCTTAAACATGCTGATGAATTTTTGCAATTCACTGATGATCAGATGCACCCTCTATAAAGGTGCTCCTTGTGTGTGCATGAACATGTGAGCTTCACTCTCCTGTGCTGCTTACCCTCTGACAGAAAGTAGGTGTTGCTACCTGGCCACCTTTTCTGGACTTCCAGTTGAATGCCTGTCCTAGTACTTGCTTTCTGCTTACATTGCAGAATTTGGGTAGAAGGACACCTGATTACAAATCATGTAGAACCAATTCTTCTCTAATGGCCTGAGTTTCCACAAGCCCTTCATTATCTTTCAGTTGTCACCTGACCCTGGCAGGGAGCCCAGTGATACTTTGGCGGTATTCCAGTAAAATCTCTCATTCCTTTACTAACCTTGAAATTTGCCACAATTTGCTTTGAGAAACAATACTCAGAAGCAGCGTTTCCAATTTCAAAACTAGCACATGTGATTTTTGACTTGAACCTAGAGTTGTACTACTTGTTAGGCCCCTGATGGCGAACCTATGACACGCGTGTCAGCACTGACACGCGCAGCCATTTCTGATGATATACGGTGGCTGAGGTGGCCACATGCTGAGCAGGATGTTTCATCCTCGCCTCCTGCATGGCCAAGTGCAGGAGGCGAGGATGAATAAGACTCTAGTCGCAAATGTTTCATCCATGGCTACTGCACTTGGCTGTGCTGCATTTCGCTGCTCCCTGCTCTGCTGGCGGAAGTGAAGGGCAAAGATTCTGGCTTAACCAGAAGTCCCAGAACTAGACACTCTGTGACGGACTTTCTGTGGTTTTGGCCTACAGACCTCCAGCACAGAGTGTCTAATAGGGGAGGATGCTCCTGAGGATGAAACAAGTCGCAAATGTTTCATCCTCCTCTAATAGACACTCTGTGCCGGAGGTCTGTAGGCCAAAACAACAGAAGTCCATCACAGAGCGTCTAGTTCTGGGACTTCCGGTTAAGCCGGGATCTTTGCCCTCATTTCCGCTGGCAGAGCAGGGAGCAGCGGGACGCATCTCTGGGGGCCCTGCCATTACCAGTAACCAAATAACAGTTAACTACAGCAACCATTATCTACTGTTCTGGAGTGTCATGGATTTCTAATCCGTCATTACTCAGATAAGTGATTTAAACTATAAATATATAAACTATAAAAATAAGTGATTTAAACTATAAATATCATGAAACAATGTTTTTTCCTCAAAGTGATACACCACCTGAGTTATGCTCAGCTTTTTGGTGAAGTGTGACACACCAAGCTCAAAAGGTTGCCCATCACTGTGTTAGGCTATATGAGACCATTTGGCTTTTTCTGCAGATGTTTTGATCAGCATTTACTTTGTCGTTATTTTTGTGTGGCTTCAAGTCATTTCTGACCCCAAGGAGACCCTATCAGGGGATTTCTTGGTAAGATTTGTTCAGAGGACAGTTGTCTGTGCCTTCCTCTTAAATTGAGAGAGTGTGACTTGGCCAAGGTCACCCAGTGGGTTTCCATGGCTGAGTGAGGAATTGAACCCTGAACTTCAGAGTCCTAGTCTAACACTCAAACTACTACACTATGCTTTCTTTCTTTTTTGTAGTGTTATTTAAGCTCTGAAGTGAATATATGCCTTCTTTGTGTATGCCTTAACATCAAAATTAAGAAAATCTACTTTTTTGGACTGTAATATTCCCTAGCCATCATGGCCAGAGGCTTTTCCTAAGTCTGTGGCAAATAACTTTGTTAAATCCACAGCTTAGTGTCATGTCACATTCAACCTGTAAAGTTCATGAGCAGGATGTATTCTGTATACTGAACCACACAAAATAATCTGTTTGACCTGTTCTGACTGGCAGAGGCTCACTGAGGCCTCAGGTAAAAGGCTTTCTTAGCCCTTCCACTAGCCAGTGCTAATGTCAGGAAGCAGAGAATAGGAATGTATTAAATTCCCACAATGGATGGGGTACCAAAGATTTGAATTAGTGTCAGTGATTTTGTAAATTTATGCATTAATGATACTGAAAAAGGTTTAATGTAAATTTATGCACTAATGATATTGAGATAGGGTTGAATCATGAAGTGGCCATGCTAGTGGTACAAATTATTATAGATGTTAAGAACAGAAGGCCATTGCAAAGGGTTCAAGAAGACTCTGCCCATACTATGGGCAAACAGAATGCATTTTAAACAAGTATAAACCAGATCCCATCTGATCTTGGAAGCTACGCAGGGTTAGCTCTGGTTATTACTTGGATGGGAGACTGCCAAAACATACCAGGGGTTGTAGGCTATAATTCAGTGGAAGGAACTGGCAAAACCACCTCTGAGTATTTCTTGCCTAAGAAAACCCTATGAAATTAATGGGATGGTCATAAGTCAACAGGTGATTTGAAGGCACATACATACACAAAATTAATACCTTGGGGCATGTTGTCCCCGCATGCACAAGACAACTGTGTATTTGTGTTATAATGTTGTTTTATTATTGTTGCACACCATTTAGAAATCCTCAAATCTAAGCAGTCTATAAGTATTCTTAAATAAATAAATAATATATGGGTGGTGTCTGAGCTGGCAGTGACTGACCAGGAAGGCACATTAGGATTTTTAATGGGTGATTGAATGAAAATGTGGACTCAGTGTCTGCTAGCTGTAAAAAAAGAGCAAATTCCTTATACAGCAAGATAATGATAATCTCACCCTACGCTGCAACTTTTAACAGCTTTAGCAAGCATAGTCAGTGGTGACGGATGATAGGAGCAGCAGTCTATCATCTGGTGAGCCATAAGTTACCCATACCTGATTCAATGGATCATTAAGAAAAGAAGTGGAAAGAAAACTGCTCATATCATAATGTCTTTATATATGTATAATATCACAAAATTGTAAATGCAGAATCTTCTAAGTGTACTGTGCCTGCATAATTACACCATCATGGGCAGGTTCTGTAGTCTTGAATGAGGTAAGATATAGGAGAAATTAACTCATTGAAGCTGGCAAATTTTGTCTGCCTTCCTTTGCCACTGCTGCACTACTGTGAAAAAATGCAACAACTAACATGGTGCACCAACAGGATTCCAGCCACTATATTTATGTATTAAAATATTTATATCCTGCTTTTTATCATGGGATTTTATGGAATGGTACCTGTCCAAGCCAAAAAACAAAACAAAAAACCATTGTAAACCAATATCAGATTAAAATAATAAAATAACTGAAACAGGATAAAAACATATTGAACACAACAACAAGTAACATCAGCGTAAAATACTACAACAGTCAAAAACCATGTATATGCATATTTAGAGTAAATTAATCCCCCAAAGGCTTTATTAAAAAGCTGTTCTGGTTCTTATGATTCCAAAACTATATTACAGAACTGGCACAGGGTGCACAATATGACAACCACAATAATGTGAGGTTGGAGAAAATCTCCTATTTGGAAAGATTACAGTGTTTTCAAACTAATTAGTTTAGAAAAAATATGAATGAGGTGTGTGTGTAAGTGGATAGATGTTTTTCTCATAATCCTAGGATGCAGGTTCGTGTCATGGAGTTGGATGGTGCATTCAGGACAGTTGAAAGGAGGTACAACGTTATTCAGCACAGTAGTTTATTGTGGCATTCACTTCATGACACTGTGGTGATGGTCACCAAATTAAGCTGTTGTAAAGGCTGTTTTAAAGTCAAACTTGTGGAGGATAAGCCCCTCCATGACTGTATATTAGCTCTACTCTTGGAGGCATGCCTCTGAATATCAGTTGTTGGAGACCATGAGGGGAAGTGTGCTTCTCATTGCTGCATGTGTCGTCCTTGTGAGCTTTCTACAGACATCTGTTCACTCACTATGAAGGCTAATGTGGACTAAATTGGTCTTTATCTTGATTCAGCCGGGCTTTTCTTACCAACTTATGTTTTGGTGCCTTCTGCATTCAAAACATGTTCTCTTGGAATGATCTCTTCTCAGGATATGTGTGTGTGTGTATTATTAATGGGTATAAACGTGTGTAGAAGTTACTGTGTGAGCAACTGCAGCATTATTACTTATGCAGCATATGTATAGGTGTCCTCAATGATAACTGTATATTAACAAATGTAGAGATTGCCTCTTATGAAAAGTCTAAGAACTGGCTGTGCCTAAGCAGAGGTAATTTCACTGAACCAAAAATGATCACACTGTTGTGAAGATCTGCTCTGATCTGATCAGCAATGTCAGGGCATTTTGATGACTTGTCTTTTTGCATTTAAGGCAGTCTGCTTTGTCCTTTTATCTACTTTTTGGGGACAGTCATTATATTCAGTATTGTTCCTTGACCCAAGTACTGATTTGAAAATGCCTGTCTAAATACCCTAAAGCATTAGATCCTGTCTATTCTTGGAAACTAAGTAGGGCCAGCTGTATTTAAATGGGAGACCACTAATGAATACTACATGTTGTAGACCAGTGGTTCCCAAACTTTGGTCTTCTAGATGTTTTGGATTTCATCTCCCAGAATTCTTGACTGCTGGCCAAGCTGATTGAGGCATCTGGGAGTTGAGGACCAAAACACATGGAATATCAAAGTTTGGGAACCATTCCTGTAGACTATATTTCAGAGCAAGGAACTGGCATAACCATGCCTGAGTATTCCTTGCCTGAAAACCCTATGAAATTAATGGGGTCACCAGAAGTTGAAGGCACATGCACACACAGACACATGCACACTGATTAAAAAGGTTCCTTTCTGATATGTGTAATCCTCTGGATCTTCAGCGGAAATCTTAAATTGATCACTATCTTTAAATGATACAAGACTGTTCCTAATCACTTCCATGTCATAATAATGACGGTTCCTAGTTCCATTACTTATATTTCATATGCAGTCCATCTCCTAAAAAAATTAAATTAAATTAAAATCCCTGCCTATGATTGACAAATACAATTGGCCCTCCTTATCCACGGATTTTTTTATCCATGGATTCAACCATCCATGGCTTGAAAATATTCCAAAAAGTATAAATTCCAAATAGCAAACCTTGATTTTTCATTTAATAACCATTCATTTAATAACCACTCATTTAATATTTAGATTGCTAGTTGCAGGTTGGTTTATTTCTTCACTATGGGAGATAGCTGATCTTTCTTTAGAGGTCATCACACAAAGATTCATCTTTCTGTGATGGCTACCACCCTAAAAGGGCTTCTGTAAGTCTAAATTCTTTCATCTTCTCTTGTATCTATGAGAGATTTCCTGAAACAGTAACAGTATTTTTACTAGCTTACAGTGAGCATCTGGAATTGTAATTTTATAACCATAAGCTCATCACAGTAGCCTGCAGTGTTCAGTCAGAGTATGCATAACATCTATTCTCAGAGTCTGTGATTCTGACACCTGTAAAGTGAACAAAATAGGTGTTAGATGAGAAAGAGGAATGCAGCACTGTGGTTATGCAGGATGAGAGATGTGCTATGAAGAAGAGGGAATGCAGTATGGAAGAAGAGAGAGATTGTATGCAACTATTACCATTCATGGAGAGAGAAATCCCAGAGGTGTAAGCAAAATTCAGAAAAGGAAGGGGCACTAGGGACCATGTTGCAAACATGTAATGGCTAATGGAGTGCACCAAAGAGTTCCAAAGTAGAATCAGCATGTGTTTTATAGCAAAGCATTTGATTGTATAGATCATGAAAAGCTGTTAAATGCACTCAAAGCCATGGCCGTGCCAGTACATTTGATAGTCCTGATGAGGAATATTTACCAAGGACAAGAGGCCACCATTAGAACAGAATTTGGAGAAACAGAGTGGTTCCCAATAGGCAAAGGGGTCAGGCAAGGCTTCCTCCTCTTACCTTACTTGTTTAAATTATATGCTGAAAACATCATAAGAAAAGCAGAATTAAAATCAGAAAAAGGAGGAGTGAAGATAAGAAGAAGCAACATTAACAACCTAATATATGTGGATGACACCAAGCAGAAGATGTTCAGGAATTGGAACCGTTAATAAGGAATGTCAAAGATGAAAGTGCAAAGGCAGGTCTGATGCTGAAAATAAAGAAAACAAAAATAATGAGTACAGAAGAAATAAATGCACAAATTCAATCAAGACAACGAGGAAATTTAAATCATTAAAGAATTCCCATATCTAGGATCAAACATTGATCAAAATGGAGACTGCAGCCAAGAAATAATAAGATGACTAGGAATTGGAAGGACAGCTATGAAAGAACTGGAAAAGCTACTGAAGAGCAAAGACATACAACTGAGCACTAAATTCATAATTGTTCAGACCATTGTATTCCCAATTACCATGTATAGATGTGAGAGCTGGATAGTGAAGGAAGCAGACAGAAAGAAAATCAACACATTTGAAATGTTGTGCTGGAGAAGAGTACTTAGGATAAATGGACAGCCAAGAAGACAACCAAATGGTTTCTTGAACAGATCAGACCAGACCAAGGCTCTTCTTGGAAGCAAAGATGATCAAGTTGAGACTATCGTACTTTGGCCACATAATGAGATGGCATGGATCACTAGAAAAAACAATAATGCTAGAAAAGGTAGACGGTAGAAGAAAGAGAGGAAGACCACAAATCAGATGGATAGACACAATCAGGGGGAGTGTGGGCAAGGGCTTCAAAGGATCTGGGCAAGGCAGTGAAGGATAGGGATTCCATAATAATAATAATAATAATAATAATAATAATAATAAATAAATAAAATTTTATTTATATTTCCTGCCTCTCCCATTGGATCGAGGCGGGATTCCAACAATAGCTAAAATACAGTCACACAATTCAAGTACAATTCAGCAATTTAAAATTCAGCAATTTAAAATTATCTTAAATCAATCACTAAAATGATTATTCAACAATTATTAGTACAATCCTTAGACCTAATTAGTTGCTATCATTCTGTAATAGATCTTTAGCCATCCTTTATAATAGATCGGGTGGGTAGGCCCGCTGGAAGAGTCTTAAGTGCCTTCTTGAAGGCATCTAAGTTGGTAATAAGACGGATCTCTTCCGGCAAGTTGTTCCAAAGACTCGGGGCCACAGCCGAGAATGCCCTGTGGGAAGTTGTCATCAGTCTTGTGTTGCAAAATTCTAATAAGTTCTTCCCGGTGCTTCTGAGAGTGCATTGCAGATTGCGTAGGGAGAGGCGTTCCTTCAAGTAACTCGGGCCCAAGCCATCTAGGGCTTTAAAGGTAATGACCAACACTTTGTATTGCACCCTGAAGCTAATCGGTAGCCAGTGTAGAGATTTTAATATAGGGGTGATATGATCCTTTCTGGATGCCCCCGTAGGTAGCCTGGCTGCCGCGTTCTGAATCAACTGAAGCTTCCAGACTTGGTACAAAGGTAGCCCCATGTAGAGCACGTTACAGAAATCTAATTGAGAGGTTACCAGTGCATGTATCAATGTTTCAAGGTCATCTTTGCCCAGGTAGGGGCGCAGCTGGCGTTCCAGTTGATACCACACACTCCTGGCAGTAACCTCCACCTGTAAAGTCAGCTGGAGGGACGAGTCCAAACTGCGAACTTTGTCCTTTAGGGACTGCGGACTTTGTCCTTTAGGGGAAGTGTGACCCTGTCCAGGACAGTTTGACAAATCTCCACCCCTGGGTTAGGGGAACCTATCACAAGTACCTCCATTTTCTCTGGATTCAACCTGAGTTTGTTTTCCCTCATCCAGCCCATTACCGACTCCAAGCAGGTGTTCAGAGAAGAGATGCCATCCTTGGTCACTGCAACAGTCAGAGACATAGAGAAGTATATTTGTGTGTCATCAGCATATTGATAACACCGTCTCATCCACGGGGTCATCATGAGTTGGAATTGATTTGAGGGCAGCTAACAACAAAAATTAACCTGTAATGGAAATAAGTTATTGTTGTGTGCCTTCAAGTCATTTCTTACTTAGCACCCTAAGGTGAGACTACCATAGAATTTTTTTAGCATGATTCATTAGAGTGGGTCTTCCATTGCGTTACTCTGAGATTGAGAGAGCGTAACTTTCCCAAGGCCACAAAATGCGTTTCCATGATGGAGTGGGGATTTAAACCCTGGTCTCCTGAAGTCCTGGTCCAGCACTTAACACTACATGACGCTGCCTGATGTTATGGATTTAGGGAGGGAGAAATATAGAATTGAGCTATCATCATCATCACCACCACCACCACCATCATGCTTTCCTCTAGCAATGTCATGATATAGCTGTCTTTAACTGCTAAATGTAAAAAAAAAATGGTTCTCAGTTTGACTTGAGGTGAACTGAAATTCAGATTGCTATTGTCAAGTTAAAACAAGCAAGCAATTCACTTTGCTCTTGTGTAGACGAAATCTTGGGTGATTGCCTTGAAGCTATTTCTTCCTTTTAGTAGTTCACTTCCTTAAACATTCCATCTGCATGCCTCCAACAATGAAGTAGCTAGATTGTAAGGTAATGCCATCCCCTAAGGTATCCAAGCCATTACTTTCTGGGATGTTGTAACCTCTCCAGTAACCGCATGAGAGCATTTGCAGTTGGCTCTTCCACTTAGAAATACTAGCTGTATGTACTGGCAAAACATATTTTTGTTGTTGTTTATCTTAAGCAAAGTCTCTTGTTTGACAGATGGTAGTCGTTCATATATTTTAACATCCTGTTCCTACCCTATCCTTTAACCACACTGTGGAAAACAACTGTTTTAAACACACAGAAATCAGTCGGATTGCTGCAAAGGAAGCAGACATGAAACCTATCTCCTAATATTACCCAGCACCACATACAGAAGCAAGCTAAGCCCCATTTACCATGGCTTCCAAGAATGGACATTTATTTAATGCATTATATATAAGAATACTATAGGATATGTTTACTATATAAAAGAATAGTGAATACACCAAAACTACAGAACAAAATCCTTATTTTTAGTTTAACAGCACAACCAAGTTACTGTGTTCATTGTGTACATTCATTTCAGTGTTTCCAGTGTGGTCTAGGCTCAAAGGTTTTTAGTACAAAGATTTTTTTGTTTATAATGTTTTCTGTCAAATATAAAAGAGTATATTCATTCCCCTCCCACAGCATGCAAAGAATGGCAGAGTTAAAAAGCACCACTCCTTTGCAACATGTGTATTAACTTCAGCCAAACCTTTCAGCCATTCTCTTTCTGTGAACTGTGTTCAAGAATCAGTTTTGTAATATTGTGAAAGTACCTCCTCAGACAGAGTTCTCTTGCTGAAGACAAAGTACAGTATTTAATTTTTAAGTTTAGTTGTTAAAATTAATTACTTTGATGCTACTTGTCTAATCTCATTATTTCATCCCCACAATCCCTTACCATTGACTATCCTGGGTGGGCTTCTGGAACTAAATAGAAAATTTAGAAATAAATTATGCAATAAATAAATAATATGAACTATATGCAATAAAAGATAATCTTTCTACTCTGTATGTTAATGAGAGTTCTGCAGAGTACTTTGTGTTAATAGGAATGGTGGGGAAATGGTCTGATTCTCATGTCCTGTCATGTATGTCTTATTTTGGTTTACATTCAGAATCAGTGGATCAGCTTGCTCAGTGAAACTGAGAAATAATAACTGGACAAGTATTACAGCTACTGAATGCGTAGATCATAACCTAAATTCCATAGTTATTGTTGACCAGATTTAACTGTTTTACTCATTATTCAACAATTTATTAAATGAGTCTACTCTAGTTGGGACAAACCAACAGGATTCCAGTTTATTTGTCATTTAGTTCAATGTTCAGCAGCAGTATATCAATTTCAGTGTTTGCATTTGGAAATACCTGAATGGTTATTGGTGTTAATTAGCATTTCCTTGGTAGTCTTGGATGAATGAACTTCCATCTAATGTATCTTCTTTTTAAAGTAATATTCTAGGCAGCATACAACATATGATCATATAGTTCGTGCTTCTTCTTGTTCTAGTTCCTCCTGCTTCTTCAAATCAGCATTATTTCTGACTCTTGCAAATCAGTCCTGGTTACTGTATTTAAAACTAACAATTCTAAATCCAACTTTTAACCAGAGATGCATTGGAAGAACCTGGCAGTGGTAATATACGTATAAGACAAGAGGGAATTTGTGTGCACTGGAGAAAGGACTGGATTATCCTTTTGTTAGTTCCAGAAACACCTTGTGCCACTTTAGAGTTATAGGTCTGTGGAGGCATTACTGTTGAGAGCATAAATGAAGAAACAGCAGCTTATTTTACGGGCATACATTTTTGCTTATTCTGTTCTTGCATGCAAGAATGAAAAAGCCAAATATTTTCTCCCCAGGAATGCAAGAATGTGTGGTACATTTCTTGCATTTTGGAAATTCAGGATTAAGAAATTAGGAATTGTTAAGACATAAAGTAGTAGTGAAGTGAAATCTCTATCTGTTTTAAATTTCCTCTTCTGTTGGCCATCTGGTGATGTCCATGTGTGTAACCTTTTCTCTGGTTGTATGAAAAATGTATTTGCAATGAATAGGTTGTTGGCTTCACAAAAATCTATCAGATGCTCACCTGCTTCGTTCCTTTTGCCTAGTCTAAATCTGCATACTGTTTTTGATTCTTCTTTACTTCCAACCTTTGTGTTCCAATCTCCAATGATCAGCTTGACATCCTGTGTTGGTGTGTTGTCAGTTTCTTCCTGTACTCCTTCATAAAATCTATCAATTTCTTTTTGTTCTGCCTCAGTGGTTGGTGCATATACTTGAATCATGGCGATGTTCATAGGTTTCCCATGGAGCTTTATTGAGATGATTCAGTCTGATTTTGTGTTGTATCCTCTGACTACTTTTGCAACATTTTTCTTAGTATGAAAGCCACCCTTGTCTTCTTGTCTTTTCATTCCCTGAGTAGAAGACTGTGTGGTTGTCTGGTTCAAAGTGGCCCGTTCCTGTCCATTTTAACTCACTCACCCCCAGTACTGCTTTGTTCATGCATTGCATTTCCATTTTCACTATGTCTAACTTTCCTTGCTTCATGCTTCTCATATTTCATGTCCCTGTTTTATGTATGGTGCTGCTTCTGATGGGGTTTGTCTTTCTCAGAGTTTACTGTTCGCTTTGTCATTTTTTACTTCCCTAGCTGCTCTTGCAAGTGTGTTTTCCTTTAGTGCCTATCTATCCCTCTGTTAGTGCTCTTGTCCTGCCTGTGTGACACTTTGTTTTCTCGGTAGGGGGATTACACAAGGAGGACCACCTACACCTCCCTGTGTACTGTGCTAACAAGTGTTAGCTATGATGTCACTGCTGTGACACCCACCACTACTGCTGCTGAACATTAGTTGTTTTCCTATGTCATTCTCCCTCCTCCCGTTATTATTGAATTGATTGTTTCCCTACCCTTTCTCCTCCCTCCCCATCCCCCCTCATTTCCTCTTTTTTTTAGTTTCTCATCTGTCTTCTGGCTCTTGTTTGATTTTCCATTTCTGTCCTCTCTGTTTTCTCCTCTCCTCCATCTGGAAGGTGGTGGTGGGGGGATGATCTTTGCCAGGGCTGAGGTTGACTAATGTGTCTGGGATGGGATTAGATGAGGTTTTCCCCCACCTCTCCTTGCTGCTTCCCTGAGGCTCATTCTGAATCAAAGAAGATCAAAGAAAGTTGAACATAAAGAAAACAAAAATAATGACCACAAAGAGCTTACACACATTCAAACTAGACAATGAGGAAATAGAAATTATTTGGCAGGAGGGGATTGGACTGGATGGCCCTCGTGGTTTCTTCCAACACTATGATTCTATAAAATAGTAAAAGAGTTCTCATATCAAACATTGATATGATCAAACATTGATCAGAATAGGGACTGCAGCCAGGAAATCAGAAGAAGATTAAGAATGGGGAGGGCGGCTATGAAAGAACTAGAAAAGATCCTAAAATGCAGAGACATACAACTCAGCAGAAAAGCCAGAATCATACAAGCCATTGTATTCCCTATTACCATGTAGGGATGTGAGAGGTGGACAGTCAAGAAAGAAGATACAGTGGAAAGAGGGGAAGGTCACATTCTAGATGGATGGACTTTATTAAAGAGACAATGAATATGAGTTTGCAGGAGCTGGGCAGAACAGGGGGACAGGGGTGGGGGCTGGAGATATCTCATCCATAGGGTTGCCATGGGTCGAGATCAACACGAAGGCAAGAACAAATTAAATTTTCCTTAACATAATAAGACATCATTTAAAGCAGTGGTGTTTTGTGAGCATCAGCCCTTCAAGCCACCTTTTTACAAACAAACAAACAAGCAAACAAAAAATAGCAGTAGCAGCAACAACTGAGAATTACATATGCTGGAAGCCACCAGGATTGCTGAGTTGCCATGTAAATGGCTTACACAGGATGCCACTGTATTATTTAACATAAAATGACAACAATTATTTTTCATAACCAGGGGTGAACATGTGTCCATTTCTAGTTTTGGTTTAATTTTTTGCATGGGTGCCCTGGAAGACCCCAGAGACAGAAAATGACCTGCCTAATTTGCACCTCACCTCCATGGAAAGGGTTGCACAAGGAGCAAAAAATCTAAGTCAACACTATATACTTGAGCACACAACTGAGGTCAAATCTCATTAAAGATGTGAATGTAAATTGACCGGCATCAAAATAAAAGAGCTCTTTCATGAAGGTGTAGCATTAATCCGTTGCATGGAGCAGATGGCTGGATGAAACAATGAAGGCTGCACAATGGATCTTTGCACAGTAATACTGTGCTTTTGCTGTTCGGAACAGTAGCTTTTGCAGTTGTGAATAGCCTTGGGCAACTAAAACACAAATAATGTTTACCCTGCTTGCATCTCTGTGTGTCATCTTTAAACAGAACAAGTGAACACCTTTATTATTTTTTTTACTGCAGTATCAGTATACGGATGTAGCATCAGCCTGCAGTTTGACACTGTCATGGATGTGTTATGTGAACGGAAATCTCTCTATGTATTTTCCTGGCTTTGTCATTAATAATAGTGCAGGATGTCTTTTTAATTATTTGTTAGTGTGCACTGATATGGCATATTTGCATTTGTGTGCCATACTGATTAATGTCATAGAATTCTGCATGTAATACATAGTTTCCCTTATCCAGAATTCCAAAATCCAAAATAGTCCAAAGTCCAAAATCTTGTCTACATGGATGGCTGAGAGAGTGATGCCTTTGCGTTCTGATCATTCAGCGTACACAAACTTTGTTTCATGCATAGGATGATTAAAAATTCTATGAACAAAATTACCTTCAGGCTATATGTATAAGGTGTATACAAAACATAAATGAATTTCATGTTAGACTTGGGTCTCATCTCCAAGATGTCTCATTATGCATAAGCAGATATTCCAAACTCTGAAAAAAAATCTGAAATTAAAACCACTTCTGATCCCCAGCCTTTTGGATAAGGGATGCTCATCCTGTACCTTCATTAATGTTGTTGTTGTTGTTGTTGTTGTGTTCCTCCATGTAATTTTTTTACTTATGGCAACCTATCATAGGTTTTTCTTGGCATATTTCTTCAGAGGGGGTTTGCCATTGCCATCCTCTGAAGGTGATAAAGTGTGACTTGCCCAAGGTAATTCAGTGGGTTTTATGCTTGAGTGAGTATTTGAACTTGGTCTCCAGAGTTGTAGTCCAATGCTCAAACCATTACACTATTCTGGCTCTCCTCATTAATCTTTTAGGGCATAAAAGAAACTTGGATGGGAATAATCAGAACATACATAGAAATTTAGTTACTTTTTTGGTATAGCTTGATGCTTATTTAGATGAGATCTAGACCATTTTCTTTGTGGAATAACCATGGGAGAAAAGCTAATGAACTATTTTCTCTGGCTAGAACGTCTTTAAAGAGAAAGGAAAAGTAGGTTTGGATGTCATTTAGTGAGGTTTAATAAAAAAAAATATGCAGGAGCTTCTTCACACATTGTAGATATGAAGGGAATTGTCTGTGGATAATTTGATACACATGCTTGGCTTTATCTCTTGATTTGGGTGATTATGTGCAAGTAGGCCAGGGTGTGTTGAGAATGATTGGTTGATTGATTGATTGATAAGACCCCTATGTATTTTGACTGATTTACATTGATGCTTTCACTAAGTGCATAGACATCAAGGGGCAGGAGTGATTATGGAGCCAGTATCCATGTGGGCTGGTGGATTTAAGGAGTCCAAAAATTGTTTCAAGATGTACCACTGACCATGTTGATTATGTAGTAATAGTAGTTTTCAACATGAGAATTCTAGCACCAGTTGATGTAGATCAGGAGAACCTTGGTCACTCTACTCTGGAATTTCATGTAATAGACTTTTTATCCTGCTTTACACATTATCAATATGATGTGGAAGGAAATTGATTCTTTACACCTAGAAGGAACAGAAGGGCTAAGTTGCTGTTCCTTACCATCACTTGTATACCTAGACTGTGGATGTCTATACAGACAACCTTATGTTCTTAGAGCTCTGTGCATATTAGCTTTTCTTGCTATCTGAAAACCAGTTCATGCCAGGTTCAGACTAAGCATGGATATGTAAATCTAATGTCTGAGTAGGAAAGCTCAGGCTTTCAGGTTTTTCACATAGGAAGTGATCATCCATGAGGCAGAGGCAGGCACCTCAGTCCTTTCACTGTATGGAATTCCTTCCGCACATATAGGACACACAAAGGGAGGCCTTTTTGATCTGCAAGGTTCTTGAGGAGAAGTTATGGTACAAATTATTCCCTCCTCAAGATCATACTGATTCGTTTACACAGGAGAATGTGGCAGAGGCATTCAGTTTTGTTCTGGACTTTTATGATCCATTAGTTCTTTTAGCTAAAAGCAGTTCCCCATATTATTAGATAAGCCTTGAACTGTGAAGCATATCAGAATAGTTTTCCAATAGTAACACAAAAGAGCTGCTTTAGGGAGAAAAATAGAAGCAGCCACCCTGGTGCCTTGTAGGTCGTGGTGAAGGATATCTACAGTGAAATGTACCATGTCTATTTGTGGCCTGAGGCTGTTTCAGGATTATTCTAAGACCATTGATTGATGCTGCTGTTATTGTCCAGCTCATGTGTTTATAAAGCATTTAGTCATTCCATGGAGACTGTATGTCTCATGTGCTCTCTGTCTGTCCTCCAAAACATCTTATTAATCCTATAAAGAAAATCAGCCCAGAAGTTCTCATTACTTATGGAAACACAGGAGAAACAATATGTTGTATCAGATGGCTGCAGCTGGTTTTCCAGTATGACAAGGCAGGGTGTGGTACCTCAGCACTTGTTTCTCTTTCCCCCTACCTAATCTCATGTAGCTTGATGAAAACTGTATTTCCCCAAACAGTTTTGATCAAACATTCTACTTCTATCAGTTTCAGTTTTTAAGAGCTTTATTTTTAGAGTGCTTCAGGACTTCATCACACAAGGCTAGAAAAGTGGAATTTAACAGGATAAAAGTGCTTTGGTGGGTACTTACTGCATGACCTTATCTCTGTCCTGCTGCTACCTTGCATTCCATTTGTTTCAGTAGCACACCTTTTCATTGATGGGCAAAACCTGTCAATAAGCTCTCAGTCTCACTGCTATTCCATTATTGCCAATTGCAATAGGCCCCTTCTGTTGCATTTCTGATTCTTAGGCTGACACATGGCATGAGTGGGTGTGATTCTGCTGCTTTCCCCCCTCTCCAATTTACACAGCAGCTGGCTTAGGGTGGTGGTTGGTTCTGCTGCAATTGCTTGCCCTCCCATTCGTCCTGCGGAGCAGAGGTGCTGTATGAATGTGCATGCACATTCATACAGTACCCAGCTTGAGGAAGCAACTGGCTCCACAGTGACCACTTGTTCCCCTTCTTCCTTCTGGAATGTGGCATTTGGAACTATGGAAAATGGATCACATGACTGTGGATCACCAAGGCAGTGCCAAAGCACTATCACGGGGGAAAAATGTGATAAGAAAAGGTACCATACTGGTATGCTTCCATTCTTAAACTAGCATGATTGTACTGTATTGTGACAGCAAGCTGGTGTGATAAAAGTCCTTAGTTACAAAATGTAGACTTCAGAAGTCTAATATAAAGTCTATTTATAGTTTTCTGCACTCTGTCGTCTCTTCTAAGAAGGAGCTAACTATTTGATGCCTGCTTTCTTCTTGATGAACTAAAGGGAAACACTTGGTAAATCTCATTTTGTAAGTGCCAGGCTCACAAATACTTATTATTTTAATGCACCGTTTGTTGGCTTGTGGAACAAGCTGTCGATGCCTCCTGTTCAAACTAAAGCACGCCAGTTCTGGCACAAGTAGGCGATAGTTCTTTCCAATCACATCTTTCATACCTTTATTCTTTTTAATTTCTGTTCTGAAAAGAAATGTAGATGCCAGCCATGAGCAAAATAAATGGGGAATCTGAGATGCTTAGATTATAAGGCTTCTTGGCTGGCATGTCCAAGCCTTAAATCTGTATTCATTAAGAGAAAGTAGTCAGTAACAACCAAAAGAAAACAATGGGGCGAAACACATGGGCAGGAAAAAGTGGCTTGAAGCTGCCTTTTCTGGAGCCACTTGAAACCCCACCAACCACACCACCGGCTCCCAAGGCAGATCATGACCACATGACATGGCTTCAAGCCAGGAAGAAGCAGAAAAAAACTGCTTCTTTTTGAAATGGCTTTTCTCTGCATAAGGGCACTTTTCTGCTGACTTCAAGGCATGTGTCATCTAAACGCCACACCTTCAAGCCAGCTTGAAAGCACCTCTTTTTGCCTGTCTGTTTAGCCCCAATATGCCCATTTCTTTCTCAATTGCTCTGAACTGAGTGAGGTTTCATGCAACTCCGGGACTAAGTGAGATATTTAATGTGCCTCAATCTTGAAAGCAAGAATAAGTGATACATAGCTGCTCTGCAAGGGTTTTTTTTTTAATTGCTTGGAAATCATAGTTACCTTTCTAAAATAACTGGTGGGGAAAAAAGAAAGCAACTTACAGTATAGTACTAATATACCAAGTTCAGTGGGCTTATTTTCAGATAAAACTGAGATAGTGTCTATACTTTCATGATTTCTAAGCGTATACAAAATTGAAGAGAACAGCTGTTTAGAATACAGTAGGTGCAAATACATCAACAATAGCATACATAAAAATGGAATATTCATGCAAGTAATCCTCATATTATTTTACTTGGCAGTATAAAATATTCATGATGCTGAGCTTTCCAGCTCATGGTTGATTTTTGGTGTTCTCAGTGGCCTGGTGACCATAGGTGGGTCAGAGGGCAAGATCCCAGAGACAGACCTCCACTTCATTTTTGATCAAAATTAAGGGACAGAAGTAGTGCACTAATAAAATCCCAATTATACAGTTCTTTTCACAAGCCAAAGGAGTGAATTGTTCAGAAGATAGCAAGGGCTGAAAGCTTTGAGCATCTGGAATATGCCTCTCTTCACCTGTCCAGTTCTCCATCGTTACTCAGATTAAATGTGAAATGTAAGACAACATTCACAATTCAGCATACAGATGTCAGGAGGTGTGGATTCCTTGGAAATAAGCATGGGCAATGTGTTCCAATCACCTCTTTCACTAAGAAATCTGACAGGCAACACTTGCATGCTCCACCCAGATACAAAAAAAGCAGAGCAGTACAAAAATTGAACCCATCCATGGCCAAGCCAAGAGCCTGCAGCAAAATTTTTAAAAACATAGAAAGTCTTTTATGCTGTTTCATTCAGGTGTAATAATTCATTACTTCCCTCCACAACTTGCAGTGCACTTGTCTCTGGGTACCTTAATGACACCCATTCTTGGGTTATGAAATGGGTCCTATTTCTGTATGGGGAGGTGGATAAAACTCTTTTTTTTTACTCAGTAAGGTGAGCAGTACTTCTTAATGCCCAGTTCAATACTTCTCACAGCCAGTTTAGGGAAGGACCGAGATACCAGATGTGATGGGGAAAAGGAAGTGCAACAGCGGGTGTGCTGTGTTTGTTAGATAGAAGGAAATAGAACATTTCTTAGGGGAAAGAGAGGCAAGGGTCCATGGTGAGGGGGTTATTCTCCATGCTGCTATTATATGACTATCACTTGTGGTCCTTGGCCACTGGTGAGTATCTGATGGTCCTTGGCCATCTGGGTGAGTCAGCTGGGTGGGAACTTCCCAAATCTGCCCAGCTGAATACTTTGATCAGCATCATCATAGATTGGAGAAACAACAGAGCATTATATTGTTCTCACCAGGAGACCCTACCTCTCCAGTGTGTGTCTGGAGGATATGTATCTAGCATTGGTCTACCTATAGTGTTGGGTCATAGATTCCCATGACCATCTAAGGTCATTGGAGTGTCACTACATTTGACAGTACTGATGTACCTAGGACAAGAGGCTACTGTTAGAACAGAATATGGAGAAACAGATTGGTTCCCAGTCGGCAAAGGATCAGGCATTGCCTTTGATTGCTGGGAGAATGATGATTTCTGGTGTATGATGCCTTGAATAGCTCTTAAGAAACACACATTGAGACCAAGAGGTTCTTAACAATTATTGTCTGTTTGTTTTGTCATTTTTCTAGGGATAATGTTTAAGAATGTGGACAGGACAGCTTCAGAGTTGTTGTAGAAGCAGATTATCTGGACTCACTCATTGTTTCCCAAATAAATTTCCAGACCTTCTAGGCCAACATTGTGGGTTGGAATTTGGAGGCATAGTGACAAAGTGCATTGCCAGTCGGTCCAGAAGATAGCTTTGGATGACATATCCTAACTCTATGGCAACTAATCTGTGGAGTTCCATGGGACTCCATTCTTTCCCTGATGCTGTTCGGTATCTATATGAAAAGTATTGGAGTTGGTCATTATTATGTTGGTGTCACCCAACTCAATGTCTCTGTATCATCCCAGTCAAATGACACTGTGTGGAATTTTAACCAGTGTCCAGACAGAGGCAAAATAAAGCCAATATCATTAGAAATGTGGGGCTTTTTTTTTTTTAAATGACCACCCAGTTGGAGATGTTTTCTTGTGGATTCCATTGTATGCTGTCCAGTATTTGTTTCTTCAACACAAGCTAAATAACTTAATTTGATACTTGAATGTCTGAAATAAAGGACTTGTTCTTTTGTATATAGAGACCTAGGTACATTCATTGTTAGAAAACTTAACTGTACAGCAATTACTTTAATGCATTATCAATACATATTATTTACATTTTTTTCTTACGTTGTGCACACACATATTCATCTTACATTCTAGTGCTTCACTTTATGGGGTTATTTTTTGAAATAGAGAAATGATACATATATAATTATATAAATCTGCAAAAGAAATAGTAAATGCTAATAAAATTTATGCATATAAACTATAGTTAATCAAAGATCATAGCCAAGTATAACTGTGATACCCCAAGTCCAGTTTGGAGATATTTTTATCTCTATTTGAAGGGAATTTCACTGTCTCCCCCACCCCCAAACGATAAAGCTACCCAGAGTTCCCACTTATCTAGGTTTTGAAGCCAGCTTTAGTTGGATATGAAACCAAGTAGAAAAGCTATTGATTAAATAAAACTTCATTGATTAAATAAAACCCAGGTTAGCTTGCAGCATAATTAATTAGGCTGCCAACATAAAATCTAATCACAAAGGAAGAATTCACTTTCGAGAGGTGTGTAGGTGGTGAGAAGGGGTTAGGAGAATGTTTGCACTGATCCACTGAAATATTGACTAACTGCAAATGTAACCATATCAACATCATGTTTCTCTCTGCAAGATGGATTTAGCTGTTATTTGAATTAAACCTTACTTGATACCCTTCTAGTTTCCTAATATAGTAACATAGGTGCAGAATAATAAATCATTAAGTGCTCAGGTATTGACAATCTCTGCAGTCAATCCCTTGAAAAAAACACCCTTCCTATTAAAACCTGCTATGTGCATTTTGCACTACTGAAAGAGTAGGAGTATTGCAGTTTTTAAGGAACTCATGTCTTGAGAATGTCTCTTTGGCAATTCTGCCTTGTGGTATGGTTTTTAAAATTTATTTCATTTTATTAGTTTTATTTTAGAAATGTGATAAAAAAAATCTCAAACCTGAAAGCAGTGGGAATCCTAATTATTGTTGTTGTTGTTGCTGGATTTTTCAAAGTAGCAAAAATGAATCCCTTGGAGTGAAGCCAAAGGATTGTGGAGAAAATGGAGTGTGTCCAAAGGAGGGCGACTAAAATGGTGAATGGACTGGAAACATGCCCTATGAGAATGACTTAGGGAGCTGGGGATGTTTAGCCTGGAGAAGAGAAGGTTAAGAGATGATATGATAGCCCTGTTTAAATATATGAAGGGATTTCACATAGAGAGGAGGGACTCACAGTCCTTCATCATGGTAGAGAAGGGCACAGCCGGTGTGTGTGTAGGAGGTTTACAGAGGCCACATGCTCTAGACTGGAGACTGATGTGGGCTGGAAAGGGAGAGATTTTAACTACAGGAGCAGCTCCAACACACTCTTTCCAAGAATTGAGCACAGATACTCCTTTCCCAGAGACATGTCTTCCCCACATAGCTTCCAAGTGTCTACTCTCCCACAAATTGTTTCTTCTTCTACCTCTTTTCTCAGCCTGTCTGAGGAGCACCAATGCAACTCCAACTTGCTAGCCAAGTCCCAACAAAGCTCACAAAGCTCAAGCAGGGTTCCAAATTTGAAAGGTCCTTTTTACTGTCACCTCTCCCTTGCCACCATTTGCTCCTACTCTTTGCTCCAGTCTGTCCCAAAATGGTGCCACTCTGAGCCACAGAAGTGATGCCCTGTGCCCAAGCCTTACACAAGTTTCCTAACTGCTACTACTAGCAAAATATGCCGGTAAGGAAGTGAGCACACGTGGGCAAGCAAAGAGCGGAAGGCACCACCACACAAAATGATCAGTGAGGCTGTGTAGTGGTTTTCTAGGGACCCTGAAAAGACGTTTAATGTAATCCTCATCCCCACCATGGTCCTAAAGGCCACTGGTTCCCCTTGTCTTTCCTGCACCCCTGCCACCTTTTTACTTCTTCACCACCCACCTACTGCCCCCTTTCTATCTCACTGCCCCCCTGGATCCTTCCACTGCCTCCAGGGGACTCTACCACCCACTTTGGGAATCACTGCCTTAAAGTAAGCTTCATGATTCTGAATCTCCTCCCCTCTTTTGTTGTTAATAGTTCTATTCAGATTTTTAAAAACTTCGATATGTACAAATAAGAGGGTAATGGGGCATAGCATTGGTATAGAGGTTAATATGTATTCAACAATATAAAGAAGAAAAGTTTTCAGTACAAATGCAGTAGATTTCAAAGACTCAAAGTATTTCTGCTAATGCCATTATTTCAGACAAACTCTTTTAGAAGTTCTGGGTCATTTTTATAATTTTTTTAGTACTTGTAATTTAGGCTGATATATGTAGTATTACATGTTAGCATTCTCTCCCCAGTCTCCGTTTATGGCTTTGTGTAGATTTAATGAGAATTATAAGTCTCTATTCCATCTGCATATTGGAATTAGAAAAGCTAGTAGGAAACTGTCTTGGGTTCAAAGTACTGTTGAGGTTTCAAAGAAAGCTTATTATCATGAGCTATTGTTCTGCAGAATGTAAAGATGATATTATAAAACTCTCATCTGTCACCAATCCAGGTGGTCTTAAGATATGTCTGTTTAATGTAGGAAATTACTTTTTGTAATGGTTTTCACTGAAAAAATGCAACTAGCGCTAAAAGAAACAGAAATGAGATTTCTAGGAATAGAAGGATAAATGGCATTATGCAAAGTAACAGAATCACCACTATTAAGATTTATTAATTATCAAGAAATGTTCCCAGGAAATTTAGTTTAGGATTTTGTGTTCTATTTTTTGGTACTACTCCATTTACTGAAAGTATAATTGGCACAGTAAGACTTGTGTTCAGATGCCAGAATAATGTCACCTCAGTTTTTCCAATTCCTAGTTCACCCTCATCTTGTCCAGAAGCTTCTTGCCATTTTAATTTTTAAAAATTTCTTTATGTACAATGTAAGAATATGCAATAAAGAGCTCAGTTACATGTTATAATATTCTAATATTGGGCCCGAACAAACAGGCCCAAATAAAGCTGCATCGGGTCACTTTGGAGGTATGCTGTTTAAATGATGCATGCGTCCTAAGAGGTTGGAAGCTGCACCAAAGCCACAGTCCAGTCCTAAGGACTAGAACACAACTTTGGCGCAGCTTCCGGCCTCTTAAGATGTGTGCATCATTTAAACAGCATACCTCCAAAGTGACCCAAAGCAGCTTTATTTTGGCCTGTCTGTTCGGGCCCATTGTAACTTGTTTGAATGCTTTTTGTAAGCTTGCCTAATATAGGGCTGGATATAAATATTTTAACACAACAACAATCACAATGTTGAAAAGAGAGGGGAAAGTCAATTTGCAAATTGCATCTATATATCACTCAAATGTTGCAAATATGTTCTAAGCACTTTATCAAGGGTGGGAGAAGAATTATTCTTTCAATACTGAAGTATCAGTCTTTTGGCCATCAAGACCTAAGTATTTTTTTAAAATGCATTGCTAAATATCAGGGAGCTTTCTAATAACAAATTTATTCATGTAATGACTTCTGCTGACATTGTGAGAAAATAAAATAGAAGCTTGGCCTGACTGCCTGACTTTCTACTGAGGCAGTGGGATCTGGTGGAGCCAGAAGTAGAAAGTTCAGCATATCTGATTGTGCCTGGCTCTACCTAAAACCAACAGTGAATGTTCTTTTTCCTTTTCTTTTTTAGTTCTTGACAATGGAAGTAGAAAGTTAGAATGTACTTTTGACTGTGCTTTTAACTGAAGCTGAAAAAATGGCCCAGTGGAGGGGAGGAGGGGGGAGCAAGAGACTTCGAGAATCTTGTGATAAATTATATGCAGCTACAGTCCCACGTAAGGGTCACAGGAGATATGATAGTAAAATGACAGTCTTCAAATCTATGCATACTAAACTTTGCTCCTTTTATGTATAGTCTGTCAGTTGGCTACTGTTCTGCCATGATATCCCCTCTTTACATTAAACTTTAATTCTGTCACAATCCATCATAAAGGATGAAAGCTGAAACTAAAATGTATATACATAGTTCTTGCAGAGAAACATGCCTGAAACCTGCCATGGATAAAAGAAATCCCAGCACAGTTCCTCAAAGTACTTTCAGGACACAAAATGTATCTTGTTTTTCTTCTCCCTGTACCCTGCACAGTTTTAAAAATTAAAAACATGTTACTTTTTATTCTATATACGGTCATGCTGTACATTGGATCAGTTGTAGGCTTGTAGGCAGAAGTAGGAAATACTTTATATAGCACACAATTAACATAAACTTGATGGATGGTAGACCTCTTTCATAACTTTTGTAACCACCAGAGGGTTAAATACATTCAAGGAATGATAGAACTATCAATAACTATTAGCTGCTTGAAGAAGTTATTTTAACCAAAATGTGTAGAACAAGTCCTGGCACAATACATAAGAAAGCAAAAGTTGCAACAAAATAGAGAATGTGTTGGTTTTCCCTGGGAAACCTACAAATCTCATAGTCTATTAAAGAACAGCATAGGAGACAGTTGACAACTCATTGTTTCATAGCTTCCATTTTTCCACCTGTAGAATGTAATTAATTTAAACACTTTACTGAATCACAGCATCTTGAATCGTTTCCTCTCCACTCCCAAACCCATTTGTTGATTTGGCCTGAATCCTATTTGGCAAATTGTAGTGATTCTTATGCACTTTTCCTACCAGTTTCACACATTATTTTTAAAACATGTTTTATAAGAAGTGTAGCATAAAAAATTCTAAATACATTTGGCAGTGAGATTCCTTAATCCTGCTTGTTATGTTATTATATAGGTAGGCAAGTGATTGTGCATTGCAGCTGCTCATTCCAGAGCTCTTCCCTTGTTTTTCTCTTCAGCACTTACCAGCAAGATATCCTTTTAAAGGAGCAGCTATTTTTGCTTTGTGTATATATGTGTTAGTATAATGTGGAACTTGCACTTATTTCACATAATTTGATTTTACCAGAGGTACCAGTTAAACTGTGCTTTAGGTTCTTTTACAAAATTTAAAGGAAAGAAATGGCAGCAGTCTAAATAATACTATTTCCTTTTAATGTGTTTTAGTAAAGCCACAAACATCTAAATTGTCTTCAAAGTGAAAATCTTTAGATATTAGCTGTAAGTTTTTAATAGCTACCCATACAAATAAAGAAAATTGGGAAGAAATATGAACACCTTCCTCAAGCAATTGCTAGAATCATAGAATCACAGACTTGGAAGAGACCCCAAGGACCATCCAGTCCAATGCAGGAACTCCCAATCAAAGCATCCCTGTTAGATGGCCATCCAGCCTCTGTTAAAAGACCTCTAAGGAAGGAGAATCCACCACACTCGGAGGGAAAACATTTAGGTGTGTGCGTGTGTGTGTGTGACATAGGGTGTAATGCATATGAAAAGTAGCTTCAGAGACTATCTGGCATTTGAATGAAATTTATGCAATCCATTTGCATGTTTAATAGGGCTTTTATGTCCAGTATGATTGTACAGTATTATGAATATTATAATTTGATACTAATGTTATGTCTGAGAAGAAAGAGAGAGGTAGCTTTTGAAAGCTGCCATAATATAAATGTTACAATGCAATTCCCCTTTTGGAGGAAATGGAACATGATGTACTGTTACTTGACTCTGCCCATATCTGTATATCTTATTAACACTGTAATTGTTGGAATCCTGTTTGTAAATGTTCAAACCAAGTTGCACAGTTGCAGAAATTTCACTCACAGCTGAATGAATAATTTGCAAAGAATACTCTGTGGTGACTATAGTTTCCCTTATGGAATATCCGTCAGCAGAATGTTTATAGCAGGCCTCAAAAGCACTCAAAATATTTTACATATATTTATTCCTACTGAAATGTAAAGTTATTTTGCCTGTTCATTATTTTGTATTCTCCTCATGGAGCAGTTTCAGATGGGGCTTTTATCAGACAATGATGCTGTTTCATTCACTCGATCTTATGGGGGCTTCAAACATTGTCTGCTGCCAATTGTAATCCTCCTTTGCTTTTCCATCACTTCTTTGTCCTTATCACAGAAAACCTGTTAAAGAGAAAAAGATGAATAGCTGCATCATGTTTTCTTATTGCTACTTAAGGAGCAACAGATCCTAGTAATAGCTGCCTATTTCCTTGGATGTTTACTGTAGTAAACATCCTTTTGAGGAGAGTAGTGAGAGGCAGCTTGATGTAGTGGTTTGAGCATTAGACTATATGATTCTAGAAATCAGGATTCAAATCCCCACTTGGTGACCTTGAACATGTCACACTTTCTCAGCCTCAGAGAAAGGCAAAAATCTCTCTGAATAAAACTTATCAGTGTTAGCCTTAAAGTTGCCATAAGCTGGAAATGACTTGAAAGATAATGAAGTACCACTGCTTAGCACTACCTTTATCTATATATC
Organism: Urosaurus nigricauda; assembly: GCA_034509955.1. NCBI lineage: Eukaryota > Metazoa > Chordata > Lepidosauria > Squamata > Phrynosomatidae > Urosaurus > Urosaurus nigricauda. Next base: position 88,778,859 of record JAOEGL010000006.1, read on the forward strand.
TGATATAGTTGTTGGAATCCTGTTCATATTTGTTCAAACCAAGTTTTCAGTGTCGATTCTAGAACTGATAGCATAGAATTACAGGACTGGATATTAACAAACCATTCACTAGACCACAGCAATTAGTTCCAATCAGACTGTCCTGTACACACTGTGAAGGTTTATATGAAAGTCCATTTGCAGACAGTGGCCTTGTTCCCCCTATGGTTTAAACCAGATCATAATTTGAAATGATCCGGTTTAAACTACCATGGTTCCCACTTAATTCGAATTGCTGAAGTGATTTGGACGGGGGGGGGGGGGAGTTATGGTTTTTACCCATTTTTACCCATTTAACCCATGTCAAAAAGATGCTGGGAAAATGGGGTGCTTTTTGGGATGAATTGATTTATTTGGAAATAAATTGATTCAGCTCAAGTGGGAACCAGGCGGAATCAAATCAGGTTTGAATCTGCCCTGGCAGCAGCTTTCCTGGCCATGCCTCCATGCTCTATCATCCCAGCCTGCCTCTCTCCTTCTGCCCTGGTGTGCCTCAGTCCTCCCGGCCTGCCTCTCCTTCCACCCGGCCTCTCCTCTGCTCCTGGTATGGCCAGGAGGATGGAGGGAGACAATGGTGGGGAAAATGCGGATGTCGCTTCCTGCACCGATTCCTGAAACCAGTGCAAACAAAGTGGGAATCATGCTGTTTGCTGAACTGGTTTCAGGAATTAGTGCAGGAAGCGAATCAAGAGGCAAGTGGGAATAAGGCCAGTGTTTGCCCTGCTATAGGTGATTGTTTCAGGTAAGTCTTTATGCAAACTACAAATCTGTGGTGAAATCCTCATTGTTTCCACTCTTGTTATGGCAGTCAACCATATAAATAAATAAAATTGGGAAAAAATATGAACCCCCCTTCCCACGAGTGTGAAACAAAGAACAATTTCCCAATTTCTTTTCTTTTCAGGCAACTTTCCTGGAAAGCTTTCTCTGGAGTAGATATGAACTCTTGGTTCCTGCATTAGCAAAGGGTTGGATTTGATGAGCAGTTAAATGAGCAACTTAGGAAAACTATGTTTTTAAAAAAGCCATCAGGCTTCAATTTAGGAAGAGAATATGGTGTCTCACAAGCCACTATGAAAGAAAGATGGCAAGAAAGTGCATGTGGGATTAAGAAAAGCTCAAACAAATTGAGGTGGGAAGATGTTTACATCTGTAAAGGAAGCTATGTTTAAAGTGATGAATGCTTGCTTCATTAGCGTGGTCATATGAAGGAGTGTGGCTGTATGCTGCCTATGCACGTATTAGCTGTAAGATTCATAGGCCATAGTATCAGAACAGGCCAAGATTACCATAAGAGGATCATTCTATCCCTGCATCAACAGTTGTCACTAGGATTGTTGTTCCTTCCTTTACTCTTTTGCTGTGAGAGCATTTACAGTCAGCATTCTAGTTATGTGTTGAGGGTCACTCCCACTCACTGGAAAAGAGCATGCCCTGCCCTTCTTCTTTAGAATGGTGATTAGGAAATTCTGAAAGTTAAACCTCCTGAGGTCTTATTATCCAGTCAATTTCACACACACATGTAGAGTTCAGTGAAAACAAGAATGTGCAAATGATGCGGAAATTGGACCCATGGAGTTTCATGGCTCTAGCATGGCACTCTTTCCATCTAAAGCATAAAAGCCTTCTAGTTTTAGCTAGAAAATCTTCTTTTGAAGTCGGTGGGATTGAAGAGGCTGCCAGAATAATATAAGCTCAGTTGATGTACCTTTTTAATTATCTGTTTTTAAATTTTATTTGGTAAAAAGAAAATTCTAGATGATTTAATATTTGAAATGATATGTACCACACTATATTACCACACTATAGGTATTAATATATTCACCATTTCAAAAAGCATTTGGTTTCATTTTGATTATGCAAGTTATATCATTATGTGCATTGGCTATTCTACCCAAGTACCTGGTTCACAGCAGTAAATCTTTTTTCATATATAAGACGCTTAAATACTTTTTCATAGGGCTGCCAACCAATTGGATTTAAGAAAAATACTGTTGAATACTTACTTTGAGGTAATTAAATCAAGTACATGTATCATATTCAAAATCATTGTTACATAAGATGTCTAGGATACTGAAGGAAAGGGGCAATAATTTCTTCTATTTACAATTTCATAAATAAAAATTATCATTAATTGTTAGAAGGCACATATAAATTCTTAATAACTGAGGATCTTCCCATATAGTCTTGTGTCTTTATTACAGTAACTTCAATGTACTTTTACCTTTTGTTCCTGAAACAATGCTTTCTTTTTAACAGGAATGAAGATAGAAGGTACTACAGATATTCCCTCCTTTGCTTCATTGCTGTCATGCTTCCCTTCCCTTGCTTTCAGTCACTGTTCCGCTGTTATGTAGCCAGTTCTACTTGAATCTCTGTCTTTCTCTGTGTGTGTCTCTAACTCTCATTAAAACAACTTCCTTAACTGGCTGACCACTTCCACAAATCAGAGAATTAGGTGCAACTTAAAAAGCTCTAACATAACGGTAGTAAGATTAACTGAAGTAGCAGCATCTCCCATATAAACATACCTAGAATTTAAGATCATTAGAAGAGACTGTTACCGTATTAATATGTGAAGTGAATTTGGTGGGAACGTTCTGGCAGCTGGGCTACCAAATGGAGTCCTATTCCACTTGCTGTCTGGCTGCCCTTCCACAGACAAGTGAAAGCCCTTTTTATTTAAATAAATCTTTGGACTATTAAGCTGATCTGTTTTACATGCTGCGTTTGTTGTTGTCTGTCCTGCTTGTTCTTAGGTATTGTTTTATACTTTTTAGGATTGTTATAAATTGCATCTTATTTGTACACTCCCAGGGTAAGCTGGATGTAAATTTAAATAATAAGAAACATGGTTTGAAATAAACAAGTTCAAAGCCCAGTTGTATAACTCCAATGTTTTACAGACAAAAACTGCAACACATCAGGATGTGTTGTTTGAGATGGCAATAGTCATTGATAAGGATGAAAAAATAAGCTAGGAGAGGCTGCCTTTGCCTGAGCCTCCCCAGAAAGGCAAGATTCTGTCCTTCCTCTCCTTCCTCCACTGAGTTGAGTGCAAACTACTTTTGTGCTTTGAACTCAGTTTACAGCAGTTGAAGTGAGCTATATTATTATTATTATTATTATGCTTTATTTATATAGCACTGTAGATTTACACAGAGGAGGAGAGAGAAACGGGGGTATTTTTAAAGTAGCTGAAAAAGTTGGATGACAAGAGGATTAATTGGAACTGTCCTTGATAAACTGGGACAATTGGATGGTATGCAATTAAATGAATTAAAATATGTTATATTCCACCTCAAGATCCTTCAATGTAGAAAAGGATATAGCATTTTAATGAACAAATAAACTCTCAAGGTCTTTCATTGAATAGATATACAATACTGTGTACTTAGGGGCTCAATAGACTAGTGTTATACGCCAGTGTGGGGACAATGTGGGGGCATGGTGCAAGCAAGCTGGCTGGCCTGACTCTGCCCCCATGCTGCCTGCCTGAATAGATGGTGGGCAGTGTCATGCCATGTCTTCAGCACAGTATTTACATGTGCTGTGCTGAAGAAGTGGTGAAAAGTCGCCACCGCCGCAGTGGCTAGGGCGACCTTTCCTGTAGTGTGAAAAGGAGCCACTTTTTGCAGCTTCTTTTTGCACCGAGGAAAGGCCAGATCAGGGCCATGGTGTGTAGTTGCTGCGGCCCCGATCCAGCGAGGAAAGTGGCGGTCTGTTGAGCCTTTTAGTGTCCTGAATGTAGCAGTTGTACATAGGTAGACTGCACTCTGGCAAATGCTTTAACAGGCCTACCAGTAGATTGGGATTCATGTTTGGGTATTTAGTTCAACTGATTGCTCAAAGTCCAGCCCATTTGCGAAAAGGTTGAAGCATGGAGTATTTTAAAAATGGTTTCAAAATCATTAGTGTCACAATCGAGCAGGGAGACTTGTATGTGGAAGCAGATTTATGCATATGAAATATAGGTACATTTATATTGCTTGGGTGGAAAACTTGTGCATTAGAGAATTTTGTTATTTGTAGCAAATCGCCAAGAATGTCGGTATAATTAATTTGTTATTTCTCTCTCTGAATACAGAAGTATGTGTACGTTCCATGTTGTTAAAATTTTAGCAATGCGGATATCAAAGTTATGAACCAGGGAAACCTAAACTGCATTGCATATTTTGGGTGTAGTTTTTAATAATGTAACTTAGAATATCGAGAACAAACAAACAAAGGTTAAAAAGGTAATTTAATCTTTTGTCTCTAAAAGGAAATGAATTTGGTAATGGAATAAACTTTGGAAATGGAATAAACTGGTTTATAAATTTACTTGAAATTCTACAGTGCCAGTGTTATTTTTTCAGATATATATTATTGAATATTTTTATAGTTAATTACATTTTTACCATCATAAACAATTATGGTAACTTTCTTTGCAGAGACTCTCCTGGATGACTTCCTTCTCACATACACAGTCTTCATGACAACAGATGACTTGTGTCAAGCTCTCTTGAGGCAATATCCTTCACTAGTGCAAAGGAGAAAGGAGCTCATCATCTTCCTGTCTTGCATGATTGTGTCTACTGAATAAGTTGCAATATTTCCATGTTTGTGCTGATTGCTGGCAAATGTGTCATAGTTTGTGTATGTGTTTGTTGAAACTGCTTGAAGTTTGTATGCTTATTAGAATCCTGTTGTTCTTTCAGTGAAGCCAAGGTGAGGTATATGGCTTTCCTCAAACCCTGTGTGGTAGGTCAAGCTGTGAGTGACTGGTTCAGGTTCACCCAATGAGTTTCATGCTTCGTTGCTCCACTGGGAATTTGAAGTTGGATCACTCAGCTCCTAGTCCATATATGTCCCAGTACAGTAGTATTTCATGCCCGTGGTATAATATTATGTATGTATCCAGTGAAGTGAGATATGATCCATGTAAACATATGTCGTGATAGTTGTGTTAGTGTTTAGGGCACAACAACAGTCTTTGGCCTGATCTAGATTGGCAAAAAGAAGTGTGTTCATGGCTGCATGAAAGTCTAGCCTTTAGATGAGAAAACTTCATGTCACACTTTCCTGCCAATCTAGAAAGCCCTTGAGTTGTTTAAAATTAGTTGTGAATGAAAACTAAATACCCCAAATGTTATTTATTTTATTTATTTTTGCTTTATTTATTTATATCCAGTTTTTTAGATTAGACTAGACAGCCAGTGTGGTTTGAGTGCTGGACTAGTATTCTGAGAAACTAGATTTTGAATCCCTGCTCAGTTGTGGATACCACATGGACAAATCATATTCTGTCAACTTCAGAGAAAGGCAATGACAAACCTTATCTTGCCAAGAAAATCTCCATGATGGGTTTGTTTTAGGGTCACCATAAGTCTGAAATAATTTAAAGGTTCACAGGAACAATTTTGGACTGCTTTTCAGAATTAAAAAAATACAAATATCAACAGCGTAAAATATTGAAACAGCAATACAAGATAAAATTTAAAATTGCAGCATGTGGTTTGGAGTATTAACAAATTTTCAGTATAACCTTGATTTAATGTTCCTTAGCTTTGTGTACTTATTGTGTTAAGAACCACCAAGGGAAGGAAGAAATGCTGGATGTTCCCTGCAGAAAGCGAAAAGTTTTACATTTGGTATCTCAGTGGACTTTGCTCTACAAAGACTGGTTACATGAAGATGAACATTTAAAACAGTTTCTAAAGGTAAATATACCCAGTTTCATTCCAGTGATATGTGATATTTTTATTTACATATATCTCTGCGTTATTAAAACAGTTACAAAATAAATAAAAAGCTTAAGTGAGACTGGTAAAAATATTTGATGTTGATTTTGTTGCAGTCTTAGGGGCAATACAGACCGGCATTTTGTGGACAGGGTTAGGGAGCAGCATCCACACTCTGCATGCTCTAACCCTACTGCCAGGGCACCATGATGACACCCCTTCGGTGCTCACATGATGCAGCACCAAAGGGGTGTCATAAAGCCGCTTTGCTGCAGCTATGGCACCTCTTGGAGGCCGGATCGGGGCTGTAGCATGGAGTTGCTGTGGCCCCGATCTACCCAGGAAAGGAGCAGCTGCATGCCATCCATCTGTACAGCTAGTCAGGAAGTGAGAAGATAGTAAATATCAATATTATTTACCCAGTAAAGGCCCTTGGGACCAAATGCAACTTACTAAAACTCAGTTGTTTGGTTACACAGTATTAATTTGTGGTAATCCTGAAGCATATTGGAATACATGCCCATTTAATTTTAATTTTTCCATCCAGTTGGTTGGGTAGAAATTCATTCAGCCTTAAAACATTTTCTGGTTTAAAATATTACAGTACCTGGCAGCTAGAAGCATGAGAAAGAATATTAATGCTCATAAGATTTTTTTTTTAATGTGACTTACGAACAAAAACACTCGCAAAGCAGTTTGTGAGCAAACCTCTTTAAGATTTTTTTTTTTTTGGCAAAAAAGTCCTGAAATGTGTAAAACATTGAAAAATGTGACAAAACTCTTGTGATCTCACCCAACAGGGATATAACTTTTGATATTTTTTTCTTGTTTGTATCAATGGCTTAAGTGAAGTTTTGAGGTTCCCAGTGACAACAGAACAAAGAATAAAGATAGAAAAACAGGGCTATGTGCAAGGGAGAAAATGGGTAACGATTCCTCATCAGTCCATTATATTATTTGTAATATATGTCAGATTATATATACAATCTCTGTGATTTATCTTCATTGGGATACAATAATTGAAATACTTCACTTAAATCTTTAAGAACATTGCATTTCCAGCATAAGTGATAAACTTACAGTTTGTGTGCCCTCTACATTGTTGACTCAAGGCACACAACTGTGCTGTGTTGTTTCCTTTCCTTTCCTGGCCCCTTAAAGTTACCACTCTCATTTGCTCTACACTTTGAAACAGATGCTTCTTGGGACCATTTTAGCACTCTAGATTGGGTTTTAATTTGGTTGTGTTGACAAGAATACTATTTTAAAAAACAGCAAAGAAAAATGGATAAGTTTATACATGGCAGTTTCTCTCTTGAGGAGGACTTTTGGAAACATATGTACCCTCTGGCTGGGATCTTGTTAGGGACATATGCTCACATATGTATGTCCCTTTTTCAGTGTTCAGGGAGTTGCTATTCCTTCCTCCTCCTGTAGCACCTGACTTACTGAACAGCTTCTGAAGCCCTCTGCATGACCACTGTGTGCTTTGTGGGGAGCACACTGGATTACAGAATTGTGTGGATATGTCCCTGTAGCCAGATGTGAAATGATGTCATCAATACTAGGGTCTTCCAGAGATCTTGGAGCTACTGCAATCATTTTGTGTCTGGCTACAGAACATAGCCAGACACTTCCATGATCCTGTCTTCTCCCAATGACTGGTTTTGTAGGGAAGGAAGGCTTCAGAGGCCATTCAGTAAGTCACTGGGGTGATATAAGGTTCAGCCTAATATGGACCTCCCCCCTTTGCACTGAGGCATATGGGATTGTGGCCTGATAGCAATAAAGAGAAGGAAGCAGTCAGGTGCCAAGAAAATAATGCTATACAAGCTTACAAACTTAAACTAGGGTTAGTGTATTGTAAGGCTAAGCTATATAAAATAGAATGTGAACTTAGTGTATTCATGCTAAAAAGAGAAAATGTTTGAAGCTTGTGGAAGGGTTTAAGTAATATTCTGAGATGTCACTTTAAAATATCACAGACTAATAACAGTTGACACCTTTAGTAAGGGATGATATAGAGGCTGCCTCTTAAGACATCAGCTATCATTGACTGATGGGTATGTTTTAAGCAGAAATTATGCGTTGAGATTTTTTTCTTGAAAGCAATTTTGAAGCTTTATTTTAGCAAGTTAACAACAGATTTCTTGAAAGGCAATGGGATGATGCTTTATACTATACCCTTGGATCAATTTGGTTGATACTTCCCTCTCTCTCCCTCTCTCTCTGTTACCTTTCCCTGTTTTAAAGACAATATACAGGAATGTGTTAGATGATGTATATGAATATCCTATACTTGAGAAGGACCTAAAAGAATTCCAGAAATTACTTGGAATGCACCGTCGTCAGTAAGTTCTATTTTAAAATTCATTTTGAAGGTTTATAATTAATTTTGCATTGACAACTTTTCTTTTTATATGAGTGAAGAGATATCAGATGTAAAATAAGTACAATTTCATGCACTTAATCTTTATTCAGGCAAGCTTTGTTTTTCTTCAGCTACAAAGGAATAATTTGAAAGGACATTTTTGACATCCACAGTGCTGGCAGAAAGAGAAAAACTCTTGCACCATCAAACACTAATTTAGTATTATAAACAGAAGATTTGTAGTTAGTTCCTCTTGTATTTAAAAATCACTAATATTTATTATCCAGAGCATCTTCCAGAGCATTTAGACAATAGGTTTTGTCCCTAATATATCTCTGCATCCAGAAGATTTTAAGATCTTAAGATCTTTAAGATCTTATCAGTATTGAAATTTATTGCCCTCACCCCTCATTTCCCATATATTTCAAAATTAATGAACCAAAAGAGATAGTTTCACATCACTGAAAGCACTGAAACTGCTCAATAACCATTAACTTCATATTCTTAATGATTTCAAAAAATTTGTTGTTACCTCTACTAATAGTCCCTAAACTTTTACATGGTGCCCTATTTTGCTTTTGTTCATGCAGCAAATATTCTGAGTTAATCTCCCTTTCTTTAACCATATATTATTACACCATTTTGTTGCTGTTCTTTTCAACTTAGGACAACTGTGACACTGTCATAGAGTTTTCTTGGCAAGGTTTTTATTCTAATCTAATTAAAATGTTAAAGCTACTGACAAACTGTTTGCATTTTCTTACAGGAAAATTAATTTATTTTTTTACTCTTGCTTTAGATCTTAAAGTAAAAACCAAACTTTTAATTGATTCTAAGATATGCATTTGTTATTTTTTCATGATGCATAAGTACTATTTTTATTTAATGATCAAAGATTTACTAATAAATATGGACAAAAAACAAATAGATTGATGGAACATTACAGTGTATTGTGTATAGGTAGATGTTTGATCAGTTGGTCCTTAGAATGTGTTGGGATTTGATTTTAGAACCCCGGTGGATATTAAAATCTATGGATGCTGAAAACCCTTTAAATACAATGGCATAGTAAAATGGTGTCCCTTATAAAAATGGCAAAATCAAGGTTTGCTTTTTAGAATTTATGTATTTTTTTAAATATTTTCTAGCTGTGGGTGTTTAACTCTATGGATAAAGAATCTGTGGATACGAAAGGCTGACTGTATTTTAGACAGAGTGTTGAATGAAATGTGGGTATGCAGTTATGATCTGTATTTTTGTGTGCCTTGGGAAAATTAGATGTTGAAAATCTTGTAAAATCAAGCTTGCTATATATAAAATCAGTCTTGCTACAAGACTGTAAAATCAGTCTTCCTATATGGTAACAATTGCCTATTCAAAATGTGAGTTAATATAATGCATTGCTGTGTTATGTATAGTTGAGGTAATTTCTAGTGTCATGTTCAGCTCACCTCTGACTAGGGATAGAAATTCTTGATTTTCCCAATTCCTGACATACGTTTAGGAAAATTCATTGGTATTCCTTCCCATAACATTTAAACATTTGGTTTTTTTTTTCTTGCAAGAGTGGAAAACTCACCACAGTGTTTAAAAACTGTATATTTTCAAGAAATATATGCAGTTTTACTCAGAACTGTGCAACTTTCTGAAGAACAGCTTCACAGTTGTATGTCTACCTTTGGCTGTGACTGTTTCATTTTGCACAACTTTTTGAGAAAGAGGGGCAAGACAGCACAGGAATGGATTGATACCAGATATTAATTAATAAAGGTGTATTGCACACTAGCTTTTTGAGGCTGATTTTCTAGCCTTGATTTATAGAAGGGCCAAGGCATGCAACGAAATATCACCATTAATCCCTTTTCACCCTGTAGTCTAAGGAGCCATCAAAACAGTGGACTCTCAGGGCTCCCCTTCTTTCTTGAACTTCCTGCCTACTGTGATTCCTTGAATTCTTGTTAATCTTAGCAAGGGTGCTCCTCTCCTGCCTTCACCTTCTCTGCCACTCTTTCTTAGCTGGATTTTTACACAATTTGCTTCCTGAACTTTCTGGCCTCTGTGCACCCCACCACTCTTTCCCAGGCAGTGGCATTGCCACCCCCGGTGTCACCCAATGTGGGGGGCTTGGGTACCAGGGTGGGTGTGTCGCCAAAAATCTGCACTCACCCCTTCTCCTTCACCATGATGCACTGGCCTCCTGAGGAGGTGACCACCACCGTGGGGAAGCAGGGCCAGGGATACTCAGCCTTCGTTCCTTGCAGTGGTGGCAGCCTCCTCACAAGGTGACTGCCACCACCATGGGGAAGTAGGGCCAGGAGCAGTCACCACTCCCAGTGGAAGAGACACCAGCAGGAAGGGAGCAGCCTTGGTGGGGATGATATGAAGTATAGAAGAAAATAGTTGTAGTTTTACAGCTAAAATGCACAGCTTGAGGGCTTAGCGTTCAAGGAACGTTCTACACTATTCTTCCCCTTTTCAGTGTTGAATCATTCAGATGCTTATAAAAATTCTGCAGTTTTAGTACAGATGCACAATTTCACCTTGAAGAGTTGTGTTGTGTTCCAGTTGTGCAGCTTCTAAGGCAGCACAGAGTTCACCAAGTTGCACTGTTTTGCTGTCCAAGAACAAAACAAACAAACAAAAAAACCTTCCCACAAGTTCCAGGAACTTTCCAAGCACTGTTTTTCTTCCAGTCTGTTTTTCCTGAGTGGCTGGGAACACTAAATTTCAACCATATTTGGAAAATTATCAAATATCCATTCCATCTTTACTTCTGACCAAGGCTGCAAAGGAATGCACATGTTCCACTGAATACAGTGGGAGTTGTTTCCTAGTAGACACATATAGGATGAGTCTATACTTGTTCTTTGGGTATAGCTTTTAATACCCTCTCTTCTCTGTACCTGCTAAATTTAGAGTGTTTGGGGAGATAAAAAATAGTAATAATACATTATCTTTTTGTTTCAGCACTGTTGATGAATATTCACCTCACAGAAAGGCAAGTAGCAATAAAACAAAATGAAAAACAACTCCTGGCCTAGACTGATAGCATTGCTAAAATTATTCATTCCTGTCACTGCAGCTCTGTTTCAAGCCACATAAACTAAGCTAAAATGTTTGTACCATTATTAACATGTATGCTCTGAGATGCTAAGATCCCACAGAAATCAGTCAGCATAGCATTGCAAAACTGTAGTTAGATAGGTTTGTATTCAAATAGACTTGGTTGAGCAAATCTGAGTAAAGATTACAAATGCCAAGCTCTTTGAGTGAAGTGTGTTATATAATAATGGCAAGAGAGAGAGGCAGTTCATGTCCAAATAATGTAGAGGAAAGAGTTCCTTAAAATTTAGGCAAAAAAAATGTTGCTTTAGATATGTAAAGTTGTTATCCAGAAATTCACTAAATTGAAGCATATGGATACAACAACCTTTAAAATTCAATGCAGGAAAAGACAGAACTGAAATTTCTTACAGAACCATTTTGCAGTTGTTTTTAGTGTTCAGTCTGTGTCTTAGCTGTTTTGTCCAATAATGCAACTTCCCAGAGGGTTGTCTTTTCCTTTTTAAAACTCCCCAACAATTTGGGGGGGGGGGGTGAGATTTACTGTATTTTGAAAATTTTGAAAAATATGGCAGCACGGTACCTTAAGGACCGCCTCTCCCCACATAATCCGCCCCGCACACTTAGATCTTCCGGGCAACAGCTACTTAGGGTTCCAAAGGCTAAACTGTCAATGACCACGAAGAGGGCGTTTTCTTTCTCGGCCACCAGCCTTTGGAACTCGTTGCCCCCTGAGCTCCGCCTGGCTGCCTCCCTTACTTTGTTTAAGAAGGGGTTAAAAACATACCTATTTGAACTTGCATACCCCTGATCTCCACCCCCCCACACTAAGATCCTTCCCCCCTCCCTCTCTATATTACAAGCTGCTCTGCTATATTTTTAATGTCATGTTTTATTTGATTTTTAATCTTGTATTGTTTTATATAGTTCTGTTTTAGCCTCTAATTGATTGTTTTAACCATGTATGTTGTTTATGTTGTACACCGCCCTGATCGTTGGAAGGGCGGTATATAAATACAATTTTTATTATTATTATTATTATTATTATTATTATTATTATTTAATTAATTCCATTAATTATTTGTTTAAAAAACCTTTCCCATAGCATAAAGCCATTTTACATCAGTTCAGCCTAAAGGAGAACTGGCTTCAGAACAGAGGAACTGTGACTGAAACAGAGGAAGGTAAGCATGATGACAGTGGAGCAAAGTAGGAAATGTTTGTAGGACCTACCATCAGTTTTCATGTTAGAAAAAAAAGAACATTTCCAGAATAAAAGGACAATAGAGTTCTAAGTGGAGAAGCATCTGAAATATGTTTTTATTATTTCAAAGAAACATAGAATAGATATATTTTAGTCTTTTACTACAGGTGAGGTTTTACTCAGCATAAGATAACGTGTTAATAACTGTGCTAAAGAGAATAATCCAATATCAATAATAATAAGAATCACATGATTGAAGAAAGAATATTGTCAACATTACTGGAAAAAGAATTTAATGAGTGAATACTAAGAAAATTATATTTTGACTTCTATTGTGTTTTGAAATATTTCAGGTTTAAACATTGTATACTCTCTGACATAATTTCATAAAGATTACCACATTGAGTAACGAGAACATGTTTTCTTTTGAGAAAAATGAAATCTAAGCAATTGTTTTGTGGTTTTAGTCTGGAATTAGTGTGATTATTTCTGCTATTGTGGTTGTTATGGATGATTATGATGTTTATACTAAGCATTTATTTGAAATATTCTCCCTAAGAAGACTGTCTGGCACCAGCTTTAATGGAATGACAGTCAAAGGCTTTTAAAAAACCTTTATCAGTCTTTCAAACTTTTGATGATTTCTTTTTGTTCTGAGCTACCTGTAATTGCTCACTTGTATAATTTTCTGAGGTTTTTTGTTTATGGATTTTTCTTTGTTCTCAAAATATTTTATGGTGAGCTACACAGATAATTTGGTTTGATTATTTAGGATATAAATCTAAATAAAAATGGTCCTTTTTCTCTGTCTGCTTGCCAGTTGGTCCAACAACTACTTTTTTTTCCAGTTAAAGATGGCAATGTTGACAATATTCTTTCCTCAATCATGTGATTCTTATTATTATTGATACTGGATTATTCTCTTTAGTATAGTTATTAAATATTACCAAAATAAAATTTATCAATTCTCATCCAGAATTTTTGCTGAAAAACACTTGGCCAACAAAGAACACGGTGGATTTTCAGTTAGTATTTGTGACATTGGGTTTAGCTTAATCCAGATATTCCTTTTGATTCCTCTTGACATTTTCATAAAGTTTTATACAGTGCTGCATAATGTGTCATCAGCTGTGGAGGTCCTGTACACTGGCCTACTAGCAATGCCTTCAGATGACACGTGTAAGAAATGTAGTTTTTAGGGTGGTAGCCCCACATGTTTGGAATTCTCTCAGCATGTGCATGTTTCTGTATCTGAGTTTCAGGGATATATTATTAATGTTTTGAGCTTGATTGATCTGTTATTTGACTTGATATTTATAAAACAGCTTCATTTTCTTTCTAGTATTTTAACTGCTGTAGTTTAACTGGACATTGGGGAGTTTACCATTTATTGTCCTTTTTTAAGGGTATCCATAAGCTGTTCTGAAAAACCATTTTCCCTGAAAGCACAACATTTTTAATAAAAATTAAAATAATCTTTTATTAAAAGTAAAGTGGTCTTGTTGAAGGGAAATTAGCTGCTCTAGTAGCTAATAGCTATGCTAGGGAAATTGTACCTATTTTCTGTGAAGAAGGATAACCATTATGTGAGTACAGTACTACATATTATACAGTTAGCGCTAAACACAGCTAGCGACAGCATAGCATACAAACTGCACTTTGAGATCTGAAAATATTTGAGTGTATGTGTCTACTTATCTTTTTCTGTTAAGAAAAACATTCCCATAGGTCAGTTTGTAGCAGCTGTGTGGCTTCTGTTGTCAAAGAATAAGTGTGGGGCATGGTGATAGCCAAAGCACTGCATTAATCTTTGGTCTATGAAGATCTTTCAGTTTTCAGTAAAATTTGCTACCTCCTGTTAATGGATTTCCTCCCCCCCCTTTTTTTTTTTTGCAGTTTTTTGCCGTATATATATAACAGAGCATTCTTATGTCAGCATAAAAACTAAAGTATCCACTTCAGCTCAGGAGATTTTGAAAATTGTAGCAGAAAAGCTCCAGCATTCACAGGAAGACTTGGCTCTAGTGGCTCTTTCATTCTCTGGAGGTAAATGGCTTTATCAGTTATTCCCAGTTTCTTTTTCTCTTTCTGTATATTATCTACAAAACAGTTTGGATAGGGCTGTTCCCATACAGGCCCACAGTTAGACGAACAGAGCCCCAAGAAGGAGCTGCTTAGCAAAGCAGTTTCTATGACAACTGCTAATTCTTCAGTACTGTTGGATAATGCATTTCGGCATCATGTCTGGATCATGAGGGACTTTTCCTATTGTAAGGCTTGTCACTAGAGATAAGTCTTCAGGTTCCCAGTTTAAAATAAGCTGTAAAGTTAATTGAAGATACCTTTTAAAAGCAAAGGTGTTCCAGTAAGTCGATTCTTGACTTTCGACTTGCTAAAGTATATTTGTTATATTCAATGCAACAAGATAGAAGGGATTGGAAAATATATCTTCTGTAAAATCCATATTCACTTAGAGAAAACAAGTAATGCTTCTTTCCATACAAAAGACCCTTAGACAAGAACTTCAATACTGAAATCAAAAGCTTTCATGGCCAGCATCCATAGTTTTTGGTGGGTTTTTCGGGCTATGTAGCTGCATTCTGAAAGAATTTATTCCTGACATTTTTTTGCATCTGTGGCTGGTATATTCAGAGAATGGTGGCATGGAGATGTGTGGAATATATATACCATGTGACCCTTGGTTGAGAGGAAATTATTTTCATGTTAATTTCTGTGTTGGTCTGTTGGTGAATGGCAGAGATTCAGGGTGGGAGGATTTGCGTCTATTTAATTAGTGATCCATTGTCTGCTGGGACACCCCCTGATCCTGGGTGGTTTTCATTTGCACTTGCTAGGTATTGATTTTGGTGTTTTTCAGGACTGGTAGCCAAACTTTGTTTACTTTCAGGGTTTCTTCTTTTCTGTTGAAGTTGTTCAGGTGTTTGTGGATTTCAATGGCTTCCCTGTGCATTCTGACTTTAGTTGTTGGCATGGTCTAGAATTAAAGTGTTTTCAAATAGCATTTTATGCCCAGGTTGGTTTATAATGTGTTCTTCTACCACTGATTTTTCTGGCTAGCCCAGTCTGCAGTGTTTCTCATGTTCCTTGATTCGCTTTTGGACACTGTGTTTGGTAGTCCCTATGTAGACTTGTTCACAGCTGCATGGTATGCGTTAAACTCCTGCAGCCATGAGAGGGTCTCACCTGTCCTTTACTGAGCACAGTGAACACACATGCTAAAGGTGGAGAGTTGTTGGTTCTTCAAATGTTTTGGACTCTAGTACTCACCAGCTATACCAAAGATGGCTAATAGTTAGGGATTTTTAAGTCATAGAGGGTCAAAAGCTGTCCCTCCATACTGGAAAAGCAGGGCATCTCTCCCCCCCCCCCCCCCCCGGTTACTGCTTCTGACATATGTTTTCATTGATTCCTGAATGATAGTCAATAGGTGGCACAAAAATTCAGATTTCCAAATCAAGATTCAGTTTTGATCTACAGTGACTTTCTGAAATGGAATCTGAACTGACGTTTGTGATCAGTACTCATCTACTGGAAGTAAGAAGAGATTAATACGATTATATGTTTGATAAATACGGATTCGGAAATGTATGTGTAGTAACTATAGATTGAGGGAATTTTGACTGTAAGAATTTTTTAATGACCAAATACAATGTTTATGTTATTTTTCAATGTCTACTTTAGAAAAACATGAATTACAACCAGTTGACCATGCCATCTCCAAATCCCTTGAATTGTCTGCTCGTATATTTGTGTTTCGAAAGGATCTAACAGATACTCTGGTAAGTGTGCGTGTTCTGTTCTGAGTGTGTGTTCTGAGTTCTAAAGTTACACAGTGCAGCCTTTGTTTCTTGGTAATTTCCTAGTGGCCAGCATCAGCCTGAACAAAGGCAAGCATACGGATGTATATTTTTAACTATGTTGTCTTGATAGGCAAGAATGAATTGTTACTGTAGTGTTATCCTTTTGTGGAGAAACCAAATATTTTTGTGCAGTATTTTTTCCATATTTGAATGTCACAAAGTATTCTGAAGAATTTTTCTGTTCTGAAAAATATGTGTTGTTGGGGTACATAAGAAAACACTGTTTCTTATGTACAAAATGGCAGTGTGTGTGTGCACGTGCAAAAAAAAAAAAAAGCCACATGTTTCTCTGCACAAAAAAATCTCCCTCTTGAACACTTTAGAATATTTGAATATTGGAAGAAAACAGTGCAAAAGTCTATTTTGTATTCCCAACAGTCTTTTCAGCTGGGACACCAATACTAGAGAACATTCAACAGAATCTTCTATGTCTTTTACAAATGCAAAATCTAGAGTTACCTATTCATGATTATTATGTATTTAGGATTCCTATATAGCCCTTAGTGCTACATAGGACCCATGAAAGTCCTCCAATCTTCACTTATCCAGCTGTAGCCACTACAAATAATGGGGTTCTCTTCCTGTTGGTTGGGAATCAGCTGACTGATGTTCCAACAACACCTGATGGGAGCGATCTCTGGCATGACAGGAAATTGCAGCAAGGGGTTTACTTCTCCCAGTCACACTAGAGAGTGCTCATAGGTGGGATGGAAATGGCAGTCAGGTGCATCCCAAATGAAAGGGGAACAGGCCCCCCATTGATCACAGTGATGGGATTTCCACCATTCTCTCCATCCATTGGTTAGTCTGCGCACTATTTAAACTCCCCCTCCATGTAAACACATGGCTTGGTCTATCTTTGTTTTTCAGATTTCAGTTCTGTGGGTTGCCAGATACCACTTTTTGTTTGTATGGTAATGGCTATAACAGAATATCTGTGTTGCACATGACAGTATTTTACAAATTTCTTGTTTCCTTCATCTTCTCAGTCGCAGTGGTATTTTCATGCAAATTTGACAAATAGGGAAATGTTTTTAGAAAATAAAGAAAGCAAACATCAAGTGTTGGTACAGTTGGTCAACTGCCAAGGGCCCACATCTAATAAGAGGTCCCATTGATGAATGTTGCTCCCTCTACCGTTACAGTTGTCTCATCTACCCACCTCTTGCTCTGGTCAAGAGGATCTGAGAAAACAAAAATACAAATTGAATGTGGGAAGGAATGGTAACAATTGCTGCATGATCGATCCCCAAATCTTTTCTTGTCAAGCAAGCAGATGGTAGAAATGATCAGAAAAAAGAGGAGCAGCTCTGAAAATGGCTAAGAGAGAGCAGCAGCTCTGAGAAGTGGTTTTCCAGCCTTGATGATGATGATGATGATGAAAAACTGTTCTTAAGATATGATTTTCCTGCCTATAAACATTTGAGGGGAAATGTAAAGCATTTTTTTAAAAAAAATATGGCTTGGGTCCAAGTCATTTGAAGGACCATATCTCTCTTTATAAGCCTAGGAGAGCTCTTAGGATCGTCTAGAAAGGCCCTTCTCTCTGTCCCACCATTCTCTCAGGCTCATTTGGTGGGAACAAAAGGACAAAGGAGAGGGCCTTCTCAGTGGCTGTTCCCAGAATTTGGAATTCCCTCCCAGGGAGGCCCTTGTGCTTGCACTACTTTCAGTGGCAGGTAGAAACATTTTTATACCATCAGGCTGTTTCAAACTGATGAGAATTGGTCTTGTACATGCTATGTGAGTCAGATCTTAAGGTTTCTATATACGATCAGCTCTCTGTATCAGTGGAATTTCCATTCTGGACACACACACACATGATAAAAAGCGTGGGGCCTCAAGTCCCATTATTGCCAAAAGCGAATTGTGGTGTGTGCATGACTGCATTGGTGCAGCCATGTGCATCTGCTGCTGTTGAGAATAATGAGGCAGGGCCATCCACAGATGCTCCAATCTGCAGTTGGGTAGCCCACCAATGCAGAGGGCCAACTGCAGTTTTTAAATACAGTTGGCCCTCTGTATTCATGGATTTTTTTTATCCACGGATTCAAGCATCCATGGCTTGAAAATATTCAAAAATATATCAGTTCCAAAAAGCAAACCCTGATTTTGCCATTTTATATAAGGACATTTTTATACTAGGCCATTGTATTTAATGAGACTTGAATATCCACAGATTTGGTATCCATGGAGGTCATGGGATGAAACATCAGCGGATACCAAATGTAAAATACTATAAATTTTATCATCTTTATGTTTTATGCTTAATGTTTTTTTTAATTTATAAATTTTTAATTGTTTTCTAAATCTTATATTTTTATTTTTATTAATGCTTTTGTAACATTTTTATTTGTATTGTTTAAAATATGGTTTTAGCTGCCTTCAGCCCCATTATTGGGGGGAAAAGGAGTGAAATAATAATAAATAATATTTTTAAAAAATCTCTACCAGGATGCTTGTGTACTATATTTTCTATAATGGATACAAGTGCTTGCACCTTAAGAGACATTAATTCTGTCAATGCCTAGGAGAAACTACTGGTGCTAATCACTGTTATGATGAAATTGCAGAAATATTACTAGAATGTGATTTTTGATGCAAGATAGTTGGGTGTTATATAACAAATAATTTAATCCTATTTACATAATAATGACTGTACTTTGAATCTGCCCAAGTAGTGGGTTATATGACCTAATTTATTTTGTAGCCTAAGACTGTTAAGACTGTGATCCTATGCACATTTATAATAAATCCATTTTAGGATAGTGAGGTATAATTCTGATGCATAGGACTGGAAATTAAGGTTACTTTATATTTGAATAATTCAGTTATATATAAAATTTATAATCATTCCACTTTCTATAAAATTGTAAATTTCTGACAAGACTGAAGTAAAATAAATAGATTGTTAAATAGCCAAGGTGGTTGTGCCATTTCTAATAATTCGTTAAGATGATTTAAGCATTTGAAAGCACAATTTTTCTTTTTTTAATTTCTGTTTGTCTAGTGTATTTAGAATAACCTACTTTTTATCACAGAATTGACAGTTTTATGAAGTCTATAAATGTAGGCTTGTTGAGCAAATATACTGTAAAATCATGATCATTTGAGAAGTTGGTTTCATTATGGTGTTCACTGTTGTGTTCTTGGTTTCTTGCCTTTTTTATATTTAGTCTAATTGTGATGGAGTTTCCTAATGAAATATAAATGCATTGATTATGATTAATATTGAAACTATTTCAATCATAGAGACCATAATTATTTCAAGAAAAAATGTTTAGTTAAAATAACATAATTAGCTTTATGGCTGGTATTTCAGTTGTATATGATTCTTCAGGATTTCTTTCCATCTATCCATTGGTTTAGAACCCTTTTGCTGAAAATGATGAAACCCAGCAACATCCAGTGAGGATTCTGGGAATTAATACCTGGGACCTTGCTCTGGAATTAACAAATTTTGACTGGAATCTTTTCAATTTGGTTCATGAGGTAAGAAGAAATGGCTACATGTGCTTACTGTAAGCATTGTTCAGCAGTTTTTTTATTTTTTCCCAGAAAAGAACTGAGTTTATTTATTATTTGACAATAATACAATTATTTACATTGTAATGAATGTGTTTTGCATTTTATTTACATAAGATTTCCTGTACAGTTTCGTATTTGTTACAAATTCATTTCCTTATGTTTGATAATTGTCAGCATTATTGTATATCTTCAGTAATCTATAGTTCTCTTCTGATTATGAAATTAATATCATATCCCTAACCCTCCCCTTCTTTTGTGCTGATATTTTATTGTCTGGTCATTTTGGGTTGATTTTGGTATTGTTTGCTTTTGTAATGCTTTGTTCAGGTAGAGTGTGCACATTTCTGGTACCAATCTAGAAGCAGTCTAGGGCCAGGACCAAGTTGGGTACATTTGCTGACAGAAAGTGAATTTAAGAAAATGTTATTCTTTCCCTCATGCAACTCTTACAGAACCTCAGTATTTCTTCTGGAGGGTTTGAAAGCCTTCTCGATTGGAACTTTGTGCGGTGTGAAAGGGAATGAAGGCAAGTGGAATGTTTTGGGTACCCAGCTGTACCCAGCTGCACCAGCAGATGTACCCAACTAGACCCTATTCTAGACTTCTGTCTAGAAATTCATGTCAAGCTTTGGGTCATAGTCATGCTTAGAGTAGAACCATTGAAATCAGGAAGCAAGGAGTATTGTTTTCAGTTTATTGTTAAGTGTGTCTGAATTTGTATCCAACAATTGTATAAATATGAAAATTGTTGCTCCTCGCTGCATATATTTAAAAATATACATGAGTGCTGAAGAAAACACAGCAGATTTATTAGACTCTCATTAGTTGCCCAACTGAAACGTACAGCAATTAATGGATGCCAGTTGAGAACCAAACTGTTCCTGCATTTTTCATAGCTGTTACTGCAGCAGTAATTGTAGAAAACACCACATAATTATTTGTGATTATGAACGCTTT
The DNA here is from genome assembly GCA_034509955.1 of Urosaurus nigricauda. Taxonomy (NCBI): domain Eukaryota; kingdom Metazoa; phylum Chordata; class Lepidosauria; order Squamata; family Phrynosomatidae; genus Urosaurus; species Urosaurus nigricauda. The sequence goes on from JAOEGL010000006.1 coordinate 88,799,625, forward strand.
CTGAACTGCTGGAGGTATCTTCATAAATTATTACGAAGCAATGTTTGACCAAGTATCAACAGTTACATTTTTTAGATAGTTAAATTCTGATTTGCATTTTTAGAGGCCTAATTACTCTTTAACTGTCTTCCAGCAAGAGTTGATATACTTCACCTTCAGCAGGCAGGGCAGCGGGGAAAACACTGTGAATCTTAGTCTTCTGCTTCAAAGATGCAATGAAGTTCAACTCTGGGTTGCCACAGAAATATTGCTCTGCAACCAGCTCTGTAAACGTGTACAGCTGGTGAAAAAGTTCATTAAAATTGCTGCTCAGTAAGTAAAATCAACAACAATGTGAAAGTTGGCCCAACACTCCTTTGCTGAAAATATTCAGTATTTTAAAAGTGTATTAAAGATGTTGAGAAAAAATGTGTTGACACAGCATCGATTTTGTCTGCCTTGCAAGGTGCATTTAATATGTTACAAGTAAATAGAACAGCAATATATTTTGTAAATCTGATCCTATTACTTATACCTGCTGTGCAACCAATGTACTACAATAGCTGCATCTGAGTTTCCAAAGCTCCCATGACTACTATAAAATAAAGCTATATGGTTTTAGTTAGAACCATGGCTTATCTATATACAGTTTCTTACTGATGGAGTGTTTTCTGCCTCCTTCAACAAAGCTTCAGGTTGTTAGTTTTGCTTCCACTTTTAGAGGGCTTTAGAATTTCTTTGGAATTCCTTTTGGTGGTGAATTTGAGCATAACTGAGCAGTGACATCTAGCCAAGGCTGTTTTATTTTTAGAGGCAGCCAGGGATGGTGTGTGTGTGTGTTTCCCCTTTTTCTATTTTTTCTTCCTGTTATCCATATCTCCATTCCATAGCAACCTGCTCACCTGCTTATGCTTCCTCATCTGAAAAAAGCCCATGATGTCATGAGGAGTTACTTCATGGCATATTCCCCAAGACTTTAACTGATGCTTAAGAAGTGAGGGAGGCTTCTGGCTACTGGAGAGATAATACAGTGAAAGCTCACACACATCCTCTAGCTTAAACACAAGAAAGGGCAAGGAAATAAAAAAAACTATTTTTTCATTAAATAGAAGGAAAAATGTGAAGAAAATTTGGATGAAATTTTTCATACAGCACTAGTTTTAATTTTTAGTTTTTGGATTTAGAGGCCTACATCCAAGTGCTATTCCCAGCTAGAGTAGACCCAATGAATCAATTGCTGAATAGGTATGTTAACATTTATGTGAATCCCATTGATTCAATGTGTCTACCTTTAATGCTAGTGATTGGATTTAGGCCAGAATGTGGATAGTAAGCTACATCTCATTAAAGCATTATTAATAAATAATCTGTAATTTATTGCATTGCATTCCCTTTTGCTAATGGAGAACTATTCATAATCTGTTCCAGTGTGGTTCTTAAAAGTTATTGAATGTTCTGTCATCTAAAGTAAAATGTGTCATGACGAGCCTTCTGATAAATCATTCAGAAATGCAATTGCCTGTGAACATGCCACTGAGCAGCACATTCATTTCCATATTTATCAAATACAAAGTTTGATTGTTTTGCATAGCAAGGATTGGGTGCCATATTCCATTACTTTTATATCCTTATTATTAAAAAAAAACCCTCTCGAAATTATAATACATGGATAGAATTACATTTGTTTTGTGAAAGAAGTAGAAATATCTATATTATTGCGGTCTGTTGGGGAAGATATAAGAAATTCAAGTGGTAGATAAAGAATGCTTGCATTTTCTCTGTGCTCTGTATAGAGTTCTTCTATATCTTCCCAGTGTATTAACATTTTGAATAACTTTATTCAGATTATGATATAAATGTAGTTCATTAAAGTTGTAAAAACTGATGAAAATTTTTAAAAAATCTAATTGGGAATGCACACATATTCACTTCCAAATTGTTTAAAATGATAATAACAAATAATTCATCAGCAACAAGTCCAAATATTCCAAGTTATAAAAATAAAAATATTGATAGTTCCTTACCTCATCTATCCTGTATTAGTTGATATGCTTTGCTCATATTCACACACATCCTTTGGTTTGAACACTTCCCGCCATGGAAGTGCATGCTGTGTTTACAACTTGTTGCAGTAAGGGGTTCAAGGGTAGGACAACACCTTTGAACAAATGGAGTAAAAATTTACAGCTAAGTATCTTATTGTCGAAATTACAATCTTGCAAGTAAGATGAAGTAAAAGTTTTTCCAAATGATTAGTTTATGGTTGAATATAATGTGCAACTGACATTTATGTGACACATGACATTCATGCACATTTCTTCAAGATACTGCTACTTATACAGGGATTGTGTTTGTTTGAGGGGGACAGATAAGAAAGCAATATTCTCCCATCAGACAACACTACAGTTTTTAGTACAATTGCTGTGTGGAATACAGTCTGTCAGTATGACAAAGACACCCATTTTGAAAAAGCATGTTATGTGGGTGACCAATAATATCTAATAACTACTCAATAGAATCTAAAGATTGCACATTAATTAAATTTTTAGCAATAAGAAATCCCTGCAGAATATATTGGTAGATGCAGAAAAAGAAAATGAAGAGTGATTTAAGGATCATAAGGGTATGTGCAAGCAACAGTGAGGCAAGATTTAATTTAGATAAACTCAAAGCTGTGCAACTGGGGAATACTAATTCCAGGCTAAGGAAACAGGCTAAAGTAAGAGGAACAAGACTGTGTATTAATAACAGAGATCTTTTAATAACAGAGAAGTGTAGCATTGGAAAGAAGTACGCTACACTTTCCAATATATATCTGTGATTATGTTTAAGTGTTAAGTACATTAAGTAAAAGTAAGACTCAGATTTTTCCCCCAAAGTGAATTTGCCTGAAATTTGAACAGTCAATTGACTCATGCCAAATGGAATTTGGGAGGAAGGGACTTTTGCACCCTTTGAAAAGCTTTGGGAGGAAGGGACTTTTGCTCCCTTTGATGGTAGGCAGTCCAAAAAGACATAAAATTTTGTGGGCTTTTTCACAATAAGGTTTCAAAAGGGACTGGTGAAATGGAAATATATAATTGTGAGGCTTCTGCTACTTATTCCACCACTTTCCGCACCAGATGTAAGGTTCTGCTTAAATCTGTACTGCCACCATGTGTGAAGATTTCCACAAACTCACTGTGTGAGGACCTATTAGATGCCCTTAAAATTCATGTGCAGAATATTATCCCCACTGGACATCAACTGTCTTTATTATCTGCTACCACTGTATACACCGTATTTGAACCCAAGCCTTATGTTTATAGCATTCCCAGAGACTAAAATCATATGGTACACAAAACACTTTTTAAAAAATATATATAGGTTTATGCATACCAGTAAAGAGTACTCAGCAAAAGCCTCTAAAAAGGCCTCATGATACTTCCCTACAACTACCATCTTATTAAACATTATCTAATTGTTTTAAAGTTAGATTTTTATGTGTTCAGTTTAACATGACTGCAGTGGGTGGAAGGGGTATATGAATAACTATCTGCTCATATGAATGTGGGCATGATGGATAGAGGGAATATGTGATGCCCTTCCCATTTTCCCTCCAAGTGGCAAAAGAATAGTAAATGAGACCTATGGGTTGCAAACAGATACAACAAAGATTGTGAAAGCACATTTTTATATTTAAAATGATTAACTAGTTTCTCTCTCTCTCTCTCTCTCTCTCTCTCTCTCTGTGTATGTATGTATCAGAGACAAGTTACTGTTTGGGCACAAAGGCTGAGTTAGCAAAAGTCTTACTTAAGTTGAAGAAATGAAAAATAGTCTTAGGAAATTTTGTTGGACTTGAATCAGCACTTCTAAATGAATCACCACAAAGAATAATGTTTTATCACTGTTATTATAATTAGCTCTGTTAATCTTGTGTATTTCTCTAACTCAGTAATAAAAGATTTTATATTAAAAGGAACTGACACCATGCTCTCTTTAAAAATTCCTTAGCTGCAAAGCCCAAAGAAATCTGAATTCATTTTTTGCTATTGTTATGGGTCTCAACACTGCATCAGTTAGTCGACTTTCACAGACATGGGAGGTAAGAAGAGTATTTCATTGTTTTTTTTAAATTGGTTTGTATGTTTTTGGTAATTTTGATTAGGTCCAAACTTAGTCATCCATAGAAGAGACCCACTGAAATCAGTGGAACTTGTTAGTTGTCACTTTCTTAGTCTAAATTATGACTAGGTAGCTTGTCTAAATTTGGATCCAACCCATTGTCTTTACAGCATATGAGACCTGGATAAGAGGAGTATATATTTAAATTGAAGACAAAGGAGCCCTGGTGGCACAGTGGTTAAATGCCTGTACTGCAGCCACTCACTAAAAACCATAAGGTTGCGAGTTCAAGACCAGCAAAAGGGCTCAAGCTCGACTCAGACTTGCATCCTTCTGAGGCTGCTAAAATGAGTACCCAGATTGTTGGGGCAAGTAGCTTACAGTTGTAAACTGCTTAGGCACTCCTTAGGCGGTATGAAGCGGTATATAAATGAAGCTGTTATAGGTCACATATAGACTAAAGTTTCTCATTAAAGTATTATTAAGGATAAAATTATTGGAGGCCTGAATAATCAATACTTACTAGAACTAAGAAAGTTTAGCCTTGAAATTCTTGAAATAGAAGATAGTCAAAAAGCATATTAGCTTTCAAATGATGATCAACTCAAGGGCTACTTGCTTGTTCTATAGACTAAATTTTGAATTGTCTCTCTGGTATTGCTAAATGTGTTTGGTTTCAAGTAATAAAAAATAATCTAGTATAGATACCAGTCCTGTGGTGAATGAAAGTATATACAGAAGCACACCATGCAGACCAGAGACATTTCCCATGTGGTGGTGGTTTCAAACAGTCTCTGATTGTATCATCAGGAGCAGCTCAGAGTCATAAAAATGCAATTAACCTCATCCAGGCAGATAAAAAAATTGTACTGAGTGACATAATTGGAATAATTGTTGACCCCAATGAAAATTTCAGTGTGTTGCAAGTGCATGTGTCCTAAGGAGTGTATGCGAGTGTAGAATTAGTGGTATTTCACAATATCCAAGCTTTCAAAGCCAGTAAACACAAGATCTCTAAGGAAAGGATCGTTTGTGTCATTTTTAGAGGTTCTGCTTTAGTTCCTTATATAAAAAAAGGAAAGATAAAAGAAGAAAATCCAACCCATGACTGTTAATACTGGGCAATTAATACAAAGAGACAGAGTGATTATTAAAATTACACTTGAGTTATCAATTTTTTAAAATGCTAGCTTGCAATATACACAGATTATAATTCTATTGGGTAATAAATGAGCATCTGTCACTTAATTGTTGAGGGAATTCCCTACTTTTACCCATGGTAGTACCGTATTTGTGTTGCACAGGTGCTACTATTCTCCACCACTCATGCCTCTGAGTATTTTGTGGTTCATGAAAATACCATTTGTCATTAAGCAAACATTTCTTGTGATTTGAAGACCTGTGCTGAATTAGCTAGTACCTTTTACATGATAGGTAGCAACATACTCCTGATAAGTTAAACCCTAAAGAATCAGTTTCTATACAGTGGCTTCTTATTTAAGGGAACTATACTTAAAAGGCGAAAAGGTTTATATGATGTGAAGAGAAACTAGAGTATCATGAGTGACAGATCCAAACTCTGTTAGAGGTTCTCTTTTATCTCTACTTAATGGAGAGATCTTAATGTTCTAGTGGTAAGTTTGGTTGCCTGTTTCTGTTAGTGGATTAAATCAGATTGGGTTATAGATATTAATAACTTGCAGAGTTACTAATGATAAAATAAAAGGTATTATTAAAACAATGTATTAGTTATGCATACTGAAAGGTCATTTATTGTAACGATAAAAGATTTAGTGTAAACAGATGGAAAATTTACTTACTGATAAAGATAAGAAGTACGTTGTTTAGATACTATTTACACATCAAATATATCAAAAGAGGAAGTACAGTTTGTGGTTAATTTGTATTATAGGTGGAATGTATGTCATAGGTGAAATGTATATCTAAGTACAAGGCCTCTAATTTTACGCTTCTTTCTCTGTATCTCATTTCTTGAATTAAGATACTTTGTCCATTTCTCGATCTCTGACAATCTTGTTGTTGTTTTTTCTTTCAAATCTTTTGTTTTGGCTGTCAGTTCCTCTACCTCAACTCTTAATTCTGTTACTCCTTTAGTTATTTTGTCTATTTTTCTGGATAGTCCACTTATTTCTTTGTGGACATCTGCTCTTACAGTATTTTGTATCTTTTAATTCTTGTCTAATTTGTACTTTAAATTCTCTAAATTCGTTGAGAATTGTCATGCTAATTTCTGATTGATTATATGGCATATCTATAGAACCTCTCCTAGAGTTAGAATAAACCTTCACCTGTGATTGGGTTTTTGATCTTGTTCCAGATGCCATAATATCACAAGTTAATATGTAATCTTCAAATCAAAGTAATATGCCAATTTAAATCGGATCCCCATAATTTAAACACTTTCTATTCTAATGTAAAATTTTGAACTTTAAATCCGAACTAACGGTCTACTCAAGACTAATCGAGTCTAGATTAAGTCTGTTACCTCTCATCATTCACCTTGAGGGGTGATATCACGTTTTGTATTTTCGTGCTTGTTCTTGAAAGTTCCCGTTTTTTTCTGTTTTTATAACATCTGTTGGTGTTATAAAGGGATAAAAATAGACTAGTGCACAAAGCTTCCTACAGTGACACAGGCTACTCTATGATCCTCTCTCTCCCCACAATCAAAATCACTCCTAAGAGAATATGTGATGTGATTAGAGCAATCGGACCTGCCTACAGTCCCCACAAATTCCCCCCAAAACAGGATTAGAAACCCCGGCTCTTTAAAAGAGCTGAACTTGTCACTAAGGAGAAGGCTACTGAGTCAAACGTGACTTTGCCTATTGCCTGCCTTCCCACTGAGCAGTTGGAGGTCTGGTGGTGATTGGGGCTTTGAAGGCTCCTGCGCAAGGCTCCTCCTGCCGCCGCCACCTCTGCTGCTGGAGGTGGTTGGGCTTTGAAGGCTCTGGTGCAAAGCTCCTCCCGCTACTGCCGCCGTTCCTGCTGCCAGAGGGCTGGTAGTAGTTGGGGCACTTAAAGGCCCCAGCGCAAGGCTCCCCCCGCCCCTGCCAGAGGGCTAATGGTGATTAGGGCACTTAAGAGTCCTGGTGCAAGGCTCCTCCCGCCACCGCTGCTGCTGGAGGGCTGGTGGTGGTTGGGCTTTGAAGGCCCCAGCGCAAAGCTTCTCCACCTGCTGCCGCTGCCCACAGGTCTTCTGTTTCATCTGAAAAAAGCTTTCTCCTCTGTTTCAAGAACATTTTCCTACTAGTGCAGACTTGGATTAACACTAAGACTTTTTTTTAAAAAGCATTTCAAAAAATGTACTCATCAGGACAGGTCTTAAGACAAATGACACATCAGAGATTTTCAGATGGGGAAAAAATGCAGGGAGTAAAAGGCATACTCTTGGCATGATTGTGTGATCACACTGAAGATTTTCAGACACATTGAGCTCATCCAGGACTTATCCAGTGAAGATCCAGGAATTTCTAGCAACAAACCATTCACAGGGAAGTTGTTTTAGTCCTGGTTTTTCCCACTATCTCAAAATCTCCAGAGTGTAAAGAAATCAGATATTGATATCATGAAACAATTATCATAGAAGAGTTATGAATAGGAGTATCCCAAAAGACAAAAAAAGTTTTCATTGCTCTTAAACATTATTCATAATGGAGAATTTGAGTGCTGACAAAAACAGGCACTGCTAGAAAGTGGCTTCTTGATTTTAATTTTTATTTGATGTGCCACATATTTTCTGCATACTTAATTTGCTACCCCTTTCACATTTCTTTTGATTTTTCCCTCTATATCATAGAGAGTCCCTGGAAAGTTTAAGAAGCTCTTCACTGAACTTGAAAGTTTGACAGTAAGTAGGCTTTCTTTGGAAAGAGATTTTCATTTCCTAGTTGTACCCTCTTATTGCTTAATGGAAACATCATCTACAGTTGAGATTTCCTACTTTCACTTACCTGAAATAGTGCATCTATTTGTGTGGGTGGTATCCCAAAACGGAATGAGTACATGTTAGCCCATTCTCCTTATCTACCTCATTTCCCAAGGAAACGTTTTTATATTTAAATTATATTAAGCTTATGGGTATGTAATAGAGTTAAAATTGCCCTTCTTAGAAAGTGTGTTTTCTTCATTAATTTCATTGTAATCAAATTGTTTTGGCAGGATCCTTCTTTGAATCACAAAGCCTATAGGGATACATTCAAGAAAATGAAGTCTCCAAAAATTCCCTTCATGCCTCTACTCCTTAAAGGTAGGAGTCCACATTAACTTGCCCACACATAGAGTTACAGTACAAATCCTATACCCATGTTTATTCATAACCAAGCCCTTTTGTTTAATTTAGGTTTAAGATTAGAGCTATTATGTGAGTGGCTAGGGAGACATATATATGTGTGTGTGTGTGCGTGCGTGTGCGTACATGTGTGCTGTGGTATAGCTTTATTTATACCCTACTGTTTCCCACCAAAATTGGATTCAAGAAATTATGTGGCAGTAATCCTAGGTAGCTGTGACACACTGGTGTAGAGTTTTTCTATGAATAGCCTAATCTATGTGACAGTGTTTTACAAAAAAATAAGAAATGCCACAGTGTGGAAAATGGGTATCGGGTATAACTATGCAATAAACTCAAATGATACATTACTCTAAATACATGAATTTCTGGCAGTTTTTAGATTTCCTTTCATTATGTTTTTATTCCACCTATTCTTCAGCAATTCATGGATATTCATAGGATTTTAATGAGGTATCTATAGATATATTAACTAAAACCCCATACTTTGTTTCTGAAAGTTTGGTATGCTACTTGCTTTTAGCCTATAACCCAGGACTTCACAGACTATATTATTTATATTATTTATATCTCTCTTATGTCTGAACTGAGTCCATTCCATAGTTCATTAGCCTTGGATCGGCACTCTAAAGAAACCTTGAGTGGAGAAAGAGAAGTTAACACCTCCCAAATATAAATAAGTAACACAGACTTTCAAAAGAAATAGAAAATAATGCCTTTTAACCACAATATCCTCTCTAAGGTTACAAAATTTCTACAGTGAATCCTCTGCTGTTCTACAGATGCTGCTTTTGAAAATGTGGCTGGTTTTTCAAATATTTAATAAAGTACTGTTTTGCTCGTATAGCATAGCTCATATGCAATTTTCTGCTCCACTGAATTTATCTAGGTTCATAGTTGTCAGCAGCACAGTAAATTTATTTCCTTCTTTCCTCTCCCCCAATTCTCCCCTCCACAAATGCTTGCAAATTTCTCACAGCTATCTTTAAAGGCAAGGGGGAAAAACCCACACACATCCAAAAAAACAACAACCTTGCTCAGGCTTTTCAGTAGAAAAATCTTCTTTATAAGACAATAACCATTAAAAGTCCTTCATTTAGTTTAGTGATGGGGTAGGTAATAAGAGTGTGTAAGACCAATTGCAGTGAGGATGCATTATATAATTTTTTTTTTGAGTGAATGCTAGAGAAAGCCCATCACATTAGGAAGGAAGAAGGGTGAGCTGAAGTCACAGCATCCACTGATTAGAGCTCTGAAAGAACTTTAAAAAGCAAAGCCTTTTAGGGGAATGCCTTTGGAGTCTAGATGCTAACAATGAGAGCAGAAGATTAAAAGAGTGGAAGGAGGAAACAGTAAGGTATGATGTTGGTGTGATACATCATTGTGATAAATTCATTTGGATAAAAAAAGGCTTCTCTACAAATGAATTTTCCAGAAGTTCAGCATTTACACTTAATTGGAAGCAAAGCTTAGAAATTTTACCCTTTTGAGCTATTGTCATTGTTGTGTGCCTATCATACAACCTATTGGTGAACCTATCATGGGTTTGTTTTTGGGTTTTGTTTTGAAAGATTTTGTCAAAGATTAATCTCTGAGGTTAAGAGTGTGTGACTTGCCCAAAGTGACCAAGTGCATGGCCAAGCGGATATTCGAATCCTAGTTTCCAGAGTCATAATCCCACACTCAAACCACTACACCATGCTGGCTCTCGTTTAATTCCCAGCATCTCCCAGTCAGTGGATATGCTGAGTGCAGGGTGTTGGGAACTGTAGTCCAATAAACATATTTAAAATCTAGCCAGAGCAATGCTGCTTTATGTATGTTCTCAGGATTCAGGTCAGGAACTGCATTGGCCATGTAGACAAAGGAATGGAAATTCTTATTGACAAAGCTGTCATTAACACTTCAACCCTTTTCTTTTAATGAGATGGTAACAGCATTGCATAGTGGTTAGATTGTTGGACTATAACTCTGGAGACTAGAATTTGATTCCCAGCTCAGCCATGAAACCCACAGGGCAAGTCACATGCTCCCAACCTTAGGGCAACACAATGGCAAACCTCCTCTGAAAAAATATTGCCAAGAAATCCCCTTGGTAGGGTCTAAGACGACTTGAGTCAAAAACGACTTGAAGGCACACTACAACAACAACAACAACTGGCAATTTAAGATGAATTAATTTAGTGGATCTGATTTCCCCCATGAGCTTCAGATTGCTGCTCTTTTTCTTGAGGACACCTTTGACTGAGTCTGCTTAAAGTCTTAACTACCTTTTAACCTTTGCAGCTCTATCAATACTGACTCAAGGCAAAAGTACCATGCCTCATCTGAAATAAACTACAATTCCCAGGATTCCATAGCACTGAGGCAAGGTAGTTAAACTGCCTCAAACTTAGGTCCAAAACACACTGTAGAAATAATCCAGTTTGAAACTGCTTTAACTGCCCTGGCTCAATGCTAGGGAATCCTGGGAATTGTAATTTGTTGTGGCACCAGAGCTCTTTCTGACAGAAGAGGCTAAATGTCTCACAAAGCTACGGTTCCCAGAATTCACCTGCATTGAGCCAGGGCCATTAATGCAGTCTCAGACTGGATTATTTCTGCAACGTGTTTTGACCTTAGTGGACTACAGGCTGAACGTGAGTCAGTAAAAGTGATGTAGCAGCTAAAAAAGCCAATACAATTCTAGGTTTGGTATGTTTAGCCTGGAGAAGGGGAGGGTTGACATGAAAATGGAGCGATGGATTCAAACTACATCAAGCTACAGGAAAAAGATTCTACCTGAGCATTAGAAGAACTCCCTGATGTTAAGAGCTGTTCAACAGTGGAACATGCTGCCTTTGAGAGTGGTTTTGTCTCTTTCTTTGGAGGTTTTTAAATAGTGGCTGAATGGCCATCTGTTGGGAGTGCTTTGATTTTATATTCCTGCATGGCAGAATGAGGTTGGACTGCATGGCCCTTGTGTTCTCTTCCAGCTCTATGATTCTATGATCTTCTAAAGGATCTGAACTATGTTGGGATAGGAGAAGCTCTTTGAAGTAAAATAGCAGAGGTTTATGAATTGTGAGTTTCGGTGAGAATTTTTTAGCAAGTGATATAGTAATACATCAATCATATTTATTGAAAATTGAAGTGTTTAAAATGTACAGTTGCATCATTTTACAAACCATAGACTTCCCCATTTGCATACCAATTACTACTCCTATCCCATTGCTTCAAAAGATGGAGCTTTTCCACTTCTCATATTTTTATATAGACAAGTTTCTTTCATGTAGAAGAAAAAGGAGAGAAGACCTAACAATATTAATTAATGTGTTTTGTTACTGTCATCATGTAATCTTCCAAAGTGAAATATGATTAAAATATTTATTTGCTTTTTAGATGTAACATTTATACATGAAGGAAATAAAACGTTTCTGGATAACCTTGTTAACTTTGAAAAACTGGTATGTAAAATTTTCAGTTTAAAATATATTAATGGGGAGAAAACGATTATCACATTGTCAATTGCCCTCTTTCCTTTCTTACTCTTTTAATGCTACTTCTTCTTCCATATGAAAAATGTGGTTTATTTCTCAAAGGATTCACCTTTACACTGAGTTTCATAAAGATTCACTAATGTTTCACAGTTGCTTTTTTTGTGTGCCTTCAAATTGTTTCCAGCTTATGGCGACCCTAAGGCAACTCTATAATGAAGTTTTCAGATTTGTTCAAATGCCTTTGTTTTTTAGCAGATTCATTATCTTTAACAAAATGCTGTCATCCCTTCCCTTTCACAGACTTGGAATTCGCAAATTTGATTATTCCCAATCTCAGCATGAGCTCTGTCCACCTCCTCCTCCTCCCATGCGTGGGACAGCTGGCTGCAACTATCCCAGACATAGGAGAAGGTGGGCAGGGCTCTCTTGCGCACTGTACTGTCCTTCCTCCCATGCTTGGGACAGCTGGCTACAGCTGTTCCAGGCATTGGAGGAGGAGGTGGGTGTGGCTTATGCTATTCACAAATTTTCCATATTGTTCCCCTAACTCTCGTGAATATGGAGTGTAATCAAATTGAGACAGGTGTCATTTCATTGTCTTTCCAGCATTTTAGAAAGTATTAATCCAGTAACAAAGAATCGGCATAGATAATAATAATAATAATAATAATAATAATTATTATTATTATTATTATTATATAATAAAAATCAAACCCAACTAACAGTGAGTAAAAACATAACAAGACATAGCAAATCCTAATTCCCCTCCCTCCCTCCCATCCTAATAATAATATTAAAACATCAGTTCCCTGTAAAATTCCCAATAAAATCAGTCACAATCACAATCCGGTGGGAACAACTAAACAGTGGAGAGTTAAATTCCGTTCAGGTCAGTTTTGGAAGGCCTGCCGGAAGAGATCCATTTTTATTGCCTTCTTAAAGGCCTCCAGAGATGTTATACGATGGATCTCCTCTGGCAGGTGATTCCAGATTTTTGGAGTGGCAGCAGAAAATGTCCTCTGGGAAGTCATTACCAGTCTGGTTTTCTTTGACTGCAATACATATTTCCCAGAGGACCTGAGAGTGCAGGAAGTATTGTATGGAAGGAGGCGTTCCCTCAGGTTAGCTGGACCCAAGCCATGTAGGGCTTTATAGGTAGTGACCAACACCTTATACTGTGTCTGGAAGCTAATAGGCAGCCAGTGTAAGGATTTTAAGGTAGGTGTAATAGAATCAAATTTTGAACTCCCTATAACCAATCTGACTGCCATATTTTGGACCAGTTGCAGGTTCCAAACATGGCATGAGGGTTGCCCCATGTACAGCCTATTGCAGAAATTGAGACAAAAGGTTACCAGTGAATGTACAACTGTTTCTAATTTTTCCTGTTCCAGGAAGGGTTGTAGCTGGCGTATCAGCCAAAGCTGATAACGGGCAATCCTGACTGTCTCATCCACCTGAGATGACAGCTGAAGCGACAAGTCCAGGAGTACCCCCCAAGCTATGAACACAGTCCTTTAGGGGAAATGTGACCCCATTCAGAACTGGAGAACTTATCACCATGCCCAGATTAGGATTGGCTATAGCGAGTACCTCCATTTAATTTGGATTCAGTTTTAAGTCTATTTTCCCTCATCCAATCCATTACTGACTTTAGGCCGTCATTCAGAGGGCAGATGCCATCCTTGGTCATTGAAACAGTCTGAGATGTGGAGAAACAAATTTGAGTGTCATCAGTGTACTGATAACACCCTGCCCCATGTCTCCAGATGATCTCGCCCAGCGGTTTCATGTAAATGTTAAATAGCATTGGAGACAGTATCGCGCCTTGAGGGATGCCCAATTTGAGCTCCCTCTTGGCCAAACAACTGTCGCCAAGCAACAACTGGCGCCAAGATACAAATAAATCATAAATTGGGGCTATATGTTTTTTTCTTTGGAAAGGTCATATGATAATCTCTCCTGTTGATTTTTGTTCTCCGATGATCAACAAAGCATTGATCATCAATCCCAGCAAAATAAAAATAAAAACAGATGTTCTGTGCTGGAATACAACACCAAAATATTTGGGGACCACACCAGATTTGGAAAGTCTGTTCTTATTAGTTTTGGCTTGTGTGTGTATAGAAGGGATGAGGAGGACATTTTTTTTTTAAAAAAAAAACCCTTTTATTTAACTTTTTGTAAAAAAAATACAACTGATTGCTATCACTGAACCTTGTTTTGAGGCATTAAATTAAATACTTCCAGGCCCAGATGAATTTCACTATGACCTTTAGGTACTGTGCTTAAAATCACATTAACATACTTTAATCCCTCTTTAAGGATGCCAGATTATGTGACCTTTGGTGCCCTGTTTATTGTGAAATAATTCCCACATTGTTCTTTTGACCTTTTTGGTATTTCAACATGGTTTATAATCCCCCCTCCATTTTCCTGTTTAATTTAGAAATTAGAAATAGCAGCTTGGCAATGGTAATGTATATTGCAATGGTACTGTATATTGCAACTGTGGAAATTTAGGTTTTTAAAATGAATTTGAAAATAGTTTTTATTAAAGTGATTATCAGGTTTCATGTTAAATTGAAGTCAGGATTTTAAAGAAGAAACAATAACATCTACAATAGCTTTCAGCTATTACCTTCAACAGCATTCTTATAACTCACATTGTTTCTATGGAATAAGCTATGCCAAGCAAAACATATTCTTATTTTCTAGCCAGTTTTCTGCTTTGGATATTAGGCAATGTTTCTTCCCTCTCCCTCCTTTTATATTGACAGTGTAGCCATGGCTAATTGCATAGAGGGTCCCTCAATTTAGTTGCTCTGCAAAGTAAAATTGTTTTGGTCCAATTGTTTGTGTCCTGTGCTTAGATTCCAACAGTGATCAAATAATAATTTCAGAAAAGCATTAGACCAAGCTCTCACTTGGTGTAAATCAATATAGGTCCATGGATTTGTGCCAGTTCAAATCAGTCTGAGATCTGACTATACATGTCCAGCGAAATTGAAAAGGTTCCCCTCTTCCTCTAATCGGTGCAGCCATCTGTGATCTATATCACCTAAGAAATGAACCGCATGAGAGGGAAATCTTTTCTCAGCATCTATTTATATCAAGTCAGTGCAGTTCCTAAGGCAGTTTTCTCTGACTTTAAGAATTATTTGGCTTTTAATGTTCTGTGTTTGTTCCACATTAAATGGAAGTTCCATTCATCTGAATGGTACTTTCATTCTAAAAAAAGAAATGCAGGGACTATATTTTTAATCACTGCTGAAAACAGTACTTGTGGTACACATGCACATAATATTTTTGTTATATTTCATCTTCAAAG
Organism: Urosaurus nigricauda; assembly: GCA_034509955.1. Classification (NCBI taxonomy): domain Eukaryota; kingdom Metazoa; phylum Chordata; class Lepidosauria; order Squamata; family Phrynosomatidae; genus Urosaurus; species Urosaurus nigricauda. Next base: position 88,814,833 of record JAOEGL010000006.1, read on the forward strand.
CACATGATTGCAGACACAGTCCGATCACTGAGGCACTGCAGGCGAAACCAACTTGGTGAGTAAACTACATTTATGATAGTTCCAGCCTTTGAGAACGTATTCATTCATTCATTCATTGTATTTATATGCCACCTTTCTCCTCGTCTTAAGATAGCTCACAAACAATGTAAAAAATAGCTAAAAACATGACAATAAAATTGAAGGATAAAATATAATATGCTTCACTCTTTCTGGATTGATCAAAGAGACTTCAAAAATAAATCATATTTTTACCCAAAGCAATAGTGAGTCTTAAAGCCTAACGTATTTATTGTTGTATAAGCTAAGTTCACTTTGTAAAATGAGCAAAATGTTATTTAAAAAAACAACTACAGAGATGCAAGATGTTTATCAGATGTTCTCAAATGTTTATCACGCTGAAATAATTCCTGTCATTCCTGATACTTTGGCCTAAATCTGGTTGTTAGTCCCAGAGTAGATATGTTGAGTCAATGGTACTTGGTAAAGCAGTAAGGTCTAACCTCTAACATATATCCTATCATCTTAGCATAAATATCCACATATGGACCTACTCTGTCTTAAGCTATAGGCCAGCCCCAACATATGGAAAGTTCAAATCTGCCTTATACACTCATTCTGTGCTCCATGGTGAGCAAACGGGATTGGTGAAACATCTGGCTACTTACCCGCAATGCTGAGACTTCCGAATGACTAACACAGATCTCAGTGTTGATGATATCAGTGTGTGCTGAGGTTGTGGGGGATAGCCATATTTTTCTCTGATCCGGCCTGTGGAGCATGGAATTTTGCCATTCATGGCTGCTTCAGGAATTTACAGTAATTTAGGCACGAGGCTTTAGGTGCTGCCCTGTGAAGTAGAGAATACTGATCCCCACTGCACCCAAAAAGGGCATCCATATTCGTAAGGGACACTTACTTGTCAACTGTCAACTGTTGGCTTTGTTCTTGTTATGTGCCTTCAGGCTATTTCTAACTTATGGCAACTTTAGGTGAACCTATCACAGGGTTTTCTTGACAAGATTGTTCAGAAGGTGGTTACTTTTACCTTCTTCTGAGGCTGAGAGAGAGAGTTTGATTTATCCAAGGTCCCTTAATGATTTTCCATGACTAAGTGGGTATTGAAACCTAGTCTCTAGAGATATGCTCAAACTGCTGCACCATGCACTAAAATCTAATCAGTTTCTCTAGGTCTAGTATGGTTGGGACTAACAATTGGATTTAGCCTTTTATTTTTTTAAAACCAAGTAGGGAAATTTTAGAGGGGGTGATATTTTCTGCCTGCCCCAAATCCAACACTATCAGTTTGGCCTTTATCTTGTCTGTCTGTTAGCTGTTTTTTGTTTCAGTTTTGGGGGGTGGGTCTGGGGAGTGGGGAGGAGTACACTGCCACATTTGTGGCCAATGTTGGGTGGATATAGCGGTTTTTTAAAAAAAAAAAAATCTGAAAATTGCCATGAAACTTTTAAAGTGGGGAGCTTGCAGGTTGCACTTTTGAGTCTCAAGGGCCTTATGGTCTCTACTGGCTATACTTTGCCTTACTTACCTTAGGAGTATCTCCATTCTGAATATGTATAATAAATTATACATATGTAATAGGAGTCAATATTTCTGGAAATGAAAGCTACATACTTTTGGAACATTCCAATTTATGACTGATAGCATTTGGGGTATGAGTTCCAGGAGGGGAAAAAAAACCTGTATGTTGCTGCTGTCTTATTAATTTTTTTTGTTCTCAAAACTTCAGGAAATGAAGTGCCCACAAAAGAGCATCAGGAGCTGAAGCCCTATGTCCATCACTTGCACATCATTGATAGCCAGCAGATGTTATTTGAGCTTTCTCACAGGATAGAACCTCGTGTGTGAATGCAGGCAGACTCACATAACTGCAGCACTTTCATTTAACTGAATGTTTATGCCAAGCATGTTGCTTCCCTAGGAGAGAGATGATTTACTGAGTTTTATCAGTAGCTGATGCCACAATGTAAATGCGAATCATGCAAAGCAAGAAGAGGAACCGTTTGAAGCAGCCTTCCTTCCAGGAGGAGGAAATACCAAATTCATTCATCTGCATAACAGGGAAGAAAAGAACATCATTCTCCACTTTAAGACACTTGACCTCCTTGGAAATATATCTTGGTCCAAGTAGCTTTCAATCCAAATTCTGCCAGTGTTAAATTGAAAGAAAATGCCATACCGCTGTGAAGGAACATTTCAATAAGTAGCACTGTGTGAGAAAGGTGCAGGTGATTTTCTGCATATGTATGTGCACCTCACTAATTGTAAGGTGCCAAAATTATTGACTGTTGCCAAAAATAAATAATGGGAAGGGTGGATGGGTTCTGAACAGTCTTTCCTGGGCATATATGTATCAGCCACTGCAAAACTGACATCTTGAAAAATGAGAACTTTTAAGAGATCAGCTTACTAACAGAACTGAAACAAATAGTAAAGTTTTAGCCAAGCACCAGCTGATAATTTATTTTAGCATGCCTTACTCCTCAGAATATACTTTATAGCAAACTTTTCATGGTATAGTTTGTGGTAAGTGCAGTGCTTTTATACTTGATTATGTATTATATAAAACAGTGCTTTCAGCATTTTTCATAGGTAGTGCTTTTTAAATTATAGGATCATCTTTTTTCCATTCCTCCCTCAGTTATTCTAATTAATTTCCACTTCAATTCAGTGTGCTAGTAGCTTTATCAGCGGTCACATTCTCAGCTGTCACAACATGACTCAGAAGGGAACATTATTAAAAATAAATACATTAGGTTTTGCTCCTCGGTTGCTATATGATTATGCAGCTACTGCAATTACCTTTAGACAGCCACCTTACCTCAGAGCAGTGGCTAACTAGACAGGCAAGGATCTATCAGAAGGCTAACAGATGTGTAACAGTAGGAGGCAGAAATAATCTATAGATTATGATTTCATGAAAGAAAAATGTCTGTACCTCCATACTAGAGAGTGTTCAAGAATATTTAACCTATGCCTTATCACTTAGGGCAGTGGTCCCCAAATAGAGCCCTTTAAGAGATTTTGGACTTCACTTCCCATAAGCCTCACCCAGGTTGCTTAATAGTCTTGGATTCTGTGAGCTGAAGTCTAAAATCCCTTAAAGAGCAAAGTTGGGGGATCACAGCCTTAAGGTATGAATAAAATGAACCCTTGGAACTAATTTATTGTAAAACTCCCATAGCAGTCACGTTAAAAAATAACTTCTGTACAAAACTGGGATATGCAGTTAACATGAGTGTTAAGCTACCCTGTGCTACACATAGCAGCCGCTGAAACTGATGGTGGTAATATTTTACAGTATTACATTCTACATTTTGACTCTAACCTGCTGTTCCATTTTGAAATACCAAATAAGATCTAATTGATTATCCAGGCACTGTTTTTAAGCTTCATGGGACAGTCCTGCCAGTTCCTGTGCAGAGCTGAAAGAGATAGTGTTTTTTGCTTGACGCAGTAGCTGTGGCCCTCCTTCTCCTTAACTGAAAGCTTGATGAAAGCATACAAAATGTGAAGTGTTCAGACTGGAAAAGGCAAAATCCCTTTGAAACTAAATTGGGACTACTTTCAAGATAAAGTATTGGAAAGTATTTGGACCACTCCCAAAGCAAAGGCATGTATAATTTGAGCACTTACACAAGTTCTGTTTCAGCCAGCACAGTCTTCTACTTGGGAAAACATTCTAATTCCTAAAGCAAAAGTCCTTTGAGATGCCTGGATCCCATGGGAAAAAAATCAAATGTTTGTGTCAGAGGGTCAATCTTATGATGTCAATACATGACTCAGATGTGAAGATTTCCATCTAAATCATGCTCCTTCCTTAACAGTTATTTTCAATTTTATCGCTCAAAGTAACATTAACGTTCCCTGAAACCACGTATGTAAGTTCCATTTTAATTGAAAATGTCTTCATTGCTATGGCATTAAGTTTTGCACAGAATGTTGTTAAACATGGTGCAATGCAATGTATTTTACTGTCAAAATCCATTTATATATAGCTTTGTACATGCTCCTTTATAGCAGCAAAGGGTGTTTATTGCTTTGTGAGAGAGAAGATCTGAGTAACAACACAAATCTACTGAAGCATTTCAACTGTTTTTCCCCTTCTTGTTTGTGGTTGTTAGCATCATCTTCAGGAACCTTCTTCTCCACAAACTCATTCTAGGCGCTTAAGTCATATTAGAAGAGGATTTAAATGGTTGTGTTTGGGGGATTTTTTTTCTTTTAATATTTTTTTCTTTTGGATCAGTGGAGTGAAGATTCTCTCCAATAAAACTTGGCTTCACCAAAACTGGGGTGAAAAACTGTGAAAATACTGTACAGATATAATGTAAAGACAACGTATGTTTGAGAAATGTAATTTATTGTACATTCTGTAATGGATATATATTATTTCTCTGCAGAGTTTTTATTACACATTTGAAAAGGAGGAAACTGCTGAAGGAGTAAATATGTTCTATCGTTTAGATGGTTGTACATATTGGTAACAAGCAAGATGAGCTATTTCAACCTATCAGTTGAGCTTTTTGTTTCACTTCTTACAGCAACCTACCTGATGAGGCAAGATACCTTTTAAATGAAAGGCAACACACCTCCTCAGCAGTGAAAGGATTAGAAATTTTGGCTGTATGCATGATTTCTGCCCACACACATAAATAAGTTTCTTTTAAAACCAAACAAACCCTTAGCTGTTGTAAATAAGCTTTTTAAAAGTATGCAAGCAAACCAGACGTTCAGAGAGTGGAACTAAATATTAAAAGAGAACGGACTGTGAGCAGGATGTCTGCCTTGTGCAAAATAATACTTGCAGGGGAGAATCAGGTCAGTGGCTTAACCTGTACATTATTGTGAGCCAATGTTATGAACATTTTTTTCTAGAATGTAGGATTTAAATATAAAAATAAAAATACAAACCCTTTACACACCTATGGTTCTTCTCTGGAAAGTGTACCTACTGTTTTAAAAAAATTACTTATCTCCAACTGGACTCAGAGACCATACACTCAATTATAGGTAAATATGGACTGGGAGGTTGGTGATGGACAGATATACAAAAGAACAGGGAAACATATTTATTAATTCTCACCTATAAGTGCTCTCTCATCAAGCATGTACATTAACTGGTACATGTTTGCTGATAAAATGTATAGTTTCTTCCACGGTTAAGAGTAAATAGCTCTAGTGTACTAACTCTCTGCCCATCCCATAAGGCAATAATGTGAGTCAACCCTAATTTTCTTGATTAATAGTGTTCTGAATTCTATCAGATACACTATTCAATCATTCCTGGATCATTTTCTTTTTTTCTTTTTTTTTTCCAAAATTTGTACTAGCTTTTTCTGTACTCCATAGGCAGTTCTACCAACTTTCCCCAGTTTTAATGAAGCAGTGGATAATCTCAAAAGATAATGCAGGAGGCCAAAGGCACTATTCAAAATTAAATTGTGAGCCAAATTATTTTATGATGTTAGAAATGGACTCGTGTTACAGCTTTGACTTAACAAATGCAAGAGATTATAATGGTTGGCTGGCATGTGGATAATAGAACTATTCCAAGAAAAGAGAAATGGCTGTGCGGTACCAACTGCATCAGTTTTGAGAGACAGAATCAGCAATATGCCATTTTTTAATTTTTAAAAAATAATGTTGATATGCAGGGCAGTGTTAAACTATCATAAGACCATTACCATTAGTTATCATCTTACTGCTAAACAACCAAATAGTAGGGCTTTTCCAGAAATAGAGTGTATTTTGTTAAAGTGGGGAAAGATTCTCCAGGGGTTGAGCTCAGGAAAACCTAATTTTGCAAGTCTGCAGCAGAAGCCAACTGTGCATTGCACTGATTGGCAGCTGCCTATTTCTTTTGCAGCCCACTTCTCTCCAATTCCTGGAACAGCCCTGTGACTTGTTAAAATGGTGACTTTAAAGCTCCACAACTTATATGTGAAATGAATGTTTAAAAGAATTAAAGTGTGTGTAGGTTACAATTAAAATAAAAGGTGGACTGTCCTCCAAAAAAACATGATGGAAGAATTAAGACGAATGACCAAACCAGCATTTTGGTAGCTGGTATGCACACCTTCATATATGTTGTGAAGCAAGGGACGCTCAAGTCTCACAGGTTTCAGATAAGATATTTGAATACCTGCATTACCTTCGCACTAAGAGCAATGGGATGTACAACTGCAATCTTGTGTACTATAATCTAGGAACTATTGAACATAATGGAATTTGCTTCCGAATAAATATGCATAAGGTTGCACTATACATTTGGCTGGATTATGCCTCCTGTTAATTGACATCAACTGACCTTTAATAGCTATTAAGAGATCCAGCAATTAAAGTAGAGGAGAGGGAAATAACTTTGCAGCAGTACTTGTATGTCTAGTCACTTTATCAATTTAACATGTGCTGGGCCCTAGTGAGCAAAGAAAAAGGCAACAAATTCAAAAACATACAAACAAGCATACATATATCAATAAATAAAGATGAGGTCTTAAAATGCAAGCTAAGTTAGCTGTAAATATTAACCTTTTTAGCAGAGTTAAATTACTATTTATTTCCATAGTGTATTTAATGTATTCTTCCTTACACTGTTAGATACTGAAGCACTGTCAGCAAATGGGGAAGGACATTTCTCCTGTCCATTCTGGTCTCCCTGGAGTGCCATAATGCTGCCAACTTGTATTAATGGTAATAGACTAGATTGCCCAAGCCAAGGTTATTTGCCTAACTTCTCAGGGACCACACTGCATACTTACCCACCATTATTTGAACTGGTATGTACAAATACTCTGATTTACCAGAAACATGGTTGCCAATGTATCCCTTTACATATGTCATGCTTGTCAGCCTCTGTATATATCATTGTGTTGTGTATTTATGAGAGCTAGTAAGCAATAATTTATACAGTATGTCAAAATGGCCAAGCAATACAAAACTTGTAAAAGCAAATGTTATGTTGAAACTTTTTTTTTTAATATTGCTTTTCAAAATACAAACTGTATTAATGACATCTGTCTCTGGGTCTATGTTGATCTGGAACATGCTTCCTTGTTTGCTGCAGTATTTTGTTTTATAGCATGAGCTTGAGTTGTAAATCCTTCATTCATATTTCAGGGTAGCTGTGAATTCCTTGGGCAACCTCAGCTTTGTCATCATTTAGCTTTATGGGGATGGTTATACTGGCTTGCCTGTTTACACTTCTACTTTGGGAAAACAGGAAAGATTGCTTGGATTATTACTGAAAATTTTGAGAGCAGGACTCTGGAACTGGCAGGATGGTGACTCACTTCTCCATCACAGTCCCCTGAGAACCTGCAAAATTGCTTACAGAAAGAAGGGGAAGAAAGTTACAGTGTGACTGCCAGTGAAATGTTGGACTTCTATCAACACTGCCCCATACTCAGTTGCATACCCAGTTGCACTTCTGCCCGTGCATCTCTTTGCACTTCCGTTATTTACTAGGAAGATATGCCAGTTGCATCCAGTCACAGCAGGAGCATAAATTGTTATATTAGAATTTGATATAAATCAGAAATACAACTACTCAGCCCTCATCTCTTATGTCTGAAGCAGCCAAATGTCTCACTTCTGCACCTGATCCTTACGTGAGGATCCATTCCGGACCACCAGCACCCCGAATAAGGCAAATCCTGTGTGTGTGATCAGTTCCCATTTATTTGAATGGGATGCATCCCTGTGGCACGTGCCCCTTTTGCCATATTAGGGCTCACCTCATGATCCACATGACCTCAAGTCTGCGTATGGCGAGCTGCATACGGTGCAGCCGCGCTGTATATGTTTATTAAGGAAAACAGAACGTAGCATGCATGTAAATATAACCCATTCAAATATCCAGCATACAAAGGTAAGTGAATACAGAAAATTGAAAGGGGATATTTGAGACTGAGGGCTGGATGAGGCAATAGCTATCTGTCTTGAAGACAAAGGTTCACAGAAAACTGGGAAGCATGAAGACTCAAGTTATGAGGCTTGAGAGTGCAGGTTTTGGGGAAATGGATGAGATCAATGGACTCAGACTGAGTTCTGCAGGAAACCAAAAGTCTGATTACCCTACAACAGAACCTGGAAAGGTTTCCAGTATGTGGAGATTGTTTTGAGATTTGGGACATGAGAGGGAATGATTGTGACTGATGATGCTTCATGACCTTTACAACATCTAGGCAGGATCTAGAGTCCCCAGGAATAAATGGGAGGAAGAGGGTGTTTAGGAATATACAGGAGAGGAAAGGGGGATGCTGGTTTTGTTTAATCTGACAGAACTCATCTTTTGGCTTTCGGTTTCCATCTGAAAAACAGGGGAGCAGGGATGGTATATGGTGGTGTTCTTTCTAGTGAGCTTCTCCATCCACACACTTTTACACATGGCTGAGTGTACGTGTCATTCAAACAACCTTACTCCAGTGCTATGTATGCCATCGTAAGCCATGTCCACTCATGCTAGTGCCTTAATGTTGTATATCCAGATTGATAAATACTTACATTCTGAGCAAATCCAACTGAAACTGGCTGTTATGTTCCTCACTATTAGTCAAGGAGAACTAGTTGCTATGGCTGAGTGGACCTCTTTCTTCTGGCTAAGCTTGTGGAAACAAAGGGGCTTTACAGAATGCCCAAAAAGGGCGGTCTGGTGCCACCTCTTTTTTGTCCGCACCAGAGTGGTGAAGGTGCGGGTGAAAAAAGGAGCCCAAAAAAAAAGTTCCTTTTTGTGTCACAAAAGGTGCCACAGGGTGCATCTATGTCGCAAGTGCGCAGCTCTGTTTGGTTGCTGTGCACCTGAGATGTCATTGCTCCATGTGCTATCTGTACGGCGCTGTGGAGCAATGACATCCTGGCCATGTGCTAGGATTGTGGAGCATCTATTCATTCCACTCCCGGGCAACCCTAGCACGTCGCCAGGGCGCCCAAAAGTGCCCGTCTGTATCAGGTCTAAATTTCCAAAGTTTGTAAAGGAAGTGTGTTTTTGTTGTGTGCCTTAAAGTCATTTAGACATATGGAGACCCTAAGGCAGACCTAACATGGGGTTTTCTTGGCAAGATTTGTTTGAAGTGGGTTTGGCTTTGCCTTCCTCTGAGGCTGAGAGTTTGTGGCTTGCCCAAGGCCACTCAGTGGGTTTCCATGGCTCAGTGGGGATTTGAACCCTGGTCTCCAGAGTCATAGTCCAATGCTCAAATTACTACACCTTTTCTTTTTTTGTAAACTTTCACATTGTAGCTACAATATTGCAGACATCACTGCCCTCTTGTGTCTGAAAATAGGAACCTTGTTGGCTGCTTTCAGCTATAGTTATATGAATTCCCAGGAGAAGGAGATTCTGTGGTCCATTGACTTGAATGTTTTACCTTTGTTTGCATTTATAGTGCTAGAACAGAGAGCCGATGGAGCTTACCTACTGAGCTTTTTTTCTTACATAGATTCCAAAAGGTTGAGCTTTCAGTCTTATGATGAAAGAAGCTAATGGGAGCTATTTGTGCCACTCATTGTTGCTAGTCAGTCTCCACTGAGGTTTGATGCACTGTAAGCACTTCGCTCTATGCCAGTCCTTCCTACAACTATGTTGTATTCAGTGGCAGCTTAAAAATTCTATGCCAGTGGAGTATCCTGAATTTTAAAGGAGTGATCTATGGCCTCATTCCCATTACCTTTTAAACTGGATCGCAAATTGGTTTGAACTGGTTCAAACAACCCTGGTTTCCGCTTAATCTGAATCGCTGAAGTGAGAGGGGGCATGCTCCAGATCCATTTAACCCAGTCTTTTTGATGCTGTTTTTTTCCTGCTTCTTTTTTGAAAAACTGATTCCTCACAAGTGTGAACCACAAGTGGATTGGAATCTATTCAAATTTCCCCTTTGGCTGGCTGGAACCGAATCATTTGGAATTGATTCATTCATGAATGGGAACCACAAGTGGGTTATTTTGATGCCAGAAAATGACAGAAACTGTGTTCGGGGCAAGTGTAGTGTAAGCCATGATCCGATGTCAAATCAATCCGTTTGGATCACACACCGATTCATCCGTAAGTGGGAATGAGGCCCAAGGCACTGAAGCTATTTTAGCTTTTTTTTTAGAGCTAAGGTTCTGCACATTGGATAGATCATTTACATTTCAGACTAACATCTCAAGTGGCTTCACTGAGTGACTGAAACTGAAGACAATTATTGCCACTGACTATATCCACAAGATTGTCCAAAGGCACAATGTTTATAACAGTACAAGAAAATGTATTATTGTCTCACAGCCATAGCTCTAAGATAATAAGACCTAGGCTGCATCTGCACTGAAGAAACAATACAATTTTACCCCACTTTAACTGTTGTGTCTAAGTGCCATAAACCCAAGGCAGAATTTAATTGTCATTATGCTTCATTCACAAGGCATCCTAAGACTGGACCTTGTGTAAATTGTTGTTATTGTTGTGTACCTTCAAGTCAGTTTTATGGCAACCCTATCAATGGGTTTTATTATCAAGATTTATTCAGAGAGGGGTTGTCTTTGCTCTTCTCTGAGGCTGTGACTTGCCCAAGTTCACCCCATGGATTCCCATGGCCAAGAAGGGACTTGAACCCTTGTCTCCAGAGTCATAGTTCAACACTCAAGTCACTACACTGCACTGGTACAATATATACTACCATGACCACCATGAAAATTCTCAATCTTTATGCCAGGGTATATATTACATAAATTTCATTTATGTAATAGAAATGCCAGTCCAATTATTGTCAGACTACAATTATCAGAATCTTATAGCCAGTACACCACCACCCCTCCACCAAAATGTAATATTTCCAGGATCTGAGATAAATAAATAAAATTAATCAGCTACCTTCCCTATAATGCTAGATGGTGCTTATCTCCTCCTGCTCTCCCTCTCCTAATAACAAAACAAATGAGGAAACAAAATGTAGGTTAAAGATAATGTGACAGATGCCGCATGGAAGAGCACTGGTTGATGTCTCTCACTGTCCTCATGGCATGGCTCGGTTTCTGTGTTTTCAGACAATGGCGTCCTTTTCCCTCCAGGACAAAGACCTGATTGCTTGGTATCACTTGTGCTCTGTCAAAATAGCTGGCTTGGGTTTGCTTGCTTTAATCTCACCCCTGGATTACAATCAGCTTTTATTCTTTCTTTCTTTCTTTCTTTCTTTCTTTCTTTCTTTTTCTTTCTCTCTCTCGGTGGTGTAATTGAACTTTCAGTAACTATATTGTCTGCTATGATTTAGCTGTTTTCTGTTCTATACTTCACCATTTTTACTCTTGAAAATAAAACGGAGATGCACACCACACTGGTCAGTGATTGATGGCCAGGGAAATTGATCTTGCTGGCACAATCATAGAAATTAACCTTTCTAACTCAGAAGGGTTTGAGGACCACCTCTTTCTCCCTCTCTTTCTCTTTCATTGTTTTTGTTTTAATTCATAAGCTTAGTCTTTTTCTGACACATGCTTAAATATGACACCAGCCAACCATTATCAATAGCCGAGAATTGAGGGGATAAAGACATATTTTATTGGCTTGAAGCTCCCTTCAAATGCTTTATTGTGTGTCTGGTGGCTGAGCTGTTGTAATTTCAGGCAGAATTTGAGTGAAAACTTGAGAACCATTGAGAAACTATTATGTAACTGAAAAGTTTGTGGCTGAGGAAAGGGTAAGGGCTTCATGCAGCCTTTGATCCTGCGTTGGCAAAGAGCCGGGAATTAATTAGGATCCCAAGGAGCAATGAGATATTATTTTTCTTGTTTGGTCAGCAGCCATGCCTATTTTTGCTTTTGTTTTAAAAAATATGACACTCAAGGAGGTTTGTTTTTGGGGGGGAGGGGGAACCACAGTGTGCAAGTTTCTTTCCTCCCAGCTATGATTAGAATATTTTCTCTCTATGGCATAGCAATTAGTATTGCCATCAATGGATTCTCTTTTCAAATACTAATTGATGTATAATCCATGTGATTTTTCAAAGGGATTGTGGTTGTGGAAGGAGGAATAAAATCTCCCATGACCCTCGTGGTACCAAAGAATCCCACCTACAAAATATTGTCTTAAAAAAACAGACTTTGGCAGTTTTTGCCAGCTTGGGGGCAGAGTTGGCGTGTAGTGTCTGCACAATGCATGCCCTAGCTCTGCGCTGAGTTCAGTGTGATGCCGTGTACCGCACCACAAGGTAGCCCCAAAGGAGTGCCACCAAGCCACCAGTAGTGCTGCCAAGCTGTAGCAACATGGCTATGGCACTCTTTCCAGGGTACAAAAAGGAGCTGCTTTTTGCAGTTCCTTTTTGCAGCTCCTTTTTGCACCCTGGAAAGGCCAGAGCCCTGATCTAGCTGAAATGGGCAGCTGCATGCCGTACCTTCAGGTTATCTGCACAGCCCCTTTGTCCCTAATAAAAGTAGCCTTCAGTTTGGGTCCTGAGAAGGCAGTGAGACAGAGCATTGGATTACCTTTGGGGGGACACCAACAACTTTGAGAATGTTGGTGTGGTTGCACTATGACATATGTTGTTGCCTATTGTAATTTTAAAAATATTTTTATCTTCTTGCAATTTTTTGGGGGGGGGGATTCTTTTTGCTTGATTATTAACTAATGTAATGAAACCGGATACAGTTTAATTGATTGCTAAGTAAAGTAACTAAATTGAGGGGCGGTGCAGATAGCCCCGATCTGGCCACGCCTTTTACAGCTAGATCGGGGCCATGGCAACCGCATGCCATGGCCCTGATCTCACCTTTCCAGGGCATGAAAAGGAGCCACAAAAAGCGTCTCCTTTTTGTGCCCTGGAAAGGGCGTGAACTGTGGTGCTACGGCTTTATGGAGCTCCTTCGGCATCATGTTGTGCAAATGCAGCACCAGAGAAGCGCTGTGATGCCGCGCACCACATCACTCCAGCCTGAGACGGAGTCGGGTTATGAGTCATATGTACATTATGACCTGACTCCGCCCCCAATCTAGCCTTTAAGGCCAATCTGCACAGGACCTGAGTAAGGGTGCATAAAATACCTACAGGATGCAACTGCCAAGCAGTTTTGCTAAAGGAGCATAGAATATGTGTGCATTGACAAAAGAACAGAACATGGGAAAATGTAGAAGAAAGATGACGACAATAGGCAGGGACTTTATTTCTTTAGAATGGCATTGGGGAATTGTGTGGTGACATTTGGCCCTTGGCCTCTTGTCATTTTGACAATTATTGGCCAAAAAAAAAATCACTACAGAGGTACTTGGTTTTGCTTGAAATGCTGTTTTAGATCCCCATGTTGAAACAGCTGCAATTAGGCCCCCAAATTTCCTGGAAATGACTTCTAAAGTTCCTGGAACGTCACTTCTGAGTTGGCAAAAATGGGTTGGGAATGTCTCATTCTTGCTTTGGTCTCCATCCCTGATTTAGAACATCTCTGTCTCATTCCACTACTGCAATCACAGCATCCAGGAAAGTTCATACAAGTTGAAATCAGTGTGGGAGCAGAACATCGAGCCCAGATCCATGGGTGAGAATATTGGGAAATGTAGTTTGTTGCGCTTCCTCTCCATGTTAATAGACCACTAGGAGATGTACCAGGAAACCAGTGCAGGACAGCAATGGCACTGGAAAGGTGACTGCTTGAATGTGTTACTAAATAATAAATAAAAAAAACCCAAGCTTTGGAAATAAATTCAGGTCACTGCATTGAGCCACAGTGGCACTGAGAGGGTCTGTTTGTCTTCAGTCAGTACTGTGCAATAAAGTAGACAAGAGAGGGAGCGGGGAGAGATGTGCATAGAGAACAGGAAATTGTGTTGATGCAGAGGTAGCAATGTGCACATATGTGTCCTGTGTTGCTTACTTTAGGTTTCAATTTACAAGACAGGATTTCTGGCACAAGCATTGAAGCAAACAAGAACAATTAACTGAGGAATAGAATAGCGGTGTGGGTGTTTTTAAAGAAAAATGTCATTTTAGTTGTCATTGTAGAATTCAATCAGTCTTCAGCAATTGGAAAATGGAGCAGAATCAAACCTTGCTTAAAACTGAAGATTGGATGACAATGCTATAACTGAGGGAGGGGGGGTTATGTAATAGCTGGTTGCAAACAGCAGGCCTACAGTGGTTTCTCTTGGCATGCATGGAGTCACACATTGAAAAAAACAGTTTTCCTCATCTCAAACAGTGCCCTTAAATCTGTAAGAAACCAATCTTCATATAGTAATTACATTGAGGAGTTCAGGTCATGCAGTCCAGAACATCTTCAGATCATGGAAAAGTTACCTCTATTATCAAAATCACCCACCCAGTAGACATAATGGATAGGAGGAGAATGGGAGATGGAGTCAAGAATAAATATTTCCAGACTCTAAGAAATGCTGGTGTCTGCAGGTTGCTAATGACACATTGTTCAAATCTACTCTAATGGCTCTGATGCAGTATTGTTCTTGAAATGACAATATGCCAATAACACTGGTAACTAAAATGGCAGCCCACATCCTATGGCTCCAAGGTACTTTCCTTGATGGAAAGTAAGTAATAGAGCTTGGAAAATTTAGTTTTTTCAGAATCTCCCAGAATCCAGAGCCCTGGTGGCACAGTGGTTTAATGCCTGTACTTCAGCCACTCACTCACAAACCACAAGGTTGTGAGTTCAATACCAGCCAGGGGCACTGAGTTGACTCAGCCTGGCAACCTTCCGTAGGTCTCTAAATGAGTACCCAGCTTGTTTTGGGGGCAATTAGCTTGCACTTTGTAAACTGCTTAGTACATTGGTAAGTGTTATAGAAATGTACTTGCTATTGCTAATCCCTGGCCTTTTCCATGTTCCAGCAAGCCACAAGTGCAGGAAGACTGTTCTTAATATATAAAAGGTTTCTGTTTTCAGTACATAGTGAAATGTTATAAAGTTTGTAATAGTATACAAAGAGAACAAGAGTGATGTAGTGGTTTGGGTGCTGGACTCTGGAAGAATGAATTCATATACCTTCTTGGCTGTAAAAACCAACTGGGTGGCCTTGGGCTTATCATACACTCTCAGCCTCAGGAGGTAGCAATGGCAAACCCTTTCTGAATAAATCTTGCAAAGAAAAACCTGTGATAGTTTCTCCTTAGGGTTGCCATAAGTCAGAATCGATTTGAAGGCACACAGCAACAAATTGTATAAAATGGCTTCACCTGTTTACACATGGTTTTCTTCCTTTCCATGGTGAATCCACATAATTTGCTTTTAAAAACAAACAAATAATTTCTTGTTTATAGCTTCAGTGAAAACCAGCAATTTCAGTCATGAGGCTACCATTTCCTAGTTTATCAAATCATGTCAAGTGCAAATGATTTGGGAGATGGTTGTTGTGTGAATCAGATGACAAGGATTTCAGACATGCCATTTAGGATACTTTTCAACCTGCCTAATTCATAAAATTGGGGACATATGGATGGAACACTGGTGCATATGTGCAGTCACAAGAGCTATCCATCAGAAAGCATTTTCACATTTTAGAAAGTGCTGTACCCAATATCTTTTTTTCTTAAACCACAATGTATTACCAAATGCACATCAGTCTGGAAGAGAGTCTTCTCCACCTTGGACTGAACATGAGATTCCCATAAAGGACAGTAAATTTACGTATAATTTTGGTTGATTTATTTCCACTTTTGTTTGTGTAGGCTTCAAGGGTTGATAAAAATCTCATATGTCCAATAGGAATCCTCCAGCACCATCTAGTGGTTTTTGAAGCCATTTACTCTTTTGTAACAGTACAGATGTTTCAGTGGACGCAAAGAAATTTTAATTACAAGAGTGATGAATGCCTTCTAGGGAGAAAATCTTAGTAAATCTTACAGTTTTAGTTTTGCAACTGAATCTGCAAAGAAACTGCACATGCAAAAAATTCAGGGAAGCAAAATGCACAGTTCCTTTCAATTTTTGTTGCACGATGTAAACAGGCATCGTTTCGAAAGGAATTTCAATCTCCTCTCCTTTACAGAAGGTAATTCAATTTCCACTATAAAACTTGTGCTTGCTTTTAAAAATTAATTTTCATGTTAAAAATCTACCTCTACATAAGCCAGTCCATTTTTAGTTGATCAAATATTTTCAAACATTTCATCTAGCCAATTTATTGCATTTATACTTTTATGGACAGCATATAATCCTTTTATGCCAAGGGAAGGCTGTACTTTAAAGGGTTTACTCAATGGTTTATCTTCCTAAATAATGTACAACCATTAATGCATGCTTTATCATTATATAATACCTAATGACATAACAAACAAGAAGACAGAGATGTGGAGAGGCTGGAACCATTCACGAAAAAGATGGAAAAAGTGAATTTTTAAATAGTGGCTACTGATGATTTATAGCAAATAATTGTCTTACTGAGACAGAGAAGGTCAATAATAACATGTATTCCAATATAATAAATGTAGGATAATAAATAATAAACAGTTAATAATAAATAAATACATGCATTCAGAAAAACTCTAGCAGCCCATTGACCAAATATTTGCCTTACCAATGAAAAACGCCTGACCACTCGTCCATATATAACTCAAGATGCATGCCTAGTAAAAGAAATATTGAAAGCAACAGTGAGAAAAATGTTACTACTTTAGATCTTTTATGCCTTCTCTTGAAACATGCCTATGCATCATCAATAATGGAAAACAACAGATGTCAAGAAATGTTATATCTCTATCCTTCATGAGCTTCCTTTACATTCCACTCAATGGTTCTTTGTCTTTTGGATGCCTTAATGTGGTGCTGAAGGGTGAGCTTATAATGACAATGTGTAGGATTTTTCCTTGTTGCAAACAGGCCAGCTGTGCTGGTGTAATATATTGGGAAGCAAGTACCCAACACTTTGCAGCTTTGTAGAGAGTGGGAGGGAGAGCTGTTGTTATAATGCAACTCATGTACCAGACAATCTCAGCAGGTGTCACTATAGTAGGGGAAGTATGTGGCTTAGTTAAACTGCAGTCGATAGCTACAGCTGCAAGATAATAGGGAAACAAAGCTAAAAAGAACCCACAAAAATGCAGATGTAACTGAAATTTTAAAGTGACCAAACAGCAAATATTTAAAGATATAATGGCTACAGTTTGCATTGTTTGTGCAGATTCCCAGTATTTAAAAAAATGTAAAAAGGTGATTGTGAAACATAAATGGAACAAAGTTTACAAAGTTTACCACATCATTGCAAAGCATTAACATCATGTACTGTATATATGTATATGGACTGAACGTTCAGAGTTAATCATGTCAACCAAATGGAATTTCCTCAATTTTAACAGTTATGTTTCCTATTTTAAAACAGTCAATTCTTTTAAAAAGCAAACTATACACATATCTCTGATATAACAAGCAATATTCTCTAGTGTTGCCAGATCTTTGTGGCTGTCCCCAAGTCTCCAGTTTTATGGGTCATCTCCAGGCAAGAGGTGAAGATGCAAATCCTCCAGTTTTGCTGGATTCAACTCCAGGCGAGATGAAAGTGTTGGGCATAGCTTGTGGGGCTTCGTTTTGCAATAATTTGCAAGACTTAATTGATATATAGTTGCAGCTTGCAAAGACACTCGGAGGAGGGGGGTGTCTTCTTCCTTCTCTCCCAGCTGTTGTGGTGCTAGAGCTAACCCTCTGTTTTGCCCTGCATTCAGTTTTTGACTAGATACAAGCTTGTTGTTGTGTGCCTTCAAGTCATTTCCAACTTACAGCAACCCTAAGACAAACCTATCATGTCGTTTTCTTGACAAGATTTGTTCAGAGATTTGCCATTGCCTTTCTTTGAAGCTGAGATCATGGGTTTCGTGGCCAAGCTGGGACTTAAATCCTGGTTTCCAGAGGACTCTTTCATACGAGGCTAAATTGGAAGTATAATTTAAGGTCAATTCGAATGCAATCATGGGTTTTACGTTATTGCGAATTAAAGCTTCGCATGCAAATTCGGGCAGGAGGGGGTTATTTTCGGGTAATGGGAAGTAATTCCGAACGGAGCAGGGGTTCTTCCGAACGGAGCAGGGGTTCATGTAAATTAGCTAAACAAGCGAATTTACATGAATCCGCATTGGCTCCATTCAGAGTTGGGAGAAATTCCTCCCGTTTGAAAGAGTCCAGAGTCATAGCCCAATGCTGAAACCACTACATACACACACATTATCTCTCTGTGCATTTGACTGATAAAACTGTGAGTAACTATGGTTGGTACTCAATGCATGATGCTTAATAACATCACTGCATTTTATGAGTATGAGGTAATGTTGAATCTGCCTTCTTGATTGCTAAGAGTAGAATATCCATTTTAGATTCTACAGAAAGGCTATTATTGAAGTCCCAGTTAGGCCACAGCCCTGTGTCCCAAAGACTCTAGAAAACTAATACAGGATCAGCTCCTGCATCATAGACATAATGTACTTCCATTGTCCTGCCTTATTCAGGAGCTGAGCCACTAAAATGAAATAATATACAGTATATAAGAAATTAAGCACCTATGAAAGAATGGGTCGTGAATTAACTGACCAGTCAAGTAGTATTAACAGATTGATCAGTTGATTGGGGGGGGGGGGGCGGCTAAATATTCTATACACTTAAAAACATGTCTGAATAAGTTGCAGGTTTACTCTCCCTCCCCCCTTTTGCATTATGCTGTAAAGTGAAGGAAATGGCAGGTATGAAAATTACTTGCTTCCAGTCTACTACTATTTTAGTATTTTGGTATGGTACTAGAATATGGTTATTTGTAGAAGATAATGTTCTCAGTGGTTGCTAGCCATTCTGGACATGTCTACATGGGCTATTTGCATTGGTTTCCCCTGCCCTTGCATCACCCTGTCTACATGGGGAAGACCTAAAGGCCCAATTCAATGGAAGACTATCAACATGTGGGAAGGACAGTTCCACAACAAACCCAGGCCATCCCTTAATCCACTTTTAAAAACCTTTTACTCTGGATCCTTCAAAGAATCCACTACAAAGCGAACAAGGCAGCTGGTTACACAATGTCCTACTGTGCCACCTGGCACTGCCATATCTAGTGCAAACTGCTCCATTACAGCTTCATTTTTAACCTCAGAGTGATTTGAACCAGTGGCAGTGGGCAGCACAACTGGACACTGTGTAACCAGCTTCACTTCTTAATGCACAGGTAATGGGGAGAATTCAGGCCAGCTTTAGGGCCAGAATACTCCAGCTGCAGCTCATAATCAGAGGCAGAATGCTATTGATGCTAGTATGCAATACCAGCCCTACCTGCCTGTGTGTTTCCTGAAGGCAGCTTGAGATCAGATTTTTGCTTTAATCTGACATGGTTCTTCTACAAATACATCTGTGATGTATCTGGTGAAGTGTTTGTATTAAATAAAAGTTGTAAGGTTGCCAGTCTCAAACTTCCAGGGAATTGCTTGGCCTCTCTGAGACTTCTTATGGAGAGAGCAGCAGAGGAGAAGGAAAAAGTAAAAATAAAATTGTTTGGAGTCGGATTAAAAGCCTGGGCACCCAGCTCCTCACATTTCCAACTGGCAACCAGGGTTTACTTTCTATATGCAAAAATGTCTCTGTATGCATTGTTTTTATGCAATATTGGTGCACGAGGAAAACAAGGGAAGGCAATTTGATGGGTGCAAACACTTGGGCCTTTTGTACCATCTAGAGTAAGGCAGGGAGTAGAGTATCAGCTTGGCAACTCATGAGCCTTCTTGTTGATCAAGTCCTGACAGTAGCAATGGAGAACATGGAAAAAACTTCTTCATGGACTGGCAGTACTAGTGAGCCTTCTAAAAGGTCCACAGCCTGTTTCTGCAAAAAGAAAATGTTTGGGAAGCAGTGGTGTCACCTCCCCTTAGGGTGTCTCCCTGTGCGGTTCACATCCCCAGCACTCCCATAGTGTTTCCAGTGCCTTTGTGGTAAAAACACGTTGCCTCTATTCACAGGTGTTTTATTCACAAGTATTGGAATCTTGGCATCACTTTGAAAAAATCATAAATATCCTTAGAAAGGCAGACCATTGATATCTGAATAATTAAAGAAACAAAAATAGATTTTGAGGCTCTATTATTACTAATCTCTGGATCAGAAATCATTCCATTATAGTGAATTTTGGTGGTCTGGTTGACTGCTTCTTGACTGCTTCTTCAAAGAAAGGTGTCAAAGAAATGTTTTGCTGATAATCCTTGCAGCAACTCTGTCTTCTGTCTTGTACATGCACACATCCCTTGCATCATCACCCAGCATCTCCCGCTGATCTCTTCTCTTGGCCAGATGCTCTTGCCAAACACCCACCTGGCCCAGCTGGGTCTTTCAGCAATAGTTGCTGGCTGCCAAAGCAGCTTTTAATCTTTCACTTTTCAATGAGAACTAAAGTAGCAATTTTTAATTATTCTTCCTTACTCTGGCTACTTAAACAGCAGTAAAGTGCTTTGTAAAGCTCAGCTGCCAACAGTTCACAGACTTGTCTTCCAAGAGAAATATATGGCAGTACTGTTTCCTTCTGTGCTGTTAACTGGGTGGACCAACTCAAATAATTTCCATTGACTCCCACTTCCAGACTGCCAAATTTAATCTCTTTTGGTTGCCATTCCTCTAAGGTTTGGGTCAATTTTTGTCATTTCCTATGAACACCCGCTCCTTGAAACCTCTTTTATAGTGATCAGTGCCTGAAGCCTTCTGCCTGAAGCCTATTTTTGTTTTTCTCTCCCCAATGAAAATTGTCTTACTACACCCTGGTTTTGAGGGGCTTCTCTCAGAATCTAGAAATCCTTCCTGTTTGAAATCCACAGAAGGAAAAGGGCAGATGGGTTCTGTTAGGGAACACTGCAGACACCTTGCAAACTTCCTTCATATTTTGCTGAAGGCTTGCCAAGTGATGTGGTGTTTCAAAACTAATTAGCCATCTGGCAGGAAACACGAACAAAAAAATAACTTCATTGCAAAATGTTAACTGTACTTTTTGCAGAAAAAGTGAAACCATATTTGGAGTGAAAAGAAAGGTTCAGGCCCATGGTTTCAAGCCCAGTGTCCCTGGATTATAAGAGTAGCTACTTTATCAGTAAAGCCCTATCTCTTCTGACAGGCCTATGCAGTGGTGTCACTGGGTGGTGGTGGTGGTGTATACCTCACTGGGTAACACCCAGAAGAGGGCTCCAGCCTTGGACTGGAGGAGCAGGAGGTGTACATATATGCTCTTGCCAGCTGCTCCAGCCATAGGCTTCCAACCAGGGAGAAAGCCCAAGGCTGAGCGTATACCCTTTTGGCTGCTGCTGGCAATGCTGGCAATGCCCCATGCACTGGGTGACTGTGGGAAGCGACTGAGCCGATACAGTCAATGTTAAACTATGAAACTAAAGACACAGTCAAATTAAAAACTTACAAAAGTGACAATTAAAATGGAATTAAACTATGCGTGACTGTGAACAAGGCTTGCAAGTCCTTATTAAAAATGGCTTAGGACAGCAGAAGTGGTGGCAAATCATAACACCTGCCCACTTCTGCCTTGCAAAGGAACCCCACCTTCTCAAAGGCATCCATAATGGGTTGAATCTGCAGATGGTACTTTTGTGTGTGTTAAATATGCTTTGGGAGCAGCCTAGAGTTATTTGCAGGTTTTTCCATGTTTGTGAGGGTCCTGTGACTTTGACACCATAAAGACTTGGGTCAGGCCTAGGCCAAACAACTGCTCAGCTAGGTCCGAGTGCTACAGTGCCAGCTACAAGGCTCAACACAACATGCCATCCACTGGGAAAGCATTGGGGTAAGCTTTTTTTTTTTTTTTTTTTTTGGTAGAGGAAGTATATCAGACATTTCAAGTGCTGTTTCAAGTGCCGTTTCAAGTGCTGTATGGTGTGCCTTGCACTCTATCTCAGACTATTGTGGCTATTGGATGTGTTATAGGTGTTCAGGCAGCAATGAAGTGGACACAGAGTAGTTTTTTGCACTACAGGCCAGCAGCTTGTGTATTTGGATGTTTTGTGGTGTTTTGAAAAGGCAGCCTAAAAGCCATTTCAGTTACTTTAGTTAGTAATTATTTAGTTACTAAAGAGCATGCAAATTAAGGAAGTAAAGATTTCCTTTTAAAAAACTGTCTTCTGGTAAGTCCCTACTGGAACTACAAGCAATTATATTATAACACTAACTTGCAAAATTTTGTGAATACTGAAGGCAGACTCCTATCACTCTCTTCGCTCACTGGCTAAATTTTGGAATATTAGCAAATATTGCTTCAACCAGGTGCATGCGCTTTATTTCTCCATGTATAGCAGTTCCTCCCTCCTCCCCATACATATGCAGCCTAGACAAACTCAGATCTCTTTTTTATTCTGATAAAGAAAGGGTGTTCTATTCATAGGAAAATAGTTGGGTCAGGCTCCCTGTGCCTTTTTGTTTGTGCGCTACAGGGTGCCTAATAGCTCTGCAGGGGTAGGAATCTAGTCACGCAAGCAACCTATGGTACACACTGCCAACTACCCCCCCAAAAAATGTTAATAAGGGTGTCAAATTCGAAAAGAGCCAGAAGTGGTTTGGGGAAGGGATAGAAGAGATGTCTTTTCACCAATATTTATGTTTTCATTTTGCAATGCATACTATTTTGATGAATTTGCTATGTGACCAGGTACAAGTACAAGTGGTTATGGCAGATATACACCATGTCCTCTTTATTTATTTTCATTGTTTAATACCAATAAATATAATTAAACTTGCACAATACATTCCACACACAGAGAGAAGTAGTTTTTATCTAAATAAAGAATGTTTTTCAGGATTTTGTGAGAAGTGCATATTTATGCTAAAATATGTCTTTTGAATCCCTCACACAATATTCGACATACTAAAGCTGTGGTTTTCGCTTTGTATATCAAGGCACTGTGCAATTAGCAATAAAGGATATACAACAAGCAAATAAATGTGTCTGAATATCTATTTGTGCCATGTAAATCAGACTTGTACATAAATTGTTGTAAGTCTTTCAAGGAATTTAAATTTTCCGTGATTATTTCTTGTAAAATCAATGAATTGAAATTGCTGGGGTTAATTTCTTTCTGGAATGAAGTCTTGGTGGAGGAGGAAAATAATAATAGAATCCTTCAGCAACTAGTATTATTTTACCTCTGTATAAAATGTGTAATATTTTTGTAATAGTGTAATATGTTATTTTTTTCATAGACAGAAACTGGGACATGCACTTACGGGGACATTCTGATTTTTTAACGGCAGGAATAGCATGATTTTCCATGTGACATTCATGGTGCACACTTGCTGCTGTATAGCTGAAAGACTGCATTCCCCCATATGAACCCACCTGATTCTGAGATCCTTGGGGGAGGGCTTTCTCTTGGCCCATCACCCTCATTGGGATACTTGGTTGCTTAGCAGAAGGAGTGGAAAAACCATGTCACTCCCAGGTTTTCCTGAATTGGGTGGAATCCCTGCTATATGTATGCACTGCTCCCAAGGTTAGATGAATACCAACAGACAGTCTGCACCATAAGGTGTCAAGCCACAACACTTGGTGTTTTGTTTTGTTTGTTTTTTTTCCTTCCCTCCATGCATGTGCATCATCGCAAAAACACATTGATGGTACAGTGGGTCAATGGTGCAGCTGACCACTTGTGTGCCTCTCAAAGTATTAAAAAACTATGTGGTGAGCAAATGAACTGGTGGCTGTGTCTCACTGGTCCCAGGGTGCATGTTCCAGACTGCTTCCATACACTGTTTGGGCTTTCCCACATTCCCACACTTTCATCATGCTGTTTGTACGATAATGTCTACTTTCCAAATTAGAGTGGAACAAACAGACATTATTTTGCTGTGTTTTTTCACCCTGGAGTGCAGCTTCATCCCAGTTTCACCATTTTTCAGCCTTGTGTGTAATCTAAAAAGCTGAGGCTTGAAACAGGAAGAAACCACTTTTTTATTCACTGTGCAGATAACACCTTGGTGAGAACATGAGAGAGTTTTTTCAGTGGTTCCTCCTAGGCTGTGAAATTTTCAGAAGCATCTTGTGAAGGTGGTGGGACAGAGAGAGGATCTTCCCCAGAAAATCACAAAATGTGGGACATATTTGTATGGGAGAATATGACCCTTCACATAACCTAGAACTGAACCATATGGTGCTTTAGAGATCAAAATTAGCATTTTGAATTGTTCCTGGAAACAGACCTGCAGCCATTGGAGCTGTTGGAACAAGGGAGCAGAAGTTTCCAAACACTTTTCAAAGGCAGACCTGGTAGATCAAAACTTTTGTATTTGATCTATACAATTATTTGTATTGTGAGAAAGAAAGGATGAGGCCAGAGTAGGAGTTAATCGGGGCCTGCAAATGGCAGACATTTTAGATAAAGTGGGGTGAAGGAGAACCATGTGTTCCACTTGGAGTCTATCAGTTACATTTATGCATCCCTTTGAGAGAGAAATGCAGCAAAATGGTGTATATTCTCAAGTAAATGCATAGGGCATTTAGCATAGGGCAACAGAAGCAATACTCATGTTGTTCATGTAGTCACAGAAGACATATAATTGGGTAACTATAATATGTGAAACTGCATATGCTCAGAGGTTTTCTTCTTCAGTTCAGAAATATTTCTGTCTGTTGGTTTTATTCTAAAATGTCAGGAATGTAAAAGGCTTTGTAATGCATGAAATGGCTAGGGGTGTGTGAGAGGGGGAGAAAAATATTAGTTGTGTGATTAAGTACTGTAATACATATGGCCATCTGAGGAGAGTCTAAAATGACTTTGAGGTCCCATTCTCTACAGTTCCAATAGATCCAGCCTCATTATTCTATCAGGTTCAGTCACTCAAATCAAAATAAACTACCTTAATCCAAGATTCTGGACATTTTCACATGTTGAAGACATACCTAGGTCACTACATATTGGTGTTAATATACAGTATCACTTCACTGTCAAGGAATCCAGGACTTCTTGTTCAGAAGACACAACCAGTAATCTCAGATTTCTTTGCCAAGTATCTTTAATAGTCTCTACTCTGAACTGTAGAAAGATGCCACAGAATTTTAGAAGAAACTAACCTACTAAACACTGCACCGTGATTTCTACAATTTGGCTTGGCATAAATATCAGCCCTCAGTTTCCCAGACCTCTTCCTCCATTCTTCTGTCCTCCCACCACATATTCTGAACCCTGGTTATCACTACAACTCTCTTAAATAAAATAAAATACACTCTAATAGGTTTTCTCTCTTTTTAATATGGTCACAGCTTAAGGTACCTTAAAGTGCACATTTTGCACATGTTTCATAAATAATTCCAACAGTTCCATGGGACTTACTCCCAGAAAATGTTTTATACAATTTCAGCTTCAATATCTGCATGGTCACTGATTCTTTCAGCTGTAAGCATTTCATTTGTTTTTTGATTAGATTCTATCTTATTTGTGTCTGACACTATTTTATTTTATTTTATTTTATTCAGGAGATTAAGATATTTAGTGCTCTGCAGATGTTTACTATTCCTTCTCAAAGCAACAGCAGCATCATTTTGAACCAACAATGTTTGTGGTGTTATATGCTGTTCACTGACTCTGTTGGTTTCTATGTGCCATTTTGATGGTTGGTATCCAGTTCTTTTTGGTATTATAATACTCTCCAGAACAAACAAATAATAGTTTCATCACAAAATGTACACCAAAATGTACAGTATTTAAGTTTTTACCCTGCTGATACTCCAAATTGGGTGTTAAATTTTATATATTTATGCCTCGTATTTGATACCAGGTTTTCAGAATACCTGTACTACATTAACACACAGGTCTTTTTATCAGTTTGTAATCCTGCTCCCTTTTTGAATGATGGTTCTGATTACTCCATTGTATATACTTCAATAACCACAGACATTTGCTATACCATACATTCCACTCTTCCTTCTGGCTGTCCCTGCAAAACAATCCTATTTATCATACTTTTATTGTTGAAATGTGTGTGCTGCCCTTTGGTAAATTGCAGTCACGATGGCTTTATAAAGAAAAAAATGTCACAAAAATACAGTACAAAAATGCAAAGTCCAAAAGGCACAAGAGCAGTTAGATAAAAGCATGATGGATAAAAGAGGAGAGACATATAAATAATAGGTAAGATATTGTACTTCCAGAGAAAGAATACAATAAAAACTAAACTATGCCAAATGATAAAGGCACCAACATTCAAATACCAAAAGACCATTAAAACAAGAAAGTTTACCTTGCATCTAAAGAATATAAAGGTTCCTAGTTAGCTACCACTGGTTCTCTCACTAACATTTCCATAGTTTAATATTGTGTTAAGTATGCACAGCTGTATACATGATGTTACTTCTTTGACAGCCTCAGTACTGTTTGATACATTGGCCTCTGGCCCAGAACTTTGGAAATTTCTTCTACAACTCCTCAAGTTTCTCAGTTGTCTGGGGAATTTGAAGAGTTGTAGTTACTTTTACAAACTCTTCTTTGGCCCATAACTATTTGAGTCAGTGGTTTGCAAGCCTTTTACCCTTGAGACCCATTTTATATCTACATGCAGATGTCATCCCTCCCCATGTAGTATATGAATAAAAATATTTTATTTGATTAGTGTGCATATTTTTCTTCACATATTCATTTACAGTCCTCCCTTTGTTCTCACCTACTTGGGATCTGCATCCCTTGACTATCCACGGGAGGTGAACGGAAGAGGTTACAGTGGGGTGTGTGCCTATGGGGGCTGCCTCCATTCAAGCCAATAGGGCTTGAATATGCATGATTTTCTGTTTCTTTTTTTTGGGGGGGAGGAGGTCCAGAATGGATCCCCTGTAAAAACAGAAGGAGGAATATTTATTCACATTATAATATTTTATAAGGAAATAACTCTCCTCCTTTCTGTCCTTTTCCTTCAGGCAGAGGCTCCCAGCACCCTCCTTGCCTTTCTCTTCCTCTCCATGAGACAAAAAATCTGGGAAACAGAAAAGGAAAAGAAGGGATCGGGGCTTCCAAGTCTTGCACCCCCCCTTAGGGTCCTGCCCTGCAGTTGGAGAACCAATTATCTGAGTCATGGTGCATATGTCTGGTGCATATTTTCCTACATTTCCAGACTTGGGTTTTATTCTAGGCATTTCATCTTGGTCATTATTTTAGCTCCATCAAGTTTTATTTGTTAAGAAATAATCTAGCTGTATTTCTGACTTTGTCCATTTGAATTTATTTAACTTTATATATATATATATATATATATATATATGTCTTATCACTTCTCTATGTTCTTTTCTGGTCCTTTCCAGGACTGGGATATCATGTGTCACATGTGACATTACTACAGATCTCAAATGTCTGGTGAATTACACTTTATTGATCTCTAGTTCGGAATAGAGTTTTGTCAGTAAGTGGTTGTCTATATTCACATAGAATTGAGGTTAGAAAGTTCATAAAGTGATAGATCAACAAGAAGAAAGTGTTAGGCTTTTTTATGCATAACCACAGCCATATAAAATGCCTTCCATTTTTCTTTTAAATATATTATTAAATAAAAGTGATAGGTTCGCCTTCAGAGTTGCTGTAAGTCAGAAATGAATTGAAGGGACATAACAACAACAACAACAACAACAACAACAACAACAACCATTAAGATCCTTGGATCAAGCACTGATCAAAATAGAAATCAGAAGAAGACTATGACTAGAAAGGTCAAAAAACAACTAGACAAGATCCTAAAGTGTACAGATACACAAATGAGTACTAAAGTTAGAATTGTTCAAGCCATTGTGTTCCCCATCATCATGTACAGATTTGAATGTGGTGCTGGAGAAGAGTTCTGAAGATACCAAGGATGGCCAAAAAAAAATCAAACAAACGGGTTCTTGAACAGATCAGGACTGGACTCTCCCTGGAAGCCAAGATGATGAAATTTGGGGCACATCATGAGAAGCATGACTCATTCTCATAATTTTAAATTTAACTAATTTAATCCTATTTTAAGGGGGGGGGGGAGATTGGGATAGAATTCTTGAATTATTTTAATCTGTAATCTGTTTTTAACCTTGTTGTACCCCGCCTCGATTGTTTTACAGAGGGGCGGTTAAGAAATAAATATTATTATTATTATTATTATTATTATTATTATTCAAATAGACAATAATGCTATGGAAAAATAGAAGGTAGAAGAAAGAGAGGAGGACTGCATACCAGATGGCTAGAGTCAATCAGAGCGGCCACAGGCCTGAACCTATGGAATCTAAGCAGAGTAGTTAGGACTGGGGGGGGGGGGGGAGGTTGTTTGGAGATGTCTCATCCACAGGGTTGCCATGAATTGGGGTCGGCCTGAAGGCAGTTAACAAGAAAAAACCAAGTGCAAACTGTATAATGCTTTACAATAGTGTGAATTTCACAGAGAAGGTGTATTTATGAGAACCAGAGCGTAGAACATCAGTTGTTTAAAATAATTACTTATCTATTTTCCCCTGCTGTTGCCACTAGGTTACATTTAAAGGTTTGTTGCCATTATTCATTATTTAAAGAGTTACATCACTACTCAATTACTGTTAATTTTAAAAAGAAAAATACATTTAAAAATGCCCCAAATTCCCCCGAATGATTCCTAAACCAGGATTTATAAGGAAATTTTAAACATTATTGTTGTTACATGTTTAAAAAGAATTTAACAAAACCATTAGTTTTTACATTGTTTTGAGGCTCTAATCAAGGTTCTTAAAAATGTCTAGAGAATTTTTTGTGGGTTTTCCAGGCTATGCGGCCATGTTCTAGAAGAGTTTATTCCTGATGTTTCTCTAGCAGCGGTGGCTGGCATTTTCAGAGAATAATGGCATGGAAGAAAGTGAGGCATATATACCCTGCTCTCTTCTGTGAAGATGCCAGCCACAGCTGCTGGCAAAACATCAAGAATAAACTCTTCCAGAACATGATCTCATAGCCTGAAAAACCCACAAAAAACTGTTGATGCCAGCCGTGAAAGCCTTCAACTTCACAAGTCTGGAGAGTGTTTGGACAACTAAGAAGATGCATCATTAAATGGTACAGCACTGTGAAGTACAAAATTACCACTTTAACAAGTCACACTTTTAGCCTGTGAAAATTTTGCTTTTTAGCCTCATGTGGTCAAGTCCTTAGATCACAGAATTCTTCACTTTCTGGCACCTCTTTGATATATAGTTCTTAGTCATGACAGTTTCTGCTACTCAAACATATTTGAAAAGAAAGATATTTCTGATGTTTGAAAAAAAGCACCAAGTGTATCTTAGCAACATGAGATTCAAGATTCAGCAGCTGGTTAAAAATACATCTTTTCCTCCTTTGTCCAGAGGAATAACCCTGTTATGTTACGTTCTTACTATAGTCGTAAATATAACAGTTATTTTAAAAAAAACACCCTATTTTAAAGTTTAAATTAGCTCTATTCTGTCTCTTTCCCCCTCTTCTCTCACTCATCAGCATCTGTTCCCATTCCCTCCCTCAGATGCTTCCCTCAGTCAATGCAAGACCAGCTGCAAATGCCAGATTTAAAATGACCTGAGGCAAATATAATAGTGTATAATCACATTGATAGTGGTACAATAATTCCTAACTCCACAACTTTATCAGCAATATAACAATTTCCCCATTTCAAATACATTTTTAAAGTGCAGTCATATAAGTTCAACCGCGAAGCATAGATAAATACATAGGTGCTACCCCAAGGCCTGACCCCTATGCACCCCTCCTCAAACCATGATAGGTTCACCTTAGAGTTGCCATAAGTTGAAAACAACTTGAAGGTACACAGCACACACATACACACATCTACCTTAGATGATACTAAACTTTTTTAAGAATATGATCAAAAGATGCTCACTTTCAGTATGTTTTTGTGTTTTTGAACTACTTTTAGTGTGTATACTTATGTATAAGTTTAGAAAGTATAGTAAAAAAATTGAGGCCCAAAACCAGTCGACTTATCCATGGGACAATGTTAGTACTATACTTTAACTCTTATTTTTTTAAAAATACCATCTCCTGGTGAATAGCAGGAGTATAATCTGCCATGAAAGCACTGTCCCCGCTCTATTCTCTCATCCAGCCAGCTTTTAGGATGAGCACAAACAGTTATGCCTGCTGGAATTTTGTCATGTTCTTTAGCATTTGCTTAATCCTTTAGATACTTTGTTGCGTGGCCCTACGTTTTACCCTTGACTTATCCATTGGTCATATCAAAATCCATAATTTTAGTCCCAAAACCTGCCCTCGATT
This sequence comes from Urosaurus nigricauda, assembly GCA_034509955.1. Taxonomy (NCBI): domain Eukaryota; kingdom Metazoa; phylum Chordata; class Lepidosauria; order Squamata; family Phrynosomatidae; genus Urosaurus; species Urosaurus nigricauda. The sequence goes on from JAOEGL010000006.1 coordinate 88,845,036, forward strand.
TATACATGAGGTCGACTTATAGTCGAGTATATACAGTAAATCCTTAATAGAATCTATTTATTTTTTTTAAAAAAGTCTTGCTCACTTTCCTCTTTTTTCGTTTCATGGTAAGTGCTACATGTTTGGGGTTTGCTAATGCAACAGTCATTTCTGAGAGGCATCTAAACAGAAACCACATCAATAAGATACTAAACCCTTAATTACAGTAATGTATGCCCTGAAGATTCCTCCTCCTTCTCCCCTGCATCTCCGTCTCCCCTCCACCCCGAACCTTTCTCTATTCCCTTGGGCACAGTCTCCAAACTGCAGCATCTCAAACCCATCACAGCGGCATGCACTTAAAGCGGCTGCAGGAAATTTGTTTTACAAGGCTGGTTTTAACTGAACTACCTGCTGTGCACCACATTGCTACTGTTTGGGAAATGAATGATGGGAAAAGCAAGTCTGTGATTTCATTTGTTCAGACCGATTAGTCACACGTTACATACGGTATCATTTGCTTGTCACTTAATGACTGACCAGCCTGCCTGAATCATTAGTGCCGTAGTGCAATGAAAGGAAGACATAAGCATAATGAGGAGCTGAAGGAAAGTGGAGTGCTGTTTTACCTAAAAGAAATGGTGCGCAGAAATCCAGCACAGCTGCAGGTGTTCCAATGACAATGTGGGAAGCAGTTAGCTTCCAATTTAGCAGAAAATTAAGAGCGAAAAAACTGTTATTTGTGAGAGAAGATACTCATGGCAAGCAATCATCCATGCTCTATATCCACAAGATGAGCATTCAGCTGTCTTTGTCGTGACTTAAAACAATTGGTATCTTGGGCAGCATTCAACACCAGATTGGTGCTTATTATCTGCAGTTTATTCTTTCTTGGGATATTTTGTTTTTCTCTCCCCCCTCCCCATTTTATGGTTAATTTGCTTGCATGAATGTAAAGCCATTTAAGCTGAAAAATCTGGATTGTGGTTTATCATTGTGCTCTGAGCTGTGTGCTGCAACATAATTGGCAATTTTCAAATTCATAATTCATTTTGATTCATGCAGCCCTCATGCAAAGCCCACTTCTCAAACTGGTAACAAGCTAGGTTAGAGCCTATAGATTCCTTTGCTCAGATAATACAAGTTAGAGACACACTCTTTGTGTAGTAAAATTATGAATTTTGGCAAGATACATAATTTCTACTTCCCACGTCCAAACATCCTGGCAGAAGAAATCTGGGGAATAAATTTTGTATGGAATCTTAGCAAGGGACAAGTGATTAACATGCTGGCCTGATGTTTAGATGTCCTGCTTCATACTCTTGTCGCTCATTTCTTTGTACAGAAATGGGCAAGCTACTTAACCCTCATTGAGGCAAATTTAAAAATTGGTTATTTACATTTTTTTCCTTCAAGTGAAAATACTTCTATGGCTGGCATGAAATTTTAGAATCCTCTTGGTAAAGGGCTGCATTTTATGGATGGCTTCCAACCTGTTAAATGTTCTTGAGTTCACTTATAAGCTTGCTTTCAAACTATTTTTGTAATGGACGAGTGGGTTCCGGATGAGTGTGTTTCAGTTGAAAATATGGTCCTGAACCAAAGGAAATGGCTGCACATGTTACATTGCTGATGGAAGGATTTGGAGACTAAGAATCAAGAAGTTCTGACTTGGCCAGGGAAGAGAGTGGCTACAAAACAAGAAGAATTTGCACAAACAGAACGTACCCTGAGCTGCAAGGACTATGGCAATCGCTGTGACATCAGCCGAGGTCTCACAACTGACAACATCAAAATCTTTCTAACTAACTCACGTCAGCATTAGAACAACATTCTCTGTGTTCCAATAACATGGAACATGGAACAATAACATATCTTGCCCAAGAGATGAGAAGAAGAAAGTATAAAACAGGAGGATTTCCAGCCTCTCTTTGGTGATTCCTGCAGGTTTCATCCAACCCTTTGAGGATGAACTGGCCATTCGTTCGGCAAAGGGACCGTGTGTGTGAGGCTCTGTCTGTTTGTCTGTCTGTGTGTTTTATGTGTGTGTATGAAAGAGATCTCTCTTGATACTTACTTCCTTGCCTTATATGCATAGTATTTAGATTATTTGCTTGTCTTATGTGCCTTAGTAAAAGTAGTTTAAATCCAGATCTAGTGTCTCAAGTGTCTGTTTCAGCATGGCTTTGGGGTAGGTCTTTTGAAAGAGGGAATTTACATTTATACACTCTCAGGAAAAAAAGAACTGCCCTACAAAACCTGGGCATAAAATTTTTAAAATAAAAACTGCAGATGAAATTTTGATTTCATTGGGTTTAAACATGTTTTATATTAGGGTTGGATGTCTGTATCAGTGAATTATTTACTAGAAATAAAACAGACCTAAATGAATTGATTTAACCTTAATTTTTCAAAAATGCATAGCTGTAAAAGTATAGCCTTTAAGACTATTTTGCATGTGATCTGTACTTTCTATATAACTGTCAGTTGTTGTGACTTCAGTCAAAATATATTTAAACTGATCAAATGGCGAACACCATGCAATAGCAATAGCAATAGCAATAATACAGTATTTACATTTCTATACAGCTTCACAGTGAACTAAGCACTTTTAAGCAGTTTACAACATGTAAGCCAATTGCCCCCAACAAACTGGGTACAGTGGGGCCTCATTATCTCTGAATGTGCCATCTGCAGATTTAAGCATCTGTGAATGGCAAGCGCCTGTTGTCCCCAATGGCAACACAAGTGTGTGGTTGTGCTACCATTAGGGACAACAGGACTTCACCTTGCGGCCATGTGTACACATCACCATTGGGAACAATGGGATTTGAGGTCCTGTGGATTTTGGTATCTGCTGGGGGGGGGGAGGCATCTGGACTGGATCCCCCATGGATATCGAGGTACTGTACTCATTTTACTGTCATACAAAATTCATGTTGTGGTGACCCCCAACCATAAAATTGCGGTGTCTCGCTTCCAAAAACTATTGGAAATATGTGTGAAAGGGTCATTTGACCCCCAAAGGGGTCGCAACCCATAGGTTGAGAACTGCTTATGTAGATCATCAAGTTCCTTGTGTATTTTTAAACCTGTTTTATTGAACTTTGTTTTAAGGTATTCTGATATTGGTCCTAGATGTTAGGACTTCTTCTTCTTCTTCTTCTTCTTCTTCTTCTTCTTCTTCTTCTTATTATTATTATTATTATTATTATATTAAAAATATTCATACATCCTCATTTATTCTTATCATTTTAACAGAACATATATCTACACAAAAAAACTAACAAAACTACATTTAAACTATATAAACATCCCCACATAGCACCTTATATGGACTAAAACTGATAGTCTGCTGTGAAGCCTCATTTACTTCTCATCTTACTACAGTCACCCCCCCCCCCACACACACACATTCATGGGGGATAGGGGTCAAGGACCCCTGTGAAAGTGGGAAAACTGCAAATATGTTAGCCCTCTGCAACATAAATGATAAAGAGTCCTCTTCTACCAAGAACACCACCCGTAAGTCTCTTTGCAACCTTGAAACACACATCCTCCCCCACATAATATTTCCAAAGTGCTTCCACTTTCAATCTGATGTTAGCAGCTACGGGTGCAAATGATCCATCTTCTCTTCTCCTCCTCCTCTCCCTCCCTCTTGGTCAGACAAAAGCAACACCGTATCTTCCCCACTTGGACAAACTTTGCATTATCTTCATTTCCAAAGTCTTTCCACTCTAAATCCGATGTTTGCAACCATCACCACAAAGGGAAAATACAGTGTCGCTTTTGTCTGGTCAGGAGACAGGCGGAAGAGGAGGAGGAGGGGAGAGAAATTGGATCCCCGGGGGGTGGATGCAAACATTGGATTCAAAGGGAAGATCTTTAGGAATGAGAAGGGTGCAAAGTCTAGCAAAGAGGGGCATGTACAGTGTTGGCTTTGGCTGGGTGGGGGGAAGGAAGAGGAGAGGATTGGTGAAGAGGTTGATCTTGTGAAGCAGCAGCTACAAAATCATAAATAGTCAAAACTGCAAATCTCAAACCCGAGAATGTGGAGGGCTAACTGTACTACAGTGTTTTGACTAAGTTTGTTATAATAAATAAATAAATAAATAAATATAGCTCCTCAATGAAGCCTGTTCTACTCCTCATCATAAATTATGTTTACAGAACCTTCAGCAGCTGCTCTTATAGCAACTCATTCCAAATATTAAAGAACACATGTTTTGAAAATTTTTTAACGGTTATTACCTCAACATTTAAGACCAACAGCCCTTCATGAAAGTTTTTACAGCTGCTTATTCTTATTATTGAGGGACTTATGTTTTGAATTATGGACATTACATAATTCCTAGAACTGGAAGACCAAAAGATGGTAGTGCATGAACTGGTAACCTCAAGGCTGGACATTTTTAATGTGCTGTGCATTGGGCTACCTTCATAGCAAGTTTGGAAACGCCAATTAGTTGAAAACACAGCAGCCAGATTGATTGCTGGTACATCTAGGAATGAGCATATCAGACAGTTATAAAAATCATTCCACTAACTGCCAGTTAGTTTCTGGATAAAGTACAAAGTGATGGCTAGTATCTTTAAAGCCTTACAGCGAGGCTTCAATATCTGTGAGGGATCCATTCTGGAACACCCTCACAGATACCAAAATTCATGGATGCTCAAGTCCCTTTGTCCTAAATAGTGGCACAGCCACGCAGCCACTCCACCATTAGTGACAATGGAACGTCATCTCGTGCATCCTCCCTTCCTGCTTTCACCTGAGGCAGTGGGCAGCAAGAGACCTCAGCTGCTGCCGCTTCCTCCTCCGTGGCTTCTTCCTCCCAGCTCCTCCCACCTCTTCCTTCCTCCTTTGCCTTCTTCCTTCACTCTTTCCTCCTCCTCCGCAGATTTTCCTTCCTCCTCCTGTCTCTTCCTTCTCTTTACCCTGCCACTGCCACCTCCTGCCTTCCTCCTCTTTGCTCCACTGCCACTGCCACTTCCTCTCCTATCAACACGATCACCCCCGAGCATCCTTTCCAGCCCGCTTCCAACTGGAAACCCTGGTATACGGAAGATCTCAGGGAGATGAAGCGGGCTGGACAACGACTAGAGTGCAAATAGCGAAAGGTTCCCCCTGCGCAGGTTTCCCCTGCACCAAACCCCTTGCTAGAACCAGGCGTTTAACACTCACTTTGCAGATAAAATCTCTCGGATAAGAGCCGACTTGGACACCAATACTTACCCAGTGCCCACGAGTGAGGTATCCAGCAACTCCGTTACTGTCAGTTTACTGGATGAGTATCAATCGGTGAGTACTGATGACGTGGACAAACTCCTTGGATGTGTGAGGAAGACAACCTGCTCTCTCGATTCAGGCCCATCTTGGCTGGTCATCCAGGGAGGGGACACACTGAGAACATTCCTTTGGGATGTGATCAATGCGTCCCTCAGGGAAGGCAGTGTTCCATCTTGCCTGAAGGAGGCGGCCATCAAGCCCCTCCTGAAGAAGCCTTCACTTGATCCCCTGGACAGAAACAACTACAGACCAGTTTCCTTGCTGCCTTTTCTCAGCAAGGTGATCGAGAGAGCAGTCGCCTCCCAACTCCAAGCTGTCTTGGAGGAAACCAATTATCTTGATCCATTTCAAACCAGCTTCAGGGCAGGATATGGAGTGGAGACTGCCATGGTTGCTCTGACTGACGACCTCTGCCTGAGCATCGACAGGGGTAGCGTGACCCTGCTGGTGCTCTTGGTTCTCTCCGCGGCTTTTGACACAATCGATCACTCCATCCTTTTGGATCGGCTAAGAGAGTTGGGGATCAGCGGCACCGCACTTAGGTGGTTCCAATCCTTCCTCTCTGGCAGATCTCAAAGGGTGAGACTCGGGGACAGCTGCTCCTCCAAAATCGAGCTTAGCTGCAGCGTCCCTCAGGGCGCCATCCTGTCCCCGATGTTATTTAATATCTATATGAAGCCGCTGGGTGAGATCATTCGGAGGCACAGAGCTCAGTGTCATCAGTATGCTGATGACTCTCAGATTTATTTTTCCGTGACCAGATCGTCTGCTCAGACCTCAGATGGCATCTCTCCTCTCAATGACTGCCTTGTGGCGGTAATGGATTGGATGAGGGAAAACCAATTGAAGCTTAATCCGAAACAGAGGTGCTCACAGTCACAGGCCCGAAACCAGGTCTGGGAATACAACTTCCAGTCCTGAACGGAGTCACACTCTCCCCAAAGGACTCTGTTTGCAGTCTGGGTGTACTCCTTGACCCATTGCTCCACATGACAAGTCAGGTGAATGCGACGGTCAGGAATGCTTGTTACCAGCTTCGGCTGATACGCCAGCTGCGCCCTTTCCTGGACATAAGGGATCTGGAAACTGTGATACATGCGCTGGTAACCTCACGTTTAGACTACTGCAATGCACTCTACGTGGGGCTACCCTTGTGCCTAACCCGGAAACTACAACTGGTCCAAAATATGGCAGCCAGACTTCTCACAGGTACACCTAGGAGGAAGCACGTAACACCTGTGCTTAAATCTCTCCACTGGCTGCCAATCAGTTTCCGAGAGCAGTACAACGTGTTGGTTTTAACCTTTAAAGCCCTTCATGGCTCGGGTCAATCCTATCTGAGGGACCGCCTCGTCCCGTATGAATCCCATATTTAGGTTTTGGAGTTTCTCCTACCCTTCCCCTGGGCTTTCTCCACCCTATACAGTTTAAGACGCTCAGGTCGGAGTTCCTGCTGCTGCTCTAAGTTGCTTTATTTGTTTATATATTTGTTTTAACTTCTCTGTGTAATTTAGTTCCTTTTTTAAGGGGGGAGGTGGAGGATGTGATGGGATATTTTAATTTGTACTGTTTTTAACCTTTGCTGTAACCCGTCCCAATTGCTCGTTCAGAGGGGCGGGCTAGAAATAAAAATTATTATTATTATTCCTCTGCTTCCTCCCATTCCTTCTCTCATCCTCCTCCACAGCTTCCTCCCACCTTCTCCCGTTTCTCCCTTCCTCCTTCTGCCTCCTCAATCTTCCTCCTGCTCCTTCCTCCTCCTCTGTGGCTTCTACTTTCCTCCTCCTCCTGCCTGTTCCTCCTCTTTGCCACTGCTGCTGCCGCCTCCCTCCTTCATCCTCTTTCATTCTCCCTCCTCTTTGCTTCACCACCACCGCAGCTGCCTCCTTTCTCCTCATCATCTTCCCTGCCTCCCTCTCCTCCTCCTCTCCCCCCCCCAAGACTTGCTGTCCTGCTTACCTCTACTGAGGGCAGCACAGCAGGAGAATATGCAAAGGAGTAGTCCAGAGTCCAGTCCAAAGGTCACACAATACCAGTCAGTCAGTCACAGCAAAAGGCAGAAGCAAGAGCATAGTCACAAGGCAAGTCCAGAGGTCAGATAACTTGAATTCAGGAGCAAGGAATACAGGAACAACAAGGCTGCAAGACTGGTTGTTGGCTGCAAAGAATCTCTGAAGCTCGAAGTCTTTTAAAAGGCCTCTGCTTCTCTCAGCTAAAACCTACTAGCTCGCTTCTTGGCTTCTAGCCTGAAAAACCTCCTCAAGGACTCCTTGACCTGCCTTCTCTCCACAGGTCCTAGCACTTGCAGCCTAGAGTCCATAGAGTCTGTTTCTCCCTCTGCAGCTTCCTGAGCCTGCTCTGGGACTGCTGATCCAAGCAACCCCAGACCTGCCTCTGTCTGAGGACTCTTTCATACGAGGCTAAATTGGAAGTATAATTTAAGGTCAATTCGAATGCAATCATGGGTTTTACGTTATTGCGAATTAACTCTTTGCACGCAAATTCGGGCAAGAGGGAAGCCAATTCAAATGCAATCATGGGTTTTACGTTATTGCGAATTAAAGCTTCGCATGCAAATTCGGGCAGGAGGGGGTTATTTTCGGGTAATGGGAAGTAATTCCGAACGGAGCAGGGGTTCATGTAAATTCGCTAAACAAGCGAATTTACATGAATCCGCATTGGCTCCATTCGGAGTTGGGAGAAATTCCTCCCCGTTTGAAAGAGTCCTCAGCCTCCTCCATTTCTTCAGAGTCTGAGTCCTTTGACTGTGCCTCTATTGTATATACAGCACTGTGTAAATTTACAGCGCTATATAAATAAAGGTTAATAATAATAATAATAATAATAATAAATCCATGGATACAGAGGGCAGACTGTACATGGTTTGGGTCCAGATTACCTGTGGGATCACCTCCTCCCTTATAATCTCTCCCATACACTCTGGTCCCCTGGGGGAAATTTACTTGAATCAGCCAGATTGGTTACTGTGTCATCCAGAGGACCTTTTCAACAGCCCCTACATTTTGGAATAACTTGCCAGGAGAGATTCAACAGCTAAACATGCTGTCTGGATTTAAAATGGTTTTAAAGACCTAGCTTTTCTGGCAGGTCTACTGAGTGAATTTTAAATTGGTATATTTTTAATTTTTTATGTGGTTGGTTTTTTATGTGGGTGGTTTTAATGTGCACTAATAATCTTAATCCTATCTTTATGTCTTTTGAACTATATGTTTATTTATATAATTCTATTTTAATATATGTTGTACCCTGCCTCGAACCTTGGGGAGAGGCAGGTAAGTAGTTGTGGTAATAGTAGCATTAGTTCCTCCTCCTCCTCCAGATGATTCCCTAACCATGCCTGATCACCAAGAAACACAGAATGGCCACCCACATATGCAAGGGAAACTTACACTAACAGAATTCTGGCTCATGTTTGTAAAATGATGAGTACATAGTTTCCTGTTACTCACTGCCTGTTCTCACCAGCTGGTCAGGGAAAATGTTCAGCTACACCCTATTTCCCTTTGCCTAATAGACATGCTGCCATGTTCTGCCAGTTTTGTGAACCATAATACCTCAACCCCCATCCCATATTCTTTTCCATTACTCTGGTCGGCTCTCAGCAGCTACTTCATTAAGCATAGACTATCAGCAGTTTATGAAGGGTATTTTATGAGTTAGGGCCAAAATGATTCCAAAAAGTTTCATTCAGTCCATTCCCATATAATATTCCTAGATATCTGTGTACAGTTTTACAGCTTTGTTATTTCACCAGATATAAACTATGCACACATGGGACTTGGTTCTAGGCTTTTATTTTGCCTTTTTTTTTTTTATGTGGACAAGAATTATAACCTGCCAAGTCTGATATGCTTTCCTGTAAAGTAAAGGATTGCTGTGAAAGCTTCAGCTTGACTTGCCATCATATAATTTTTAGATTATAACTTTATTCAAATTTATAGTATTTCTTGAGTCCCTAATACAGGAGTGCCAAATCCAGTAATTTTATCATTGTTCCTCCCATGGCTGCTCTGAGTTACAGTATATGGTAGCCCTGACAATGATGAATTTCTGAAGGGAAAGGGTCTGGTACTGTGAGAGTTCCTGTACAACTTAAGCAGCTGCAGGAAGATGTATCCAGGGGTAGCCATGTTTGCCATGTAGAAAGTACAGTAACATCGAAAATGCACCCCCCAGTACCAGTTGTCCTTCCAGTACCACCTGAACTAAGAACATCTTGACAAAATGCAGGCTTGTGACTTACACTGTCCCAACTTTTTCTCCTGTATTATTTTTAACATCTCTGCATGATAATAATATTTATTTAGCAACCCCTCCCTCACAGTTAGCCCAAACTGAGATTGGCTGTAAGGAAACCAAGTTCGCCCAGTGACTCCATCACAGCCAGCCTCCAAAAACCTTCCTGTTAAGCCAGACAGCACACTAGCTAAAGTGTTTCTGAAGTGTTGCAGATCAGGGTGTTGGGAAATGATGACTAAAATGCTTTCTTGTTTGCAAGGGCATGTTCAGACACACAACTGGAGTAGGATTCCTCCAAAGTGCCCTGCAACCAAGAAAGCATTGCAGGTATCATTTTCCAGCACCCTGATTTGCAGTATCCCATCAAGCCTTCCTGGACACCAGGCTCAATAGTCAGTTTTCTGAGGTCATTTCCAATTAGTAACAATTGTAAATGTGAATCCGAAAAGTCACAAGATAGCAAGTCAGAGTTTATGAACTCACAAATACTGCAGCATCAGCTTTTATAGACTTGGTCTGATTCCTCAAAGCCATGGGATAACCTGGTGTCCAGTAAGAAACTTTATAGACTATATGAATACCTATTTAGATCTTTTCTGGGCACCAATTCACTCCATACATCTGAGGAAATAGACCAAGGGGCGATACAGAGGGCTGGCTAAATGCTGCTCCTGTTTGCCTTGGATCGTTGCCATGGCAAACATGTGCCGCAGTAACCTCGCTATCCACCTCACGTGAGCAATATCTCATTCAAGATGGATTTTTGACTGGGGTTCTTTTTCTGCCTGTTGTACCAGAGATTGTTCATGGGAGGGAAACATCAACCAACTGCTTTAAGATTAACAGGGGAACTGAACCCTGTTGATCCCAATGGCTGCTTACCAGTTGGAAGGAGTCATGCCACAATTCACTATGTAGCAACATCATCATGGTGCTGTGTAGTACACAATGTTTATAGAGGAATCTGGAAATGTTGTTATGCGCCTTTCAGTAGTTTCCAATTTATGGCAACCCTAAAGCGACCCTATGACAGGATTTTGCTATTGATCAGAGGTGGTTTGCCTTTTTGCCTCCCTCTAAGGCTGAGAGAATGTGAGTTGCCTAAGGTCACCTTGTGGGTTTCCATGGCTGAGCAGGAATTCAAACCCTGATCTCCAGAGCCACAGTTGCATTCCTCAGCAACTGGTACTAGAGGTGAATCAAAGTCATCCTGAACAGTGGCCATTGCTGGCTACACCTTCCATCCATTTAGCCAGTCTCCCTTAAAGCCATACAAGCTGGCACCCATAACAGCATTTTGTGGTCATCATTTTCAATATGAAGAAATATTTCATGTCAAGTCAAAGGCTTTCACTGCAGGCATCCATAGTTTTTTGTGGGTTTTTTTGGGCTATGAGGCCATGTTCTAGAAGAGTTTATTCCTGACTTTCGCCCACAGCTGTAGCTGGCATCTTCAGAAAATGCTGGTGATATCACAGGATTTGAGGTTTATTTCTTAATATTAAATTGTTAATACTCAAGGAAACTAACTGAAACCAGAAGATTCTCTTTGTCTAACAAAAAGGTAGCAGCTGTTAGAAACAAAATATTCCATATAATTCTATGTCTGACAGCGATAGCTGGTTGGGATATGTATGAGGTATTGCTTTCTGCCTTTTTTTGCCATACCTTGTTTGGTATCATATATATAATGTATGTTGGACTCTAAATATAGGAATGAAGTACAGTGGTTCTGCCCATGATTATAAAAGAAGTTGGGAAGCTATTGTTTCTTTACTGGGCTAAATTTCAGTAATATGCTCTAGTCTGGTCATGTTGCTCTGCAAATTGGCAATAAAAACTTGTTCTTGTTTTAATCCTCTAACTCTTGCAAATGCATATGCAAATACAAACCACCCAGGGTGAGGGAGATTCCCAGCAGACAATGGATCATTAAGTAAATGGACACCCTGTAGGCCTTGCGATTCAACAACAGAACAATACACAGATTAACATGCAAACCACCTCCTCTCAACCAACAGTATATATTCCCCCGCTCTCTTCCATGCCAGCATTCTCTGAAAATGCCAGCCACAGCTGCTGGTGAAATGTCAGGAATAAACTCTGCTATAACATGGCTTCATAGCACGAAAAACCCACCCACCCATCCTCAAAACAAAACAAACCCTTTATCAGTCCTGGGCCTGCTAGCTTCAATAGTGGGAGTAATTATATGGATTTAATCACCTGGGCTGCATTTATGACTAGAAAATGGTCATTTAAAAGAAAATCAAATCTCATTATGTGGGCCCTACAAATGATTTAAATACGATAAATATTATGAGAGACACTTTAATGTAAAACCATTTCACTCAGGATTAGCTTCTTTGCTTGTATGTGTAATAAGCATGTATATTTAAAGTTCCTCCAGTGTGACTCTAACCCCAATCCAACTGTTTGTTCACACAGGCCTTTAGGATAAGTGACAATCATAGTGTTCCACTGTAAGGTAAGAAAAGAGGTGATGCAGAAATCTATTAAGCAGCTGAAGAATGAAGAGAAAAATCACACCTGTGTGTGTGTGTACACAGGCACAGACACACATTCACAAAACAATCTATTGTTGTAAATGTTAAATTACTAAAATTTTGCAAATGTAAAAATCCACTTATGCATCATGTTAATTTCTGGTTTTCAACCATACTTCAGAATGTATTGACTTGTAAAATTTTGATATGACAGTGAAATAAATTGAACCCACCTGCTGGGGGCAAAAACCTACTGGGCTGAATGAATGAAAGCTTCCTCTTATAATCTCCAAATTGATTACTTTCTCTCCTCCCTACCCTCCCTCTCTACACAACAGTCTTTACTCATTTGTGTTTTGCAGCATTCAAAATCTAAATAATATAAAAGGAAAACACACACACACAAGAACGTTTTTAACCAGCAACACATCCATTTAGGAGTATCATGAGTGATGATGACACTTTCCCCTCTACTAAGGCCAAATTCTTCTCTCACTTGCACTGATAATATTGCTCCAATGTAAAATGAGACAAAATCTCTTGCCCCTGCTGTGATAAAGAAAAATAAAATTGTCTTGAGGAAAGCATGCTAGGACTATGATAGGGTTTTCCCACAGAGGAAATTATTTGCCAAGATTGCATGAACCATTGTATTCCTCCGCAAGTTAGATTCCCCCCAGTGTGGGTTTATGTTGCAGTGAGTCATCCCACTGGGAGACTGGATCTCAACAGAAATGAGTGGCTAAGTGGTTATTATTTTTAACTGTTTGTTCTTCATGGGAAGAACTATGTTGATTTTAACTCCTTATGAAAAGCTTCCTCGTATAGGTGCCCAGTCTCCACAACAAAGATTTCTCGAGAAAGACCTTTCACAATGTAAATATGATGGTGTAGCAATAGCATCTGGTAGGAAAAATATGAACACTCTCTGCATGACCTTACTGGATCAGGGCCAGTATATTTTATAACATCCTTTTTCTTTTCTTTTCTTTTCTTTTCTTTTTTGAGGCTATGCAAAATGAGAGCTAAAGAGAAAGAGATAAACATTCCTACCTGCATGTTTGCATTTTCTATGAAAATGTGGCTACAGGGACTGTCATGATAATTTCCTCCACTTCAAACTAAGCCACTACACCACTACACAAGGCCAAACAACCCCAAGGCAATCTTGTCAGAGTTTGGCATCACAGGGTTGTTGTTGTATGCCTTCAAGTCATTTCCAGTTTAAGGTGACCCTAAGGCAAACCACTCACGAATTTCTTGGCAAGGTTTGTTCAGAGGATGTTTGCCTTTGCCTTCTTCTGAGGCTGAGAGTCACTTGCCCAAGGTCACCCAGTGGCTAATTTTCAGAGTTATAGTCCAGTATTCAAGCCACTATACCACACTGGCTCCATGTATTGTAGGTACTTGCTGAGATATATACTGTAGAAGATAGCCTACTGTTGACCACCAGAACCCCTTTGCCCTGTTGTTCCCCCCTTAAAAAGTCTTTATGGGGCAAAACAGATGGGCAGGAAAAAGTGGCTTGAAGCTGACTTTTCCAAAGCCACGTTGAAACCCCACCAACCACACCACCAGCTCCCAAGACAGCTGGAGTGCTCATGTCATAACCACATGACATGGCTTCAAGCCAGGAAGAAACGGAAAAAAAGCTACTGCTTTTTGAAATGGCTTTTCTCTGCCTAAGGGCACTTTTCTGCTGGTTTCAAGGCATGTGTCATCTAAACGCCACACCTTCAAGTCAGCCTGAAAACACCCCTTTATGTCTGGCTGTTTAGCCCCTATTTTTGGATTTCAGATATGGTTACCAAAAACGTAGAGAAATGTCTATGTGATTTTGTAGTGCGCTAATTAACATGCAGCTACATCGTTTGTTTGTTTGTTTAATGTCCTGCCTTTCCCCCAGTATTTATGCCCATCATACACACACACACACCCCAGTATATATATGAGGCACATATAAAAACAATAAGTTATAATACTAACTTAAAATTAAGTAAATCATCAAATGGAAACAAGTAAATTTAAAACAATTTTAAAAACTGGTGACAAGGGATGAAGGATGTACTAAATGCAGATTTACACTAAATTATTGTTAAATATGAGCCACCACATGCACATAATAGGCTCATGTGATTATTTAACATATTTTGTGCGTTTTAAAGACATTTTCCTAAATTTGGGTGGTACACGGAATAACTGTATACACTCATGTACAAGTCTAGAATATTTAGTCAAAAAATTGACCCCAAAAACCTGAGTCTACTTATGTAAGAGTCAATGTAAGTACTGTACTTTAACTGTTATCAAAAAACGAATCCATCCCCTGGTGAAAGGAAAGGATATAATCTGTCCTGGAAGCACGCATCCCCCTCTCTACTCTCTCTCATCCATCTAGCCTTTAGTGTGACTGCAAACACTTATATAGTAACTGCTGAAATTTTGTAGGCTCCTTGGCATCATTGTCCTTTGCTTCATTATTTAGCTCCTTTTTTTGTATACCCCTAAGTTTTACCCTCAGCTTATCCATGGGTCATATCAAAATCCCTAATTTTGGCCCCCAAACCTACCTTTGACTTATTCATGAGGTCAATTTATAGTCGAGTATATACGGAAAAAGTATTTACACACAAAATGTACATCTTTTTATCATAGCATATGACTTTCCTCACTTATGTATCTTCCATTTAGTATGTCAAATTTGGTGGTGGGGTTTTTGGTTAGTCTGTAAGTTTTAAATTAGCAAGCTTGATTATTGAGGCATGTATCTTTGAGGAAATCTCATTATGGGAGGGAAATGTCTGGTCTGACCACGAGCATTCCCTGTTGATCTATCTCCCATAGTTCTACACATGTTGGTTCCCTCACAGCCTTGCTACATCAAAAAAAGATAGGTAAGTAGTTGTTGGGTTCCTTATGGACCTTTCTTAGGGGCCAACTGCCAAAGTAGGTACAGAAAGCTATGACAAATGTAAAAGAACATAGTAACTGGGACCCTTTCCAACATCTTAATCCAAGTGTATTTGTGAATTTACAACTACGGTACATACACATATATGAAAGACATCAATTTTTAAGGATCATTGTAGAGAGCTGACAAGGGCCAAATAGATTCTGTATGTACTCGTGAATATGTCTAGAAATTTTAGTCAAAAATTGATCCCCAAAACCTGGGTCGACTTATCCATGGATCAATTGTATATTAACACATTTAAAAAGGGAATCATACCCTGATGTCCTGGAAGCACTGAATTCCCCCCCCCCTTCAACCATCCAGCTTTTAGGGTATGCCCAAATAGTTATGCCTACTATAATTTTTTAAGTTCTTTGACATCATTTTCCTTTGCTTCATTATTTAGATCCTTTGTTGCATGCCCCTAAGTTCTTATACATGAAGTTGACTTATAGTCGAGTAGATTATGGTATGGAACATGATAGAACAAATTGTGGAAAATAGCTTCTGGGGAAAAATGAGTGAATGATATACAGTGGTATCCACTGGGGTTTGGTTTCAGGACCCCCCATGGATACTAAAATCCGTAGATGCTCAAGTCCCATTAAATACAAATGGTATCTCTTATATAAAATGGCAAAATCAAGGTTTGGTTTTGGGTATGTGTATATATATATATATATATTCAAACTGTGGATGGTTGGATCTATGGATAAAGAATCCATCGATAAGGAGGGTTAACTGTACTTTATTTTATGAAAAATATTTAAAGAAGTAGCCTGTTTACAGTGACATTTTTAAGACATCTTTTTTTACTTTTAGCAGTGTTTAAAACAAGCACTGATGCCAGATTCATTGTGGATGGAAGCTACCCTCAAAACTGAGCTTGAAGGTCATTACAAGCTTATTACTGCATGGTCCAATTTGCTTCATGTAAGTCCAATCTCCCAGAAAAATCTTTCACACACTCATTTCATTCTCTCCAGTCCTGTTAGGGCCAGATAACTGTCACAATGTTTTACAAATTATCTTTTCTTTCATCATACTGAAAATCTCAAATAAATATAGGCCATGACCCTGCATATGTTAAGAGCAGTGCACTGGTTTTACTGAGTTTTGGAGAAAGGCTCTTCCAGGCACTAAATCTATGCAACACCTTATAAGATGAAGGGTTTTTTTTAAAAAAATAAAAATAATGGACCATTAACCAAAGTGACCACAACTAAAAAATAGGCAGAAAACCCAATTTTGCAGCAAAAAGTAAAAGAGAGGAAAATGGCATAGAATCTAAAAACACCTTTCCTAATCAATTTAAGGAGGGCACAGCTAAACTTAAGGTACTACAGTCTAAAAGGCACGCATGGGTTTTCTAACCCTCCAGCGTGAAAATGACTGGAGACTGAAGCAGGATGAAAGCCACTGGCTACTTCTGAAAGCTGTAGCAAAAAAGTGACTTCCAAGCTCAAGTTGACATTTAGGAAGAGCACCTGATCAAAGTAAAAGTACTGTTCTTGGTGAAGATGATAGAGACAATATAAGCTCTGAAGTGCTTAATTTGTTTGCTCTCACTGCTTGCTCTTTTTAATATTTAGTTTGGAAGTTGGATATGCTGCCAAAGGTTTAGAGGCATGCGTGGCTTTTGCCCTGGCAGGAAAACTGGGAAAGCACAACCTCATATGGACCTATCGCTATTGCCATAGAATTTGATATATATATATTTTAATCACATTGGCCCGATCTAAACACGCCAAAAGAGGCGCATCTAGGGCCCAAAGCAGCGCGAATAGGGTTCAGGAGGGCGTAGCTTTTACACCCTCCTGAACCCTAGCACATATGGGTGCCGCCATAATTAAATGGCGGCATCCATATGGGCATGCCATGATGGCGTCATGGCGTGCGCGGCTTTTAGATGCGCTGCGCACGCCATGACGCCTTTGCGCTGCCGCCATTTAATTACGGAGCTCCTTTTTGTGGGCGGGTCTTTGCCGCGGCTTTTATACAGCTGCGGCAAAGACCCAGGGAGAAAGGGGCTGCGGTGGCGGCCCCTTTCTCCCTTCAGGCCCACCTCCTCAAGTGGGGTGCAGCGGGCTCCCAGGGCGCCTGCTGCACCCCACTTAGAGGCCACAAGGAACTGGCAGTTTGCCACTTCCCCGCGGCCTCTGGAAGCGGTGGGATGGGGCCGTGGAGGCTTCCAGTGTGGCAGCCTTGGCCCCATCCCACTGCTTCCTGGGGCGGTCTAGATCGCCCCAACGACTTCTTAAAAATGTATAAGATGGATGGATGAGATGGCCTGGTTTTTAAATTGTATCAAATGGGTTTGATGTCAAGACATTTTAAATGGTTTTATGATTTTTTTGTGTGTGTGACTGGAAATTGTGGATTCATGCAATTCATTCTGCCCCACTTGTCTGAAGCTAGTTCCATGGCTAATGGAATTCCTCAAGAGACAGTAGTTAGTTTCACCCTCTTTAATGTGATAATTAATTATCTGTTCTCTTTTCTTCCCGGTGGAATCACTGTAGGTTTTGATAAGGATGAGTGTGCTTTATGAGTTTGTAGCAGATTCCTTCAAGCTGTTGAAATGTAATTTCATTTGGTTTTGAATAAGTTTGAAGAAAAGGAAATTTCTTGGGGGGTGTTTTAATTTGCTCCTTTGTTAAAAAGTAGGTACATTTATACAGAGAGGGACTAGATGTATTTATTAGCAATTGTATAGAAGAAAGTTTCAAGTAGTCTCTAATTTAAAGTTTTGAGGAATGACGTTTGATAATAACTGTATCTGGAGGCAGCATCATTACTCTGTAATACATAAATGTAAATTTAGACTGAATATGTTAGACAGAAGTATATATATAGCCCACTGAAGAAGGTCTTAACAGCACCTACTGGCTGAAACATGTCAGATATTTCAACTCTTAAACCTATTGACATATAAACCTAAGAGCTTTTCAGCATCTTAAGAGTGTCTCTTGTGAATTTCATTGGCTGGTTTTTTTTAAAGATGTTAAAAACCATTTCTAGCAATACATGGGGAAGAGAGAGGTTGCTTTATTGTGCCTAATAAATCCTGGATTATGGCAGATAGATGCAAGCTTTGCTCTCTTGTATCTCATGCCATCACCTCAATGCCCTTCAAACGAGTGGTCTAAGGATCATTAATAGGGCTTTTGTTAATTCCCTGTGCCATTATTTGCAAAGGGATCAGGAAGATTGGCTGCATGGCTTTAGCCATGATTTATTAGCTTTAGTGTTGTGGGATTAACATTGAAAAGAGCATAGGTGTGGTCTCCTGGAATTTAGTGCTCCCAAGAAGCTTTAAAAATGAACTCTACTTGCTCTGAGTTCCTCCTTGGACAGTGAAATATAGATTGTTTAAATGGCGGGCTATGGACTTCCTCCCTACATTGCATTGTCTGTAGTTTGAATAACCAGTGCAAATGGACCTGGGATTAAACTCTACATGCCCTGCTGCATCTTTCCCTTGTCTCCGGCTCTTGGTAGCCAGCAGCTCCAAAGAGACGTGGGAGATGTTGCCACCACCGCCTTGAGACATTCAGCTGCAGACAGTTTCTCACAGGGCTCACTGGCACCGTTGGATGAGAAATGCAGGACTGGTGAGCATATCTGAGCAACAGAACATGGAGAGATACATAGAGATGTGGTTCCAATTAAAAAAATAGTGTGAACAACAAACCCAGAAAGCAAGAGTGAGATTAGCTGCATCCACGATGTCTGAAGAACTCCTTGGAAAGAAAGTCAATGTTGGTTTCAGATGGAAACTGAAAGTGACTGGCAGAAATGGAAAATGAAAGATCCTAGATGTGCATTTGTGTTTTTTCCCACTTGCCTATGCAGAAACTTTTTCAAGTTTTTAACCAGTAGTGTCAAGGTGGCAGATCTGTTTGCTTTCTGTCACAATGGGGGACTGTGCGGTGTGTGTGAGAATCTATTTGATACTGAATGTAAATGTTTGTCTTAGTGAACTGAGAAGTTCACAGATAATTTCCTTTGGATTTTTAAGATAAAGAGATATATTTATTTGGGATTTGTGAGGCTTCTGTTGGTAGACTGGGACTTATAGTTTGTAACTCTGGTCTGTGGAATTCAGTGTGATATGCCTTATGTTGGTTTCTACTGGCCATAGTTTAACCATTTATAATTTGACAATTAAGTTTACCGCATTGTGGGCCAGGAACGTTCTCAGAATTATACAAAACAGGAGCATCCACTTCTGGTCCCATCCGCTCCCATTTTGTACCGTTCTGAGAATGTTCCTGGCCTGAAATGTGATAATCTATAATGGTTGGTGGTCTGGGACAGTTACCAGTAGGTAGCAGTAATAAGGTCCTTTAATCTTGTTTCACCTATTAGACTCAAATGAAGAGAAGAAAGAAGGAAAAGCAGCCTACATCAGTACTGATCCTACCAGCAGGGATTTGAGAGGGGGGCACAGAGATACTTAATCTGGATGTTTCATCTAGCCAATATATATCTGATTTCTTCAAGATTTGTCTCAACTCTTTTTAAAGCTATCTTAGATATAAATCATTGTGGGGCATAGTCACATAATATAAAAGCATATTAAGTCTTTTCTCTCCATTATCTGTTGAGGTATTAAAATATAAGATTACATTACCTCAGTGAGAGAAATATGACATTTAAAAAGATACATCTGGTTTATGACTGTTACAGCTTCTTCAGTTGAAATTACATTTTTTTTTACATATTTGTTCATTTTATATATCTGTGTATGTATGCAGAGTGATCTTCAAAACTGAAGAAATACAGGATTTAGTATTTAAGCAACAATAAAACAACTCAAAAAGCTGAATGAAAACAACCTCCCACAAAAATGTAAAAGCCTAGGGATATAAAAAGAGAGACAGCAGAGTAGAAGCCAGGCAAGATTTTCTAAGGAGTGTTGCCATCACTCCCCTTGTCTCAAACATAAAAATAAATAAATAAATAAAGTAAAATAAAATGACAATGAATATAGAAAAGCACGTGCAAAGATGGCTACAGTATACAGGCAGGTTTGTGTTGGAGTAGGCTCTCTTTAACGTAGTTTCAAACCATGCAGGGTTTTAAAAATAAATAAAGAGCACTTTTAACTGTGCCCAGCAAACAATTGGGATCATGTTTGCTACAGAAAGCTTGCAAGGGAATGGAAAAACATGGGTCCATTAGTTTTTTCCAGTTAGTGACTTTAGTGACCAGTTAGCGACTTTAGGACTAACTGCAGTTTTTACAGGCAACTGCAGACACACTACTGTATGACAGTAGTCGGTTTGAAGGTTGTTAGAATATGGGTAAGTGTAGTGTAGTGTAGTGGTTTGAGCATTGGACTATAACTATGGAGAACAGGGTTTGGATCCTTGCTCAGCCATGGAAACCTACTTGGGTGACCCTGTGCTAGGCTTGCTTTAGGGTCACCATAAGTTGGAAACAACAAATGATCATATTAGCAGTTACAGCCCAAACCAACCAGCATAGTTCTGATTTGGTAACAGTTATGATCACATGATGTAGTGCACAAACCATGAGTATCCTACATAAAACCCACCACTTTTCATTCACAGGTAGAACCTGTGAATGACCACAGTTACATGATAATGGCATGGGCAGAGCCCAATGCAGCTGCTTGATACACCATCTTTGTACAATCTCACAAGAGCTTGTTTTGCAACTGCGAGACTTCATCGCCCCTCCCTCCTATCATCTTCCGGAAATAAGCTGATGCCTTGATGAGTCCTCGTGGTATGTAATGGCATCTCATCCACTGCAAAGTAAGTTGAATAAATTGTCGTGCTTATGGAAAATCGGGTGTGCTGATAAGTTGCTTTGTGGAGGAGGGATTTCCGTGATACAGCATTCCCCCTTTTCAAAACGTGTTTCATTGTGCCACTACTGCTAAATGTTGTGCTCTCAGCCTAAAAAGCCCCTCCACATTTCTGTCCTTGTTTGCATGTTTGCCATCCAGACTGCTCCAGGGCCTGAATGTAATGGGAAGACTGAAATATGTTGTATTGTCCGGTGTCTGCCCTTTTCTGCCTGAGTGCCCTGGTCTCACCATAATCTGTTTCCAGGTTTCCCTAGCACTGATCATGGCTGGCTACCAGCCTCCTTTTTGCCTAACGTGGTTGCTGGTTTCTTGTCCTGTTCCTGGCAAAAATTAGTCTGGCCCCATCCACACTACCATAAACTCATTTGGAAGTTCACCATTTTTCTTTTTCAAACCAGTACAGGTTTACAAGTGGCTGGCTAAAAATGGCTTACTATTGTTTCATTTAACCCCCCCCTTTTTTTTTTCTTTCAGATCACTCTCATGTGTGCTCCCATTGCTGCCCAGCTTATCCACAACATGATGCATCCATCTTCCCAATTCCAAAGCAAATATGAGAAAGGACTGAGAAAATGGAGTATGTGGCTCTTGTGGGAGCTGCATGATCTTGCAAAACATGCTCTGTTGTGTGAGAAGTCAATATTATGCAATTGCGCATGCACAGCTTTAAAAAAATACGTGAAGGCAGTCTCGAGAATGTAGCACATTCTTGCTGCTTTCATTGTGCCTTTATGCCAGTTCCCGGTGTAAGTGCGATGTACCACACAACTGCAGCACTAAGATACCATGTTCTTATATTTTGTGTTGCAAACAGTGTCACGGTGAGATAATACCCAACATGAAAGCACACAATGAGTCAGCATAACCTGAATTTAATTCTAAACTCCATAAGGAACTATATTATGTGTTGAGATATTTGTTTTCCTTGTAAATGAATTGTGAATTGAACTCCAGAACTGAACTGAGCTGGTCTATTAACTTTAATTGGCCTGAAATACTTGGAGAGTTGAAAGACACTGCAGCATTTTACTCCTAAGAGAGGTCTGTCTATGTTCCCAGTTCTTACCAGTGATAGAGTGTCTTTGGATCAAGACCATTACATTCAGAATAAGAGCACTGAAGAGTGCTTGCACACCTGTACGAGCACTATTCTTTTGTGTCAGATATAGCTTATGCTGGAAGCATGTGGTACACTGGAAATGTCATTGAATATAGTGAAAGGAGAAACCAAAATTGCAGCTGAGCACAGCTACAATGGATGATTACAATACAGAGAAAACTATTTCTAGCAACAAAGGCCCCAAGCAGATTAACTCATTCAGTGAGTTGCATTGTGTATAATTCTTGCTTACATTTGCTGTCACGCACTGTAGTTAAAATTTACACTCTTTTATTGGACATGAGAAGATATTTTTATTTATACCCTCTTTTGTTAGCCATTTGGCTTCATAATAATTAATCAAGTCACCAAAGCAGTATCATAGTAGGGAGCAAGGAGGACTTATTTGCATTATTAAGATATTCTAACAGGGTATCGCAGTGTGTTAACAGCTCAGCTACAATATAGGCCTCTTGTTTTATGACAAGTTGCAATTTTCTTGTAATGTTAGCTGAAGTTCATCTCAATAATTATGCTAAATTAAAGAGTATTGCATATATAGAAATAAACATTAAAATGCATTAAATTGAAGAGAAGAATGTAATTTAATTCCTCTGCGACTAAATGAAAATCGGCACTAAGACTTCCAGTTAGTCCTCATTTCACCCTGCAAGGCCTTGATAAACACGGAATTATAATTTTCTTGGGTGTCCCTTCACACACACACACATGGATACACACACCAGGATGTAAGGGTGCAATATGATGACACCCTATGCTTCAGGGATGTGTCTGTGGATAATACAATCACATGGATGGTGCTAAATCATGGAGATTGGGGTAGAAGGTTGGTCCTGATATCTGTTTCCTACCTCTACAATCAGGTGCAACCTTCCTCTCAGTACCACTTGAGAGTCTGCACACACCACACACCAAAACTTCATAAACCAATCATATGGTCATCCACCCACCCTGGTCTTAGGCAACCTCTTTCCTCCTGCCTCTGTCCCTCAACTACCATAATTAAAACTGAACTTGTCACCTCATCACCATAACCACAAACATATTCAGGGGTAACCATGTTGGCCATATAGCAAAGCGCAATAACCTCCAAAATCCACAAACAGTGATACCTTTATTTGGCCAACCAAAATGTACAAAACACATTCTGTGTTGAGATAGTATTGAAGGATATCTGTGCAAGCAGGCCCTTCCTCCTTCTGGCCATGTGGTGCTGGGAACAAGGCATGCCAAAGTCCAGGAGATAAAATTTGAATTCCATTAGCAATGCAAAAGTATTTCCACTGAGATCCAAGATGTCTCCATCCTTTGTGAGGTCCCAGCCCCCTTTGCTAGGCAGAGAACATTTGAACCATACCCACAAGTTTTGCATTTCCTATGGCTATTCATACAGTCTGATTATAAAGATCTTTCCCGGGCACTAGTTCACTTCGTGTGTTTAAGAAAGCAAACAAATTCTACAAGAAATTTTAAGTTACAACTTATTTTGCAGTTAGTCTCAAAGGTGCTACAAGATTCTTGTGCATGTGATGTTCCAGACTAACATGGCTATGTCTCTGAATTCTAATATCAGTAGATGTCAAACAAAACTGGGAGAGAGATATTGCTCCTATGTATTTTGTGTTCTCTTTTCAAAGTCACCTGGTTAGGCACCATGGGAAACAAGATGATGGTCTGATCCAGAAAACTTCCTGTGCTTCTCATGTGAATGTCATGGGTCACCTCTGACTACAGAAATCCCATGACATTCTGTTACAGAATGCAATATACACTGGTCACCTCCTCTCACTTTAAAAAAGAATATACTTTTCTTCTTCTTTTCTTTATTGATATTTTCTTTTTTCTTTTCGTAATTTCCTTCTTTTTTTTCTTCTTTTATTTTTATCTTTAATTATATTTTGGAATTTCATCAATTACCATATACATGAATTACCATATATACTTATATACTATACATCAACCTCATGTATAAGTTGAGGGCAGGCTTTGGGGCCAAAGTTTTGGATTTTGATATAATCTGTGGATAAGGAGATGGTAAAACAAGTGCGTGTGGCAGTGATTCCCAAATGTTTTTCAGCTACCACCCCCTTTTGGATTGGGCAACAACTCTATCACCCCACAAATTCAAAACAACCAATAATCTTGGTTGGTGCTTCCTTTGGATCCAGTCACTTTGGGAGCAGCAACTGATCAGCTGGCGGACCAGCAACTGAGAAGCTTCTCACCCATGCCACCCCTCCAACAAAGACCAGTGTTGGTGTGAGGACTCTCAGTCATTGCTTAGTTGCTGCTTCAAAAGTGACCAGGTGCAAAGGAAAAGCTTCTCCCTAGTGAGGAAGGACTCACAACTCTTCTTTGTTGGGGCAGAGGGGGAGCAGTCATTGTGTGAGTAGGGGGTTCATATAGGTACCATGTTCTGGACTGGAGATTGGCATGGATGTGGAAAAGGAGAGATTTTAGCTACAGGAGCCACTCCAGGGTGAAGGACTCTTTCCAGGAATTGACCCCAGATACTCCTCCCTCTTCTTCACTGTAGACATGTCTTTTCCACACAACTTCAATTGTTCCCCACACAGTTCAGTGTCAGTGCTTCCATGATACATTACACTCTTGCCTTTCATCAGGGAATGGTTCCTTTTTAAATAAGAGTTAAAGTACAGTATTTACACTGAACTATGGATAAATCAACTCAGCTTTTTGGAGTCAGTTTTTGACTAAATTTTCTAGACTTATACATGAATATACACAGTATTGATAATTATTATGTAACAACTTATTAAATGGACGATAGAAGTTAACTTAAACCACAAAACTAAGTAAAGATGAAATTAATTATCCTTACTGTATTCAGCGATTAGGAGTGATGTGGTAGCTTAATTGTTAAGATACCACTTCTGGTGATCCGAATGTTGGAAGGTTGGCAGTTCAAGGCCCAAGAGCCATGTGTGAATTTTGCACAGAATAAGTCCCAAATTGCTCATAGGCTTCAAAAACTGTGGTTTTTGAAAACTTTTTCTCAATGGGAAAAAAGCTGCTAAACTGGCTCTTTGCTTTCTTCAAGAAGAAAATTAGTTACAAATTACATCCCTACAGAGAAGTGGATCCCATAGAACTAAGTAAAATTTACCTCTGAATAAATGCATAGGATAGCATTGCAATCTGTACAGTGGCCTTGACATCAATAAAATTGGCTGTTTCTATGTTCTGAATTCAAGCTCTGTTATGAAAAACAGGAACCAACTAACTCATGTTTGCTGTTTAGCCACATTGGTCTGTTTTGCAAAGCAAAGAGATGATGATCCCTACGTTTCTGTATAATTTGACAGCTAATGGTGTTTGCCCAATGGGTACTGATGATCTACTAATGTTCCCAGAACCTGGAATGCAAACCACATTGTCTTGCCAAATTCGTATGGCAAGGGACACAGTAAGAAGTTTTATACTAACATACAAGTTGTGTGTGTGTAGAGGAATCTGCTCAAAGAAACATCATCTGTGTGTTTGGAGTTGGCTGCCATGAAGCAGATTTGGGAAGGAGACCTTAAAGGTTGTTGTTTATAGGCCATTGATATAGTTTTAAGAATACAGGCTTTCTTTAGAATTCCTTTCTGGGGGTGGATAATTCTGTGTGATGCTACTTTCCAAGTTCCTGCAGCCCAGGTTGCCATGGAATTATCATCATCATCCAATCATCTTTCCAAAACATGGAAGATGCCAGCACATTTATTTGGCATTCTATTTAGCAGGCATCTGGTCTTAGTATTGCTAAGTGCTCAAATTTACCAAGCCAGACGTGTGTGTCTCCACAACATTTCACTAAGCCAGAAGTACAGAGGGGTGGTGGGGGGAGAGGATTTAATAGCAAAAACATTACTGTTCTGCAAAATGGAAACCCTCTAGTCAGACACTTTAATATGCGAAAGGCAGATATGTGATTAAATATCTTAAAATTAGCCAGACTGTATTTTCTACATCACTACCTTTCCCATATTTCTATCCCCAAACCATAATTTATAACTATAGTGTCAGAAACCTTAATTTAGGAGTAGCTTCCTATAATTAGTTTGATCAGTGTTTTTAATAGTGGCTTTTCCAGTGAAGTAATGATTCTACTGCGAAAAAGTACTGAATTTCATCTTTGGAAAATTATGTGTAGGGAGATGGTAATTGTATTTGTTTTGAGGTTTTACTAAGTTGTGGTTCGTGCTGTTGAAAAGTGTTGCTTGTGTTCAACATTCTGCCCTGTATTTTTATTTTTAAAGAATATTCAAGGTGGTGAACATTATTAAAAAAAGTAAAATATATCAAATGTTATAGAATGCGCAGAGTAAACAAAAATAACAATAAAAATGTTTATATAAATATAGAAAGCTCCCAGTAAAGCTTCTTGGAAGATTTAAGTCTAATTATTGTTGTTATTTCCTATCCGCCTCTCCCTATGGATCAAGGTGGGGAACAACATTACAGGAACAAATAAACACATAACACAGTTGAAGACATGAACACTAATTAAAAATACATAATCAGTTCAAAAAGTATAATATCTTTTAAAAGGCATACATATTAAAAACAATAAATCTTCACTTTAAAAACTCATAATTTTAAAACTGCTTGTCAAAAGGCGAGAAGTGATGAAACTCAGTAAGCTTCCTGTGGCAGAGTATTCCACTGTGTTGACACCATCAGAGAAAATGCTCTGCATCTTATCTTGACACTAGGGGGTCATTCAGACGTTGTTGCTTTTAGCGTGATTATGCAACATTCCAGGTTTCTTGTTCACATTATGGAATTGTATTTATGTGCACCTCTGTGAGTTCTGTTGCTCACACATGCCAGCATTCAAATAAAGATGGCGTTGATGATGTAGATGTATTTGAAACACCTTCAAGTTTCTCCAGGTCTATTCATATCAGTTATTCACACAGCCGAAAATGTGAATCTTTTAGGAAAACTCTGGGAAAAAAAGGAGATTTTTTTTTTTTTGGCAGCCTCCCCAAAACTTAATTGGATGCATTTGAAATAAAAATGAACACCAAAGATTCAACCTGGATTCTACCTGGATTATTTTCCCTGTTTGAATGACTCCTATGTAGACATCTTCTGATACTACTAGAGTGCTAACTGGTCTGGTTTCAGGGAGCACGCAACTTGCTTGTTGCAAGAGCTCCACTGGTTGCCAATCTGTTTCCAAGCACAATTCAAAGTGTTGGCTATAACCTATAAAGCCCTATATGCTTAGGTCCAGGCTATCAGACAGACCATCTCGCTCCATTTGAGCCTGCCCAGACCCCGAGAACCACAAGAATGGCCTTTTTTTCATTCCCACCACCTTCATAGTTATGGTTGATGGGAACTCAGGAGAGAGCCTTCTCAATGGCTGCCCTGAGACTTTGGAATTCGCTCCTTAAGGATGCTATAATGGCCATCTCTTTACTGTCTCTTCCATACAGAGACTTCTTTTTATTAAAAAATTCAGACAGGCTTTTAGAATTGAAACAATACTTTACAAACTCTTCTGCTAATCATGAACCAGATAATTGGGACTAACATATAGTGTAAAAAGCTGTTGAGGTTTTCAGCAGGGCTAAGAGGGTTGCATATCCAGTTAGCAGTCTAGTGGAAAAAATGACCACAGAGGAGCTACATAAATTCAAATTAGACAATGAGGACATTGAAATAGTTAAAGATTTCTTGTACTTGGGATCAAACATCATTCTGAATGGAGAGTGCAGTTAAGAGACAGGAAGACAAGGAATGAGAAAGACAGCCATGAAAGAGCTAGAGAAAATCCGAGAGTAAGGATATACAACTGAGCACTAAAGTTAGACTCAGCTAAGCCATGATATTTATATGATGTACCTTCTAAAACTGGTATAATATTCCCTATCACTATGTATCATAGCTGAAGGCATGTACTTCACCTCTGGTTCAAAATATGTGGTGTTCTTTGTGATTTCTTTCACTATGTATGGACTTGAGAGCCAGATAGTGAAAAAAGCAGATCAAAAGAAAACCAACTCATTTGAGATGTGGTGTTGGAGAAGAGTGCTGAGGATACCATGGACAGCCCAAAAGACAAACAAATGGGTCCTTGAACAGATCAAACCTGAAATATCCCTGGAAGCCAAGATGTTTAAATGAGGCTGTTGTACTTTGGCCACATCATGCGAAGGCGCAACTTGGTAGAAAAGGCAATAATGCTTCGAAAGTTAGAGGGTAGAAGAAAAAGAGGAAAACCACTCACACCATGGCTAGACTCAATTAGGGAGGCAACAGGCATGAGTCTGCAGGACTTGAGCATAGCAGTGGAGGACAGAGAATCTTGGAGATGTCTCATCCACGGAGTCGCCATAAGTCGAAGTCAACTCTAGGACAGTTAACAACAACAACAATATTGCTTACTACAGAAGCTTAAAATGTTTATTATGTAAATATTTATTATAGAAACATGACTCTTGTTATCTTATGAAGGGGCCACTTCATAAAAGATGGGGATAGACTTAGAATGCAACTTTTTTGTTGACAGGACAGTTATTAAAATAAAAGCAATAATACCCCTCCAGGGAACTAAACTATGTAGGGACTGTCCAAGATATGCAGAAAGGAAAGATGCACACGTTTCTGCTTGTGACTGCAGATAAAACATCATGCACATTTTCTGGTTCCCAGATTCTTATTATAGCTTGTGCACCTTCCACATGAGATCACCACACTATATGTTTCTGCAGGATAAAGTCCAATGCTTCAACCATTTGGAGAACAGCAAAACAGAGTCCACACACCCCACCCTTTTATTCTTCCTAAATTAAGCTTAAATGTGTCCATCCAAAACTAGTAGCAAAGGGGCCTGACACAGAAGAGGTCTAGGGATGCCATGGGCTTGTAGTTCAAACATTGGGGCAGTTCTTTGCCCTTAGCAGCTGAATGATATGCAAAGGTACTGTTTGTTGCTGCATGATTATATTTTCACACAAGACAAATTCACACTCACTGAAACTATAGCTCCGGTATAGTTGCCAAAGCCAAAGAAATCAGAAAGCACAGTACACTTTTTGAGCTAAAGTGAGGTGCATGCATTCAGTTATGATATACTTTCTCACATATTACAAACTCTAAGGTCCTCTGGGAAGAATCTACTTCAGCTGAAAAAGATCTAAGCTGACTTCAGTTACCCAGAGGGCCTTTTCCACCACTGCTCCAAAGCTATGGCATGACCTGCCAGAGGAGATCCGTCATATTTCCACTCTTATAGCCTTTAAGAAGGCCCTTCCGAAAGGCCTTCCCAACCTGACTCCTCTCCCTTTATACCGTGACCATGATATTGTGAATTTGTCACCCTGTTCACCATGTTTCCCCCCTAATTTTAACATCATTGTATTCTTCTGTTTTAAATTGTGATGATTTAATTGTATTGTAGCTTGGGAAGGGAGGGGTGGGGTGAGAGGAGACTATTTGGCTTTTTATTGTATTTTATGTATCTTAACTGTTGTAACCCGCCTGGATTCCTAGTGATTGGGTGGGCTATAAATATTATTGTTGTTGTTGTTGTTATTGTTATTATTATTATTTTTATTATTCTGCCCTGTCATGGCTTCTGAAAACTAAAGAAATGGTACAACCTGCAATTCCTTGCTTAGGTATAGTAAGCCCCACTAAAAATAAGGGGAATCATTTATGAGTAAACGTACATAGGACTTAACAGTGACAGTGCTGTGAATTATTTGTTAGAAATTCCTAAAATACATGGACTTGAACAGAAATACAGTTCACAGCATTTTTGAATCAGAAGTCAAGTGACCCTTCTTAGTATTAGTTAAATTTGACTGCCCATAACATTTTGTATAATAGTTTGAACTTATGAGATTCCACAGTAGTAGCTTCAACTTTGTTTCTCAGATTGTATTATAATAAACAAATAAAATATGTAAGTATCAATTGGAAATGATATGTCAAATGAAGTTTATTTTGTGAGGAAGAGGCTTATAAATTGCACTTTCTTCAGTGTACACATTGCCAAGAACTGTAAGACAGCATTGCAGATTTTTTGCAGCAGATGGCACTATTGTTACAAATATATATAAATATACAACCAGCTTAAAATCAGGATTTTTTTTTTAAAATGGGAAACTATTCTAAAAGATTATCTCTTCATCAAACAGTTGTACTGTAAAAATGGTCAGACTTGCAGTCTTTTAATGTCTTGATCACCTGGAAAACACAAAATACTCTATTGGCCTGGCTTTCTGTATGATTAATAAAGGAGTTAAGATTCAGCACATGTAGCCCATAATAAAACTTTAGGATGCTTACAACATGGGCAGTCAAGAGATAGATATCATAAAAAGATTTCTGAGTGCCAATTATTTAATGACAGCATGAACAAAATGGCTTCCCTCCCTCTAAATCATAATATAGAAAAAAAATCACCTTCCATATTACCAAGAGTGGAGATATTTTTGAAAAAGCTGGGCTTGTTTTTGGAATTCAGAATAAATCACTGCTTTAGCACCAGTTCTCAGTTGATGAATCCCAAATTTCAAGTGGAAAAAAAAAAAAGCAGGGAACCTGCATACCTGTAGTTTAACATGACAAGTTGCTTGTCCAAGATCCACTTCCCTTTAAAGGACAGCATCTTTTATATAATAATAATTAAATAAAATAACTTTATATAACAACAACAACAGCAACAAAATACATAACTGCAGTTAAAAGAGCATCCAAAACTAATACACTCATCAATAAATACTTTTAAAACCATAATTTAAAGATAATCTGGATAGGTCTGAATTTGAAAAGACTGGTCTCTACTGCTGATTTAAATTCAGACAGCATCTTAAGTTGACAAATCTGTTTCAGCAGGAGGAGGATGTTATGTGAGTCACAGTAAAGCCTAGTTGTGGTTGAGTGAAGTAGATGTCACCCAGAGGACCTGAGTTTACCAGCCAGATTATATGGGAGAAGGCAATCCTGTGGGTAACCTGATCCCAAACCACATAGGGCTTTACAGTAATAACCAACACTTTGTACTTTGCACGGAAACTAATTGGTAGCCAGATAGCTTTTGAACATATCTAGTGAGAGACTTTTACTGATTGTCACTTTGGAGGGTTTTATTTTTTGGTTCATCTAGGGTAGCTACAAAGATATGAATGCTCTTTCAGTCAGAGCCTTAGGCCATTTCGCTCAGTATCTTCTAGTTACAGGAAATGACATCATCATAGGTAACATTAATCAATTGTTAAACGATGAGTCAAAATATAGGTAAATTCCATTGATTCAATGGGTCTACTCTAGTTAGGACTAACAATGGAATTTAGGCCAAGATTTAAAAGCCTGTGATTTTTACCATTAATATTTCCTAGAACTTGTAAGTGCTATTGACCATGTTTGCAGGAATATGCTTGGAGTTCAAAAAAGTAACTTTTCTATACAGACAATGCTTGGGAATGATCAATAGTGTTTTAGCATACCTTATACCCCTCTTGCTGGATATGGGATCTCATAATTACGGTTAATATATAGTATTGGGCATGTTTTGAGAGGTCATGATGACCTTTGGAGACTAGCAAGTTATACATGTAAGGAGTCATGCTGACCAAAGGACATGTGAGAAACCTAGATAGGACTAAAATAAATGCTAAATAGGTTTGCTGATCACTCCATGCCTCTCACTCCCCGGCTCCTTGCATTTCCTCTTGCAATAGAGGCAAAGCACGCCCCATTGCAAAAGCAGTCAAAGATTATACCTTCCATCTCACCCCAGGTAGTGTTCCTAGTTATCATTCCTCTCCAACTATCAGGGATCATCTCAAACCCAATCTTTTATTATGCCAAAATTAAAGACATCAGCCAATCCAATCCTTTTTGTCAATTCCATGGGAAAACCGTCAAAGCCTTTGTTATGCCATGTGGTAGCATCAAGCACCCTCAAGTATATGAAATAAGATATAAATATCTACCCAGCCATAGCCATAGCTGTTTTGCTCACAGACCCTGTGCTCACAGACCATGCATGCACAGAGGGTCCCACTCCACTCTATCAGATGCTGTTCTTCATTTCCTGTGAACTATCATCAGGACTGGTAATTATTGCCTGCTTTAATTCCCAATCTCCTGCTATTCAACCTTCCATACCTTTGTTTCTGTTTGCATTGTATAGTCCTAAGGTTGCATTGGTTTGGTATCTTTGTGTGCATCTTTGTACATTTCTAAATAAAATCCTTCTATTTACTAAAACTGGAGTCTCTCTGCAGTTAGTACTGGCATACATATATGAAAAGACCCCTGAATAAAACACAAAGACAGATACTTACACAAGAATTCCAACCAACACCCAGGACAAAAAAAGAAGCACAATAAAAACACTAGTAGACTGGGCAAAAAGGATCTGTGAAGCCTACATCCTGGAAGATGACTTGAAGGACCTGGACTGGGCTCTTCAGGCGAATGGTTATGCCAGCTCAGATGTCCGAAGTACTGGCAAACCCATAGAAACCCATAAGAGTGAAGACAACCACCCAAAGAGAAGGTATTTTTACCATGGTAAAAAAGTATGGTAAAAAGGTGATAATTAAAACTTTACAAAACTGCTTGGAATGCTCTGAACAATTTGAATTCCAGAGGTGCAAGCACTTATTAAAATTTTGTCTCCTTAGAAGACTGGAGAAGCTCTAATGTACTTGTGAGACATAGTTTACCTACACACACTCTGTCATAAACACACACATAGTGAACATAAGTGGAGGTTCACAGCATTAACAACACTTTAATACATATTGATTCCCTTTAGGTTGCTTGGGGAATTTTTGTACCTTGAGCATGTTCTGAGAGCAACAAACTATTCTATTTGTCTATTCAGCCAAATGCTGTTGGCTTAGTTTGCTCCACTAAACTGAAGGACAAATGGTTAGACTACTTCCATTCAGTTAAATCTCAGAAACAAGATCTGGCTGGATCCTGGCTGTGGAGGTGACAAAATGACACTACCAAAATCTCTCAAAATCTTTCACTCCTTTTTACTGTGTGCTACCAGTGCTCCACCACTTGTGTGAAGGTGAGACTCACTCATCCAACTATTTTTCTTTGATGGCAGCACAGTGGATCTTTTCATCTCACTGCTGCCACCAGTATTGTGATGGCTATCTCCCTAGCTGCCACCAAACTGCACAATGAGACCTTTGAACTTGGATCCCTCACTTGACTGACTCCCACACTTTTCTTTTACCTCTGGGCCACTCTGTAAGAAGACGGGCATTCACTATTTTCAGTGTTCTGAGCAATGAAAGTATTATTAATCCCTGGTAGCGTTTGGTTTATAGTTTCTTAAAATACCTCAAGCGACCAAATGTTGAACAAACACAAAAGACAACTTTATGTACAAGATAGTTGGTTACAGTATCTCTCTTCTTGGGGATTCAGAGCTGATGCAATGTTTCTGTGCTTAAACAGTTACAGTTTCACATACGACTTTTGACTAGACTCAGAAATTTAAAACTTTGTTGCTACTTTATGTCTTTTCCAGTCTCACCAATTCACTTTCCACACGATCTCTTTTAGGCCAACCTGGGCATTCAAAATCCCTTCTCCCTTTCAGTAGTGTATCTCAGCCACTTTGGCTGTTAAAACCTCTCAGTGCCTAATAAACCTCTAACTCTATCTCAGAGCTCTGGCTATCCGGTCACTATCTAATTCCCTATCTCCCTCATGAATACTCCTCTCTTCCTATTTATATTTGCTCCTGGGAGTAGCCCTCACTTTTTCCTGGATAGGTTCCCATTGGCTAATACCAGGCTTACTTCCTTTCTTCACAATGGCCAACTCCAATTAGCAACATTTTCCTCGCTATAACCAAAGAAATCACAGGTTTGGAAGTGTCTTCCATATAACTGTTCAGATCAACCGCAGTTCTCAATTTACCGTTATTTCTAACATTAGATAATCTTCAACTCAATGTACCAGCATATGCAAAGGACATGGTAGAATGAGTGCCACATACATGGAGATTAAAATAAATTTTCCCTTCTCCCTTGAAAAATCAGTACTAAATGATAAAGGTTTCCTATTAGAAATGCTAAAGTTTTTCCTATGAAACAGAAATTATCAAATATAATTCTTTCTTGAGCAAGTAGCATAAACTTAATTTTTTCTTTGCCTCCTGCTTGATGGATACCAAAATCCATGGATGTTCAAGTCCCATTATATACAATGGCTAGTAAAATGGGGTCCCTTGCATAAAATGGCAAAATCAAAGTTTGCTTTTTGGAATATATATATATATATATATATATATTCAGCCCATGGATGGTTGAATCCATGGATGCAGAATCCGTGGATATGAAGGGCTATCTATATACAGCATAACTAGCAATACTGATGCTAAGATAGTAACACACAAATAGCTTATATCACCTGTTTGAAGTGGCTTAAACAACAGTGCTAACAGTCACATCTTTGCCGCTTTTCCCAATCTCTGGAAACTAGTTTTAATTACACACAAAAGAATAACAATACATAATGGTTAGATATTTTGGAGCTAATCTTTCAAGGGAAAAAAGCTGATTGTAGTTTCATTTTGCAAGGGCTTCTCCAAAACCTAAAATCAGAGCAGAGTATCAGAAGACAACATTGATGATCCATTGGTCTGTTAACTGGATTTTAGTGGTGAGGATTTAAATAATTTTCCAGCATTCATTCTCCCCTACATGCCATTATTCTGCTTCTGGGGCAGCTTGACAAGTTTCTGGTGTTCCTCTATACAAACACTTCATTCTGGAAAGAGGAGATAAGCCTATTCCTGTCTGAGGGAAACAATGATCACACCAGAATGTTCTGCTGAACTTTAAAGATGTCGTCATTCAGCAAGAAAGAGTACAATTTGCTTCAATAACACTAAAAACCTTGTAACAAAGGATAACAAAGAAGCACTTTTATGGCATTGGGAGAATATATCAACACAGATCGATATAATTTTTTGTAGGACCTTTTGGTATTCAGACTTTGTAGATTTTTTGCAGTTCATTCTCTATATTTGCCAGAGATGCACTCCATTTCCAGCTCTTGGTAAAGAAAGGCTATTCGTACAAAATAGGTAATAAATATACCATGATGTTTCTTAATGTTAGCAGGGGTAATCCAGGAAAAAAACAAACATTTGACCCTTTGATTCTAACAATGGTACCAGTTCTCCTCTTCTGCCTCAATTAATCTATAGACATATCTACCTGTCTAATAAAATTTATCTATGGCAATCTTTTTTCTTTCCCACCGTGCTGACTTTGTACATACTTGCATATTTCTTAATCCCATTGTGCAGAGCTGATGGAAAATCACTACTGCTGCATACATCCCACAGTTGGGAGTGACATCCTGTTCAAAGTGGTTCTTAGGTACAATAATTGTTTGATTACAGAACACTGTGTCTACAGTCAATATATCTCTTTCTGGCTCCATTTTGTTCCCTGTTTCTTTCTGTTCCAAGTTCTATAATAGAAATCTAAGAAAAGCTGTTGTTTTGGCTGCTTGTTTCGTTTTGCTGGAGTGAAAACTCTTGAGTATAAAAGCAAGCTTTGTTCCTAATAAAAATAAATGACACACACACACAAAAGAAAAAGGGGAGAATAATCCATATGATTCAAACAGAGATGTTTGAATCCAGTGAGTGGAGGGGGGGGGGAATCTTAGCAATGGAGAGGACAGCTGCAAATTTAAATAATCAAAATAAAGTGAGAATGATGCTGTGAAAATATAAATATCTGCTACTTAAACTGCCTACATTTTAGATGTTCATTCTCAGTTTACATAATTAAGTGTGATGATATTGACAATTTACTGAACAGAATAAGCACATCGATGGATCAAAAGAGGAATTAACCATATTTCAAAGCTAGCAAAGATTTCATTCTATGTTTTTTTAAAACCCCATTTCTTTTAGGCTGTTTTTATTGTTGGAAGAAAATAAAATGAACATTCAGGAAAGAGGATCCTCTGAGTGACATCTCCTGATCCAGTCTTATTTAAATTGTAATAATAAGGGCCTGTTACTACACGGGATAGCTCTCCTTCATCCCTAGTTGACTTTGATATCAACTTGATATTAAATTTGATGTTTGATCACATAGCCACCGGAAGTGTCCTGATGCAAAGACAGTAGCCTGCCCAAATATGGAGATACAACAGAAGTGGCTTGGGAGAGCTAGCACACATAGACCGTACAGATCCCTTGCAAGCAGAATCTGCATAATCCCTTCACATAGGTGTGTGAAGGAGGGCAGTGCACCAGGTACTTTCCAAAAGGTTGGGAATCAAAGGGTATTTCCTTCTTGAGATGAATTAGACATCTGAATTTATTGCCCTACCATTTCCTCAAACCTCTGGCTATTCTTCTTCCTGGAATAATCCTCTCAAACTCCTGAGAAACTGCCTCGGTTCATGTTTCTTCCTATAAATAGGAAGTTTTGGGGCACTCTCAATTTGGTCTCGGCTAAGCACAGACAGACACTCTGTCCATTTCTCCCTTGACTCCTCTACACAAGGTCCCAGCTATGTGCTGAGCCAAACTCATCCACTGCACCCCACAATCGGAGCTCTCTGCCTGAATCCAGTAACAGCCTGCTACTACAACTCTTAACATTTCTGTCAGCTGCCACCTTTTACATTGTTAGTTCTTGTTCACGTGTGTGAGCAAGTGTCTTTGAATGATAGTTGATTCCTCCCACCCTTGTTATGAATAAACTAATTTGGAATCTGCTGTCTGGAGTTCTGGGTTTGGAACCGTTATACATAGGCTAAAATCCCAGCTTTTAGAGTTGCCTGAGCCCTCTTGCTGCTTCCTATTTAGCTCAATCTGTTCACTTACTGATGTCAATAGTGGGTGCCCTCCTGGGATCCCAACATTTTGAGTAATAGGCAAGTCTTGGGCAAATTGTCCTGGCAGTATGTCATAGGGTCAAAACAGACTGCAGAAATAATCCATCTCGAGACCACTTTAACTGCTCTGGCTCAATGCTAGGGAATTGTGGGAACTGTAGTTTTGTGAGGCATTGAGCTTTCTCTGTTAGAGAGCTCTGGTGTCACAACAAACTATGGTTCCCAAAATTTCCGAGCCAGGGCAGTTAAAGTGGTCTCAGACTGGATTATTTCTTCAGTTTGTTCTGGTCCATAGTCTAACAAAACAGATTTAATGTCAAAGGTTTTTAGGATGCCAAGCTAAACGTTATATGGCTACTGTCTGCTGCAACAGTTTAGAGTGATTTTGGATATATTTATTCTTCTAGTCAGGCCATACAGCCTGCTATCCATTCAGCATGACTTACGCCAGGGTGACTAACAATGAATAATACAGAGATGAGGAATGAGAGATCCAGCAGATATTGCTGGACTGCAACTGGTGTCATGATCAATTTTATTATTTTCCACTAAGCTTATTTGATGACAGCACCCTAGGCCTCTTTATTCCACTGGCTGACACCTATTTGTCACAATCATAATTATTTTATATTTTGTCTATTTAACTTGAGAACCTGCCACCTGCTTATGACTGTCTCTTTATTTTTAAAATCTGTTTTGAATAGTTAGTAGCATGGTATATATATATATATATATATATATATAGGCTCCAGACGTGTTTTTCTTAAACAAGAATAAAACTTTACATGAAGAAGGTTTTTACAGTATTTTGCTTATTAAGATGGAAAATATACTTCCCACACTCTCTCCTGCAATTAACAAACATATCTAGGACCCTCACACCATCCTTATCTTTAGGTTATTTTCCTAAATCTACACCAGCCACCAAAGCTAACGGCATCCCGCAGGATATTACACTACAGCAACTCCTTTTCCCAGAGTTCTGTAAGTGTCTTGAGTCCCTCCCTTCTGGATTCTAACTAGAACTGTCCCTCTCTGGACACAGCAGAACCTTCTCAGTCTGAAACCAAATCCCTATCTCTTTAGTATAACTCTTTCACCTAGAGTTTTATATCAGGACTAAGTCTTTCCTTTCTGGACCAAAGACCTAAGAGTCCATCCCTGGAACCCTTCAATAATCTGTCCTTTTTTGGACACAGCAAGACCCTATCTAACTCTCTCCATCTGCAACAGCCCTATTTATCCTCTCCAGCTTTCTCTATGATTGTCTGGCACTAACTCTCTCTGTATTGGTTGATTCTGATTTCTATGGCTCAGAGCTGCTGTTTGCAAAGGCTAGGCTAATTTGCCTTTTCTCCACAACTAGCTAGCACAAAAAGAAGTTGTAGTCCAACATCTGGAAAGTCATCATTTCCCATCCCTGGATTACAGGATGAAATGTTTCCATAGAGTCTGCCATTATAATCAAAGAGACTAGCAGAGTTAATGAACAGAAAGGTATCTTGTATATATTTTACTTTAGAATGTTGTATTCTATCAGTATCACTGTTCACAGTTTTCTTACAATAATCATGCAAAGGGATCTTGAGGCACCTTTGAGACTAGAGGCTAAACAGAACACCCCTAATAGGCAGCCTGTAGCTGCCCCTTTCAGTGCTGGACTGAGCAACTACATGCCGCGGCCATGATCTGACCATTCTGTGGCACAAAAACGGCTCCTTTTTGCATCGTGACAAGGGTGCTATAATCGCAGTGCCAGAAAAACGCTGTTATGCTGCCCACCATGGGGTGGTGTCGGCCTGGGGTGGAGTTGAGGTGTGCATCGTGTGGGTACCACACCTCCACTCTGTCCCGAAGGCGTATTGTGGAAACCAAAGGGGTGATCATATGCTATACTTCATGAGTTCATAATTTCATGGGTTCATATTTTCATACGAATACATGCATTGCCCTGCAGCACAAAAATCTGCATGTTGATTTGTACCCTATATCAAATACGTTTCATGTGTGAACCTGGATAGAGAGAGTCTTATCATTTGAACAAGTGTTCAGACTCAGGCACTAGAACAGCAGCTTGCTGTGACCTCGCAGAAATTGGAGGACATGCAAAATGCTGGAAAAGAGAGAGGCGTCTGATGATTCTTGAAAAAACGCTCAGTAATGAAGCCAAAATGGAGCTGAAGGAAATCAGACTGAAGGAGGTCAGGTGTATGACCAAAATACCTGACCTTAAATATGACCATTCTGTTGCAAAAAAAAGTGGCTCCTTTTTGCACTGCAGAAAAAGTGCCATAACTGCAGTGCCAGAGGAATGCCGTTATGCTGCCTACCATGTGGTGGGCAGGGTGAAGCATCACTTAAAAATGCAAAAGCATCTTGACCTTTCCCCCCGCCCTCGTTAGTTTGAACAGGTTACGGTAGTATCTACAAGGGCTTGTGGAAATGATTATGGCTCATCATAGTTCACTTCCACCCATAGCTGGAGGGAGCTAGATGCCACACCAAACATTCAGACATACATTTAATCATTCCGCTGACAAACGGAAAACGGAAAAGCCAGACCCTAAAAAGATGCCATACAAAGCAGTCAGCCATCCATATAATCAGTCCACTGACAAACGGAAAAATAAAGCCAAGCTAAGCCCTAAAAAGTCTGAAGCAGATGCAACATTTGTGGTCTGCAGCATTAAGGCACTGGAACAGCAGCTTGATGTAGTCTCACAGAAATTGGATGATGAGCAAAATGCTGGAAAAGAGAGAGAGGCATCTTATGATTTTTGAGAAAATGCTCAGTAATGAAACCAAAATGGAGCTGGAGAAAATCAGACTGAAGAAGGTTAACTGTCATGGCAGTTAAAGTGGTGTCAAACTGGATTATTTCTGCAGTGTGGATGCAGCCTAAGTCTTTCATGTATATAAGTGAATTCACAAGGCTTTCACCTGGCAGTACAGGGCATTTCATTTTGTGGAGTTAGTTCAGGTATGAAGCATTAACCACAAATGCCAGTCAGAGTAAAGATAAAGATCATGTTCTGTTGTTAAATAACTTGAGGGTATGTAAATTGATTTCAGAAGATGAAAACAAAACTGTAGAAGTAATTGATATCCTGTACAAACAATTTACATATGAAGACAGCATAATGCATATTTTTCATTAATAAATCAAGATACTCTTTCTGCATGTTTAATAGCAACTTTGAAAGAATGTAATCTAGTCAATCAGATGAAGTTAATCAGGGGGAAAACAAACTATCATTGAAACAAGAATGATGGATCTTGAAGATACTCCTTATAAGTAATAACAATGCTTCTAAGTCATATAATCAATGCATCATTCAGGGAAGGATGTTTTCCAGCTTGTCTTAAAGAAGCAGTGGTAAAGGGGCTTCTGAAGAAGCCTTCCCTTGACCCCTGGACAAAAGCAACAATAGGCCGGTCACCCACCTTCCATTCTTGAGCAAGGTGATAGAAAGAGCTGTTGCCATTCAACTCCAAGTATCTTGAGTGAAACAACTAGATCCATTTGAAACTGGCTTTAGGACAGGATATGGAGTTGAAATTGTAATGCACCTTAGTTGATGATCTGGGCATCAACGGGGGAAGTGTGATCTTGTTAGTGCTCTTGGACCTCTCAGCAGCCTTCGATACCATCGACCATGGTATCCTTCTGGAATGCCTGAGAGAGTTGGGAATCAGGGGCACTGCATTGCAGTGGTTCCAATCCTATCTCTTGGGCAGATTCCAGATGGTGATGCTTGGAGACAGTTGCTCCTCTAAGAGGGAGATTAAATCTGGTGTCCCTCAGAGCACTATTATGGACTCTTTCACACGGGGCAGAATTGGAAGGTTAAATTAGTGCCAATTCGGTATTGTCATCCGAATTCACGTTATAACGCAAAAGCTGTTCATACGTGATTGCTGGCAATGCGGGCCCAATACGAAGGCATCCATGGGTCATTCCAGGTTTAGGTAAATTCGGGCAACCATCGAAGTTACAAGTCTGTTTCCCGTGCGTATTTGGGGTCCATTCGAAATAGCATAGGTGTGGAATGCATTTTCCTTCCTGCCCTGGGATTCCCCTCCTCGTCATTGAAAACTTCCTGGAGGGGAGGGACTAATGACAGAGGGGTGTTTACCATCCCTCCTCATTATTTGGAGATGTCATCCCGCCTGGGATGCCTAGATCGGGAGAGGAGGGGGGCCCCTGGGGTGCTTAGATCGGGAGATCTAGGCATCCCAGGGGCTTGGAGGAGGGGGGCCCCTGGGGTGCTTAGATCGGGAGATCTAGGCATCCCAGGGGCTTGGAGGAGGGGGCCTCTGGGGTGCCTAGATCGGGAGATCTAGGCATCCCAGGGGCTTGGAGGAGGGGGGGCCCCTGGGGTGCTTAGATCGGGAGATCTAGGCATCCCAGGGGCTTGGAGGAGGGGGGCCCTGGGATGCCTAGATCGGGAGATCTAGGCATCCCAGGGGCTTGGAGGAGGGGGCCCCTGGGGTGCCTAGATCGGGAGATCTAGGCATCCCAGGGGCTTGGAGGAGGGGGGGCCCTGGGGTGCCTAGATCGGGAGATCTAGGCATCCCAGGGGCTTGGAGGAGGGGGGGGCCCTGGGGTGCTTAGATCGGGAGATCTAGGCATCCCAGGGGCTTGGAGGAGGGGGGCCCTGGGATGCCTAGATCGGGAGATCTAGGCATCCCAGGGGCTTGGAGGAGGGGGGGCCCCTGGGGTGCTTAGATCGGGAGATCTAGGCATCCCAGGG
Organism: Urosaurus nigricauda; assembly: GCA_034509955.1. Classification (NCBI taxonomy): domain Eukaryota; kingdom Metazoa; phylum Chordata; class Lepidosauria; order Squamata; family Phrynosomatidae; genus Urosaurus; species Urosaurus nigricauda. The sequence goes on from JAOEGL010000006.1 coordinate 88,886,609, forward strand.
GCTTGGAGGAGGGGGGCCCCTGGGGTGCTTAGATCGGGAGATCTAGGCATCCCAGGGGCTTGGAGGATGGGGGGCCCCTGGGGTGCTTAGATCGGGAGATCTAGGCATCCCAGGGGCTTGGAGGAGGGGGGCCCCTGGGGTGCTTAGATCGGGAGATCTAGGCATCCCAGGGGCTTGGAGGAGGGGGGCCCCTGGGGTGCCTAGATCGGGAGATCTAGGCATCCCAGGGGCTTGGAGGAGGGGGGCCCTGGGATGCTTAGATCGGGAGATCTAGGCATCCCAGGGGCTTGGAGGAGGGGGGCCCTGGGATGCTTAGATCGGGAGATCTAGGCATCCCAGGGGCTTGGAGGAGGGGGGCCCTGGGATGCTTAGATCGGGAGATCTAGGCATCCCAGGGGCTTGGAGGAGGGGGGGCCCTGAGGTGCCTAGATCGGGAGATCTAGGCATCCCAGGGGCTTGGAGGAGGGGGGGCCCTGGGGTGCCTAGATCGGGAGATCTAGGCATCCCAGGGGCTTGGAGGAGGGGGGCCCTGGGATGCTTAGATCGGGAGATCTAGGCATCCCAGGGGCTTGGAGGAGGGGGGGCCCTGGGATGCTTAGATCGGGGGATGTAGGCATCCCAGGGGCTTGGAGGAGGGGGGCCCTGGGATGCTTAGATCGGGAGATGTAGGCATCCCAGGGGCTTGGAGGAGGGGGGGCCCTGGGGTGCCTAGATCGGGAGATCTAGACATCCCAGGGGCTTGGAGGAGGGGGGCCCTGGGATGCTTAGATCGGGAGATCTAGGCATCCCAGGGGCTTGGAGGAGGGGGGCCCTGGGATGCTTAGATCGGGAGATCTAGGCATCCCAGGGGCTTGCAGTGGCCCTGTCAAATTTGTAAAACGCTATAACGTGAAACAATAGACAAGAAGGAAGGGGGTGGTCACCCGGAAGTGTAACAAAGGTTGGGAGACACACCTCTGGGCTCTCTGCACATGCTCAAAATTGTTAATTCGAAGTCTGGAAAGTGTGGGGAAGGAAATGATATGAAGGTTTCCTGCGAACCTGCCCTGGATTACCTTCGCAGGGGCTGCTATTTAAGGGTTTGTGTATGATCAGTAATCACGTTATAACGCTAAATTTCGAATTGACCTCACTTTTCCCTTCATTCGGGATTGAGGGATATTCTCCCGTGTGAAAGAGTCCTATGTCTCCAATGCTATTTAACATTTATATGAATCCGCTGGGCAAGAGCATCCAGAGACACGGGGCAGGGTGTTATCAGTGATGACACCCAGATATAACTCTCCATATCCCGAACTACTGCAGTAATGGCATATCTCTGAATGAATAGGATGAGGAAAAAAAAGAATAAAACTGAATCCAGATAAGATGGAGGTACTCGCTATAAGAACCTCAAATCCAGGTATGGAGATCTGTCAACCAGTCCTGGACGGGGTCACACTTCCCCTAAAGAACCATGTCCGCACCTTGTGGGTACTCCTGAACTCGTCCCTCCAGTTGTCAGCTCAGATAGATGCAACAGCCAGGAGTGCCTGTTATCAGCTTCAGCTGATATGCCAGCTGTGGCCCTTCCTGGAACTGGGGAACCTAGAAACGGTAGCACACGCACTGATAACTTCTCGACTCATTTTCTGCAATGCACTTTACATGGAGGTACCCTTGTACTTAGTTCAGAAACTTCAACTGGTTTAAAATATGGCAGTCAGATTGGTCACTGGAAAACCTAGAGGCGATCACATAACACCTATATTAAAATTGCTTCATTGGCTGCCAATTAGTTTCCTGGCGCAGTACAAGTTGTTGGTAATAACTTTTAAAGCCCTCCATGGCTTGGGTCCAGCACAATCCACACAATCCATCCCGCACACTCAGGTCCTCTGTGATGAATTTACTTCAGCCAAGAAAAGCCATGTTGGCTGCAGTTACCCAGAGGACCTTTTCTGCTGCCGCTGCAAAATTATGGAATGCCTGGCGGAGGAGATCCGTCATATTACCACTCTTGATGCCTCCAAAAAGGCTTTCAAGACACATCTTTTCCAGCAGGCCTTCCCAGACTGAATTCCTCCCACTCATTGATGTAGACCTCCTTCTGTTCACCCCAAATGTCTCTCCCACACCTACCTATTTTAAATCTTAATTAAATTTTAACTTTGTTTATTTTAAGCTTATCTATTTTAAAATTTAATTAATTTAAATTGTAATTTGATGATTGCAATTTAGTTAAGGGATAAGGGGATGGAATTTTAGTTTTGTGTGTATTATGCATTTGTTATGTATTTCTGCAAACTGCCATGATCCTTTGGAAAGGCGGTATATACATAATTATTATTATTATTATTATTATTATTATTAATTTTCCACTATACATGTTTGATAAGTGAACAAGAATGTATATAAATTGGAGCATGATGTTTTCTACGACTGGAGAGTTAGAGACTGTCCAGAAAGTGTGGGTAAATGCTGTAAACATGCTCGGCAGAAATCTAGAGAGACAATTAATAGTATGAGTGACATATTGTGGGTTTGAAATATGATCTACACAGAAAGCAATCAGGGCAGATAATAAGCAAATTTGACAAAGTCCCTAAACAGGAAATTGTGCCCTGATTGCTATAGTATTAACACAGTTACAAGTACTACAACTGATATTACTAATAAGAGTAGCACACTCAACCCATCTGCATCAAGGAAGATTCTCATCTGCTGCTATTGACCCCTTCCTCCAGCTATTGTTGTAACTAGTGTTGTACCAAACCAATTTTTTTCTTCTCCCCCGTCAAGAACTAGATGTGATTTTTTTTTTAAAAAAACCCAACAACATTCTTTTCAAAAGTCCCACTTTCAAAAGGTTATTTTTTCTCTCCCTGTCGAGAAATATTTTTCACAAATTTCTCGAATGGAAATAAAAGACATGGGAGGTGAACATTTACACTAATTACCTGGCGATTCAAACTCAATTAGCATGTCAAAAGGAAGTTTGGCAGAAGTTTAAAGAACATTCCTCTGCTAGAAAAACCCAATATGAATGGTAGCTTTGCTTATGCAAAATACTAAAATCCTGGCCATCGAATTAAAACCTAAATTGTTACTTGTTGATCGAGAAATGTTCATAATTTCTTCTCTTTAAAAAGCTTTCAAAATCTTCGAATAACAGAAATTTATCGAATTTTGACAAATATTCTTTAAATCACTAGTTGTAACCAAGAGACAGATATAGTTCAAATCAAAGCAGGTTTCCACTGTGGATCTACCATATCCACAGTGGAAACCTGCTTTGATTTGAACTATATCAAATGATATATCAAATGTCAGACACTCCATAAAACAATCTGCAATCAGGACATGTTAGGGCATCTTTGCCAGTTCCATGGCACTCTCCGTGCCTGACTTGAGCTTGAAAGACCAGCACGACAGCCTCTGTGATTGCATGAAGGATATCATGTAACCAAGCATAAGTTGCAATATTGCACACCATCATTCCTGAACTTGAGACATGTCTTTTAAAGCATTATCTTTTCCAACATCCTAGTTTTGTGCAGCATGACCCAGCATGAAACTGTTTTAATTCTGATCTTAAGCATGGCCTTTTGAATACTGAATATAAATGTAATTATCACAACACCAACAACAATCCTAAGACTCGTGTTTAGGAAAGGACAGAAGAGCTAGGCATCACCCTGTGATGGGTACAGAATCACAGGTTGTACTATTCTAGGAAGTGGCAAGGAATATATTTATACTACAGATCAACTTGGATGTTGGGTAAAATATGTAATAAAATCTACCTACCTACCAATCGTATTCTAAGAGCTAGAACATAAAGTATAAATATAGTATAATGCATTCAGAAAACATGCTTTTATAAAAATCTGAAAAAACTTTATAAGTTGTTCGTAATTGTCTGAATGAAATAAAACAACAATTGACATTAAAACTGTGATTGCAAATACTACTGTGAATAATACTATTAAAAATATAAAAGGGTGAGAAAATAAGGGACTATGAAAGTAAAATGCATAGTCACTGCTTCAAGACAAGAGGAGCTACTAGTAAATTTGAAGATTATTTTCATTTCAATTTTTGTATGCAGATAGTTTACAAGATTACTCTACTTTGCAGAACAGGTCTCAGAGGATTTAGAGAGCAGGAAAAAGAGGATTACAATTCTCAGCAGCAAGTAATCCCTTTAAGGTAGGTATGCCAGTCTTCACTGAGAACTGTGGGAAAATTCTGGCAACTTAAAATGTTTGACACATCTAGGAGAAATGTGATAGCAGGAAATTGAGATTAAATTTTTTATTGTTAGAATGGACCCACAAATTATTAAGTGTTAAACGCAGCCTTTGGGTGTTGTTGTTTTTTTTTTAATGCCACATATGAACTGGATTTCAGTTTAATATTTCTCATATATTTTTAGAAATGAACAAAAAACAAACAGGAAGACACACTCTTTATTCAATGACACATATTTGCCCCTATTTGCAAGGGCATTTCATAGAAGATGTCCTTATTGTACAATTGTATTTTGCTTCAATGAGAAGGACTTATATAAATGGACAGATTTGATCTGCTTTCATAGTAGCTAATAGTTTCTTCATGTAGACATTTATTCTGCTCAGAAAACAGCAGTTCAAAAGTGCTTCAGCCCAATTATAGGGTGTATCATAAGCCTCAAACAGAATTATGGTTTTGTATTTCACTCCCTGGTTTAAATTCAAAGGGAGGGGCTGAGTAATCATCAGAAATACTCTCATAGGATGATGAGCAAAGTCAAAGGCTACTTCAGAACCAATAGTTATAAAATATAACCAATGTCAATGTATCAAGTTGCTGATGAAGAGCACCTAGAGTCTAGTTCTAAGATCATGTCTGAGATGCTGATAAGAGCTTTTTGAGAAGGTAATAACAGAAGGACTACTAAAGCTTAAAGGAAAAGACTTCAAAGTAATGTAATGGCAAAGTAATGGCAAAAGAAGATATATATTTTTAAGTTGCAGAAATTTAGTAAATGCATGGGAAATCCATGGCCATAAACTGAGTGGTATTTATGATACAGTTGGTCAGGTTGCAGCTGAATTAATTCCAATAAAATGAATAACTCGGCTTCATTGTTACATAAAGGCAGATGAAAGGCATTCTAAGCACCATACTGCTTAAAAGGAAATACTAGGGAAAGAAGGACTGCATACTAAAAAGAAAAAAAGAAGAAAAGAATTAGAGTACCAAAAGTATAAAGTTTAAAAAGATGAAACGCAGCAGCAAGAAGGAGGGAGGAGTAAACTGTATAAAACAGCCATGCATTTCTTACAGGAATTTGACAGTGCTTAAGGTAACTGCACATTTATATTATGATGCCATCTAATTTAACCCAGTTTCATTTATCACAGGGCATTGTATCATGATCATTTCAGTTCATGCTCAGGACTAGCTCCTGGATAGCTATTTATCTAAACAGAATGTCATCACTATAATGGCAGGGCAACAAAAGTCACATATTTTACAAGAAACTTCTACTATTTGCATACTCCAACAAAATTTAAGTCACATCTAGATGTTTCACTGTTACAGTGATGCAGTTCAAACCATTATTTAAATGACACATTTTAAGGTTAATACGTCTAAGTTTAATCAACCTCTTTGATTACAATAAGGGAAGGAATTATCATCATAATCTATTTATATAGCATCATTACTGTACATGTTGCTTTACAAGTGAAAGACCAGCCAAAAACACCTTGTTCCCTGCCCTCAGGCTTACAATCTAATTAAAACATTACACAAAAGGAAGAGGAGATATTAAGTGTGGGAGGGCATTAAGTCCAGCAGACATTGCCCTCTTCTTCTTTCCCTCTGCTAGCAGTTGGGGAGGAGGGAGGCCTTTCATGTGCTTATGGCTCTAGGCATGACAAAGCTGTTCACGTCCACCAGGTGCTGTTGGACTGCAACTCCAGACAGTTCCTGAGCATTGGCTATGCTACCTGGGGATTGCAGCATAGCAACAGCTGGAGGATCATATGATTCCCAATCCAACCTGTAGTTCTAATATAGGTTGAATTTAGCCAACAGGTACTGTAATAAGTGCTGTTACATGTCTAAGAACAAATACTACCTTACTGCTAAATTACCTGAGAAGTATTGCATCCACACAAATCCCTGCTTTGTAGTCTACAGTTTAAAAGCTTTTCTGAATTAGTAATTTTAACAACCACACTTACTGTTGGAAGGAAGAGGCATCAACACTTCTGCAAAGTGATCGGTTTATCCCTGTCTGCAGCTTTCTTTAGTTTATGTATTCAAGCATTGTGCCTCCCTCTTACCAACTGAGGTCACTTTGCCCTTCTTCAATTACTTAGTTATTCTCTTTGTACTCTTTGTCTGAGAAGGGGTCAGCCATGGGGTTCCAAACCCAGTAATGGCTGCTAATGTAACCCCACACATGGGAACCAGATTTTAGGGCTCCTGTATAGGACCCCCTTTCCTATCCCAAGAAGGATTTCCATATATATATATATATATATATATACACACACACACAGTGGTCCCCTGGGATACGAAGCCCCCAGGGAACGAAATCCCCGGGAGCCGAAAGAGCTGGGGCCGCAAAAACGGCCCCGGCTTACGAAGAAAACCCCGGGATACGATTTTTAAAAACCGCGTGGCCCCTTTAAATTGGCCGCATGGTCCGTCAAAGAAAGCGGTCCCCCGGGAAACGAAAATTTCCGGGTTACGAAAAGTAATCCGGAACTGATTACTTTCGTAACCCGGGGGACCACTGTATAGTGTGTGTGTGTGTTTACTTTACAAGAGCATCCTGTTTAGTACAAGCATCAAATAATTCCTACATCTGTAACCATCCCATTTGAACCTTTATTTCAGAACCAGAACTCAATTCTGGTTCATTGCATGTTTTGGAGCAAACATTACGTTCACCATTGAATGTGGAAGTCTCTACACAACAGGGATTTATGTTAACAGGATTCCTATCAGTTTAGGAAGTGTTATGGTAAGAAGAGTCGCCAATAGTTGCAAAATTTATATGGCAGTAGTTATTTGGATTTGGGATGTCAGATTCAGGGGACTTGGAATCCCTGAAAGCCCTGGTGGCGCAGTGGTTAAATGCCTGTACTGCAGCCACTCACTTAAAACCATAAGGTTGCGAGTTCAAGACCAGCAAAAGGGCTCAAGCTCGACTCAGGCTTGCATCCTTCCGAGGTCGCTAAAATGAGTACCCAGATTGTTGAAGGCAAGTAGCTTACAGTTGTAAACCGCTTAGACACTGTTTAGGCGGTATGAAGCGGTATATAAATTAAGCTGTTTGTTTGTTTGTTTAAAAGGGGCAAGACTTCCAAGGGCAAGTAGCTAGCTAAGTGATGACCAATAAACACTACCTGTTATTTACTCTTCTCAGGAGGGACAAAAAGGCCCTGCATTTGGAGAAAACAAGTGGAGATAGTGATATGATGAGCCTGGGACATAAGGATGAATAAGGAGACACTGGCTTATCTTTGTGTTTAGAAGAATGTGTGAAGAACAAATGGAAGAAGAGCCAGAAATTGTTCACTGGTGGTAGATCTGACAGATGCTAAGCAGGGCAGAACAGAATATGGTCCTCAGAGGATTCAGCATCTGATAACACATAAACTCCACTTGCTTGCACAGGTGGCCATGTCAGGGTCATACCATCCTCTTGTGGCTTCCCAATGACAATCTGCACAGTCAAACACACTATTTGAGGCATAGTGTTCAGGCATATTAGACTCTAGGGACATAAAGGCCCTGTGGTAATTATGGAGCAAAAGCAGGTTCTAGTAACATACCTTTGCAGATGGGACTTTCCAGAGTCCAATTCCTCATATAAATCATTCTCATACAAGGTGTGTTCTGTTAGGAAGCAAACCTTCTTAATAGGAGATCACCTGCTTTCTACAATCAAAAATATGTTTTATAAGCAGGATTAGTCTATCCTGGTGTTTAAGGAAATAGAGGAGAAAGGATAAGCCTTTAAGGCCCTCTTCCTGTTTCACTGTTGATCTTTGTAGGAATGGAATACACTGGATTTGGTGGGCCTGCCTTGCTGCTGTAAGACAAAGCTTCCAAATGTGGGCAACTAACTATTAATTGTTCACAGAGATCAGACAAGATGCAACCACAGCGGTGGATACAGATTATGAGTCCTGCCCAATCATCTCAGTGTGATTAATCAAACAGTAATCACCTGGTTCATATTGTTATTATAAGAATGATTATCTGTGGATTTTAGGTCATGGGGTTCACTTCCATCTGGTGTGTTGGGTGTTTGAAGGTTAGGAACTGTGCATCTGACACCTTTGTTAATTAGTGTGATCAGTCTGTGGGGAACTGTACTCTTTGATAGGATGCCCAAAGGGTAGCCAACAGAAAGACTTCAATAATGAGTATATATCTGTCAAGGAGGTTAAGACAGTCTATTCCAAAATGGAGCTGAGGTCAGTTAAGTTGCCTGTTCTACTTTGCCAGAGTTCTAGCCCAACTGGAAGAATGTTTAATATTTGAGGCAGTAGTAGAATTTTATTTGGTCATTGACCAGTGTAAAAGTAATCACTTTAACATTTACAAAGTTTAAAATATAAACTGTACAAATAGAATAAAACAATGTAACATCGGTATCAATCATCTACACAGCATTGCCACTACCATTTGTCAGTTGAGAACGTAATTTACAAACAATGTAACAGAATTTGGCCACTTTGTGTAACGCATTGGGATCACAATTATTCTAAAGAAAACGTAAATAGAAGGAGTCAGTCTTTCCTGGGAATTTGTTTAGGAGAGGACTAATATCCCTGTAAAATTGATAGTATAATAAAACATGCTCTGTTGTTTCAATGGCACCAACATCACATGGACACAGTCGAAGATCATATGGTATTTTCCTAAATCTTCCTTCCAGTACAGCTGTTGGTAAGATATTAAAGCAAGCCAGAGTTAGAGCTCTTCTGAATTTAGGTAGAGTCACATGAAACAGGTATAGGGCTGGGAGGAAACCAGGATTTGATTATTGGTCACTGCATGTCTTGGGATCATAGCAATTTCCATCTGACCGTCAGTATCTAAAATTCTCTGTTTGATAGTCAATTTGGCTTGATCAACATCTAGTTTTAGGATTGCATCCTTATTAAGTCTTAGGGTATTCAGTTTACTTTCTATGGTTGTTACCCAGGAGGATTTATAAGGGTCTGACAATATTAACTTGGTCAGTCCTTCCTGACTTCTGTGTAGTTTAAGCCAATATGTGAGAATAGTTGACCATAGGTCAGATTCAATTTTGTTAACCCCTGCTTCTCTTCTTAGGACAGCGCTTGGAACACAGTGAGCAACCTGGAATATTTTCCTCAGGAACTTAGTTTGAACTCGTTCAATGGCATTTATATCTTTATAGGGACCTAGCTGGGATCCATATAGTAATTGTGGGCGAACTTTAGCATTAAATAGTCTTATTGCAGCTGGAATAAATTGGGCACCCTTAGAGAAGAAAAAGTTAGGATGGCAGTTACATTTCTTTGTGCATTATGAATAACATAGTCAAGGTGTGCATTTCTACTTCCTGAAGCATGGAACACAATTCCCGGATATTTGAAGATTTTGACTTGTTCAGTTTGCTGTCTTTGTAACATCCATTGTCTTAGTTTAGGCCATTTGGAAAAAACAAGAATCTTAGTCTTGGAGAAATTGATTATTAATTTTTCCTCAATGCAGTAATGGGCTAGAGAGTTCAGAGCTCTCTTGAGGCCAATGGGGGTCTGGGAAAGAATAACAGCATCATCAGCATATAGCAATGTATTGACATGCTTATTTCTGAGTTTGGGGGGATGGAAGGAAGTATTTTTTTAAGAGAGGAAATTAATGAATTGATATAGTAATTGAATAAAGTGGGGGCCAGTACACATCCCTGTCTAACACCTGTCCTAACAGAATTTTTTTTGGAAACATGACCTTGATTGCTGCATCTAACCTTTAAGGAAGAATTTTCATGGATTTTAACAAGAAGTAAAAGGAGGCGTTTGTCAATATTAGTACACCTAAGTTTTTCCCATTGTCTAGACCTAGAGACAGTATCGAATGCAGATTTAAAGTCAATGAACGCTGCATAGAGAGGTTGACCAGAATGGCAGTACTTCTCAACTAGATGTTGTAATACCACAGCATGATCAATGGTGGATGGGCCAATCCTAAAACCTGCCTGTTCGTCCATCAAAATATTTTCGGCTTCTAGCCAGCCCAGGAACTTGTTCAATAAATGCTTCACATACATTTTGCTTATCTGGCTTAGTAGACTAATTTGTCGAAAGTTAGTTGGATCACTTCTATTTCCTTTTTTGTACACTGGTATTACAATAGCAAGGCCCCAATTTTTTTTGAATCATGGTAGATCGATCAATCGCGGTGAAAAGAGTTGATAATACAGGTATCCACCAATCAGAGTTATTTTTTATCATCTCACCGGTTATAAAATCTGCTCCAGGAGCTCTTGCTGGCCTAAGTTGATTGATTAGGCTCTTGATCTCCAAACAGGATACAGGAGGCCAAGTAGGCAGGGATGATAACTCTATCTGCAAATCAGTTGATAAGTTTTCGGTGTTGCAAAATAATTTGGAAAAATGCAATTCCTAGATATTGGCTGGTATCTGATATGTAAAATTATTTTGGGGGGAAAGCACCATTATCCACCAGTGCAAATCCCCAAACTGCAGAGACCGCAAACTTTATACACAGGATGGTACATTTGTTTCCATAAGAGACAGAAGTCATTATGATGACTACGGACTTTTTCAAACAGGGACGAAAAAGACAGGCAGGAAAGAGTGGCTTGAGGCTGCCTTTTCCGAAGCCACATTGAAACCCCACCAACCGCACCACCACTCCCAAGGCGGCTGGAGTGCACATGTCATGACCACATGGCATACATTCAAGCTGCGTTACTAGGTATTTCTTTTTTACTCTTCCTCCTGCCATCCCTGCACACCTTCACAGATGCAAACCACCAGTGACTGCCATTCCATTGCATGACTGTCCCTGTGAACCTGCACACATTTGCATGGGCAGCACTTCACCGGGACAGGGCATCAGAGCAGAGGTGTACCCATGAAGATGCTGGCAAGGTACAGTTATGCTCCCTTTCACTCCCCCTTCATCTCATGCCCTTCTTTGACTGTCTGTTTTGTGTGTGTTGTACTCATCTCCACCTTCACCACTTGGGTATGGCAGCTCCGTCCCTTTTAAATGCACTCCTGTGATTGTGTGTTTATATGCACAATTAGTGCTAGAGTGCCCTGTTAGAGCTGCCTTGGCATTGGTACATTTATACATACATGCGAAGGTGCGTGCTTTCTGGGAAGATGCGGAAAAAATCCAGTTCCTTTTTAGTCCAGCTTTTCTCTCCATAGTGTGGCTGGGGAGCACTTGGCCAGAAACCTGCTTATTTTGACCCATCTGTTTCAACACATAGAGATTTTTATTGAAAATTGAAGTATTTTATTCCTTCCTTGTTTTTCTTTTCAATCCATGCCAGTGCTAGTTAGTGTCAGACAACCCTCTCAGTTCTGTTTCTTTTGCAAGTGTTTCCTTCTGTATTTGTTTTGCATTTGACCTTTTCAGATGTTTGTTGGTCCTTTCACTTCTACTTATCTTCCATATCGATGTCATCCTATGTTTAGAGGAGGTCATACACTGTGAACAGTTTCATGGAGTTTTGTGTTTTTCATTTTAGCTCGAAGTATGCAATACAGGTCCAGTTATGGTGGCTGATTTTGCTTCTTATATTTGGAAGACTGAATTGTCCACACGATTAACATACTCCTCATTCCAGTTGAACAGAATGCTATCTGGCCACATGTGATTCACAGCAGTTTGGGCTTTTTGCTGAAACTCTGCAGAAAAAACCTTCATGGTTTTACCCGAGGTACACAGGGAAATCTGCAGAAATGTGCATTATCACACATGTGGTTAATCATCATCTTCCCGTGCATTCAGATAGCTGCACGTTCTCGGCAGAGGGAGCATGAACAGAGCTAATAGTTGCGAATTTGTAAAGGAAAAGTGAAGACAATTAACCATTGATGCAAATGTAATGTTTTTTTTTAATGTTGTGAACCACTCTGGGTCCCAGTTCTGGGAAAAGAGTGGGATATAATAATAATAATAATAATAATAATAATATGAAAATCCACAGCAGTTCACATAATAAACCTATGTGCAGAGTAGCTCTGAGTTGCAGGACCTGTTGATTGCTCTGTTGAAGTTGTATATGAATTTACATCAGACCTATCTGAGGAAGAAGCAGAAGTGATTTTTTGACACCAATTTATAGGTTGAAAACACACTGCAGAACAATTGGAGACCACTTTTAATTGTCCTGGCTGTGTGCTAGAGAACTCTTAAGAACTGTAGTTATGTGAGACATTTAGCCTTCTCTATCAGGGAGAGAGCTCTGGAGTCTGGTACCACAAGAAACTCCAGTTCCCAGGATTCCCTAGCAAACAGGTATCAATTTTTGCATTCAACAGTAGGGCCACATTTAGTTTTCTCTATTAGAGAGAGAAAGCTCTGGTGCCACAACAAAGTCTAGTTCCCAGGATTCCCTTGCGCTGAGCCAGGGCAGTTAAAGCCATCTCAAACTAGATTATTTCTGCAGTGTGTTTTGGACCAATGGCTGCCTGATTAGCAGTTTATCACACAAAGGAGATCAGGAGTTTATCCTGTGAATATCCCCCCCAAAAAATCGCATAATCATGCGAAACAATTTCACACAATGTTGCACAAAACCCGCCATTAAAGTGGTCACAAAGAAGTCTTAACGCACATTTTTTTTACTTTCGGGATTTCAGTGACAATGCATTTCCGAAATCGCTTTGTTTGCACAGTTGCATGCGATAACCATTCACACAATTGCTCACTATTTTGGTTTTAGTTGTGGGATGCTTTAAATAAGCTTTAATTGCTCTTTATTGCTGAAATTAGTGCTGAATTTAGTGCTGAAATTAGCCCCAGTGCGATGAACTACTTTTTTTTTTTTTAAATCAGAGAAGGCTAAATGTCTCACAAAACTACAGTAGCCAGAATTTACAGAGCCAGGGCAGTTAAAGTAGTCTCAAACTGGACTATTTCTGCAGTGTGTTTTTGGACCGAAATGGCTGTCTCACACAAAATAGTGCCCAGAAAGAAATCACAGAGCCAGGGCAAGTTGGGATTGGAAGTGGTCTCAAAGTGGATTATTGTTTCCAAATTTTATTATGTAAAATTTTAAATGTTATATTTTATTATTATTATTATTATTTTGTCTTTGGTAACCTGCCTTGATCAGTGGCGAGAGGCGGGATATAAATAAATAAATATAATAATAATAATAATAATTATTATTATTATTATTTCTGTGTGTGTTTTGGACCTTTAACCTGTGGCTCAATGCCAAGAACATTGAAGGGCCAGTCCATTTGGCTTGTAGAGGAGGATATAGTTTAATATATTTTTTATGTAATTAATTTAACTGTATTTTGACGTTGGCATTTTAGTTAAAGTAAGGGGATGAACTTTTCAGTCATGTATGTATGTATTAATTGTATATGTAATTGTTTAAGCGTTTTCGTAAACCGCTTTGACCCTTTGGAAAGGCAGCGTATAAATAATTTTTATTATTATTATTATTAAACTATGGGAAGATTCTGTCCCAACAACGAACTACAAACGAGCCATGGACGTTAAAATCGTTGCCAAAACAGTTTATTATTGGTGCAGTGAGGAGGACACAAGAAACTTTATTTCCCTTTTCAGTAGCCAGGTCCTCCTTTCTTCTTCCCTTAATCCTTTCTTTCCCTTCCCGCCTTCCCCAGCCGCATGGGCTTCCTCCTATCCGGTTCCCTTCCCTCCCGTCTCCCCGCCCAGAGAAGGCGGATTCAGGCTCTCTTTTTCAGTCAGTCAGGGCCGCCAACTGTCGGTTGACTGACTGAAAGAGAGAGGGACCTGGTCCGTTGTTTGTTTGCGCGCCTTTCCCTCAGCCCTGCAGCGCCCGCCTCTGCGGCGTCGATTAGAACTCTGGCGGTAAGAAGATTCTATTTGGAAAATTTGAATTTCTGGCCGTTAGGGAGGGAGCGGGAGCCGTTGGTGGCGGTTGGGCTTGGCTGAGTTCTGACTGAAACTGACCGACGGGGGTTGGAAGGGAAGGGAAACTCAGTCCAAAAGTTGAAAACTCAGTCTAAAACGGCAGAAACAACACGCTGTCGGCCATTGAACACATTCATAACAAAACCACCCCAAACAGGAGCCGCATCCAGATTCAATAACCCATTTTGTGGCCGCTTTAAGTCCTTCTGTGGCTGAAGGCTATGGAATTCTGGGAGTTGGAGTTTGTTGTGGGGCCCAGAGCGGAGCTGCGCTCCGCTCTGGGCCCACAACAAACTCCAACTCCCAGAATTCCATAGCCTTCAGCCACAGAGAGACTTAAAGCGGCCACAAAATGGGTTATTTCAGCACTAAAGCCCTGCTTGAGTCGGTTTTTCCCTCACAAACGCCTCCATTTTGGGAAAGCTTAGGGTGGCCAGGGGGGTCCTCCTCCTAACCGCCAAGGCCCTGCAAAATGGAGGACTTTTTCGAGGCAAATGAAGGCCTGACCAAAGGAAAGCTTAAAAACAAAACCATATATATATATATATATATATATATGGTTTTTAGAAATATATATATACATTCATGAGTCTTAGGCATGCTCAGAATGGAAGGAGTTCAAGGCAAACAGAGGACATTGCAACATAAAAGCTTAAAACATTCCTAGGAATAGAAATGCATGAGTCTTAGGCCTGCTCACAATGGAGGGTTTTCAAGACAAATGTGGAGGACATTGCAACATAAAAGTTACTCAGAGGAATAGAAATGCATGAGTCTTAGGCATGCTCAGAATGGAGGGCTTTCAAGGCAAATGGAGGACATTTCAACATAAAATATATAAAACGTTCATAGGAATATAAATGCATGAGTCTTAGGTATGCTCAGAATGGAGGTTGTTCAAGACAAACGTAGGATATTTCAACATAAAAGCTGAAAACACTCATAGGAATATAAATCCATGCTTCTTAGGCATGCTCAAAATGGAAGGAATCCAAGAAAAACTGAGGACGTGGCCAATTAAAAGTTCAAATAGAAATAGAAGTTCGTGTTTCTTAGTCATGCTTAAAATGGAGGACGTTTTGGAATTCCTCCAGGAGAGAAGGCTGAAATGTAGGACCTGTCCTGGAAAAGGAAGACGCCTGGTCACCCTGATGGGGGAGGAAGGCTGTGTGGGTCCATCTTCTGTCATCTCATGCAAAGGAAAGAGATTTTAGACTTGGGTTGGGGAGGGACAATGCCTCCAAAGAAACAAAGGTGCTGCATAACAGATATGCCTAAGCGGGAATCCGCTCAGGCAGAGACAGAGAGTGCTCAAAAGTTGCCAAAAATGGTACAGTACATTTGTTCAGGAATAAGGTTGCAGGTTGTTCAAGAAAAAGGTCCCCCCCCCCCACCATATGGAGCTTCTCTGACTTTTTGCTTCTCTTTCTCAAATTCAGAACGAAGACACTACAAAGAGTAATGTGGCACCTTACAGACTATCCATTTTTGTTGTTGTATATCTTCGAGTCCCCTAAGGCAGGGTGACCAGCTGTCCCCATTTTCCAAGACATGCTTTGAACATGACTAAGGAGCATGGATTTGTGTTTAGATTAGCATATTTAGCTTATTTTTTGGTAATGTCCTACTTTTCTTGAATTTCCTACATTTTGCGGTGCCTTGTCCTCATTTATAGTTATGCCATCTGGTCACCCTATCCTAACTTGGGGTTTTCTTGGCAAGTTTTGTTTAGACCAGGTTTGGCATGGCCTTCTCTTGAAGCTGAGAGAGCGCAGGAATTGAACCCTGATCTTCAGAGTCCTAGTCCAATGCTCAAACCACAACGCCACACTGGCTCCTACTTTTAGCCTAGTTTACATTTAAAATGGATTGCAACCTAGTTTACATTTAAACTTGGTGTTTACATGTAAACTACACCCAGGTTTTGGTGCATAACAGTTGTATGTGTGAATGCCTTTAAGTCGCCCATTTATGGCAATCCTGTGAATTTCATAGGGTTTTCTTAGGCAAGGGATACTCAGGGGTGGTTGTGCCAGTCCCTTCCTCTGAAACAGTAGCACGTAGTATATTTTGATGGTCTCCCATCTACTAGCTAGGGCTCACCTTTCTTCCAGGATCAGACAGAATCTGGTGTCATTAGGGTCTTCAGGCTGGGAAATCCTAGAAGAGATCGAAACCTTAAAACAATGTCTTGCATTCATTAGAGTGAAGAAATCTTGTTAAGAAAACCCCATGATAGGCTTGCCTTAGGGTCACCCTAAGGAGTTTATCACACGAAGGGAATTGGAAGTATAACCCAATGGCAATCTGAATGGAATCATGGGGTTTCACATGATTGTGTGAAAGCTGATCACACGCATTTTCGGGCAAACAGAAGTCCTTCTGAATGCAATCGTGGGGTTTCATGTTATTGTGTGAGAAACTATCACATACAATTTCGGGCACTGGGAGGCAATTTCAATCAATTCCGGACGCAATGCAGCATCAATCTTATTTTCTGTCTTATTTTCGGGGAAACACAGTAGGACCTGGAACAATGGATGCAAGCTCCAGGAGAAAAGATTCCACCTCAACATTAGGAGGAACTTCCTGACAGTAAGGGCTGTTCGACAGTGGAGCATACTCCCTCAGAGAGTGGTGGAGTCTTCTTCTTTGGAGATCTTTAAGCAGAGGCTGGATGGCCATCTGTCGGGAATGCTTTGATTGGGAGTTCCTGCATGGCAGGGGGTGGGAGTGGATGGACCTTGTGGTCTCTTCCAACTCTATGATTTTATGATTCTATGATGAGCTCTGAGTTGGAAAGCCAGGCGACTATTCTTGTCATTTGCACTAGTGGGTAGTCACCATGGCACAGGTAGTAAGTGCAATTGATACCACTGGTTCAATCCATTTTAGGGTGCTGTTGAACTGCAGAATTAATGCAGTTTGACACTGCTTTAACTGCCATGGCTCAGTGCTATGGGATCCTGGGGTTTGTAGTTTGTTGTGGCACCAAAGCTCTCTGGGAGAGAAAGCTAAATATCTCAAAAAACTAGCAGTCCTAGAATTCCATTACATTGAGCCATGGCAGAGAGCCAGTGTGTATGACTCTGGAGATCAGGATCCAAATCCCGGCTCTGCCTTGTAAATCCACTGGGTGATCCTGGGCACTCTCTCAGCCTTAGATGGCAAACCTGCAATGGCAAACTCCCTCTGTAGAAACATGCCAAGAAGACCCATGATAGAAGTCAGAAACATCTTGAAGGCACATAACAGCAGTGTCAAACTGCATTAATTCTGCAGTGTAAATGCATTCACACAATACATGGTCAATACACACTCAAAGGCCCAAGAATCATACCTGGAGTATATATGGCCACAAGATTGAACGGGTCTCCTGTAATATTTGATGCTACTGGTAGCAGGAAAGCACATTAGGAGTATGCTGCTGGTAACATTCAGAGAAGCTCAAAAGCCATTCTCAAATTTCTTATGTCAAGAGGGGGGCATTATATACTGGTAGTGCTTAAACTTTCTGAAGCAAACTGCTTTATGGATCCCATCTGGGATCCCTCCCCAACAGATTAGCTTTCCAAGCTCCAAAATGTATCTCTAATGCAGCTTTGAGACTGTAATCAGGCTTTTTGAAAGTGGAGGCAAGAGTATGAGTGACTATACTCAGCTATTGGCTTAGACTATCCTTTTAAACCACTGGCCTTGCTCCACTAACCTTGACTGATGATTTCCAATCTATGTGGAAATAGACAGTGATGGCTAAAATTTCATCACTGGGCTCCTTTTCATATCCATTGTTAACAAACAATGGGTGGTCAATACAGAGCAACAACTGGATCTAGCTAGTGCTCCAACTTTTGTTGCTAGTGAGTCCAATAGATATTTGGAATAACCTATGGCATACTTAGCAAAATTTGAAGTTTTCTCATGCTCTCCCCTCAACTGTCCTTGAAGGCCGATATAAGAAGACACCTTTCTCAGACAGACTATGCCACTTTGACTCTGGCCAAATAGAAACAACAGAGCATGTGTTACTCCAGTGCTCATACTACAGGGACATCCGCCTCTGCCTTGTTTCACCTCTATTGCATAAACACCAAGGACACACTTGTCAGTACACTTTGGTTTTCAGTCATCAACTCTGATACAACATATAATGTTGCCAGATTCTGTGTAGCTGTCGTTAAAATTCGCCAGGCAGTGACCTCCGCAGTAGACTAGTACCAATCTTGTTTTGCTGTACTGCAGCTATGTAATCTGAAAAAATATTTTAAATACTCTGTGTTCTTACTTTCTTTTATTCTGTATCCCCTTTTTGTCTGTGCTGATCTATGGCCATAATAAAGATTCTATTCTGTTCTGTTCTATGGTCAATACACATATGAGTCCCAACCAAAGCTTGGGAAAGTTATTGCTTTGGATGACAGTTGTCTTGACCTTGCTGGTTCAGGGATTTCTGGAGTTATTCTAAAACCCTTAAGTTTCTTAAGTTCTGTTGCCAGTGCAGTAGTTGAAAGCTTATGGTACAGACAAGCTCTTACTTTCTGCCCAGGTGTTGATGTTTTGTTTTTGTTTTTAAACTATTGAATTTCCAGGCTTTTAAAACAAATCAGGTAGCCATTGTGTCAAGGGTGTACAGTAGTTATCTGCTAAATTACCCCTGTACAAAACAGATTCTTTGTCGCTAGATGTGAAAATAAGAGTGCTAGTGGCAAGAAACCAGCTTAATAATAATAATAATAATACATTTTATTTATACCCCGCTCTTCAGCCAAAGCTATCAGAGCGGCTTACAATTTGTTAATTAGACAATTAAGTCCCCTCAAGATGGTGGTCGAAGGGAGGGCTCTTCTTGCTTCCAGCAGAAGGCGGCCTGCCTTTCTCTCCCCTCAAGATGGTGGTCGAAGGGAGGGCTCTTCTTGCTTCCAGCAGGA
The DNA here is from genome assembly GCA_034509955.1 of Urosaurus nigricauda. NCBI lineage: Eukaryota > Metazoa > Chordata > Lepidosauria > Squamata > Phrynosomatidae > Urosaurus > Urosaurus nigricauda. The sequence goes on from JAOEGL010000006.1 coordinate 88,905,673, forward strand.
GGTGGCCTGCCTTTCTCTCCCCTCAAGATGGTGGTCGAAGGGAGGGCTCTTCTTGCTTCCAGCAGGAGGTGGCCTGCCTTTCTCTCCCCTCAAGATGGTGGTCGAAGGGAGGGCTCTTCTTGCTTCCAGCAGAAGGCGGCCTGCCTTTCTCTCCCCTCAAGATGGTGGTCGAAGGGAGGGCTCTTCTTGCTTCCAGCAGAAGGCGGCCTGCCTTTCTCTCCCCTCAAGATGGTGGTCGAAGGGAGGGCTCTTCTTGCTTCCAGCAGAAGGCGGCCTGCCTTTCTCTCCCCTCAAGATGGTGGTCGAAGGGAGGGCTCTTCTTGCTTCCAGCAGAAGGCGGCCTGCCTTTCTCTCCCCTCAAGATGGTGGTCGAAGGGAGGGCTCTTCTTGCTTCCAGCAGGAGGTGGCCTGCCTTTCTCTCCCCTCAAGATGGTGGTCGAAGGGAGGGCTCTTCTTGCTTCCAGCAGGAGGTGGCCTGCCTTTCTCTCCCCTCAAGATGGTGGTCGAAGGGAGGGCTTCCTTTGTGGCTTTATGCACCACCATGGTGTTCAATGTAAAACTCAATTGGCTGTGTCCACCTTAAGTAAATTGTGTGTATTGTACAGGTCTCATTTAAATTAAGGCATTTTGCTGCATGGGAACTCCTGTATATTTTAATAAGATTCTTGAAAATTAATACAGGAGGGAGCTCCAAAGAAAAGCCTTTTGAAGATTCTGCAGCGTTACTTTATTCAGGCTCCCTTAATATCTATACACAGAAATAAAAAGGTGCTTTACTCGAAAAGTTCTCCTTCCTCATTAATAAATGGTAATTACACCCCCATAATGACTCCTCTGGTGTAGAAGAAGAAATTAGTTAGGCATACGATATTCACAGCAGTTGCTTGCTTAGCTGTACAATAGTGCAAGAACTAATGCACTGGCTTCTGAAAGCCAGTTATTCATACCAACAAGACTTCACAGTTCTTCATATGCATTTTCATTATGCCATGAAGATTTGTAGCACTACATTTTTAACTCCTCTTGTAGAATAGAAGCATTTGTCAATATTTGAGTGGAACTGAGAACTTAACAGTTGTGGACTTGGGGAGGAGCCATAGCTCTGTGGAAGAACACATTGCTGTGTGTGTTGTAGGTCCCAAGTACAGTCTCTGGTATTTACAGGTAGGGCTAGGAAACCCTGGGATGACTAAGCCATATAGATCAATGCTTGCTAACCTTGGGCCTCCATATTGTTTGATCACAACTCCCAGCCTCCCTGTCCAGTGTAACCATTGGTCACAGATTATGGGATTTGTAGCCCAACAACATCTGAGGAGCCAAGGGTAGAAACGGCTGATGTAAACATTATTTTATTTATTTGCTTAAATATTTACATCTGATGTAGATGGACCAAAGTTCTGATTCAGCAGAGGTCAGCTCACTGTCTGGGTATCTTTGCGATAGGGCCACATTGCTCTAGCAAAACCATGATGAAGGCAGGAATCTCATTGAATAAAACAGTTTTTCTCAATCTGGTGCCCTTCCTGTGCGTTGGTCTATGACTTCTTGTATTCCCATGTGGATTGGAAGTTGAAGTCTTATCACGTACAGAGGGCACTAGGAAGACTGTTCCACATGTGAAACTCTGTATATGTGCCCTCCTGAGGGCATGGCCTGCTGTGGGAAGGTCCCACCAGTGACGCCAAATCACATGGGAGAGGATTTTTCTTCCCCAGTTATGGAATGCCCTTCCCTAGAGGTCCTATTGGCATTGGCACCAATGCTGATTTCATTTAGCAGCCAGGTAAAACCTTGGCTATTCATTAATACCATTAAGCTACACTGATTGATCTCAAAATGCTAATGCACATGGTTTTAATGTCTTCAACCTGTTCATAACTTAATTGAATTTAATCTATGTATTTATTATTATTTTTAATTACTTTATTTATTAATTGATTTGCCTGTTTGGTCTTGTTTGAAATAACCTTCAATGATTTGTACACCACCATGAAGGCTTTTGATATAGGGTGAGATAGAAATATTTTAGTAAATAATAAACTCACAGCATTTTAGTTGCAGCTCAGATTGTTTTTAATAATGAGACTATGACCACAGTCTTATTTTAAAATATGCTTTTACTGTTACTCATCCTGCTTTTTAAATTAGCAATATGTCTGTCTCAGTATTGATGGCCTCCATCACTTGTGTGCCTATATGTTTGTGTGTGTTTTACCTATTATGCTCCTTGTATCTTGGATGCCAAAAACAATCTAATGTCTCTTGGCCTCATAATTGCATTTCAGCATATAGACTGAACAACAGTGCTGTAAATTGGACATTTTTAAAATGGAAGAATTTACACGTTGGTTGAAGTGCAGAACATGCCATGATAATGAGCTTGTATTTTGTATAAGCATGCCAAAGCTTGAAAATAGCCACTTCCAGGCATTTAGACAGAAAAATCTTAGGGCAGAAATATCTAACATAGATGTAGAAATGAGATCTGCAACAAAATGTTGACGTGTGAAGTTTTCCTGTTCAAGGTGACATCCAGGGAGTTTTCCTTCCTTCCTTCCTTCCTTCCTTTGGTTTTCACCCTCCTGCTAACACTCAGCACTTTCTGACTTTGTTGATTACTTATCGATCTGTTGGGTTGTTGGTCTTTAGGACTGGTGCATGTACATTTGTGTGTAACAGTGATTTGGGCAGGTGTTAGGTGGTGTGTGTGTTTGTATCTCAGTGACCTAGGCAGATGAGCTAGTTAAATATTTTAGCGAAAGTAAAAATGGGTTTGTTTTCAGTACAACCTGCTCTGTACAACTGTAACAGGAATTTTTGCAGGACATTTTATCATAAATACAGTGATATTCCAGGATTTCTTATTTAAAGTTTGCCATGCTGAAGGATGGCTGACACTAAATTGCCATCTTGTACTCTCAAATACTAATTTCTTAGTCTCTGCTAGAGCAGAGCCATTGAATCATTTGGCTTTACTTGTGTTGACATATGTGATCTACTCTGCTCCATTGGCTGGCATCCTGTTAGTGGCATACACAGGCTGAAGCCCCCCACCAATGGCTATTTGTGCTTTAAAAAGAGTGGGATGAGGGAAATCACAGAAGCATTTGATTATGTTCCTGTAGCCAGATGCAGAGTTTTTATGTCATGAGAACCTACAAATCCCTGTAGGACACAGTCAGACCTCAGTGGTTGATAAAATTGCTTAGTGTCAGCTATGGGGATATAGCCCAGTGATTCTGTCATACCCCCCCTTCCTCCTCCAGGCATATAAAGCCATGGGTAGGGGGCCTTCAGTGGTTCTGGCAGTTTCTGGGGAATTATGGTAAATGGCCCAGTGTAGCAAAGTTCCACACAGAACAAGTGAGGTCAGCACAAGAATTGTTCCTTTATCCACCTGTAAGGTTGGAGAGGCTTAAAGCAAAGCCCACCTCCAACATCTAAAAGCTGGGTAGGAGTGACAGATTATTCAGGCTCTTTCACCCAGTGAGCACTCTGAATTTGAGTCATACTTTAAACATTCAGGGTGGCAGAGACATAATGGCCTCTATGACTAAAGTATGACCCCAATTCAGGACTTCAGGTTGGAGTTGAAATATATCAACTTACTGTAGAAACAAAGTTGGATTCTTCAAGGGCACCATAGCCTGCCTCACTGGAGTAATAGGGTTTGAGTGAGATTATTAAACTTCAGTCCATATACCTGAGTAGACCTGGACAGGTCTTTCAGCTTCTAGATTGCTGAGATCATTGGGGGGGGGGGGGTTTACAGGTCATGCTTATGTCATCCCATTTCAACAGTCAGCTTCTTCTGATCTATATATGAGGGCCATATGGATATTTGTATGGCTTTTCTTCACATTTTCCCTAATATATGCATTTTTTGTGCTTTTAAGATGTTCAAGTGATGTTTTGTGCATATTTTGGTTTATGTGTACTTAACCCTAATATGCATTTTTTATGTTTTTTTTTCTTGAAATGTTGCAAAACTCTCAAAACATGGTCTGTGGTATGTGATTCTGACTCAAAGTCTTGGGAGATTCAAATTGGGTAAATCTGTTTTTAAAAACTTGACATAGTGTCATCCTTCCTTCCAAACAAGTATGAAAGAATTTACAACCAGAAGCAACCCACCTAGTTTCCTCTCTGCTTTGGATTCATCTACTTTGTATGTACTCTCTCTGTGTAATGGGTGATGATTTAATAACATGGCTGTTGGCTGTATTCTCATGATAGATTCCACAAAAATGATTATTGCTGTGGCTGACTTTATGTTCCATTTATTTTCATGATCTGGAAACAGATGCTCAAGTTGGCCGACATATTTAATGCCCCAAGTGATGATGAAGACTTTTTTGGTTTTGGACCTGATGTTCCCATGGAAACAGGATCACCAGAGGACAGCTGTGAGAGTTTTGATTCACTGGAGGCAAGGAAAACGGTACAAAAATCTTTTAACAAATCCTGCATAGCTTGTATCCTGTAAAGAAAACGTCCTATGAATATGAAACAGTGAATTTCTCATGGCTTCATTCTTGCTGCCATGGATTTTCTGTAAAATGAAATTTTGTTAAAATTGCTGAACAGCAACACCATTAGAGATTATAGATGTTGATCAATATGTTTGGCCCGAGGGAAGCCTTGAAAAAGAAAAGGGGCCATAACTGTGGCCCTGTGGCTCTCCAGATTTGTTTGGACTGATATTCCCATGACTTTATGATTTTGCTGGTTAGAGCTTATGGAAAGTCTTTGCTCATCCTTGCCTTACTAGGTAATGCCAATTTGAGTACTGTACCTGACTTTTCATGGCAGCTGCACACATTCCTAAGCTAACCCACTTACCCCATGAGCAGGAACCCAGCCAGATTGGATATGGGAGGTGAACAAGAACCCCTCCACACACGACCAGTTAGCTAATGGATGGGGAACTTCTTTTAGCCCAGAGGCTGAATTGAATTCAGAGGCATTTTTGGGAATTTTACTGTAAGGTTTACAGAAATATCCCTAAGGGAACATGGTTTTCTATCTGTGTTTGGAAAAGGCCCTTGAAGCTGACTTCCAAGGTAAGTCATTATGTAGGCATAGAACATGTTAGTTTCAGTTTATAAGCCATAAATGTAACCTCCCCTTTATGTAGATGCTCCTCTTCCACAACCAGCTGTACTGAAAATATCAACAAAAGAAGAAAGTAATTTTACTGAGAAGCCCCTCCAATTATCTTTAATAAGTCATAGCATTAAAAAAAAATGTGTTTGAATGATTCTCTCTTCTATTCCACTAGAAGTTTTTCTACCTGTCTATTGTATCTCATCCTCACTTACATTACCTCAATATAAAAGAGTATATAATTAAATTTGGGGAAGGGAGGACAGAGAAAAGGGGGAATAACAATACTTATTGAATTGCAGTTGTATGAAGGTCATGTTAAGTCTTGCATGAGAAGAGGAAGCAGCAGTGGGGAGGAGGGGGAGACAAACATTCTCAATTATAGAACTGTGATTCTCTGAAGATGCATGTTTTGTGCATATGTGTGTGATTTTCCCTCTGCCCCACACTGTTGCTTTTCTTTCAAGGTAGAAAGATTGACAGATGCTTTGAATTATTTTATTTCTTTTATAGACCTTGCTGTGGAATTTCAGAAAGTTCACTGCAGTTCTATGTGTCTAATAAAGTGAAAAATCTTGAACATATTAGAAGAAGGAAAAAATACAACTTTATGATTATCAATTCAAGGAACCTGTAGGGGTTTGTCCCTCCCCCCCCCCCCCCCAATGTGTAATGTCATTTTCAGATTGTGTAAACACAGTAGCTAGAATCCTGTCAGCATACTTTGCTGGTGTAATTGTACCAGCATAGACAGCGGTACCAGGAGCTAAAAGGCTATGACACAGCAGCCACAAAGGAAATAAGGCAATGGAGAACTAGGCTGCTTAATGCTGGCGGATTTTGTTTGCCTCCCTGTGCTAGTGTTTGCAGAATCCTGGAAGAAGTGTGGCTGCTAGCATAATGCACCAGCAGGTTTCTGGCCATTAGCGTGAATGCTAAGATAATGTTCACTTGTCAGCTTTTCCTCTCCTTACAACCATCTTGTCTTGGGAGAGGTTGCTGAAAATCAGGCATAAGAAGGAATATGCTCTATCAGACCAATGGTCCATCTGGTTAGTTCTCTGCTCCCACAATGGCCAACCACATATCAGTGCAAGAATTACAAGCAGGATACTAACATAATAGCATACTATCCCACTATGTTCCCCAGAAACTGATATTGAGAAGGGCACAGCCTCTGATGTAGAACTATTATGACTTGTAACCTTATTCACCATGTGCTTAGCAAGAATTTGCTACTTCTCTTTTCTATTTTGTCTATACCTGTTCCATGAAGGCCTTTATCCTGAATAAACAGAAATGTGTGACATTTTAATGGCCAACAGGTTTAATGAGGCTTGAGATTTTGTAGGCAGAAGTTTTACAGTAGAGCAGGAAGTGGATCAGTTCCTTTTCAGTATTTGTGCAATATTAAACCAGATGGTGTGTGGGTATATTACCTGAAAATAAGAAGACAAGAAGTAAAGGAGATATTTTTGGATCCCCTAGTACAAGAGGGTATCCAAAAGTTTTAATGATCACCTTTTTAAAAAATTGACAGAAAGTTTGTTTTGATTTGTAGTTAACTTATCTCTATGTAGTCACTATCTAGATTTATACATTTTCCCCAGCATATCTTAACCCTCCGAATACCTGATATTGTAGAAGCATTCAGATTGTGCCTGATGAGGATTTGGATTTTACACTTTAGTAACTTCTGGCACAGTCAGTCACAAAAATAAAGGACGCAATGAGCTGATTTGCCCAGCAACGTGCACTTAGGGACCAATGATGATACTGACAACATTTCATCTGTTTGCCATAATAACCTCTGGGTGATAATTATTACTTTACAATACCCCCTCGTAAGGCACAATATGCAGACTTCTACAATATCAGGTATTCGGAGGGTCAAGATACGCTGGGAAAAATGTATAAATCTAGATAGTGACTACATATAGATAAGTTAACAACTACAAATCCAAACAAACTTTCTGTCAATTTTTTAAAAAGGTGATCATTAAAACTTTTGGATACCCCCTCGTAGGTCCCCTAAGGAAGCTTATGTAAAAGAAAGTTCTTGATTTCCTTTCCCCTCTCCATCACAATAACCTTAGATATCAATGAAGGGAGGTGTGTGGAGCTCTGACCCTCAAGCTTTTCAGAAGTGCCTACAGAGGGGGAGATGACACAGATAACTTTATGTCTTTCCATGAACTTCTTTAGGGTTGCCTTCTGATCATGTTTGTCCTGCCTATTGTATTTACCCCTTCCCTCATTGAGTAGAATTCTCTATTTCCCCAATTTACACTGTCAGCACAGGAGAAGTACCTTACTTTTATTTGATGTGAGGCTCTTTGAATGTCTTTCAGTCCTTTTTGCATACTAGGATAATTTGTGGTGGTATTTGTTTGATATTGTTGGATGTTAATTTTCAGCCCAGACACCTGTCTCAGGAACTGAGAGAGATTTTCACAGAAGACACAGCCTCAGAAAATGAAGAGTTTGAAGGATTTTCTTCAAATGAGCATGACTTCAATGGCAAGAAAAATGTGGAGGTATGGGACTCATTTTTGTAGTATTTATCTTTTTGTAACTTTGTCCATTTCATGTGTGTATATATACTTAAGAACTATTATGGCATAGGACTGGGTGGCATGGAGGTTCAGGATTGAGGAGAATCCTACAAAAAAAAAATCCTTGTAATTTTTTAACCCATTAAGCTATATTATCACAGCTTAGCCTTTGCAGTGTAAACTGGGGTTCCCTGCATTATTTAAATGTGGTGCAGTGTTTTTTTTTTGGGGGGGGGGGTTTGCAGCAAAAGGGTCCAGAATATTTAAAGCACAGTTTGAACTCCCAACATCTTAGGCGTTCGATTTTCCGCATTGCTTACTACACAAGTCTTTTGTGAACTGGAGGTACCAGGGATTGATTCAGGGATCTGCATGTGAAGCATGTTCTCCACTTTTGTGCTGTGCTCTCCAGTGTGGGTTTTTTTTCTTATGGCATAAGCCTATGCCTACTTACTATTGAGTTTGTCCTGTTAAGTCAGGCTTCATCTGGGCCTGTAGTTGAAATCATGAATGTTCCCAGCTTTCTTAGGCAGATGGTAGTTACATTTGTTTTGTACACAGGCAATCTGTTCCTACAATCAAGGCTGCTTTGAACAGTTTATGTGGAATGGATATATTTCATATTAAAATCTCTGTGTATTTTTAAAATAATGTCCTATGTTGATAATTAAAAGTAATTCTTTCCCCGCATGATATCAATGTTACTGTAATGTAGACTGATTTGAATGTAGGCTGTTTCATCCATTTTGTTTTTTAAGGCAGAGGAATCAGATTGGGAGAATGACCCTTTGTCCTCAATGGAGGCTGAACAAGAGGAAGAGAAGGAAGAAAGGAGAAGAGCATCGTCCAAGAGGAGTTTTGGCTTCCGTGTAGCCTTGCAATTTCCAACCAGGAAATCAGCTGAGAAGATTTCTTCCAAGATATGCTTAATGGACAATAAACACTCTCCCTCTTTTACACAAACAAAAAATAATAAAACTTGGGGAACAGCAGACACTGAAGTAGCATCTTCAGGGTTGGAGGAAGATGCTAAAGATGCACCAGATGATAACTCTAGTGCCCTGCTGAAAAGAGCCATGAATATCAAAGAAAATAAAGCCATGGTAAGAATTGCTGTGAAAGTTGCAATTGCTCGTGAAAGTATATTCAGATTCTTAATTTGCTTTTGTAATTGTAGGAACCCAAGGAGATTAAAGGTTGTGGTAATTATCACAAAGTCTAAGTCAGTGCCATTCAAAGTGGTTGTCCCTGGCATGCTTCAAGGAAATAAAGAAAAAATGTACCCAATAGGGGCAGTTTAGCGCCAGTCTCAGGTACATTTTGGGGGGGGGGGGGATTGATGGTCCTGAACATCAGATAGCCAAGAGGCACTGTTCTAGGCCACACATGCCTTGTTAATTGTGAAAAAATTGCACACATTTCTATTTCTTCTTTCAAATTTCTATTGTAATTTTATTTTTGTTATTATTTAGACACACTTGTAAGAATATAGGTTTATTCATGGCAGTGTAATTTTAACAAAGACAGGTGTGGCATTATTACTTAACTTTTAAAATAACTGTTAATGATTTACATTTCAAAAATAAACAAGAAAGAGAAAGTATCCAGTAATCTAGCTATTAACTAGTATTGAATGTATATATTGAATACTAAATTTATGTACCATTTGGTGCCATTTTCCTCACTTCAGCTTGCCCAGTTGTTAGCAGAACTGAATTCTCTACCTGACCTGTTTCCAGTTAAAACACCTACCTCAACTTCTGTAAGTATGACTGGGGAATATTTTACATTTACCTTTTATATATTTTGGTAGGTGTCACCACCCATTGTCTGAAGTTTGTGAGCTATTCTGTGGTTGGGTCCTGGAGCCAGAGGCTGACATCTTGTTGGTGACATATGCAGGCATAAGTCCAAGTTACATCTGTGTATTACTTTTTTGTTTGTTGTAGAGGTCATAATTCTCTTCCTCCCTCACACAACAACCAACCCCTGCTCATAATACTCCTTTCCTCTGGGCCCACCATCTACAATCATGTTGTAGCTGTTGAAGAGAGGTGCCTGGCAGTGTGACTATAGCCAGTCACACAGTGATAAAGACATCTTCTGGGGCTTCCCAGAAGTCCTTCAGAGGTCCTGGAAGATGACTGTGTCATTGTGCTGCGTATAGTCACATAGCCACATGGTTCCCAGTTGTCTCCTCTCTGCTGGCCACTGCAGGACCATGGGGGTGGAGCAAATAGAAAGGAGGGAGAAATTTTGTAGTTCCACTGTGGTAGACCTTTTGATACATCTCTCAATGCAGGATCTTGGCTGGAACCTAAAAATACATTTGTTAGATAGAGTGCATACAGATGTAGACAGCTATTTATTTCCTTCCCAACACAGGAATATGCCCTTACTTGTGTATTTGTGACATATCTGGTCCAGTTTATCTTTGGATTCTTTCATAAACCATCTGTTTTGTAGGCATGCATTCTGCCCTGAAAAGGCATTAAGAATAAAGGGATTTAAAGTCCATATGTATAATAAATAATAAATAATAAAATTTTATTTATAGCCCCTTTCTTTGTCACCAATCGGAGGAGTCTTTTATCCATAGATTTAACCATTCATGGTTTGAAAATATTTAAAAAAAATATAAATTCCAAAAAGCAAATTTCGATTTTGCCATTTTATAGAAGGGACACCATTTTACTATGCCATTGTATTTAATGGGACATGAGCATCCACAGATTTTGTTTTCCACAGGGGGTCCTCTAACCAAAGTCCTGGATATACCAAAGGCCCACTGTGTGTGCAAACTAACTACAGTGGTCCCCCGGGGTACGAAAACCCCGGGATCCGAAAGAGCCGGGGCCGGAAAAACGGCCCCGGTTTCCAAAAAAAAACCAACCCCGGGTTGCGAAAGGAAAGCGGCGCGAAATTCAAATCGCGCCAAGTCCTTTCCTATATTTACAGTGGTCCCCCGGGTTACGAATGTTTTCGGGTTACGAAAGGGGTGCTGGAACGGATTACTTTCGTAACCCGGGGGACCACTGTAATAGCTTCCAAGAATATCTCTTCAGTTTTGTGGTTTCCTTTGTAAACTACACGAGCTATTCTGCCAATGTCAGAGTTTATAGGAAAGGGCCAGCATAGATGTAGTGACACAGACATGAGTGCCTTTGGTCCTTTATAGAATGGGTGGGCAACATGAGGGTTCCCTGCACCCTCCACTGTTTTTGCAGCCCTATGACTACAACTTAATGGCAATCCCCCTTTTGTTCAAACCAAAGAGAATAATGTTTCCTGGAAAGCTTTAGGAGCAACAATTGTTATATCTAAAGCCAGGCATGGACTTTACTTTGTGGTCTCCATAAGTCAGAAATAATTTGAAGGCATACAACAACAACAAACTGTATAACTTTGACTGTATTATAACTTACTGTATTTTAAAATTGTTTTTAATTCAGCTCTTTTAGTATGATGATCCATTTAATTGTAGCTTAGTATTATAGTGTGTTTTATTTACCTCTTTTTTGTTAATTTTAAAGTATCTTGTAATCTTTCTTGGATCCCAATATTGGAAGGAAGAAAGAATTTAAATAAAGTAAAATTAAATAAATAATTTTTGTTTGTAAATGTTTACGACAGATGTATCTCTGTTATGACTATTAATTTGGTCCCTAAATACAATCAGCCCAATCTGCGGGGTTCTGTTCTGGAACCCCCGTAGATGCCAAAAACCCACACCATTGGTGTGAATAGGGGTGGGGCCATCTGCATATGCAAATCTATGGATGGCAAACCCACAGTTGGAGTGGACGAGCTGAATGTTTATTTCATTGAAGAGGTTTGGGGAACTGGGAAGAGACTGAACACTAGAGAAGCTATATCTTTTCATGAAAGGAATCATGTTTAGGCATAACAATACATTTTAAAAAAGAAAAGTCATTGAGTCTGTTTTCTCTTTTTTTTTAGAAACAAAAGAAACCCCCAAGGAAAAAGTTTTCTGAAGGCCAGATAGAGCGCCGTACAAACCCAACAAGGAATGCTCGCCCACCAGAGAAATTTGCCTTGGAAAACTTCACCGCAACTGCACTTAGATTTGCAGAACAGCTTCACAATTACAGACAACAGAACCTCTTGAAGAAAAGATTGAAAGGGGTACATGCCCATACAGTTTTGATTTTTCTTTTTGGCAAAACATGTCACAAAACACTTAAGGACTAGAAAGTAGGAGCAAATTACACTAAAAATCCAGTGTCAGTTACTCGTTCAGTATGTAGGTTATCTTGAACAATGCTCTCTCTACACCAGATATACTCTGTTGCTGGATTCTTTTTATTTTAGAAAAGGAAAGTATGTCTAGAATGAAATAGCTAGGTTGTGCTGGATTGATGGTATAAGGTGAGTGGAGTAGAGAGAGGATTGGTGGCACCTTGAGATGTCCAAAAGTGTGTTTTAGAAGTAAAATTGAAGGAAAAGGAAGTAGATCTCTGCTCCTTAGTTTGAAAATACTCAGTCTAACTAAAAAGATTACCATACTCAAGTTTTCAGCCAGACCTAGTCGGTTTTATGGGTTGCCAACCTAACTGCAATATACAGTGGTAATGGTGGTGGTGGGGGGGGGGGGGACAAAACCAAACCAAACCTAGACACAGTTACATCTTTTGAGGTCCCTTTTTAAAATTTGATTTTCTGCTTCTGGCTTAGACCTGAATGGTTCCTATCATGTCTGTTTTGCCTCTTTTGTCTTTTTCTGTTAGCATGACAGGAATTACCATCTTTTATCTCTGCATGACTTGACTTCACTCTTACTACAATGCTTCTATTCTCGTGTTCTCAAAATTAAAGTAGTAGCAAAACTGAAGAATAGAAAAAGGAGATATTTAGAAAGTAATTTATAGCAATAGCAGCTTCAGTTATATATAACCTCATACTGCACTGAGCAGTCTCTAAGCGGTTTACAACTGTAAGCTAATTGCGCCCATCAAGCTGGGTACTCTAGCGACCTTGGAAGGATGCAACTCTAAGTCAACCATGAGCCCCTGACTGGGATTGAACTCACAACCTTGTGGTTTGTGATTGAGTGGCTGCAGTACTGGCATTTAGCTACTATGCCACTAGGGCTCTTTATGAGATTTGTTTTGACTCCAAAGTGAACAGGTAGAGAGCATCACATGTAAGTGAATTGTCGCTTCTACTTTTGTAGGTTCTGTTTTGCACTACCTGAAAGTTGCATTTGGTCACAGTGTTGAGATGATTAGTGTTAATCATTGCTGAAGAAATGTGAAACCTGTACAATTTCTGAATATAATACTTAATGGCTAGAATCCACTGGTTTACCTCTCCCAGAATAGGAGATTCACCCTGGAGAACCCCATGCTCATTAAACCCTCAGGATCAGACTTTTGGGGGCCATGGAGAACTGTAGTAGGAGGGTGAAGTCCCTATTCTATGTCCCCATGGTATTGGTAAGGAGGATCTTGACCAGGGTCATATAAAACCTAAAGAGATTACAGTGGTCCCCCGGGTTGCGAAAGTAATCCGTTCCAGGATTACTTTCGTAACCCGGAAATGTTTCGCAACCCAGGGGACCGCTTTAGTTGATGCACAGCATGCCGGAAGCGCGCTGTTTTAAAGGGCCCGGGTTGCTTTTTTTCTTCGCAACCTGGGGATTTCTTTGGATCCTGGGGGCTTTTTTTTGGCTCCGGCCGTTTCGGGTCTCGGGGATTTCGTTCCCCGGGGGATTTGGACCACTGTATAGCTCTTAACACCATAAATTGATAGAGCCAGTGTGGTGTAGTGGTTTGAATGTTGGACTACAATTCTCAGAATTTCATAGCATTGAGCCATGGTAGTTAAAGTGGTGTCAGTCTGGATTATTTCTGCAGTGTGAAGCCTTAGTTAAAATAGCTTGTTAGAAGAGAGCACAGAGTAAAGGGAAGAATTTGTATAAAACCTAGTTGAAGTAGATGTTTGGGAAGGAAAAGAAAAGAATATGTCATCTTCTGGCCTAGAAGGAGTGAAAGGACAGGCCCAACGGCATCGGGCCTGCCCTCGTTTAAGAAGAAGAGCCCTCCCTCCAGTCCATCTGCCTCAGTCTAGGCATTAGAGGGAGAGAAGGACTGCTGGATCTGATCCCCTTCCCCACCACCATTCCCTTCTCCTTTTGTGTCGTGCCTTTTTAGCCTGAGGGCAGGGAACCATCTAATTAAAATAATAATTCTAAGCCACTCTGAGAAATTTTAGGGCTGAAGGGCGGGGTATAAATATCACTGAGTACTGATGATGTGGGCAAGCTCCTCGGTAGTACTAGGAAGACGACATGCCCTCTCGATCCGGATCCATCTTGGCTGGTTGTCCAGGGAGGGGACGCATTGAAAACATTTCTTCAGGAGGTGATCAATGTGTCCCTTAGGGAAGGCACCATTCCATTATGTCTAAAGGAGGCGGTTGTAAAGCCCCTCCTGAAGAAACCTTCCCTTGATCCCCTGGGCAGGAACAACTATAGACCAGTGTCCATGCTATCTTTTCTTAGCAAGGTGATCGAGAGAGCTATTGCCTCCCAACTCCAAGCGGTCTTAGATGAAACTGATTATCTCGATCCATTTCAAACCGGCTTCAGGGCAGGGTATGGTGTTGAGACTGTCATGGTTGCTGTGATGGATGACCTCTGCTTGAGCATTGACAGGGGTAGTGTGACCCTGCTGGTGCTCTTGGATCTCTCCGCGGCCTTTGACACCATAGACCATTCCATTCTTCTCAGGGCGCCATCCTGTCCCCGATGTTGTTTAATATTATTATTATTATTATTATTATTATTAAACTTTATTTCTAAAGCGCTGTAAATATACTCAGCGCTGTACAAAATTGGTAAAACTTAAGAAATATATAAAAGCCTGCCAAAGGCGTACACTCTAAAATAATAGTAGATAGATAAAATTACAAAGGGGGAAGACAAGTTAAAACATCGAACATAAAAGCAAATCACAACAAGCAATATCAGACAGCCAGATGGTAATCACAAGTTCCCTGAGAACGCTTCCCTAAACAATAAGGTTTTCAGCTCAACCTTAAAGCTAGTTAGGGAAGTGATGAGCCGAGCATGCAGAGGGAGAAGGTTCCAGGAATGAGGGGCAGCAAGAGAAAAGGGACGGATCCGGGAGGGGGCAGAGGACAACCTGGGTTGAGAGAGGAGACCTTGGTCACCAGAGCGGAGGGTACGGGTAGGAACATAGGGGGAGAGAAGATCAGCTAGGTAAGGAGGGGCCAGTCCATGCAGGGCTTTGAAGGTGAGTAACAAAAGTTTGTACCTGATGCGAAAGGGAAGAGGGAGCCAGTGAAGGGAGGACAACAGAGGGGAGACATGATCATAACGGCGAGCAAGTGAAATAATGCGTGCAGCTGAATGCTGAACAGAAATTAATGGGTGGAGATGAGAGAGAGGAAGCCCAGCCAAGAGGAGGTTACAGTAGTCTAGTCGTGAGACCACTAGGGCGTGGACCAGTGTTTTTGCGGTAGAAAATGAGAGATATGGACGGATTTTGGCAATGTTATAGAGAAAGAATCTGCAGACCTTGGCTGTGGTCTGGATCTGGGGGATAAATGACAAGGAGGAATCGAAGATGAAACCAAGACTGCGGGCTTCCTGGACCGGCTGAATAGAGATGTTGTTGACAGAAATGGAAAAGGAGTAGTGAAGGGTGGGCTTGGGCGGGAAAACCAGAAGCTCGGTCTTGGACATATTGAGCTTCAGACGCCGATGGTGCATCCAGTGGGAGACAGCTGTTAAACAGGATGACATTTGCTGTTCTAAATCCGGTGAAAGATTGGGAGTAGAAAGGTACAGCTGGGTGTCATCAGCGTACAGATGGTAGGAGAAACCAAAGGAACTAATTAATTTGCCAAGGGAGAGTGTGTACAGAGAAAACAATAGGGGACCCAAAACAGAGCCCTGAGGAACTCCAACAGTTAAGGGGACAGAGGACGAGGTCTGACCACCCGAGACCACTGAGAAAAATCTATTTGATAAGTAAGATGTGAACCAATCAAGAACCAGGCCCGAGAAACCAATGTCAGAGAGTAAGTCTATCAGGAGACAGTGGTCTACAGTGTCGAAGGCCGCGGACAAATCGAGAAGAATGAGGATAGAATAATGGCCATTCGCCTTGGCCCGCAAAAGATCGTTCGAGATCTTAGTGAGGGCTGTCTCTGTGGAGTGCCGTGGGCGAAAACCAGATTGGAAAGGATCCAGAATGGAGTTGGTTTCGAGAAACTCAAGACAGCGCGAGTAAACAACTCGTTCCAACACCTTAGAAAGGAAAGGAAGAAGAGAGATTGGACGATAGCTAGCCAGGGAAGAAGGGTCAAGAGAGGGTTTTTTTAGAATAGGGGAGACTAAGGCGTGTTTAAAGACGGAAGGGAAGGAACCCGAAGAGAGGGAAAGATTAAAGATATGGAGGAGGGAGGGTAGCAAAGAGGGGGCAATAGAGATTAGAAGACGAGAAGGGATTGGGTCAAGAGGACAGGTGGTAGGTTTGGATGAGTTCAGAAGGGAAGAGAGTTCTTCCAGGGAAACTGGAGAAAAGACAGAGAATTTGTTGATAGAAGGAGTGAGAAGATTGACGGTAGGAGCCAAATCGGGAGAAGTTAGCTCAGAACGAATAGAGGTGATTTTTGTAATGAAAAAATTAGCAAAGTCGGAGGGTGAAAATAATGGAGAGACAGAGGGAAGAGAGGGTTTTAATAGTGTGTTGAAACAGGAGAAGAGGCGCTGCGGGCGCCTCTCGTTGGCACAGATTAATGATTTAAAGTAATATTCTTTTGCCATCGATAGAGCGCGTGAAAAAGATAAAAGAATGAACTTATAATGGATAAAGTCGGCCCACTCCCTGGAACTTCTCCAAAGACGTTCGGCTGCACGAGAGCAGGACCGGAGAAATCTAACAGTAGGAGTGATCCAGGGCTGAGGCCTAGTCGTCGAGGAAGACACGCGCGTAGAAATAGGGGCAAGGCTGTCGAGAGTTGAGGAGAGGGTGGAGTTCAATAAGGACATAGCTGAGTCAGCGGAGTCCCCAAGATTAAGAGAAGCAAGGGATGAATCCAGGGTCTGAGTGAGATGGTTGAGGTTGAGAGAATGAAGATTGCGGAACTGGCGGGAGACGGTGTGACGGGGAGGAGGGATATAGGTAAGAGTAAAGGAAAGTAAGTGATGGTCAGATAGAGGAAAGTCGGAGGCCAAGTAGTCGGACACGACACACTTGGAAGGGAGAACTAGGTCGAGGCAGTGACCGAGGGAATGGGTTGGAGAGTTGGAGTGTGGCTGGAGGCCAAAAGAATCTAAAAGAGAGATGAAGCGAGAGGTTGAGGTATTCTTGGGATCGTCAAGGTGGATGTTAAAGAGAAAGAATGTTAACCAAGATTCAAAATCTGTAAAAAACTGAGAAGCTGAACCAGGAGGACGGTAGATGATGGCGACCCGGAGTTGCAGAGGAAAAAAGAGTCTAATGGAGTGTAATTCAAATGAGGAGAACGAATAGCTGGGAGGAGAGGGGAGAACCTGAAACTGGCAAAACTTAGATAATAAGATGCCGACCCCTCCTCCGCGACCCTTAAGGCGGCTAGTATGGGTGAAAGAAAGACCACCAAAAGAAAGGGCAGCAGAGGTAACAGTATCATGGGTCGGAAGCCAGGTTTCTGTGAGAGCGAGGAGGTTAAAAGAATGTGACAGAAAAAGATCATGGATTGCTGCAGCTTTTGGGGCAGCGGAGCGGCAGTTCCATAAAGCGCAAGAGAATGGGAGTTGGGAGATAGGGAGGGGGCGAATAGGGATGAGATAGGGAGAAAGAGAGGTCCGAGGAGCCATGGGGGAGGGAGGGTTGGGTGAAAGACAGATAGCAGAAAGAAATGTGGAAAGAAGAAAAATGGAAAAATAAAGATATAGTTCGACAGTGCTGGATGGAATAGACTGATAATCCCAAGACATAAGGGGGTTAAGAGAGGGGGCCTCAGATGTCCCAGGTTCAAAGATGTCAGAGGGAGGGAAGGCTGAGGGGATGCTGTCTGGTGTCCCAAGAATTGCTCCAGCTCCACCCTTCTCCCTGCTGGGCTGAAGGTGCTGCTGCTGCTTCCAAAGAGTCCCAGAGTAGTGGGAAGAGGGAGGGAAGGTCAGCGTCCAGGGGAGGTTCCTCTCAGGTGACAAGCTGGCTGTTGTTCACAAGGGAAGGGAGGCTGGAGCAGTGCCCTTTTAAAGGAAAGGCAGGCCCCTCCTCTCTCCCTGCCAAGCTGAGGGTGCTACTGCTGCTTCCAAGGAGTCCCAGAGCAGTGGGAAGAGGGAAGGTCAGCGTCCAGGAGAGGTTCCTCTCAGGTGGCAAGCTGGCTGTCATATCTATATGAAGCTGCTTGGTGAGATCATTTGGAGGCATGGAGCTCAGTGTCTTCGGTATGCAGATGACACTCAGATATACCTCTCCATGACAAGATCGTCTACTCAGACCTCAGATGGCACCTCTCCTCTCAACCGCTGCCTTGCGGTGGTAATGGATTGGATGAGGGAAAACAAATTGAAACTCAATCCAGACAAAACAGAGGTACTCACTGTTACAGGCCCGAAACCCGGTTTGGGAATACAATCCCTAGTCCTCGATGGAGTCACACTCTCCTCGAAGGACTCTGTTCGCAGTCTGAGGGTTCGCAGTCTGAGGTAGACTCGTTGCTTCACATGACTAATCAGGTGAATGTGACGGTCAGGAGTACCTGTTATCAGCTTCGGCTGATCCGCCAGCTGCGCCCTTTCCTGGATGTGAGGGATCTGGAAACTGTGATACATGAGCTGGTAACCTCACGATTGGACTACTGTAATTCGCTTTACATGGGGCTACGCTTGTGCCTAACCTGGAAACTACAACTGGTTCAGAACATGGCAGCCAGACTTATTACAGATACATCTAGGAGAGAACATATGGCACCTGTGCTTAAATCTCTCCACTGGCTGCCGATCAGTTTCCAGGCACAGTACAAGGTGTTGGTCTTAACCTATAAAGCCCTAAATGGCTCAGGTCCATCCTATCTAAGGGACCGCTTCTTCCTGTATGAACCTCCCCCCCCCCCAAACACTCTGGTCCTCTGGGAGGAATCTATTACACCCCATGAAGACCAGGCTGGTGCAGACCTCCCAGAGGGCCTTTTCAGCAGTTGCCCCCAAGCTGTGGAATGACTTGCCGGATGAGATGCGTCTTAAGCCATCTATTGATGGCTTCAAGAAAGCTCTGAAAACGCATCTCTTCCGGCAGCCCTTCCCGGAAAACGCCTAATATCTACCGGCTCCAAATCTTGGTCAGTTTCTAGTCATACCCTTTTATACAGCTCAAGGAATTTCAGTTCGTTATTGGTCATTGTTGATTGTCTGTCTATTTGCACTTTGTTTTAACTTGTTGGTTTAATCTCTTTTTAAGGGGGGGAGGTGGGGATAGTATTGGATTTTAACTGTTGATGTTTTAATTTTCTTCTGTACCCTGCCCCGATTGCTCGTTTAGAGGTGCAGGCTAGAAATAAAATTTATTATTATTATAAACAATAATAATAATAATGTAAGTTGGTTTTGAATAGAAGAAAGGATTGCATACATGCAGACATGAGAGGCATTTAACAGGAATGCAGCAAAAGTACTTAGTTTGTTGATGGTGATGTGAATTTCTTCCCTTAGGGTAGTTTGGGAGTACCCAAAAGAAGAAGATTATCAAAATATGGTTCATGCCGACCAGTTGAAGACATAACGGATGAAGATTTAGAAAATGTTGCAATAACGGTTAAAGATAAGATCTATGATAAAGTTCTGGTAGGTTCCTGATTATGTCTTTAGATGCCGGGTCATGTAAACGTCTGTCATCAAGACATTGGATTATTCTGTTGATTTGCTGAACATTCTTTACATAGATTTACATTTGTAATTAAATTGCCACAGTACTATTTGTAGTGGCTTTAAATGCCTCTTTTATTTCCCTAATCAGAAAAAAGTGTGTTGCCAGTTTTCCTCCACTATCATATTTGGTTACAAACAACTTAATAAAATATCCTAATTAGAGTGGGTAATAATTTTTTTAGACTTTTAGAATGCAGACTTTAAAGCATCTGCCAATAAGTACAGTGTTCATGGGTTGAACATCACTGTAATATGGCACCTAAAGTGTAAATATTATTGTCCAACTAAAAGGATAATACAAAGATAGTCTTTGTTCTGCCTTTATAGATGGGAAAACTGAGGGTGAAAACTCAGCCACACACTTTTTACTCTGCAAAATATTTCATGACAAGTTGAAAAAAAATGCTAAAGCAGAACTGCATCAGAAGTATTCACTGATAAGTGGCCGTTTCTATGAGACATAATCTGCCTAAACTTAACTCTTCTAACACTTTGGGCTTTTTGCATGTGGACATAAATGATGTGACTCAGTTTTAAATGGCCTTGCTAACCCTGTGGCTTCATATGGAAACAAATGCTTTGTTGTGCACATTTAAGTCACATCCACACAAGTTCAACTGTTCACATTAATAGAAGAGTGCTCCATACGCACACAGCACAGATACAAGGAAAAACTTGATTAAGATCGCCTATTTTCTGAACTATTACGTTTATTCATCTATAGCAGGAATGGTTAAAGTCCAGCCCTGAGGCTACATTCATCCCCAACTCCTCAGACTTAGTCTGAAAACAGATGGCCCTAAAGAGCTGGCGTCACACTATCCCTTTGTGCACCGGATTGGGGCTGCAGCAACTGCACGCCATGGCCCCAATCCCTGTTTTTCTGGCGCAAAAAGAAGTGGCAAAATGCTGCCCCTTTTTGCCATTGCTGTGGCTCTTCTCTGTTCCTGTGGCATGTGCTGTCTAATCACTGCCGTTCTTTCCCCCTTACTCTGGCCTCCCCTATAGGATGAATTGCCTTAGAATTTACTCCTAGAGGAGTGGAAATTCACCTTCTAATTAGGTTGCAGCCTACCAACTCCATGTTGTTTAACATTCTTAAACAACTGTTTTTGAAAATTAGAAGTGGACTAGGATTTATGTTTTGCTGGGTATATTTTTGGAAGTGTCTTGTCGCTTCTGGGCAGGGGTCTCGGGGATAGAAAATTGTCATGTGGACCCACTACTATTCACCACTCCTGATCCGGAAGCAAACACCCACTCCTTGTGGAGCCAAAGTGCAAAGAAATTAAAAATGAAATGTAAATCAAAGGCAGTTTTCCTGTTGGAAATGTAAGATGTGATAGAATAACCTGGGTTGTTTTCTTTATGTGTATTGGATGCGTGTTTGTGTATTGTGTTGGGTGTTACTGCTAGATTTAAGGTCAGGGGCTACAAGTTTTGTTTATTTTTTTTTTATCTTGTACACCTGAAACCATTACTTCACCTGGGTCTTATGCAGAACCTTGTAAGGTGTAACATATAGATAGAGGTTACAGAACAGATAACGTGTTCTAGAATACAGAACATTTAGAAACAAAATGGCTTTCATTTATTATTGATTGGTAGTCCAGAACCTACCTTCCAAGAATGGAAGGACTCTGGTCACAGAATGTGCCTCTGCTTAGCTTTAAGTGATTGCTCTCTGTTTCATACTTCACCTTGCCCTCTGTAGTATGCAAGTGGGGTAGGTTGGGTTGAAGAGATGTGTTTCAGCCAGACCAGATACTTCTGCCAAAATCATGACTGAATAGTATTTATGAAACAGTTTTCCTGTGAAACTTAAAGGTTGTGGCGTTAGAAATGTGGTGTAGTCACATTAGTAGATTTAATTGTACCATTGCCTAAAAACGAACATTGGCTTACCTTGTGAGATGTTTGTTTTCAGCGATGAGGGCGGAGTCATCCTTCATGAGGGTTGGTTCCCCCTGTTTGCTCCAATCAGGCAGGACTATGACTTTTGGGCGTGTCCACCAGGGGAATCCATCCCCCTTGTTTGCCCAGTCAATGTATAGCCAAGCAGAGAGAGTTTATAACAATGAAGAAATACTAACAACAATAGAGAAAGTTTAACCATTTAACTATAACAATTCTAGACACTAGAACAAGGATCCTATTAACCTTACAACACCCCCCGACACCGAGAAAAAATTCCTCAGTTACGGGTGGGCAGGATGACTCCGCCCTCATCGCTGAAAACAAACATCTCACAAGGTAAGCCAATGTTCGTTTTTCCAGCGTTGAGGGCGGAGCCATCCTTCATGAGGGACATACCAAAGCTCCCTAGATGGGTGGGAACTGAGGTAAGGAATTATAGGATGGATTGAAGGATCCGTCTACCAAATGATGCCCCAGCCAGTTGGAAGGCATTGATTCGGCAGCGACGGATAAATATGGAAGGAGATGACCAAGCGGCCACCCTGCAAATATTGGAGAGAAGAACATTAGTGGTTAGGGCGGCAGGTGTGGCAGCACTGTGAGCGGAATGAGCGCTGACCCTTCCTTGCAGCGTATTACCCATCATCGACTCACACTGAGAGATGCAAGCCCAGATCCATCAAGCCAGGGTCGATGAAGAAAAACTTCCCAGGTATGTAGGACCGAAGGAGACAAATAGACTGTCTGATTTGCGCCATCGACAAGTGCGTTTGATGTAAATACACCGAACTCTGCCTACATCTAGTGTGAGCCAAGTCTTTTCAAGTTCCTTTTTGGGGTCAGGAACGAATGAAGGGAAAATGATCTCCTGTGCTCTATGAAATGTGAAGTTAACTTTAGTCATGAACATCAGATCCCGTCAAGCAGAACTGAATCCTCGCAGAAGATGCATATTTCACTCCTGTGGATAGTGCTCCTGGTTCAGAAAACCTTCTAGCTGAACTAATAGCATTAAAAAAAAAATACTGTTTTCCAGGTAAGAAACTTAATATCAACTCTGTCAAGTTATTCAAACTGTGGTTTGGTTAATGCCTGAAGAACTACATGAGGGTACCAATTAGGGTATCTGTGAACTGTGGGAAGTTTAATAAGAGAAGCTGTTCTCAAAACTTTATATATACACCCTCTCTCACACACACACACATATATATGAATGATTAGACAGTTTCTGGGACAGTATGATTGGAAGAGCTGATGTCCAGTAGGTGCCTTTCAATATCCACATGTGAAGGTTTAATCCTGGATATGGTATTTGACCTTGAGTTAGGAGATCTTTGTGATTGGAAGACGAACTGGTTTCGTGACATCTGGAAGATCTCTGGAAACCCTGCCCTTCTGAAGTCACGAGAGACGAGACCGGAGCATCTACATGAGGGATCTGGAGTTTGGCTATTGGGAGCCACAAACATGCTTCCCGTCACCCTAAGCTGGCATCCAACCTTATGTGGAACTTCAACAGGGCCTAAATCAGGCAATCCTCTACAACTGGCAGCAAAAACCACCATTCAAAGAGGTTTGATTAATCAGTGTATGTCAGAACAGATTATTTATGTGTACCATCTGTTTTTTGATACAGCTAGAAGAACTACTGTAGGCTCCTGGCATGAAATGGTGTTCATGCCAAACGATTAACTGAAACAGATCAGGCAGTGTAGATGCACCAGTAACACTAGGTCCAATAACTGGGAACAACCTACCTGCTCGAGGGTGTTCTTCATGGATCTTACCCTTTGCTTGGTCAGGTAGACTGGTCAGCGATGTGTCTACAACCACTCCAAAGTGATGCAGGTTCTGAAATGGAACTAGGTAGTTCTTTTCGTAAATTACCAGAAAAACATGTCTGGATAGGAAAGAAATCACAACTCGACATCTTATATATATCCTATGGGAGAGAATGAGATCTATCAGGACATTTGAAATTATGGGTCTATATGAAGGTCCCACTGTTTTCAAGACGTGTCTATCTGTGTAGTGCGTGTCACAGAAGAAAACAACAGACTGAATGGTAGAACCTTGTATGGAAAGGTTGGTAAGATATTTGTGATAACGTGGTAGCTTGGGCTGTGGGCAGGAGACCACTACCCAAAAAACAGGAACACACAAAAATCTTGGAGGAGACGTGTCTCCAGAATTGTCTGGATAATCTCCCATCTGAACCTGTGATTATTATAACTCAATTGTTATTAGATAGATAGTATAGTGTTGTTGTTGATGTTTTTATGGCCTCAATATCAATCAGACATTTTGTGACTTTTATATCAATCTATGTTTGTTTGCCTTCCTCTACCTTAAGGAGGCAATGAAAAGTCATATGAATGGTATAGAAAAATATATCAAAGTATATTTTAACAAACAGCTTCATTTCATTTATATACCGCTTCATACCCTTAAGGAGTGTCTAAGCGGTTTACAATTGTAAGCTATTTGCCCCTCAACAATCTGGGTACTCATTTTAGCGACCTCGGAAGGATGCAAGCCTGAGTTGAGCTTCAGCCCTTTGCTGGTCTTGAACTCGCCACCTTATGGTTTTGAGTGAGTGGCTGCAGTACAGGCATTTAACCACTGCGCCACCAGGGCTGACATTTAAGGATGTTGAGGTCTTCTTATTATTCCTAGTCTCAGCCAAGAGACTTTATTCCAAACAATTTGTCCCCATTAAGTGGTGAGAATCTTAGATATTTTTTGTAATGGGCATTTTTATGTGTCAGTTCTTTAGTCAAAGTCTGTCCTTGAACTGGTCTTGGATTACATCCAATCTCATTTAGGCTAGTGTCTCCAGACATAGCCACTACCTTTAACCATAGTTAATACCCTGATAGTACTTTATTTTGACCTTAAGTGTTTGTTTGTTTGACAAGTGGGCTAGGCCACACATGTTTAGCCCCAGAAAAAAAGGAAATAGCAGACACCTTAGTTGAGCATAAACTCTGGCAGCCACAAGTGGCATCTGTTGATTCTCATGACAAAGAGGGCTGAGATGTAACCATATATATGTAAACAGCTATTGGATTTAGAATCACAATAATAAATTATGGAGGCCTTGTTAATATCCTCATAAAATCTGCATGAAATGGAGTATTTGGTGTTGAAGGCCCAGGCTTGGAGGAGGGAGGAATATCCTTCCCTGAGGAAATCAGGATGGATCATCCTCTAGATTCAACTGGTCAGAGTTGACATTAAATTCCAATATATAAGTTGTTTTGTACAATAATACCATAAAACAAGTATAGTAATAATAAACAAATACAGTAATAATGAAGGATCATCAGTCCCCAAACATCTAACAGATTTCAGGAGCTTTCAGGAGGTACTGAAAGGCCCTCATCTTTATTTTTTATTTTTAACTCTTTTTCAGATCACATTCCTCTTCTGAGGAGTGAACTATAGGTATTATTTTCCTTTGTTTTACAAAAGGCATATTAGTTAGCAGAAGCAGCAGGCCTTTCCTTTTCTGCCTAGCTGCCCTTAATCAAAATGGCTGCCACACCTTCAGTTCCAGCTTTGCCTATTATTTTTAAAAAGGCAAGCACAATAAATAAATGTCTTTTTGGCCAAATTCTCCCAAGGAGAGATTGACACCTTAGACCAGGGGACAATGGGGCAGAAGCAGACTCCCTGCACCTGGAAATGCTTTTGTTAATCCTCTCTGATCCCTTCAGTCTGAGTGGATCTTGGAGGAAGGAGAGGAGAAGGCAGTTGGTTTTGGAGGGAAACTCTCCATTTGAATCTCTGAAGCAACTGAAGCCTCCTTCAAAGCTGGCAATGCAAGTCAGAAACAAATCTCTTGGGTAAAGCTTAACCCACAAACATAGGATTAAGGACTGAATCCTCACTCACCTCTTGAAATCTGCCTCCTCTCTCTCTCTCCCACTGTCCAAACCTCTTGCCGGGTTTGATGTCCGCAGTGGGGCGCAATCTGGCCAGGGACAGGGCCTCCAGCCGCGCCAAGGTCTGTCAGGGTCTCTATCTCACCACCCTGGGGCTGGTGTTCTGGCCCCCCTCAGACCATTCTCCCTCAGAGGCAGAAGAGGACTGAGATTTGGAGAGAACATCCTCATCTGAGGATTTTAACCGCAAGCATTTTGCTTCTTAGCCTTAGATGGCGCTCTCCATTATGTTTATGCTTGGAGGAATAAACCTGAAGTAGCATTGGCATGGCTCCCGCCTTTTTTGAGTTTGAATTTGTGCGCCAAGGAGGAACGTTTGGGTGCAAATTTGCCCTGCTCCAAAGGGGAATGGCATCCCTGGAAGAGCGGGAGGCGGGGGGGAAAGAAGAAGAGGGTTCCCTAGGTCTCCTGGAATTGTAAAGGAGCCTGTCCCTCTGTGAGCCCGACTCCAGGGGCTGAAGGACCACTGAGCTCCCTCCAGTGAGCTTGGGGTCCATCTTGGAGGGATGACTTTCCAAGGGGGAGAAGGCGTCCCTCGAGAATCTGAAGAATGAGGGAGAGGAAGATAATTCCCTGGCCCTCCTTTATCTCCGAGTCCTTTCTGCCTCTGACCCTGACTCTTGGGAAGAATTCTCTGCCACGGCCTTAGCCTGAAAACGGGCCCCTCTCTGAGAGGAGACCGTTTGGGAGGCAATACAGGATTGCGCCAGCTGTAAGGCTAGTAAGGAGGAGAAGGGAGCCGACGTTCGGGAGGGAGAGGCTGCAGGGTACCCAAGCTGCTCACTGCAGCATTACTCACATTTCTCTCGGCGTCCTCCTTGCCGACCGCACCCTCCCGATTTCGGGACAGGTTCCTGCGGTCTCTCTCGTCCTCCTTGCTAACCGCACCCTCCCGATTTCGGGACAGGTTCCTGCGGTCTCTCGCGTCCTCCTTGCTAACCGCACCCTCCCGATTTCGGGACAGGTTCCTGCGGTCTCTCGGCATCCTCCTTGCTAACCGCACCCTCCCGATTTCGGGACAGGTTCCTGCGGTCTCTCGGCGTCCTCCTTGCTAACCGCACCCTCCCGATTTCGGGACAGGTTCCCGCGGTCCGGTGCTTTCAAGCGCGGAGAAAAGGGATATCCCTCCTCCGGCTGCGCCGAGCGGCCTACAGGCCACACCTCCCGGGTCAGGGCTGATCCATTCCTCTTGTGGAGAGCCTGTGTAGCATGGCCAGATTCCCCAGACATGCCTGGGCCCTCTAGCTCTTCGGACCTTAGTCGGCCCTCACAGAGAGAGAAGAGGTAAGGAGTAAAAGGAGAATAAAGAAGATTTTGTTTTGTGAGTAAAGGAGAGTTAGGAAAACACGACCTGACGGAGCGAAGGCAGGAACTAGACTGGGCAAACAAGGGGGATGGATTCCCCTGGTGGACACGCCCAAAAGTCATAGTCCTGCCTGATTGGAGCAAACAGGGGGAACCAACCCTCATGAAGGATGGCTCCGCCCTCAACGCTGGAAAACATATATTTCATTTTGACTGGAATGGGGAAAATTTCATCAGACAGAATGCATCAACATAAATACAAAATGCTTCTGATTTTAGAATAAACAGTTGATTGTAAAGTAACTGCACATGCCTCATGAATTGGTTGAACAAATCCATCATAGTTATTTCCTAATGCATTTGGGAAACGTTTTTTAACAAGTTAATAAAATTGTCTGGATTCCTTGTATAATTCTCCTTTTTCCTGATTCTATCCCCATTAGGGAAGCACATGCCATCAGTGTCGACAGAAGACAATTGATACAAAGACAATTTGTCGTAATGAAGGCTGTGGGGGTGTGAGAGGACAGTTTTGTGGGCCATGCCTTCGTAATCGTTATGGTGAAGATGTGAAATCAGCACTTCTAGACCCAGTAGGTACCCAGCTTTAAGTCTGTAGAGTAAAAACAGATTCCTGTGTGGTGAAATTGGATCCCTAGTGCTTTCATTGGTACCATACTTCTACTGAAAAGCAGTATGCACACTGTATGCACTCTATACTCTGAAGTTTCTAACTACATTCTGATGGCTTTACTAAGCAGCAACATTACATTACTTATTAAGAGATGGCTTCTGATAATTAATGCCCTGCCCTTACTTTTCCTTAAGGATTGGTTCTGTCCTCCTTGCCGTGGGATCTGTAATTGTAGCTACTGTCGTAAACGTGATGGTCGTTGTGCCACAGGAATGCTAATCCACTTGGCAAAGTTTTACGGTTATGACAATGTAAAAGAATATCTTGAAAGGTAAGTGAGTTTTTAGAATTTCATATCAGTGGGAAGGATCTTGATATTGGTCAGTGTTCTGCTTCCCCCTCCTCCAAAACTAGCTCTGGTACAGGAAACCTTGGAAGCCAGTTTTTGGAGGACACAGCGATCTGCAGGGAGGAAAGGGGGGGGGATGTTCTTTTGGGCTGACAGGCATCTACTAGTGCAATATTCATTTCAGGCCTTTCTGTGTGATTATAGTTGTGAGAAACCAGCACAAATTTAGTTGAATATTTCAGACCCAGTGTGGTGTAATGATTTGAGCATCGGACTCTGGAGACCTGGGTTCCAATCCCCACTCAGCCATGGAACCCCACTGGGTGACCTTGGGCAAGTCATAATCTCTCAGCCTCAGAGGAAGATGAAAACAAAACCCCTCTGAACAAATCTTGCCAAGAAAACACTGTGGTTCACATTACGGTTGCCATAAGTTGGAAGCAATTTAAAGGCATACAACAATGACAAGTATAACAGATGTTACAAAATATGGAACAAAGAAGGGGTGGGTGGGTAGGCGGGTGGTTTGAATCTGCTGCTTTATTGTTTCCAAAGTAGGACTCATCCATTCTTATATGCACCCTCACAGATGCTGGACTGTGAATACTTCAAGGTGCAAGGCCATTTCATCTCAAAGTATGTTTTGGCTGTCCTGCTTCGGAAGTTTCAGTAGACATATGAGAAGCATGAATTCTACTCCTATAGCTTTTCCCCCTAGGGGATATAGTAATCCTTTATATACTAAGTCCTGAACAATGAAATGCAAAAGTGGTGGTCTGTGGACTGCTGCCTGGGATCAGAAAAGACAAGAAATCAGTTGTAGCTAGTGGGGACTCATATGTTACCAATCCCTGGTACATCAGGAGAAAAGCTCACCAGTTCTTCACATTATAACCGAAACAGCTCTGATCTAGATCTTCAATTATTTGTGCTTCTGTCTAGATGTTCTGTTCTCTTTACAGTCAACTGGCAGAAGTTGTTATGAAGGAATAATATTAGGGTTAGGAACATGTTAGGTCAGATTTTGTTAGACAGCATCACAAATCATTTATCATCATAGTTGTGCTGGGTAAGGTTGCTGGTAGTTGCAGTCCAGTAACATCTGAACAGCCACATGTTCCCCACCCCTAAGTTTTTGACCATCTGAAGTAGATAATCCTAACTATTTAATTTTTATTTGATTTCTGAAGTACAATTCTGCTTTTTCCCCCCAGCTTGCAAAAGCAACTTGCTGAAGAAAACTGAAAAAAAAATCTGTGGCTTTACAAAGATGTAACTGTCAACTCAAAAAGAAGAGTTGGAGTTAAAACTTTTTAAAAAATACTTTTATAATGGATGTTGTTTGTACTACAAAGATTTCTCAGGAAAACAGCTGTCAAAGGAATCTGCAAATTCTGTTTCTTTGCCACAAGATACTGGGAATGACTTCTGTGAAATTCTTACAGAAATGATCAGAGATTAAAACAACTTCCATTCCTTTCAGTGGGCTCCTATAGGAGAATTGTGTATGAGTGTATTACTAGGAACAGAAATTGGTTGGTGTGATTAAAATTTAACAGATCTCAAAACCTATCAGTTAGACCCAACTGCTTTAGAACCATTTTAAGTTCTACTCATAGATTTTAGAAATGTAATACTGGAACAGTATTTCCTTGCCAGGGAAAGTGTTTCAAAACTCCTAGTTGCTACCATTTATATTCATTCATACTTAACCTCAACAGATTTGTTCTTGATAGCTTGGTTAAGATATATCCACCTCAGATTACATCAGGATTTCTAAAATGTTTTGAACTGGGCAGAGCAGGGGTTCCAAATATTTGCCATTCCCTTAGCCTTAACTCCAGTGTTCTGTTCTGTAGTAAAGAAATACAGATTCTCTGAGCAGCTTCTTTCCATTTCATGTAGGCTGAATTCTGTAACCGTTTTTTATTCCATGTACAATTAACCAGTGTACTGCCGAAATTCATCCATAGTGGCTTCTTGTACAATCAGCCCTTCTTATCCACAGATTTTTTTACCCATGGATTCAAACATCCATGGCTTGAAAATACTTTAAAAATATACAAATTGCCATAGGCAAACCTTCATTTTGCCCTTTTATATAAGGGACACCGTTTTACTATGCCGTTATTTTTAATGGGATTTGAGCATCCATGGATTTTGGTATCCATGGGGGTCCGGGAACCAAACTCCAGCAGACACCAAGGGCTCACTGTATATCTGCTTTTTTGACACCAGCTTTAGCAGTTATTAAAGACATAGCAGATGGCTTTTTGTGTGTCAGGTTGTGGTCAACTGGGCACACATCTAACTATTCAGAAATTACAAGTATACTTAATGTCTTTGTTAACTGGTATGTGAAGCTGTTCAAGAGAACTGTTGTGGGTAGTATTGGCACATTTGTTTTATTGGTGACTTGGTTTCCATGTATAGTATGCTGGCTGTCGCAGCAAAATAACTGGGGCAATAAGATGACTGTTTTATACACTGGAGTATTTAACCTAAGGTTTATTTTGATATTTTTATACTAATGCTGAAATGAGGAAGACAGCACATTTTATAAAGATGATTACTTTTAAAATATATAAAAAAGTATTTTAGCCTGAGACTGTAATTAAAATTTGAAATACTGTTAAATAACTAATTTGATTTGGGTGCTTCGGAGGTGCATGTGTTCTTTTATTTTCTGTGTTGTATATATTTTGGTGATAAACAGCTTTGATAATAAACAAATGGAAGTTGTGAGAATCATCCTGAGGGCTTCTTTTGGTAACTTGCAGCAGTATGATGTGCGTGATGATTCATTATGGTAAGAACTTTTCTTGGCTTTGGCTTATGTAAGAAAGGCTGGATAATGTTGCAGAGGCACTGCTTAAACTGCCAAGAGTAAAGCTACTCCTGCAAGGACCCACTTGGCTGGCTTGTCTTTGCTTTTTAGGTTAAACGTCCAGACATAGGTGGGTCCTCTAATTTTAGTTTTATAAACTGGGCATTTATAAATGTGCTTGATTTCTTGTCTGTCAGCTGGAATTGCTTTTACGAAGATCACTGGCATCACTGGAGTCAAATCCTTTAGTCGGGCTTCAGCTATAACTCCTGCTTGAAGGTCCCATCTAGCTCCTGTAATGAGAGAAACACAAATCCTTTGAGTTATCCATCTGTATTTATGCAAGTAAAAAATGGGTGTGTCTTCCAGTTTTCTGCCAATTTATGGCAGCCACATGAATTTCATACAGTTTTCTTAAGCCAGGGAATACCCAGAAGTGGTCTGCCATATCCTTCCTCTGGAATAAAGCATATATCACCTTATGTTCCTTGGTGGGACCCCCTTCCATGTACTAACCAGGCCTGACTCTGCTTTCCTTCCAAGATTAGATGAGATATGTTGCCTTCAGGGCTCCCACAGTAAATAAGTAACAGAATACTACTGACGAAATCATTTGTGGGATTTTCACTGTCTGTCTAATTCTGTATCACTTACAGTATTTGGAAGGTTGGTTGGAAAGGTGACTGCCAGGGAATACCAAGCACTGTACAATCTATTCAGAGGAAGACAAAAACAAAACTTCTGAATAAATCTTTCCAAGAAAACCATATGAAAGCACCACCATAAACAGGGGTTGACTTTAAGGCAGCTAACAAGAAATCATTGGACTCAGAGGGGCTTCTTTCTGAGCAGGCACTAGAATCACATGATGGTCCTACAAACAGAACTTGATTTTTAGCTTGTCTCAAAGTAGGAGCTTATTCAAAATGTTTGGGACACTGAAAAAATTCTATTTAGCCAGTATTGCATGCTTACACAATGCTAGTCAAGGAATCAAAATATATCATTCATATACAACCCTGTTTATAATGTTTATAGAGGCTATTTGAACCTAAATCTTACTGTAGTCCAAACTAGAGTAGACCCATCAGTGGAATTTACAAAAGTGATGATTTAGCATTCAGCAACTGAATCAATGGATTTAATGAACCTGCAAGTTTCAGGCCTTACTATTCTCTTGAGAGAAAGATAGCTGAACTGTTGATTACAGTTGTAGTTATTTGGTCCTTTCATATACTGTATAATGTTCAAAGTGTATCAGGAGAAAAGCAGTAAAACTTGAAGCCTTACTGTTAGACCAGTACTCAATAAATAAGGCAGTCCTAAAGCTTGATGGCAATCCCAAAATGTACAATATTTGTTGTGTTAGAAGCAAAGGGGCATCTATGCCTGTGAAGTGATTATTGAGAGAGGAGAGTCTAGACAGTATGCCTGCCCTTTTCCTTTACCTCTCTATTTTTTCCCTCGATCTATGTACTCAATTCTTTTCTGCCTGCCTGCCTGCATAGGCCACTTCCCCTGACTCCCAAGAAGTTAGTCCTTTATCTCCCTTTGGGAAGGTAGTGACCATGGAGCTTCGGGTTCATAATAGCTTACATCCATACATTAGAGTCAACTTTTAGAAGATCTAACAAAATGTAGGTCAGCTTTTTCGTTTTTCTTCTTTCCTATTTCCAAGATGGATTTCTTGAAACAATAAATGTAACCCCTCCTCCTTTAAAAGAAAACCCTAACACGAGCATCCTAAGTCATTTCTTCTCCTACCACAAGCTCATATTGCACAGGCTCTCCTGCACTCTGCTTGATATAGATACTAAACATTCCTATATGTAGTTGGTCCTGTAAAGGTTATACTTACTTTTACTATTTCTTTAATGCAGATACTATGGGTAGACCTCTGAATGGGCACCAGTAATGTGTCAATGAAACGGTGTAATTTATTAAACTTACCTTCCATAAAAAGACCACAGATATATGCTCCTTCCCTTGGTGGGTGACCATAATCCTCTCTAGTTTTTTTGGTAACATCTATAGTCAGACACATCTTGTCCAGAGACCAGTTGTTCTTCCGTGCCATGCTTTGCATAATGGCTTTGAAGAAGAAAAAGGTTGGTATGAATGAATTAACTGACGGGCTAAAACTATTCCTATATGTTTACTGTGGCAAACATTTCAAATAATGTAAAGCAATTATTTTTTTAAAAAAATTAATTCACTGTATACTTTAAAGAACTTGTTTCTTGAATCATAGGTTCGCACATCTTCAAAATATAGTTGCAGCAGTGTATTCTGAGTGGGGGAGTAATTGCACAGTCCAAGATGTGGAGTTTGGCAGCTCACTTAGGTGTACTTTAAAGGGCTACTGTGAACTCCTAGTTTAATACTGGATTGTAGAAATAAATTCCAGTGCTATTAACTGGATGTAATTTCATGTAGATAGGGGTTATTTTAAAAATTAAATTAAATTATACTTCTGTGCACAACTTTGAATGCTGCTAGGATACACCCATATCTCTAAAGTTTCTGAAATGCCTGCTCCCTTTGACTGCTGATTCAGTATGCCATTCACTGGTTTTGACTTCCAGCATCCTGATTAGGTTTTAAAAGGAAATGCTGTCACTTGCTCCCTCTGTAATACACTGGCACTCTGTGGAATTTCTAAAGCAACTGGCTCTTAAGAGATATGACTACAAAGGCAACCCTCAGTAAGTCATTATGTAAATACTGTAGCCCAACTGTGTGGTCTAATTTCCTTGACCTTTATATATGATGAACCAATGCTACATACCAGTCAAAAAAGACTGAGGGTTAAAGAAGCCAGAAAGCCACACCACTGCAGGAAGTACAAGATCTTGTGTCCAAGTATCAAGTTCTCGGCATCTTAAAAGAAGGTCATTAAACCTGAAGAAAAAGCAGCAGAGGAATTGAAACTGACATGGGAAGCAGAACATTATTAAAATAAGTTGAATTGTGTGATTTAGAATCTGCAGCATATTGTTTGTAGCATGATGCCTGATGAAGTAACAAATAGTGACATTGCTAATTTACCATTATATTTATTGACAGAATTTAAATCCCCCCTTCATTCTTGCTGATACCATATGATGTACAAAAGTATGATCAAAATAATTATAGGTTGACTATCCTTTACTCGAAATGCATGAAACCAGAAATATTTTGGAACTGGGATTTTTTTCAGATTTTGGAATACAAGTAATATAGTATGCATCTGTATTGTGTTTCTAAGGTTGTAGAGAGATGTGAGGATCTATGAAATAGCAGTAGCAAAACATAGTGCTTGGCACGCACCCACATCTTCCACCATTTCACAGATCCTCACATTTATTTCCAGCCTCACAAATACAGAACAGACATACTACCCACACTATTTGTGCAGTGTGCAAAATTCAAAATACTTCAAAAGTGAAGCTTCGAAACAACATGTCAGTGCTCCAAAATTTTCAGATTTGGGGTCATTTCAAATTCCAGATAAGGGATACTCAGCCCGTATATAGCAGCAAACAACAATTGTGTGCTGTTACAGTTTTAGCTGTATCTTGCAGAAGGCCATCTCTTAAATCCTAAGACTGCAGTGTACTAAACTATGAGCTGTCATGGAAAATCATATGAATGTAGTCATGTGGAAGGTCAGAAGAAGATACTATTTAAATGTCAGTTAATGTGCTGTGTTTGTAAATGCAGTAGTACTGGAATGTCTGGCTTACATCCATATAGATGTAAACCTAGAGTAGAGCCATTGAAATCCATGAGACACATTCTGACATAGATTATACCAGCATATGTCTTAAACAGGTTATACCAGCATATGTCCTAAATGGGATTCTAGTCACAAACTCATAGTTGGAATGAATTCCAAACGGCACCAAGTCTAGGTCCTGCCTATGTAGGATGGTTTATCTATGGGTGCCCAACCTTGTTCTGTGTAAGATAATTAAACTGCTACAACTTGTTAGGGAGAAGACATTTATTTACCATTGAGCAAGGCTGTAAGTGGAAGGATAAGCCAGTTTGGTCCATGCATCTGGGACCAGGTCATAAAACAATGAGGACTGCAAAGCTTCCATAGCGGGAGAAAATGTAAGTTCCCCCTAGAGGTTTGAGGGGAAAAAGAAGAAATATTGAAGTGCACAGACTCCCTTTATATACTCATTTTTTCAGAATAAATATATTTATCTTACTTTCAAACCAAGATCTAATTGCTTAAGTGACTTCCGTATCTCTCGAATAAGAATGTTCATCCTCTCACATTCTTGAAAACAAACAAGAACATAAGGGCTTCGTATAGCAGACTTTTGCATTATTTCAGCCATGTTAAATTCTTCTGGAAGCTTCTCCAAAATTTCATCCAGGACATTCTTTACCTTAATATAGGAATACAAAGCAAAATTACCAGAGATTGTTTATCAGTTTGCACATTTCTCTTGTAAGTACCACCAGTATATTCCGTAGAATCCAGGCTGTTTCAAACCCATGCTTGTTTCTTTAATGTCTACCTCTGCTTCATATGCCACAGCTTGTACATATGCTGAAAGCATAAGATCATGGTTATATATGAACTCTGATTTAAATTAGGTCAGTGATTCCAGATAGCAGTGTTGGATACTGTATCCTTGGCCTCAACATCCTACTACTCCAAAGGTTTTGGGATGGCATTTTCTAGAATTTTTTTATCATTCACCATGGTGTCTAAGGCTGATGTGAGTTAACAGAAGGGTTTCCTTTAATGCCTTCCTGTGGGTGGCTTTAGAAGGAACAGAAATATCTATCTGTACTATTCTGCTGTTAATATGTATTTATGTTCTAACCTGTAGATCTTTGACCACATTAACAAACTACAT
Source organism: Urosaurus nigricauda (assembly GCA_034509955.1). Classification (NCBI taxonomy): domain Eukaryota; kingdom Metazoa; phylum Chordata; class Lepidosauria; order Squamata; family Phrynosomatidae; genus Urosaurus; species Urosaurus nigricauda. The sequence continues at coordinate 88,941,080 of JAOEGL010000006.1, forward strand.
AATCTCAAGGTTGATTTGATCTTGCATTTCATTTGTCATTCATGCTGTCTAATCTTTGCAGTGCAAAGAAGCTAATACCCAAAATGGGATACAAATGGTCAATTTCTGTCTCCATTGCTTCTGTTATATTAAGGAGGAATGTGCTCTTTTGCCTTTAAAATAAGATGTGTTTCCCATGCAAAAAGTTACCATATGTTACTATGCTGATAAGCATGTAAGTACAACTTCCAACTTCCCCCAGCTGTTAAATGGCTATGTTGAGAGGTCATTTGGGGGTAAACGGTAGAACAGTGATTCCAGTGTTTACAGGGTGACTCCCAAAGAAAGGTAGTAGATACTCAACTCCCACCTCTGTACACATTTCCCCTTTCTCAGCCACCTTCTGCCCACTCTTGGCCATTAAATGGACATGGCAGGAGCAGGGACAACATGGGAACAGTGAGTTTTGTGTGCAGGGAGATGGAGTGGAGTTTTGCCTTGCAAAATGTTCTGAGTTGCCATGATTCAGGATCTTATTTATTGCATTTACATGCTGCCTTTGTCTCAGAGCGGGGCTCAAGGTGCCTCAAAGCAAACAAAAAACATATAAAAAAATCAGCTAAAGCCTCACAATAGCATTTAAAGCACAATTTAAAATCACATTAATACTTACAAACAGTACTGTATAAAATCATTGAAATGCATACAAAAGTAAAATATACAGCAACCTCCCACCTGCAAATAAGAAGGCTCCCTGCAAGCAATTATTCATTAAAAGCATGTTGGAAGAAAAAGGTCTTTGCCTGGTGGCAAAAGGAGAATAGGGAGATAAGAATTCCACAGGACAGGAGCAGCCACGGAAAAGGCTCTCTCTTGTGTCCTTACCAAATGTGCTTCTACTTTTGGCCTATATTTTTATGGCTGGAATCTTCTTGGTTAGTCTCAACTAGAGTATACCCATTGAATCGAGTTCGAATGGTAAGTTGACACAAATCAAATTGATTCAGTGTGTCCACTCTATCGCGACTAACAAGATTTAAGCCAAGATTTGTACACATGTACACTCAGTTCAGAAAAGTGGGTGTATAATACCTTTCACTTGCAAAGGAACATAGTCACTGGCTGTTTCCCTAGGATCTGCTGAAGTATATATTCATCTCAGTTTATGTGTCTTGCTCCTGTACAAAACTGATTGCCTATGGGGAACACGTGACTAACACAAGACACTACTGTATTAGGGAAGGGAGAAGGGTAAGACTACTGTATTGTACAAGAATAATGCCAATCCTGGTGATTGCAACTGGGGTAAGATTTTGCCTATTATTTTGAACTAGGCTTTAGAGGTAATGCATATTCCTGTGTAGTGGCCCTGTTTTCCTTCACACAAGGGAAATTTGAGATTTCCTCAGCAATAAAGATCCTAGCAATCACACTTGCAAATTAATCCAGCCTTTCTTTTCCAATGACCAGCAATAATAATAAAACAATGCATCCTAATCTGTTGCATCTGAAGAAAAGCTATGACATTACAGATGGAGACACTAATGCTTAACTTGAAAATACTTTCCAAGGATGTACAAGGGAAGCCTATCTGGTAGATGTTTCAGCTGCCTTTAAATCTTTGGAACTGCACTGCAGGCATGTTCACAGAGATGGGGCATGTTGCGGTTGCTTTAATCACCACACTAATAAATTATTTTGGTAAATGCTGTGTTCTCAGCCCTGGTGGGGGAAAGTGAAGGGGGAAAAAAGAGAGAGATATATAGAAAAATGTTCTTTTTAAAACAATGGAAAGAAAAGAAGAAATGAGGAACAAATGGGTTGACGAGATGACAGGGAACAAATGGAGAGCTTTTTGGTGAATGGAGTACAGAACCCACAATTTGACATGCCTCTTACAACACTTCCCAGAGAAATCTTTTACTACATGACAGAGCATCACCTCTAAGAACCTTTTGTGCATTTTAACATCATTTTCTGAAGAGAATGAGATCATACCAACATCAAAACTAAAGCAAAATGTCTGGCAAGTCAGTGCCATGATACTGCCTGTTTTGAATTGTTTTTGTTCTTTATCCTTAGGCAGGATAAAAAACCTGCACAGAATTCCACATATCATTCATGACCATAAAAGGAAGAGCTTTTACACAAAGATCTGTCTAAAGATACTATTATGTCCTGTATGTGTATGGAGGTGATTCTGCAGATGGCTGTAATCTCACCTTTTCTTCTGCTGACTGTCCTGCAACTTCTCCAACAAGGAGGTTCCTAGGCTGCATTTCCAACAGGGTTTTAAAAAGGTTATCGGACAGAATTGTCAAGAAATCTATCTCAGCATTTGGATGGAGACCATATAGCACAGGGCTTTCAACTGGCAGCATTTCGTCAATGTATCTGTGGTATCCCATATAATCCAAGTTGGGAGGAGCAAGGAAGCCTGGGGCTAAAGCAAATTCACCTTCGAGCTGCAGTTTGGGGGGGAAAAATAGAAGTAGTTCAGTATTTCATTTTAAAATGTTCGAGAAAAGTTTATTCAAAGTCTTGAAAAACCATCCCCTTAAAACTCAAAGTATGCCCAAATAGTTTCATTACTCTAGTAATTACATTTCCCCCTTATTTAGCGGGTGAGGGAGGAATGTCATCCCATCCCATTTCCCTTTCCTTGTGGTGATCAAGGTTACTGTAGCTTCTCATAAGGCCTTCTAGTGCAGGACTTTCATAAGTAGTTATAAATCCATCCTACCAATATACTTTTGATTATATCTACACAGAAATGGGAAAGTTATTTTGGGCTTTAGCTCTCAGAAACCAAACAAACAAGAGTCAGGATATAAACATATTGTGTGTGTCGGGGGGGGGGGGGGGACTTGTGTTGCAGATGGGATTTTCAGTCCCATTACATTTTGGCTTCAGGGCTAAAGTAATTAAAACTGGACGTGACCCCGCAAAGCCTACTTTTTCTGTCAGGGTTTCTGAGGCATCTTTTCTCTACTGGATTAAGAACTTTCCAGAGCTTTGGCCAACTACCTTTCTTCAGTTAGCAATTTATTCCCTATGGACCTTCACCCTTAATGCCAGTTATAGGTTTAGATTGCATATATTTTTACAGTAATGAAGAACTGATTGTTCCATATGTCTATGTTTGTATCAATCTATCCATCCTGGCATTGTGCTTGGTTTCGACTTTTTCTTTCTTACATCAAATTCTGATGGGTGGGGAGGACGAATTGCAGTGATCTATAATGGCTTTAACATCCATGCTGAGGCACCCTCAAGACCAGTTCATCATTTCATTGCTTCTATAGCAAACATGGGCCTCTCTCAATTAATATGTGTCCCTACACATGTAGCAGTCCACAGTCCTGGTCTGGACTGGTCAGGATCATGGTGATATGAGGGTAGAGGGAGTTCCAAAGAATCTGACTATCATGGACAGTGCCAGGGCGGCTGGTGTGGCATGACCCCATTTTATTCAGTGGTGGTCTGTGCATGCTGATGCACCCACGCAAATCTGATCTCAAACTAGAACACATTCCAACAGTGTGTAGCCACCTGAGCCCTTTCCCCCTCAAAAAACTCCAGACTAAACCCAGGGAGTGGCTTCAAGATTTTAGGGACAAGGAAGGTGATAGGAGCCCAGGGTTGGTATCTGGAGTGGGAAACTGTCACACCACCTTTCTCCACACTAAGTGCCTTTAACATTTCTTGCTTTTCAAGAAGCACTTCCATCTCTCACCTACAAGTGTCCAGTGGACTACTCTTCCCTTGGCTAGTGTACAGATTTCTGGAAGTAAAAGAAATATTGCAAGTGGGACCTAATGGCTGGTAAGGTAGGAGACTATGACCTATGTTTATCTGGAATGGCTAATCACTTTCTACTGTGCTGTTGAGTAGTGACATGTATACTGGATACAAGGTGGACAAAATTTTCCAGTCCTTCTTTACTAATTGCAATACCAGTCAGCCACGCTTTCCTCCATCTACGTTAAGGAGATTGTTCCATTCCCTAATTCTTTTTAAATTTTCTTTCCCAGTCAACACAACATTTTGTAGCTCCTAGAGGCCACTGAGCATGCTTAGTTCTCACTTAGGTTGTACTGCATAACGCAAATGTTTTCGCAAGTGCCCTAATATATCCCACCCTTCTTTTTCAGTGGTCCAGTTTTGGCTTCAGTCATAAGTTCATGAATATAATAATGTTGCTGAATGGATATTTCATTTAAAATGTTTAAAAACCGTTTAAATACTTCATTAAAAAAAATTTTCTATTATCTTACTAGGAAGCTGTTTGTCTTGTGACATAATCATCACTTGGTTAAATACCTAGCATTTGCCTCAGGATTCTGCTGATGGTAGCTTGTATATATTAAAATATTTTTACCCTGTCTTTTCATCCATGCTGACAGCTTACTGCCGTTAAAACAGGAGTTTTTCTTTGGCCAAATATCTGCTTAACACCCATGTTTAAAAATTCAGAGTCACATACTATCTATCCATCCATCCATCCATCCATCCCATCCTTTACTATGGGATCGCAGGGTGACATACAATGATTATTTTTTAAAAATTGATTACTTTCATGTCTAAACACAACCTTAACCTGATAACCACTGCACTTACATTGAAGACAAGCAAGTTTCCAGCTGGGCATAAAAATGAGACACCGATGGTGTATTTATTGCCCTTTGGTTATGTTTGCTTGTCCATCAGTCACTGAAGATATTTTTGTTTCTTTTGGTTTACTGTAGGAAGAAACCACTGTTCAATTAAAGTGAAATGCATGGTTTTGTTTCTGAATACTTAACTAGACCTGTACTCAAGGTTGGCTAACAAAGGGCATCTAATTCCAGCTGTTTCTTTCAGGTTTTGTACCTATATTTGACACATGTTTGAATGAAAGTTCAAGCTTGTGAAGGTTAATGGACTGCCTAGCAGAGAAACAGCAATTCCTATCCCTGGGCTAGATGTGGAGGAGGTACCAATGGAATAAGCTTCCCACGCTGCCCCCTTGACCTCAGCTGTCATTTAGAGAAATCAGCTTCTGTGGAGGTCAGAAGTACAGTAGTGTTTATGCTTCCCATCTCCATGGTAACTCACTCCTGAGCTTTCCAATTGACTTCCAATTGTGTTAAACTGAGTGCAGCTTTTGACATATGAAAATCTATTCATTAAGGAGTGAATAGATGCAAGCAAACTCAGTACACTTCAAACCACAGTGCACACTTCCAACAGCAAGATGAACGAGTGAAGATGGAATGGCCTTACAGCTATCTATGTCCCATACCAGAAATGATCTTCTTTGGCTATACTTACCATTCCCTAGCTCTCCTAAATATATGGTTAACTCAGTATTGCATTCTAGTCCACACTGGCATCCTTAATCCCCTTGTGGGTTTAAGGAAATATGATTCTGGTTCAGATTAAAAAAATGTTTTCCAATTTAAAAGCACAGTTACTGAGAAAGAAATTCCAGTGACACCACTCATTTTTTACTTTTGAATACATTTAAGCCTATGATGCACATTTTTAGAGATGGACAAAGCGGTTTCAATGTTGTAAAGCAAATCACAATGCAATGGATGCCTACTCAGAAGAAGGATGTACTGAGTTATTCAGGGCTTACTGCATTACTGTTAACACAAGTCATTAGCAAAATGAATGGACCTTCTAGCAGGGGTAAGATTTACAATGAAATTTCAGATACAGAAATGCTGCTTCAAGCTTTTCTGTTGAAATTTCACCATGGATACCTTTAGATACAGCTAGACAAACCTATGTACCAATGGCAAAACTATATTTCACATAAAGCCCAATATCCTGCATCCTGAGATATAGCTATGATGATGGAGCTCCACTGTTGTATCTGTGTCTCCTCATGTGACTGCCAAAAGTCCACCATTGAAGCCAGGCAGTGGCAACAACGTTGGGATTTCCAAGACACTAGGTAGCTGGGTGGTGAGTGAAGAAACATTCACCCCTCTCTTAGCAGTGAGATACTTTCCACCAGATCTTCAGACTATCTGAAAGACCATGTCTTTCTATCTAAGCCTGGCTGAGCTTTAAGATCATCAGGGGGTCTTCATATCACAGACACTTCTGGTAGTCATGGGAGAGGGTTTTCCCGGTAGTTCTTCCTGGGCTATGGAATTCCCTCCATAGGAATTTGCCACCTCTCTGTTCCCTTTTTGCTGTCAGGAAAGACCTTTCTGATGAGACAGGCCTTCAGCTCTTAACTGCCTGTTGCAGAAGTCTCTTTGAATGAAGTGTCCTGTTCTATTTTGTTTTAAAATTCTTCTATAACTATTTAAATTAGTGTTTAGTATGATTTCTTTTAAAAATTGTTTTAAAACTTGTGTGTTATACATTGTTTTATCTGCATTTTGTTTTAACCTGTACTGTAAACTGCCTTAGTTCCCATATTGTCCACAGTGGCAGGGAACAATTTTGTGTCAGCTGGAACAGTTGTGTGGCTATCTGGAGCTGCATGTACAACGAGAAAAGAGTTCTTTTTGGATGTACAGGGGTGAAAAGTGACTAAAAGTGATTACTGTCATTTACTTCTGGGATAAGACACTGTGGGGTGTAGTGATTTGGACTATGACTTGAGACCACGGATTGAATCCATGCTCAGCCATGGAAACCATTGTGTGACCTTGGACAAATCACACTTTCTCAGCCTCAGAGGATGGCAATGGCAAACCCCTCTGAATAAATCTGCCAAGAAAACCCCATGACAGTTTGCCTTAGGGTTGCCATAAATGTGAAAGGACTTGAAGTCACGCAACAACAACAAACATAGGAGGTGCCAGCACTATTCTTTCCCTAGCAAAGACATGGCCACTGTAGCCATGAAACAGAAGTGTATATAATGCACCTTATATAGCATTTCCCTGAGAAAGGGAAACTTAAGTTGACACAGAACACTTTAATTAATTTTTTATTTGATCTCAATCCTACTATTCTCCCCAAATGAGACTTGCAAACCCTGTTGCCCACTTCACTGTGAACTGATCACTTGCCACTCAACTCCATTCATATCAATTAAATTCAGTAATATACTCTGGTTATCAAGACAAGGCCTTTTTACTTGCTCAAAAAAACCCCCTATTGTAGTATTTTTAACAAACCATTGAGAAATAATTGAAAATGTCATTTTTGACAGCCAGTGTAAAGAAACAAGGATGATTATGTCATCCTCTCAATAAATAGCCTTCTCAACAAAGCTAAGGAGGAAGCTACTCAATACATTGTGAAAAAAGCTTTTTCGTAAATATTTCCTATTTTTTATCCCCACCCCACCCCACCCCAATGTGTCTACAAACAATTACCAGAGAAGGGCTTATAAATTCTTCTAAGTATGTGTAGCAGAGCCTGCGGTCCCAGTCATCAGTGATGTGTCCACCATACATAATCTCACCAAAAAGATAACGCAAATCTTCCCATGGAACCTATGGAACATAATGGAATCTATAATTAAACAAAGAACTGTATAGTTTTCTAAAAGGATAAATCTCAAAAATCACTCACAGTAGCGCTGGTATAGGAACACATTGACTACTGAACGTATTCATATATACATCTAAAAATTTTTGTCAAAAAATGGACACCAAAAAGCTGGGTTGACTTATCCACATGTAAGTAGTATTTTAACTTTTCTTCTCTGAGTACAGTGGCAAAAGGTAAGAGCTTAATTCATCCTGGGAGCACCCAAAAGAAGCTCCAATCCTCTACTTTTTCCCACCATGATGCTGCTTCTGGCCTTTTTGAATGCTGGGGTGGGAAAATGGCAGTGGTGTTACCTTTTTGGTGCTTCCCTCAAAGGAATGGCAAGAGAAATTGGGTCTGCATTAAAAGAATCTGAATAAGACATTTCTGTATGAAGACAGTAAACTTCATCCTTTACACACTTTGTTACATGCCCCTAAGTTTTATCCTCAACTTATCCACAAGTCATATCAAAATCCATAATTATTGCCTCCAAACTTGCCCTCGACTTATACATGAGGTTGACATATAGTTGAATATATGGTATATCAATGCAAACAGAAAAATCAACATATGGTCCCTAGAGATTTCAGTAATTATGGAAGCACTAATGTAGTCTGCTGCAGTAATGTAATGTCCAGGGCTGGACTATCATCTTGAGTTGTAGCTACTGCATTTAGTATACAGGCAAACAATGGGGACAACTGACTGTGAAGTGCAGAAAGAAGCAGAACATATATTTGATTCTGTTTGCTTAGGCTTGAATCATGATTGTTTCCTGTCCTACGTCTTAATTAAGGCACCAAGTTAGGAGTTAAGCACTCTTGAATTATTTCATATTTTATATCCATTATAAATTTGTTTGTCCCTAAAATTCTAAAATAAATCTTTTTGTTAATATTTCTGTCTTGGAGGAAAGCTTTTTACTGCCCTTTGAAAACACTTGTACACACAATGTGACCAATATTAAATAATACTGACAAAAATGGAAATTCTTAATTGCCTTGGGACAACAGACCAAGACTTTTTTCAAAAATAAGAACCAGCCAATCAATACAGAGCATCAAAAGTCTCATTTTGATTTGAGGTGAACAGAAGACTTAAAGCGAAAATGGAATACATATTCTGTCATCAGACAAATTAATTTCAGAGGTTTGCTAATTGCAGATCTCATTCTATCTTTATCAACACCAAGTATGGAACTGAATTACGATCATGGTGCTGAAAGGGAACTTTCAGTGTTGTTTTTTTAAAATGTCAAAGCCATTGTTCAAAAAATAGTGAGCAAGTTCTCTTCCTTAGCCTTAGCTTAGAAAATGTAATAGTTTTCATTATGAAGCCTTTCCAGACATGAATCTTTACACCCTTGGGAACTGTATTCGGCTCCCAGCAGTTTAAATAAAAGCTTAATTATAGGCTTTGCATGTTGCATGATGAGACAGAACAGAGCAAGTAAAATAACTGTGGCTATTGCAATGCAAGTAAAGTATCTGCAGCACTTTCAGAGTGGTTGTGCATGTTTATTTCAATTCTAGTAAATAATAAATAAATAAATATTTATATCCCGCCCCTCTAGGTGAGCAATTGGGGTGGGGTACAACATATAAAATACAGACACAATTAAAATATAGCAACCCAATCCCTCCTCCCACCCCTTAAGATAGAATTAAACTGAGGTAAAATTAAAAACAGTAGATAAAACCATAGAACATTAATGTGGCTCTCATTAAAATGATAGCCGGCCTCGAAGTGACTAATGTATCTGAGGGTGAGTCTAGATGGACAATAGCGGAATAGATTTAATCATTGTTGGGGAAGGCCTGCCGGAAGAGATGCGTCTTGACAGATCTCTGGAAACTGTCCAAAGTTGTAATAAGGCGCATCTCATCCGGCAGGCCATTCCACAGCCTGGGAGCGACAGCGGAAAAGGCCCTCTGGGAGGTCTGCGCCATCCTAGTTTTCTTACGCTGTAGCAGATTCCTCCCAGAGGATCAGAGTGTGCGAGGGGGCTTGTATGGGAAGAGGCGGTCCCTTAGATAGGATGGACCTGAGCCATGTAGGGCTTTAAAAGTCAAAACCAGCACCTTGTACTGTGCCCGGAAACTAATCGGCAGCCAGTGGAGAGATTTTAGCACAGGTGTTATGTGCTCTCTCCTAGATGCCCCAGTGACTAATCTGGCTGCCATATTTTGAACCAATTGGAGTTTCTGGGTTAAGCACAAGGGCAGCCCCATGTAGAGCGCATTGCATTAAGCTAAACGTGAGGTGACCAAGGCATGTACCACAGTTTCCAGATCCCTCATCTCCAGGAAAGGGCACAGCTGGCGTATCAGCCGAAGTTGATAACAGACATTTCTGACCGTCGCATTCACCTGACTAGTCATGTGAAGCGACGAGTCTAGAAGTACCCCCAGACTGCGAACAGAGTCCTTCGAGGAGAGTGTGACTCCATCTAGGACTGGGAGTTGTATTCCCAGACCTGGTTTCGGGCTGGTAACTGTCAGTACCTCTGTTTTGTCTGGATTAAGCCTCAATCTGTTTTCCCTCATCCAATCCATTACCGCTGCCAGGCAGTCATTAAGAGAAGAGGTCTGAGGTCTGAGCAGATGATCTGGTCATGGAGAAGTATATCTGAGTGTCATCAGCGTACTGACGACACTGCGCTCCATGCCTCCGGATGATCTCACCCAGTGGCTTCATATAGATGTTAAATAGCATTGGGGACAGGATGGCACCCTGAGGGATGCCACAATTAAGCTTGATTTTGGAGGAGCAACTGTCTCCGGGTCTCACCCTTTGGGACCTGCCAGAGAGGAAGGACCGGAACCACTGCAAAGCAGTGCCTCCGAGGCCCATCTCCCTCAGCCAGTCCAAAAGGATGGCATGATCTATAGTATCAAAAGCCGCGGAGAGATCCAAGAGCACTAACAGGGTCACACTACCCCTGTCAATACTCAAGCAGAGGTGATCTGTCAGAACAATCTTGGCAGTCTTGACTCCATATCCTTTCCGGAAGCTGGTTTGAAATGGATCAAGAAAATCGGTTTCATCCAAGACAGCTTGGAGTTGGGAGGCGACTGCTCTCTCGATCACCTTGCTTATAAATGGCAGCAAGGAAACTGGTCTATAGTTGTTTCTGTCCAGGGGATCAAGGGAATGTTTCTTCAGGAGAGGCTTAACAGCCGCCTCCTTCAGATAGGAAGGGAATTATACCTTCCCTGAAGGACGCATTGACTACATCCTGAAGGAATGTCTTCAATGTGTCCCCTCCCTGGATGACCAGCCATGATGGACATGGATCGAGAGAGAAGGTCGTCTTTCTCACACTTCCAAGGAGTTTGTCCACGTCATCAGTACTTACAGATTGAAACTCATCCAATAAGGTGACAACAACGGAGTTGCTAAGTGCCTCGTTTGCAGGTACTGCTAAAACCTTGGTGTCTAAGTCGGCTCTTATCCGAGAGATTTTGTCTGCAAAGTGAGTGTTAAATGCATCACAGCAGGCCATCATGGGGTCGAGCAGGGGATTTGGCGCAGGGGGAACCTGCGTCAGCTCCCCCACCACCTCAAACAGCTCTGCTGAATGGGACTCTGCAGACGCAATGCGTGCAGAGCAGAAGGATCTCTGCGCTGCACGCAAAGCCTCCCGATAGGCACGAAGGTGCTGCCTATGGCGAGTTCTGTCGGATAAGAGACGAGTCTTCCACCATCTGCGCTCTAGTCGTTGTCCCGCCTGCTTCATCTCCCTGAGTTCTTCCATGAACCAGGGTTTACGGTTAGGAGCGGGTTGGAGAGGACGCTCAGGGACGATTGGGTCAAGAGCCTTAGGAAGGTCAGTGTTCCATGTATTCACCAAGGTTTCAACGGAATCGCCGGCATTACCAACCATTAAACCCTCTAGGGCCTTTTGAAAACCAATCGGTTCCATTAGCCTTCGAGAGCCGACCATTCGAATGGGTCCACCACCCCCGAGGGAACGAGGCGCAGCTTTAAGGTCCATCTTGATGAGGAAATGATCCGTCCATTACAATGCGGAGGTTTTGGTTACCTCCGCCCATGGATATTCCTGTTACGTACCAAAAATCCCATTGAGTGTGTGACCCGCACAATGGGTAGGCCCGTTAACCAATTGGGATAGGTTCATGCTTGTCATGGATTCTATGAACTCCCGAACTGCTCCAGATAAGTTGGAAAGGCTGGTCTCTAGAGGGATGTTGAAGTCACCCAAGACCAAAAGTCTGGGGGACTCCAACAGCAAAGCAGAGACCAGCTGAGTCAGCTTGGTCAGGGAGTCTGTTAAGCAACGGGGTGGCCGGTAAACCAACAGAATCCCCAAACTGTCCCTGGTCTTCAGGCTAAGGCACACACACTCGATGTGGACTGTTTTCTGGACAGGTTTCCTGATCAAAGTTAGGTTGGTCTTATGGACTATAGCCACACTGCCCCCCCGCTTTCCCTTATCTGCTCACTGACCGTATAACCAGCTGGGAGAGCCTGTGCCCATGTAGCAGCACTGCATTTAAATGAATATTTAAATGCCTTTGTTTTTATAAACTATATTGAAACCCGTGATGAACAACACTATCACATCCTAGATCTAAGACAGTTTTGAATTCAAAATAGATGAATTCTTCTATTTGAGTATGTCAAGACTAACATGAAAATTCACTTGAGTCATTTTGTAATATTCGGTTTCAAGGGTAACTTGATCTTTAGACCCATTAATTTATAGTAAAGTCAAGTACCATGTTTAGTATAATAAGGCTTTTGCAACTGTAAAACTATGAAATCCACTCAGAAACCTAAAAGACTGGATAATCCTAGTCTACACATTATCAGAAATCATGACAGAACGCAGTTAAAAGGGCAACAGATTATGACTTTTCCAGGCATCAGTGCTCAGTACCTCAAAGGATAAATGCATGATGTTTCTGTCACAGGCATAAAGAGTAAAATTTAAATTTGGCTTTGACATTTTCTGTGAATTTATAAAGGTTTTCAGCACACAAAGCATGGTATTTAGTTACTCTAAAACTATATTAAATAAATTCTATACATCCTTAATACACCAATCCATTTTTGTACTTAAATGCAGCTCAAGCCTGCATGTTCCATTTATTCAAAAATTCATGCAGTATGGGAGACTGACCCATTACACCATCTTGACAGAGATTGCTTGATTCATGAACTTCAGCCATTCATTGCTGCTACTTAGCATATTGAAATAACTCAGATGTGAATAGATTTGCAAGGGCTAATCACTGCCCCTTTAATTTTATTTCATTCTGTAAAATGTATTTACTGTTCTTTAGCACTTCTAATGGGAGTTTTTCATAAACAGATTGCCTTTCATTCTGTTTTATCTTCTTACTTTCAGGACTGTCTATTTCACCCTACTATTCACTCTACTATTGTCTAGAGGCAAATTTATGGTCCAAAAATAACCCCATTCACATGGTCACTACTTTCAACTAGAAAGACTCGATGTCAGAATCTATTCTTACTTCAGATCATTTATTTAATAAAAATGCTTGATCTATTACCATCAGCAATTCTGGGTTTTCATGACCTATAGTAAAATAAATAACAAATGCCCTAAAGGGCAAACTTATAAAGAAGAAAAGTGCGAAGTGAAACTAACTGTACAGTTAGAGAAACAAGTTTATCACACAAGAATTTTATCAGTTATATTAGGGGTGTACTGAGGTTCTGCCTTATCAGTGGTCTGAATTATAGCTACAAGGATTTTATATCAAATGATGAAGCAAATATAAGATGCAGATTTATTTCTTTAACGCTTTACCCTCACACTTCCTTTAAAGAAACTCCAATTGTCCACTGAGCTATTTAAACCACAGGTTGGGAAAGAGATGAAAATAGTGAGCCAGATTCCCCCCACCCCATGATCCCCTAAAGGCTGAATGATGTCAGGGCATGGCTTTGACCTCAAGGCCCCCTCTTGACAATACATATGAAATACTAAAAAAAAAGTGATGTGGTTTTTCCACATAGCCTTGTTAATACACTGGTTTTTCTATTAATCAAGAAGAAGCTAAGATCCTATAAAAATAACCTATCTGCTGAGATGATGTAGAAAAACACAGATCAGGTGAATGGACTCCACAAGGAAGACAGAATTATCTTCCCTAATAACTGGAGCAATATTTGAATCTCCTGTTGTCACCCAGAAAAGTACTTCATCTGAACATCTCATTATTAACTGCCAAATTATAAATATTCTTTTTGTAAAAGCACCTCTTTTTTGTGTGTGAAGATGGCATATTTTCAAGCTACACAGAAGTCATTCAACCAAAGTCAGAATTCCTGAAAGTTTAACAGGCTACTAATTTCAGTCACATATATGTCACTGGTTAAATAAATATTACTTGGAGAGTTTTGATCCTCCAATTGGCAACCAATCTCAAAATAGTGTAGAATTACTCATCTAATTTTTAACTTGCACTCCAGAGGAACATTTCCTGAGAAAGTCACAGCAAGGTGGCATCCTTAATACATAATAATGACACACAAAAGAAACGCACCATTATTTATATATGTGACACACTGTAAATTGCTTCCATCATCAGAATTAATTGTAGTGATTATTAATGCTATGTTATGAACTGTCAGGTCTGCTGTATGTAATTACAGTTGTGCAAATGCTTCATTACCTGCCTAATGAATTTGGCACATATGCACATGTAAACCATGTTAACATAACGAAGGACATTTTTATTTATTTATTTATTTATTTTAGCTAAGCCACTCGTGTGGAACTGGTTCAACCTATGTTACGAAGTATAAGCACCCTCTGTGAGAAACCTTTGATCTGCCTGATTAGTATATGCAACAACAGATGTATGTTCCATGAATGCATCCAACAGAAAATATATCCCATTCTCGCTGTTTAGTTCTAAAAGCAAGTAACACAAATATCACTTGGCTACTGGCAAGAAGTCATTTAATCCCCTCTTTCAGGAGTGGGCAGCTTTGGTGGAATCCAGGACCAATTCTCTCCATACAAACTACAATGACTGTGTCCACACAGACCTCAGCTGTCAGTGCTTGCCACTAAAATTCTTATGTATTGCTTACCTGTGTTCTAGTTCTTACCTTCGAGTTTGCCTCTAAATAGTTGTAGAGGATATCAACACAGATGGTGAGATCTCTTACATTGAAAGGGTATCTTCGGTTCCATCCTTGAGGTCCAAACTTTAGTCTCCCACAAACACAGGTATGAAAGTAGCAGAGAGAAAAGAAGATACTTTTGAACTCTTGCTCCCTGGCAGACAATTCAAGTGTATCCTGTTCAACAAAGAAATATAAGGAAAAATATATATTATTATAAAACTGTCAAACTAACAGGCCTTAAATTTGTGATTTCCTTCTGAAGATTAATCACAACCAGTGCAGAATCTATTATCACATTTTACCACAAAGTTAAATGAAGTTAATAGAATTGTTTCTGTAGCAAACATCCTACATGGCACCACACTTATACTTACATATAGACTTTGTGTGCTGTATTATATTTGCCTGGTAGACCCATACAAAACTATTCTAGACATGCATGTGTTGCATTAAATCAGGAAGGGTATTATGATACTAAAATTGCATGTTTTACATTGCATCCTTCCTACATGAAGACATTATTTGTTATTTGTGTAACATAATGCATGCACACAAGGTCTCTATAATGTGCCACATGCCAAGCTGAAAATAGCTGACCAGTTTTTGCTGCCTGCCTGTGACTATATGAAAAAGGGTGGCAAATGCCAGACAGATGGCTGGTGTTCTGACTCTGACATAGAGTATCATATACTGTTCAGGACTGATGTGCATCACCTTATATGAAGTGCACTATATGTATAATTGTCATAAAATGGGTACCCACTGTACATATCATGTTATCAGTAACTGCAGTCATGGCAAAACAAACTTCTTGCTATAGAACTGTCCCATATACTTTTACCAAACTATGCCAAAGGAGGAGAAGGGTGGATAAAAGCCAGTAGACTGAAATCTTTATAGGCCAAGTATAACACATTTCAAAATTATTGCAAACTAGCTTAATTTTGCATCACAAATACTATGGTGTTGCGATGAAACTGTTTATCAGTTTTATCTCATTTGTTTTTATTTGCCATCATTGACTGATTTTAACTGTTTTATTGTATTTTTTTATTATTATCACTGTTCTTAGCCCGCCTTCATTGCCTTATGCAGAAAGAGAGAATGTACACTGAAACACTGAATAAAGTCAACATATCCTAAAGCTGGTCTAGCTACTGATCTTTTTGATGCTCAACTGCTTTGTAAAGGCAACTGTGTTTCTCTAGCTAAAACAGCTGTGATCGAGGAAACTAGTACATAATTTACTTCCCATTAAAACAAAATGTTAGGTCAGAAGTATAAAAAGATGTAATGAGAGCTAGGAGGTGTGCCAGAGGATCAGGGCTGGGAGAGGTCATGATAGGATCAGACCCAAAGGATAACAGCAACAAAACTAGAAAGAATACACATGAGCCTTAATCCAAAAGGAAAAGAAACGGAAAATCCATGCAAAATTGGGAAGTAAATGTAAAAGTGAAACAATGAATGCAAGATTTGGAGGGATGCTTTTTAAAATCACATCAAGCATATTTTCAAAATATTTACCCCTGAAGGAGGGATGCGCATATATTTCCCAGCTACAATGCATGTGACTTTTTTTCCTGGAATAAAACCCATGCCATGGGGCTTTCTAGATTGGCAAAAAGAAGTGTGTTCATGGCTGCATGAAACTCTAGCCTTTAGATGAGAAAAAGGGAAAGTGTGCCATGAAAATGCTTTTTTTGTGTTTTAGGGGAGAAGAAGTGCCTTTTAAAAGGTGCTGGTTTTCCCAGCTTCTTTTTTAAAAACTGCAGAACAGCGCAGCTCCATCTAAAGGCTGTGGTGCAGCTGCTAAGCATTAAGGAAAAGGCAACTTCATGTCACACTTTCCTGCCAATCTAGAAAGCCCCATAGTTTATATAGTCAGCCCTCCATATCCACAGATTTTGCATCCACAGATTCAATGAACCACAGTTCAAAAACATTCAAACAATTTTTAAAAAGAATTTCAAAAAGTTAACCTTGATTTTGTTGGCTGCATCTGAGGACGTAAGCCAAGTCTATTAAAGCTTAGGCCACCACTGTTTTATATAGGGGATGCCAGTTTACTATGCCATTGTAGATAATGTGACTTGAGCATTTAGAGATATTGGTATTAATGGGGGGGGGGTGTCTTGGAACCAAACTCCACTGGATAATGAGAGCCCCACTGTACCTCTTCAAAGTTTTCCTCTATTTTATATTAAATCCTAATCAAAACTGGACATCAATTATAACTTCTTGCGCTTACAAAAACTGTAGCTACACACTGTAAGCCATTTTGGGAATATTGGGAGAAAGGTGGGATAATAAATAAATAGCCAGCCAGCCAATGATGGCTCAGTGGCCAGCCCAGATAGGTGATGTTAGCTCTGATCCACAGAATGCTTCTTTACTTGTTCTCCAAATTACAGTATGAGTAATCATCAGAAGGGGCAATACATGAAGAAGCAAAAGTTCTAGTCTCAGTGGATCTTACAGAAACATGCAGAGTAGTGGATTGAACTAGGTGACCCTTGCACTCCCTTCCAGCTCTAACATTCTATAACAATGTGGCATAGTCTGGCGCAACGGCATCACAGGGGTGTGTGAACAGAACTGGGTGACATCCCAGAAGAGGGGTGACACCTGGTCCTGCCCCACCTTGGTACTGTTGCCTTGTTCTCCTCATGAGAACAGTATCATAAGGAAATGATGTGGTGACACTAAAGGAGCTGAGTGCCTCCCCCCCCCCGCCCGGCCTTGATGTCATCGCCTTGGTGCAATGCATGGCAGGGAGGCAGCATGCCCAGTCCCCCTCCCTGCCATGTGCCTACAGGTGAGTAGAGTGGCATGTGGCAGGAGGGCTGGTCACATCCACCCCAGAAACCCCACTCCCTGCACTGGGTGACAACCTGGTTGGCAAAGCCACTGGTCTGGTGTGTGTGCATGCATCTCATATAATGAAACTCAATGCAGTCTCCTATTTCATAACAGAAAAATGCATTCCAGACTCAATGGGTTCCTCCTGGTTTGTGATATTTGAAAGATGTCTTTGAACAGTGAATCCTCTATTCTAAAATGCATCACCCTTTCCTCCTGGTAGGATAATTTCTCCTAGAATTTTATGGGGGAAACAATGCAAAACTATTTGTATAGATTTGTTCTAACCTGGTCAAAATTGTAGAGAGCAGCATGAAGATTTGCCAGCATACCAGTAGGGGGTTCATTGATAATTTTAATAGAGTTCTCTAATATTCCTTGAGGTATTATGTGTTCTTCAGGAGTTGGGGCTGGTTCAGCACTAATAAAGACACGGTAGTCAGAGTGGCTTCCTTTGCTGTATTTCTCCAGCAGTTTCTCTAAGGTCCCCAGCCACTTAACTACAAGATGAATATTCTGTTCAAGAGAATGCAAAACTTTCATTATAAGAACAAGTTTATTATGTTAAAAGTATAACATCTAATTATATCATCAAGTCCTTATATGGCTAGCCAGTTATACAGCAGAGGAAAAAAGGCAATATTCCTAAGTATCATTCAGAGAAGAGTTAAGGACTCTATAACAGCGTTTGTATTTTAATGTTGGTTACATTAACAAGGATTTCATTATCTCCAGTTGCTTATTAGACATAGCAGTTAAGTATATCTTCTCTATTCATCCACATAAATACATCTGCTTGCTATCTCCATAACTAAGAGAACATTCAATACAATTGCAGAGTGCTGTGAAAATTAAGAATAACATATCACGGGTTGAAAAATTTCTTCATGCCCAAGCATCATCATCCTGAAAGTCAACAGTGCACATGGACATGGACACAGAGGTGAGTGACAAAAGGTTCAGACTGATGAGGCTCTGGACCTTAGCTCCTCTACTGAGTCTGAAAGATGTAAGTCTGAAGCTCTAGGCTTATGAATCTTGCCCTTCTTGGAGGCTGTAGCTTCCAAGCCTGATTCCACTGAGCATTCTCTCTGCCAATGGTATTTGCCATTTTGGTCTTGTATGTTTCTAAGCTTGCTCACCAACATGGCCGGTGTATTTGCCAAGAGGCCACAGAGAGGACACTGAGTGCTTGGTCATTGGTTGCATCTACCAAACTGTCCAAGAGTGGTTGAACTTGCATCCTCCCAAATCAAAC
Organism: Urosaurus nigricauda; assembly: GCA_034509955.1. Taxonomy (NCBI): domain Eukaryota; kingdom Metazoa; phylum Chordata; class Lepidosauria; order Squamata; family Phrynosomatidae; genus Urosaurus; species Urosaurus nigricauda. Next base: position 88,959,795 of record JAOEGL010000006.1, read on the forward strand.
TGTGAAGCTCACATAGCTAGCCCTGCACTCCAAGAAAGGTAAGATTCATAAGTCTTTACAGCAACTAAGGCTTTAAAACCAAACAATAGGTGCCTCTTCATCTATGGTAGCACATGACACTGTTGTATAATGTGATATAAATGGAATGAGCCCTTCCAGAAAAGATGGTACTACTGGTGCAGGTCTTTCTTCTTTTGCCCAAATTAAATTGCCACTTGACAACCACAACTCCCTCTCACCATGCTGCAATTCTTTGCTGGCATATACTACCCAATCCTAAGGAATAATTAAATATGACTGACCACTCTAACTGATAAAAAACAAGAAAGAACAGGGGGACCCTCTGTGTACCTGCATTTACTAAGATACTTTCCCATCCCAGAAAAATATTCCCTAAAACTGAGTGTTCAGACAGACAGTAACCTGTCATTATTAGTTTTCTGCTTGAAATTTCACAAATTATTGCATAATGAACAGTGCAGGAATGACAGAAAAGATTGTGTAATTTTTTTAAAAAGAAACATCATTATCTCATTCCTGAGGCAGCCATTTTGGAAGAACTAAATGACAGTGCAGTTGAAAATTATGGGAGAGGATTAGATTTACTTAAGATAAAATAAAAATTATAAATATTAAGTAGTATCTCATTGTATTTTATACAGAATACAATGTGGTGCTTGTTGATATTTGTAACAAGAGACAAGAAATAACTTTCTAATACCAGAAGCAGCTTTCCTCTCTCACATAGTTCCTCAGAAGATTGATGTCTTTGTTGTTGTTGTTGTTGACTACATTCATTACTGACAAACATTCACAGGTTTACTATGCACAGAGTGAACCACTTGACTGAGCACATAAAGGACACAAATCACACCATTTTACACTTACTTGGAGAATAACCCAGTGCCCATGTTTGGCAGCCTTTTCCAATACCTCTTCTGCAACAATCTCTTGCCCTTGTCCTAAAGAGATATTGTGAAATTTCCCAGAGTCTATCGTGAAGCCAAGTTTTTTTCCTGCAAGTAAAGCAGTGGGGGAGCGGGGAGGTATATAAAAGCAGGAAGGTGAAAGTGGGATGGAGAGGGGAAAGATAATGCCCCATTAATTTCACTATCACTGGAACAATACATGCTAGTTCTTCTGAAGCACTTCACTCGACACCATTTCAACAAGCAAATTGTGAGCTCTCAAGAGCAGTCTTATGGCTGGTATTAGTGGAAAAGAACCTGCAGAAATCTGCTCCCTTGGTTTTAAGATAATGAACCTTTTGACATTTTGATAGATGCTAGGTATTGTTACCGAGCTTTATAAACTCTTACAGGGGGTGCAAGCCATTTCTCATATAAAAAAAAGGAAGCAACATGTGGTAGCTATCACATCAGTTTTTTAACTGATTGGTTCAGTGGGTAAATGTGCAAGTCCCTCACCTTGTGAGGTCTGAGTTTAAATTGAGCACAGTCAGGTCACAGCTGTATTAACCTGGTATTCTCAGCAGAGCCAGTGGGGAATAGTAATCCTTAGTACAAAGCGACAGTTTCTTACACAATTGAATATAGTTTGTATAATGACCATTATTTAGTCACAGGGGGCACAAGATTACATGAGCATGGAGAAAATTGCCCTCTGGCCCTCATCTAGTCAAAAGGTAAGAACCAGCACAAAAGATCTTGCATTATGCCAAGCAGAGGAATGTTCAATCTAAAAATTTCTTCACACTGCAGCGTTAATAGCTTCACACTTTTTATCCACCCTTCCACAGTGAATGGAGGGTTAGGGCAAAGAGGAGGAAATTTTTGAAAACTTAACTCTTGTTGAGGAAAACAATTCCAAATTTAAATCTGCTTTATTCCTTGATAATGACTATTTGTGGAGTTTTTGTGCAAGCTTAACATGTATTAATTAAAGACCAACTCCTGCTCTGTCTTAGTCAAAGCATAAACCCCCATTGTTACCAATCACAACCTATGCATTAAGAAAAGATCTGTGGACTCTAAAAAATCAGCAACATTAAAAACTGCTGGGGAATTTTCCTATTGCCGCAGCCATGCCAGAATTCCTAACAAAAATGCCTGTGAATACAGAATGTCAAATTCAAGGGCTTTTCCATGAAGTATGTATCCTTTCTTCCATTTCTTCCTAAAACAAATACTCCTAAGCTTATCTAATCATCAGCAAAGTTTACATGCTGTAAACTGTCTGTAAAAAGGAGAAAACTATCTCTCTCATAAATACAAATACAAGGAAATGGATTTGACCAGAAGTGTATGCTATCTTCCATGCTATTACCAGTTTGTTTCCTGCAGGATTTCAAATGTTGAAACATTTCTGTGCCTATGCTTGTCAGTGAGGACAATACCCATTCAAAGTACTCTACTTACCAAGTGTCTCCACATCTTTAAGAGGATCAACTCCAGGAGAAAGAATAAAAAACAATGGAGTGGCTGGACTACTTTCTTCATAGGATTTAATCAACTCTGTTCTTGTGCCATCCACATACTTTGAACCTAGCTTTTCTTCTACAAAGTTTCTACAAAAATATATAAAATATTGTGAACATATAACAAAATAATAGAACAGTTGTTTTGTTATGAAATGATCTTCTACTTAACAGAGTTCATTGGTGTTTCTATTTGAAAAGTGTCAAGGTCCAAGCATTCACAGCCCTAGGACTTCAAAAGATCCTTTGATCTAAACATGTTTCATTATTTACAGATGCAGATTGAGTATCCTTTTCCAAAATGCTTGTCACCAGAAGTGTTTGGGAGTTGAGATTCTTTTGGATTTTGGAATACAAGTAGTGTGGTATGTACCTGTACTATATTTGTGAGGCTGGAGAGAGACATGAGGATCTCTGAAATGATGGGAATCCGAGCATAGTGCTTGGCGCCAGTCCACAATTTCACAGATCCTCACATCTCTCTCCAGCTGCATCTCTCTCCAACTTCACATAGTGAAACTTGAAGTGAACTGAGGCAACAGAGCAACAACCAGTAGCCCAGTGCTGAGAGCAAAAGAGGCAGGGAAGATGATGATGACAACAATGAGGGGCCTTGTTTTGAGCTTGCTAGTAAGTTTCTCCATGGTGGGGACAACAAGAAATGAAATGGCTACACCAGTACTGTCTACTGATGGTGCTCTAGGATTGAGAAAAAGAAAGGAAAGCTTTTTCCTGGACCTAAAATGATCTTTGGGGAAATTAGCAAAATTGCCCCACATAAATCCTAAAGGGTGTTTAGGGCCCTTTGGCTCCTCGTGGTCCTGGGGCCTCCAAAAACCCTGTGGGTCAAAATAGCCTGTGGGTCATACTTTCTCCACCTCTGGTTTAAATTTTGAGGCACATGACTCTGATCTCCTATAACACATATTGGAAGGAGAATCAAGAGGAGAAAAAGAGGAAGAAGTAAGTCTGAGGCACAAGCAGGCCTATATTTCTTATACTATGATAGTGCCAGCACATAAACTGAATCGGCTTATGTGTATATATTCTATCGTTTATGTGATTATAAAGGAGTTTGCATTTTAAGTTAAGAGATAAGGTTGGTGGGAGAACTGGTTGATGTGCCTCAGCAGATTATTTTGGTCCCAAAAGCCAGTTTCTTTAATCTTCTAATTATACTTACAGATATACACTATTTCATCAATATATAGGAAAGCTTAGGTATATTTTTTCTGTGACTTGAAGCACCAAATATTTTCACAAATATTAATACAAATATTAATTTCACAAACTGGATGTCTTCTAGAATTAGAAGTTACTAATCCAGTTCACATCAACAAACAAGGTCTTGAACTGACATTCAGATCATGTGAAAATTGCTCTTATGTAATGATTCTTTCATGTGTATTGTTTCCCATATCAATCTTGTTTACCATGTTTATTATATATACCATATGACCTACCATATAATATAATAACCATATAATAACATGTTTATTATATATACCATATGAATTACTCATGTGGAAACTATGAGGGCACACAACAGTGTGACTGAACTCACAGATCTATGAGAAATAGTTTAACATGAAAAGACTACCACAAGAAGTGTACATGGTTATAAAGCAGCCACTGTACAGATGTGCAGTCATGGAAATCTAGCTTACATTATACTTCAACAGACAGATGGCAAGTAGGGCTGATGCTTTAAGTTCTGCACTCTGGTTTGAGTTACATTCCACAAACAAAAAATAAACCGAGTTATAACATAAAATCCTACACATGAAGTCAAATACCTCAGAGCATATGTCATTCGATCTGCACGCAGTGCACGTAGTATGATAAGCTTTTGGAAAGAAGTTTTACTTTTCCACTCCTGAGGAAGTTTCTCCTTTTCTGGACATTCTGAATCCACCCATTTTTTCCATCTCTTGGCAGAACCCTCAATATCTCTATCTAATCCTCGGAATTCATCCATTAAGGCAATGGCCTGAAACACAACCATGGAATGCATGAGCTCCTTGAACAGTATTCTTGTGCTAAGAGGCAAGTGGTTATAACTGAATTCCACACCCAATCCAAAAATTGTCTAGGATTCTTTATACTCAATCATTTCATAAACTACTAATATTTGCCCAAGAGCAACATTCTGGTCTTTATAATACCATGAGTCCAATTTAAATATTCCCTTGGGAAGAAATGCAATTATATACGGTTCTCAAGGATCTCTGACAATTTCCCAGCTCAAAATAGTAAAAGTTGGTATTACATCACCAAGTCCTTATACAGCTATAACAAAGAAAGTCAGGTAACACTGGGAAAGAAATTGATTGTAAGTTACTATACTATACAAAGAGGGAAACAACTGATGACCATCCACATCTCAGATGTACCTGACCAGCACACTCAACTCCCAAACATCTTCCACCATTATTCTCATAGCAAGTTTTTTCTCATGGTCTTCCCTTGGGTACCATAATAAAATAGAATATTTTGTGCATTTTAAATGTGAAACATGAAGAGGTCTGAGAAGTTAATACTGAATTAAAAATTGCTCAGATAGATAGGCAGAGTTTTGTGAGACTAGCATCAAGAAATCAATATTAGTCCTAGGGAACAGAATAGAACACACATGCAACAAAAGCTTGGAAGTAAAAGAAGAAGCCTACACTTATATTAATGTTACAGCTGTATACACAGACCTGGCAAGAGGTACAGATCCAGAGAAGAGATCCATTGTTTGAATAATCCAACTGTTGTTTGACCTAATCCAGTCTTCAGACCTGAGTGCCAGCGGGTAACAGCCAAGGAACCCATTCGAGCGCACTACACTGTGTGGTTTTGTACCATCTGCCAGTGAGTTGGGCATACCCTGCTTACCTATACTTCCAATACTTCCAAAGTCACTTAAGTGGACCCCCATAGGGACTGATGGGCTTGCAGCCCTATTTCCTGCTAACACTGGATTTTGCCTCCCGCTACAAAACCATGAAGTTTTAACAAAGAGAAAAATATTAACAAACTGATAGCATAGGTTGAGTGGGCAGGAAGGTATTTCAAGCCCAAATGCCTGAAAGAGTGGGGAACATTTGAATAAATATCCCTGGGCAGATGTCTCCTAAGGCTGTGGCTTCAATCTGGCATCTGGTAAGCACCATGTCCCCCAACCACTGAATAGATGCCTCTCCCCTGTCCTACAAAATACTGCAAAATCTCATAGAAAGAAGGCAGCTTGCTGAGGGAGAAAATGGCTGTTCCCTGCCACAGCCTGCAAATGGAACCTAGGGTAAGTTTTTCATTAACTAGAAACAGAATAAAATATCCAGGTGGTGGAAAAAATTTCTACACTTACTCTTATGGCACTCCATGACTGAGTAGATATAAAATCTACAGGACTTTTGTAAGTGCGTTCAACTGTAAATTGTAGCAGGAAATTCAGTTCAGTAAGTTCTATTTCTTTACTTCTCAACAGAATCTAGAAAGCAAATAGATTTGTTAAATAATGCCCAATGCATATGCAGATCTTGAAAAAAAAAGCTTTTTGGGATTAGAGACTTCGTAATCCGACAGCTAGCATGACCAGTAATTTTTCCAAACTCTGTACATAAACAATACAAAGTAAGGAATATTTTTCACTCTGACCTCTCTAGTCAGATAGGAATTTCTACACCTGAGGTAAAAGAAGAATAGGCTCATGTATTCACACTACTCTTGCCTAGCTCTTCTCATTGGACTACGTGTCTTTTTGTGGTCCCTTTCAACTTTACAGTTTTATGATCTCAATATTGCTATTTGCCTTGTCTGCAATACTTGGCTTATTTGTCTTTATGAACTCTTTCAGTTCTCCTCTTCTTTCCTCCTTTTCTCAGTACCATTTCCATGTTTCTTCAGAGTTATTGTCTAGAACCTTGCACATTTTCCTCTTCGCTTTGATACAATTATCAGCAAACCCAGTCCCACCAATTAGCAATATTTTAAAATTTCCTTCTACAATTCAACATTTTCTATGTATTCAGCCATCTATTCAAATAAACTACCACTACATGCAAGTTCTAACATCCATACACATTTCCCAATCAGGCAGCCATTTTTTACAGTTAGGCAGGGGAAGAAGGGAGACAGCAGCATGCAGCTGCTCTTTAGTTTCACAAGCTCCTCATCATATTTTGGTTCCACATACTGTAGGACAACTCCCACTCTTCAGAGTAGAATTCCAGGAATCAAGTGAAAGCAACTTTCACCAATTGGGTGGGTTCCACTCTGTACGACAAAACACATCAACACACATAGAAGATGGGAAGAATTACACCACATGGTCATCAGCTACAGTTGTTGAAAGGGTTGGCACACACATGAGTCTGGATCCAAGAATTAACCAACCAAGCCTGTTAATCAACGAGCCTGACTTTCCAGGAGAAACAAACCCTTGTGATGACAAGAGAGGGATCCACACAGGAAGATGCACCAGCATAGTCCTCTTCTCACCAGGGGGTGCAGGAAAGGTATCTAACCTTGAGCTGAGCAAAACCACTTCTACCCCACATTTCCAGAGTCCCTTATGGGGACCTCCCCCTATACTTTACCAATGCCTGCAGGACACCAGTAAATGATGTTCTCGATCCAGAACCCATGCCAACTGCCCTCACAAGTTGTACCAATTATACAAGCAAGAGATATACATCACTGGCAATTTCACATATCCAGTATGATACAAACAAAATTTCCACAATAGAGGGTGGGTGGATGGGATGACACTTGGAGGCAAGTGACTGAATGCATGAGGAGGCAGGATGACATATATTTCCTTGCTAAACAAGTGCATCAGGGTCACTCCAGCCAGTCCCACCAGCCAATGAATTCAAACAGGAGTTTGAACTCATTGCCTAGCTGTACCCACTTCCTTCCAAGGACCACCCCAAGCTACACATGCCGCTGAGAAGAAGAAACTGGTTGGCACTCTTGGCTAGGCCACCAACATGTCACTTCTAGCCAGCAACAACTCCATACGGTAAGGCATACAGGGCTTCTCTTTTAACACAGCTGTATTAAGTGGAAAGGGGACCTTTTACTTAAAAGGCAAGGAAAAATGACACAGAGAAGGAAAGAATTATATAACCCTGAAAATTCAAACCCACATTTTGCTCTGCCTTCCAACACTCTCAGCTTTGTCCCCTACTGGACTTTTCCTGTGGGTCAATAGCCGCTTCATAGGGAAAAAAAAGTTTCCCCTCTATGCTTCGGAAAGCATTTTTGAAAGATTTGGGAGTATGGTTGGAGTCTAGCCTGGGTGTGGCAGCGATCATATGCTTATGCCCTTCATCATTATTCATCTATATCACCTTAGCTCTCTCTATTTCTGGAGAGTGGAATGTGATTTTGCAAATATGCAACCAATTTTACAAATCTTAGAATTCTTAATATTTAGAGCAAGATATGACTTATATACACAACAACCACATTTCTGACCTCAATAACCTTTGGCTGGGTAGACTGTAGGAAGCAATAGTGAAAAGGCTTACTTATTATAGCAATAGCAATATCAAGTACATTTCTATACTGCTTTCTACACATTTCTATATTGCTACAAAAATAATCAAAAAATCACTGGATGGTTCTCACCTGAAATGTTGTCTGGCCAAGAAAAACAAGCTTGTCCTTTTCAAAAAGCCCCTGGCCTATGTAAAGGAATGTGAAATATGTAATAGCTTCTATCAGGTTGGAAATCCGCTCTTGGATATCATCTGATAGCTCTGCTCTCTCCATTGCTTTATGGAAGACAGTGTTGAAAGCCTAAAGGAACATAAAATTTCTCATTTATCAATATTTCCTTCTGATGTGCAAAGCTGTTAGCAGTTAGATGTAGCACTTCTGCAAGCAGGAGTATAACAAATTGAAGTTCGAAACAGATGGGTTAAAAGAAGTGGCTTCTGGCCACTTCGGGGGCATAGTATTCAGATGATGCACGCCCCCAAAGTGACTGGAAGCCACAGTGAGACCATGTTGAGCCGGCCCTTCCAGGAGCGGATTTAATCTGCTCCTGCTGGCTGTCAGCTCCAGGACTGTGGCAGTGGCCCACTTTGAGAGAAGGCTGTGCGGTCACTGCAGTCTCGGGCCAATGGAGTTTCAGGCCCTAAGAACTCTAAGAACAAGACCTTTCATACCATTTGCTTCAGGCCCTAAGAACTCTTAGAAAAAGACTTTGCATACCATCTCTTGACAAAGAAGATGGTCACTGTTCCAGCCCACCTGCAGCAATGTGTATACTGATCTGATGCAAGTGGAATTTATTGCTCAAGTAATGTTATTGTTTAAGTAATAAGAGCTTTAGGTACTCTGGGCTCACCAGCAGTGGGAGAAGATCCTCATTAACATTGTGTATACTCATTACATAGTGGGGAAACATTCAGCACTTCTGGCAGCCATGAAGAACACAAGGAGAGCTGTGGTAGATCAGACCAAACTCCTAATCTAGCACTCTCCTCTCACAGTGGCCAACTTCTTGGAAACCCATAAGAAAATTTTCCAGAAACTGGTATTTAGAAGCACAGTCTCTGATACTAGAATATATAATAGTGAACATTGGCAACCTTAGCCACCATGTCTCTCTTCAAACTTCACCTCCCTTTGAAGCTGGAGAACAATAGTTTTCTTTTAAAAAAAAAGAAATTAAAGACTTTGTTTCCTATAGTATAGATGCTTGTTTATTCTTCTTCCACAGTTCTCAAGTTAAATAAGCTTTTTCACACTTTTAACGTAGTACTGTTTAAGCAGAGGGAATAGGAGGGCAAAATAATTCAGCCTGCACTTATCATGAGTATCAGTATTACAATTCACTGTGACCTTTTTGGGAAAATAATCAGCAGTCCTTCAGCTTGAAGTTTATGATGTTTGTATATGCTTTTAAATTTCAGAATAAAAAAAAGAAAAAAAGAATGAACCTTTAGTGAAAATTGGTAGATGGGATTGACTTTGTTCAGATCGTTTATGACGAAATAAAGAAGAGAAGCTCTTGCAGCTGCTGGCCTGTAATATTCTCTGGCTTCATTAATATCAACTTCATTTTCTTTGGCTTCGGTTGCCTGTACAACATTATGTTTGGAAAAAAAGAAAAGAAAGCCATCCTTATTATATGAACAGCAGATGACAGTGCAATCCTCAAAGTGGTTCACTACATTTCCTCGCAAAGGAGTTTCATGCAAGTACATAATTAGGCTGCAGCTCTATACTGAATAGAGTGACTTCTGAGTTTACACACATGGGATTGTATTGTTAATCTAGCAGCTAATCATTAACCTAGCATGAAATCTGTCAGATCTTTAAAAACCCCCACCTTCCATCAATTGCAGAATATAATATAATAAATATAATATAATATAATACAACACACACACACACACATGTTGTTTGCTTTTAAGTTATTTCCAACATATGGAAACCCTAAGGGAAATCTATGCGATTTTCTAGGGCCAAGATTGTGTAACTTGTCCAAGGACACCCAAGGTTTCCAAGGCTGAGCAGGGAATCAATCCCGATCTCCAGGGTAATAGTTCAATGCTCAAACCACTACACCACACTGGCTCTCATATAATATATCTTAAAACCTTCATTAGGGAATCAATCCTGATCTCCAGGGTAATAGTTAAATGCTCAAACCACTACACCACACTGGCTCTCATATAATATATCCTAAAATTCATTAGGGAATCAATCCTGATCTCCAGGGTAATAGTTTGATGCTCAAACCACTACACCACACTGGCTCTCATATATATCTTAAAACATTCATTATTGTTATACCTTTGATGCTGGAAAAGGTAACTCGTTACAAATAACTAGTTGTTGCCATTAGTTGCTTCCAAGTTCTGATATAGGTGCATACACATGCTGCATATGTTGCTGCATGTGAATTTACAGACACATATATTTCTCTCTCTCTCTCTCTCTCTCTCATATATGCACACACATGCACATGCTCTCTCACACAAGTAATTTCATCCTGAGAAGGCAGTTATATTTTGCTGATTTTTCTTCATCCACAGACATTATAGGAACTACTCATTACTGCAATAACAAGAAATTAAATAGTTGTTGCAAATGCCTTGAGCTCTATCTCTGCAGCTGTTGACTTTGTTGTTTCAAGTTTCTCCACAAGTTCAGTGTCTCCCAAGAAACTGCCCTCAGCAGCAGAAAGGCGAAATAGTAGATCATCCTCTAGAACTTTCAGTTGAATCTTGAAATCATTCTGTTGTTTTGTCAGAAGAGACTGGAAAACAAAACAAAGACATGGATTCTCAACAACAAGAAACACTCAGAGGCTATTTGGACACTTCTTTATGGGAACATTCTTTGGGAATGAACTGGGCAATCACAGTTTACATGTCTGCATCATGCAGGCAAGACATTCTGTCTACTGGTGTAACAGCTGCAAAGAGCCATGCAAAATTGTGTAAATCTTGGATTCTTCAAATAACAAAGTTTCTGTTGAAAATTAAGCTGATAAAAAATTAAGTGCAATACTGGTTTGTTTGACAAAGGATAGAGAGATGTGTATTTTATTACTATGTTGTTGTTGTTGTTTTTTTGCAGAGCACACTGAAACTGCTGCAAAATTGACTGATTCACCTGTGGGTTTACCTTAAATGCCTCCAAATCAGGTCGTTCAACACTAACAGCTTCAGCCAATAGCTGATCCTCCAATCCATCCTTTGTAACTGTGAAATTTATAAGAGTGGTCTGAGCCTGCAACTCTGGCTTGTAGTGTGGATTAGCCAACTTCGTGTGAAGGATGAGGCGGAAATTCTTGTTGAATTCACATTCTTTGTCTTCAATTTTGATAAACCTAATATAAATTAAAATGAAAAGAATTATAATGCAGAGGTGAATAATATTAATATTTCGCAATATAGATAGATAGAAACCATGTTACAGAAATCCAGAGAACAGAACTATAAAATGGTGCATTTCACTTATTAAGACAAGTTTAATACAAAACTATATATCCATTATAGAAGGAAAATGGAATCAGTAAACAGCCACACCATTGTTTATAACACTCACTTCATACATTACTAAAAATGTGTCTTTTATATTTTGAATTGTCTGTTGAGGACACCAAAACTCAACGAATTACTTTTCTGCCCACCAAGTCTCACAAAACAATTGATGGTGCAATAAATAAAACACTTGTTAAAGCAAATTAAAATCAGAATAATACAGCACAGGCTCCTGTACTTCCAATATAAATACAATGATGGAGTTCTGTCTTTGTAGGGATGGAGTAGATGGGCAGAAACAAGCAGCTCAATCCTGCTTTTTCCCAAAGCGAGTTGAAACCCTGCTGTCCTCATGGCCCACTCCCAAGGCAGGCCAAATGTGCATCATTTGTGCATCAAAGAGGCATCAAGCTTCGCCACTGGGTAATTTTTTGTTACCTCCCCACCATGCATGAGCACATTTGCACAAACAAAACACCAGTGACCCATAAATACCTTCCATGTTTGCCCAGATGTCACCTCACTGGATAGCTGCCCCTTTGATCAGCCACACAGTTGCACGTGTGATGCTCCACCTGTACAGGGCATTGGTGCATTGGTGTGCCAGTGATACACTGGCCAAGCACAATTATGAAGCCTCCACCCAATATGCCCCTTCACCCCATGTGCCACATTGGACTGTCTGGTTTGTGTATGTTGTAATTAAATCCACTGGAGTTGGCACACTTTCATTTGTTTGCTTTCCTGCAGCCCCATACTCACATAAGGGGATTTATATGCAGGGGAGAAGATCTGCAGCTTCCACACTAAGGCAAACTCTCCTGGGTTCTGTTTGCTCTGGTTTTTAGCCCCAGAGCATGGCTTCATTCTGGTTTCCACGTGCTTTGGAGGTATGTATCCTCTATACGTCACACTTTCAAAGCAGTTGGACACTGCTTTATTTGGCCCATCTCTTCCACTCCATAGGTCTGATGAAACCCTACTTTTGAAACCTGGCAGTGCCCTAAGTGAGGCATTTCTGAAGTGCTGGCAATTAGTATATTTGGAAACAATGGTTTCAGCACTTTTCCAGCTGTGTAGGGAGCATCAAGAGCAAGCACTAAGAGAGACCCCTTGGGGCCTTTCCAGAACTGATTTCTCATGGTGCCTCATAAGCAGGAAAGTACTGCAGACATCATTTTTCAGTGTTCTGATCTCAGATGTGTATTGGTTAGAGTGACACCAGACTGCAAAGACATGGTGGGACGGTCACATTCGGTCATTAATGAATCGCTAGCAGTTATGAGATTGTAGGTCCATTATTATGATCTCATAACTGCTGAACATGATTTTATTACCCTCTAGAAGGATAGCTCCTGGCTTCCCCTTGGAAGAAGTTCTACAACTGAGCTGCTGCTAAAGAGAAAACCCTGTCTAATAAAAAATACACTAATTGTACTTCAACAAAAATTCTCCACCCTGGTATAATCAGCTTTATAGCACAACTTTCAAGAGTGTACACATACACACACATGAAAATTGTTCTGGAATATCTAGACAGACAGACATGATTTCCCTCTCTTGCCAATGAACAATCCAGAATATTCAATTTCCAAGATGTAAAGACTGTGTTACGTACACACTTTGTGTGTGTATTTGTGTGTGTATATGTATATATACATATAGATAAAAAATTATATATGCAGGCTTGGAACAATATAAAGTATACGTTTGTTTTTCTGCATTATTTATTAATTATTTTTGGGGAGTTTGTGATTGTGACATGGTAGTTTTGATGCAATATTTGATATCTGCTGTTTTAATTTGTTTTCTTATGATGTTGTTAACTTGTTAGTTGTTAACTAATGTCTAGATTGTACGCCATAGGCAGGCTTTTATATATTCTTGATTTTATCTGTTTTTGCACAGTGCCATGTACATTTATGGCACTTTATAAATAAAGTTAATAATAATAATAATAATAATAATAATAATAGAATTCTAAAACTGTACCCTGTTAACTTCTACTCCTTTACAATTTTCTGGTTTTTTAAAAATTAATGATGTGTAACATCCCAGACCTAAAAAATAAAAAAATAATATTTGTATTTGTGAAGAAGTGGCAAAACACAAACTTAGCAATCATTTGCAAGAAATACTTTCCAAAACAATTTCAAAAAACTGGAAAGCTATATGACATATTTTAAAAAATCCTATTTTTAAAAAAATAATGTTTAAAAAGTTACTGTAAAGAAAAGTCTTATTCTATGAAATATAGGGTCTGTTTTTAACATCATGTCCTTCTGTGTTACATATATTCATAAATATTTACTGGTATTAACTATATTGTTAATTAATAGTCCATTATCCAGTAGTCCACCTTTCGTATTCCTCTCTACTTTAAATTTGAAATCCAGCGGTTAATCTAATTTTTCTTCTTTCTTTTATACTTCCAAATCTTATACCTTTCTCTTTATGTCCTTTTACTGTTTTCTTCTCTTGACTTATTCCACGTTCAATAATCTACAATGATAATGTTGAACTGCTGTATATTTAAATTTGAGTGTCCTTAAATGACAGTCTTCTGCTATTTAAATTGTATGATGAAATGAACAACTTTGAGTCTTATTGCATTAGAAAGGTAAGAAAGACAAGATGCAGCAAGACAGAAGTGGCTTTCTGCTTACTTCCCCCAAATGAGTTGTAGCACTTCCATTCTCCCTCCAGAGGGAGAAGCTGCAAAAGCATGCCTTTTGCCAAAAAGATTTTTCCAGTGCGACAAAAGGCATACTTTTATGATTATCTCCCTTAAGAAGAGAACAAAAGTGCTACAAGGCATGCAGACAGGTAAACAGAAAGCTCTTTCTATCTCCCTGCCTCTCGTCTTACTTTTCTCTTGAAATACCTTAATTGACTTAGAAAAAGGTAGAAGGGGTAGGTCTTTTTCCCAATGGGTCACCTGCTTTCTGTATCAAGTTAGCTATGTAAATTCCTTTACTCAATCAAGCCCCTATTGGCTATGTGGACTAGTAGCATGAAATCAATGAAATAAGTAATTTTGATGGGCCATCTCAATGTCATCTGTATTAATTTAGGTATACTTAAATACAGGAATTGAACTACTGTAGAAGTTCATTCACAAATTTTGTTAGACATATCTTCTGTCCAGACCTGAACTGAAGTGATATTGGTTCTGCAAATTTCCTGTGGAAATTATAGCTGTACTAAGCACATATTGGCCAGTTCTTATGACATCATTAAGAACTCACCTACTTCTCCCCGAATAAATTTTCAATTTAAAATAAATAAACTAGGGGCTCTAGGGTAGAATGGGATGAACTTTTAAACGCATGAAATATACTAGCAGTCCTATTATCAATTTTATAAGGTGAACTGCATAACTGGAGCACAAGAGCATGGGTAAATGAGAGTCTAGATCTATACTAGAAATGGATCTAAGCAGTCTGTCATTAGCAGTACAAAGGTGGAAGCTGGAACAGGCCATTCCACTGGTGAAAAAATAAAAACAAAAACTTGGGCCAGTTCCTGTTTTTAGATGAGATACCAGAAAACAATGGAATGAAACTAATATCAAAACTTTTTTGGTCTATTGATTCAAATCTCTCTCTTTTTGATATGGTCAAAATTTTAAAAGCTCCATTTTACTGTCATTTGAATGTATAGTCAAGGCAAGCTGCAGCTGAGTTTTTCTCTTTCAATTTACTACACATCCATGCTGTGAGAGGAAAATAGAAGACTGATTCCAGAAATTAGCAACAGAATGAAAAGAACAGTTCTGTAACTCACTGTTTTCCTTTGCTTACCAAGAAAGTTACCTGGGGAACAATACCGTGTTATAGCAATTCTAAAAAGCGTCTCTGTAAAATGAATTCTGGAAACTTGCAGAAAAATGCTACCTTTTGGTTCTCTTATTACCAGATTCAGTGGTTATCAGCTATGAAAGGCAACTGTTGCACAATGATGCAATGGGTTTTATCACTGAAACTATGTTGTTTTTGTGTTTTGGGTTATATTTCCAACAGGTCTGGGAAAAATTAAATATTTGTGCTATTGCTCTCTTATGGTTCACTATTGATATAAGTCAAAAGGCGGGATGATGAAGGAACAACATAATAAATATTGTAATCAGAGTAATTAAAAGATGTTTATATACAGGTCATTACTGGTTTTAAAGTTATAGAAACCATGGACGTTATTTTCATAATTTTTTGTGTATGTTTTAAATGGAATATTTTGAGCAATCATCATAAGGAAATACTTAGCTTTCATCTATAGGAAAATCTAAAGTTTATGAAGGCTATTTTACAGAAAAATGAAAAGAAATCTGTGTTCATTAATACACAAATATTATGGACACAAATGTGCAATGTCCCTTCATTTTCACATACAAGTCTGCTCTTGAAGAAAGGGGAAATGGAAAACTAAAATAAATGAACAAACATTTTATCTTTTTAATGTACTTTTCTATCAGTGCATTTGGAAAGAAAACAACCCATTATGTAAACCTCTTATTTCCCTCTATTTGCTAAAACATTTTGCAAGAATTTGGCATTTGGGAGATGCCAGCTGTGACATGTTTTAGGATCTGTGACATGCAGACATCTTTATCAAGACTTTTCTCAACTGTCTGTACTGCTTAGTGTGAGATCCTTGGGGGGGGGGGGGATGCTTCTGATTTTTCAGTGTTTCATGTGATCATTTATTTCAAATGATAATGTAATGTAATTCACTTTATTGCTTTTCATGGGATATTTGTTTATTTGGTTACATCACTTTGAGGTATCAGTTCAACATATGAGGTGTTATAGAAGTTTATTTTAAAAGTAATAGGTAATAATAATCTAGAAACCTACAAATTGTGATTCATCACCACTGGGAAGAGAAAACAACTGTGATTACTCTGGAATCAATTCCAAGCATACTGACAAAATACCTAAATGGTATTGCTATAGACAGGATCAAAATAGCTTGTTGCTGTGTTCCTTCAAGTCATTTCTGACTTATGGTGGCTCAAAGGAAAAGCTATCACAGGGTTTTTTTGTTTGGTTTTTTTTTTTTTTTTGCAAGATTTGTTCAGATGAGGTTTGCTGTGCTATCCTCTGAAAGTTGCCCAAGGTCACTCAGTGGGTTTCCATGGCTGAGCAGGGATTTCAACCATGGTTTCCAACACTCAATTCATTACACCATGCTGGCTCATAATAGTACATTTACAAAAAGTGGCAGTACTAGGATTGTGTCACAATTGGTGACCAACCCTCACCAATTCTTAGATTATTTGTTAGAATTTGAAACACTGATAGCTCAACATTGTAGAGTCAGAGCCCTCTTCTCTGTTCCCCAGATTGTAGGTAGACACTTTTTTCACTTGTGAATTTTTTTATTTGATTGGTGTACTCTGTGTAAATGTAGTTGATACTTAATGCATCATGTCTAATGACATCACCTTGTAAATTTCTCCCAGTTACCTCTGCTGGAAGCAAAGAGGCACCAATGCTTGGTTAAAGTCTATAAAGAGGGAAGCTTAGACAAAATCTGATTTTTCCCCACCTCGCTGTAGCTTCTTTTGCTCTATGTACCGAAGCCTTTTGCTTCCGTCTTACTTGTTGAGGTCACCTCCTCCTCTTTCAATAAGTTAGTGACTGAATGAGCAGATGGGCCAGGATAGCATAGGCTGTCCTGGGTCACCAGGTGCTCACCTGGGTCAGTCCCCAGAGATGTGTGGGTATTTACACACTTGTCCTCTAGTTGATCTGGGACCTCCTACTGGTGCATGCTCTTTACTTTGCCGTGCTGTCGCTCTTATTCAGCAGCCTCCTGTCACCATGTCTGATGTGCAAACAGAGTGTCTTGCTGCACTCATGTGGACATGCACTGTTTTCATGTCAAATGCAGAAAGAGGGGTCTGGTGAGAAAGTGTGATGGTGCAGCAAGGTAAGGAGCAAGGGGAGGGGCATGAAAACACATGGGAGTTCCAGTAAACTCCACATCAAACCAGGGGTCTAATTACCATAGGATATCAGCTATGTACCCTGAGATCAGGCTGGATTTTCCAAATTCATTTCCGGTCTGGCAGGATCCTGCCCCATCCTGACCTGTGTTGTCTGAACTAGACAATGTGAGGCTGAGCGAACCCGGGCCTTTGACCCATACAGACAACATCCTGATTCTTTTATCTGGAAGGGAGCATCTATGGGGCTCCAACCCAATAATGACTACTACTGTACACCCACAGATGAAAGCCAGGTTTTAGGGGCTCCTGTAACCAAGTATAGGTCAACTTCTTTTGTATGTTTCCTTTTTTAGCCTAAAATGGACTTCTTGAGACAATAAATGTAAGATTTGTTTTAACTATACAAGAGCATCCAGAGTAATTACTCCTGCTTGTACCACAAACTCTTGCTGTACTGGTCCTGCTGCACTCAGCTTAATATAAATACCAAATATTTCTACAATATCACCAGAACCTTCCTCTGCAACATCATAAGGGGTCATCCCTTGGTCTCAGGTTTTGGCTCTGAAATATCAGGGCCTGGGGATGCAGCAATAATTAGCAAATTAAAAATAAGAATATAATCCCTACTCTCTAATGTAGTACAGTGGTCCCCCGGTTTACAAACCCCCCCAGGGAACGAAATCCCCAGGACCTGAAACCGCCGGGACCAAAAAAACATCCCCCGGGATGCGAAGGAGAAAAACCGCACAGCCCCTTTAAAACGGCCGCGCGGTCATAGAATCATAGAATCGTAGAGTTGGAAGAGACCACAAGGGCCATCCAGTCCAACCCCCTGCCATGCAGGAACTCCCAGTCAAAGCATCCCCGACAGATGGCCATCCAGCCTCTGCTTAAAGACCTCCAAGGACGGAGACTCCACCACCCTCTGAGGAAGGGGTCCGTCCCCTAAAGCGGTCCCCCGGGAAACGAAGATTTCCGGGTTACGAAAGGTAATCCGGAACAGATTACCTTCATAACCCGGGGGACCACTGTACCCAGCAATTTGTCTATCCTTCCAAGGGGGCCCATAATTTCAATCCCTCTGATGTCTTCATTTTATCAGCTCTACCAATCTCAGTTGCTCTGAGATCTCCTGCTTTCTTTAAAAACTCCACCCATTCCCATTGCTGGCCTTTTATGCCTTGAGCTACCTTCCAAAAATCAGGCCACTTGACCATCTGTGGAAATGGACATTAATGGGGAAAAAGCTATTTGCAAGCCTGGCATCTGAATTTCTGAATTATCTTCACTATTCTTAGAATGCATATCCGCCTCATTCTGTTAAGAAAAACCTGGTTCCCATTCGTTAAATTAACAAAGAAAAAGCAAGCAAAGAATGAAGATACTCCCACCACTGCATTTCAAAACGGCATACCTAAGTGAAAAGGAATGGTGGCAGACAGATTTCTGGGCAAGAAAGCTAATGTGAACAATATCTTCCTACTTCAAGGGAGAAACGTCCCTTTCAAAGCACATCTAAAAAGCCCTGTTTCAAGGCCTGCTGTTTGAAATTAAAAGCTTCTACATCTAACTTGTGAACTCCCACTGCTAATGCAGAGAACAAATTTGAACATATCAGGTGCAGAGAGAAGTTGTTACTTAGCAATCACAGTAGGCAGACTGTTGAAGTTGGTCAAACTAGTGGAGAGGAGAGAGAAAAATGACTGAAAGTTGTATAGCTGCCATGAGTTTCAAGACAAGGAAAGCCATTCCGTACAGCAGCAGAATTAATTTTCATGCTGCTCCATAAAGTCACACAGAAATGTCCCATCTCATACAGACAGAAAGAATTCAATATTAAACTAATACTATTAATTCAGGAAACACTAGTACTGTATATTTTGAAATGCAATCAACTGTAACATGTAACATTATTTATACACATGGACTATCACAATTCCGTTCATGTAAGACATATAAAAATGCAAAATACAAAATTACAAAAACGGAAACATCTACAAGCTCTGTATAATGTTGCTGCACATAACAATCCCTTAGATGGATATTTATCCACAGTAACTGTGGTTTATAGTTCCATAATGGAATTCAAATTATACACCTAGTGCATATACCTTGTGATGTGAAAGCCAGAGATAGCTCCAGATTTGAGGATGTGCTCCTTTCCCCTCCTATATTAATGGCAGAAGAGGAGAAGTGTGTTTGGGTACAGAAAGCAGACTTGTAGGCGATGCCAGTAGCAAACACTGCTACAGCTCCTGGATACCAACAGCTGCCTGGTGGATGAGGACTTTGTGGATAGGATCACATATCTTCACCTCTTGTGCCCACTATCTAATATCTATGTATCAATAGTGATGCATTAAGGCTACATTCAGAGCTTCAAAAAATTACATTTTTAACTATAACTCCTGGAATTCTTCAAAAATCATGGCAAATGGACATGCTGGCTGGGAACTCCGAGAGTTATTGTTCATAAAGGTAACTTTCCCAGCCTTTGCTCACCTATCTATCACATGATCAATGCTTTGAGCTACTACTAGTTTAGGATGCTGTTGTTTATTAATTATTTCAGGCCAGCGGGAAGTTAGATGCTCACAATACTCTAGGCTGATATTTCAGTATATTCTTCAGTATAGCAAGTTTTCAGCTCAAGAATAATCTCAATAAAAACAGAGCCAGGATACAATTTTTATGAAGTTGCTTCACAGATCAGTAGATTTACTAATAAGCAAAGCTAGTAAATTTGCTTTAGAAGAAGCAGAAGTTGATAAATCTTTCCAACAACGCTTTCTGTCGATTAATATTGTAAGATATATTTTACTTAAAATTAGGATTGTCTGAAGCTCAGTAGATCTAATTATTTGTAATTACCCAGTTGTTGTCAGTATGTGGTCATTTTATGACAGCAGTCGCTACTGCGTGGGTCAGGTTCAACTGTATATCTTTTCAAACACAGAATTAATGTACTATTGATAAAACCATTACTAGGACCAAATTAAAGTCTGAGCTGATGTATTGGTCCACAGGGTGCTGTCAGACATGAAAGGAGTAATTAGTATTCATTACTTCATACTCCACAACATTCCAATTATTAATGAACTTCAACTGTTGGTCTGCACCATATCTATCATGAGCATCTTTCCAGTCTTTCTTTATTAGAAGCAAGGGAGGGGACACAAATACTGACACAATTACTAAAACAAATTTTAAAAAAAGCATAAAATTGTAAAAATTCTGCTTGGTGCATTTTCTCAGCTTAAGGTCAAAGTTTAAGTCCAGTACAACATTTGATCAACTAGTCAGTGAACTATGTTATTAAATAAGGCAATGGAAATTCTTTGTCATACGTACACAACAATTTAATTAATCACTGCTTACGCTTTTCTATAGGGAGTCAAATTTGTCTGTTGGAACAAAACAAGATATCTTAAAGATTAAGATATTTATTGTGGTGCACAGAATAAGCTCACTACATCAGATACATTAAGTGCAACTATATTGGCAGAGACTGTCTCCACATGCATGCCCATTGGCATGGAAAGAAATTCTAGTTCATAAAACTATGAACCATAAATTTGCTGGTCTGTTAAGTGTCACAGGCTTCTTCATGGCTGTACCCCTTTCCCTACCATATTAGGAAGTAACATGGTTTGCTCCTTTCTTTAAATAGGAACATTTCTATTTAAAGAATGGCTTCTCTGAATGGTAAAATAACTGCATGTTCACAAGTGAAGATGATAAGCACTGGATTTTGGATAATTGTTGTTGCTATGTGACTTCACATTGTTATCAAAGTGAATGTATCACAGGGTTTTCTTGGTAAGATTTGTTCAGAAGGGGTTTGCTGAGAGAATGTGACTTGATCAAGGTAATCCAGAGCATTTCCATGGCTGAGCATGGATTTGAATTCTGGTCTCCAGAATCACAGTTCAGAATTCAAACCACTTCACAACACTGGCACTCAAATAGTACATTAGTAGTATAAATAGAGGCAGTATGGTATAGTGGTTTGAGTACTGAGAACTGGACTAGGAAGACCGAATAAATCTTGTCAAGAAACCCCCATGATAGGGTCATCGTGAGTCAGAAATGGCATAATACAATTTATTATTTGCAGTTGATGGAACAGTTTGAAACAAGGAGAATTAGATGAAAAGGGCCACAGACTCCGTCAGCCAAGTCCTCCCACTGCTTGAGGTGGAAATCAAAACACCACTAATGTTGCCAAGTTTTCAAACTAGCACTAAGCACTAAGGGACAATTGAAATTCATGACATGCAGGGCTGACAATCTAGAAGCAGGTATTATCAAGTTTATGTTCTTTAAAAATACCAAATGAAAGTACTGATTTCAGTTAACTTAACCATATAGTTCTCTGTAAAATTAACACATTGCCAACATTTATAAATGACATGATGCAAGCACTTTGGTCTTTATGAAGAGCCCACACTTGAAAACATAGGATTTTTTGGCATCTTGTTCAAACTGTATAAATGGAAAAGCTTTCCAGCCCTCAATTAGGAAATATCCCTCATAATAAAAGACAAATACAAGCCTTATAAAGGACAAGCTTTCACATCCTCAAAAGAGGGATATTCCTTGTAACAAAGAATACATGACAACCCTAAACACCACCTACTCCTCACATTGTATTGCATTTCCAGCAGCATCCACCTTTAGAGGAGGATGTGGTTGCAGTGCTAACTTCGCCTTCCTAAGCAGAAAGCAGAAGATGATGTGGCAGTGATGATGTTTATGCCATTTGAGAAGGATGCTTTGGTAGTAATAGTCCCAGCATCCAATTACTTGAAGAAGAAAGGGATGTGATGCTACCACCTGTGCCTCGACCTGCTTGTCCAAAAAGGAGAAGGGGAGGGCACCTGTGCCCCGATCCATCAGCATATGAAGGAGAAGAGGGGAGACAGCTGCTTCAAGAGAGACGATCATACTGGCAGCAGCACCTGGACCTCTATGGAGGAGGTAGAAGCTGTGGCAGCTAGTAGCTATAGCCCCATCACTGTCAGAGGCCAGCTCTGCAATGTTGTGCAGACCAGTGGCTGCTGCTCCATGGAATATCAGAGCCCCCATTAGGGCAAATGATGATGGGGAAGGTGGGTAAATTTACTGTTTCCAATGTCTCTACCAACTGAAGCAATAATCTAACTAAATTAATGGAAAGGCCAGCCTGGAGCTCAGTGATAGAAGTATCGGGCAAGTATTATTCTAGCTTGCTCCTCCCTCAATATGTTCTATCTGAGCATACTTACATCCCCCTTTTAATTGTGTTTCTTCCAAGCAGAGGATCAAGCACAGGATCTACTGCTTCTTCCAGATTTTCAATCAGGACAACATCTCCGCAAGCCAAAGCTCTTTCAATAGTTTTCAAAAACCTTCATGGGGAACACAAAAGAGAGTTAGAAAAAGATGCACAAGAAAGAGAGGTAGATGTCTACAGAAAGCAGAAAAATCTTGCAGTGGTGGTAATTTGTTGGAGCAATGGGAATGACAGGTCAGTTGAAATACTCATACAGACAAGTGTTGGATTTAATTAATTAATATATTATTTAATTTATATCCCATCTTTCTCATAACATGGGATTCAAGCATCAGTAAAACTATGCAACAGTGGCTGTGTGTTTATTGTATTGTATTGTATTGTATTGTATTATTCATATCCTCTGTTTCCTGCCAAAGCTGGAAATCAAGGCAGTTTACAAGATAAAAAGAAATACACACATAGCTTAAACCTTACAAATATTATGTTTAAAATGGCACTACACTGTTTATCGAATTAAACAAACTTTAAAAATATTAATCTCTTCTGGTAAAAAAGACAGTCTCATTTTCTTCCTAGCATATCTTTCTCTCATACATTACAAAGAAATATACCAAATCCGTGCTCATGCAAGGGCTGGCTGGGAATATTGAAAACAACCAGACCGCTTGGGTTTGTTCTGACCTAGATATACTAGGGAAAGCATGAACAATGGCACTGTTCATTTTAGGAAGGATCCCAACTGCAAAATTAGGGAGCTTCTCTATAGTACTTCAAATTGCAATCAGACAGTATTCTTGGAAGCCTGTTTTTGAATTTAACATCAGTGTGCATGTAGACTGATGGAAAAGTCCCAGATTTTATTTTGGTTCCTTCTGATTTTATTCTGGGTTAAAATAAACCAATCTGGAGAGCTGGCATAAAAAGTTGCTGATCATACAATAAAGGAGCTGACAGAAAATATTCTTAGACAAAACAAAACATGTATAGATCTCCAGGATAGAATTAGAGAGCACAGGAACAAAATTTGAGTCTTTCTGGGTTTTATAATCACTCTGGATGGGACCTTATTTAACATATTAGGGCCTGATGCACATTAAAACAACTAGGAGATCTCTATTGTGGCAAATTTAAAAGGAATTAAGTCAAAAAGAAATGAGATGTTTTCTAAGGAGAGCAAATATTTAGGATTGTATAAAAGCATGTCAAAGACAAAACAAAACTCCAGGAAACAAATATATCATGTTGTCATTCAAGCATACAGTGCATAGGCACACTTTGTCAACATGCACATACCCTTTCTGTCCTAGTTGTACAATTTTAAGGTCTGTTCCATATTTATTTTTTATCCATTTTATTCCTTGTAGTTGAGGATCTATAAGAAGTGGCCAGCGCTCACAGTTTGTTAGAATTGCAGCATTTTCAATTGACATTCTATCACTTGGTAGCCCTTCATTATTCCATGAGGCAATCATTGCATCATCAGTCAACATGGCAACCAGATCTAAGTCTTTACTGATTGGAATAGGATTCTTTGAAACAAACAGAAATACAAGGTTGTTATAAAGGTAGCAAGGGACCTGACAAGCAGACATTATGTATAAGGGTAGAAACAAAACAGTCAGCAATGCCACATTTTATTATCACTCAGTAAAAAAGCACCCGACAAGTATTATTCATCTTTTTCTAAGCAGAAAGGCATTTTCATTTTTTTAAAATCCTGTTTCAAGATAGAGAAACTAGAGTTTGTTTATTTGTTTTAAAAAAAGAAACATATAGAGGCTTACTTTTTGTGATTTCAGGAATGGAAGCCACATTGATTCTATTAGCTCATGACGATATAGTTTGGTAAAAGACCCAATGTAAGAAACAAAAGCTGCTGTTACTAAAACATCACCACACACTGTTACTTCTTGTGCTTCAAAAGATTTTATGGACCGAGTCCAGCGAACATTTTCAGACTGAAAGACAAAAATTATGAAACAGCATGGGGATTACCAGAAGTATATAACTTCTCAAGCAATGGTAGATGAGGACTGGAAATATACTGAAAAATAAAACTCCCCTATTTCTAAATGTTCATGGATCCCCTGTTTTCGCCGCACTATCAAGGTCTTGTGCAAGGTTCAGTGACAGTGGCCATGCCTACCAGAGACTCTGAAATTAACTTTAGCGGTTAAAGCAGCCTGCTGGCTTCTCCTTGCCCCTGGGATACTAATCCGTTATGGTGCTTTTGGCATAAGTACTCCTGTTAGAACTTGTTGGACTGTAGGCAAAATTTCAATCATTCCAATAGTGATAGAGGGAGAAAATATTCATAGGAATGATGCAAGGTTGAGTAATTGTCATTTTCAAAGCAAAATATTGCTTTGCAGCTGTAGCATCACTCATTTTAAAAGCTTTATATTTACGTTCCCTCTATGATGTAGAAGTTAGAATGCTGAACGTTGAAGAGCCATGCAGAAATCCCTGCTCAGCTGGGAAGCTCACTGAGTAATTTTAGACCAGTAAGCTTCTGTCAGCCTAACCTTCCTCACAGGTTGTTGTGAAAATGAAAAGGGAGTGGAACTGGGGAGAAAAACATGTTCTACCTTGAGCTTCTTAGAAGAAAGAGAAAAAAAGAATAATAATAAAAGATAAAGTTTTGGTCAGAAATTGTTATCTTGGGCAGAAATAACAAATTTTTGGATATATCTGGTTAGAAATTGTTTTAAACATGGTGACAAACATCTGTGTTAGCTACATAGCAAAGTACAGTAACATCACAAATCCTCAAAACAGTGATATCTTTATTTGACCAACCAAAACACATGTTGCAAACGTTCAAAGCTCCACTGGTTTCTTCATCAGGCAAAGGTGTTAAGAAATCATTCAGCAGGGGAAAGATGTATAAAATGATGATGTTAGTCACAAAGCCTGCATGTTCTCAAGGTGTTGTGTTGTTTTGTGTTGTATCTATGTAAGCAGGCCCCTCCTCCTTCTAGCCACGTGGCATTGGGAGCAAAGTATTCCAAAGTACAGGAGATTAAATTTGAATTCCATTAACAATACAAAAAGGTTACTTCTTCTGAGATCCAATATGTCTCCATTCTTTGTAAAGTAACAGCCCCTTTTGTTTTATAGATAGCCCTCCATAGAACAACACCTTGAGAAAATATAGGCCCATGACTAACATCGTAATTATATATTTTCTCCTGTATGATTTTTAAAAACACCTTTATTGATGAAGAAGCCAATGGGGCTCCAAAAGCTTGCATCATATATTTTGTGCATTTTGGTTGGCCTCCTAAAGGTGTCAGTTTTGTAGATTTTAAACTAGATTGAGAGAGAGTGATTGGCTCAAGGTAACCCAGTGAGTGAACCCAGTAGAAGTGATAATGCAAATACTCCATATTTCCTGATTTTGTAGAGAACTTATTCTAATATTTCAAAGCCCAATTATTAAATAGAACTGTACTTTTCTAAGGGGAAATATGTGTATTATATACCCCCCGCCCTAGTCAGTGGATTTGAACGTTGAAAAATAGCACTCCATAACAGATTATTATGTCATTCATTTGAATATTTTTTTACAGAACATATTTTTTTCTTAGATCACCAGTTGAATTTAACCAGACAACAAACCCATTAACTTGCAGGCAGGAGTTTTGATGTACGTATCCATTCTTTTTGCTTGTTTTCACTGGCTGGTAAGTCATAAACAATAAAGTGCACCCACCTCATTCTGCAAACTAGCTTTGAAATTTGAAGATTTACTAAACACAGAATAATTGTCCATTTAAATCTCCAGTAATTTTACTGTACCATTCCAGTGTCATAAATCACAAGTGACATTGGTTAACAAGGGTTTAAGAGTTGGAACATGTAGTGTAATAAATTTCCAGACAGTTAAAAATCACTATAATTTTATTCTAATGCATTATAGATTGCCTGTAATATCATCCTGGCCGGGGTGACCCATTTCTAATTTTGAACAGCTGTTCAGCACGGGAGTTAGTTAATGATTAAATATAAATTGCCTGATTTATTAGTCTGAATGGCTGAGCTTCCAGGTCAATGCTATATAGACAAAATCATCAGTCTTGATGCTTTTCAGAAGTTAACTGTCTCCTGTTCAAGTCAAAAAGAATTTATCCTCTGGGGAAAAGAGTTGACTCTCTCTATTAATTGCTATATACTCCCCCCCCCCTTATTTATTTACATCAGTATTTTTAAAGGAAGGGCTACTGTTTTGTAATAGTTTTCTAATCAGCCAGTGGAGAATTAAAGTAAAGTCACACCTGAGATGTAAGCAAGGCAATCACAGGATCCAATAAATGGATTTAGTGTTTGTTTTTATCTTACTGAAACCATTCATACCCAGGTAACTACAGACTGCTGTTGAGCAAATATAATATTCTTCTTTCTTCTCCACCTCCTTTTCCCCAGAGGTAGCCTGGATTAAATCGCTGGCTAACAGTATGGTACCTCAACCCTTTCTTGTTTCCTAACTGCCATCAACTCAACATCAACTAATGGTGAACCTATGAATGAGGTATCCCTATTCACCCTTTCCTCAACAGCTCTGCTTAGGTCTTGGAGATTCAAGGTGTGGCTTCCTTGATTGAGTCCATCCATCTTTAATGTGGCCTTCCTCTTTTCCTACCTTACCAAGCATCATTGTCTTTTCTAGTGAGTCATGTATTTGTCATGATAAGGCAAAAATACATAGTGTCAGTTTCATCTTGTCTTCTAGGGAGAATTCAGCCTTGATATGCTCTTAGACCCATTTATTTGTCTTTTTAGTAGTCCATGGTATCTGTGGAACTTTTCTCTGGCACCACACAAATTACTTCATTTTTTCCCTATCAGCTTTCTCATTGCCTAGCTTTCACAGTCACACATTGATATTGGAAATACGATGGCACTGACAATCCTAACTTTAGTATTCAATGATATGTCTTTACACTTTAGGATCATGTCTAGTTCCTTCATAGCTGCCATCCCAAGTCCTAGGACATTATCACACTGGGACATATGTGCTTCTATCCCGAAAATAGTTAAAGTGTTGGCATCCCAGAAAAGCAAGCAAATTTGCTAATGATTATCACACAGAGAGCACAACAATGGGCGAAAAACATATTACTTATGCAAGAAAGTGGGTAGAAAGCGGATTTGGATTTCAGACAAGTCTCATTGATAGCTTGGAAATAATTTTTTTTTTCACATGCTCCAAACTGTCATTTCCACAAGTGCATACACACAGATGCTCCAGAAAGAGAAGGGAAAGTGGGGAGGAAAATACTCTTTGCCCCAGAAGCTGTTTCAGAGGAAGGCAGGCTGAGGTTTTGCTTTGCAAACTCCCATAAAACCACACACAAACACACACACACACACTAAAGAGAAAGAGGAGATGGCTGGTCCATAAACCTGCCTGATTTCAGCGAGGGCTGAAGCTCCCAGATGCCCTCCTTTTCCAGGACATAGCCTCCATTTCTCCCTCCTGTACAGAAGGAATTCCAAAACGTCCTCTCTCTGCCTTCTCCCACCAGCTATTCCCTTAGACTTAAGGCTTAGAAGCTGCAGGAGGAAGAGACAGTCCCGTGAGGGAAAGAGGTGTGTGTGTTGTATGTATGTCATTTTAAGAACAAGGCTGCCTCCCTGTCCTTGGCACAGCAAAGAAACCATGGAAAATCTAGGAACAGGGAGAATCCAGCATATGGTTTTCAGACTGCTGCAATTATGCAAAGAAAGCGAATTTGTGAACATACTGGAAATGAAAACCCAGTATTTTTGCAAAAATGCCTATTCCCTGATTCATCTTACTTTCTGTTTGGATTCTAACCTGTTTATGTATAGCGTCATCTGAAAAGCAATTGCAAAATTGTCCCTAATGCCCTGGATGACGCTGCATTGTAACCAGTTTAACCTTCCAATTTTCCCCATGTGATAAAGTCCCTAGTCTTCTTCAATTTCTTGTTTGTCTCCATTCTGATTAATGACTGATACAATATAAGGAAAAAATTGAAGTATTTCAATGTCTTAATTGCCTGTTTTAAAGTTAGGTAAATAATCTGTGCTCATTTTTCTCTCTCTTAATGTTCAGCTGTAAACCTGTCTTTCCTTGACTTTTCAGTAATCTACATATTCAATACAGCTACACATTCATATTAGATTTCCACATTGACCATCACGTGATGTCCATGTATGAAGTTACTTGAAGAATGTATTTGATGGTTCATGCTTCTCCAATTCCATATTCCTATAATGAGTCCCACCCGCCCCCCCAAAATATTTGACTTTTATTATTGTCATTTCAACAATGATAACAATAAATGTAGAATATTTGGGGGGGGGGGAGGTGGGACCTCACAAAACTCAAAGAAAAAATGTGAGTTTTGCAGTTTTGGACTTTGCTTTCACCTCTGAGCATTTCAACAGCTGAACGTTCTTTCAGTTTGAGTAAAGCTGAATCATTAGCCACAACACTACTTGTAACTGTCCCCTACTGTACCTTAGTAGCTCACTGAGTGCTCTGTGACCTGGCAGTGTCATTTTCTGGCACTATCTCTTGTTTCATTTAGGATTGTCTCATGGTAAAAAAAATCAAAAGGGGTTTACCATGCCTCTGGCCTTACAGGAGCACACAGTCCCACTGTGGAAAGGTACTTAATTACTATTCATTTTTTGTTAGTCTTACTGGGTTCTAAGGCACTAAAAGCCATCCATTTCTATTTAAATGTTGTAATTTGATTTCCAAGTTATATGTATACCTTCCATGGGAAAAATGTACCTGTTATTACTTTTCTAGGCAACTTTTCTAACATTATGAAATATGACATTTTAAATGCCTATTTAAAATACATTAAACATTCAGGTGGATATAAAGATTACATATTCATCTTTCACCAGTATTGTATTTTGGTATGTAGTATTATTATTCATTCATGGAGAATCAATATTTAAGAAATGACCCTTACTGGCCATGGTCAAGGCAAGCAGATATATCATATATCATACACAGAGTCAAACTACTTTTGAAATTGATTGTATGTTATTCTCTGTAAGCATGTGTACACATAGATACAAACACCACACAAACAGTTGACTAGACACCACTGATTTCTGTGGGTTAGTATTTAACACAAATAGTGTGTTCAGATTGATTAGTAAATAACCTCAGTCTGAATAACTTCATTTAATGGCTTGCTTAAACAATTACATGGAAACTAACCACTAAATAATTATCTGTTTTGTCATGAAGATGCTTCCCTACAGATCAAAATAATTAGAACACCGAATTGTGTATAGAGGTGTTTTTTAAAAAAATGAGATATACATTATCTCCTTATTAAAAGATTAATGGTTTTTATGAACACAAGGCAGAAACAATGCAACTACTGTGGTCTACTTATCCAAAGGTTAAGTGCATTGTGGGTGGATACAAAATGACTCAGGCCTGACCTGAGGATTATTTAGTCTCACTGCTCATTAACCAAAGGCTGACCATGCTGTCAGAAAGAATTCACTTCTATGTGCTATGTATCTAGTGACTTAGTTACAGAGACTTTTCTCTGGGGACATCCAACCCATCAGCAAATGTATAGTATATGATGCTAAAATAGCAGCATAATGTCTAGGGTTGGATTACCAATTAGGCTAAATAAGTAATAGAAGAAGGCCTTTACAACACTGCCCCCATCCTGCAAGGTAATTATTCTGGTGCTTCTCAGTGTCGGGAGTGTGTACACACTATACTCTTTGAAGGAAAAAAGAATCAATTATCTGGCTTTTTTTATTTACATAGTGCAATAGAAAAGCAAATTTTTTGGCTAGAAATTATAATTTATTTGCTAGTAGGAGGAGAAAGAACATTCTCTGGGGAACATGAAAATCTACTGCTTAAGCATCCCTGGTGGTAGACTGAAATTTTATACATGGTGAATTAAATGAAATGTCAAATTATTTTTCTCAACATATTTAATCCTAGAATCTCCATAGTTAACATACAGCATGAGAATGGTCAAGGGCCCTTCTATGAATTTTCAACATTCATTCTCTAAATTTTTTTATTAAAGACATAAGGAATCCTATAAACTGTCTTTTAACAAACTGTACAGTAAGTAGTAAGCCTGCTCCAGTTCTAACTCTTAGTTAGTTTTATATCAGTGAATCTCTCTATTGCGTAGAACCAAGAGGCTGATTCATTGGTTAGTAAAAAGTTTTGGGCAATCAGAAATCAAGCTAGCCCCAAGAATTTAAGGACACCTTTACTTTTACCGAGCCACAAAATAAAATTGTTTCAGAGTATGTCCTCTATAAATATACTATGACTTAAAAATACTATATTTCTTCTGTATTAGCAACCCTTCTGTAATGTTTTTAGTCTTTCTAAACTCCATCACTGGAAAGAGATGAATGTTAGTGGTTGTATAGTTCTTACATAATTTGCCAGTTTCTGTAACAAATTTAAGAAAAAACAGGCTGCATCTACAATGCAGAAATAACACAGTTCAATGCAGCTTTAACTGCCATGGCTCCATCCTATGGGAAAGAGACACCCTAGGAAATTAAGAGGCTGGGGGCCATTACATCTCAGAAGCGACAGGTTACAACCCACTGTGCAGACTGGTGCACCTGCAGAAGCAACAGGTTGCTTGCTATACCAGGTTACTGAAGCTAGGTATCTCATTCTGAACTCAAGAGTGAGTGACTCACTGCCACACCAGGCATTTTAGTGGCTTAGAAATGAAAAGAAAACAAAATAATCACTTGGCACTGCAGAAATATTTTGCTAAAGTCAACTTAAATGAAATTTTTAGCTATCTTAAATACAGACAATATGTAGAGAGATCTTATAGCACCTTTGAGACTAACTGAAAGAAAGAAGTTGGCAGCATGAGCTTTTGTAGACGTCAGCCTACTTCCTCAGATGCATACAGGCAAACTGCTTTTGTTGAAATACAGATAAATTGCTTTTACTGAAATTTATTGGAAACAGTGTTAATGAAAACTCTACTTGCCTCAAGTCCTTTAACAAGTCTGTTTGCCAACTCAATGGTCTTACTGGTTCGGCCAACATCTTCTTGACATCTAACCTTTTCTGCTGTTGCTTTTTCAAATGATGCTGTGAGTCTGCACAGATTGAGATCCAGTTCCTGTAAACAAAAAAAGTGTTGATTCTCCTTGCTTCATTCTTCTATTAGTTCCACAGTAGCAGCTTGACTAGTGTAATTACCTAAATGTATACCAATACTATAGGCTTCAAGCGCCATGAAAACCTCAGTCCTATCTACCTTGGAAAGTTATGTTTAAGAAGAATGAACATAATGACATACTGGAGCTATATGTAACTGAACAATGTTAGGGTAATGATTTGAAAGACTACATCTGCTTACTTAAAACTGATCCCTAGCAGCTTCCAATTAAATCAGAATGATCTACAACCCAGTTCACAAGTAATAGCTTCAAAACACTTTGACTGGATGACCAAACCGATCAAATGATATCCTTCCTCCTGATTTCCAATTCCTGTAAGCAGTGGAGGAAATCAGATTTTGTGTTTATGTTGCGAACAGCCCAGATTTAAGCATCTTTAAGTTATTTATTGAATCTATTAGATCTAACCTGAGTTTCCAGTAGGCAAGACACTAATACCTCAAAAGGACCATTCTTGGTTTGATAAAGAGTGTCACCTTAAAAAGAAATCTATTCATCAGTTAGTAAGAAAACTAAAAATTAATTACACACACAAAATCTGGAAGCATTTCTGATTGCTAAAAAGGAATACAAATTACTCCTGAAGAAGATAAATATTGCTTTTCACAATGAAATTTGGTCAGATTTAGCAAAGGCAAGTTTGGAGTTGAAAGATCATAGGAAATAATGGCATATTACCAATTTTTGTTAGAAAACTGGGCACAGAAAATAACAAAGAACAGTCAGGATTCAGGAGTGGATATTCCACCTTGGACAACTGCTTTGTGCTGACCATCTAGTATACATAGGAAAGGCCATCTATGTAGCATTTGTTGATCTGAAATCTGATTTTGATACTAATGATAGTTTTTATGAGCCAAACTATCTAATACCAATATTGACCATCGCTTCTTGTTTCTTGTGAGAGCAGTTTATTCTGATCCCTCCCTGATGGTGAGATTGGCCTCCCTGGGATCCCTTACAGAATCCATTCTAACAGATAGAGGAGTAAAACGAGGTTGTGTTTGGGCACCGTTCCTCTTTAACATTATTATTATTATTATTATTATTATTATTATTATGCTTTATTTATATAGCACTTTTTATTAATGATGTTGTCTATCACATGAGCAAAGACAATTTTTTCTCCCCATCAGTTTGTGGGCCTTCCGAAATTTTTCCACTTTATTTCTAAGTAAAGCAGCAAAACAAAATTGGGAGAGAGATATGTTAAGCTGAATATATTCTGGAGTGGCACATTTCTCAGAGAGTTTAAGGAGTGTGCAAACAAACAAATAAAAAACCCCCCAGACATCACTTGTTCAAACACCACCATGCAATGGGAGCTGGCAAACATACATATGTTCTTCTCGGACACTACTTGGCAGATCTAACTTATGTCTTTGCAAGTCACAGTTTAAAGGCTCCCAATGTGGAGCAGTAGTTTAGGTGTTGGACTATGAATTTGGAGGTCAGGGTTCAATTCATACTTGGGCATGAAACTTATTGGGTGACCTTGGGCAAGTCGTATGCTCTCAGCCTCAGGGGAAGGCAATGGCAAACCTTTTCTGAACAAATCTTTCCAAGAAAACCCCATGGTAGGTTTGCCTTAGGGTAGCCATAAGTCAGAAACAATGTGAAGGCATACAACAAGAACAAGAACAACATGGGTATACAAGTAGACAGAAAGTTTGCATACTAAAAAGAGTTGAGTAGATGTATTGTTGTTGTATGCCTTCAAGTCGTTCCTGACTTATGGAGACCCTAAGGTGAACCTATCATGGGATTTTCCTGGCACGCTTCTTCAGGGGGGTTGTCACTGCCATCCTCTGAGGGTGAGAGGGTATGATTTTATTCAGTGGGTTTCCATGGCTGAGCCAGTATTCAAACCTTGGTCTCCAGAGTCATAGGGGCTTTACAGACTGCCAGGAGAGGGCAATATGAAGTTGCATTTTCCCAAATGCTTAGCAGCTACACTGCAGGTCCCAGGGGTGTATTTAAAAGGTATAGGGCAGCTACACTGGGGTGTGTGGGGACGACTTATCTGAAGTCTTGTCTCTTGCTCAGCAACTACATTGGAAGCTGTCAGGATGCTTGAAACACAGGCGGAGCAGCTGCAAGGGCGGCAATGAACGGGGCTTTTGGCTGCAATGAACCTTTAATTTTTTAAATTTTTTGTTGTTGTTGTTGCCGGCTGCAAACTGCACAGTTGCACAGGCATACCATACAGACAACTATATTGCCAGCTGCAAACTGCGCAGTTGCGCAGGCATATCACTCATGAACTGTGCAATTATGAAGATCTGTCAAATTACCATTGTGGTTTCGCTTCCCTTTTTTAACTGTGAAGTTGCACTGGGGCACCATGAATGAATCCCTTTATTTTATGAATAAACTTCTTTATCGTATGAATGAATTGACATTTTATGCACAGTTGCATAATAGTTACAGCATCCCAGAGTCCCTACTAAGCATGTCTAGGGTTTGGATTAGGTTTGGAGCTAGGGTTTGGGAGATTTAAAAGACTGCGCAGTTGCACCTCAGCATTTAGACACAGCTGGCACAGTTACACCCTTTTTAAAAAGAAGTAGGGAAAAGCAGCTCCTTTTTAAAGCCACTTTTTCTCCACTAAAACAAAAAAGAAGCGAGTTCATGCCAAACTTTCACTGTGGATCATCTAAAGACCATACTTTCATGCAGGCTGATAAAATCATAAAAACAATAAAGCATAATATTTGCAAACAAAACTAAACTGATAAAACACATATATTGTAAAAAGACAGGGGAACATTAACATATCAAAGCGTAGAACTGAACAAATAGAACAGTTCAGTTTTTACCAGTCATCTAAAGGCTGGTAATGAAACTTTCCTGGAAAGGATCTTCTATTGTTGAGGTATAGCTACACAAAAGGATTTAAACCTAAAAGATTATATTCCACCCATTTTCAAAACAAAACAAAATAAGATAAACTATTTTCCATGAAATGATTAAAAATAATAATTTACAAACAGTTTCAACAACAACATTGACTGTGTTGTTTCATACAGTTGACAAGGATTTAATTTGTCATTTTGAAATATATTTTAACAGATATTAAAAATGAAGGGTAGTTAGCACATTGCCATCCACACTGATGATGTATTATTGATTACCAAGTAATAGCTGCAACATTTATTAATCATTACAGAAAATTATCAAGTAGGGGGAAAAATCCTTCTGTATGAAAAATTGTTGCAACACTTTCTCCATAGGAAAGCCCTCGTTTATAGGACAGGGTTTCACTGGAAATCCATGAGACAGGAATGACTCTCTGGGACACTATTTGTAAAAGACATAAATCCATAGAATAATAGAGAGAGGGAAAAGGCATACTAGGCCAATAAATGATAAATGGGCATAATGTAGAGGGATGTACTGGGAATTGCCCTCTGAGCTAATGGATCAAAGTATGGATATAGCATGGTATTTAGAGGGAAAGTAACAGCCAAGCTACAGTATGTCACACAGTTTCTAGTTCCACTCTAAGTAATCTAAGTAATATTTGAGGTCATATTTTGCATGGCTAAACTTTGATTTGAATTAATCCAGTAGAGAACTATATACATGGTGTGCATTTTTGCAAACAATGAGCAATAATTATAATTGTTCTTTAAACAAATAATGGATAGATGCATACGTATGTAATAATGTTGCTGAATAAACTGGAGGATATCTGTCATTTCCAGTTAAACATTTGGTGTACCAAATATAAAAAAGCAAATGATTTACACTTGATGTACAGGAAGAGATGTAATAATACCTAATGCAACCATATCTTTTTGTCGACAATGGCTGCACATCCTGGCAGACCTAGAAAGCAATAAAACCCCTTATCTCTCCAGGCAGACTCCAAGCATTACCACACACTCACACAAAACAAACTAACATGTAAACCTGTTAAATTTGTTTGGAGGTGGAAAAGGATTAAAATTGTACTTACTGCAAGTTTTTTCCTAATGGCAACTAGCTTTTCTGTGGCTGCTGCAAGTTCAGCATTTGCTTGGGCCAGCGCTTGCCGTTTTGGTTCCACATCACAGTATACCTGGGAATTCAAATATTCCACAGTTAAAAAACAAAAACAAGCCAAAGGAAAAAGTTTAGTAAATACGATAAGACACCAGCATGCTGCTTTCTGAAAAGTATCTTCTCTCTGTTGTTTTTACAGAAGTTTATTAGGCAATATTTCAACTGGAATTGATTGCATCCTCCCTTCTTTTCAAGATGCACTTAAGTCATAGAAGGGAACATCAAAGATTAGATAAATGAAGGTATTAGATATACATTTAATTAAAGCAGCATCCTGGAACATGATATATAATCTAGCACTTGTATTTCAAATAATCATTTACTATCAACTTGTTTTGTATGTGTGTGTGTGTGTGTGTGTGTGTGTGTGTGTATACATCACTATCTTGATCTGTAATTTACTGGTCCTGACCTGCGCAAGTGTGTGGTTTTCCCCCCCCTTCCTTTCCTTTTTAGAGTTTATTTTTCTATTTTTTTCCTAATTAACACTGCCTTTTCTGTCCTTGCCAAATGTAAAAAAAAAACAAAAAAAACCCCACCAAAAAACAGCAACTTGCAGTAGTGAGCACAAAGATGCTCTTGTGCTGATTTAAAATAAAAGAGGTGTATATAGCTTTTTGGAATCCCATAGTGGTTCTAATATGCATCTCCCAGTCCCTGAAATTTGTCTAGCCAGGTACTTATTTTACTTTTCTGTTGGAATACTGTGCCCCAGTTCTGAGGACCACAGTTCAAGGAAGATATTGGCAAGCTTGAATGTGTCAAGAAAGGCAAGTTAAGACAATCAAAGGTCTGGAAACAAAGCCTTATGAGAACAACTTCAGGAGCTAAATATGTTTAGTGTGGAGAAAGGTAGAATAAGGGGAGACATGATAGCTATCATTAAATATCTCAAGTGATGTCATGTAGAAGGTGGAGTGAACTTGCTTCCTGCTGATTCAGAAACTAGAGCATGAACCAATGGATTCAACTTACAAAAGGAGATATTCCATTTAAACATTAAGAAGAAGCTTTTTTCCATATAAGAGCACCCTGCCTTGTAGAGTGGTGAACTCTCCCTCTTTGGAGATCTTTAAACAGAAGTTGGATAGGCATCTTTCAGGAGTGTTTTAGTTAGGCATTCCTGTGTGGCAGTGGGTAGGCCTAAATCAACCTTTTGGTCCCTTCCAATTCTGAGATTCTATGATTCTGCTGGAAAAAAATTGCTTCTATAATGAAGGAACATCAAATGTTTCCATTATGTCAAGAAAGCTCCATCTAATACAGTGTTCCCTTAGTATACACAGGAGATCCATTCAACACACACACACATAAGAGAAAAAAATGTGGGATTTCAAGTCCTGTTTGTTTTTATGGCCATGTGTGCCATGGCCACATGCGCCATTTTAACATCTGGGGCTTGCCATCCTCATAAGTTTAAAGCCGCAGATGGCAAGCCTGCAGACAGGGTGAGTGCACTGTACTCGAGTTACAATAAAATGCATTCACAATACCTCATAGAATTTTACTATGTTGATAACCCAGGCACAAAGACCAGCTGCTGCAAATGACTTAGTGCGAACCAAGTTTGGGTTGAAATCTGGATCTTTCAAGTAATGTTCTTTGACCACTCTCAGACAGTTCTCAGGGATATGCTCCTTATCATAATTAATTAAAGCTTGCAAGAATTCATCCACCTGGAAGAAAGCAACAAATGTATGCGATTCATTATTACTGAACACTACAAGTTGATTTCACAACTCAAAACTCAAAGAAGCTGTTTTCATGAAGTATGAATCTAAAAATAACCATCAGCATATTAGGGGCAGTTTCAGATAGTGGAAAAGGGCAAAGAATTTTGAGTATCTGGCATCTTCTTCATCCTAACTCTTGGATCTCATTTGAAAAGGAGTTCATTATGTTCAAGGCAGAAATGCATATTCTTCAACTGAGTCACAGATTGGCTAATTAAATACAAGTGGATGGAAAACTGCTCTACCACCCTATTTTAAAATTTAAAAAGCTCTGGGAGGAGGGATTTAATACTTCACTAACTTAATTCTAGACATTAGTAATTTTAGCAATTTTCTGCCTGCTGCAAGGAAAACTTCAAAAACTGCACCATTTTGAGGGTGATTTTAAATTCAAAACCTTTTGCACAAAAACATTAATTTTGCAGGAAACATTATTTTTTCAGGAAACAACATTTCAGAAAATATTTATGTACAAAAATAATAATATTTCTGCACACCGGCCTTAAAGTCCGGCTTAGGGACAGAGTCAGGAGTAGCCTCTACATGACTCCAACCCCAGGGTAGTGTGACACTGTGCACCGCTCCACATGGTGTGCAGTGTCACAGCGCTCCTCTGGCGCTGCGTCCACATGACGCAGTGCCAAAGAAGCACTGTAAGCCACAGCACCGTAGCTACTGCACCCTTTGCAGGGCACAAAAAGGAGCCGCTTTTTGTGGCTCCTTTTTGCACCCTGCAAAGGCCAGATTGGGGGTGTGGCATGCACTTGCTGTGCCCCCACTCTGGCAAAAATTGAGTTGGCTGCAGGCCACCCCTTAGGGGCCATCTGCACAGCCCCTAAGACCCTAAAAGCAGATAGTCTTTTTAGGCCAGGTTAGACCCTTTGGGCAAGGATTGGTCTGGATCCACTGGATCCACACCTGGTCTGCCTGATCCCTGCCAGTGGGAGTACAGGCTTTTTGGCTCGTGCATACATTCTCTTATTCTGTGGTACATTTGTCTGTATGCTTTGTGCAGAAAATTCTTTTTCTTTTGCAAAAAATAAGTCTGAATTTTGTGTGAAATAATTCCTGAAATGTAAAGAATCTTGTCAGTTCAGGACATTTCTCATCATGATTATCTGCCATTTGAGAAATATGTTCTTCAAACCTGTTTGGACCCCCCCCCCCCAAAAAAAAAAATCCTTATGGCCTAATTTTGAAGAATTCTTCAAATCCCAAATTTGGCTTTGTTGAATGTACTTAGCTATGTCTTGATTAATTAGATTGCATTTTTTTTCTTTTGAAAATGAGATACTAATAGCTCATAAAAGTTTCCTATGTTTTGGATTTTTCAAGTAATTAATTGCCTAATACACTATGGAAAATTACTTTTAACCACACAATAGAGTGCAAGAAATGTGTTTCAGTTGTGGAACCTTGTATATATTTTAGGCATGCATAAGTTCTCTGTACTGCTACTCCACTACTATTAATTTATATCCTGCTCTTTCCCCAGAATTAGGATTCAAAGCAGCTCACAATTTAAAAGCGCAACACAGTTAAAAACATACAAAAAGTGAGCATTAATATACAATTAAACTATTACAGCATTAAAATAAATCACACAATGAAAAAATAAAATTCAATTTAAATAGATATAAGATCTTAAAAACAGTTCAGTTAAAACAACTAGGCACCTCCTGTATGTTTTTGCTTGGGAGCCTGCCTGCTTGAAAGAAGAAATGAACCTGTCTGCCTCTGCAGTGATGGGCCAGAAAGGTAATGGTGGTATTTTGTCTCCATTGCTTTGTGAATGGGCATGCCTCCCTGCTGATGGCACTCATTTTTACAATACAATGAATAATAAAAACAAACCCACTACCTTCAATTGTCTGAGGATTTTGCCTAAGCATCCTGCAGGGACTCTAGTTGTTTAGCCAACTTTTTTTAAAAAAGGAGATGCTATGGAAGCAATTGGGCATTTTTGTCCAATGCAACAGAAGTAGAATGTCATATGTTTGCAGAACTAGCTTGTCATATGGTGTCATTGTTCATGTGAATGCACATGTAGAAGTGTATTTGCTTGGGCAATTGACTACCCAGTGCTGCCATTCAACACAAGCAAAATTAATGTATAACTTCATATTTGGAGATTTCCACTATTGTACTTGGATGGGAAACTGCCAATAAACATCAAGTGTTGTAGGCTATATTTCAGAGAAAGTAACTGGCAAAACTACCTGTGAGTAATCCTTGCCTAAAAAAACCCTATGCATTTAATGGTCAACAGACAACATAAAGGCATATACCACCAACAACTCTGATGCATTTCGGGCAATCTTGTTTAAATATAGAAATCACACATTATGTCTTAGTAAATTAACAATGTGTTAATAGATGGGAAATACCTTTCCCATGAAGAGTTTAGCAGCCTTCCAAGTTCGGTCTTTTGGCACTTTCCCTTTACTCGCCAGTAGGACCATTACTGCAGCTGCAACATTGGTCACTGCAACTGGTGGGTTAGGGAATGCTTTCAGTTCAGAAAGATTCACCTGAAGAACAACCACAAACAAAAACAAGCAGCATTACAGACACATTCAGCAATGGGAGAATGAGAGATATCAAGACAATGTAGCACGTTCTAGCTAACCCTTCCTTTGTTAGTAAACAGAGTTAAAGATGACTAGAAGTAATTCAAAAGAAAATAATATTTGCTCTACTGGAAAATAATAAAAGTCCCCAATAATCATCATATCATACATCTAAGTTTTCATAACACAAAATTAAAGCTGCTGCTTAAGTCATAATACAAAAAGTATTAATTTTTTCAGATAAGTGGCCGAATACAACTTAGTCTCAGCTAGAGCAGAACACTGAATCAAAAGGAACTTGCTAAATCAACATTCATTTAACTTCCATTGACTGGATGGTTCTTCTCTAGTTGGGAAGAACAAATGGATAGAACACCTCTGTCTGTCTCTTTTTTCCCTTTTTTTACTAAATATGCTTTCCCATTGCTAAAGTTTTTGTGTGACTAAACTAACATATGTTAATCATACTACAACAACAGTTAAGCAAATATAACCCATTCAATATCACAGGAGTCCAATTTTTAAAAGTGAGAAGCCATATTGCAATAAAACAAAACAGTCCCTCCCACCATGCTGTCCGAGTCAATGGACCACACAGCAGAAACAACCGTACAGCAATTTAGTTCTTACCTTATTAAGTGTATTTAGAGCTGCAGTAGCTGCCACCAGAGCAGGTTCAGCTTTCACCAAGTCATCTTCACACTCTTTCTGTTTCTGAGATACTTCAACTTGAATGGCAACAACCTATTAGAATAAATATAGTGTTCAAAGGTATCTATGAGGCTGACTTCTGTGCAGACTGTGTTTGGGTTAGGAGGATAGTCAACTGGTCCATTTCATGACAAACCTCTGGGAGTTAAGAATAATATAGATTAAAAATATTATGCATTATATGTGAATCTATCAATTATGTTCAGGTCAGTCCACTTCTGGAGTATTGTCAGATGTTCTGGACACTGGGATGGAATGAGTCCA
The DNA here is from genome assembly GCA_034509955.1 of Urosaurus nigricauda. Classification (NCBI taxonomy): domain Eukaryota; kingdom Metazoa; phylum Chordata; class Lepidosauria; order Squamata; family Phrynosomatidae; genus Urosaurus; species Urosaurus nigricauda. The sequence goes on from JAOEGL010000006.1 coordinate 89,000,976, forward strand.
GAAGAGGGAAATTTCCACGGTGAAGGGACTGGAGTCTAAACTTGAATGAGAAACAGCTGCAAGAGCATGGAATGATTAGTCTACTAGAGAAAAATAAGTACAGCTGTTTCCAAATGTCTGAATGGTTGGCACACAGAGGAAGGAATATTGCATAATATTATCATTCATGATCACTGTGTGTGGAAACTGGCACCAGCCCACAATGACATTTTACTCACCTGCCTTACAAACACTATGCAATATCAGTTAAAATGGTACATGAAGTTGGGCCATGGACCTCCCCCTGACCAACAAAATGTCAACACTGAAATCTCTTGCTCCATAGTTACAAGAAATAAAATTGGTATCCTAGAGCCATCTCTTTCTCATTTTTATTTTTCACAGGCATAATCAGGCATAGTGTCTGTGATGGATATGCCTTAAGAATGTAATTATACTGGAATACAGTATGAATGTATTCTTCTCAAATTCCACTGAATCAAAATGAGATAATTAACTATCAAATTGCTTGGTCACCTGGGCTAGAAGTAGCATTGCGCAGGGTCTAGCCCTGCCCCTCACTCACCCAAACACTTCTCCCCCCACCTCAAAAATCTCAGTGCATTGGGCAGGAATATCTACATCTAACTACCTCATACACTTAAAATTCCATCATGCTGTTATCATGTGATGAGCACTGATCACCTGGGGATCTCAGCAGTCAAAATGTGCATTGCTCACCTGGGGATCTCAGCAGTCCAAACTTCCCCATGCTTCTCATGCTAGAGGTGATAAAACAGTTGAAGAGCACACCGTCTAAGGAATAATCCCATCAGAGGCCTCAAGCAGGAAGCAGCTGAAAAGTATACTATTGCACACACTCTTTGGCTATGCCTAGTACCCATTAGCTGGGCAGCAGGGAGAAGAGCCACAGGAGGCACTCCACAGGAGGCACCCACAAGGAGGCACCCATTACCTTATTATGCTCCTCAGAAGTTTCCAGTCCCAATCACAGAATAATAAGAGTCGGAAGAGGCCCCATTGGCTATTTAATCCTACCCTCTGCTCAATGCAGTTCTTTAGCTAGAGCATCCCAAGTAGGTAGCTGTCTTGCCTCTTTCTGAAAGTATCCAGAAAAGGAGCACCCATCATCTCTCTAGACAATTGGTTTCATTGCTGAGACACTCTTACTATCAAAAAGTTTCTTTGATGACACACACACCCAAGATGCCCAGATGATGCCCAGCCAAGTAGATGGCACTGGCTTCAAGCCGCTTCAGGGGCATGGTGTTTTAATGTTGGGTACCCCCGGAGGACATGGAAACCACCCTGGGTTGTGCTGGGGTGCCTAAGGCAGCCCTTTACTGGCCCAAAAAGGAGAGGATCTTTTCTGCTTCTATTTGGGCTGGTGGCAGGATAGATTGGAGCTGCACACATCTGTTTGCCACAGCTCTGGGGTGGCCCCAATCCACCCTTTTTGGGTGGTTTGTTTCATCCCTATATCTTTCTTAAAAAGAGGACGTTGGGCAATGATGAAGAAGTGAATTAGTTGGAGAGTGAAAAAGTTTTCTGGACATTTAGATGTAGGAATGGATACTAGTCAAGAGTTACATGTGATCTACAGTTTGCCTATATGTGGACTATAATGTCAAGGGGGCATAAAAACGCTACTGAAAAAGAAATCTAGCTATGTGGTACATGGATAAATTTAAAAAGGTAAAATTTACTGAATCACTAAATTATCAAAGTAGAAATTTTGAGTCCTTTAGAATTATTTTATCATTCATAAGATATATCTAATGAAGACTGCTGAAAAACTAACTTAGGGGCAGAACAGACCTCCCCGAAGGGGCAACTTGCCCCTAAAAAAGCCGGATTGGGGCTGTGGCATCTGCATGCTGTGGCCTCAATCCACCTTTTTGCAGGTACAAAAATAAGCAGCAAATTGTTGCTCATTTTTGCGCTGACAAAAAGCAAGGTTTTTCCACCCCACTGCGGCTTTACGGCGCTCCTGCGGCATGTGGCAGTTAAACACCGCACCACCAGAATGCCCAGAAGCTAGCCCATGTCTGGGTAGCCAAGTGGCATGAAGCAGGCTTCTAGGCATCTTCAGAGCATGCAGCATCAAAATGCCACACTCTGAAGATGCCCAGACAGCGGTGCAAAGGGGAGGTCTCTTTTACTCCTTTCTCTGACTTTTAAAGCTAATACATTATTTGCAATGTGCTGTATAAAAATACTTATGATTCCATACCACTGAAATATGAATATCTGGTTCTTATGACCTTTTTAATTTAAAAATGTCTTTGTAAATTTAAGCTTTTTAAGTTTTTTTGTAGACTTAAACCTTTTAAGACAACTTCAAATAAATGCTAATTTTGAACATTTCTTCAATTATTTAAAAATGTTTAAGTAAAGAAAGAAGAGAAAGTATGTGAATTTTTTAAGGGCATGAAAAATAGTGGCATGCTTGAAAAAATGTCCAAAAGTGGTCATTATCTCATGGTAATTACATACTGAATCTAATTGCTTAATGAAATGTTTTGTAATGTGTTAATAGCATTCCATCCTCCTCCTAAAGCCATTAAAACAATATAATATGGCTGCTGTCAGGGGACAGGTTGGTAGATATTATTGTGGTGGAATAACAGAGGTTTCCCTTATTGTCCAGTGTGTGTAAATTTAATAAGACTAGTTAGGGCTTTAAAGTTACAGTTTATTAATATTCTAATAAATTTAGGGGCGAAACAGGACGCCTCTGACAAAGCCGGATTGGGGCTGCAGCAACTACAGGTCGCAGCCCCAATCCACCTTTTTACTGGCTGAAAAATAAGCGGCAAACAGCCACTGCTTTTTGAACTGGCAAAAAGCCATCTTTTGTGCCCCGCTGCAGCTGGAAGCTGGCTTTAAGGCCCTCCTGTGCTGTGTGGCGTCTAAGTGCCATGTCAGGAAGCCAGCCCATTTGTGGGCAACCGGGCAGCGTGAAACTGGCTTCCAGGTGTCTTGGGGGAGTGCGTTGTGTAAATGCCATGCTCCCAAGCTGCCCGGAAAGTGGCACAAAGGGGCAGTCTGTTTCTCCCCTTAATTCATTAAATTTAAACATTTTCATTGTGAAATTGTTTCACCATGAAATTGTTTCAAAATTAAAATGAAAAAATTAGATTCTGTACATGTACCCATATACCAGTGAATTTTAAATTGTCCCTTAAAATTTCCAGAGTGAGGTTGGTTGGATTCCAACTGTTGCAAGACACAACCAACCTGGCCAAGGGTCAAGGATTATGGAAGCAGCAATTTAACATCTTGAGGCTTGCCCAGCCTTCTCTTAACACTTACCAGATTTATGAACTATGTCAGAAGAACATTAACAGTGAGAAACAAACATAGTCCAAAAGTAAAACAAGTACTTGTTAAAATATTAAATAGGGTTAGACAATGAAATTACACAATACAACACTGTTGTTCCACTGTTCCAAAGAAGACCAACTGTGGTTGGTCTCGTGTCAGTTTTCTTCTCTGGGATGCTCTAGGAGCCACATATATTCCCCAAAATGACCCCCCCCCCCAAAAAAAACCCACCAGAAGTGGTTGGAAATATACTTATATTTTTAAAAAACTGGTTCATTACTTTCTACAGAGTGCAACCTATTTAAAAGGTGAAGTGTCACTCCTGGGGGCTTTCTGGAGAGAAACCCCCATCCTCTTATTTTGGGTAGAAAAAGGATGGTCCAGGAAGTATGGAGAGGTGGTGAGGGGTCACATATTGTCCATAAAAACTACAGTGGAAGTAAACCTCGAGTCTGATTTAGATCTTCTAAATGAATGGCTCATAATTCATAGCTTCTGTCTGTATAATTTGTTCTTAGGAAGGAGACAAGAGGCATTTGCACAATTGGTAAGAACATACTGCTTTCTTTGCCCAGAAATTATGTAAGGAAAAAAAAAGTGGCTTGGATCTGGGCTATTTGAAGGCCTATATCTCCCTTTATGAGCCCATTAGAACTGTAAGATATCTTTAAGAGGTCCTTCTGTCCCACAAGTTTCTCAGACTCAATAATAGGAACAAGGGAAAGGGTCTTTTTGGTAGCTGCTCCCGGATTTTGAAACTTCATTCCTTGTCCTTGCTCTCTCCATCACAGGTTAAAACTTTTCTATGACATCAGGGTTTTAGAATTTGACTTCACTAGGCTTTTAATGCTATGCAGTGTTGTTTTTAAGCTATGTATGTAGTCTTTTAATAAATTTTAATATTTTTAACTTTATAAAATTAAAATTAAAGTAGATTTTATATTTATACTTGCACTGAAAGTTTTGTATAGTTTTAATCTGTATTGTTTTAAACATGTTGCCAGCTGCCTTGAGTGTCATTATTGAGAGAAAAGTGGGATATAAATGAATCAAATAAGTAAATAACTCAGTTAGAAAGAATAATAGAGGGAAGGGATTCACCTTGTATTGGGATGAATTAAATTTTATCCTAGAATAACAGAACATTTGGCAATGTGGGGCCTTTTCTTCGATAGAGTGAAAGGAGTTTGTAGTGAGGGGTTTGTGGCCTGATGAGATGACAGAGCTTTCTTGTTGAGGATTCTAAATACTCCTTTCCTAAACACTACAAGAAATTACAATGGTCCGTTTTACCATTGGCAAAAAAAGGTGTGTTGAAGGCTGCATGAAAGCCCAGCCTTTAGATGAGAAAAAGGGAAAGTGTGCCATGAAAACACTATTTTGGAGTTTTAAGGGAGAAGAAGTGCTTTAAAAAGGAGCTGGCCCATTTTACATTGGCAAAAAGAGGTGTGTTGAAGGCTGCATGAAAGCCCAGCCTTTAGATGAGAAAAATGGAAAGTGTGCCATGAAAACACTATTTTGGAGTTTTAAGGGAGAAGAAGTGCCTTTAAAAAGTAGTTTGATTTCCCCACTACTTTTTTAAAAAGGGTGCAGCATTGCTGGCCCGTTTTACACGGGCAAAAAAAGGCACTTTTAGGGCTAAAAAGCCCGCATTTAGGGTTAGGGAGGGCGTAGCCTTTACACCCTCCCTAAGCCTAAAACGCATAGACGCCGCCATTTAAAGATGGCGGCGTCTACACGGTGGCGCCGTACAAGCGTCATCACGTGCGCAGCGTTTTGACGCGCTGCGCACGTTTTGACGCTCTGGCGGCGCGGGAGGGCGCCAATCGCGCCCTTCCCGCGCCGCAAAAAAAGAGCTCGATCCCGGAGCTCTTTTTTGCGGCGGGTCGTTGCGGCGGGATGAGGCCTCTGGGGCTGCCCGTGTGGCAGCCTAGGCCTCATCTCGCCACTAGAAGGGGCGAGTTTGGACCGCCCCTTTTAGCCAATGTAAAAAGCACCCCTATTGCATCTAAAGGCTAAGGTGTAGTTGAACGGTTAAATGGGGCTCTGTATCTTTAAAGCGCCCATTTAAAGGCAGCGATACAAGTGCGGAGGGAGGGAAGGTGCCAAGACAAGAAGAGACCTTCAGAGCCCGGCCAGAGTGCGCCTGCACCTTCCTTCACCTCCTCCCTTCGGCTGAGAGAGTGTGACTTCTAGGGAGACAGCAGGGCACTGGAGGCGCTCAGCCAGACCAGGGCAAGCTGGCAAGAGGAGGAGGAGAAGGGGAGGGACCTGGAGCACCTCCGCTGCCCTGCTTCCCTGCAAGTCACACTCTCTCAGCCGAAGGGGGGAGGAGAAGGCAGGCCCAGGCACACTCTGGCCAGGCTCCAGGGCTCTCTCCTGGCTGCCTTCCTCCTCCCTTTGGCTGAGAGAGTGTGACTTGCAGGGAGGCAGGGCAGCAGAGGGGCCCCATGTCCCTCTCCTCCTCCTCCTCCTGTTTCCAGCTTGCCCTGGCCCAGCATCATAGAATCATAGAATCATAGAATCATAGAATCATAGAGTTGGAAGAGACCACAAGGGCCATCCAGTCCAACCCCCTGCCATGCAGGAACTCCCAGTCAAAGCATCCCCGACAGATGGCTATCCAGCCTCTGCTTAAAGACCTCCAAGGATGGAGACTCTACCACACTCCGAGGGAGTGTGTTCCACCGTCGAACAGCCCTTACTGTCAGGAAGTTCCTCCTAATGTTGAGGTGGAATCTCTTTTCCTGCAGCTTGCATCCATTGCTCCGCGTTCTGGTCTCTGGAGCAGCAGAAAACAAGCCTGCTCCCTCCTCAATATGACATCCCTTCAAATATTTGAACAGGGCTATCATATCACCTCTTAACCTTCTCTTCTCCAGGCTAAACATCCCCAGCTCTCTAAGTCGTTCCCCATCAGGAGGACCTGGAGCACCACCGCTGCCCTTCCTCCCTGCAAGTCACACTCTCTCAGCCAAAGGGAGGAGGAAGGCAGCGGGGAAGGAGGGAGGGAGGGAAGGAGCCAGGAAGAGACCCCCAGAGCCTGGCCAGAGCACGCCTGGCCCTCCTGCTTCCTCTTCAAAAAGAAGGCTGGAAAAGTAGGACGTGTCCTGGCAAAGGAGGACGTGCCTGGTCAACTTGGAAAAAGGGGGCCTCTGCTCAAGAATGGAGGACATATGGGAATCCCTCCTGGACAGAGGGCTGAAACCTCAAGACAACTCAATATAATGCTCTGACAGAACACAGACTACAACTCCCATGAGCCTTTGCTACCATTTCCCAAGATGCCTTAATTTGCAACAGAAAGTCGACCAGTATGTTCACATGTGATGAATTCTTTCGTATTGACTCTGCATTTTCTTTTTGTGTAGATGCTCTCTTGTTTTGTGTGTGATGAGCTTGTGCGTAATCATGTGCATTTCCGAACTGACCTCACTTTCTCCCTCTTTCGGAATGGTCCTGTACTCCCCCATGTGATAAGCTCCGACTGTATGGTGTACCTGCGCAATTGCGCAATTCGCAGCCAGCAAGGGAAAAAATGTTTAAAGCGCGGCTAAAAGCCACGTTCCTTGCCGCCCATGTAGCTGCTCCGCCTGTGTTTGTAGCGTTTTGACAGCTTCCCATGTAGTTGCTGAGCCACAGAAAAAACCTCAGTCTAGCTGCCCTGTACTTTTTAAATGCACACCTGGGGCTTTCTGTCTAGCTGCTAAGCATTAAGGAAAGTGCAACTTCATGTCACACTTTCTTGCCAATGTAAAAAGCCCCTATGTCAGTTAAAGTGAAAGTATAGTGTTATAGTTCAATAGTGTGGAATGGTCCAGGAATTTTAGCAAGGATTGGAAAGTGGCCAGGAGCCCTGGTGGTGCAGTGGTTTAATGCTGGTACTGCAGCCACAAAATTCTTAAGTCCAAACCCGAAGGTTGACTCAGCTTTCAATCCTTTAGTAGATTGGTAAAATGAATATCCAGCTTGTTGGGGGCAATTGGCTTACACATTGTAAACCTCTTAGACAGTGCTTAGTTCACTATGAAGCAGCATAGAAATGTAAAATGCCAAGTGCAGCCCTGGGGCTGCATGTGTTCCCCTTTCAGGCTTCCTGGAATGCCTTTTTTTTAAAAAAAAGCAAAGTGACCATGGGTATCTCCTAAAAATCTTCACCAAAATCAGTTGCAGCACCCACCCTGAAATGAACATGAAAGACTACTTAATCAGAAATGGACCTCAAGTTGGTCCCCTCTCCACCACCATTTTTTGACATTATTGGTACTCCATTAGGCTAGCAGGTCCTAAAGGGATAAAACCTGCCTTCAGATCTTTGGAGTTGCCAAACCACCATGGCTTTATAGAATTCCTGACTCACGTTCCCTCTGAAACCAGATGCTGTGTTAAGTAGGGTTCACAGACATCCTGTTATATACAGGATGTCCTTTAGTTGTAGATTTAAATTCCAGTCCTGGGAAAGGGGCAGAGGCTTTGGGATGGCCCCAAACGGTGTATTTTTTGACCTGGTGAGATGACCGCAGATCCGAGATGTGCTTCCAACAGTCTAAGCCCCAAGCATTCAGTATGAAGCAAAATGGCCTCAAATAGCATGCCAAACTTGTGGGGAGTATGTCTGCAGAAAGGTGTGGGTGGTATTCACTCTTCCTCTGCTCCAGGCACCACTATCAATAAGCAGATTGTCTCATGACAGCCAGCAGTCATGAGATTTTGCTCTTTGCTCACAAGAGGCTCTCATCTAGTGAGACCTAGGGTGGCTATATAGGCCTGTCTCATGTGTCCCCAGCCAGTCATAAGCTGGTAATCAATGTGGCTTTATAAATCCTGCATGTAAAGTATTGTCCCATGTTGTTGCTTTATAAGGCCTACATGTAAGATATTCATATAGAATATATTCATATTCATGCCTCGTGTGCTCTTTTTTTGTGTTGCTAATAGTCCAAAAAAAGGGGAGGGGGGCTTAGACTGCAGCTCCCAGAATTCCCTAACCAGCATTGCAAGTTCAGGAACATATTGAAACGAGGAGTAACATGATGTTGGAGAAGTGCACTACAGATGTCTTTTACTAAAACAGAAGTTGGTATTACAACTTTTGGGGGGTCTGGTCTAAAAGACCAAAAGTGGTTTCACCAGTTCTGAAATAAAGCCTACAGCACCTGGTACTCAAGATGGTCTCCCATCCTAGTACTAACCAGGGCTGATTCTGCTACGTAGCCAAGATAAGACAGGATCTGGTGCCATTAGGGTATACCATCCTTTAATACAAGGGTCTGCTTGTTGGAGGATCTTCCAAGAAGCCACAGTACATGTGTTTCAGGAAACTGATCAAGAGGAAGAGAGCATATGCAAATACTGTACAGATGCCTTTCTGCTTGTCCCAACAACTTTGAACTCGAGCCACCAAACTCCACAATTCCTGAGAATCCTGGTGTATGCATGACATTCGTTCTTGGTTTGCTTCTTCTTTCTAGCATAACAAACAAACTAGGAAATGTTAGTTCCATGTGTTGTCTGAACCAGGATTCCAGTTTTGTCACTCCCTTTAGAAGTGAGTGTTTGCTGTTTGTTTACTATCTTGCCAGGTTTGGTAAAGCAAACCAGGATCCTGGTCCAGGTTTGCGAAATTCGATCCCTCTTAGCAACTACAATATAAGAGAAAAGCTAAATGAAGATGCACAGACTGCATCTACCCTTGCTCATAATGAAACAGAACTCTTTGGAAACATGGCTTATTGTTCTGTGCAAAAGAAGTCAATGCTGGGGAGCACTGTTACAACTAATGCACGATTTACAGTTAAAAGCACAGTTTGTGCCTAGTTTTCTGTTAAAGCACAAAAACATTAATAAACCTAAATACAAATGACTTCATGATGAAACATGGGATCAGCATGTATAAGAAAAGTACCTTAGACGGAAGCAGCAAATGCTGAAGCTCACAAAGTACATCATAGAATGCAAAACTTGGAAATGAGCTTGCAAGTCAGAGGAATGGACTTCAAGAACAATTGAGTTGTTCAATTGAACTAAGAATCAAAAGCCTTTAAAAACCTGAAGTGCTCAGAGATGACTCCCTGACCTTTACTGTATTACATACTGGCCTGATTCTCAAGTTCCCCATCCATTATATGCTTGAATGAGCTCAGTACTTATTGTTCTTTCATATCATTAAAAGAGCTAAAAGGTTGGAAAAATGCATAATGTAAAGAAAGGTCAAGTGGTAATCATGGTGTGAAATGCTGAAACATGTGTAAGTATAATAATTCTTTAGATTTTATGCTCCCTGGAGAGGTAGGTGTTCAAAATTGTTCACCTACAAAGGTTTATTCTGTGCTAAATATAGCTCAACAACACTAAATTGTGGAATTGCACTGACCTTTTGCTCCTCAGCATCAGCAATGGCCTTTTCCTTGCTCACTTTCTCAGTCTGAAGCCCTATCTTAGTAATCAAAGCTTCAGCATCTTGATTTCTCAGTTTCAGTTCTGCCTCTTGAGAGGCAAGTTTGTATTTTAAGTCCTCCACCTAAAACAGGGCAGCAAGGCATTATTTTGGAACACGTGTTACTAGAAAGCATATTTAGAATTGACAAGGTGGCTATTAAGCAGCTGGAAGTGTATGTGTACATGTGTGCATGCATGATTATTAATCACAAGAAGACCCAAGTAGCAATTTGAACAGTCTCCTTAATCTGTAAGTTAATACTATAGAGCAGTGTTCCTTAAGCTATCTGATGTAGGGCATTATTATTATGTGCCTTCATTTTTGACTTATGGTGACCCTAAGGCAACCCTATTGTGGGGGTTTCCTGGCAGAATTGTACAGAGGGAGCTACCTTTGCCTTCCTGTGAGGCTGAGAGAATGAGAGTCACCCAAGATCACCCAATGGGTTTCCATGGCTGATCAGGGATCAAACCCTGGTCTCCTAATGACCTAGTCCAATGCTCAACACCCAAACCACTACCCCACACTGGCTGTCATGTAGGGCATCAGCAGTCCCCCAGCCACCCGGAGTGCCAGAGACCTGAAGCTGATGCCTAGGGGACTGGCACTGGTCCATGGACCATCATTTTGGGGAGTGCTGATATATGGTAAACTTTTGTCTTCTTCTCACTTTACCTTTGGATAAATAAATACTTCACTCTCTTAAGAGTTCAAATATTCACAACACCCAGCTTTAAGAGGAGGAGCAAAATCTCAACATGTCTACATAACAATTGATTTGATCTGGTATCTTAACTGAAAGGTATAGAGTGGGTTCAGAAGTCAGTACAGATTGCAATTAATAATGCACTGTTCTAAAAATAGAAATGATAAATATTCTCTAATAATTGTTCATGTTTGCACAGTAGATTAATTTAATCTAATAAGAAATATAATAAGGCTTTTAACCATGATTGCTAAGTAGAAATTCCACATCAAAATGCAGGCTTATCTCTGAATACCTGCTGCTGGGAGACAAAGGCCCTGTGCAGACTGGCCTTAAAGTCTGGGTTGGGGGGGGGGGGGTGCACTCAGGATATAGTGTCCATATGACCCATGCCCCAGCTTTGCCCCCAGGGAAGCATGACACTGCGCACCACACATGATTGCGCTCCTCTGGTACTGCGTCCGCACAACACAGCACTGAAGGAGTGCTGTAAAGCTGCGGCACTGCAGCTATCACACCCTTCCCAGGGCTCCAAAAGAAGTTGCCTTTTGTGGCTCCTTTTTGCACCCTCGAAAGGCCAGATTGGGGCTGTAGCATGTGGTTGCCATGGCCCCAATCTGACTGTAAAAGGAGCGTCTGGAGGCTGCCCCTTTGGGGCTGTCTGCACAGCCGCAAAGTGCCTTCATGCCCTTTTAACTGGATCCTGCTGGAAGACTGTAGGTCCCCAGATGTTGCTTAGCCAAAGTCACAGATAATGGGAGTTACAGTCTAACAGGTTTCTGATCCCTAGATTACATGGTCCTTCGGTGTGATTAAAAAAGGAAAGCTTCTGACATACTTCAAAGAAAAACAGATATACACAGCCATACAAGCAAATGTTTTTTAGACATATTTACAACTTCTGAGAAATTACCTTGTTCCCTCAAGGGGTGAATTTTTTCAAACTCAGCTGAGGAAGGTGGGATAACTCTTTCCTTATATTTCAAGATAAGGAACATGAGCCCCTGAGAACTTTATTTCTAAACTTAGCCTGGATGTAGAAATCCCACTGAAATCAATAACGACAACTACCAATTTAGTTGATGGAGATTATCACAAGCACCTTATCCCACCTTTTCCCCAACAGGATACATGCACATTTAACTATCAATAATGGATCTCCTCACATTCTCTCATGGCTGGGCATATTCAGCTTGTATACAATCCTGGCTTATCACATGGCTTTTCAAGGACAGGATTTATTGACAATAAAATGTGTATGTCTCCCATCAGGGAAAAGATGGGATAGAATGTGTGCAATAATTTCCAATATCTCAGATATGTGGGACAATGTAACAGTTATAGTAATAGGAAGTCATTAGACAATTTTATGTGAAGGAATTGGTAGGAATTACTCTCTTCAGATTCCAGTGGGAACCCAGGTTAGGCTTTTTCAACAAATACATGTCTTGCAGCTTTAAAGAGTGAAAATGTCTGTTCACCTTTAAGGTGCCATGTGACTATTATTATTATTATTATTTTGTCTTCTCAAAATTACTACCAAATGAACACTGTTGCATTGTTAAATCTGTTTCTCTCTCTCTCTCTCTCTCTCTCTCTCTCTCTCTCTGATTTATTTCATTTGTATGTTTGAAAAAAATCTGAACAGCACTGATTATATATTCTGGGACTTTCTAACCATACCAGTAGTGGGGAATGTAAGGTTCTGCCTAGATATCATAACTAATGCTAGAAGCTTCAAGTCCAACTACATCTGGATGACCATGTGCTTTCCATCCCCTAGTTATATATAATGTAGTACATTATTTTTACAGTTACCTGAGATGCTGTTGTTTTCAGCTTTTGAATGCCATTAACAAGGTGTTCCTTGTGCTGGGACATTTTCTGGATTTTCTTTTCCAGGAGGTTTTTATAAAGCATTATTTGTTCCAGGAAGCTTTTGGGAGTTGTATAGTTATACCTCTTCTCATTCTGCTGAAACTTTATACTCATCGTATTCACGCTGGTATGGGCATAGGCCATAAAATAGCAAATGGTGTCATAAAACTGTGGCTGAAAACATGAAGTATACAAAAGGCAATTTTAGATCATAAACATGAAGAATCAAGTGGTCTGGACATATAACCACAAATCCCCCTAACTCGGGTAACTAGAATCAAGTTCTGTTTTGTACATTTTACTCGCATTCTGACACACACACTCTTATTTTAACAATGGACAATGAGACCAATTGATAATTGGGATATTGGTGAGCTCTCAGCACTGACAAACAGTAGAAGAGAAGGGGGATTGCACCAACATCAGTGTCAAAGGCTTTATGGAGTTTTGAAAGAGAATCAACTGGTAATTGCTCATCAGGTGAGTTTATATTATTAATTTAGATACAGATAGGCCACTTTGAATCAGACAGCTACACAGTGTTCTACTCAAGGAAAGAAAAGATACAAATAAATGGAATGGCTTTCATACTAAGAAAAGATGTGGCAAAAGCAGTCAGAGGATACAGTGCAAAATCAGACCAAATGATCCCAGCAAGTCTCCATGGAAAACCTGTGAATATTACCATAATTCAAGTAATTCAAGTATATGCACCAACCACAGAGGCAGAACAGGAAGAAATTGATAGATTCTATGAAGGAGTACAAGAAGAAATTGACAGCACACCAACACAGGACATCATGCTGATTATTGGAGACTGGAATGCAAAAGTTGAAAGCAAAGAAGAATCAAAAACAGTAGGCAGATTCCAGTTAGTAAAAGAAATGAAGCAGGAGCGTATCTGATAGATTTTTGTGAAACCAACAACCTATTCATTGCTAATGTATTTTTTATACAGCCAGAAAGAAGGCTATACACATGGCCAGCTCCAGATGGCCAACACACAAGGAAATTAATAATAATAATAATAATAATAATAATAATAATTCTTACCCGCCTCTCTTCATGGCTCAAGGGGGGTTACAACATAATTAAAATAATAACAATTTTATTTCTTACCTGTCTCTCCCCACGGCACGAGGCAGGTTACAACATAGTTAAAATAGTAATTTTATTTCTTACCTGCCTCTCCTCACAGCTCGAGGTGGGTTACAGCATAGTGAAAACACAACCATGACATAAAATATACATATTAAGAGATCTATTCAATATTTATATTACAACTGTATGTAAGAGATGGCAAAGCTCCAAGACTAGACCAGATGCTGACTGTGGTACAGTCCTGAATTACTCATATCAAAAATAAGAGTAAAACTCAGTAAGAAAAAAAAACAAACAGCCATCATACCACAATGTGATCTAAACAATATCTCAACAGAAGTTATTGACAATATAAAGAACAGATTTGGGCTACTTATTATAATAGACCGAGAACCAGAACAACTGTGGTCTGAGGTCAGGGATGTAATAAAAGAAGAATGCAGACAGACACTTACAAGAGCAAAGAAAGAAAGAGAAGAAACCATGAATGACAGATAAAATGCTACAAGCAATAAAAAAAAGAAAGAAAGCAAAACAAAAAGGAGAGAGGAACAAACTAAGAACCATGAATGCAACAGTACAATGGCTAGTGTGGAAAGATAAAGAAAAGATAAAGAAAACTACAACAACCAGGGCAGAGAAATAGAAGCCAAAAAAAAAAAAAAAAAAAAAGAAAAAAGAAAAAAGGAAGAACAAGAGACCTATTCTACAAGATCTGGGAAATCAAAGGGAAGTTCAAACGAAAGGAATGGGACCCTCTATGACCAAAACAAAACAAAACAAAAAAAAAAAAAAAACAAAAAAAAAAAAACAAAACAAAAACAAAAAACAAAAAAAAAACAAAAAAAAAAACCCAAACAAACCATAATTCAAGACCAGGAAGGAATTTTTAAAAATCTTGAAAGCAATACACAGAAGAGTTATATAAAAAGAGAGGATAAAATGAAGGACACATGGGACGAAGAGACATATTAAGATGAGCCCCAAATTCTAAAATGTGAGGTGGAAGCTGCAATAAGAGAAATGGCAAAAAACAAACAAACAAATCACCAGGAACAGACAGTATTCCAATGGAACTGCTGCGATCCAACATATGTCAACAGATATGGAAAACAAAATGATGGCCAACAGATTGGAAACAAAAATAATGACAATGGAGAATCTTGACAAATTCAGCCTAGACAATGAAGAAATAGACATGGTAAAAGAGTTCTCATACCTGTGATCAAACATTAATAGAAGTTAGGACTGCAGCCAGGAAATCAGAAGATTAAGAATGGGAATAGCAGCTAGAAAAGAACTACAAAAGATTCTAAAATTCAAAGATATACAACTCAGCACAGAAGTTAGAATCATACCAGTCATCGTATTCCCTGTTACCATGTATGGATGCAAAAGCTGGACAGTGAGGAAAGCAGATAGGAAGAAAATGAATGCATTTCAGATTGGTGCTGGAGAAGAGTGCTGAGGATCCCATGGATGGCCAAAAATACAAACACACCAGAGAAACCAAGATGACAAAACTGAGACTGTTGTACTTTGGGCACATCATGAGATGGGAGGACTCACTAGAAAAAACAATAAAGCTAAGAAAGGTGGAGGGAAGTAGAAAGAGAGGAAGTCCAAATGCTAGATGGATGGACTCTTAAGGAAATCATGGATATGAGTTTACAGGACAGCAAAGCAGTGGAGGACAGGGAGTCTTACAGTGTTGCCATGGGTTGAGATCAACTAAAGGGCACTTAACAACAAACAACAAAAATTATAAAGTCTTTGTATCTGAATGTTTCAAAGCAGTGCACAAAAAATAAACATGCAATATACAGTAAAAACAATATACATATAATAAGGCTGAACTAAACTAGGAAGGCTTGGAAAAATAGGAAAGTCTTCAAGATGTGCCTAAAAAGAATGACTAATACACATAACATCACCACCACCAAGCTCATAAGTTTCAGGAGTTTCTAGGCAATCCATAAAAAACTGTAGAGGTTTTCACGCAACACTGATATACTTCAATTATACTACATTAGTACTGTCTTTGACTGGAGCTTATTACACATTGTTGTGGTTCTCCCAGTGGTGTATCATGCTGTTCTGTTGTTGGGTCATTTGGAAATAGATTATCATCCCACTTGAAATAATCTGCTAATTATCCCCTATCTTGCTATGGTTTAGTAATCACTTTGGGTTCAAATGTCTTGTTACATTCAATTGCAATACTGGGAGCATTGTGGGTTAAGTGTAGATATGGTTTCATTGCTCCTCTCTTGGGAACAACCTGGCAATATCCAGTAAGGAAACTTCAGACTATTTCTGGTGACTGGGCTAGGAGGACATTGAGTTTCCCCAAAACTCACAAGAGAAGTACTGTACTTCGTTTTCTGTTCCTTGCCATGTTTTTTCTCAATTATTTTAAATTGTTTTCTTTTCAAAAAAGGAATATTACAAAAGCACAATTCTGGGATAATCCTGTAATCCTGTCAGGGATTAATGCCCAGAGAAACTACAGGGTTCAGGAAAAGTTTGAAGAGTAAACAAAGAGTAAATCTACACAAGTTTAAAGAGTAATATTCAAAAGAAGATCCAGAGAATTTTTGGTTTGTAGGGAAAAGCATTAAAAATGCCTCTTGAAATGGTGTGGTGTGCATGCATTTTCTCAATCTGAGTGGGGAGTTGGGGTGGTTCCATAATAGCATCATTACATAGTTGTGTCTAAAAAGGGATTGATGGATACATAACATCTGTCTGCATAATGGAAAACCCACTAAGCCCAGAATTTTCAGGGATTTGGAGCTTCCAGTCAATTCCACAATTATGTCCTTTAAAAAAACAAACAAATAAACACAAAAACAAAACAGATATACAAACAAACCCCAGTCATGGTGCAGAAGGTGGAGTAAACAGGGTGGGGTAAATAGTATTGTTATATTTCAAATGTGTGAAAGCAAACGTGAACTAACATCCCTGAAGTGTAAATCTTCAATTATGCAAGAGTGCATTGCTGTTCTGCTGCTTTTTGAGTACAGAAAAAGTGGTTTACAAAATGAATGACCTGAAACAAGTGGCAAGGGTGTCTGTCACCCTTTAGAGCCAGAGCATGCAGAAAGGACAAACTACATGGATTTAAGGCATGCAGGTGCTGTTAAATGCAAATGCCATCCATATTTAATGGGATCAGAACAATCACGGAAAAGGAATTTAATCCTTTCCAATCCTGTTGCAGACCTTAGGAAAGCCCCTCTTCGGAAGCTAGTAATTGTGCTAGGAGAAAATCCCTCGCTATCAGTACCATCAGTGCATTTTCCTGCAAATAAAATACCAGCTTCAGAAGAGAGATCTCCTCTGAACTTTAGAACAAGGAAAGGGTAAAGTTCCTTCTTCAGGCATGCTCCAACCACATCCTCTCCTTTCTCGTCCACTAGTTAATATAATTTTCACTTTAAACACCTATAGATTTTGGCCTTAAGAAAAGGGGTATGAAAGCCACAGCAGAAGGAGAAAGGATTCCAAGGCAGTGGCCGGAAGAAGAGACAAGATATCCTACTGAGCCCTATCAGCCACCGAGGATGTATCTGAACTGCATTTTGACAGTGCTTTAAGTGCCATGGTAAAGTTCTATGGATTTCTGAGGCTTGTAGTTTTGTAAAATATTTAGTCTTCTCTGTCAGAGATCTCTAGTGCCACAGCATACAAATTCCAGAATTCCATAGCATTGAGCCATGGCAGTTAAAGCTATATCAAACTGCATTATTTCTTCAGTACAGATACATCCAAAGAAGTGAAGTGATCTTTTAGCAGCTTTGAGCCTAACTGTCCAAAAGAAGTTGTGGCATAAGCTTTCATAGACTTGATCCACATCCTCAGATGATCTTTCTGACAGTTAGGATTTCACCATATGAGAAAAGAAAGGCGAAACCAATGGAAAGAGTAGCAGCTTTCTCCATGCTTCTCCACAAGCCTTCGTAGCTCTTCCTTTCTCTTCCCAAGGAGACACGGTAATCAAAGAATGCCTTTTACAGAGTGGAAAAAAAGGGCACGTGCGGCAGCATGCAGAAAGCCACTGCTCTCCCAATTGGTTTTGCCTTTCTTTTCTCATAAAGTCCTTAGTCTCAAAGGTGCTACAAGATCCTTTTGTATACTGATATTCCAGATTAACATGGCTATGTCTCTGGATTCTAGTGACCGGGAGGGATTCCTTGATGTGGACCAGACAAGAAAACAAGGGCATGATGCCATCTGAAAGCCTGCCTGTTATTCTGCCACCCAGCCATTTCGGAGTAGATTCATTTAACTACAACTGTGTAACTTTTATTTCATTAACTTGATTTAGGTAGTAAGAAGAGAGGAAGATAAAGACTATGATATATCTGTTGAATTAACATACCTCTTTGTTATTGTTGTTGGTAGTGGTGCCATAAAATGAATGCTGCTGCTGTGGGTTCCCAGATTTAATATATAACAGAATTTGGGGTATTATAGTCAATGATACACACTTTATATTCATGCCATAGTAGTACTGGTGTGATTGTTTTAATTTTTTTATTTGGTAGTTTTGATTTATTTACTTCTATTATTAATTTTATTATACACTGATTTGAAATCTTTGATGTGGATCAGTTCAGAAATTCCAGAAATAAAGAAAGTAAATATATGATTAAATTGAGAGCAAAATGATTGGCCACAGAGGACTTAAGTATGCATTGTTGTTGTTGTTGTTGTTGTATGCTTTGAAGTCATTCTGGACTCATGGTAAGCCTAGGATAGATTTGCCTTCTGGTCGCCAAAGCTGGAAATGAAGGTAGACAAGCAGCAGCAGTAGCAACAACAACAAAGGTGAAACTTGGCAAGATTTGCTCAGAAGGGGGTTTGCCTTTGCCCTCCTCTGAGGCTGAGAGACTGTGACTTGCCCATGGTCACTCACTGGCTTTCCATGGCTGGATGGGTCTCCAGAGTTATAGTCCAGTGCCCAAACAACTACACCTCACTGGCTCTCTGAGTATGTATCCAGTTATGAAAAATAACATATAAACTGCTTATTCATTTGTAAAACATTCATTTGCTGTGTGTGCAAGGGTTCCAGGCACACCTGCATATACAAGCACTATCATGTAAGAAATTTCCATTTTGTCCTCTGTGACTTCTACCACACTTAACTTTCTAATTTGTGGAATCACAACTCCCTCATTTTAATGATTATTTATTGCATTCGGTACAAGATGTACCCAGTTCAATTAATCAGGGGAAACTTAAAAATCAATTAATATGAATTAAATGAGCTACAGCAAGTGTTAGGAAAGTCACACATAATTTACCAAAGCGTTGTCAATAATGCTTAAGAGATATTTTGGAAAATTACTCAAGAGCGGTTGTTGATACAGCTAAACGTTTCAAGCCAACATTATTAATATTACAAAGAGGCCCATTTAGACAACTTGTAATTTATCTCTGAAACCAAATGTACCTTTGAACACAGTTTCGTTAACATGAGCTGCCTTTTAATTAGTTAGTGTAGAGGGAACGACTCAAAACTTTAAAAAAATTACATTAGTTTGGAGTTTGAATAAACTCCAAGAAATACCGTGGAAATAATATCTCCAAACAACTTTTTGACAGAATCCAAAATTTCTGTTTAAACTTTAAGTTAAATTACTACAGGTTTTCTATGGGTTTCTTTTTCACACACCCCTCTCTCTGTGGGTCACACACACACAGAGAGAGGGAACTTCCTTACAGAGTGTCTTCTTTTGCTTAGCCATGATCCTTATGAGAGATCTTTACACAGCCGTTCTGAAAGGCCTTTGGAAACAAGTTCCATTTGTAAATCAGCCTTAGCAGAAGTGGGTTCCGGTAGAGCTGAAAGTGGCCTAAGACAACTTGTCCCAATGGGGCAAAATAACTATTGTTATCAAGCTTAACAAAATAGCACAGCATGGGAGGCATGCTGAGCCAGAGAGCAGCTGGTTGTAATTCACACTGTTTTTCAGAAAACTCTAATCGTTCTGAGCAGACCTCTTTGATGATTGGTCTTCCCTGCTTTTTCAATTTGTCACTTTCTCTTATGATAAGGTCAGCGGTGACAGCACTTCCTGACATTAACAGCTGTGGTTTCTAAAAGGGTCATTGTGGAACTACTAATTGCAGTAATTTCATTAGCATAAATTATTTATTCTGCCATTCATTTATCTGTGAGGTTCGGGTGGTGTTTTGCTCACTACTACACCTTATCTTTTGTAGCATCAGATTCACTGGGCAGAAAGGCAAACAATATGATTATTCCTAACCTGACCTCTTCTAGTACAAATCATATAAATTTCACATTTATTTAATTCAGAAGTATTATAGAACAGCAAAAACGAACTACTTATACATCATAACAAATAGATAATACCTTTGTTAAAGGCCTGTTTTTGAAAGATCTATTCACAGATGCTAGATCCAGATGACCCATGTTTAGGAATAAGCTTACAAATGTAGATCACTCTTCAAACAACCTTCTATGTAAGCAAAAGAGTGAAGTATGGAGGAAGAAAACATGTGTCCAGAACCTTTGTACTCTATTTGCACTCTTTGTACTCTATTTGCTGAACAGATGAGTGTGGATAAGTTTCTTTTTGGATTACAACTCCCATACTATCCCAACTAGCATAACCAGCCAGGAGAGCTGCCATTTAAAAGATAATTCTTCCAATTTCTGGTTGATGCTGTCAGCCAGTTACAAGTTTATATTAGAAGATACTGATTCTTTCCCCCTCCCACTTCCCCAAACAAAAGGAATAAGGAAATTATCATATATAGGCAGGAATTTATGGAGTGAGGACAAGGGCTTCCCTACTACATTTTATAACCAGAGGGGTTCCATACATCACTGAATATGTGGAGCTTCTTCCAGAACTGCATTTAATTGGTAAGCTCATTGCTATAGCTCTGTCTATGCACATCTTCCTGTTGTTTTTGTGTGACATCTCACATTGAGTAATTATTTCATCTGCCTAAACCAATAGGCCTGCCTTGAACACCCCCCCCCCCCCAAATCTCACTGAATGCAATTACAATGGTTTTGTAAATCATGGGGTTGGACCAATTAGAAGCTGAATGTAGGTTCTACTAATGAATTTAATTACAGATCTTGAATTTGTTGTCTCCAGTTTACTGGATAATGTAGCTTCTGCACACTAATGACCATTATATGTGGTCAACTGTTAGCAAATGGAAATAAAAGGCTTCTCTTGGTACCAAAGATCAATGTGCTATAGACAAACTGTAAAATACGTATGAAAGCCATTTTACATCAATCTTCATAAAATTAAAATTGTATACAGAGAAATAAAATGGTCTTTTTCACAGATGCTACATTTCATCTTTCTGTTGGCCTAGAAGGCAGTAGGGACAAAGGAAGAACATATTACATATGGATAGACCCAATCAAGGAAGCCACAGCCCTGAATCTGCAAGACCTGAGCAGGGCTGTTGATGATAGAATGACTTGGAGGTCTCTTCTTCACAGGGTCATTGTAAGTCTAAGTAAACTTGATGGCAATTAACAACAACATTTTGATTTCCCCCCGAACTCTCTTCTTAAGGCATTTGATTCCTGAGGCCAATTCCAGTATATTATTCTCCTCCTCTGCCTCTTCGCCACTGTCACTGTTGCTCCTATACACAAGCTGAAGGAAAATGTTCAATAGTAAAGTATTATGTTTCTATTGTGTCTGATTTCAGACTGGTCTCTAGGAGTGTCATGCTGTCCTCTATCCTATGGAAGGTTTGTGGGCCCAAAAAGGATTACAGAAAATGAAAAATGTGATTTGCCTTCAACAAAAGCAATATTCAGTGATCTGGATTCCATGTAACAATGAGGAATCATTATACTAGAAAGAACAACCTTCACAGGTTCCAAACAGATTCCAGCTCATCCATACCAGGTACAGTTGGTTCAGTAACCGTACTCAAAACTTTACTGTGGTCCCATGCATGTATAAAAGCTCTTAGTGTCATGTCTATGAGTATTTCATGGCTCATATTATTCAATGGCAGCACATGCACATCATCACTATTGGATAATATGGGGCACAACTGTCCACATTTTTACCATCCATGGGATGAGGCAGAACTGAACCTCCATGGATGAGAATGGTCCACTGCAATTTCTATATTGCATTTGCTTCTATTTTGTATTTTTTTAGTTAGGGCTTTAAAAATTTATATCCAAATGGTGCAAAACAACTGAAGAGTCCTTGCAATCAAGTCCTGATTGGCACCTCATCAGATGCATGGAACTTTTGGGACAGTATGTGCATGTATGATTTAACATATAATGCATATAATGTGTTGTATTGTTGTTTTACACACACACACACACACACACACACACTGGTATTTAAATTGTCATGATGTGTGCAATAATCAATTATAGTTGGCCCCATGGAACCCAGAGAGAGGTACACTACCACTTCTTCTGCTTTCATTCTCAAACCATCTCTTTTGTGAGCTTCTAAAATGAACAGCCAATGTAGAAGGATAAAAGAGTCAGGATGGAAGGTGTTACCTATTTTTTATTGTCTGACAGAATGTGCTATAACAGGGATGGGCAAAGTCTATCTGTCCAAATATTTTTAGAGGCCAGCTTACTAGCATTCTTCAGCATTAGTTATGCTCTAGAATGGGGTGATGGGAGTTACAGTCCAACACATTTGGTGGGCCATACTTTGTCTATTCCTGCATTATTTTATTTTATTAAAATATTTCTATCCCACTCTTATATAAAGACCACAAGACAGTATTAAATAAAAGTAACTTGATTATTTTTTTAAAATCCTATTATAAAATAGGCTCATGAGAGCAAAGAAAGAGAATATTTAGGTTCAAGGGCAGCCTGAAACTCTGATACAGAAATGAAATGAAGAAACCTTGGTTTAATATTAAATTCGTCCTCAATAGTCAGTGCTTTTTCTCATATAAGTACCACACAAGTTAAGAAAAACTTCATAAAGCTCAACAGAAGAGCTGGGCAACACAGCAATTTCAGTTAAAGGATGATATTTATCCCCTTTTTAAAATGTTCATAATTTTAATTCTATTTTTTTTGTACACACTCAACAGAAAGAAAAGAAACCCTAGTGCTGAAATTAGTTAAACACAACAGAGCAGGTCAGCAGAAACAAATAAACACACTAATGGTGCCAGAACACCTCTCTCAGTGCAAGAATCCACCAGGATCCAGCAGTATAGAGCTGGATATGCAATTACTTTCTGTTTAAAAGAACAGGAATGATTTTATTCTTTCACTCCTATTAAACTAGCTCTGGTCAAACCTTGAGCATTTGCTAGTGCAGAAATAGGTCGATGGGTGGATAGAAGGATTGCTGGTTCTTCAGTTTTCCCTATTGTCAAATACTGTTATTTCTCCTGCATTTGCCATGTAAATGGTGGTAAAACTGACCATGCTAAATTATGGGCTGGTGCTAATATTATCAGTTTCAGTCCTTAAAAATTAAACTGAATGGGGAAAGGTTTTTTTCCCCGTACTTAGTGAAACATTAAAAATATATATCTAGATATGCATCCCTCTTTATAAGTATTAAAATAATATAAATATACTGGCTATGAAATTTTCATCTTGGGAAACGTGTAAACTGAGTGTACAACAAGAAATGACAGCACTCTAACACTACCTCCAAATATTTCTAGAAAGCATTGTCTGCATACTGTCTTCTATAGAAAATAATGACAAGTCTCTCCATGGCCAGTAGATGTCATTGGTCACTTTTGAAGTTTCACAAAAGCTGTTTCATTGCTCAGTTATTGGTAGGAGAAGAGGTAAAGGAATGAGGGCTACATTTCAAAAGCAGCAGCACTGAATTAAAAAGTCATCCCTGCTCTCTCTCTCTCTCTCTCTCTTCAAAACTCTTTGTACTGTCACTTTTACGTGAAATGTAGGTTTTGAAAAGTACCATCATTTCTCACAAGGCATTATATTAACCTGAATGGCAAGCCTTGCTTCTTGTGGTGTCAATGGAAAAAACAGTTACTGAGTACAGAACAGCTTATCCATTTCTAGAAGCTTAGCCCCTTCATATCAGTGCATGCACTTATCTAAGGTTCCCTTAAAGCTGTTATGACCAGACTCATATTGGCTGCCTTTGAAATTTCAGCAGTATTTGCTGATCATGAATGTCTCTTTTATTGCAGGGGACAGTAATGCACATTACTCTATCCGTCTTTCATGAAATCTAATGCTTTTCATCATCACAAATTACATAACTTCACAGCATCACTGTTGTATCAGATTAAAACAAATGAATCTTAGCTGGCACAAAAAAGTCTTTTTTCCCTGTATTTTGCTTGATTTATGTATACATTATGTATCAGAGCAAAGGGTTTTTTTTAGAGTTGTAGAACAGTATAGTAAAGAGAGTCCTTCTACACCAATAACTTCATTTTCTACCTTTTACCCTGCTCTCTGCTGTCAGAACCACTATTATTTCTATTTGTCTTTTCTCAGTAGTTAAACACCTTGATGATCTTAGCCTTTCTTGAGCCTTTCATTCCTAGTCAAAGTTGTTCCAGAGGGTTGTCTAATAATGAAGGTAAAGAAAAACCTCCTGGAGAGTGGGTGGTGGTGGTGGTGGTAATGTTTTATGATCATTTCAGCATCTAACTGTTTATCATTCTTAAAGGTGTAGGGGAGAAAATTATAGAGGATGAAGCTGTCTAGTTTCTAAGGCTTCATTATAAAACATAGTACAGTATTCAGTTGTGATATTCTGAAACTCTATAAAGAAAGTCTGATAGAATCAATTAGTATGTAAACATTTAGAAGTGATCTTGATGATATTCCTCCCCATTTTCATCCCACAATTTTCATCTCACACAATTATTTCCCCCATTTTCATCTCACAAAAATCTGCAAGAAGAAGACATTCCACATTCAGATATCCATTTAAAGGAATATTTAAGGAATATTCTGATATCCTGAAAAGGAATATTCAGATTTTTCTCTGTTAGCTGAATTTTACATACAGTCAACTGCTTACAGAATCACAAACAGCAGAGAAGTCAGTAAATTCAAATGTAACTGTAAAATACTGTTCCCCTATTTTTAAATAGGCAAGCACATTTATTTACAGAAAATCTTAAATGAAACCCCTGAACTGAAATTATTCCATTTTAGACAAACCTCTAATGAAGGGTGATTAGAATCCTGGTACATGTTGCTCTTCTTCCTCCTCCTTTTTAAAAAGGGTTCCTGGATTTTTGGATTTTTCCTATCTCAAACTCTGTAAATTATGTTAAATAAACTGAATGCTCTATATTACAGGAATTTAGTAATGCCAATTTACTTTGCAGCCTGAAAATGAAGACAAATATGTGAAGAAACAAAAAGATTTTCCCCCTCTTGACTTGTTCCATTATTGATCTTCCCGAGAGCCCTGTTACTTTTGCATATGATTGACAAGCTTGAAACTCTGTACCTTAATCCCAGGCATCTCCTCAATGAACCTCCTGCTGACGGAGTGTAGGGCCTCCTGCGGCCACTCATGAAACCAGTCAATAGCTGTGCAGTTAACTATAGCTGGGAACTTCCGAGCTCTAACTCTTAGTGTGGAACCGACAGGAGAGAAACACAAAATAATCTGTACAGATGAGGAGAGGAAAGAAAAAGAGAGAGCAAAGCATTACATGACAATAAAAGAGAGGAATGCAGTTGACTGTGGTGGCTGTAAGCCATTGCAATCAGGCTCACAAATGAAAATACCTAGCAGCTAACTAGTTTAGTCAAATTAGGATTTTACATACAGAAAATGGAAGTTTTGCTCATTTACACTGTGCTTTGTACTCAGTGCCTCCCTACACTCTTCCCGCTTGTAGTTCACCCCCTCTCCATGCAGTTCAATATTTCTTAATGGGATTCATATGCATTAATTGACAATGCAAATATCTAACGCAATCATCAAAGGATTTGACAAAAAATACTACTTCCTGAATTTCTGATCATATGTAGCTTCAGTGTCATTGGAATTATTTGAACTAACATGTCTGTTCCTGTCTGGGTGTATTTTTGCACTTGAGTCAATAATTATAACTGCTGTTCCTCAGGGGTTTTCACCAATATCAGAAAAAAACAAGGAACAAGTTAAATACCTAGCTATTTTAAAATACTAGTCTACTTCAATTATGCTCAGCTGTGTGTTCACACTCTGACCCCAAAAACATTTACTTGGAAACAAGTCCAATAGATGTTTAATAGAAGGTATTACCCAGTAAGCATACTTTGAAGCACAGCCCTCTATTATAGCAGACCTTCTCCCCTTTCCATCACTACAGGTTATCTAGCAGATGTTTTCCAATGAGTTAAGTAATATCTCCTGCAATACACAGTCTTTACTTTGTAGCCCTTTAAAGTCTGAATAGATGCTTCCTATAGCTACCTCTATAAGTACTAATTTTGCACAGTTGGACACCCGCAAAGCAGTCTTAGGGAAAGGCATAGTACATTTTGAAAGCACTTTCTAAAAAAGCTGTTGAAAATAATGAAGCTACAGCTGAAATTAGAAGACCAAATAAGATGGAAGGAAAAATAAAGACTTTCAAAAGAGGCATGTACTATGATTTATACTTTTCTTAGAGCACTGGAGACAGACAAATATCAAATATACAGTCAGTCCATCTTACAACATTTTTCATGTATAATTGTATGGATTTGAAAAGCCACAATAGTCTATTACTTGTAAAACCTTAATCTGACACTATGTTCATTTTTGGGCATGAGAGTTCAAGAAATATATTGACAAACTGGAGATCAAGGAAACTGTAAATCTAGAGAATTAGATCTGTAAATCTAGAATGTATTTCAGAGAAACAAAGGATATTGTAGAACAAGTATGGACAACATGTCTAACACAGAAACCAAGAACCTTAAGTCCAGAATTTAAGTTTTCCAGAATAATTTGACTTTTATATAATTTACAAGTACCATATATACTTGATAAACCTGTATATAAATTGAGGGCAGGTTTTTAGGCCAAAATTATGAATTTTGCCATGACCCATGGATAAGCTGAGGGTAAAACGTGGAGGCTCCTTCAGGGGGTGTATGTGTGTGCACAGCAAGAGGGATACTAATTGAGGCTTTTTGTTTCAGCAATTTCTCCCTTGACTCCCCAGACAGCAGCAGCCAGAGTAGGTGACAGAAGGACTCTATTTAACAGCAGTCAATCACCCAGGATGCTTTCTGCTTGGCTCAAGAGAAAGAGAAACTATCTCATGACTGCATGGGAAAATCTGAAAGAGCTGCTATCACATTACCATACTGACTCATAAACAAGTCAACCTGGGATTTTGGGGTCAATTTTGGGGCATAAATTTTTAGACTTATAGATGAGTATATACAGTATATGTTTGGTAGATGCAATTCAGCAGATTGTTGACATGTTGAACATATTCTGTATTAATTTACTTGTGAAACTATTATTTTAAAATGTTTCATTCCTGAAAGCACAAGTCCCAATTTGCTAGAGACAGAAGAGAGAAAATCTTATATGCTTTCTAATACCTATAGTGTTCATACATCACATAGTTAAATGTAGGTTTACTCATCTGTAATTCCAGATATACTGCTTCTTACTTTTAGCTGCAATTGTACTCTATCTAAAAAGAATCTCCAGCAGTTTTCTCTGGTATCAATAAGACCAAGCCCTCGTATTTCAGTCCTAATTCCTGTAATTATACCATCCATATCTTCATCCGTGAATAGATCTGGAATCTCTCCTACATTTAAAAGAAAAGACATCCCCACAATTACAAATTACAAATGAATCACAAGCCAAGAACACTTTATTATTTTGGCTGTAAATCTAGTAGAGCTTATTGGTTGACAATGAATGGCAAAAATTAGTTTGATCACTGAGGAAGTTCACAGGGATCTTGTTACATCTTTGAGACTACAGTAACTGAGTGAAAGAAGTTGTAGCATAAACTTTCATAGGCTTGGTCTTCTGCAGATGAGGAATACCTTTGAGTTAAAAATTTGGATAATGTGTTTCTCAACTAGAAATCACAAATTACTTCCAAAACACATCTTCCTGTAATGGCATTAAAATCTGATATTAGAACAAAGTTCGTCACTTTGATGGTTATCTAACTAATTAATAGGCTTTGTTTGATTTTCTCACTTAAAGGCTATCATCATACACCATGGCTGACATATAATGATATATAGATATGTTGATCTAATATACTGTCAGGAAGTACTTCCTGCCTATTTCTGGAATCAATCAGTCCAGCTGGGTAAGCAGGAGGGAACCAATACAAAAGAAATACAGGTATTAAGAAACTGAGCATACATCTATGTTGGATATTGATCTTGATACTAGTTTTTCAGGGGGAAACATTGTTTTAAGCAAACTAAACATAATTCAAAAATAAGCAGGGCTAGTATACACCTTTCCCCAAAGGACATCCTAGCCACATTGTCAGACTTTTCTAAGACAAATAATCTCCCTTTTAAAGTTCATTGAAACCGCAGATAATTTGTCATTGGGAGGATATTTCAAGAAATGTGTAGGTCTAATCACCTGATGCCAACAAGTCATTAATCAGCACAAGAAAGCGTTCATCTGGAACTTGAGCATCTGTCAGTATAAACACAGTGGGAATGTTCTTGGCTCCTGCCTTGATATACAGATTGGCAAGATCTACCTGTAAAGAAAAGAGGCAATCATTCATGTTACATTAAAATACCAAAACAAGAAGGGATAGAGGAATAACCAGTGTGAAAGTGTAGGTCCACTGAGAGCAGCAGTTTTGCATTTACATATCCATAACACCACTTAACTCTCTCCAGGATATTTAAAAACCCATACTTATTTTTGTTTTCTTTTTAATTGGTAACAGTGAAGAGAACGGTGGTCTCATATGATCATTGGGCGAGAATGAAAAAGTAGTGAATTGATAAAAGAAAAACCTTCCCTGGTAATACAGTAAACTGATGTTAATGGCACGTCAAACTATTCCCTGTCAAGAATTCCTTGATCTGGATAAAACCATTTATTCAGTGCCTTGAAAGCATTTCATTGTTTTTCATTACTTTTCAATTTCATGTTCAACAACAGAAGCAACAACAAACCAACTACCGGTATGTGAATTGACAAAGTGAATGAAATGCATTTCTACAATTCCAGGTACGCCTTTCAGGTTCCCAATGCAATTTCTACGATTAGAAAACATTTCTGCAACAATGCCTAATGTTCTCTGAATTATGGGTGAAGTTTCATTGTTGTTAAGTGCCCAAATTAAGTTCAGTCTCCAGTGACCTGTGAAGGAGGGATATCCAAGACACCTTAACCTCAGATTTCCTGAAAACTCAGGACTGTGTCTTTTTTGACTGAGTCTATCCATCTGGTGTGTGGTCTTCCTCTCTTTCTGGTGATCTCTATCTTTCCAAGCATTATTATCTTTTCTAGTGAGTCACATCTTCTCATGATGTGGCCATACTTCATATAAACAAATAACATAATTTCAAACATAGCTATCCTCTAAACAATTATAAAATATTTGTGTTTACCTTTAGATCTTGAATTGTGTAGTCTTTCTTCAGGGTAATCTGAAACACTTCAAGAGAGCCAATGTATGCAGCCAGTCTTGACAAGCTTTGTTTCCCACTGCCACCAACTCCAATCAAAAGTGCATAACCACGAGATGATGCCAAGATTCGGCTGATACGACATCTGATAATGAAAGAAAGGTCAGAATGTATAGCTTCAGAAGAAGGCAGCAAAATAATATCTGAGCAGTGTGTGTTTTGTGTGTCTTCAAATCATTTCTGACTTATGGTGACCCTGGTTTTCTCTGCAAGATTCCTTTGCAAGAAATGCAATTTGCCATTGCAGTCCTCTGGGGCTAAGAGAATATGACCTGCCCAAAGTCAACCAGAGGGTTTCCATGGCTGAGCAGGGATTTGAACCCTGGTCTCCTGGAGTCCTTATCATACTAGGGATTTAAATGAGAGTTAAACAGGAAATGTCCTGTGATAAACATAGGGCATTTCCTGTTTAACTCTCATTTAACTCTTGTTTAAATCCTGTTTACCCCCTAGTGTGATAAAGCAGTCTAACACTCAAACCATGATACCATGCTGGCTCCCATACTTGAATATTACTGCTGGGGGAAAAACAGTGTTACATGAAACCACAGCTTTGAAAAGTCACTTTTTGATTCAACTCCCAGTATCTCTCAGTCATCTGGGGGATTCTGGGAGTTGCAGTTCAAACGTAACTTTTCAAATCTCAAGATCTGGCACACATCCAATAACACATGGATATAGCACCCTTATTAAAAAATGGATAGCTGCTCTATTCTGTAGAGTGGGAAGGAGACCTGTATTATTTTTTCTGTATTACAGATGGAGGTCTCAACCTAACATATGGTAGCTTGCCTGAAACCATCTAGTGAGTTCATATCTCAGGCAAGATTTCAGTCAGGGATTTTTAGTTTCACATGTATTCTCTTAACTACATGCTACACCAAGAATCCTGTGTGATGGAGAAACCAAATGCTATTTTGTGCCTTGCTCCTTGATTTATACATGAAAACAGATGATTACAAGACAAATTTATAAATTATGTAGTCCTAAATTGCACTCTTACTCAGGCCAAACCTAGACATTTACTTACACATGCTGTATGGCATCCTCAAATAAAACTAAGTTCATAGATGCATTCAGTTCATTGTAGTTTTCTAGAGTCTCCACAAGTATCTTCCTTAGCACTTCCCAATCTTTGACAGGCATGTAGTTAGGGTCTGCCACACCATTTGCAAAATGACAGTAAATAAGTGGTTGCTGGAGTAGAATGTGATCTTCCACATCCTAGCAAGTTGACAATGTAAAACAAAATAAAAAAGCCAGAATTTAAAACACACACACATTCATACAATATGGAAATGCATATTATTTATCTTGCCTTAAATGTATGACTCAGGTTTGGTGATTATTAAATAAATTCCTGTGATAATAGGATGGGTCCCCATGTACACTAAGGCATATCAACTGTAGAAAGCCTCAATGCCAAACCTGACCCATTTTCCACTTGTCCAAAACCTCTATGGGCTGCACCCAACCCAGGTCACTTCTGATTTTGAAAAAAAGAAAAGTTGTTTTGGAACAAAAAAAAGTCTGGGGAAAGACTGAAGTATCATTACCATGAGCAGTAATAAAAGATTTCCTGGATTATGGAAATGCAGGAGAAAGGGTCACTTTCAGGAATAAATCCATGTGTGAGCAAAGAGTCCATTACTCAGGTTAGTGGTTCTCCTCTCAACCATTGCCAGATGGTGCTTCCCATGTCAGTGGGGATGTGCTCTGGGATTTTAGTCTGAAAAAGTTCAGACTAGTTTTGAAATGTTCAGAGTACAACCTGGAGCACATGTACCAGCTCACTGACATAGGAACCATCAAACACCATTACCTCAATGTCCCCTTTTCCAAGCTGTTTTCTCATAGACATTCTCAGTCACCGAGGTTCTCCTATCAAATCTCTTGTTGCTGTGTCATTTCTAATAAGAAAAGCTGACCATATAGAAATATCTGATTGTTTCTATGCCTATCAATTGCACTGTTAAATCAGATTTTTGCTGACCAGTTTATTATTTGAATTATACTGGTTTTCCATGGCTACTTGAAATTTGCCACACTGAATAATTCTCAGATTATGGTGCCCTCACTAATGTGTTCAGTATCCTACTGATTTAAAGTTCTACCTCAAAGTATTTATGTGCAGTGTCGATCAACTTTTTATGAAAGAGAGTACAATCTTTTTCTTCCACCAATTTATCACCATAGACACGTGAAGACTCGTGAAGCCACAGGCGCACAAGATCATTGGGATGTTTTAGGCATTGTTGTTTAGCAAACAAAATTCCCTACAAATGAAACAAGAAATGTATTTTAAAAATACAAAGGAACATCACAGCAAGATGCACAAAGATGCACAAAGGACTGGACTCAGGATCTGCTTTTTATGGGCAAAAAGGATCGGCTCATGGAAAGTTCATCCAGCTGGCTTTCAGATTTCCTCTCCTGCAGTACAGATCACCCCATTCAGCAGGGTCCTTCAATTATTT
This sequence comes from Urosaurus nigricauda, assembly GCA_034509955.1. Classification (NCBI taxonomy): domain Eukaryota; kingdom Metazoa; phylum Chordata; class Lepidosauria; order Squamata; family Phrynosomatidae; genus Urosaurus; species Urosaurus nigricauda. The sequence goes on from JAOEGL010000006.1 coordinate 89,032,547, forward strand.
TGCAACATATTTATGTGCAAGGAAGGAAGTATCCTTCCACCACTGCACTTGAATACATCATTTGCATCTGAGCCAAAGTGCATAAGGTATTGCCAGAAGTTTCTAAAATAAGACATGTCAGAGTTAAAAACTAAAGGAAACCATACCTTTATACAGTACAGTACTTCTAAACATTCCATACCCCACTCCCTCCCTGCTTAGTCAGTCAGTATTGCTAGGGCTGAGACTGGACAGTGACAAATTGGCTCTGAGGATAAGTCTCAAGCAAATTAAGGCCAAAGTCAAGTTCCAATTATACAGTTTGCTACTGCAATGCAACATAATACAGTTTTTGAGAAGAATTATATGCTCAGCACAGGTTTTGAGATCAATTATGTGCTCCTTGTTTCCCTTTTCCCTGATTAGAAATGCTGTGTATCCTGAAAGCTTACGCACTTACACAAAACTCTAATTCTCATTCTAAATCACTGGTTATGCATCTCTTATTCCCTGCTTATGCACCATTACTGCTATTGCAAAAGCAGCAATACTCATCAAGGCCACTTGGGGTGAGGAAGAAGCCTTCTCCCTCCCCCAGGGACTCCAAAGCTGCCTTAATTCTTGTGTTATCTCTTCCCAGTTCATACACATACACATAGCCTCACAAATATAATTGCCAGTAGTCTCCAGGCCAAATATGCTTTAACTGCCTAAATACCCGGCTTCCCCCCCCCCCTTTTTTTCTTTAAATAGGGAACCACCAGCTGTAATATGTACAGAAATGTCTTTCCCCATAAAGAAAGCCTGCATACCTTCCATGTATAAAGTGGAAACTGGATCCTGATTTTTTAAAAGTGGCATTCATATGAGATCCTCCCTTTTAGTTTCACCTAGTTTTAATGGTCTTGGCCCCAAGCCTCTCTTTCCTGTCAATTCCCAGAAAAGATGACTAAGGGGAAGAAGCTTAAGAGGGAGGAAGGGTTATAACTTTCACCTGAACCACATGGCCAGAAGAAAGAAGTTCCAGCCTGCAAGAAATAAACTCTCCATACCATCTGAATTGAGAACAAAGGCAACAAAATGCAGGCCTATGACTAACATCTTCATTTTTTTCTCCTGTATGGTTTTTAATACCTTGCCTGATGAAGAAGTTTGTGGAGCTTTGAAAGCTTGCAACATGTATATTGTGCATTTTGGTTGGCCCAATAAAAATATCACTGGTAGATTTTTGTTGTTACTGGATTAGCTATATGGTCAACCTGGCTACCCCTGGATGTAAAGTGTGGTTTGCCATGTGCAATTAAACTGAGTAGCAAAGAAAGTTTAATCACAAGTGGCGTTTTGGTATATATTCCAAAATGGATTAATTCTAATGTGTAATTCTGACAAGTAAACAAAATATTAATTCAAATTAATGGTCTGTTATGAACAAGATAAGTTTTTTTAAGGTTTCAGTACTAAACACTGTTTAAATTTTTGCATGCAAATTAAAACTACTGTACACACAACCTGGAAGATGTTGGAGAGGTCTCGAAGGTTGAAAATATAATGGAATTTAACAGCTGTAGGTAGAAAGTTCTGAACCATTATTTGGTGAAGCCATATTGCTGCTTGAATCACAGCAGGGCCATGTTTTAATACTGATGGATTAAAGCCATGACGTTGAAAGTGGAAGTCAAGGATCTTGCTATAGATAGTATTCAGGGCATCAGTGGATGGGAAATTCATTGCAAATACTGCAAAATGCCTCTGAAACATGAAGAAAATGCATGTTTTAGCATAGAAACTATAGTAATTATAATATAGTTATTAAAAATAGACAGTGAGCATAAATAACTAGAGACACGGATAAAGGTAAATAATAATTTAAGGCACATGCAACGTAAGTATCCTCATGCTTTTATTTATTTATTTTTCAGTTTTGTGAAGGGCCATAAACAAGAAACACGTGTCTTTCTACACAGGGATACAGTGTGGTGAATAGACAGTTCAAGCATGGCTTGCTTACCTTCCAGCTATGGAAAAACATAGCCTTGTGGTCCTTGAAAGACCACAAAAGCTCTTTGTCTCAAGTTGAAATGCTTGTGTATATCATTTTCCAGAGGAAAAATGTCCTTGACTGTTATCTAGATGCATAAGCACATGCAAGTCCTTTATTTCCATCCACCTGTTTCACTGTGCCACTACAGGAAACCCATTCTATTAAATGAAAATGAAAAAGATCTAACTAATACAGAGGAGTTGATCTTGTTTCTTATGGGTACATCTGACCAAACAGATTTAGGTACCTATTATGAAACACACTAGGGTAAGACAATCTGTAAGGATGTTTTTTCTAGGATTCAAAAAGCCTGTGGGCAGATTAAGAGCAGACTGGTGACCAGTACTTTTCTATATCCTCCCTCTGGAAGCCAGTGCAATGATTGATGGCTACACTTCTAGCATTGAGCAATATGCTCATGCACTTGTTTATCTCAGGTTTATGCAGGATAGCAAACAGATTTTTCAGAAACCCCTTTAAAAACATAACCCAGAACATGAAAGTATGTCAGTATTTGTGCACTTCTGTTTATCATCAGTTGGTACTGGAAAGCACATATTATTCCTTTAAAAGGTTTTGTGATTCTCTTTTAAGGAAAAAAAACCACACAACCATCAATAAGCATATGAAAACTTGTGTCTTTGTTTACTTCTGCATCACTGACTTTAGCCAGACACAAAGTCAGGCTTCCTAGTATTATTGGCAATTTTTATGTATGCATTACAAAGCACTTGTCTAAATCATCTGTCAGGCCTTCTGCAATGAGATACTGATCTTTTTGCACTGTTTATTTAACTGCAAAGTAGAGATATTTGTGTCACTGTGAGATAGCATTTGTCAACTTACTTGAAGTCGGGGGTTGATGGTGAAGCTGCCAACAGTTGGATTCATACAGGCAACATACTGACAATTATGAACTTCTTTTATAGTTAATGTCTGTCTATCATACCTACAGAGACAATTTTAAATTAATTAAAGATATATAACAATAATAATGACACAGAACTCATTTATACATGTAGGGGTTATTCAGATGGTGAAAAAAATCTGGGATGAATCCAGGTTGAATCATTCTTGTTCACATGCAACCCAAGTAAACTCGATTAAAGGGTTTTGGGGGGGGGGGAGCGGGGCTGCCAAAACCCCCACTTAATCCAGGATAATTGGTACCAGTTTTTTTTCTGAGTTTTAAAAAAAGATTGGCATCATTAGTAGTGTGAATAATGAGCTGAATGGACCCAGAATTTAACCCTGCATACCTGGCTGCATCTTTCCCCTCTGAAAAGGCTGCATCTTTCCCTCTCATCCCCCCCCCCCATGCCCCCATTGTCTCTTGACAGCCAGCAAGTTCAGGGAGTACTTGGAGACACTGCTGCCACTGCTGCTGCCTCGAGACACCCGGCTGAAGACAGTTTCTTCCAGGGGTCACTAGCACCGTTAGGTGCTGGTGATGATGTGTGAGCAACAGAACATGAAGAAATATGAAGAAATGTGGTTCCAATGAAAAATTGGTGTGAATAACAAACACAAAATGCGTGGTTTATTTGCATCATCCCTCTTAAAAATGATGTCTGAATGACCCTGTAGTTGGTCTCAAGCAATAGATCTGACATTTGCTCACCCACCTCAAGATTAAGGGGAAAAGACAATGGGAAGTGGGTTCAAATAGGGCCATTTATTAACTTGGCCTATTCATAAATTTCTTAATGGAACTGCAAACCAGGCTGGAAAATAACCAATGATGGGAGCAGCTGCAGCCAGTGGTCTATCTCCAAGTCCACATCTGCAGCCTCCCCTGGGCGATAGCACCTGAGCATCAATGGAACCCAAAATCTGGGTTATCTGTAGGTTGGCCTGCATCAGGAAAACTAACATGAAAGTCCCTCTCCCAATGCCCAAGACTTAAAGAGAGAAGTTTATCCCTTGTGCAGTCCCAAGGGGTGTCTCTTTCCCCACTTCCCAGGTCCCAAGGCCCAAAGAGATGATTTCATATACCTCCTTTCCACCCAAACAGTTTCCTAGGCGCTCACCAAAAAACAAATTTCTTTCAAATCATGCTGAATCAACCTATTTAGATGCCACCCAAGCCAATTTTCCAAGGTCCATCTGGAAACAGTATGGGGTAAGCAAAAAAGCCTTTTGAAAGGGGAAAAAATTTCTACCTGGATCCGAAGCAAGCAAGTTACCTACAACTGCACCAGCGGCAGGAGGGTGGGTCAATTGCAAAATTGAAGTGAAGAGGGTCGGGGCAGCAGACCATAAATTGGCTCTGGTCACAGCCCCAAAATCTTCCAATTATGCCAAGGCATCTTTTAAATCTTGTCTACCTGTGGGAGTGGGAAAACTATGCATCCTATCCCAACCCTGTGTGTGGGAGTGGGATGCAAATTACCTTCAGTTACACTGTGATCAAAACATAAATGACACTGAATTATCAGAAATAACATTTTGTCATAGGGTAAATTAAGAATTCTCCAGATAGGTGGGAAATCTGGGATAAAACATCAGTTATTTCAAACTCACACTGATATTTTGCCAGGAATCTTAAAACAGGTAAAATACATTTTCATAATAAAGAATGCAGATTCTACCAAGCCACAAAATGGAAAGAATCACTTACCAATGTCCATAATCTATATGCTGACGAATCAGTGTGTGAGGCTGAACGGTTCCATAAACATCCACTTCTGGCAAATTCATATCATCAATAAAGTAAACTAGTTTCTTGTTTCCCAGTGGACCATAGTTACGGCCTGCTTTTTTCTCCAGGGTTTTTTCAAGAATCCCTGAAATACGTTAGTTCATATTTGTTCATGATTTTACATGATGGGGAAATGCTGCAAAACCTTCTAATTAGACAGTATGCAACAATATAATATAGGCACAAAACTACAAAAGCTATATAATGCTTGTACACAGATGAAGGTCTTAGATGAAAATAAGAAGCTGTCTCTATTACAGAAGTGTTAGGGGAGTTCCCCCCTTATTTTGTATGAGAATCAGGTGGAATGATTTCAAATCACTTTTTAGTGCATTCACTCTAAGCCTCATTCAGAGAGTGCAAAAGCAATTGAATATATTCTACCCATCAATTGTATGACTGATAGGTTGCATGTTCGCTGTAAATAACAGCTAGCCAAAACAATTCCACTTGTTTGGAATACTCTACTTGAGCACTGAATTTGAAATTTGAAGATTGGAACTAGGCTGCAGGTTCATGGACATATTCTTTTATCCATCCTTCTGCCTCCCCAGTTATCATTTTGGAGTTACTGCTAACATTTGTTGAAAGAACTTGAGTATTCTTCTAAGCAGTACATGTTTATTATTGAGCTCTTCCATATTAGTCAAAGAAGTCTCAGGCCCAGTATATAGTGGTGCAAAGTGCCGACCTGGGGCCAATTTTAGTGCTCGGGACAGTGGAGTGTCCATACGCTCCCAAGCCCTACCGTGCACCCCAGATGGCATCATGGCTCACCCCTGTCCATACCGGGGGTGCCATGATGATGTACATGAGGGGTAGTTTCCAAACAGTGCTGCACCATGCATATATCATTGGTGTGCACAAGAGCGCCAACGGCGCCCCAGGCTCATCACAGAAAGAACACACTGGAAGCATGTTCTTTTTATGCCTTGTGGAGGGTGGACCATTTGGTTGGTGCAGCCTCCATTCAGGGCAAAAACAGGCAGCTGCAGGCTGCCTTTTCCAGGTAGTCTGTCCTGCCCCATAGTTTGCATGATATAGCTCCTTGGGTTTTGCCTGTCATTGTCTTCTCTATATCTATTTTTCCATTTTGTGGGGAGTTGCTTGCAGTGATTTCTTGGATCTGCACTACAGTTCCTCAAATTGTGTTTTTTACTTAAATAATGGGACAAGTTGTAATTTTTTGTTGAGTTATAGTGTTATAGTGCAGTGCCATTTTACTGGTGCACTGATGCACTAGACCACTAAAAAAAAAAAAAAAATAAACAGAGAAGAAGAGAAGAGGATAATCTGGCTCAGAATTAAAAAGATCCAAAAATGTGAATAAATTGTTGCAGTGGAAGTAGGAATAAATGGACAAAGGCAAAATAAACTGGCAATAATAAGCCAGAAAATAATCTGGGAAAGTATAACGGTTGTTTGGATATTTTTAAAAATTAACTTGAGAATTACAGGAATAAACATCACAACCTTCAAGCAAACATCCAGCACTTTTGCCCAGCCTGGAGAACCCCATGATTTGCCACTGTATCTTCTTACAGTGAAGCAGCATTAATTATTGATATTACTAGCATTTGATTACTTTAAGATGCAATACAGCAACTTCTCATAATAATAAAGGAAGATTTTCTATAGTCAAATTTAGTGTATTAACTTTATAGCGTCTTATTTAAGCCACATTGAAATAAAAGGTTTGTGTAAAAGCAGTGTTTGATGGATTGTTCACCAAGCTTGTTCACCCAGAGTTTTAGAAGCACGAATTTTCAGCTTTTTAACTTCCTAGACTTCCTAATGGAAAAAATAATCAAATATATATCTGCTAATTATAAGGACTGCTGGAAACATTATTTTTCTTCCCCTCTGTTGTTCATAAAAACAAATAACTTCACAGAATACAAATTCTGACTGAAATCAGGGCAATGATTTCCTTAGAGTGGAACATTTCATAAGGTTTAGAGAAAGTTATCATTGTCCTAATACCAAAATTGGGTGCATGATGTTTTAATACCTAGCATACTTATTGTGCTGTAATAATCTTATTAAAACAGTAGGTATTTTGAGTGAGTTCACTGACCTTACTGGCAGGTTTTACAGTTTTAAAGACTGAATTATAGTTCTCAAAAATAGTATTAACCTGTTTTCATTGCTTGCTGCTGCCATGCTTTTTAACTCTGCCCCATGGGTGTAATGTAAGGAATAAAAAGATACACGAGAAGCTTTCTAAATGTACAGTTGAAATGTATGAGGGCATAAGATACACAATACTTGTATCAATAGAATTCATTATTAATTTTATATCTTTGAATTTAAATATTTGCAGTAATTTCTAAAGATTTTCATGGTGGAAACATGCATACCTATTTTCTAGAATCTTTCATTAAGATAAGATGATTAAGAAAACAATTTATTATATGTAAATAAAAAAAAACTACAAAAAATATGGGTACAATTGAACACCCTGTGGACTGTTAGAGAGGGGTTGGGGCACCTCCTAATGTCCCCTCCAGTCAGAACAACCATTTACTAATTACAAGAATGGTACTCTTGGAACAAGGAGCACTTGAAATGAGCATACCATTTCCCCTCATTTCTCCATCACTGATGAAACTAGCAATGGAGACAGTTGTAAGAAACTGACCCGGAATCTACTGTGCTGTGCTCTGGGACCAATGAATCAGGTTCATGTGAATAGCCCCAGAGAGAAAATAAAATGGCTATTCTGAGTGATGCATTTTTATATCACTATGAATTCTAATATTAAATGTTGGTGATTTCTAAGTAGCTAATACACAAGTTCATTTTAAAAGGACTTCTTCATACAAGGAGAACCATTAATAACTTACTCTGTAGTGCTGCTGATGTAGTGTAATAGTTGAAGGGAACTCTGGACACCAAGAAATCCTCAGAGAGACCAGCAAAACATTCCTCAATGAACACAGTTTTTCCCACTCCAGCATTTCCAACAAGCATCACAGGCTTGCCTTTGTCCAAGAGTAAATCCAGAAAGTATCTTAGACATGTAGTCTCAGATGTGTGAACAAGGACAGCCTGAACCATCAAAGTACAAATGAAGGTGTTTGATATTAATATGAATTGTGCTAACATGCCACTGATATTATTTATGTAAAAGAGACCTTATTATTTTTATGAATCACACTATTACACAAGCATTTTTACATAATCTAAATAAATTCCAACATTGATGTAGTTTACTGTATACATGAAGACATGTCTGAGTATGTAAAGCATTTCCACAAGAAGAGGCTTTTGTATCTATTTCAAAAGAAAAAGAAGCTGTATGCATAAGTTATATGTTCTTCTCTCATCCAATGTGGAAAAACCCTCAGCTTCTAAATAAGAAGAAAGTATTGCTGTTTGTACTGGGAATTGCATGTTTTTTTAAAAAACCTGAGAACTATTGCAATAGACAGATCAACCAACAGGAAAATTTCTTCCATCTGTTTTTCCCCTGTGTGCCCAAGGCCAGCTAGATTCATTCCAGTAATTATAAACCAGGAGTTAAAACTAACTGATAACACCAGAGAGAACAGATCCACTGAATCAATGGAATTCATAAAAATATAGACTTACTATTCAGCAACTGGTACAATGAGTCTGTAGCAGTTGGGGCTGGTAATTGGCTTTAGGCTCATAAATTTTACTGCTGTATGTGAACGCAGCCAGTGTGGAGCATACAGTTTGTAGAAATGAACTAAAAATTCATTTGAGTTTTTTTAAAAAAATTAAAACCTAGATCACTGCATAATTTCCATAATACTCCTCCTCTTATACAGATTTTATAAAGGAAATGGCATTGGCACTCTACACTACTGCCCAGCACCATTTTCTCAATGCTTTTTAGTTAGAAGGCGCCAGAGTCAGAAAGCCCAAATCCTTCCAGACTGCCAAAATCTCCCCCTTGTTAACAGCATGCAACCACAGCATCAGGTTGAGAAGGAGGCATGTCAGCAAAGTACTCTGCTATTTTAAACTTGCCACTAATCTAGATGCCAAAATGACATACTACTTTATATTAATTATTGTTAAATGTTCAAACTTATTTCGCTGGAATCTATGTAAAGAAACAACATTAAATCTTTGCAAAAGGGATATCACCCCATGTCTGTTTGTTGTTGTTAATCACCCTCAAGTTGATCTCAACCAATGTTGACCCTGTGGGTGAGACATCTCCAAGGCTCCCTGTCATCCACTGTTCTGTTTAGGTCCTGTGAATTCATACTCATGACCTCCTTAATACAGTCCATCAATCTAGCATATGGTCTTTTTCTCTTTCTACATTCCTCCACCTTTCCTAGCATTGCCTTTTCCAATGAGTCATTCTTTCTTACGAGGTGACCAAAGTACGACAGCCTCAATTTAGCATCTTGGCTTCGAGGGAGTTTTCAGGCTTGATCTGATATAGGACCCATTTGTTTGTCTTTTTGGCTGTCCACAGAATCCTCAGCACTCTTCTCCAGCACCACATTTTGAATGAATTGATTTTCTTCCTACCTTCTTTCTTAACTGCCCAGATCTCACATCAATACATGGTAATAGGGAATACAATGGATTGTATGACTCTAACTTTTGTGCTCAGTTGTATATATTTTCATTTTAGGATCTTTTCTAGTTCTTTCATAGCTGCCCTCCCCATTTTTAATCTTCTTCTGATTTCCTGGCTGCAATCCCTGATCAATGTTTGATCTAGGTGTGAGAACTTTTTTACTATTTCTATTTCTTCATTGTCTAGGTTGAATTTGTGTAGATTTTCCATGGTCATTATTCTTGTTTTCTTTATGTTCAACATTAAGCCTTTCTTTGCACTTTCTTCCTTGATCTTCTTTAGTAGTTATTCCAGGCCTGTGAGTTATGGTACATACATACATATGGCACAATCTAAAAATAGTATGTTATGCAAATGGAGAATTTAAAAGAGGTATATATATATATATATATATATATAATCAAAAAAAGAAATTAGATCAGAGGATACCTCCATTTTGTTCATATAAAAAAGACAATACCTGCAAGGGTATATCTGGATCCATGTCAAAACTGATGATTTTATCACTCCAGGGAAGGAATTTCTTAGTTTTGGGGTCAAGATAATAATCAAAAATTGTACCATGGGATGGAAATTTCACAGATTTCATCTCTTTCAACCACCACCGGCTGAATTCAGCTTGATAATTGGAAAGCTAGAAAATAAATCCATAGTTTGTTATACTGTATAAAGGTAATATATAAACTATTGAATGCACATGTTATGGATATATACACAGCAAACTAAACAGCCAAGTAACCTAAACTTAACATCTTCATTGTCTCAAATACAGATAAGTATTTATCTAAGGTAAAATGAGAATAGCTGTCACCCTCATTTAAAAGCCCAAACCAGGTACTGAAAATTCTGAGCAAAAAGAAAGAAAGACGAAGGCAATAAATAAATATACGTGGCTTTCTTAAATTTCCTTTGTGCATTATTTTTCTGGCTACAAAATGTCCTGAAGAGTTTAAGAAAGTTGTGCTAAAGAACCCAAATATTCTCCCTTAGTCTGAAGTCAAATCATGCTTCTAGGTCTGGCCCCAGAGCTTGCCCCGACATACATATTACTGTTGCAACACCAGGCAGCCATTTGCCTGTGCATTCTGCTGTGCCACCTGGCACTGCCTTCTGAGGGCAGAATCAGGTGCCCAGAATCATTCACATGGCTGGGAACCTTGTTCTGACCTCAGAGTGAGCAACCTATGCCAGCAGTGGCAATGCCATGTGGCACAGTGAGGCAAACTGTAAACAGTCACCCAGTATTACAACAGAGAGCTCTGAATCTTCTGGGAAGATCTGGAGCAAATTGTAAGGTTTTTAACACTATTTTAAGGGAGGCATATGGCTGAAATTGCTGGATGTTGTCTGGACTGTTCACACCAGACAAGGAGATTGGGTCTGTGTGGACAGGGGAAGAACCACATCTTTGGGACTTAGGTCCAAAGCACACTGCAGAAATCATCCAGTTGACTGTTTTTATCTGCCCTGGTTCAATGCTAGGGGATTCTGGGAACTGTAGTTTTGTCAGACATTTAGCCTTCTCTATCAGAGAGCTCTGGGGCCACCATAAACTACAACTCCCAGGATTCCCCAGCCCTGAGCCAGGACAGTTAAAGCAGTCTCAAACTGGATGATTTCTGCAATGTGTTCTTTAGCTTCATTCCAGCTTCTACAAAGAAATTCAGGCCACTCATAACTCTGATTCCTGCATGCTGTATTCACTAGTCTAACTGCAATATTTCCACCCAGATAATGTGAGAGCAAGGCTCTTTGAAGGCAGGTCCTGGGGTAGTTTTTTAAAAAACCAACAACCATTGGCTGCATTGCAGGACTGGCATTGCAATGTGGTGGATCAGACTTGGTGGTGCTGTCAGCCAAGAGAAATCTAGGGCCAGAGCCGGTCCTTCCAGGCCTGATGAAAGGGGTGTCTTAGGGCACCCCCTGTCCCCTGACCCAAGTGGCCTGTCTGAGGTTGGAGACTCAGAGGCAGCAACATCAACACACAATCTATCCTTACACTACAGTTGAGAAACTAGGAAGAGAAGGGGAGTAATTATTCCTACCAACTTCTAGAGAGGACAAGGAGAGCATGGACCTTATCTCACACATTTTTTTCTGCCATGATGGGCATGCAAAAGGGATGCTCGGGGCTGTGTGAGACCAAGAAAAAACAGATTTTACTGCACACTGAAGTGTTCGCAAAATGGCTCCATTCTGGCACCTGGCGCCAGGGTGTTCCCATTCAGTGCAAAGGCACGTTCTTTGGCTTGAACGGAAGTCTTCCGACCAACACATCTAACTCTCCTCAGCATTGAATGGGAATGCTGAGGCAATTTGAGGACCACTTCGGTGTGCGGTAAAATCCGTTTTTTCTTGGTCTCGTGCGGCCCCTTTTCATGCCCATAATGGTGGAAAAATGTGTGCAACAAAGTCCTGTATCTAAAGCCCCATCCCACTTCCCCAGAAGATTTTTCTCTTGACAGCATCACTGTTGGAAACAAAGAGACATCAAGGTTTGTAAAGTGATTGTGAGAGAGGGGAATCTAGATAATGCCTGCCCTTTCAGTTTTCACTGCTCTGTATCTTTAGTCTATGTGCTCCAGCCTTTTAGCTCCTTCTTACTTGCAGACAACCCTTCCTCCTTCTTTCAAGATAAAAGGTTAGTTTTCCTTTATTCTGAAAGTTTGTTCTCCTTTGTTTTTGAAGGGGCATCTGTGAGCCTATAACCACAACAGTGGGTGCTAGCATACACATGACAGCCAGCTTTTAGGGGCTCTTGTAACCATGTTTAGGTCAACTTATTTTGCTTGTTTTCTTTCCTATCATAAGATGGATTTCCTGAGATAATAAATGTAAGTTTTCTTTTTACCTTATAAGTGTCTCCAGAGTCATTCCTTCTGCTTCTCCCACAAACCCATATTGCATTAGTCCCACTGAACTCTGCTTAATATAGATACTTAATATTCCTACACTCACCATACAAGAAACATTATCATTATCATTATTATTATTATTAACCTTTATTTATATAGCACTGTAAATTTACACAGTGCTGTACATACAATCTTATAAATTAGATGGTTACATGCCCTCAGGCTTACAATCTTGTATTTATAAGTGTGGAGCTATAGTATCATGGACCTCTGATAATCCAGGCTTATAGTATCATTGACCACTGATAATCCAGGCTTAGGTGAAAGACTTTCCCTTCAAAAATCCCAGTGATTTACTCATGAAATCCTGAACTTTGTGGTTTACCACCTGACGGTTAAGCCTGTCACCTGATTCTCCATTAGTAAACACAAGGATGGGCAAACTATGGTCCTTCAGATGTTGTTGGACTGCAGTTTCCATCAACCTTAGCCACATTAGACAATGGTAAATAATGTGGGGAGCTGCAGTCTAACAACCTCTGAATGGCTGCACTTTTCCCACCCTCAACTGAGCTCTTTATTGGCTAAATGAAAATATTTTATCCCTGTGTTTTTTACAGGCATTACAAAGTTGATTTTGGCCATGATTTCAGGTCACAGGTCACAGACTATGCACTATAGCAAATCTATTTCTCTGAATACATTAAAAAGGCCTTAGGTAAAGGTAAAGGTTTTTCCTTGATATGAATGTCTAGTTAAAACCAATTGTAGAGGGTGGTGATCATCTCCATTACTAAACCGAAAAGCCAACACTGTCAGAAGACAACTCCATGGTCATGTGGCCAGCATGACTGCACAGAAACCTGTTACCTTCCTACCAAAGTATTTATCTACTTGCACTTTTACATGCTTCCAAACTGCTAGGTTTGCAGAAGCTAGGGCTAGTGATGGGAGCTCACCTTATAATGTGGCACTTGGGCATCGAACTGCCAACCTTACGATCATCAGATTGGCATCTTAACCACTAAGCCACCACATCCCTTCTTATACCGAAGAAGTCCTTAGGTGTAAGCAAATTGCTTTTTGGCTTACCTGATCTTGAAAGAGGGCTCCCCCAAATGCCCACACACAGGCAAAAGCAAAATATATTTCATATAGTTCTCTAGGACCATCAGGGGGAACATTTTCAGAAGTTAGCAAACAGTCAAGGAGTGAACATAGAGTCTGTAAAAAGAAGAAAGGAACAACAAAAGCAAAATATGCAATGAATTCTGGGATTTCTCTACTATAGTAATCAGAATAGAAAATAATTGGCATGTGCCAAGTCAACACTACTGTTAATTTAGTTCACTGCTATCTATAGGACATAGGTCTTTGCATTCTTCTAAGACTGAGAGAATATGACATGTTCAAGGCCACTCAATGGGTTTTCATGGCTGAGCAAGGATTTGAATCCTGGTCTCCAGTTGTGTATTGCATTCTTCTTATTTTCTAACAGAGTTACATATTTGATAAACCTACAGTAATGGGGAGGGGGGGGGAGAGAATTCCCTAACAGCATAAAACAGCAATACATATAACTACAACTGAAAAAATGATCTGTGAGCTGATACTTACTTTTGTAGATAATGTGTGTTGTAGAGAAAATGCAGTAAAATTGTTCAGATTACAAAAACTGGTAAAATTTACCAACATATTTAACAACATAAGAAGCCACTGTAAGAAAAGTTTGGGCTAGTGGTAAAACTGTGAGTCCTGGATCCAGGTTTTCATGATTTCAAAGATCTTCAAAGACCTGCTCTCCCATACCTATTTTTCAATTCAAGGATAAAAATCTCTCTTTCTAATTGACTGTTTTTAATATACTGAATGAGGCATCTTAAATTTGTTGAAGGTAATGCAGAAATTATGTATCTAAAATCTCCCTTAGATGCAGCTATTTTCACATGTATCCTTCTGTAGAGGGTCCAGGTTCATTCATTTGAAGCTGATTATTTTTATTAGTTATATGTTACTTGAAATAAAATACTGCATTTTGTATGCTATTCTGAGTACAACCTAATGCAGAAAAAGAGGTTATAAATTAAATAACCAGTGAATAAATACAAACAGTACCAAAATCCTGTTGATGCATTATAGTAGCAATTACAATTTTTGCAGACTCACACAGCAGGGCAAGGGAATGCAGACAATCTGCTGGCTCCAATAAATGAACCTCTTTCACACCCACTGTGCTCCTGGACATTTTCCTCAAGCTGTTAATACTTATTGGTATAAATAGATACCAATAGGATTCTAGCCAGTGTCTGCATAATTTAAACCATACCTGCACCATGCTATTCTCAGGGAAGGGTGTGATCGTTTTAAAGTTTGTTCTGAGCTGATCCAAGCATGGAGGGACATATTTGTCAAACAGAATGGTCAAATGTGCTTTTTCAGATTGGTGACTCCTTTGTTCTATCCAGCTTGCAACATAGCTGAAAAAATTAAAAATACAATGGCTTTATTAAAAACTTGCTTGATCAGAGCAGTGGCCAAGAACTTCTCCTCCTTCAGTGCTTGAAAAGTTTGTCAACAGGTGACAAGTTGGCTTAAAGGCAAACAACTTGCAAGATTGCTAGGGGAAACAGTACTTCCTGGGTCAACAGTAATATGATAACATGTTGAGCTGCCAGGTACTACAGGTAAATTAAACTACCCCCTGCATAAAGAGAATTATTTGTGGACAAACAACAGATTTACAGTAATCCCAGAAACTAACTTGGCTTGTAGAAAACCAGAAAACAACAACAAAATACTACATTTATACACATGTGCGCATCCCACCCCTCACCCCTGGAATTACAATATTTGCAATTTGCCTTTATAGAACTCTATAAGCTAAAGAGTGGAACAGGGGCCAGAAGAGCAGAACCCTCCTTCCCCCTCAAAAAATGCTGATCAAGACAATTAAAAGTCTTTTATGTCCTGGCATAAAAAGTCAACCAACTTTTAAATAATGCAATCAGAACCAATAATTAGATCCTCAAAATATTTCACAGTAGGGATCTGATTTATTCCACATGAACAGGTCTTACAAGAAAGAAGGTCCTTGCTCCAGCCAGACTAATGATCCAGAAAGACTTCCAGCTGACTGTGCCCTAGTGGGCTATTTTGTATGATGAACTCTGAGAAGCTGCTATAAATGACTAACAAACCCTCTGATAATGAGTTGCATCAAAGGGCAGGTTGGATAGGTAATGGCTGGCATCCTGTCACTGGAACACGGGGGGTAAGTTAAACTTACACTTGCTAATGTCTATTTTTGGTTGCCAAGATGGTTTGTATCACCTTTCTCATTTTGCAACAATCAATTACCCCACAACCACTAAGGGGTGAAGCAGTTGGACTGTTAGGAGTGTCCAGAGGCCACTCTGGCCATGATCGGGCTGCAATCGGGCCAGGAGCACTGCAACTGCATGGCCTGCTTCCAAAGTAGACCACTGCCATGGTCCTAAGGCAGGAGCTGGATTATTCCAGCTCCTTTTTGGTCTGATCTAAAGGACTGGATCACAATGCTGGAGCAGCTTCCAGTTGTTTTGCAGCATGTGTCATCTGAACACCATGCCCCCAAGGTGACCAGAAACCACTTATCTTGGCCCATGCATTTCAGGCCTAAAGCCCTGCATGGCAATTCCCTGCCTGTGGAAAACATGGGAGATAGGAGAAGCATATGAAAGATTACATTGCCTGATAAGACATCTGAAGGACCTTTGTAAAGCCAACAGATGATACAACATTGTTTCATGTCTGGCTACAGAGACATCACCTGACGCTTGCCACCCCAATTACAATAATGTAGCATAGTTTCACATGTAAAACTACTACTCTGCACTAAGCCATGTAGAATTGTGTCCAATGTGTGTTGAACACAGTTGACTGGAAGTTTACAGCAAGCATCAAACTAATTTTCTTAGATAATTAACAATTCAAATAACAATAACAACATTCATTGAAAATATGTAGGCTGTATTCCAAAAACACGTAATGCCTCCTCCTTGACTAGTGTATTCTCCTCCACACCTCTGACATAGCCTTGAGGAAGCTTACATTTTTTTATTGAAATAGTAACCTGTGTTCTGCAAACCAGACAGGTTTTAATTGATCCTAACTATAGCTTGTTTGAAATAAGCTAATTTTAAACCATGGTTTTTTAAGCTGGCTTGTTTTAATACAAGTTAGTTAATATCTTTTTAAACCATGGTTAAGCCCTACAGTCATCTGGTTTAGGGCTAAAATGCCAAGCTAACCTGAAGAAGTGTTTTCTCTTCAAGTAGTGAGATAACAAAAAGGTTTTCTGGGTTTTTTTATTACTTTTCACACTTCTATACCTTTTGGTGAAAAACTTGTGTGACAAAAACATCTTAGATTTTGAGCAAATCTCATTGTGTGCGTATGAAGAAACAGGTTCTAAATTACAGGAAATCTAATGGCAAATGATCAGTTTCTTAGCAGAGTCTCTCAAGGCTCTATTTTAATTTTCTTTACATCCCTAGCATGCAAATTCAAGGAAAGACTAAACTTGTTTCCATCTCAATAAACCACTGATTTGTTACAAGTATGGTTCTACTGGCTAGGAATGATGGGAGCTGCAGTCCAACAATATGTTTCCCATATTGTGACATCCAAATGCAGCCCATATAAGGAGATGATAATAATCTATGTTTGCAGTAGAAATCAAAGTGAAAAGTTCTAGTTACTTCTTACAAGAGTTGGCAATCCAAACACAGGCAATGCACAGCCCATTAATGCTGATGGCAGAATGTTATTACTTCCTTTGATTTTACACTATTGTTTTTTAAAATTACTTACGGATTCCAACCAAGGTCCTGTGGGTTCACATATAAAATACCTGCTCTGGAAACTGTAGCAGGAGTAGCTGTTTTTAAATGGTGTATTTCAAAAAGCAATCTCATTGATGGAGTCAGAGGAATCCGTTCATTGCTGGCAAGTGTCAACACCTACGATTAACATAATCATGTTATTGTAACTGAAAGAGCTATTGTAAACATTGTGATAAGGAATGAGAAAATTGCTGCTTTGAAAAGATCTATTCATATTTAAGGCATTTTTCCCAATATGGGACCCAAGGAAGCTCATAATAGACCAATGATTCATCATCATCATCACCACTGCCATCATTCAGGAGTTATAGTCAGAGTGACAAAATGCTTTTGCAATATGACACTAATTAAGTATTAGGATAAATTTGTTTTAGTGATATTTTATTATTATTTATTTTATTTATATAGCGCTGTAAATTTACACAGTGCTGTACATACAATCTTATAATTAGACAGATCCTTGCCCTCAGGTTTACAATCCAAAAGAGATAACAGAAAAGGAAAAGGGGGAGGTGGTGGGAGGGGGATGAGGTATCAGGGATGGTGATCACATGAAGCCACTTCCCTCCCATAGCTGCCCCGTCTGTGACCCTTCCCTTTTCATTCACAGGGGAAACCTGTGAATGGGCTGCCAGTTGTGCAGTGCCATGGTGCCATTCCCAGAGCATTTGAGTGATGGGCAGTAGTGTGGTGTTACTATCTCCCCCTCCCTCTTTCCTTCTTGCGTCTCACTTTTTAAATAATTTTTCCATTGTTTGCACAATTTTGGAACTCAGAAACCTCAAAATTTTGAAAAATCATTTTAGAAACCTTAAACTGGGGCTGTAGAACTCTGTAATTGTGCAAAAACAGTTTTTAAAAACCCTAAAGGCATGCACAATAAGGCTGGATAAGGCATAAGGGAGAGAGGCAGGGGTTAACAAAGAGTACGTGAAGGGAGCATGATGCCGGCAGCACACTGGTTGTGCAAATGGAAGAAATGCGGTGGTGTCTGCTCCAAAACTGGCATTTTTCCTTTTTCTGCCTTGGAGGACTGCAGTGCAAAAGGGGCTGGTATGATAATGTCCTTGATGGCAGCTATCTTTACTGCTTCCAAGACAATAGAAACATAAAGGAAACTACAGATATCTTACATTTCAGAATGGTTAATTTAAACCAACCTGGGGGATGGGATTAAAAACTCTTTGGTAACGCTGGACGATTTCAGGAAATACTGTGGAATGAGTAAAAAGTAACAGAGATCTCCAAAATAAAACCAGTTTGTAAAGGGGAAAAACTTTCAGATACGTTTCTCCCATCTGAAGGTACAATTATTGATCTTTTTTTACTCTCATTATCAAAAAGGCATATACATATTTATGTCAAAATTTGGTGGCAATTATAGGTGAAAGAAAATGTAAATAGGGGATGAAGATGACTCCCCCTGTTTGAAGAGATGTCCAGTTTTACCCTATTCTCCCACTTAATCATCTCCTTCTTGAGAGAAAAGGACTTTGAGATGGGAGTGAGGTGCTGGAGGAAACCACCATGGGCAGTGCTGGGGAACCCTAGTGGGCCACATTAGGTCCACAGGCTGATGTATACATTTTCAATCTCCTTCTCTGGTTCTTATTGGAAATGGAAAGGGGAGGGTACACACCTGACACTAAGGGGAGCATATGAGCCTGAGACTCACTGCTGCACACTCGCAGCATTAAAAAGAAGTTGGGAGAACACAATAAAGCAATATATTCTGAGTGGGGAGACCAAACATGGTGCAAAGGAGAACCTAAGAAAAATGGCTTTTTGGTCTATATCTCCAAAATTTCAAATGGGTATGCTGGCCAGGAAATTCTGAGGTTTTTAAATTTAAACACCATTTTTTCCTGGCTCTGGTATAAGATAACATGTAGAATACAGAACACATACTCTACTAATCACACACACACACAGAGGAGAAAACAAAACAAAATAAAAATGATCATTCAATAAAATTTTGACCTTTCAAATGAGAAGGTAAAGAATATGTTTGTTTCTTGCTCACCTTATTATCATCCATAACAGTATTCAGTGATTCAATCCACATAGGATCTATGTCTCCATCTAAAACAATCCATTTTGGCCAACTATGGGTAATGTTAGCTTGCTCTCTCAAAAGAGATGATAATAGTCCTGGAAAATATTTTCAGATAATTATTGAACAAAGGAATTTCTAAATGATAAGAATCATAAGTTTCACTCTGGAGAATTCAGTAAGTAGACTCATGTATGCACTGGAGTTTTCTCATGACCTGCTCCACTAATATGACATATACATTTAAATTTCCATAACAGAATCCAAAGGCTGGATCTTCTCTAGTCCAGGCTATGTAGTCTACACGGCTCTTACAAAACTGTACCTGCTTCTTGTGAAATTCCAGGAGTCCTAATTGTGCACAACAATGCTGACAGTAAATGCATATAATATTGTTATGTGGATGTGAGAAAGGATATGTGTGTGATATGCTATGGTAATATTATGTATGTAAGCCACCTTATCTATGTTTACATAACTAGAAGTTTATCTACCCTTGTATGAACCTGCCCATAGTTTGCTGTCTTCATTTAAAGTTGCTTATCCACACAACTGTCAATTGTCAAAGTCCTATGGCAAATAACAAGTAAATGATTGCAAATAATAACTAAAAATATTATTCTGGATAATTTTAAATGGTGTATTGATTTTTACTGCAAGCTGGAAAGGAAATAAAAACTGCTTGGACATAGAAAGATAACATGTAAGGAAGGCAAATTAGATAAACTCTTTTGCTGCAATTACAGTCCACCCTTCCCTTATGCGAGGGATCTGTTCTGGACACCCCTTTAAGGGAAAACCACATATGTTTGCGCTCCATTGAAAACAATGGGGCATATGCACATAGTGTGGCACAGCGTATGCACCACTGGTACGCACACCATTCATTAAATTGTACTGTGGCTTCAGCGTAAGCTGAAAGCTGTGTGAGGGAAGCCAGCTTATGGCATAGGCTGACTGTATATGTCCAGTTTTTAAAAACCAGGGCAAGTACTTGAACATAAGTTTCAAATGCAGAATAAAATGGTACAGCAAGTCTGTGTCATGTCATTTATCTGCATATGTAGATAGGCCATGAGTATCTTAACAGAATGAGAGCAGTGTCTGTATGGAGATTATGTTTGACATTGTAAAGAACATAAATACATCATCCACTTGCCATCTTTCCATTCTCGGGTAGCATGATGTATAAAACCAAAGAGTTCATCAGTAGTCACAGCTTTGGGGTTCAAGTCATTCCATACGGGCTTCTGTTTCATGTTCACATAAGTCTTGTTCAGCGTTTTCATAATCTGATGAACAAACAAAAAGAGAAGAGAGACCTCTTTGCTAAGGATCAAGTTTCATACTTGGTCTCTTGGGAAAGTGCCAATTTTAATGTAAACACTTCTTTGTAGAACCTTTCCCTAAAGTGTAGGATTACAGAGCTTTTTGGGGGGTGGGGGGGGGCTGTCTGCTCCAGTGGCCACTTTTAAAGATCTTTGAGAAGCACTTAGTTCTGCAGCCTGTGTTCAGTAGACTCTTTCATTATAATTGTTTCTCACAAATCTAAAACATTACTCCTGAGTCTTGAGTCCTAATGTTATAGTCTTTATCTATTCTATGTGTACAGGCTAAGATTCCATAATAATTATTCAACTGTTTTTGTGGTGCTTTAAAAATGTGCAAGAACTGTTTTTTAATCAAAAATTTCAGACAAAAGAAGAGAATGGAAGGACAGAATTCCATGTAACACAGGATGGAAATTGTACAGGAAGGGGTTGAACTAGATTGCCTCATGGCAAAAGTGTATAAAAGCTCTGATCACCATTGTACAGTTCTTGTGCAACAATAAACGTTGCCTCTTTGGAGAAAAAGAAGAGAGGGTGAATATAGCATGCAGAGTTTCTATCATATATTATGCTTACCTAAAATGTTTGAAATTTCTTTAGCTTTACAGTTGAAGCAGTAATAATAGGATATTTTTTTAAAAAGGTCAAACTGCACATTACATTAAAACATATTGTTCAGCAAAAACATATTTTTGCTTCTCTAAAATGGTGCAGCCCTAATGCAAATGGAATCAACATTCATGGGTGGGGAGGATTAAATAACTCTACCTGGTTTTATCTAAAGTTGGTCCCACTTGCACTAAAGATTTTTTTAAAAATCCAAAACTTCTATCACTGTCAATGTATTATTTTCTTTTTTTTAAAAAAAAAATTGAACAGGGGGTGGCAGACAAAAAACAGAACACAGGAAGTTTAAACTGCCCCTACTTATGCCCGTACCAATCCACAGTGGACTGCATACACGTGTTTTACAGTAAAAAGAGATTTCTAGCTGTATGCATTGTGTTTAACATATGTACACAGCATTTAAAGTCCTTATCAGTTTAAGAAAGCCTGGCAGCATAAGAATGTTTTTATTTGCTTCCAAAAGGAGATCAAGGATGAGGCCTTGTAGGAAGGGAGTCTGGGAGTAGCCACTCTTGTTGCCACCAAACTAGGTCATGGGACAGAGAAAAGCACCTCTCCTGATTATCTCAATACTCTTGTGGGCTTGTAAAGGGAGATACGGTTCTTCAAATAACCTGGACCCAACTAGCTAGGAGAAAATAGTTGTCATAACTAACTAGGAAATATTTGAGGCTTCCACTTTATACCAGAGATTATGGGTTTGGCTGGAATGAAATTTGTGGTATTACACTAGGTTGCATGGAGGAGATTTTTTTCCAACATAAAATATTCTTGAAATAGTTGCTAAAAGTAAAACATGTCATACCTGGCTCTTCCCTGTGCCTGCATTTCCCACTACAAAGACAGAGTGTCGCACTGTTAGCAGTTCCTCAAGCTGAACAACCTGCCAAACAGAATTAATACACAGGTAGTGACTTTGTTTTCTTTGTCCTCCTATTGACACTAAGACACTGATTCCCACAAAGCAGTGTCCCCTGCTCCTTTGGTCTGAAAACTAATGCACTGCTATTTCCAAGTAACTTCAAATTGGGTAACTTGAAGAAGACACATTAGTCTTGCACAGCTCTTACATGTAGGCTTGAAGTAAATGAATGGATATCAAAAAATGAAAGAAAACATCACCATTCTTTATTGCTAAATGGGCTGCATACACTAATCCAGTGTTAGCTGGCAAAGTAGTTAAACTATCTTATGCAATTATTAAAGACACAATTCCCTTTCAGGGAATGAACCTGAAGAAAACCTAAAAGGGCAAGGTGATTCAAATACTAAAAAGAGTGCATCTGGAGAATGAATCAATTTCAAACATTCATTTGACATATCTTGCTAAATATTCCTTAGAGATATTTGTTTGTAGAAGCTGTGAATAAAATTCTTAGTGAAGCAAAAGACTGGCAAGACCACACTGATTTTGGAGAGTGGAGTGCAGCAATATCTGCTACATGTTTTTACTGCAATATGGACCGTTGTCTATAAAAACTGGTCTGCATATTCATAGGACTGTTATTGGATTGCCTACACTTTCAAGACTCAATAGGATACTGGAATATATTATGTAAGGATAACCTTCACCTCCAGTTCCATCTGCCTGCAGTTATTTTGATTGAAATGCTTAAGGGGTATAATTAAATGCAATGGATTGTTTTACTTTGAGAATAAAGCTCTCTTCAGGCTGCAAGTGAAGCTCCAGGGTAGATTGTTTAACCATCTGTTCAAACTGCAAGTCCCTCTTCCTTGGAACATCCAGGGCTGGAAACAGGTCACTGATCAAACCCATGAAAATGGGGACATCGTCTGTCACTATCTTAGGCAAGTTGAAGTCTCTCAAGGCTCGCATAAGTACCTGGAAGAGGACAGTAAATCACATTATCATAATAGCAAGAGCTTTTTAAACAACTGTTCCTGAATGCTTTTTTTCAAAAAAGTAACAGAGAAGTATATGATTCTATGGGAAGCTCACAAACATTTAAACTTTTTTTAAAAAATAATAATACAGAAGCAGGAATAATGAGCAGAAATTCACATCTATTTGAACAGATACATTTCTAGTATTAAAACTAAACTGGAGACATTAAAAAACATTTATGAACCACTGGTCAATATTACGATGCATACCTGATCTTCAGGTCTGGTCTTGTCTCCTCGCTTCAGGGAACCAGCAACTACCAAAACAGACTTAACAGCACGAAGACCCCAATCATAGTGATCCTGTAGTGAAATTATAAACAAAATTTGAAATTATAATTTACAAAACTGTTTCCCCTAGATTCTGTATACTTTTTTATTTTGTTCTTTTTCATTGCTAATGCTATAGATGTGAACCTTGCCATGATTAGTATAAGGTAAGTCAAGCTCTAAAGCAGGAGAATACCTATGCAAGGATATCTTCAAAACTATTCATCCAGATACTGATATTATTCATGTTGTTAATTAACTAACCAGATATAGCAGTGTATTTCAGAACTGAAGTTCACTTTTCATTCAGAATAAATGTTAAAATGCTAACAAATATAGAATGGTTTGAACAGAAATCTGCTGGCAAATCAGAACAGCACATGGGGAGATGTAGGGGGAAAACCAAGATGACTGAGATGGGCTCATTTGCAACTGAAGAACACACACACACACACACTGAAATAAGTCTATAAAAAAAGAAGAAAATTCAGTATTATTTACACACAGTTTTTATTTACGCACAGTATTATTTACAAATTTGAACTTCACCTTACACAGAACCTTATATTAGAAAGATTGTTACAGGTCTAATCAAACATAAGTTCTGATCTCTTGATGTTGTTTTATTCTTACCCTTGAGACTTTACCCTTAACCTTCCCAACATAGATATTTCCAGGACAACTTGCAATTTCATGCATAACCAATAAGTCCATTGACAACTTGTCAGGCATTACAAATCCCTCTATCTTTTCTTTATTTCCCACAGGGGCAACTTCATGTTTCAGAATTTTTTGGTTTATTTAATTTAATTTATATCCCATCTTTCTCCAATTATGGGAACAGAGGTGCTTACAGAGTAGATTTAACAAAATACACCTCTGCCTGTATCTTCCTCTACACTCTTGCCAGCTCCTATGTTTGATTTTTTCTTGTTACCAATTCCTGCAGGACCTTGATCATATTTGCTTTCAGGTTCACAAAGGGCCCTGTTACTGATCTCAAATCATACTAAGCACACCAACAACACTTTCATTCCTTGTCTTTGAAGCAGACATTGTGACTGTGGGCCAGTGACCATACCTTGCATTTTCTTTCTCAGGCAGGCATTCAAAGAAGTAGGCATAAATGACCAAATACACACAGGTCATGTATAATCTCTCTTACAACATGTACCGGTCTAAGTGAACCTTTTGATAAGGTCTTCAAAAAGAAACTGTTTTCTGACATACGAAATGGGATTATTTACTTGGAATCATCTTTCATTAAAAATCAGTCAACACTCATTCCAAATAATCATATTAAAGGTTAGAATATAAAATATTTGATCATGTTATATGTTTTGCTTGGGAAAGTATACTGTATATAGACCAAAAGTATACTGTAAATAGACCAAAAGGGGTGGTTTGTAGCTGTCCCTTTAAGCGGTGAGATGGGGCCAAGGCTGCTGCACCAGCAGCCTCAGAGGCCCCATTCTGCCGCTTTGGAAGGCCGCGGAGAAGTGGCAAACTGCCGCTTCCCCGCGGCCTCAAAGCGGGGTGCAGCGGGCGTCCTGGCTGCCCGCTGCACCCCGCTTTCCTCAGTGGTGCCAAGGGAAGAAAGGGGCTGCCCCTTTCTCCCCTGGGTCCTTGGCACAGCCCTTTAAAGGCCGCACCAAGGATCCAGCGTTAAAAAGGAGCTCGTTTTTTTAGCTCTTGGCGTGCTTGGCGCCCTCCCATGGTGCCATTGTGTCATGGCGCACGCAGCGTATCTAAACGCTGCACTCACCATGACACTATGATGGCGCGCCCATATGGATGCTGCCATTTTACAATGGCGGCGTCCACACGGTTCAGAGTTAGGGAGGGACTAGACAAACAATATAATACAGAAGAAGAACAGTAACAGAGATGTAATAGTTTCCAAGTGAAGTAAAAATAAATTGACTAAGGCATAAATAAATTAATATTCAACAGATAGAAAATGACAGCATCTGAGAGTTTCTTTCCAGCATTGAGTACTGCGGCAGACATTCTGTTGGTTAGTTTCAGCTAGAATGAACCTAAGTGCGCTTAGAAACAATTGGAGTTGTTAGAAAGTACCCTTCTTTCATCAGATTTTCAGAGGGGAAAACCCACATCTTCTCATTTGTGGCATAAACAGGAGGTAAATTGTAGCAGTCAGTCATATTAAGTCAGGGTTTCTGTGATAAGTTACTAGGTTTTAGGAAGAAATTGTGATTATTAAAAACAAATCAACCATTTTGGGGGCTGTTGATATAATAATTTGTGTGCAGGGATTCCCTAAGACCTAAAAATCATTTCAAGGGCTCCCCCAAGTTTTTTTTAAAGGCTGTATTAAGCCCTGGCTACAGATCAATGCTGTACCTGGTTGGATTTTGAGAGAGAGTTATTAGGCCAAAGTAACTGTGAATCTTTGTTGCTTAAAATGCTTCAAGTACTGTATTTTAATATCAAACTTAAATAGACTTTTACTAGAAATACAGAAGGTGTATGAAGAATTTACCAGGGTCCCATCCGGTAGATGTGTTATATGACAGAGAATGACTACTCCCCCTCGCCCCTCAGGTATTATGAAAAACCCTGAATAAATTATTTGCTTTCAAAAGGACTCTAAAACCATTCTTGGTTTTATTATGACATTGACATTGCAGCCCAACATCATTTTATTAGCATTGGTGAAGCCCAAAGGTCCAAAAGAACTCCCTTACCTGTTTGGAGAGAAGTTCTCCACAGAGAGTATACAAGGTAATAAACTTCCTGGCTAACAAGCGTGCATCAACAAATCCCTCCGCAACCAACATAATTTCACAGATTAGTTCAATGTCAGGGACAACCATTGCACAGGGTCTTTAAAAAAAGAGGAAAACCAGAGGCAGAAGTCATAATTTCACCATAGTGAGCATTAGACACCCAAGTCCCCTGAAATCAAGAGAGTGATGTCTATTAATATTTTTGCAGAATTTAGGAGAGTCACAATTACATGTGGCACTACTAACAAGGATTTTTTTTTTTCAGAACAAAAAGATGGATAATCACTCACTGCCAATTATTAGCATTTCATGCTCATGTTGTTTCAAAAAAGGCAGCTGAAGAGTTCAAACTTTTAGTCAGATTCCACAGATTCCCTAAGACACAGACCACATAAATAAATATAGGATGCTGCTATTTAACAGGCAAGCTTCCATGTTGTTCTTCATGTTGACAGAAGCAAAAAAAGAAAAAATAATACAATTTCTACTGTTTTTCTAAAAGAATATACATGTATAACTAATTCTTTGAGTAAGCACCTATCATTGATGTCCAAATAAAGGACTTCTATATGACATTCCACCAGGACTAAAAGGAATTTAATAAGTAATTTATGATGCATATACACCACTCTTAGAAGAGCGTGGTGTGAGTGTTGGACTATGACTCTGGAGATTTTTTAAAATTTATATTTTATTTATTTATATTTAGAATTAGGCCAAAGTAACTCTAACTCTGTTTGCAAATGTTTGGATTATTGGACTAGGATTGTGGGAGATCAAGTTTCAAATCAATAGCCATGGATCTTATTCTTGGTCAAGTAACACTCTCATAATAATAAGACAGTGGCAAACTTCCTGTGAATAAAATTTGCCAAGAAAACGGTACGGTAGTGTCACCATAAACTGAAGTCAATGTAAAGGCACATAACAGCAACAAAACTCTTAGCAATTTGATTACATTTGCTTGAAGTTATTTGTAGGCATTGTCCACCAATTATAAGTTGATTACTATTCTTTTTATTTCAATTTTGCAACTTCCTAACAATTGGTGGGCATATGCAGTTTAATTTTGCCACATATTTTCTATGGTTGCATTACTTTTTTTCCTCACAGGTATACTATGTAAAAAAAAAAAAAAAAAAAAAAAAAAAAGCAATTGCTCTCTCTTTTTCTTTATGGACAGCATGGCAGTTATACTTCTTCAAAGTTCTTGAAATGTCCCAGTTTCAGGCTTTTCCAAGAAGCAGAATGACGTGTAACTATGAAAGCAGCCATACACGGCTATTACCTTGCAATGGGAAACACAATATCATTCAGTGTGATTTACATATATCTAAATTAATAATTCCAAAGAACATAGGAGAGAAGTGTACTGGGTGTGTGAAACATGAAGTTTCTGGACAATTATTTCCTTTTTAAAAATGCAGTCATGTGCACAACTGTATCAAGACTCATTTTTATTAAAACATGACAGATTAGCTGGAGGCTCATTTTACTGGAAGTTTTAACAGGAAACATTGTTCATGCTTCAACAAAATTCAGGTAAATAGTTTTAGGTTTTCATCCTCACTCCAGGGGAAAATGGTTAGCCTTTCATTGTAATTAAGTAACATGTCTTATTTTGTTATTATGACAAGATCTTCAAAAGTAGTAAACCCTTTTACTGTATATTTATCAAACATGACTGTTTTTTTTTTTAAATAAAGCACATTAAAAAATATTGTGTTAGTGATCAGAACTCTAACAATGGTAAATGGTCTCACGGAATCAGCGTTTCAAAAGCTGAATTGCTTTCTAGTGCTACTCACACAACTGACATTAGGTGGCATAAGTGTTCTAATTCATACTTGCCTGAAAAGAGCTTTAAGATTTTCAGGTAATTCTGTCCGACCAGCATACCCTGGGTTCATAGTAATAAATATTCCGACAGATGCCTCCAAGGTAATACTTTCTCCAAGGAATAAAAATCTGCATCCATGATGCCAAATAAAGAAAGACGTTAATGGGTGTAAGTAGTTCTCTTCCAATTAAATTTTCCTTTCAAAAATAATATATGTGATGCAGCAGGATGCTGAGGTCCAAAGGACTACAACTAGTTCCATTACACCCAAGGTAGTTTGGGATTTTTTTTGTTTCTCAAAGAACTGCCTAGTGTCCCAGCCCTTTCTGGCATGCCAAACATTTGAGAATAAGGGGGCTCTTAAATCCTATGTCATGAGAGGAAGGGACTGATGTTCAGAAGTTAGGGAAGTCTAAAACTATATTGGACAGGCAGTCAAGGAGATTCATACAATTCCATTCCATTGAACTTTATGCTACCACTTGTCCTTCCCAAAGGAAGTCTAAACCTCTTACCATCATCAGCAATTTAAAAAAAAACCCTCAAATACAATAACATCAAAAGACTATCAGTTATTGGGAAGAATCTCTGGAGAAAGATGAAGGAAAGCATATAACTCCTCAGAGCCTTACATCAATGAACCACCAACTGCCCAGCTGGAGAGACAGAGAAGGGGACATGTCTTATTGCAGCTGGAAAATCATTTTACCCTACAACCAATTGTGGAGAAGCTCCTGGTTACTGGTATATGTTGATATTTTATGTCAAATTGTATTGTATTTTTAAAAATATTTATAGATCTGTTTGTTTTTAGATATTACAACAAATGATGTTGCAGCACATAGAGTACATACACAGAAGGCTGACCCTACTATTAGGTAGAGTGAGGCAGCTGCCTCAAGCAAGAGCTGCTGGGGGATGTGAGATGTTGAAGGACAAAACTATATGTATTATACAGCTACCCTCATGCCCTGAGGTCACTCACTGCTCTCAGGTAAGGTGCAGCATGCTATTGTAAGATGCAGTTATAACTACAGTCAGCTTCCATATGAAGATCTTGGGGAAGCTGAGACTCGGGCAACATCGCGTCTTGGGCTACCCCAGCAGTGTACACAAAATGAATAGAGAAGCAAAACAGGTGGTGGTTTATTGATACCTTTTATGCTATTCAAATTTTGTTTTATGTCTCAAATAACATTTGAGGAAAGGGTACTAATACTCACTGCTTTTTCTTATTTCTTATGGCATCATGGATAGTCTTTACTTGTACGGCCACAACCGACAGAACTTCTACTGAAATTCGGTTGAATTCATCAAAACACCCCCAAGCACCTGTTTGGACCAAACCTTTATAGATATTTCCTATGGACTATTAAAAAAAGAATAGAATGAGAATATAGTTTGTAGATTTCAAACCTTTTTCCTTGTGTCCTCAAACAGACAGCCTAAAAGGGACACCATCAAGCCGATCCAGAGGTGGATCATTCACATGATGCACACCCCCTGATCACACGGAGGCCACACCGGGGCTGACCCAAACCCAGCCACAAAAGGAGCTGTTTCTTACTGTTTCTTTCCACAGTCCATTCAGGACTGTGGCAGTGGCTGCCCTCAGGACCACAGCATCTGCTTGCCACAGCCCCACAGCCTCTGGCCACTCCTTTTGCCCCATCTGTTTTGCCCCTGTAATATATATTTATTTTATCTGGGAGATAGACAAACACAAAACACATTATGGTACTATCTTCCTATGTGAAGTTGCAGGATTCTGTCTAGTATGTAAAAGAAATTGTGGACCTGTGCACATTCAAGAGGCCCCATTCAAGAGGTTCACGGGCTGAAAGTCTACTCCTGCTCTAATAGCCAGCATGATACAGTGTCTCTTAAATCTCTGGAACACAGATGAATGCTGGTTCATTCCTTTTTCCTAACTCCCACTTTTATTTAGTTATTTTAAAGGTCAATTAAAAATAAGAATGTCTTATTATAAATCATTAAAAGGAAGCCTGATCAATCTTTCCCTATCCCAATGTTCCTCTTTTTGACCGGAACAAAACCTTCTACCACTCTCATCATGCCCAGTCTTCTATACCAAAAGCCTGCTTGAAAATAAGTACAGCACCTTGTAATCCATCTGCTCAGAACAGTTGAAAACATAGACCATCATCCCAAGTGCATGGCCCAAATCCTTGGTGGTCTCTGTTTTGCCTGTCCCAGCTGGGCCTGCAGGTGCGCCACTCATTGTTAGGTGAAGAGACTGGGTAAGTGTAATGTAGCACCTTTACGTGATAAAAAGCACAGTTACTATAACATAATCACAATCTCTCTGTTATGACTGACATTACAAAACCACAAAAATAAACCACAACTTTACAGCTGAGGGACCTACAATAAGCTTTTATTTTATTATAGCCTAAACTGACTTGTTAGTCCCAGTGAAAGTAGACCCACTGAACTGATGTCACTTGCATAATTGTTAACTTGCCACTGAACCTATAGATGTGTTGAGGCCAAACTCATTATTATCCATTGTTTAATGTTTGTATTTTTCTAGCGTGGTTACTGCTTTTTTTTTTATATGTTACTATCTAGTGATAATATATTACAAACATTTGAACTACAAGGCACGTAAGAATTTCTTAGCGAACACGTTCTTATAAATGGAGTGAGGCCAGCCCATATAGAGGATCATCAGTTTGGGGCCTCGATACCTGAAGGAGTGCTTCTTTCAATATTTATTTCCTGAAGGACTGCGCTCTGCAAGAGAGGTCCTCCTCTGTGTATCACCAATGGGGGCAATAAGGTGTGGGAAAACTTCTCAGCTGTGGCATCACAATGCTTTCCCCTTGGAAGTTCAGTTGGTGCCAATGTGTGTCTTTTGATGCCAAGTGAAGGCAAGGCTTTTTATTAAAGCTTTTAAGGCTTAAACTACTTTACTCGTACATGTACATGGTTTTAAAATGTAGCTTTTAAACCAATTTTAACCAGTTGTATTTAATATGGTTTTATCCTATTCTTAGCTGTTTTATTCTTTTAATTTGGGACTTTTTAAAATCTGTACACTGCCCAGAAATCACACAATAAAGGGCAAGATATAAATATTCAAATAAATAAATAAATAAATTCCTGGGAAATGTGTTTGTTTCTTTCTTCTTCCACTGGAAGATTTCATTTCAGTTATTAAGTTTATACTTTGTCCTGTAGCCATGCATGCCTTGCTCTGGCTTCAATCTACCTGCACAGCCCCATGCATACTAACTTTGAACTCACAGTAAATAAACTTTCCTGGAGGCAAGCTCCGCTGGACAGAGAGGCTTGCTTTTGAGTAGATTCAGCAGTCCGGGTTGAACATTATGCCTTCTCTACAGCTGCATATATACAGTATTATATTTTGAAAGACTCAGTTTGCCTCAACACTAAAATATTTATTCAACAAAACTGTAATACAATGCTGTTTCTAGAGGTGAAAACTTATCTCAAGAGAAAATGGAAATCCATCTTAGGCATACTCCTTACATAGAACTAGTTCATTTATTCTCTTCAAACTCTGTATTTTAGCTTGAATACCCAAAAGTAAACACAGCTGGCCACCCTTGCAATGCAGAGGGGAACAGCTTTGGTGGACATGGGAACCCTTTGTACCCCCAGTAACCCCTATAGGTTGACCTAACCCTGAAAGTAGAAGGAAAAATACTGCAAGATAATGAAAAAACATTGATTTCATCTTTGGCGTTGTGGGGTTGGTAAGCTTGTGCTCCATCTGTTCTGTCAAAATCAGTACTACTGGAGATTTCCAGAAGTGATAGAGAGTATGGGGGGGGGGGGTATTTAAAAAGGCCTTAGCATGTGATGGTTTGCCAATCTGTTGTAAAATAATAAAATAAAAAATTCTGAAGAGTACACATGCATATATTGTCTCTCCTTACAAATATTTTACTTATAATTTTACTACCATACTCAGTAAAATGATCTTAATAGCGATATTAAAAATTTCTCACAATAGAGATAATATAATCCTTTAACCTTGCATTTGACAAGATAGGTCAAGCAGAGATAACCTACGATTAACCAAACAGACATTACCTATCAGTCAGAGGTGTAATAACTAGCCGAGGGGTATTTCCTAAGTACTCATAGTAGTACTGGAACTGAGCATCACATATATTGGCAAAGCAGTGCTTCTGGGCCAAATCCCATCTATGGCGTAGTTGTGACAGCCAAGCAAAAGCCTGGGAACTGGTGATCTGAAAAAATAACACCACACCACCATCATTTCACAACTGTTATACATGTAGACGCTGTTAAGAGATGAAAGAATCTAGACATGTCAAAATGCCTTGACTGTCATCACTATCTTTCTCAGTTCTCAGTCTTTCACAATGAATAATCCCGACACTGGCAATTATAAGGGATTAGACTTACACTTGGGCATCTCTGTACCATACAGGGGCAAATGTAATGTTAGATCTTTCTTTTTAATGAGGCTTTTGCTGAAACAGAAATTACAAGTTGTTCTGCCAAAATCTCTCTCTTCTTTACAAGAAATAAACTCCAAAGATTTGATATGACTCAATTTTATGTGTGCCTTCCAGCATAATTTCATTTTTTTTCCTCAGACTCTTTTATTTCATTTTTTTAAAACAACATCCCCTGGGCACCACTAAACAATTATATCTTTGATGTCTTATTTTACACCCCCTCTTCTTGCCATTTCATTATCACTGCAATACATGGACTGCCTCTAAAATATCTGTGCTATGAATAGATGCATAATATGAATAGGTGCATAATATTTACTTGGCTTATAAAGCAGCCACAACTTAGGGCAGAGGTGGGCAATTGCCAGGGCATGGAGGGCCATATCCTCTGCTATGGTTCTAATTTTAAAAAACTTTTTTGCTGAAACAAATTAACTTTTTAAAAGTCTATATACAAGTTAAAACATTTTCATATTGAGGGCTTTTTTTTCAACACTCTTTGTCTTAGAATTCTTACAGAACAACTGTCCTCCAGAAAGCATCAGTTAGTGCAGCTGGAATAACATGCTATGGAAGTAGATACAGTGGGCTCTTCCCTTATGTGGGGGATATGTTCTGGATCCCTCCACGTAAGGGAAATTCGGCACATGCTCAAGCCCCATAGGAAGTAATGGGGCTTGTACAAGCTGCGTGCCATCGTGCACCAATTTTCACACACCCCATTACTTCCTATGGGCCACTGCGTGGCCACTTCTGGGTCTGGGCTTCTAGCATATGCTGGAAACCATGTAAGCCGCACCCACTTATCAAGCAGGCACACTGTATGTACCATTTGCGTTGAAAGTGTTCAATGCTAAGTCTGCTGCACAACTTTTATATGCTTCTAATATTTGGATTGGGGTGTTACATCTGAAATTGATTGGCAACAGGGAAAGTTCTTAACGTCCATTCTTCAACTCCCCAGTTGTGTGGCTAACACTGTGTTAATATCGGAGACAGGGCAAATCAGATATTGTGGCACTCCCATTCCTCTTAGTGCAATCCATAGCATTCCATGTTCTATGCTGTCAAAGGCTTTACTGTGGTCAATAAAGCACATACAGATTTTCTTATGGAATTACCTAGTTTGCTATATTATCCCTAGTGCCACTTCCTTTTCTGAATCCAGCTTCTATCTCTGGAATTTCATGCTTCATATATGGTAGGAATTTTTGCTGCAGAATTTTGAGCATGACTTTACTTGCATGGGAAATTAGTGCGATGGTTCTGTAGTTCCTAAAGATTGTGAACATTCCAAAATGCAAACAAAGGTCTCAAAATGGTCTTGTAGGGAAATATGTATTCCATAAGATACACCTGACTTAGGAGTTTCTAATACAGGTAGCTTCTACCCACAGTAGCCTCATCACAGAATAAATGTATCAAGGGCCTCTAGAATAGCTCCTTTCAAACAAAGCAAAAGACATTTTGCAACTTTGATCACTGATTGCAAAACCCTTCCAATTCCACATTTACAAACTGGTGAAACTGAAAGGGGATAGTTGCTGACCTCTAGTTTTAAAATGTCTCCAATAGGTCACTCCCTGTTCTAATCCCATATCTTCCTTCCTACCTAAGATGTACACCATCAGTCTGCAAATTCTTTAGAAGAGCTTTCTCATTCTTGTCATTTTAACTGGTGAAATATAAAATGGCTGCTTCACTAGAATTGGCAATTTTAACCGTTTGTTTCCCTCTTACAATTGTTGTTGTTCACATACATGACTAACTAATGAACTTTCACAAGCTCTCTGGTGTTTAGGTTAACATTCACCTGGAAGACGATGTGCAGTTCTCAGCACTACACTTCAAGAAAGATATTGGCAAGCTGGAAAGTGTTAAGAAAGTATTAAGGAGCTTTTGGGGTGGTACAGACTGCCCAAAAAGGGTGGTCTGGTGCCACCTCTTTTGGCGCTGTAACTGTGCCGCAGCAGCTAGATGCTGCAGTGCAGTTGTGCACCTAAAAAGGAGCGGGGAACCACACTCCTTTTTATGTGCACAGATGCGGCGTGATTTTTTAAAAAGGTGCCATTTGGTGCCTTTGCACCACCGCAACTGCACAGCTCCATGAGGAAGCTGCGCAGTTGCAGCGGCGCCATTACATACTAGGGTTCGGGAGCATGTATACGATGCACGTTCCCAAACCCTAAAGGCGCCGTGATGGCGCCTCTTCAGGCCTGTCTAGATCAGGCCAGTATGTCTAGCATGGAGAAGAGAAGATTGAGAGATGACATGACAGCCATCTTTAAATATCTGAAGACATGTTATGTGAAAACTGGAGCACAGCAGGGAGCATAGCTTGTTTCCTGCTCTAGTGCCTAGGATGCAATGTAATAGATTCAAACTGGAAGAAAAAAGATTCCATATTAGGAAGAACATCTGGTGGTAAAAACTAGGAGCTCTGGTGGTGCAGTGGTTAAATGCCTGTACTGCAGCCACTCACTCAAAACCATAAGGTTGCAAGTTCAAGACCAGCAAAAGGGCTCAAGCTTGACTCAAGTTTGCATCCTTCTAAGGTTGCTAAAATGAGTACCCAGGTTTGTTGGGGGCAAATTAGCTTACAGTTGTAAACTGTTAGACACTGCTTAGGTGGTATGAAGCAGTATATAAATGAAGTTTGTTTGTTTTGTGTTATTTGACAGTGAAATAGACTGTCCTGGAGGATGGTGGACTTTGCTTCTTCGACGTCTTTAAACATAGGTTTGATGGTTGGAAGGTCATTTCTCAGGAATGCTTGACTTGTGTATGCCTGCATGGCTAAAACCTGCACCAAGTTCCTCCTTCCTTCATATGCTCAGCCTTAGGTCTCAAACAATTATCTAATTTTTAGGTCAACGAAGATGGCCCTTATTTAACACAAAATACTGTGTCTGGCCTCATTATTTAATGGTTGGTCAACAATAATGACCCTTGATTTTTTCTTTCGTCCTCTCCAAGAAAGTAAAGAGGAAATACAATCCATTTTAAATTAGATTTATACATTCTGCCCAACCTTTGGTAGCTCCTTTAGTTAAATGATTACTTGTTCTGACCTGGTTTGCATTCCTGGTTCATTTACAAATCATGGTTTGAACTAACCAAATTTTTCCTAATTCAGATGTGGCAGGCAAGTGTAAATCTAAATAAAATGAAGTGGATGCCTTTGATCTCCTCATTCCAGCCACACTGCAGAAGGAGCAGGGCAGCACATGAGCCCAAGGGTCACTGGTGTTCATGCATGTAGTGCCAACTAAGATCCAGCAAAATAGCCCAGTAGCTCTAACCAAACTCTGTCAACTAACCTCAATAACATTGCTTAAGACACTGCATATATTATAGCTAATTTTCTGATCCTAACATCAATTATTCAGATAAAAGTCTGATTTATTTCAACTTCCAAGCATAGCTTCAGAACTATAGCCTCAGTCTAAAGAATAAAACAACCAATCACAGTGTGTATAATGCAATATTGAGCCCTGACATGGAAGATGAGATAGTGTTTTAAGTTTACCTTTTGAGTAATAAGTTTTGCCACCACATCTCTCGCATGCACATCTATCGTGCAAATAGTCATGATCTTTTGTCTGTCGCTTGATGTCAGCTCTCCCAACAACAGAGAGATAAGAGAATTTAGCTGAG
This sequence comes from Urosaurus nigricauda, assembly GCA_034509955.1. NCBI lineage: Eukaryota > Metazoa > Chordata > Lepidosauria > Squamata > Phrynosomatidae > Urosaurus > Urosaurus nigricauda. The sequence goes on from JAOEGL010000006.1 coordinate 89,068,484, forward strand.
CAATCTGGAAAAGGTACAAGGAAAGTAATTTATTGTATACCCATAAATATCACAGATAAACCATTGCTGGTTTACTCTATGAAGGGAATTATCTTCCATTTTTGCTGTATGCAAATGGCCTTTAGTTTTTCACACTCATGCAACACATGTAGCACACGTACTCACCTATACAATGCTAGGACTTGGTATTGCAATCAAAAGATATTTATACTTGACGGTAAGTTATCTGATACTAGTTTCTGTTCTAATACAACCCTATATAAACAATATGTGGAGTTTTGCACATGCAAACACATTGAAACCATAAATGAAAAGACAAAGAGAACACTTTAATCCCATATAAAGTCATGAGTAAATATATACATTTTAACCAGACATTGCTTAACTTGCTAGCTAAATCTCTTCTAAGAAGATATTTCATATGTGTTTTATCAGTTTACTGAATGGCAAAAGATGAGTAACAATGATTTCTTTCACTGTGCCACAACTGGAGTAGGAACTGCAGTTTGAAATATTTCCCCATGAAAAAAGCTCTGCACAAATACAAAAACTAGCATGGCAGGGAGAAGATGACATATATCTAAAGTCTAAATTTTTTACTGCTGTTAGCCATAGGCCATTGCAAAGACATATGTCAAGATTCCTTGGCATATTATTTTTCTATGGGAAAAGAAAAAAAATGTGTGTGCTTTTGTAACAAATCATTCAAAGAAGTAACCTTGGCATGCACACACACAGAGAACCTAAAGTGGTGAAATACAAGTTAAGTTTTATCCACTTATTTATTTAAAACCGACAGTAATGACGCCATTTGTATTTCTCTAGAGAGCGATTCCAAGAGAAGACTTCCAAAAGGTATGTGGCTACCACTGAGAAAACCCTGAGTCTAGTACCTGCCAGCCTAAACGATTTCACTAGCAGACCAGGCAGTAGAGCTGCTTGGGCTGGCTAATTCAGTTGTAGGTCGTTTTTCAAAATAATGTAGACCTAACTCATTTATAGCTTGAAATGTCCAAATCAATATCGTTAATTAGGCCTGAAAACGTAAGATCAACATTTGATTCTGCTGCTGATGTAGAATTTTACAGATAGGCTGAATCAAGACTATAGATACCTGTTTCTTATTATAATCCTTTAAGGCTGTTTCAAACCCTTCTTCTAGCCTGTTGAATGCAATTCCCACATCTGTAGTCCACCAGATTTGAGAGCCAGTGAGTGCAACTTGAGCAGGATAGTCAAAAATCCACTGTTCTCTGGGCTTTTCCTCATAGACAGCAATAGCATCTGTGATTTGGTGACGCACTGTTTCACGCATGATTTCTTCCAGGTGTTTCAACCAGGTTTCCACCTTTTGAGATAATAAACATTAATACACATTCTACTGGGACCTAAACTAAGCTAGCTCGCTGATGTTAACTAACCTATCCTCTATATTTCACCTCAAGCTGGAATCAACCTAGTAGGTTGATTCAGGTGCAACACCTATAGCTGACACCACTCAAATGAGTCTTATTGTTTATACATTCCCTTTTCTCCTCTCTCCCTTACTTTCAAATTAATGGCAAACCACAGAGCGAAAGACTTGCAACTACTGTAATACTTCTGATGATTAAGTGTTAAATGAAGACTGATTGCTACATAACTGCTGTCAACAAGGGTGTGACAAAACCTGAAGCTGGTTTATATGTCATGGCTCTTGTCCAAAGGGACTAGAGAACTGTAATTATATGATGAGGCCAAGAATCTCCAGCATACCTTAAGAAAAGTATTGTCCCCAGAACATAGAGCCTTTAATTTAAATTCATAACATAGGTTGAGATCAAAGCTTAGGAAAGTTATATTTTTGGACTATAACTCTCAGAATATCCCAGCCAACACATCCACTCACCCTGCACTAATTAGTTCTTGAACCCTGACCTCAATAATTAGCAGCCTTGTGGTTTACGATTAGGGAATCTGTGGGGTATCTCCAGATGTTCTTGAACTAAAAATCCCATCATCCTTGGCCAGTATCGTCACTGCAAAGGAATAAGAGCTGTTGTCCAATAATGACTTGTCCAAGACAAAAATGTCTTGAAGGGTTCCCTAACTCTCCTTTCCCCCCTTCAGTTCCCTTAGGATTGATACTTGGATCATTTTGATTCATCATATGGTGAGATTGGCCTTACGTAGGTTGGGTGGGGGTCTGGAACAGATCCCCTGTATAAGGCAAGGGCACACTGCACTATATATTTTATACAACACTGTATATTGTACCCCTTAATTATTGAAGTGTACATGAGGTTGCATCTACACTACAGAATTAATGCAGTTTGATATCACTTTAACTGCCATGGCTCAATGCTATGGAATTCTGGGATTTGTAGTTTTGTGAGATATTTATCGTCTGTGAGATATTTATCATTATTTACCATTCACCATATTAGGGCTCATCATCCACGTAACCTCAAATCCGGAAAAGACGAGCCCACGTATGGCACCTGAGCACTGTACTATATATAATGTACAGTAAGTGCTAAAAAAGTTTGTTCTGAAAATTATTTGTTTATGTTATGTGGTTTCAAGTCAGCTCTGACTTTTGACAATAATATCATAGGATCTTCTTGGCAAGATTTATTCATAGTGGGTTTGCCATTACCTTCCTCTAAGGCTGAGAAAATGTGATTTGCTCAAAGTCAGCCACTGTGTTTACATGGCTGAGTAAGATTTTGAATGCTATCATGCCAGAGTCTAACACTCAAACCACTACACCATGTTGACTTTCTGACACTTACATGGTTGGCCCAAATTACAAAAGAATGTAGCTTGTTTTCCAGAAAATAATCATAATATCCAGATTGGCTTTAGGAGCATGTGTTTATTTTAATGTTTCCTATCCACGTGGTTTTAAGGTCATGTATTCCTATGTGCGATTTGGATGGCGGCGGGGGTATCTTGAAATGCTTGTTGCAAAGCTGTGCAATTAATTGTGCAGTTAAACATATTAATACCCAAAGGAGTCACTGTTTACATCTTCAGTGACAAGCCTCTTTATGCTTGTGTAGCATAAGAACAATCTGTTTCTGAGGATGTTTAATACCATAGTCTACATCAGGAATACCATTTCCTTCTGGTAGCATGTCTAATTTTTAAAAATGGGGGGAAGCACACTATTTCAAATTCTTCTGCTATTTCATTTAAAAGGACTATTCAAAGATTATCTAAATGACATTGAGGGGCCCTCATCAGAATGATTTATCTGATATGCTAATTTACTTCATAACTTTTTTTTCTAATTTTACCAGGTGCAGGGAGGGGGGACCCTCTCTATTGTTTTGCAAACTAATGATTTGACATACCTGTCCAGTGCACTTGAATTCTGCACTGAATGGAACATACTCCTTTTCTTTGCTGTACATTCCTAGCACAATATTCTTGGATGATTCTTTGTCGTCTTGAAATTTAAGATCAGCAGTGTTGTCAAAAAGTTTAATAAGATGACAGGTCACCTGCATTCAAACAGCAACACACAATTAAGGAACTTGGCCACTGCAGGTTTACCTGGATTTAATCACCTCCTTTCCCTCCTCTTTCTGCTATCGTATTTCTATACAGATCATGTTTTTAAAATGACTGCAAGAAATTTTACCTGTCTAGGCTGTGCTCCTTTTGAGAGAATGTCAAGCAGATCAGCAGACGAAATGAAATAGAACCGAGGAAAAGCTAAGCGTTTGGTTTCTAAGTATTCAGCAAGAGCTTTTTCACAAAGAGAGAGCCTGAAAATTAAGGATGAACACTTGGGAACATTTTCATGTAAGGATGAATTTCAGATTTTTGCACTAAAGACTGAGTATATAGTAGTTAGCTATAACATTGCATTTTCCTTCTTTAAAACTGTAATCCTATGCATGGTTGACTTGCATGTCTATCATTGTTCCATTCAACCCAGTGGGATTTATTAAGTGCTTATATAGGCTTTCTAGATTGGCAGGAAAGTGTGACATGAAGTTGCCTTTTCCTTAATGCTTAGCAGCTGCACCACAGCCTTTAGATGGAGCTGCACTGTTCCGCAGTTTTAAAAAAAGAAGCTGGGAAATCCAGCACCTTTTAAAAGGCGCTTCTTCTCCCCTAAAATGCAAAAAAAGCGTTTTCATGGCACACTTTCCCTTTTTCTCATCTAAAGGCTAGACTTTCATGCAGCCATGAACACACTTCTTTTTACCAATCTAGAAAGCCCCATAGAATGGTAACCTTTATTACTTCCTTCTGGTACAACAGTATTAATGCTACTCTTGGTCTAACTGTTTCTCATAATAAAATTGATTAAATCAAATAATACAAATCCACTGGGAATAAGTGAAGTACATATACTGGACATTCACTAGTCCTGAAAACGAACAGGGTAATTCCTGCCTACATCAACACTCTCTGGTCATTGCAGAGCTTTGAATATGCAGCTTAATTCCCCAGTCCATGTGCTCCATGTCCACTCCAATGAATACAGACAATACTTGCATGAGTAGGTTTCTCCGTTCATTTCAGTAGATGGGACATTTCTATGTTCACTTCTGTTAAGGAAGCAGACCTGCCAGATCCACTGAAGTGAATTGAAAGTGCTAGTGACTGAAGGAGAATCACAGCTGGACTAGTATGAAGAAAAAGGTTTGTCAAATGCACAACCCCAAATAAGCAAAATCTTCCTTCATTCCTTTAGCTTTTTTGTTTTGTTTTTTAGCTATCTTCATTGTTGTTTTTTTGGTCATATTAATACTATAATAGTTAACTTTAATCCACAGAAAACTTGTCTTTCAGTCATAATCCTGCCCAATGTTTATTTACTATTTACTCTTACACCATAGAAAGAGCAAGAACATGTGATGGGGATGATAAATATAAGCACAAAATGATTTACAACAGAGTCCTCAGCACAGAGTGATTTACAGGAGAATCTGAAAAGCTTGTTCAGAACTAACTCCTATTAAGATCACTAGAACTTAATCTATTAATAAGGGAAATACAAACTGCATAGTATATAGCTGATACAAGCTTAGGGTTGCCAAGCTGAATGTATAGGGCTCCTGTAGCTTTAATTGTTAACTTATCCTGGATCAGGAACAGTCACAGTCAGCCCTCCATATCCATGGATTTTTTTTTTATTCGAGAATTCAAGCATTCACAGCTTGCAAGTATTTTTAAAATATATAAATTCCAAAAAGCAAACCTTGATTTTTCCATTTTATATAAGTGATACCATTTTACTATGCCATTGTATTTAATGGGACTTGAGCATTCATAGATTTTAGCATCTGTGAGGGGTGGGTCCTCGAATCAGCAGATACCAAGGGCCCACTGTAAAGCAACAGGCAGAACCTTGGCATGTCTTCTACCTCTTTTTACTGATCCAACCTTTTCCCCCATATGGTTATTTACTAGTCAGTAGAGAGTGGGGGAAGCAATGCAGAGACATGTTTAAGTCTGCTTTTGTAGCTTGCGGCACACTAATAATGTCTCCTAAGATGGTCCTCCAAATTCCCTCCACCTTTAAAGAGAGATTAAATTGTCTTTAAACAATTTGGAAATGGTATATGTGTATATATATATGTGTGTGTGTGTGTGTGTATGTGTGTATATATACTGTAAGCAAACTATATTTCAAGATGAATAGTTAGCTATAGTTAACTAAATAATCACTGTACTATGAACAAAACAACATTCTATGGTTGGAGGAGAGGAAAAGCAATAAGATTAAAAATATTTTTAATTTTAGCTTTAATGAAAAGAATTGACTAGATCCATGGCAGTATAAGTAGCTGTTTAACTGGATTACCATATTAACCTTCTGTATACATGCAAATAAAAATCTACGGTCTCTGTATGAGCAGCTGGTGGACCACTGATGCCCTTGTAAACATGTGGATCTATTAGGTGGTGCCATCTTACAGTGCGAAGAACCATCAATGTGGTTTCATTTTGTGTTCATAGTACGTTGTTTCTGCCAAGCAATACATCTATGAAGGAAGCTACTGTACTTTATGAAAATTATAACTGAGTCTGTTAGTATTATCTTTTTGTATCAAATCATTGCTTTATTGTTGTTTATGATTCACTTCTTTACCATCTTGTCAATGACTGTAAGTGCATGTTTCAAAATTCCATAGAATATTCTATGAAAAAACCTAAACCACAATGAATACCAAAGTAAAATACAAAGACCATTACACTAGTAATCTTTTTGCTACTAATTACTGTATTCTTGAATAGTGATGTACAAATCTACCCCATTTGTTCCTCCCTGTAATGAGCCAATTGCAAGGAAAATCTCATTCCATTATCCATTCTTAGTCAAGCTCATATTTTTTCCTCTTGATTTTAAGCTTGCAAACCAGAATGATGTCTGATCAGTGCATATATAGAATAGATAAATACACAACACTACTTTTGTAAGACATTTAGCCTTCTCTGTCAGAGAGCTCTAATAATACAACAAACTACAATTCCCAGAATTCCATAGCAATAAGCCAAGGCAGTCAAAGTGGTGTCAACTTGGATTATTTCTGCAGTGCGGATGCAGCCTGTGTGGGTGTGCACAAGCCACAATACATAAGATTCAGTACTCCTTATCAGGAAATCTGAGATCCAAAATACAATGATGATAATAATAATAATAATGATAATAATAATAAATTTATTTGTATCCTGCCTCTCCCTGTGTTGGATCAAGGTGGGTAACAACGTGGAACCTATTATATGTGATAATTAACATATTCTCAGATTGGAAGTATTTATAACATTCCAAAAAGTTTAAACACCTTCCATTTTGCAAATGGCTTGGTGGGGGGTGGAGGAGTCAACCGCACACATACATGTATGGATGTGTTGTGTCAATTACACCCATGGACATTGGAATATCTATACTGGGATACTTCTGAGTGAAATCTGTTTACATCCCTACGTTTAAATATGCTACATAAAAGAATTAGCTCATTTTTACCTATGTTGCAAATCTTCAAGCTTTTCATACAATTTGGGCTTCGTTGTTGCTTCCAAAACATTTTTTGTATTTGCAGAATCATTCATTAATTCCTGGATTACCAAAGAAAAAACATTAGTTTCAATGTTTAATGCTCACAATGGAGAAAAAAAGGTTCCGTGGGGATTTCCAACTCCAAAACTCCATAACCAAATCTGCTTTCGTCTCAAAAATTACAAGAGGAAAAAATTCCTTTTGCACGTTCCATTTGGCCCCTTTTCACTTTCTCATCATTTGTATACCACCTACTTTTCAGATGACAAATTAATCTTGCGGAGCTCAGTGGCTGTTAGGTCAGTCTACAGAGTAGTTGTAAGGCTTTACATTAAAGTAAATTACAGAGTAGTTGTAATAATGTAAAGGGCTATAGTAATCCATGTTAGATAATCCATGTGAGATAAGAGGGAGGGATGGTCAGGAGGGCAGGTAATGGTGCCTGCCTCCAGAGCAAGGGATGGATGGAGGAAGGATGGCTGCAGGGAAAATGCCCAGAGAAGAGTCCAAACAGGTTGCAAACATTTTGCAGGGTTTTTTTGGGAGGGGGGGCTGGGGGGAGAAGAGCACCCCCCTTTTGCAAGGCAGGACTGGGGGAAAGAGGGTTACTTAAAGGCTGGTAGGGGGCCAGGTTTTTCCTAGTAAGAGAGCAATACAATTATTATTATTATTATTATTATTGTGGTGGTGGTGCAAAACAGCTTTGGGTTAATTATTAATATTATTATTTGGTGGTGGTGATGATGATTTTTGTACCCCACTTTTCTCCTCAGATTGGGACCCAAAACAACTTTGGGTAATTTATTTAATATTATTATTTTATTATTATTATTGTTATTATTATTTGGTAGTTATGGTGCAAAACAGCTTTGGGTTAATAATAATAATAATAATAATAATAATAATAATAATTTGGTGGTGGTGATTTTTGTATCCCACTTTTCTCCTCAGATTGGGACACAAAACAGCTTTGGGTTATCTGATAATAATAATAATAATAATAATAATAATAATAATAAGCCACCTCTCCCCATGGATCAAGGCAAGAGACAACAAGAATGAATCAACACCATCAGTCAGAACACTTCAGTTCCAACACAGGTCCCATTCCTAATGTCTGATATATGTCCACTTATCATCTGGTGCAGGAATGATATTTTGCCCACTGTAGAGTGCTATAGGACATTGCTGACATAGTATGGCATAAATCATATTGGAGGATGAGCAAGTGAAAGTCACTCTAATATTGTGGGTGATGTCATTAAGTCCTGTGATGACATTTTCAGAATAGATGTGTTGGCAGATGGCATTAGTGGCAAGGCCTTGTGCCTATGTCTGTATCTGTATAGTGTATCCTCCTGTAGGCAAACAACTGCAGCATGGAGGCTGTCTATAGGTGAGTAAAAGCCTGCCACCAAGAATGTGAGAGAGTAGAATTATTGTCCAAAATAGGTTGTAGTTCACTGATGATATGTCTGAGTGGTCTCAGGAGCTATATGTCACCACTAGTGGGGTTCTGTCATTTTATCTCCTCAGACTGTTCTGTAATAGATTAGACCCTGATACAAGTCTTGCCTTCTGTGTTATTTTTTTAAAAATGTCATATGGTGAATTATGATGAATGCTTGTTGTAATTCCATGACATTGGTGTCCATATCTTGTAGGTCAGAGCAGATGCGATTGTATTGGTGGGCTTGGCTGCAGACTATGGATCTGGTGGTGTGTTCATGGTGGAAACTGGAGGCATTTAAGTATGTGCAGCAGTCACTGGGTTTGCAATATAGTGTGTTGTTTAGATGTCCATTGTGTGTCACTGGGTTTGTGATATAGTGTGGTGCTTATATGTCCATTGTACAGATTATATGTAACTGTATAGTGGTGTCGAGAACTTAAATAAGTGAACTTATTTTGTTGATAGTTCCAGGCTAAGATTGAGGGTAGGATGCAACTTGTTGAAACTCAGGTGGAATGTCTTGCGTGAGTCCTCTTCATGAGTCCAGATTATGAAAATACCATAAAGGTTCCTCAGGCAGGGGAGCAGTTTCTGGATGCAGGAGTTAAGGAAACATTGTTCTAGTTCAACCATGAAGATGTTGACACTTTGTGGTGCCATGTGTGTGCCCATGGAAGAACAATCAACTTCAAGGAACATGTTACCACAAAGATGAAGTAGCTGTGTATGAAACCCAGTGCCAGATCTTGGTAGCTAGGTCTGTTAAGGTCCCATCTGGAATGATGTTCCTGACAGCTTGTAGTCCATCCTTGCATGGGAATCCTTGTGGACGATTCCACATCCATAACGGCTAAGCTGGTGTTCCCTGGGAAGTCATGGATGAATTATATTTTCTGCAGGAAGTCAGTGGCTTCACATAGTTGGGAGATTGGTGGCATATGGTTTAAGGATTTTGTCCATATATCCAAAGGCAACAACTGTGAGCATTCCAGTGATTGACATAATAGGTTGTCCAGGGTTGCCTTGTTTATGTATTTTGGGCAATAGGTAGAATGTCCCTGGTCAAAGCTCTGGTAACACATAGTGTTTCTTACTAATCCTAAACTGTTCATTTTGCAGAAAAAGAGTTCACACAAGAGTTTCACAATGCACCCCCCCCCCCACAATTTTACGCCTAGGGTGGGATGGGGTGGGGGTCATACTTTTTTCAGGACAGGATTATCTCACATGGATTACTATAGCCCTTTACATTATTATCTTTAAAATATATTACAAAGTTCTAGCAAAAACAGCAAACAGTACAGGATCATCTTAAAGAATAAGACATGTATTATGGCACAGACTTTCATGGGCACTAAGAAGTTCATCAGATGCAAGTCCTAGGTCTTATGAAATTATTTCTTTATTAAAATATGGTCCAATGTTTTTCTAACAAGAAAGGAAAAAAAATAGGATGAGAGATTTTAATTACGATTGGGATTATTATTTCTTTACCTTAAAATCAGCATCAATGCCATCAAAGCTCTTTGAATCTTCAGGAAGCTGGTCTCTGATGTCATTTGAACCAATGAAAATACTTTCAAGATGAGACCATGTGCGTTGCACTTCCATCCAAATGAAAATGACAGAGTCTGCCACATTTAGCTTTTTTTGCCACCTTAAGACTTCTTCAATGAAATATTCAACATATTTACTTTGCAGAATTGTTTGTAGCTGAACCTTGAAAAACAAAATAGAGGGAAGGGAATAAAAGTAAAGGATAAATAAAATTACTTGAACAGCCCTAGGAGTCTCAGCTACAGAAGTTTTACAAAAATCTTCTGCAAGCTATTATTACAGTAAATCACAGCAAAAGACATTTTCAAACCTTACAAATGGACAGCATATTATTAAATGATTCTGTACTATCTATGGGGGAAAAGAGAGAGACCAAGGACCTGTAATTTTGCTAACTCCTACACAGACAGGATTTTTTGTTAAAATGTATACCATCAAGAACACATATAATTTTATAGACTAACATCTGGGACAGCTAAGATTCACTTTAAATACAATGTCTGGAAACAGGGTCACAAGTTTTGCTCAATTAAAAAACAAATAAGCAATTCAGCAATGAGCACATATATTGTTTACTCCAGCAAACAACTTCTTACTTGGTTATTGTCTAATATCTCAAAAAGTTGTTCATCCATTTTCAACAGAGGAATGCCAGTCCTGTAATGTTCTTCATAAGAAAATTCCATGGTAGCCCATATTTGACTGATTTCTATGAGAATCTATTTAACACAACAGAATACTCATTAGAAACAGTTTTAGATAAACATTATCATTTAGATCAGTAAACTGTCCTGAAAAAGATGTATTATTATTATTTATTTAAAGAAGAATGCTCTTTCTCATTGGCTATGATTGATTTCATTTATTCATTAGGCCACAGACAAAGAACTTGAAATCCTTAAAGAGATCTGCATAATTCATCTGATGGGGCCCAATGGAAAAGTGGAATTTCACCATGTGGTAACTTTGGTTTATATCTTCCTCTGTGTTCCACATCTCCTGAATTCTGGTTTAATTAAGATAAAATTCTTGAATTCACATTGCACTTGGAGAATGAAGAATGTGCAATTCCAATTTAAGTTCTACTTCTTTTCACTCATTTCCATTTTCCTTACCCTTCTCTATATTAACAATGTGCAAGTATGCCCCGCTAAAACACAAGAACAAAAGCAATCTTAAGCCTAGTTATACTTACCCATATTTTTTCAAATGGGCAAGAGTGCACATGTGCATGTGCACATGAACATTGCTAAACTGGCATATAAAAATAATCCTGCCAAAACCACACATAAAGCCTATCTGCTTTATTTTGAAATTTTTATCATAAAATATAGAAAAATGGAAACATTCTAATGCATCACTTGTGTCAAAAACAAAAAGATTATTTAATTCAGATTTCTTAAGATTTTAGAAACTTCCCAAGAGAAAAGAACTAACCTTTTCAGTTCCAAGCTCTTTCACTGCCTTATCAACAATGTTCTGGACATCATCTTCCATTGTATGCAGCTTCCATGTTAACATATCTGCTAAGGTTGTATTGTCAGTTAGTGAAAACTGAACCTGCAAAATATATCAAAAGAATAACAGATTTAAGATGTGTGCTTTCAATTTTTCTAAAGACTAGGCTGAATTTAAAATAATGGCATTAATCTTAAATTATTTCAGATTACGGTCTGAAATATATATTATTATATACTATATTATTTTAAGGAAAAAGTCTACATATGTACCTGCCTGAGTCCTATAAACTTACCTGGCCTTCAAGATCTTAAGAAACATATACTGAAACAATTCCAGCAAACACTACTTGCCTTCAATTTTCCCTTGTTGGAAGGAGCCTTACAGGACTTCAGGAAATGTTGGCATGCTCTGAAAGTGAGTGCTCTTATTATTAGGAAAAATTGTTTAATAATTTAGTTGGCTTTTTAAAAAAAATCATTGGAATCTAATTAAATTGTTGCTTGTAATATTGCTTTGAAAGGCACCTTGAAGAAATGAACACCTTAAGAGGGTGGATAAAATCTTTGGCTTAAATCCAAATGGAAATTCAAACTAGGAGAGACCCCTGAATCAGTTGCTGCATTGTAAGTCAGCATTAATATAAATCTAATTGATTTTGTGGATCTGAAACTAGTTCAGAGTAGCAACTGGATTTATGCTTCTACTTAACTAAGTTCATATTTAGAGTTCTATTCTCCATGTTGAAGATTTACAAGTTTCAGTTTGAGTCTTAAAGCAAAAACAGGGAAAGAAGCATCAGTTTCCCTATTTTTTAAAAGTTTGATTACAAAAAGAAAAAAAAAGAGGGATCCAGAGATGACATTCATGTACAATTTGCAAAAACTGACAAAAAAAATGAGCAACATGTACAGACAATAAACCAACTACTAAACTTGGTATTATTTTAAGATTACTGTGGAAGACAATCTTCCTAGCATCACATACTGACATAGTTAATATTTTCTGGAATGAAACTTTATTTATGAAACTTTATTTATGAAACTGATCATTACTGACATGGGTGGTGGAGAGGCTCAAATATGGCCATATTTATTTCATTCCATAATGTCAAATTTAATTTCAGGGCTAAGGCAATATTTTAGAATGGAACATCACTTATGCCACTTTTCCATAACATGCCACAATTTAGCAAGAAAGAAATGTTGACTCTCAGTATGTTTTCTCAAGTTTTATTTCTTCCTATAGAAGTTGGAAGGAAAAATGGACCGGTAGAGGTGGTTATGATACAAATAATAGCATTCAAGAAAGCATAGGATTCTCCTGCCTAGAGTTTTCAGGATGTTACTCTACACAAACCACAACCTTGTTACATTATACTTTTATGATAAGTTTTTGGAAACTGTATACATAAGTCTTAAAGATCATAGAACTGATTTTTGGAAACTGTGTACATAAATATTAAAGATCATAGAACTGATCATAGAACTGATTTTTCTTATTGATGAGAAATAAATTATGGTTTGTGTTCTTTCAATTAGGAGCAGCAGAGCTGAAAGAATGAGTAATACAATATAATGCCATATAATGCAATCACATAGGAGCCAAGGGAGATCTTTACAACTGGAATGGGTTAGATCCAGGTTTAGGTGCAGGGCTGGGAAGTTGACATCTTTATTCCTCATCCCCATAACATCTCCTTTAGTTCATCAAAAATATTTTAAAGAAAAAAAAAATCTTGTTGAATTGGATGAGTTGCAATGGAGGTCATATGCTGAGCTCCACAAAAGATCCATCATATTCCCAAATATCACAGCCTACTCCATTTATCAGTGATTCTTGGTCCTCTGTTTAATTCCATTTTAGGGAATTGGGGGGGGGGGGCGAGTTGAGCTGAGGAGGAGAGGGCAAGAAAGTTCATTTTTACCAGCATCACTGCATGCACCTAAATTTGGATCCTACCCAAAGATATCAGAGAGATACATACACCTATTGTATCCATCAGCTGGTACCAGTGCCTGTCTCTCATTGCTGGATTCTGCAACTCTGTAATAACCCTCAGTGATGTCAACAGGTTCTTTATTGTTAATTCCAGACTTGTATACACATTCCAGGAGCGAACTTCTTTATCTAATGCCCACATCTCCTAAAGAAGAGCATTACAGCAATGTTAAGAAACAGCTTTATGCAGCAAAGGTTGCTATAATTGATGAAGAGTTTTTAAAAACTAGCTAGATTACCGCACTACATTCATATAGAGCTGCTATTCCACTATAACTGCTCTGGCTGCCTCCTGATGCATTCTGGCATTTGCAGTTTAAGGAGAGGGATTTAGAATTCTCAGCCAGAGAGCTCTTAGGCCTTACTGAACTACAAGCTTCAAAATGCAACAGGAGGCAGCCAGAGCAGTAAAAGTGGAATAGCAGCACTATAGTGGCAAGAGTACTGTGGTATATTAACATCTTACTGAACAAATTTTGCCAAGAAAACCTCATGATAGGTTTGCTTTAGGGTCGCCATAAATTGGAAATTACTTGAAGGCATACAACAACAAAATTCATTATTCCATAAGTTTTCATTGACCATACTTCCCAGGGACACACTGGAATTTATGCTTCATTCAAATACAAAAGCAATAATGAAAGCATGTACTGTATGTAGTTCCGAAGAATGTTCTTCAAGACTGTTACCAAGGTTTGAGATCCCTTTCATCACATCAGCTGATTATAGTAAACTTTCTGCTTTCTGCTTATTTCATTTAGGAAAAAATGCCTAGGCAACTAAAACTGTTATGAGTCAATAGATTATTCTCACAGGAAAGGGGAGATATTCTACCATTATAATCATCCCTTGCTAACTGTGGGGCCATTCTTGAACGCCCATATATAGTAATAAATGTGGGACCTTAATTCCTGTGTGCCCATTGAAAAAGCCAGGGCTTGCTGTCAGCAGAAGCTCAGATCCACAGATGGCAAGTCCGCAGTTGGCACAGGTGCATTATACTTTTCCATGATGTAGAAAGTGGAAGTGTGAGATGCTTATAACCAGCCTAATTCTAATCTGTTTAAATCAATTGATTTTTTTATTCATGACTAATTTCAAACCCTCTGACTTTGATGGGTATTTGGAAAGTGCAGCCTACAGGCAGCATGCTTTCTCCAAATATCATTTTTATAGCCCACAGGTTCCCTAACTGTCCTCCCAGTTTTTGCCCCCAAATGCCCCCAAGTCCTCCGTGGGTGGGACTGTTTTTGCCATGTGTGGGACTCTCCAAACCAAGTTAGACCAAGGAGAGGCCTTTCTTCTAACAGCAAGATGGAAACTGATCTTCCAGTCATTTCCAGCTAAAAATAATGGGGCAGGGGGCTTTCCTGGCCTATATTGGCGTTGAGAGTCCAAAACATGGTGAACTTTCTCCCAGGTCCCTAGGGGATGTTGGGGAACACTTTGGTGAAAAAGCAGAAAACTTTGTTTTTGAAGTGGGAGAGGCAAAAGGTGGTTAACTCCTCTCCCCCCCCCCCCCCCCGAGGCTTATGAGGTTTGCTATCCTCCAGTGGCTCCATACCTCCAATAAATATAATTATGGTTGCAATTCTAAATGCTGGAGAACTTGCCTTGGTAAATCTTCTGAGCTCTGCATCTATCCGTTCCATGCTAATTGTTCTCCAGTGGCTTTTGGTCCAGTCATTAATGCTGCTCTGGAACAAGAGAAGCAGACAGAAATGTCAATGACATTTGGTAGTGACAGATTTCTGCAAGAAAACAAATTGATAAAAGAAGCAGTGGAGACACTTTAAAAACTACTTCACCAGAAACCAAAGAACCATTTAAACACAACACAGAGTCTCAAACTGTGCAAAATCAAAATTAAGGCACAGGTGCATAGGTCCTTTGTTATCATGCCAGCTTGCAGGAAGGAGAATGTTTGGCTTCATTCTTCTGACATGCAGCAATATTTATCCAAATACACTGGAGTTGTTTTGTGCAACTACCAATCTAGAAGGGATTAGCTAACATAAAGGTAGGGGCTCTAACTGCCCATATCAAGGTACAGATCCTGGCATGGTTCCCAGAATTTTTTTTTCATAGATCACATATAGTAGCAAGTAGTGGTGACAAGTACATTTCTATACCACATATCAGTGAATCAGCAACCCCCTAAGCGGTTTACAATCTGCAAGCCAATTGCTGCCAGCAAGCCTGGTACTTATTTTACTGACATACAAAAGGACGGAAGGCTGAGTGGACCTTGGAGCCGTCCTCTAGGATCGAACTTACAAAGTTATGGCTGCAGTACAGTACTGGCATTTAACCAGGGCTCCTTAGTTGTTGCTACTTAGTTTTTCTTAAACTAAACTTATTAGTTCTGTGAACTTGGAAGCACAACTGAAAAATTTTGTATTCCTTTACGGTATGTAAACTATGTATAATTGATATAAAAATAATAAAAGTGTACAAAACTAAAACTTGCTACATGAGAGAAATAAATTACAGATCAGCAAGTTGGGAAAAATAAGCAGTTTCTATTTTTCTTTCTATTTCTTTCTATTTTTCCCTCTTATTTTTCATTTAGATAGATATTGTCAGTGGCTTTTCTTTTTGGAGGGAGTTTTATACTTGCATCCTTGAATTTAAAATTACTTTATCATTTTGAAAGGTGATGTATTATTTTGAAAACATATCAGAATCCATTTGAATGGAGAACAATATTTAAACATGTATGGATACATTCAGTGTTAGTTCTGCCTAGAGTAAACCTACTGAAATGGATAAGAGTTGCTAACTTAAATTCCATTGGTTTCCTAAATTTGGTCTAGGTAGGACTGACATTGATTTAGCCCTTTAAGCCTCAAGATGCTGTAACTGTTCAATTGTTTTAAAAGTTTGCCATTTTTCTTGTTCCTATTAAGGTATGAGAGAGCATCTAAAACCTCAGTCCTCAAAGATTAAATTTTCAGCCCTATTGCCAATTGTTCAATGTTTCTTTGAAAAACAACTAGAACTCTTACTGTGACATAAATATTAATGTCCCACAATCCCTTCAGCAACTTTATTTCCTTTCGGCATTGTTTCATTTGTTTGTAATCTGGAACAACCACTTCAAAGAGATTGGCAGATGCCTGAATCTGCAGCATTTCTTCTTCCAGTGCCTCTAACTCTCGGTTTGCCTTTAAAAATAAAAACATGAAAATGGGTTAAAATCCATACCAGCATATAATAAAGACAAAACGAATTGCAGAGGTGGATATTTTACAGGAATTACTATATGAACAGTGCACATTTTATTTTCCTTTTACACTTCCCAAAAACACACAAGGGCCATTTATGGCCCAATTCCTCAGCTAGCATAAATCAGGTTGAATAGCCTGCATCAAATAAATCTTGCCCTTTCTTGATTTATTCGTCTATATTTCCACATACAGATGCACATGAACATCAGAAATTTGATCACAGGAGCATTATATGTAATTAAGGATCACAACTTTATTCTAGTAATAAAGCTTTATTTTTATTTTTCATCCAGTTATCCAATTAAATACAAATTAATTATGCATTGTTCACAATAAAGACTGTGACTGCACCCCACTCCACTTACTCTTTCTCAAGACCATCTGACATACCACTTCAAATCATGCTTCCCATAGGGTACAATTCTAATCCCACAAAGGTCAGTTCAAACCTTGCATTCACTTTAATAGATGAGGATTGCAGCTTAACATCTGACTATCAGGTGTGAGGATAAACTTTTCATTCTATGCAAAATGTTCTAAAGCTATTTTTTCTTTTCAAAATCATTAACGTTTTTCCAAAATGGCAAGGTGTAGAAGAAAACAAGCATTCAGGTTTTATGCTTCACACACACATAATGTAGCACTTAAATGTCAGGTAGTTCCAAAAAAAAAAAAAATGTGCAACACGTAAACAGTGATCTCTGTTTGCAATGACAGATTACCAGCATGAAATGCACCTCTGAGATTTCCCATTACCTTATCAAGGAGCGCATATGGGTTTTTGGCATCAAAGTGAAAGGGAGCATCCACTCTAAATCTTTCTCTGAATTCTATCTGCTTCCCCTGATGAAAGAAATGCAGGCAATAAATTTTTGTCAACCTCTTGTCCTCATAAAAGCATGTATGTGGGTGGTGTTTTTTTTCCCAATAAAAAAAATCATGTTAGCTTACATCAAAAGCTGAGCATTTCTTTCTGAGACTGGTGACCTCAGATGTCAGAAGAGGAGTCACTTCATGTTTTACAGACACAGCAAGCTTTTTGGTGGCATTCCATCTTTCAGGCAGTTCCTAAAGAACAAAGAGAAAACAAGGCAGAGGAAGTGTCTGGCTCCCTCCTACAGGAGGACAGTTTCAGTCAGGTCCCCTTTTCACAATTTGCCAGCTGCGTGGGAGCTGCTCATTCATGAATCCTTCCCATGAAGTTATGATCCCTTGGCACAATTATTTAGGATGGGGCATACAAAGCATATAAAACTGACTGGCTCAAATGCAACAACAATTAACACTTGTGCTGTAAACTAATTCAAAAGCAAGTCATGACAATTCTCAATATGTAACAGACAAGATAAAGACTGGATACTTAGTTAGTAATATTTACAATCTCCCTTAGCCAGAGGGAAAAGGAAAGGAGGAAGCTCACATTGCCTTTTATATGCCAATGATGCAAAGTCCTGAGGCTGCTATTTGAGCAAGAGCAAGGCTAGAATCACAAGTACACAGCAGAATTTATGTGTTTCTCTAGATTATGATGTGTGTGTGTGTGTGTGTGTGTATTTTCTTTACATTATTCAGTAAAAATCAATTCCCACTTTCTTTCTATTCAATAGGTTATGATTACCTCTATACCTCTTCTTGTCACTTTTTCACTTTGTCTCACCAAGTTTTCTTAATCCAAATGTACATAGAATCATAGAATCATAGAGTTGGAAGAGACCACAAGGGCCATCCAGTCCAACCCCCTGCCATGCAGGAACTCCCAGTCAAAGCATCCCTGACAGATGGCCATCCAGCCTCTGCTTAAAGACCTCCAAGGAAGGAGACTCCACTACGCTCCGAGGGAGTGTGTTCCACTGTCAAACAGCCCATACTGTCAGGAAGTTCCTCCTAATGTTGAGGTGGAATCTCTTTTCCTGCAGTCTGCATCCATTGTTCCACATTCTAGTCTCTGGAGCAGCAGAAAATAAGCTTGCTCCCTCCTCAATATGACATCCCTTCAAATATTTAAACAGGGCTATCACATCACCTCTTAACCTTCTCTTCTCCAGGCCAAACATCCCCAGCTCCCTAAGTTGCTCCTCATAGGGCATGGCTTCCAGACCCCTCACCATCTTAATTGCCCTCCTTTGGACATGCTCCAGTTTCATACATATTTAACTTCTAACAATTTAATTAGAATCTTGGCTAGAATGGGAGACAGTAGCCTAACTAATGCGCAAGAGTCCTTCCTTTATTTTTCATATTTTTCAACACTAACAGTTAGTTACACGTTGCAACAACCACAATAAAACTGGTGGAACAATGGACAAAGTTTACAGGAAGTTTTTCCAATCAAGCTTTGTACTTCTAATTCATTTCAGTAGACCTGGCATAGAATAACTTTCCACAAGATTTCACATGTACAGAGATTTATTTATATCTAGAACACTGGAAATGGGGGTTCCACTAATACAGATGGGATAGGATTGGTACTTCTGCTAACAACTAACCTAAATACCCTAAAGGTATCAGATCCCATCTTATCTTGAAAGCTAAGCAGGATCAAAACTGGTTAGCATACAGAAGCGATTTCACCAGGGCTGATATGCAATAGCAAACTATCTCTGAGTATTCCTAGCTTATAAAATGAGTATGTGGCTTAAGAAAACCCTGTGAAATGGATGGGTAAGTCAACAAACAACTTGAAGGAACATATTGTATTTAACTTTAATGATATGAAGTGTCATGCTTGCAGCTGTCTTTTCTGTACAGCTAATGGTGCCAGCAGTGAAAACTGTGTAATGCTCTTGCCCCAGCATTTCATACTTGAGTAACTGGATCAGAGAAAGTTTTTTTTTCCCCCAGGAAATGAAAGTTGTTTTAAGGCAATCGTGATGGACAGATAACAGTAATGAAGTTTTCCTCCCTAAATGAGCATTACCTCCAGTTGGACATAAACATGTTCTGGCATCTTCTGTCCATAGCTCTCCACAAGCATAATGGTCTCTTTTAGAGGCTCAAAAAGTTCATCAGTAGCCACCTGCCTGTCTTTCACAGCAAGTAGGTGAACCAGAATATCCACAATTCCATAATCTCCTTCCTTTAACTCTTTGTGGAGACCAATATCAGTTGTTTTAATGAATTCTTCTAGATTAGCCAGGCTATGAGAAAGGGAGAGAGAAGGAGAAAGTGAGTAAGCATAATATAGAATTGGGTGAGGCAGAAAGATTTTCAGTGCTAGAATCTTTCTAATAAATGCTATGATAACATTCAACAAACGCTGGGAATGGCATTTAGAAACCCTAATGTCATATTTTATCAGAAACACTATGGTTATGTTGTAATGGGGGGGGGGGGGGGAAGTGTAAGACAAATAAAACATAACATGAAAGCTTTTCTAATTCTTTAACTTCTATCAATATTTACTCCTTTCTCCATTATGGGCTGCATTTTCCAAGGGTAATTTCAGATCACCATAAGACCTTTAAGGTACCACGGGGTCCTACCCTTTCATTCCTAGAAAAGGTTGGGGGAGGAACTGGATTTGAAGGTCGCAGGACATAGGCATCCATCCTCCAAAGCTAATTTTTCTATCTGCCATGAAGATTGCCATTTCAGTCAGTTCCAATAAATTAGAACTTTTGTTTTATAAAAGCATCATTTTACCTGTCAATTACAAATCTTAAGAGGTATTCTTTGAACATCCAGCTCCACTTCTTAATAATGTTTAACAAACTAATCTTGAAAAGTTTCATGTCCACTTTAAACCAGCCTTCAAAAATTCTGAAATCTTCAAGTTTGCTCATCTGAGTGTAAAGGTTCTCGTAGATGTCAATCTATAACAGATAACTATATATTACAGATCTGCAGATCTTTAACTGATTTCTTACTGGGGTATATGTGAATATAACATATAAAGAAGTAGACATTTTCTTGCCTGTTCTTTAAAGTGCTCAGTAACTGGGTGTTGACTGGGACCAACTTCCATACGAGTCTCTGTTTCTTCAGAAGCTAATACAGGACCATAGAACAAAAACTGTTTCATAAATTCTGATCTGTCATCTACCCACAGATATGCATAAGAATCGAGAGAGTTTTTGAAGTCTGCAGCTTTGGTGATAACATCTGCCACTCTGTCCATTATCTTTTGTCTGGTCTCAGACAGTTCTGATATACTGTCCATGTCATTCTAAATCCAAATAAATAAATAAATAAGAAATGTTATTTCTACAACTGCAATACCATTTTTGGCGTCATATGTGAATATGTTTAACATCTGCTGGCATATGTTTAACATCTGCTGGTCTATAAATGGCATTTTTGTTCTAATCTAGACCCATTTTAGTTCTGAGAAATATCTTACCTGGTAATGCTGCATTTCCAGATGTGTTGCTACTCTTGTCACCTTAGCAGATATTCTGAAAATATTGCTTAAAAGTTCATCTATTAGATCATAAAAGCCATCTCCAGCTTCTTTGTCCAATGAAGGCTTGAATTCAATTTCTAAGGTACTTAGGATCATTTGAACCTGAAATAATGGGGCTGGCTTCAAGATTTCCTCTGTATTTTCCAAGAAGAAGTTTAAATTGTACATTATGGCATTAAAAAAGCCATCAACTATGATGTCATCAATGAACTCCAGGTAAATCTTCCAAGAATCTGAGTCTGGATCTGCTTTAAAGAGCATGAAGTTTTCCTAAACACACACAGACACACCATTTAAAAAAATTAATTAATTTGATAACTGGAAGTCAGCTACAAATTTGGCTCTATAAATATATCTGGGTTATTACAGTTTGGGTAATTAAAACATTTTATCACTCTGAACTGGCATTCATATTTGCAGTGACTGGAGCTTTGTGGGCTCACATGTTTGACCTGCAAAAATCTAACATTGCTCTTATCTACATACTAACTTTTTCAGGTATTACCTTTACCAATGCATGGATCTTCCTGCCATCTTCTTCAAATGACATGAATTTCTTTGCAAGTCTTTCTTCTTTGTCCTCCAGGTTCAATAAAGCTTCTTTCTTATTGTCTTTTCTAGAAAAGAGAGGATGCTCCACCCAAGACTTCATAATTTGCTGAATTTCCTTAATATTGTCTTTTGACTTTTGAAGTCTCTGCTCCATGTCATGAATTTTAGCTTTTAGAAATTCAATGTACTCCCAGCAGTTCTCTTCTTTCCATGTGAACACTTCTTCTGCTTCCCTTAGCTGCTCATCAGCAATTTGCAGCTCTTTTTCAATTAGAGGATATTCTACCTCCAAAACAGTCTGTTTAACCTTGTTATACCATTGAACTATAAGTTCAAGATTTTGTATATTCTGTTTGTAGAGACAGAAAGAAGAAAAAGCAACATGAAACTGAAATCACTGTTGTAATAAAATGAAAATTACAACCTAACATCTAGTTCCTAATGGAGGTTCCCCTCTTCAGCACAAAGACAATTCTCTAGGGTCATTTGTGTCTGTGGCTCACTCAGCCCACTTCCTAGTCATGCTGAACATTGGTTAACTATATGGCTCAGGTGCAATTTATTTAAAATATTGTATTCTCACATATCAGCCTGCAATAACCCTTCTATACCACTTATCAAGGTATTAAGCACTTTACAAAGTGTAAGCTAATTGCCCCAAACAAGCTGAGAACACATTTTAGCAACCTACTGAAGGATGCTAGGTTGAGCTGATCCAGAGCCCCTGGCTGGTATTGAACTCACAACCTTGTGGATTGTGAGTGAGTGGCTGCAGCACAGGCATTTAACCATTGTGCCACATGAGCTCTGTGTTTTGACAACTTTTCTCTGTCCCACCATTCTTATGAGTAGATTTGCTGGGAACATAGGAAAGGGCCTACTCAGTGGCTACTCCCAAGTCTGGAAATCTGTTCCTAGAGAGTTGAGACTGGCACCCTCCCTGTTTTCCTTCCATAGGCAGATGAAGACCTTTTGTTTTTAGTGGCTCTCTGAAATTTAATTACTTAGAAAGAAAGGACCTTTTAGAACGTGCTACACTGTTTATTTGTTGTTTGCTTTTTGATATCCTCACTTTTTTTATAAATCTTTATTTTGCCTTTACACCTTGTGAAGCTTTGTTTCAGGCATCAACATTAGTCTCCTTGCTTTTCAGATCCGCCATGTTTACTTTTCTTAGGTTTTCCTCCTTACATCAAGGTATCTGTACCTATTGTAATCTAATGTATCAGAAAATCACTTTATAGTAAGATTGTATCCTCTTGGGAATATCATCTTATATTTGTTGAAAGTAGTATGATCCACCCGATTTTATAACACCATTCCACTCCTATCTTATATTTCATCTTAACAAAAGTCCCAAAAAGTAATGTTGTTATTCAAAAGGTCCTGTGCCAGAAGTATAGAGACAAAGATAGTGTCCAGGTATTAAATGTAGCACTTGAAATATGCAGACAGTTAATTAAAATTGGTGGCTTCCTACTTGTCAATTGACGATGGAGATTCACGGGGCCATGTTGCCTTCCCGGTCACCTCTGTCATCCTTACCATCTAGACCTGGATCCGAAGACATCCAGGCTTACCATGGTCGGAGCTGCAGGAACAGACCATCTTCTGGCTTGTTAGGACTCCACGTACCCACAGAGCTTTGTTTTCGGCTGTGGTGTTTAGTTACAGCTGATTATGACCACACAGTTCGAGATGCGCCTTCGCAGATATGCGAAGTGGCATCTTAGTTGGACGACATTACCAAGCAGAAGTCTAACTTTGATCTTTGATACCCTCACTTTTAACAGCTTTTAATTCTACTGTATTTGTCTTTGTGGTTTTAACAAATAAACTATATGTACAATGTACATTTTTTTAGATGTATTTGTTTTAACCTTTGTAAGCCACATTGAGTCCCAGACTGGTAAAAAGTTGTGATATAAACAAATACATACAACAGTAACAACAATAACAAAGGATAAAAGCTACTATATGTTAAAAAAAACTGGTGGCACAGTGATTAAATGCCTGTACTGCAGCCACTCACTCACAAATCACAAGGTTGTGAGTTCAATACCAGCTAAGGGCTCAAGCTCGACTCAGGCTTGCATCCTTCCAAGGTCACTAAAATGAGTACCCAGATTGTTGGGGGCAATTAGCTTACACATTGTAAACCACTGATGAGCAGTGCAGGAATGTACATGCTATTGCTATGTAAAAAACAACAGCCAAGCATAGCAGTAGCTACCATGCAGCTATTTTTAATGCTTAAATATAATCTATGGCTCGGAAACAAAACACACCCAGGGCTGTTGATGGCCATAAGGGGGAGCATGCACAGTGCAAAGGAATGATGGAAAGGTGAACACATGGAAAGAGGCAGAGGAGTGATCTTAAATATCATCTACTAAGCAACAAGGATTTGTGGAAATGGAGTATGTTTTATGCCATGGGGAGGGGGCCTCTTTCAGTCTCAGGGCCGAAGTCAATTTCAAAGCAGTTCTCAGAGGTAAATTCTAAAGGAAGTTGGGGAAAAGTCAAAAGGATGAGATGAAAAATATCAACAATTTTTAGCTTAAAGATCATACTGACAATATCTGAGCCCGTTGATGTATCAGCAATGTAGAAATAATGCAGTTTGACATTACTTTAAGTGCTGAAGCTCCATCCTATGGAATACTGGGACTTTTACAAGGTCTTCAGCTTTCTCTGCCAAAGAGTACTAGTGCCTCACAAAACTACAAATCCCAGGGTTATGGAGAATGGAGTTAAAGTGGTGTCAAACTGCATTATTTCTACAGTGTAGATGCAACCTATGAGAGAGGTTGTTGTTGTTGTTGTTTATCTTATAGAATGGGCAACCTGGGAAGCTAGGCCAAACAGGGGTAGAAAGGAGGAAGGGGAACAGACTTCTGGGCAACCCCAGAGGGCCAGACTGTGCTACATTTCACACACTGGATTGTTGGATCGTTGAAGGATGAAATGTCCACTTTAAATTGTGAGGAAAGAAAGAAAAACGTCATCTGGTGTGAGAGAAATATGCAGAATCACAGATGTTCAGCCCAAAATGACCACTTGAAGCAAATACCTTAGTGAATGTTTCCCTTTTGTTATATAACTCAAGTGCTGATCTGGGAATATCAGGTTGATTCAAAAAGAGGAGATATTTCACATCTCTCAAAACAGCTGCTAGCTACAAGAAATGAAACAGGGTACCGTTACTCAGAAAAAAAGTTTTACTTATATACTGTTAACTTTAAATGCGGACTCATTCCTTTCTTTCCACAAAGTACATAGGTGAATTATGAAATTTGCTACCATGAGAACATTTAATGACTTTAAACTGGGGTGAGAATTGTGTAGGCCTCCAAATATTGTTGGACTGCAACTTCCAGAAGCCCTACACCATCCTGGGGGATCTCAGAGCTTCAGGTTCCCAACTTCTGGGGGAGGCACATGATTTCCACCCCTACTTTAAATGAAAATGAGCAAACCATACAGAATAAGGTGAACTTTCCATTATGACTGTTGATTGCCAGAATCAGAAGCAATATTTCTCCGAATAACAGTTGCTCAGAATAACAGCAGGACAGAAAGCTATTGCTTGTAAGCTTCTCAGAAACATTTGGTTGACTACTGTGCCAAACAGGAAGCTTAGCTACACAGGTATTTGGTTTTCATAAGGCTTCTTCATATCTACCCAAACTACTACCACTGATGAAACAAATACAAAATGGTACTTAGAAAGGAGTGTAGATAGTTCCAAGCACTGAAGCAAGAGCTTCCATTTAATAAAATAACAACAAAATTTTTGTACCCAATATCTGAAATTTAGATGTAAACTGTCTCTAAACACAGAAGTTTCATTTAGCTGCCAAAATTGATAGAAAAGGATTTAACAGCAGGGGTTAAATAGTCAGAAGGCGCTTAAGTTGGCAGAGCTAAGGGATGTAGTAGGACAAACTTTGCAATGTGCTATGAGACTTATAGTAACCCCATTATTTAGAGCCACCATTGCATTTGAGTGTAAGGACAAGAAATGTGCCCCTTTCTCTCCAGAATGAACCAACAATTCATTTGTTACATATATTTGAGTGAAAAGGTTTTAGTTCAAGGATTCTATGCTGAAGTAAAATAATAGATTGAATTAAACATTAAACTCAAAATCCATGCAATTTTAACTTAATAGGTGTCAGGACTGATATTGCTATCCTATACCTCCCACTAAATTTTGTGGGATTTATCTGTTAATAGGCATGTATAAAATTAAATTCTTATCTACATTTGACTTTTCTATATTATTTTATCTAGATTATAAAAGTATTGGTGCCATACCTTGGGATCAAAATTCACACTAAGAAGACCATCTTCATTGTTGCGTTTAATTAGAGGTTGTTCTAAATTAAACTGACAAACGTCATCTACCACAGACTTCCATTTATGATAGGTCTGATCTTCATATTGGTCAAGTAAAGTCAACATCTCAATATATTTCTGATGAATTAAAGCAGCTTCTGAACATTCCAAGACTCTACAAAAGAAAAAAAATGCTACAGCATAATTATAATTTTTCATAATTAATTATTTCATTTAATTATTTAACCACTAATTATTTTATACTAGCATGGTGCCAATAAATGTGTGATTATTCCATCCAGAACTTAGGCAATGTCTCATCTTAATTATTATTTCATGTGTCCATCTCTCTTCCTCCATCAGACCTGTTCAGCCACAGGTCTTCCTTGAGGCTATTTTAGGACTCTATTTTCCAAATGCTTAGAACTGAAGTGTAGTCACAGAAATGTATTACAATTGGGAGAATGATGGTTCTGCACTCAGCTGGCTTTCCTTCATCTTTTTTTTTCAATGGTTTTCTTTTTTGTTTGCTACCTTTCTTCTCCTGGGTGTTTTACAGGTTGCTAAAACAGCTTGACCAGGCTTTTGACTTAAGTAAACCAAAGCTGAACTTATACACGGGCTGCTTTTCAGCTCCATTGTGTAGTATTCCTTCCATGGATTTACCCCTTTACTGCTACATACACCTGCTTTAATCCAAACTGAAATCAGTTTTGAAAGCTACACAGGACCCCCATTATGTAGCCACAACAGTGCAAGGAGGTGTCTCTGCAGTGTGCACATGTTCGCCTTATCTGTTTATGTCAAATCACTCGACTGCAAGCAATGGCGGTTTTTTTTTTAAAAAAAATCTCACAATGCATATTCATGTTCGTATATTCACTTAATTAAATATTCTTTGCTTTCCTTTTGTTCTGATTGCCCACCTGCACATCTATAATGTGAACCTGGTAGAGAAGAGGGAGGTGAAATGCTAGATTGTGAATGAGTACAATGATATGTATGTGAAGATTTGCATACAAACATCAAATTTAAAAAAGGGAAAAAACCCAACATTGTCCTTTTCTGAATGCACTATTCTTCCATGACCACCAACGATAGTTCACCACCCACCAACCTGGCCCCACTCTCCCACCTCTCCAATCCCTGAATCCACCTTGATCCTAATTTGGGGGTCAAACCACATGTTTTAAAATCATAGTACTTCCCAAAACAGTCGCAAGCCACAACATCCATCTGATGATGTAAAACTCATTCATCTAAAATACTCTCATTCATCTAAAATAGGGAATGAGCATTTCCGCAGGTTCATATACATTACCATCTTCTACGTTTTTTGAGGCAACCACTTTAGGGAGACACAAGTTCTTTCATTGGTGAGAGAGTGGTCGGAAAGTTAACAAAGACCTTGAGGGAGTGTAAATGTGAGTTCAGACTTCCAGATTTCCTGTGGCAGAGGCAGGAATCACAAGGAGGATTAGAGGCCCAAGGACTAAATTCTGTTGGAGGGGTGCTCCTCTATGCCTCTATGGGAACAATAAACTGGGTGGGGATGCAATACTGTATAATGTTTGCTATGATTCTCTTAACTTTGGAATACCCTGTTCCTGGAGGCCTATCTGACAAATGCTGGCTTAACTTCAATTTCAGATTGAAACACAGATTTTTTCTTAAAGCCTATGGGAACTATTGACTCCATCCATTAGAAGGCTTTATGTGGTTTCTACACATTAGATTCTACGCATTCACTTTAAAGGAATGCATCAGGTCATGGCACAGCAGTCAGTCTACTGGCTTCTACTGCACAATGGACACATGGATACTCTAACACTATGCCATATCCTAGATGAATACAGACACTGTGAAACCATCTAATTCAATTTTGCATAGATTTAAGGTGATTTACCAAGATGTAAGAAGCCAACCTGCTAATCTTGCAATCAACAGAGCCAGCATCTTAACCACTTGAGCCACTGCATCCCTTAACTTGTACTCATGACATTTGACTCCCATTTCTTTTTTTAAAAAATAGTGACACACAACTGTAACAGAGGAACAAGAAACATTAACAACCCCCATACTATAACATTCAAGAAGAAAGTCTAAGATTGCAGGTTTCATTTTTAGAACATTTCTTGAAACCATCTTTGCAATATATTTAGAAAAAAAATACTTTTGATTTCTTTCACCTGCTTCCCTTCCCTTTCAAATACAGAATATACAACTATAGACTAAGGATACAATGGACATAGTTTGCCAATGCCAAGCACAGAAACCTATTTATCTACACCAAGAAGTAGGAATGGTTTAATGGGCAGACTGTAAACCTATCCATGCTTAGTCAGAAATATATACCATTAAAATTTAGTAAGCCCTGTTAACTTCAGTAGGACTTACTTCAGAGCAAATACATGTAAGACTGCACTGTTAATTCCTTCAGTGTCTATATTCATTCCAGAAGACTATCTGATATGAGAGAAGACTATCTGATACTGTATAAGAATAGGTGATGTTCCCTTTAAAGAAGAAATTGACCAGCAAACTATAGTGTTGCTATTTTTCATAAACAATTCTCAAACATAAGAAAACATACATACCTATGGGAAACAAATGAGAAGTTTGACCATAATGATTGTATGCGGGCTTTAATTTCTTGGGACCACCTAATGTTTCCTGAAGTAAATGGCATGTTTTTATTTATTATTTCATTCCTCTTGTCCACCTGTAATAGGTTTATGGAGTAGATAAGTTGTATGAATGGATCATAACAGAAAATGCTCGTAGAACATTTTGTTCTTAGTTTGTCACGTACCTGTTTAATATGCTCATTGTACAAGAATTTGCAATTGTTCAGCTCTTCATCAAACATCTGTAGTAAAATGTTGTAATTTGGGCTAAAGATGTCTGCAATAACGGGCTTTTCCAGAAAATATCCAAGGATTACTAAAAGCTATAAAAATAAAAGAGAATACATCTTTCCTGCTGAAACAACTCAGATTTCCTGATAAGGGGTACTGTACCTCATGCACTGTGGTTTTACACACTTACACAGGCTGCATCTGTACTTCAGAAATAATCCAGTTTGACACCACTTTAAACACTGTGGCTCAGTGCTATAGAATCCTGAGATTTGTAGTTTTTTGTGGCACCAGAGCTGTCTGTCAGAGAAGACTAAACATTTCACAAAACTACAGTTCTCAGAATTCCATAGCATTGAGCCATGGGAGTTAAAGTGGTGCCAAACTGCATTATTTCTGCAGTGTGGATGCAGACTATGATTTAAAATACCAAAATCAAAAGTTATGAAGTCAGCACACAAAGGAAGGAAGAGCATATGGACTCAACACATGTTGCTGGCTTAATATACTATGGTTTATTGTCCCAGGAATGTTTTACACAAATTTACTCCATGCATATATGAACATATTGCATATATTGTAGCAGGTGCTACAAAACCAATGTAAAATGTTACATTTCTCACCAATTGCCATTAAAACATACAAATAAGATGGGTATAAAAATGATTCCTCACAGTGGAACTTAAGAAGCATATTTATTTATTAGCAAAGACTTTCCTTTCATGTACTGCATTTAAGTATAAGCAACAAATTCATACCGGATACTATTCCACAGCAAAAAAAGAAAATGTGTGTGTTGGGGGGGTGGGAAGCATACAGCTAACAGATTTGCTTGCATTTATGCTTGTTTTCATTGAAAGAATTGTTTGCAGACACTTCTGCTCTTTAGCAGGCTAAGCAAGCTAAACACAATGAAACCTTATTTTAAAAAAGTTCTCACATATTAAGCCGATACAGGAAAAGGTTACTTTTATTCTGAAGAATACCAAGGACATATTCGCTAGCATATGATGACCAAATTATGCAAAATGCCCCTCAAGCAGGAACTCCTAAATTGTCTCAATTCTTTCGCAACTCATGAGGCTTAAATGAATTTAATTGTGGATAAACCTCTAATGAGAATAGTGTTAATACTTCAGATGCAGGACAGCTTTGGGCCAGTATTTCAAACAGCACATCTCCTGACAGTCCTCACATTGTTAAGACTATATGAAAGCAAAAGAATTTGACAGCTCTGTCAACAAATGTGACAGCAGCTCTGCCGTTCCATTCATTTTGTTTTGTACAAAATCTTGGATTTATTTAAAGATCTCAGTCAAAATTATATATCTATGTATATCTATGGTTGTGTCTTTGAATACACTCTGTTACAATTAATGGTTTCACATCCATCCAAAGACCACCTGAGAATAAAGATAGGGAACAGCAAGGAAAACTCCACGGCAGAGGAACCACTGCCTCCTGAGCCCAGTTTGGTCACACACGGCCAGAACAGAGATTGTATTTAATATGCAACATATGACAGCAAAATCCACTCAAATGTATTTTATTCTTCACCATTCTACTGAAAAATCTTTACACTCTCTGACTTAGATACTAATAGTTCAACCTAGAAGAGTCAGTACATTGAGATGTATATTAATACATCTCAATGTACTGACTCTTCTAGGTTGAACTATTAATTACATTATTTGATAAATATTGGTAGCTGACAAGCAACATTTTAAAGTTCTGCAATTCATAACTGACCTTAAATGCAGACTCCAGCCCTGAACAATCACGAAAGGCTACACAAAAAATTGATCCAAGACATCTTTCAAACTCCAGAATTTTGTGTTTGAAATCAGCATAATCTTCTTCGAATGCCTATGGAATACAAATTTGCAGCCAGTATATTTTTTTACAGAAAGCTCATCTTCATATATATGTCCAAAGATACAAAGCATGAATGATAAAGCATTTAACGAGGAAAACCATGAAATCTCAAATACATTAATTTTACTATTCATTTAATGTCAATAGGTTAATGTCAATAGGTTAATAGGTTAATGTACCTTATTAGATATGCAACTGAATTCATATACTATGAGTTCAATGGGATTTATCCCTAGATAAGTATAAACTGGACTTTAAAGAAAGGAATAACAAATAAAGGAAGAATAAAGTTATAGAGTTCATTTGACAGTTAGTAGTTCATTTACATGCACTTCATTTAACTGTTCAGTCAACCAATCTTTATTGTTATGACCAGTAATTTCATGTAAAAGTTTACACCAAAGCAAGTATTTCTAAAGCTAAGGTATACTACAGCTCAGAAAATATACATTTTTGGACTACAGGCCCAGAATCCACCAGCAAGCATGACCCCTGGCCATTCTGTATGGTGGATTCTGGGAGCTATAGTCCAGAAATGTAATTTTCCAAGTTCTGAAACATCCCAATAATTTCATAATATCTGTGTTATTCTCTTAATTTTAGCTGGACTGTGTGACCAAAGCAATCCATTGTTTGGAGAAAGGTATTGAACTGGTGCACAAAATTTGCACCTGCACATAAAACAGCATATTCTGTAAAAGAAACATCATATTCTTTGAGGAAATTTCAATACAGAAAGATTAATTCCTGTGCACAAAATCTTGCTTTCTGTGCAGAAAAATGCTGTCATTGATGATTTATTCTATATAAAATCCGCACATGATTGATTTGTTTACAGAACAGCTTTTTTGTATGAATAGCATTCCCTGTGCAGGAATTAATATTTCTACATTGAAATATTATTTTCCATGCATGGAAAATGCTGTTTTCTGTGCAAAATAACAACATGTAAATCTTGCACCGAATAAGTCCCAACTTGAGACAAGCATTTGAAAACTGCACATTTTTCAAACACTTTCTCAGAGCAGAAGGGAGACTGCTGAAATTATTCATTGCTATCTAGTCTATTATCATCAGCCTTAAGGTCCAAAAACTAGCCAGTAGATGTATTTTATGGGACCATTTTACTGAATAGTGATTTACATTTTTTGTATTCTGTTGAATTTTATTGTAGATTGTCATTACTGGAAATAACAAAAATAAAAATAAAAGCAATAATGTTAAATTGATAGGCTGCCTACCAGAAACTTAAGCAAGGGAACCAGCCTTATTTGACTGGAAGGGAACTCCATCATGTGGAGTGGTATTAAAGAGAAAAACCTGCCATATGAAGCCTTTCAGGCTGATGTTAAATGCAACAGGCCCTCTGTTGACTACGAGCAGGTCATCCTTCAGAATGGCCCCAAGCCCAGTCAGGAGTTATCTTAAAACCCTGTACTTTATGCTAGCCATCACTTCTGTTCAATGGAAGCCCCATGTAAAGTACATTACAGTAGCTTAATTAGGAAAAACTACCAAATACGCCCTATCATAACAAAAAAATTCTATGTAATAATATTGGGTACAATTTCCATTTATTATTGACCTGGAATAGATGTGCCAAAATAAGCTGCTTCCGGCCATTTTGGAGGCATGGTGTTTACATGACACATGCCACCAAAGTGGCCTGAAGCTGCTCTGACGCTGTGCTGCAATCCTTTGGACCAGAGCAAAAAGGAGTGGGGATAATCCAGCTCCTGGTGGCACAGCTTGTACAACAATGTATGGACGCTGTTGGCCCACATATTATACAAGGGATCCATTCCAGGACCCTTCTCATAGCACAATTTTCATGTATCATCTGGAACTTTATTTCTCTTACCTGAAATGAATGATGAAATGTTCTCTTGAGGCATTTTCTGAGTGCTCCAATTCCAATTCTATAATATGCTTCTGACCATGGAATTATGCTGGAGGACCTACAAATGTCTAGAGAGAACACTACTGTAGGCATTTGTAGAAAAAATATGTTCTCTTTAGTCATTAGTTGGTCCTCCAGCACAACCCTATGGTCAATGTCCAGTGGAAACATACCACAGAATCAAAGTGGAACACCTAGACAGTGACTAGAGATAACATGTTTATTGATGTGTGTAAAAGAATCTGTATTATATGAAATACAATATGATGTCCTACTATACAATCAAGAGGTTTTCCATTCTTTAAAGTCTCTCTTAATGTAATATTCTATGATAGCTAAACACTATATTTGGGGCTATAGATAGAGAAGTAAGCCATTGAAATGAGCAAGGAAGACCTCAAGCTGTAGTTTTGAAGCTGCTTTCATGTTGCTATAGCTTTAACATTTATGCTTCTGAAATATTAACTTTTCTGTTAGCACTTATTGTTTGACAAAGCTTCTAGTTAACACTCCAAAATCCAAAGACAAACAGTTCCTGAAAGCATGAATGAAAATAAATGTCTAGTGACAACAACTAAAACATGACAACTTAGTTCTTAATATTATACTTCTGTTCCATTCGTCAATATTGAACGTGAATACAAAATAACGTGGAGGAATAAAATGAACAAGCCAAACACTTTATAAAGTACTTGAGCTACAATTAAGTGGAAAAGTCAACAGGCTTCAAAACATGAACTGAATATTCTGAAATGCACCAGAAAGATTTCTGTATTAGAGGTCAGTCCTGAAGAGGGAAACAACGTAATACTAATCTGTATTCAATGTTTTGCAAGGATTTATAAAGTTAACAGTATTTTAATAAAATAAAATTGATTCATGATAAACCAACTGACAAAAATACAAATAGCAATACAGGGTGTCCAAAAATTATCTTTACAGCTTCAGTTCTATATACAATTGAAACTGTGAAGATAATTTTTCAGACTGCTCATATTTCACATGTTCATATATAGAAGGCTCGGTGAAAATTCAGAATATAAAAAATGGATATAGACATAAGGAAATTAGCATCACTAACCCACTATAAATCTTACTTGCAACTACCATGATAAATTTCTGTTTTTAAAAAAACCAAACCCAAACCTACTCTTGAAGAAAAAAGATGGAGTGATGTAAGGTTTTTGCCCTTTTAAACCCAAAGTTTATTTAATAAATTTATCAGCATTCAATTACACCCATCCCATCATTGAAATAATTTCTAGACCAGGCTTTACACATTTAAACTTATTTGCAACATTGTATCCCCCTCTCACCCATTGTCACTGTATTTACTTGTATTTTTAAGAGTAAAATTTAAGAAAATATATAAATATGCAAAATACAATATTACCACATTGCTGAAATCTGTGGAGTCATATGTTCTCTCTTTAAAAATATTACAAGATTCTATAAATTCTTCACTTAATTTGTATATTTTGTCATTCAAGGTTTTCCCCTTGATTCCCCCAAATTCCAGTTTCTCCAGCCTTTCAAACTCAATCATGGTAATGAAGATATCCTAAAACAATAAAGATTACAGTTAAATCTTCTCTTATTTAGTTTAGTTTAAATATATTGCAATTCCACTGACAAAGCTTACCCAGTTTTTATATTAGCTTATCCTATGAAGCCTGTGGCTTAGAGATGTCCACTGTCTATTGGGGGTATGTGGGAAAAATAAGCAAACCCATATGTTAAATACTGTTTTCTTAGGGGCTGTCCACATGGACTAAAAAGCCTGTGTTCCCCAGCTTTGTGTCGTCTTGTTTGCAGTGGCGTCACTAGGGTTGGTGTTACCCGGTGCAGTAGGGTTGGGGTCACACACACACACACCATTGACCTCCCATTTCACACCATACAGAATCCTTAGTAATGCTTTTTCTGTACTAATGTTACTCATAACATTACTAATGTTTTTTTGTACTAATATTACTCATACTGTAATTCCCATATACCACTGAATGTAATGCTAGTAATTGTGACATGAACAACTAGCAAAATTAAAAGTATACCTTCAAATTACAATATCATAAGCATAACCTAATTATATTTACATATACATAGTGAAGATTTGGTTAAAATGTTATACAGTATTTTTTAAAAAGTTGAAAAAAATAGATTTTAAAAAATTTAAAAAATTAAAATTTTCCAATTTGAAAATTTAATTTAAAAAAAATCTGGGGCCTCTCCTTCCTCCCACTGAGCTTCACCCCACTCCCACCAACTCTTAAAGCATTTTAAAGGGAAGTAGAGGAATATCATAGCCTATTTCTGCCAAAAAGTAGGTGTCTGAGGAACAGTGGCATCACCTCATTCTTAGGGTGTCACCTGGTGCAGTCCTTACTCCCTGCACCCCCCAGTGATTCCACTGCCTGTTTGGACGATGCAGGCTGGATCCTGGCAGACCAGGTGGCGATCCAGTGAATCTGGCCCAATTCCTGGGTAAACAGTCCTTAACATGGGTCAAAATGACCCCTGGTTTGTTGTGGAGTTTCCTGGAAACCCTGCAGCAAACCCCAGTTGTTTACAACCCCCCCCCCCCCCCCCGCATGCTCTTTACCTTTCTATGACTTTGCTCCTACTAAGCTTCCCATCGTCACATCTGATGTGGGAAAAGGGAGCCTGGCTATGTGGGAGCAGTCAGGTGCCCCAGTTTGGCATCAGACGTGGCAATGGGGAGACATTTCAGCAGGAGCGACAGCACAGAAAGATACAGTATGTGTGCTAGTAGCGGGTCCCTGGGCTAGCATGGGGGCAGGCATGTAAACACCCACCCATCTCTGCACCAGCCCAAAGATTTAACATGAGGGAGCACTCAGGCCAGAATAGGATGGGCTCAGCCTGTGCTTTCCTAACCCGTTTGCTCACAGCTTCAGAAGTTTAAGCACCAGAAAAGAACCTTCTTATTAGATTATTGACAAAACTGATTCTAAGAGCCCTTTATAAACTTTTTCCCTCTTACTCTTTCTTCTTTCAAAAGAAAGGAGAACAGGCTTTCTTTCATTTTGTTTATTTGCAATCACTCTGAACTAGAGATAAAGGAGGGAGAGCCTTTTCAGTGGCTGCTCAAACTCTTCCTGTTTTTCTCTCCTTTCGCCAGCAGGCAAAAACCTTTTAGTTCAAGTAGGCTTTTCATGTGTAAACAAGAAAGCGTCTTACTTTTGTATGTCTTTTAAAGAATTTTATAATATTCAATGTGGGGATATTAAATTGTTTTTAAATTTTTATTGTTAAGGTTTTTAAATTTGCTTTCTTTGGGGGCTGCCTTGAGTCCCACTCTGGGAGAAAGTTGGTGTACAAATGAAATAAATTAATGAATATTTTCTTTGCTTGGCACTAATAAGCGTGCCAGGGATTGGTCTTAAAAGGGACAATATTGGCTATGCTACTGGGCAGATGAATGGAGTAAAGCCTCTCCATATACAAACACAGGGATGAGGGGATGAGAATGTAAACCAAATCATGCTGATATCTTGATGGGATGGTAAGCACAGTGGCCATAAAGAGTAATTAAATATTGGGGGTGTGCCATTATGTGTACCTAACAGTGAGCTTTCAACAAACTGTCATGCTTAGGTGCATTGTTACAGTGGTGTTAAGGAAGTGGTTTGTCAGACATTCCAGACTCAGATTGGTGGTTGGATAAAAGTTGTTGAACTTCTAGTGGAAGTTCTCCAGTAATTCCTTTGAGTCCAAATGATAAAGATGCTATCAACTTGAGAGGTTTCTGGGTGCAGGAACTGAGGAAACATTGTTCAGCAGACCAAAAGGATAAAATGACAGAATATCTATAGTTCTCAACTACACCTCCCAGCTATGACCACTCAAATGCATCATCAACCATCTACAACCAACTCTGGAGAATAATATTCCCTTCTCACAGATAGCAGGAGTTTGCAGAGAGTCCCCTACCTTAAAGAAACTACAACATGACATAACATGGACAAAAATACAGCAACCAAACCCTGCTACTAACTCTGTCCCCACATCTACACTAGTGCGAACACGGACTCAGAGACTCACTGCCCGGATTCCCAGTTGATTGGGCGGGGTATAAATAAACTGTATTATTATTATTCTTAACCACACACAAAGCACTTTTCTCTACTGTACATGTGTTTACCTACTTATCTATTCTTTTATGCAAAATCTGTCACACATTTTTGTCCTTTTAACTCCACTTTATGACAATTATTAAAACAGTACTTGTCACCCCATCACCATACTATTATATTTGTGTTACAATTTACACTCCATGCAAGAGCACACATCCACGATATATCTGTATGCATGTCAGTTTACAGAGGTTTCACTCTGCATTTGAAGAAGTGGACTGGAGTCTCTGAAAGCTTCTGCTGAAATATATTAATTCATCTCAAAGGTCCAGCTAGATTGCTTTTCTCCCTATGCTTTCCTTTTTATAATTTTTCCAGGTAATCTAGTTTGTTAGGAAATAAAGCAACAGTTAGTTAAAAAAATACCTCTATTTTTTCTAAGCGACGTAGAAATTTATCCAATCTGGAAAATACCATCTGAGGTTGAAAATCCCATGGCTTAACCTCTTGAGTGCTAGTGAAATAAGTTGCCATTTTGCTTCTTTGCTCAAAAAAGGCTTCCTTAAAATTCCTTAAAGTACTAAGAGCCTCTTGTACTTGTTCCAAAGCTTCTTCAGTTTCTCTCTTCATAATATCTTCTGGTGAAAGGTATGTTACAGCCTAAAGGAAAAAAACAAAACATATTATAAATAGCTAACACAAGAGTGCATCACTGAACAAAGTCAATGGTTCTGAAGCATGCTAAATGAATTGCTAGATTGATTCAACATTTAGTCATACTTAAAGCAGGCCTAGTGAAGTCAATGGCACTTTAGTTATGTTTAACTTATATCTCACTCATTTCAATTAGTCTCTTCCAAATATTATTAAATGAGGAATTATCCTGATCTGTTTGTTAGCACAGACCTGGGTCAGGTCAAATAGCACTTTGCAAGACATTCACAATCAAGGAATCTAATTTTTCAAAATGTATACATTGTTGCTATGTACGAGATATGTGTATGTTTGCACTGAACAGTGAACACATGTCAATTGCAAGTAGTTTACCAGGCAACCAGCAGTCTTACCATCAGAACTGGCTTGCTACAATTTTTCAGTTATATTCAGAACTAGCAATAGGTTGACCAATACTTTACTGACAATCAGTACTCTATTGAGACAAATGATGTGAGTATTCTCCTCACAGGACTCTTTCAAACGGGGAGGAATTTCTCCCAACTCCGAATGGAGCCAATGCGGATTTATGTAAATTCGCTTGTTTAGCGAATTTACATGAACCCCTGCTCTGTTCGGAATTACTTCCCATTACCCGAAAATAACCCCCTCCTGCCTGAATTTGCATGCGAAGCTTTAATTCGCAATAACGTAAAACCCATGATTGCATTCGAATTGGCTTCCCTCTTGCCCGAATTTGCGTGCGAAGAGTTAATTCGCAATAACGTAAAACCCATGATTGCATTCGAATTGACCTTAAATTATACTTCCAATTTAGCCTTGTATGAAAGAGTCCACAGAAAGACAGTTTCCACCCCAAACCCTACTTGGGATGGGGTGAAGCAAAGTTAGACATAATCTTTACAGTGTAGATATTGCTACTCCCCCTGGTCCAAAGAGTTGCCAAAAAGAACTTGCTACTTTAACTTCTTACAGGTATAAAGAGCTGCCACTGACTTGATGGGAGCAAAATCATCAAGTTAAGGGCACAATTGTAAATTCACAAAGTTTTCCAACATAAAACATGAAAAACTAGATCTATTCTCTTTCTACCAAGATTTTGTCTTGATCTCTAAGCGGAACTCTTTGGCAAAATAAACACATTGCATGCACTGTAACAACTTATACGAAGAGAGATTTTGTTTACAGAAGAATTCTGCAAAAGTATGAGCTTTGTGCCCTTACAAATAGAGCACTTTATTGGTGTCTAACTATGAAGAAACTGGCCCAATAATGAACCCCCATGGTCTTGGAATGAGCAGTTATTGCTCTAGCTGACAGCAAATCACAGATTTGCTATTTGATAAGTTATATCATTAACAATGTGTTAAAAATGGATGCTGTACTCACTTGACAACATGAAAAATAGTTTGAAGTAGCTGTATAATCATTAAAGAATGCCACCTCTTACTCAGATAAACAGAATATTGTATTTTTAATATAAAACACATAAAACAGTAGAATTTATTACTCTAATTATTTTGTTGTTATATAGCTATAATTATAAAAAGAGTACTGTGGAACTTTAATGAGTTCATGATAAACAATCTGTAAAATGGAAGCTAAAAATGTATCAACACTAGGCAAATTTATTCTCCCACCTTTAACATTCTTCAGCATTGACTGGTTTTATTGACTAAAGCTGAAAACCTATATACACATGCTGGGATGATAGCACTGTTGAATGCAAACAGATTTAATTCTGAGTTTGACTTGTATATGATTGCATTTCATAAACTAGCCTAGTTTTCCATTCATAACTTGTGCTACCTGGTCAATGAACAGATTACAGAATTCCTGAAGTAGAAATATGATTTGTGCTGGCATGTTGTAAAACTTGGACTGACTCCAGATCAAGCAGATGGTGTGGAATAATGCAGGAATTAAAATACGTATCTCTGGAAATTCTGTTTCTTGAAGACACTGAATATGCCTTTGCAGAGGTCTCAAGTACAGGTCAATATCCTGAGCTTCAGTAAGTGCTGTGAAAGAAATAAAAATACTAAATATATTAAATGAAAATGTGAGACAGATTTTATGGGATTTTGTACCAGAAAAAAACAGCATTTTAAGGCATTAAATGCCCACAATAAAACTTGTGGATTTAAATAGGACCACAGCTCAGGCCCTGTCTGTATTAGCCAAATAAACCAGGCTCCTCCTGTCTCCTAAGTGGGAAGACCAGACAATGCACAACCCAACTCCTAGTTCTGGTGCTGAGTGAATGGGATGATATTGTGTCCACTCACACCAAAACCAGAGTACACCCATCTTAACATGCATTTTAAAAATTTCCTGTTTGCTCCAAAACTTACCAGATTTGGTAAGACTTAGTGTCACTACTGTTCAGATACTTCCAGACAGAAGGCTCCTAGCACTTGACATTAGTGTGTGTGTGTGTGTGTAGTCAGCGGTTCATCTTTTCATTCTTAATGGATTTTCAAGATTGAGAAATATACTTTCCTCAGGTTTCTCTTCTCTCCACTTTTAGGAAAACTATAAAAAGACACCTTTAAAACTGTTGTAACGCTTATTGATACGTATTTTTAATGCTTTTTTAGTGCCACAAGCTTTCGTAGACTTGAGTCTACTTCTTCAGATGCATGGGGTGGCTACCAGCTTCTTTTTTTCAGTTACTCTCAAAGATTTCTTTACATATGTGGCATGTAGTATTTGGTGCAGAATTTGATGTCAGATTGTCTATGGCACACAATCTGACACAACATTTCTTCATTTCTCTGTCTGACATGGATTACACAAACTCTTATAAAAGCCTACCCCTCAAAAAATACCAATATAAAAACATGGATTACTATATTAGAAGAACCTGAAAGTTGGAAATCTATGATAACATCTTGAGATGAATATATCTCTAGCTGTTAAATTAATTTTACAAATAATAGCCGTGGGATTACTTGATTTAACCTGGGACTACCATGTTTCCCCAAAAATAAGACAGTGTGTTATGTTAATTTTTGCTCCCAACGATGCACTAGGTCTTATTTTCAGGGGACGTCTTATTTTTCCATGAAGAAGAATTCATATTTATTGTTGAACAACAACAACAAAAAATAGGCATGCTTCCAAACAAAAACTTACTTTCGGGGGAGGCCTTTACATTTAGCAATTCAGTAAAACCTCTACTAGGTCTTATTTTCTGGGGATGTCTTATTTTAAGGGAAATATGGTATGGTACTGCCTCACAGTTTTCAGTTACAATTGTGCTTCTCGAAATATATTTGATTTCTCTTCATTAGTAGATGTATATAGGAACACAGGATACATCCATATGTTTTTACGTGATGAACTATGTTCATCAGGAAAACAGTGTTTGAGGAAGTGGATAAATAATCCTCTTACTAAACAGTGGTTTCAGTCTGGTTCCTACCTCTGCAACTCCTATCTGCAAAAACCTGAGAGAGATGTTCATGCATCACCATGGAAACATGTACTCTGACCATAAAGTGAGCATCTGCTCAGCAACAGAAATACTGCTCACTGGGTCTGAGAATTTACCCATGGAACTTTCTTATCCTGCATTTCCATTTAGTGTCTCTTGCTCCAAATTCTGCAAGACTTTTGTTGCAGAAATACTGCTGTACAGTGGACTAGATTAGCAAGTTAACGGCAAACTAACTTCCACATTAAGCAGGGACGTGCATCCTATTTCCTAAGTCAGAGAAACAGTCCGATTTCTGCTAATTAGCTATGTATAATTTTATTTTATTTTTTTACAACTGACAAGTTTCAATGAAAACTGGTGGGCAAGTTCCCCCCTCCCCCCAGGAAGAAAGCATCAAGGCAAATTCATATCGCTACCATGGCAGGGTAGTGACATACAGTTTACGAGAAACACGTAGGAGATTCAAACTAATTCAAACTACCAATATGTCAAATGAAAAGTTGGTTACTTTATTGCACTTCATACATCCTGTGTGGAAAAATAGGCATACCTAACTCCCATTCAAATGGCCTCATAACAATGTGGGCATTCCACATAAACTGTGGATCAAGAAAGGATGGTAAAGAATGACTGTGAAATACCACAGTTGGACATTACCACTGACCACTTACTTTGAATTTATTGCCATTCAAGGGTGGGTTCAAGGGTGGCCAACACAGCAAATAATTTTAAAAAAAACATCCTCACTTTGGGTACTGGATTACTACATTAATTCATTAATTTAACCAGGATCAATTCATGATAGTTATTTCCTGTCAGACCACAGACTTATCTTGTTCATCATCATGTTTTCCCTTTACTTCAACTTGCCACTCAATGCCGACTTACGCATTGACTAGTAAGCTAGGAAATGAAGTGATAAAGGCTCCCAGTTTGAAGAAATACTAACTTAAATGTCCTTGGCATGTATTTTTGGACCACTTTGTTCCATCAGGAGCTGGGACTTAACTCTCCAACAGCAGATACCCTCTACTTACTAGGTAAACCTACCTATTTGTAGTTCTGTTGCCATTCTGGTTAACATAGTGTACAATGTAAAGCTATTTCCAGCGTTGCTAACATAGCACTCTTTGTCTGTTTCCTAACTATCATGCAACCTGTGTGTTTTGGCTGAGAAAGAAGGCAGATAGCTGGATTTAATAATCTTAAAAATTGAGAATTAGTTACTGTTTCTTCACTACAGTGTTTACAAGGGCAGAACTATATGGCATTAGA
The DNA here is from genome assembly GCA_034509955.1 of Urosaurus nigricauda. NCBI lineage: Eukaryota > Metazoa > Chordata > Lepidosauria > Squamata > Phrynosomatidae > Urosaurus > Urosaurus nigricauda. The sequence goes on from JAOEGL010000006.1 coordinate 89,110,603, forward strand.
AACCATCAAAGCACCTAGTGAAGCCTAAGATGAACATTTATAACCTCTCCCTCCCTTAATGCACACACTTTCATCTTACGAATGTGACCTATAAATGAATTTTTCATTATTTCAGTAGGAACAGGATCCCTACCCTCCACCCCACAATTTGTATTATATCCTATCTAGCAGATCAAGAATGACAGAGAACTGAAGAATTTGCACAATACAATGTGAGTTTGGGTCAGATTGGTATTAGAATAAGATGGATTTTGGAGTCATTCCTATGCCCAGCACAGTGACCTTTGCTTGTGTGTGTATGTGTGTGTGTAAAAGTGCATGTATGTGCTATAACAAAATGTGATATTTTTCTTTCAGAATGCTTTTTTAAAAATGAGAGATTACCATATATACTCAACTATAAGTCGACCTCACATATAAGTCGAGGGCAAGTTTTGGGGCCAAAATTATGGATTTTGCTATGACCCATGGGTAAGTTAAGGATAAAATTTAGGGGCATATAGGAAAGGATCTAAAGGATGAAGCAAAGCAAAACAATGTCAAATAACTTCCAAAAGTCCATCAAACATAACTCTTTGTGCTTATTCTTAAGACTGGATGGATGAGAGAGTAAAGGGGATCTGTGCTTCCAGAATAGATTGTACTCTTGCTTTTCATCAGGGGATGGTTCCTTCTTTTAAATAAGAATTAAAATACTGTACTTACATTGACCTGTGGATAAGTTGACTCAGGTTTTTTGGGTCAATTTTTTGACCTAAATTTCTAGCCTTATACATGAGTATATACAGTAATAAGTTTCACCTGATTAGAAAGACCAGATGAACTTTAATTATTTGTTGAACTCTTTGCTCATTTGGGATAAAGTGTCCTATAAAAATTACAAGCACTATAATGGTATTTCATTGGCATTTCATTCAATCAATATGCAAACAGAATAGTGAATCAAGGAAATCTGGGTATCCATTTTTATGATAGAAGTAAAACTATCGAATTTATTACATACAATAGCTTCACAGTAATGTTTACAAGACACACACAATGTTAGTTTAATTGCTTTTATAGTCTCTTTTTTTGATAAAGGGAAAACAGTCAGACAAACTTTAGACAAATAAATTACAAGAACAACTAAGACTGCTTGATTTAATGTGAATATGTCCCAACTTCACAGTCAAGTTTTTTTTAATGCCACATAACCATGACATGTGAAACAACAGTATGGATTATTCTATTATATGTACACATAAATGTTGGAGGAATGCACACACATGCACACCTATATATATTTCATTTAAAGAAACCTTACCATTTTCTACTTCCTTGTAAATGTCTTGAAAAGTTGGATAGTAGCTGCTCATCTTTGCTTTTAGGACTCTAATCATCTGCTGAATAACAGGGCTCTTCAGCTGGAATCAAAAGAGCAAACATGATCTTCAAATAAATACTTTAGGCTCTGATTTTACCACAAAATATGGCAGGTGGTATTTCAATAAAGAATCTTTAGAAGGTCCAAACCAACAAGGTTTCTTAAACAGATGAACAAAAATTTGAGAATTAAGGTAAAAGTAAAATAAATCAGGCCAAATGTACACCAACTGTCCCACTATTCTTTTTTTTCTTTTTTTTAAGAATGAACAGGAATTGTTTTTAAAAGTCTTGATGAACTTCAGCTCTTGATTTTATAAATCCACCTAGTTTCTAGTATAAAGAAACATGAAAACATGCGGCGTCCTCTTCTTGATATGTACACCCAAAGCCCCTTGAAGACATGGGTTTCTGTGGCGGCCTTGCTACAGGTATTGATGCCCTAGTAAGATCAAGCCCAGTATAATGTATTGCACATGTAGCTGCCCTAGAAAAATGCTCAAAAACCAGTTGATTCAAAATAAAGTGAAAATGAACTAGGTAACTTGGAACATACAACCCCATTTATCCTGTTTGTTGACAGGCACAGTTGAGGGCCTATAGGGCTTTCAACTGAGGTATCTGAAACATCTCCTGCTTCCATATGCACACATCCATCCTTTAAAGTCCCCAAACCCACCTCTGGCTAACCCCCACTTTTGTAGGTTGGGGACAGTTCTCAGTGGTGGCTCTTCAATTATAGAATGCTATCCCTAGGTATCCACTTTATTAATCACTAGATATAAAGTGTAACAAGTATACTCTCTTGTGCTTTTAGTACTTACTGCTTTTTCCATTTTATTTATTCTTTCATTATTATTGATTGTTGATCTCCTTTTAATATACTCTTATTTCTATTGTTGAGTACATTTTAAATTAATTGATTACAGTTCATTTGGATAATTCATGGAAGGAAATTTTCGCATCCTGCTCCTGCTTGCAGCCACCTGTCCTCAGGGTCTTTGCATCAATATTCTTGTTAAAATTATCTTAACATAAAAGTCACGGCTTTGAAATTTCTCAGTTCTTTGAGCAGAGAGGACAGCATAAAGCAGCACTAGAAGTCAATATAACATGTCCTGTTCCACTATGTCATATCAGTACTTAGTGGCTGCCACTGCTGTGGGGGGGGGGGAGGGGCAGTCTGCAACTTTCCAAATGTTCTGCAATTGTAACTCCCAGCAGCTGTAGCCAGCACAACCAATAGTAAGGAATGCTGGGATTTCCAGTCCAACACTATTAGAAAAAACACAAAATTCCCACACTTGCCCTAAACAATACTGTACATCATAGCAAAATAATTCACTTCACCTCAGAACAAATAAAACAAACATTTTTATTAGGGCCAGAACAGCCAGCCAGGAAGGGGTAGCTTGAACCCAGCCCTGCCAATGAAGTATTGGGGGCCACCAATCCACCCTGAACTTGGGTCAAATAGGAATGGGAAAGATCTGCCCCTATTTGGCATGGAAAAGGACCATTTTTTCTGCCCCAACACAGCTCCAAGGCAGCTTCAAGATGCTCCGGTGGCATGTGGCATGTAAATGCTGTGCCACTGGAGCATCATGGGCAGCCAGCAGGCTTCTGGGTGCCTTCCAGGCAGCTTCAAAGCAACACTGTCCTCCCAAGACACCTGGAAGTGTGGGCCATCTGTTTCAGCCCTTAGTTACATTTATATGCTGCCTTTCTTTCATTAACTTCAAGGTAACATACATGGCTTTCTTTAATCCTTACAACCATTTGAGGTACAGCAGACTGAGAGCACCTGACTGGACCAAAGCTATTCAAGGAGCACCATGAGGTCTCTTTCTGTTTCTGCTCACTGAAGCCTTCCCACCAGAGGCTTAATACATAATACTTCCAGCTTAAAAGTCAGGAAAGGTTCTTTTGAAATAAATGTTCTGGCTGCATGCTGAGCACAATGGTAGTCAGGTACCAAGCCAGCATTTTTAGGAGAGTGAAAGGTATTTGGCCTATAGTGTTCAGAGAGAGAAAGAAAGATTAAAGATTCCACCTCATGAAAAAGAATATTTGAAAAATGCTGAGATGGTGACACCTTTGCTTTCTGACGGTTCAATGTACACAAACTTTCTTTCATGCAAAAAAATATTTTAAATATTATGTATAAAATTACACCCATGTGTATTAGGCATATATGAAATATAAATGAATTTTGTGTTTACATTTCAGTCCCATCTCCAAGATATGTCCTTAAGTATATGCAAATATTTCAAAATCCATAAAAAGATCCAAAGTCCAAAACATTTCCGGTCCGAAGCATTTTGGTTAAGGTAGACTCAAGATGTAATGTTTTCAGTAACCATAGGCCTACTGCCCATAGTTACTTCACCACTTTCCCTTAACATTTCAGTTTGCTTGGCAATATCAACCATTTTCCCAAAGCTAATAGCAAAATATATATGTGACAGAGAGTCATGTTGTTACAGTGGAAAATCCTTACCTGATCAAATATACAGAAGAGGTTATCCTTTCTTTCCTTCCAAAAATCAAGTTCAGTCTGAGGAACTGGATGCAAGCCTTGAAGAAGAGATTGTGCTGATTTCCCTCCCAAAATGTCTCGTATTTGATGTGACCACTTGATAACCATTGATTCTATTGCATGCAGTACTGACCTTGTATGAGAATCCTGCCTGTATGATAGGAGGAAAAATGTCAGGGTGCTAACTTCTGATATACAATGTACAATGACAATGAATTAAAAAGTTTATATTCTGTCCTTTTATCGCTTTGCATTGACTTTCTAAGATCCTGAACTCTATTCCTATATAGATCCAGCATCTTGGAGAGTTGCTTTAAAGTAAGCTGAAACATGGAATGGGTTCAATGTTGTATAAACTGAGGAGCCACCAGCCCCCCAATGTGTAGATCTACTTTTTAACTTTTTTTCAAAATCTACTGCTTTTGTCTAGATTCACACTTATTAAATATATTTGCAATTTTATTTAGTTCTTTCCTTATATTCCTAGTGCCACTGATTTAAGAATGATAAATTTTATACAGTAGGCCCTCCACATTTGCTTAGATTAGGGATGCTGGGAAAATGCAAGTAGGGAAAATGCAAGTAAAAAGAATTGGTGTTTTTGTACCTGAAAGAACACATCTCTAAGAATTTATAGATCCTCCAGCATACATCTGCCAGAGGTTAACCATAGAAATGCACTGAAGAACCTACTGATGCCTAGAGTAGTGTTCATTCTAGGAATCTCTATGTGCTCCAGAGCAACTTCTGGTAGGCATCGGCCACAGAATTACACTGGAGGACCTAGAGACTCCTAGAGAGATCATATTTCATATTAAGCATATCCATGAATAATCAAATTCACAAAAGTCAAAGCGGCAAATGTGGATGGTCAACTGTACTGTCTGCAGCCACATCTTAGCTACATTCATCCTGTACAAGTGATTTTCACAGTTTAATCAATAGAGAATTATTTTGAGCCCCCGGCAAGCATGTTTCAGTTTGGCAAACTAAACTGTAAACCTTAGGTTTCAGTTGGTGTGTGTGTGTATGTGTGTTTTGAACATTAAATACCCAGTTTTAATGTTGTATCTTGCATCTTTAAGAGAGAGAGAGAGAGAGAGAGAGAGAGAGAGAGATGGCCCTCACTATTCAACAGATGTACTATTTAAAAATTTTCTTATTTGTATTACAAAGTGAAAGGAGCCCGGGTGGCGCAGTGGTTAAATGCCGATACTGCAGTCACTCACTCACAAACCACAACGTTGTGAGTTAAATCCCAGCCAGGGGCTCTGGATCAACTCAGCCTTGCATCCTTCTGAGGTCACTAAAATGAGTACCCAGCTTGTGGGAGGCAATTAGCTTACAGTTGTAAACCACTTAGAGATTGCTTAGTGCGGTATGAAGTAGTATATAAATAAAGCTGCTATTGCTATTGCTAAACGTGAAATGTACATATATACTTACATTATTTTTGTGTAAGTTTGAGCTGTTAAAAGGCTGTGAAGTATAATTAGTGTCACCCTATCAATGGAAAGGGAGGTCTATAGTGGGACAAAACCTGTGCCCCTCTGAAAAGTATGTTCACTGATAAGGTTGAAGAGGACATTTTCCATTGAACTGCTGGGGGAGGGGGATCACTTTTTGTACTACAACCCCTACTAACCATGGTAGCTTGGGGAACTCAATTCCAGGAATTTTTTTCCACATTACATAGTTAAAGTGCTATATGTCAGTTTAACAACCATGGCAACATCCTGTAGAATCCCTGGGCTTCCAGCTTGGTGTGACATTGGGGAGCTCTAGCTAATAATTATAATTTTCCCTCCCTAAACTGCAAATCCCAGAACTCCAGAGGATGGAACCATGGTAATTAAAATTGTATCACAGAGCTATAATTGTGTAGTATGAAAGAGCCCAGGAGTACATCTGATACAGTTCTAGCTCTATACCCCCCTCCCTAATGAAAACTGCTGGTCCCACCATTATTCTGCTCTAGCTGTATATATGGTTTAAGTCCAGACTATCTGAAAGCCTGAATCTCTTCAACTGGACCTGCCTGAGTGTTGTGATCTTCAGGGAAGCTGAATGTAAGATAAGGAAGACTAAGCTAGTATATGCTTCGAGTTGCTTAAAATTAATGTTTTAATAATATTGGTTGTTTAATGCTTTTTAACTTTTGCACTATGTATTGTTTTAGCTATTTTGCTTTAATTTATATTTTAAGCCACTCTGGATGCAATATTGAATGAATCACATATTAAATAAACAAATAAATAAACAAATAATACATGTGAACTGGAGGGCTATGGATGTGGCAGATGCTTTGCCAGAGAATTTACCTGTCCCCAAGACAAGATTGCTCTGCTTGTCCAGTGACTCAGGATAAACTACACTTATCAGATTGACAAATGACTTCCATCCCTCAAATTCATTGCTACTTTTAGGGATGCACCACAGCATTTTCATTCTGATGCAACAAACATGAAGTATAGATCCTTTTTTGATGTATATCGCACAAAAGCTCACACTCCTTACTTTTTTTCATTGCACATTTCATGTAACTCTGTATCTGTTGCAACTGTTGGGATGGGAAGGAGAGTTCTTCCTGCCATTATTCCACCCATAATGTAGGTTTTGTTTCTCATTATTTCTACATGCCGCTCCATGTCTTGGGAAATAAACTGAGGCCAGGATTCATTATTTGTCTTACTTGAAAGAATGGGTAATATAACCTGGAAACAAAAGTGAGGGGTGGGGGTGGCGGAGGGAAAGCACACATATAAATCACTGAAACATATTCAGTTTCTCAACAACAGGTTGTTCTTTAACTTTTTTGGTAGGCCTATCAAACTCATTCTTGAACAACATTATTCTTATTAGCTCCATACATTATTTTCCCCTGCTCAGTGCTTAACTTTGCTGCAGAAAGCCTGGAATTCAGTAAAGCACTTGGTCTTTTATAATAAAACCCTAAGCATATTTTCTTTGAAGCAAGCAAGAAAATATTTAAGATTGCAGCATACATTTTTGGCTTAGCTATACTGCAGCATGTATAAAGGAGCAATCTGTGTTAATATAAACTGATTAGCATTGAGAATCCAGTGACTTCAGTGTATATGTAGAGGTTACAATATCCACCATCCTGTTATCTTCTATCATCATCACTCACATTTATAATCTAACTTTCCTCTCTGTTTTCTCTTCGCAACAACATCTCAAGATAATCTAATATCAGTTAGATTATCTAATGTCAGTTTTAACTGTTATGCTTGTTATATGTAATAAGGTTAATTGGTTTTTCTGATATTATAGTTGTAGATTGTATTTTATTGTAAATTGTATTACTGAATGAATTTTATCAGGTTGTAATCCCACCTCGATCCGCAGCAAGAGGTGGGAAAATACAAATAAATCATTATTATTATATTAGTAGTGGTATGCAGGGGTAGGTGCGATGGCCATTTAGCAAATTCAGACAAAAATCCACCAGACAGTGATACCTTTATTGGCGAACTAAAATGCACAATATACTTGAGACAAATCAAGCTGAAAGAATGTGTGGCTGGTTGAAGTTCACTAGCTGAACGTCATGGCCCAGTGGAGAATGTGTGTTACCTTTAAGTCACTTGTAGACTTATGGCAACCCCATCAATTTCATAGGACTTTAACATGTAAGGAATACTCAGAGATGGTTTTGCCAGATACTTCCTCTAGAATATAGTCAACAGCACCTGGTCTTATTTGGTGGATTCCCACCCAAGTTCTAACCAAAGCTGACCCTGCTTAACTTCCAAGATCAAATGGGATCTGGTGCCTTTAGGTGATTTAGGTACCCAGTGGAGAATAGAATCAGGATAAGTACAGAACTACACTGGCCAATGCTTTTAAGACACTTGCAGCACAACTGTCATTACAGTATATACAAGGTGAGGAATACAGGGAGCTCCAGCATCATCTGGTGGGCCTCATGATTCCTACCTCCGTTTTGGGGCTTCTGGTCAGTTATGACCCTTTGTTGGGTGGAACCTTAATGAATGGATTAGGCTATTAGGGGACACCTGTCCAATGTGGAATAGAGGCTTCCTGTGATACAGCAGACAGCTGGAATTTACTCCCTTGGGATAGGAAGACCAGAGGAGTTCTGTGTGGATCCATTGCCTGCTCTGTGTGCTCAGTAAGCTCTAATTTCTGTGGCAAACTGGGGGATTCAAGAACAAGGCACAGCCACATTTTAGTTGCTCTTTTTGGGTGGCTAAAAGGATGCCACCAACTTCCAATATCTAACCCTAAAGAGCAAGCCAGTGGACTGGGACCTTCAACCAATATAAAACAATTTCTTTTCTTCTGAAATTTGTACTGGATTAGCATGTTTTACGTCTACACCTACCAAATTACTTTTGATGCAAAAACATGGAGGGTTCTTGAAAAATTCGTTGTCCTCTGTCTACAAGAGGCCTATGGCCTCACAGGAATGGAGATATATTGGATTGCAAGAGAAGGGTCCTGTTGAATTTTGCATGGCCAGGAGGAGGAGAAGCCAGCCTGCAAAATTTACCCTCCTCATACCATCTCAACTAAGGACAGAAATGACAAAATGCAGCCATCTTACTAACATCTCCATTTTTTCTCCTGTTTGGTTTGTAACATCTTGCCTGATGAAGAAACCTGTGGAGCTTCAAAAGCTTGGAATAAGTATACTGTGCATTTCAGTTGGCCAATGAAGATACCACTGTTTGGAGGACTTTTGTTTGAATATGCTAAATGGCCAACACAGCTACCTCTGCATACTTGAGATGCTGATGAACAACTATTACCATTATACTCATTATATATAACAGACTGGCCAATGCTGAAAGGTACTGGAGTTTTAACACATTTGGAGTAGAGATTTGAATCTTGGTCTCCTAATCCAATACACAAACCAACACCAAGCAGGCGCTCTAGTGCAGGAGATCAAATAGCAAACAACTGAGAGTTTTCCTCTTTGGAGAACATTCTAGGAAATGTCAGCATTTTTCACAAGAGTAATGACACAACCTCAATAATAAATTCTCACAGGAAAAAGATATAAATATGTAAATGTATAAGAAGGATATACTATTAGTATTATAAACCAAACATTTCATAACATGCTGATTAAGAAAGAGTTAAAATTTCTGCTCTGAGGCCTTTTTATTATTTTTTATTAATTCCAGTGCAATAAGAAGACTTCAGATTGTTCTTCAGTACTGATTAATCAGAAGCATGTTTATCAATGCACAAACTTTAAATTAAATATTTGACCAGGCACTTCTGTTGTGAAAGTCTCTGTTGATCTCTGTGCAATAAATTAGTCAAGTAAACAGTGATAGTAGCACTATAAATATGATTTGCAAGCACTACATTCTAGAAGCTTGTTTGTTGCCATTCATCGCCCATAGTGATAATGTTAGTTAAATACAAACATATTTTTCAGAAGGAATGCTAAACCAAACACATCTGCATTTACAAAAGAAAATGTATTCTAAAATAAGTGTGAGATTGAGATATAAGGTAGTTGTGATGAACGTGAGCTAACAAGTAGAAATCTTTTAGTGTGCAAACTTAGGGCCATGAGAGGTGCAACAGTATTTGGATAACTAGCAACTCTGTATAATAATAATAATAATAATAATAATAATAATAATACAATCGGCTTACAAAGATTACAACCCCCCCCCCAAAAAAACAACTAAGAAAAAAATCCATACAATCCAAATCCTCCAATCCCCCTCTTAAAATAAAATTAAACATAAACAACATAAAGTATACAACATATATTTTTTAAAAAAATGTGGCTGTGGTGAGGTCAGAATTCAGCAATTAGATTTTGGGGAACTATTCAGGAAAGGCCTGCAGGAAGAGATCCATCTTTATAGCTTTTAAAAAGCTGTTTAGCGTGGTAATATGATGGATCTTGTCTGGCAGGCTGTTCCACAATCTGGGCATGACAACTGAGAAGGTCCTCTGGGAGGTCATGGGCAGTCTTGTTTTATAAGGCTGTAACAAATTCTTCCCCTAAGATCTAAGTGTGCAGGGAGGATTATATGGAAGGAGACGGTTCCAAAGATAAGTTGAACCCAAGCCATTTAGGGCTTTAAAGGTGATAACCTTGTACTGGGCCCGGAAACTAATAGGCAGCCAGTGGAGTGATCTTAAGATCAGTGTTATATGGTCTCTTCGGGATGTACCAGAGACCAGCCTGGCTGCCATGTTCTGAACTAGTTGAAGTTTCTGTACCAAGCATGAGGGTAGCCCCACATAGAATGCATTGCAGAAATCAAGGTGTCAGGTTACCAGCGCATGTACTTTGGTCTCAAGGTCCTTGACTTCCAGGAAAGGGTGCAGCTGACATATCAGTCGAAGGTGATAACATGCACTCCTGAATGTCGCATTCACCTGATTTGTCATGTCAAGCGATGGATCTAGGAGCACCCCCAGACTGCGAACACAGTCCTTTGAGGGAAATGTGACCCCTTCCAGGACTGGAGGTTGTATCCAAATACCTGGTTTTGGAGCTGACACCGTACGTACCTCTGTTTTGTTTGGATTCAGTTTCAATTTGTTTTCCCTCATCCAGTCCATTACTGCTTTAAGACAATCATTGAGAGGAGAGACTCCATCTGAAGTCAAAGCTGATGACCGAGACATGGAGATATATATCTGGACATCATCAGCGTACTGATAACACCCTGCCCCATGCCTCCAGATAATCTCTTCCACCAGCTTCATATATATGTTGAAAAGCATCGGGGACAAGATGGCTCCTTGTGGGACGCCACAATTAAGCGTCTTCCTTGCTGAGCAACTGTCCCCGAGCACCACCCTCTGGAATCTGCCCGAGAAGGAAGGAATGGAACCATTGGTGCGCAGTGCCTCCTATTCCTAATCTTGTCAGGTGACTCAAGAGGATGTCATGATCTATAGTGTCAAATGCTGCCGAGAGGTCCAGTAGCACCAACAGGGTCACATTACTCTTGTTGATGTTCAGACGAAGGTCGTCAGCTAAGCGACCATGGCAGTCTCAACTCCACATCCCGTCCTAAAGCAAGTTTGAAATGGATCAAGATAATCGGTTTCCTCCAAGACAGCTTGGAGGGGAAGAGCCAGGATTTTGTGCCAGGATACTGACTGAATAACAACCCTGGTGGAAAGAAGGGAGATTTAACTCTTTGGACCTTGCTGCAGTCCTGATCAGGAACAGATCATTCCTTCACCCCATTATTTGCATTGAAAAAATTTTTTTATTAGTGTGGATGGAACTTTCCTTCCAATGCAAACAGAAAGCATGAAGGCAAAGGGAAAGACCTTAACCTTGCCTCCCTGGGTTCTTAGTCAAATTGGCCACTTGCACCTACTTTTTTTTTTCGTAATTGCTAAAGACATGAATGGTGTCACATCCAACCTTCTGTCAGAAAATTGGAAGACAAGTCATTATTGGGATCATGCAGACTGGCAGCTTGTAGCGGCCTGAGACTGTTCCAGCCCCGGTCACCACCCAATTGGCACAGTACTGTGATGACTACGAAGCCCAGTCTCAATGCAGGCCGCCACTGCTGTCTTGAACAGGATGCCGGCAAAGAGCTTTCTCTGTTCCTTTTCCGACTGATTTTTCCTGCACGGCTTCCTGCTGCTTTGAGGGCATGCATCGTCTGCAAACCCCTCCCCCAGAGTGGCCAGAGGCTGCTCTTTCCTGCCTGTCTGTTTCAGACCATTGTCAATATTTTTTCAACATGGTCTCAAAACATATTCTCTGTTATGGAGCTGGTAATCTGTAGTTTCCCAGATGATGTTGGATTCAGACTCCCATCAGCCCCAACTAGCCTGGCCAAGAATAAAGTTAATGGATCGACATCTGAAAATTAATCATTTTGACATCTGAAAATTCACAGGCTACCTGACTCCACCGAAATGGTATCGTTACTGCATAACATTGTACCTGGCAAACTTTGCTTTTTTTATGTTTGGGTTTATTTGGGAGGGGGGGTCTCCTTATTCCTTTAAAGCAGTAGTTCCCTACCACTGGTCCTCCAGCTGTTGTGGACTTCAGCCCCCATAATCCCTGACTGCTGGCCAAGTTGACTGGGGCTTCTGGGATCTAAAGCCCAAAACAAACGCAGGCTGACAGGTTGGGAACCACTGCTCTAAAGATATAATTGTTTATGGCATAAGTTGGCAACATGCAGCCTGCAATCCAGAGTCAGCGCTTGAACCTATTTTCCCCCCAGCTCTTCAAGCTCAATACCAAAACAGTCACCACCACCTTGTCATTTCATGCAGAAAGTGTGGGCCAAACTCCCCATAATATATGACTAAGTGCTCTGAAAAACATGAGATTTCTAATGTGGTAGCAACATCTCTAAAAAAAAAAACTCTGCAGAAGGAAGCCTAAATTAATTGCTTCATGAGAAGTACAGTTGACCCTCCTTATCCATGGATTTTTTTTTAATCCACGGATTCAAGCATCCACTGCTTGAAAATATTCAGAAAAAGCATAAATTCCAAATAGCAAACCTTGATTTTCCATTTTATATAAGGAACACTATTTTGTTATTCCACTGAATCGAATGGGATTTGAGAAATCCACGGATTTTGTTATCCACAGGGGCTCCTGGAACCAAACTCCAGAGGATAAAAGAGTAGATAGCATTTGGTGTTTCAGATATGTGTCCTAGGACATATGCCTGAAAAAAGTTACAATGTTTTTCTTGTTCCTTCAGCCTTATGCTGTTCAGCTTTCTGCAGTCTTTGAGATATGTTTAGGATAATTTTCTTACTCATTATGAACCCCATTCCTACCAGTACTATTCCTGCAAAAATATTTAAAAGTAGCTGCCCACAAATTCAGGGACAATCCTGCTCCTGTATTTACAAGTCCGTTCTATCTCAGCTGGGCAATTCAAACAATTTTGTTCCTCATGCGAGCTATAAAGCTGAGATGGACCTTTCCACTGTCCTTGCTTGCAGAGGCAGTGGTGACTTCTGTTCTTACCACTTACAGCTGGTACAAACATTTGACCACTAGCACATCTTTGAGTTTTCTTTATAGGCTCTTAAAATGGGATACAGGAGGCTCACAGAGACTCCCATCTCCCTACCTAAAGTCATTAACTGTTAATCCTGCAGAATATAATAGCAAAGCTGAGGCATGTGTGCCAATGCATGTTTCAGACTCCAGGTTGGATCCAGATTTATCCACATGGAAATGAGCCAGTAAGAGTGAATTTCCCACCCACTAAGAATGATTAAGAGAGAAATGCTAAATGGAAAAGCAGTCAGCTATTCTGATTCACTCCAACTGAGGTGATAGGATGGATTGTTACCAAAATTAATGTTGCGTTAGCTTATTCTTTATGCAAATTCCTGAAAAAAGACTTGGGTTAAAGGCCACTTATTGTTGTAGAATATGGTCTAAAACTCAGAGTTTATATGAGACAAACACATAAATGAAAAGTACCTCTTCTAAGGCAACCATGAGATGTTCCAAGGGTGTTTCAGATAATTCTGAAAATTTTAGCGTTTCATTGAAGTCCTCTTGTTGAATGTAGTCCGTGGTCTTCGTAATACAAACTACTTTACATTTCATACCAGTGGGTATCTAAATCAGAAAAACAGAAGCTATAGTTTGTGGAAGAATAAATGGTGAAAACATACGTCCATCCATAATTATAAACAAGTCAACAACTTGCAGTAGCAATCCTATATTTATTTGATAAAATTGTTATAGAAGTTGAATATAAAAGTAAAATAGCTGCCTATATTTATTTAATAAAATTGTTATAGAGGTTGAATAGAAAAGTAAGTATGGAGCTGTACAAAACACCCCTTCTTCAGCAGGATTGAGGCCATCACGGCCTCATGCCACAGCCCCAATCTGGCCTTTCCAGGGTTTGAAAAGGAGCTACAAAACGTGGCTCCTTTTTGTCCCTTGGAAAGGGCACCATAGCCATGTTGTCACAGCTATATGGTGCTCATTTGGCGCTGCATCGTATGGATGCAGCACTGGAGGAGCGCCATGATGCCATGCACCATGTCGAGCGGCATGCAATGTCATGGTGCCCATGGACACGATGCCTCCAGTCTGCCCCCAGGCCGGCATTTTGGGCCAGTCTGAACAGGGCCTAAGTTAAGAAGAAGAAAAAGAGATTTTGTATAGTCAATTATTATTTTTTTCACCTTGAAGTTTTCTCATCACAAATAATTTTTTGACCATCAACTTTCCCTTTCAAAGAGTGGTAGTATAGAACCAGTACATGGCCTAAATCCTATATTAGTCTTGGCTAGAGCAGATCCATTGACTCCACTGGATTTGTCAGTGTGCTGACGCACCATTCAACCATTAATTGAAAGAGTCTATTCTGGTTTGGACTAATCAGCAGAATGTCAGTCTGAGTCTCCTATTTGGGCTCCTATACCTCAAGTCAACAATCTCACTGAGCATAAATGCAAAGCCAGGATGACTTGGCATAACAGCACCAAGTAAACAGTTTGTAATAAACCACAGCTGCTTACGAAAGCAACCTTTCAAAAACAGTCAGAATACAGTGTCGTGCCAGTAATATGAATCTTTCTGAAATTCATTTTTGAGCAGAATAATTATAACGTAAAGCATAAAATAGATTAGCAATTTTTTTTTTTAGTACAGACGTGCCTTGTGTAAATAAAATGTTCCAGATGACAGAGGGAATGTGTGCCTACCTTACTTGCGTTTGTGGCAGTGATAAATGAAGCTGATGCTTTTAAGATTTGTAGCCAGCTACAGTGCTCAGGTTTTGGATATTATCACACGGAGGGCAAGGACAGGAGCAAAGCGCAATACTCCTGTCCTTATGGCATGATTTTGCGAAGATTATCAGATTACGTTGCGCTGATCCCATCATTAATCCTGTTAATGAAGTAGAATTGTCCAATCATTTAACTCCATTTTGCATTAACGGATTATTAACGGAGTATCGCGCTTATGATCGCCCTGTTTAAATACTTGAAGGGATGTCACATTGAGGAGGAAGCAAGCTTGTTTTCTGCTGCTCCAGAGACTAGGACTCGGAACAATGGATGCAAACTGCAAGAAAAAAGATTCTACCTCAACATTAGGAGGAACTTCCTGAGAGTAAGGGCTGTTTGACAGTGGAACAGGTGGAGTCTCTGTCCTTGGAGGTTTTTAAGCAGAGGCTGGATGGCCATCTGTCGGGGATGCTTTGATGGAGAGTTCCTGCATGGCAGGGGGTTGGACTGGATGGTCTCTTGCAACTCTAAATTTCTATGATTCTATGATTCTATGATCTTGATAATACTGAAGTGATGGGACAATGCCACTTCACTGACTGGATAATAATGGGATAAGCACCATGTGTCTGATAATCTTTGCCCGGTCATGCAATAAGGACAGGAGCATGGTGCTTGACTTCTGCCCTTCTCCTGTCATTACCCTCATCTGATAAAATATCATCATATCCAGATTAATTTAGTCCAGGCCTGCTCAACATATGGCCCAGGGGCTGCATGCGGCCCATAAAAGGATTTTGAGTAGTGCACAAGGATGTGGAACAATTTCAAGGCTCCTCTGCTGCTCAGCCTTCTCCTGAGGAGAAGGACAGGCAGCAGAGGAAGAGGATAGTCAAATGCCCACTGAGCAATGCTCCTCCAACATCCAGCCTTCTCCTGAGGAGGAGGATGGACAGCAGAGGAAGAGGATGGGCAAATTTCTGTCCTATAAGGCTCCTCTGTAGCTTGGCTTTTTCCTGAAAAGGGGAAGGAGGGGATGGGTGAACATTCACAATGCTTCTCCGCTGCTCGGCTTTCTCTTGAGAAAAGGGCCAGGCGGCGGCGGGGGAGGAGTTAATATTAATTATTAATATTAATTATTATTAATTAACAATAAATTATTTAATATTTAATTAAAACCTGTCTGTGGCCCAAACAAGTTAACTTATTTTATAGTAATAATAATAATAATTTATTTATTTATAACCCGCCCAATCACGAAGAATTCGGGCAGGTTACAACAGTAGAAAAAAAAATACATAGCAATATCAACGAGATGAAAAATAACATAGTAATTCACAGTAACAATAAACAGCAGGAAGAATGTATAACAAATAATTTTAATTTTGGCCCCTTCCTACTGCCAAGTTATGCAGATCTGATTTAGTCAATCAAAATCAACCCCAAAATTTGCTATTGCTTTCCAAAGCACTGTGGTGGTGTTGGCGATTTGCACATACGCTGTGGAAAGGCTTCCACTCTTTAAGGCCACTAGGTAGGATTATAGCACAGAATCAAGGCGGATGTGGACGACTGAGATGTATCGCAAAGAAAGTCACCACAAACATTTACAGTCAAGTGGGATATATCTGATTTGACTAGAGGTCCGGGAATCAATTCTATGAATCATTCCAAACTTATTCTCAAGGAAATAAGGAAAGTAATAAGAAGCCTTTCCAGTGGCAAGCCCTATAAAGGAAGAATTCACTGTCTTTCTTCATAATGTCAGCTGTATATGAAAAACAAAACTGTGACACCAAAACTGTGACAAAGGTAGTGACCCTTGTGGGTGTTACAAGGAAGAAAGGAGGGTGCATCCGCACTGTAGAAACGATGCAGTTTGACACTACTTCCATCCCACAGAGTCCTGAGAGTTGTAGTTTCATGAGGCACCATTTCTGAAATGGTGTGTGTAAGACTGAATGTGAGTCATGATCAGTGAAAAGGAAAGGAGGAAAGACACAAGGGAAGGGGAAAGTGAGAAAAGCCTATAAAAGTTCAAGGAAGCGCTTGGGTGCAAAACAATGAATAGGCAGCTAAGATGTAAACAAAAAGAAATGGGATTTTTTAAAAAATAGATATTTTCAGAGATTTGCCCCCTTCGGTCTGAGCTCTAAGGGTGCGTCTACGCTCTTGAAACAATGCAGTTTGACACTGCTTTAACTATCATGGCTCCATCCCACGGAATCCTGGGATTTGTAGTGTGGCAAAGAAGACTAAAGATAAAAATATAAATCCCAGGATTCCACAGGATGGAGCTACAGCGCGTGAAGTAGTGTCAACCTGCACTACAGTGTAGATGCACCCCAATTGACCGGTGTGCATGTGTGGACATTTACTTAGGGGTTAGCAGTGCTATTAACAGAGAACAGAAAACACAAAGTTTATCACATGGGAGGAATTTCTCTCAATTGCGAATGTAGCCGATTCACAATTACGTGAATTTGCTAGTTTAGCGAATTTACCTGAAATCTGATTGTGTTTGGAATGTGTTCAGAATGACTTCCCATTAACCAAAACTGACCTCCCATTGCCCGAAATTGCCTGAGATACTCTAATACGCAATTACGTAAAACCTATGATTGCGTTCAGAATGACTTCCCATTGCCCGAAATTGCATGAGAAACACTCATACGCAATAACGTGAAACCCCATGATTGCATTCGGATTGCCATTGCATTATACCCCCAAATTCCGTCGTATGATAAACTCCAATGACACACACACAAGAGAAGTACATAAAAACTTAGGCTGGATCCACACTGCAGGAATAATGCAGTTTGGCCTCACTTTTAACTGCCATGGCTCCAGTCTGTGGACTTTTGAGACTAACTGAAAGAAAGAAGTTGGCAGTCTGAGCTTTTGCAGACTTCAGTCTACTTCCTCAGATGCAGTTGGATATATAATAATAATGAGAATGATAATAATGTAGAGGGATAATAATAATAATACAGTAATAATATAGAAAGAAAGAGATTGGCAGCCTGAGCTTTCCTGGGCTTCAGTCTCCTTCCTCAAATGCAGTTGGAGATGATGATGATGATGATGCAGTCCCTTTGAGACTCCCTGAAAGAAAGAAGACTTCACTCTCCTTCCTCAGATGCATTTGGCTTCTTTCTGAACAAAACTCCAATTTGAGCCGCCTTGGGTCCCTCCTGGGAGAAAGGAGGCATACAAAACAATTAAAAAATATATTTTATTAAATAAACAAAAACAAAGGTGCTCACCTTGGCTCCAGCTTCCAGCCCTCTCCCAGGAGGGAGGTAGAAAGCCAGGGGAGAGGGGTGGCTGCTCTCCAGGAAGGCCCTCAGGAGGTTTTGGGGGCCCCCCTGTTCCTCCCCTTCCTCTGAGAGGAAGGCGCCCCATTTGCCTTCCTTCAGCTTCAGGAGGGGCTCCAGGCGGTGGCCCAGGAACTGGACCCGGGGGTCTTCGGAAAAGCTCTCCTCCTCAGGCCCGGACTCCTCGTCCTCCTCCTCCTCCATCTCCAAAAAGAAGGGAGGGTTGGGCTTCCCAACTTCAGGGAAGAAGAAGAAAGAGGAGCCTCAGTCTCTCCTCCTCCTCCTCTGCCTCTTTGGAGCCCCCACAAACCCTAAACACAGCCCCCCTCCAAGAGCATCCTCCAAAGCCAACTTTTTGCTCTCTTCTTCTGGGGCCACTCAGTCACTGCAGCAGCAGCAGCGTCCTCTGGTTGCCCTGGGGACCAGCCTCCAAACCCAGCAGCAACGCCTCCCAAGACAGAGAAGCCAATCTCAGCCCCCTTCTTTAAAAAGCCAGGAGTGGCTTCATTGTTAGAGTGAAAGCCTAATAAGGGACTTGGCACCCCTTTTCAAACACCTGCCTTTCATAGCATCACTGAGTGGGAGGAGGCCCCCAAATGCCATCCAGTCCAACCCCCCTCCTTCTGCCATGCAGGAACTCTCCATCAAAGCATCCCCAATGACACAGGGCCAGCCAGCCTCTGTTTAAAGGCCTCCAACATACTTCCCCAAAGCAATGGATTCTGTCCAACAGAAAGTTCCTCCTAATGTTGAGGTGGAATCTCTTTTCCTGCAGTTAGCATCCATTCTTCCGGGTCCTAGTCTCTGGAGCAGCAGTAAACAAGCTTGCTCCCTCCTCAATATGACATCCCTTCAAATATTTAAACAGGGCTATCCTATCACCTCTTAACCTTCTCTTCTCCAGGCTGAACATCCCCAGCTCCCTAAGGCATTCCTCATAAGGCATGGTATCCAGACCTTCACCATTTTAGTCACCCTCCTTTGGACATGCCCCAGTTTCTCCGCATCTTTTTTGAATTGTGGGGCCCAGAACTGGACACAGTATTCCAGGTGGGGCCCGACCAAAGCAGAATAGAGCGGCACTATTACTTCCCTGGATCTAGACGCTATACTTCTATTGATGCAGCCTAAAACTGCATTGGCCTTTTTAGCTGCTGCATCACACTGTTCACTCACGTTCAGCTTGTGGTCTACTTGGACTCCTAGATCCCTTTCACATGTGGTCTCATGAAACCCTTGGGCAAGAAACAGGCTGAGGCATTCATCTGCTTCCCTTTAAAGTGCTTTAAGAGATGATGGGATATATATATATATATATACACACACACACACACACACACACACACATACAGTATTTATATCCTGCTCCTCAGCCCTAAAGGCTATCAGAGCAGCTTACAATTATTATTTTTAATTAGACGGTTCCCTGCCTTCAGGCTTACAATCTGAAAAGACACGACACAAAAGGAGAAGGGAATGGTGGTGGGGAAGGGGATCGGTTCCAAAAGTTCTTCTCTCCCTCTGAGGCCTGGATCAAGGCAGATGGACTGGAGGGAGGGCTCTGCTTCTTAATCTAGGACAGACCTGATGGAACTGGGCCTGCATCTCTCCCTCCATGGCTGGATGGCACCAGATGGACTGGAGGGAAGGCTCTGCTTCTTAGCTCAGGCCAGGCCCAAGGTGGGGTGGTGGTGGTTGGCAACTCAGTGGGAGGAGAAAGGAAAAGCCCCAGAATTTTTTTTTTAAATTAAAATTTCAAATGTCAAAATTTTAATTTAAAAAAAAATTGATTTTTTTTAAAAAAAATCTTTAGCAACTTCACCAAAATCGTCACTGTGTATATGTAAATACATTTCAGTTACACAGGTTAATACACAAACAAGATTCCAGTCTATAACATCTTCTTCTACCTTCCACGTCAAACCCTGCTCCTCAAACACCTACCTTTTGGCAGAAACAGGCTGTTTTTGACATACCCCCTTTTTGAAAGAAAGGTAGGCTAGGAGCATCTCATAATTTTTCTTTCTGCTGTAGAAGTGCTATGGTAAGGATGTCCTTGGTAAATGTTGAAAAAACGAAACAGTATACAGTAATGCTCTTCCTTCTTACTTCTCAAACTATCAGTTGCCAGGCATAAGCCCTGAAAACACTCTTTTTTGGAATCCCTGCAACAATTTTAAAGTTGTACTGTAAGTGATATTTTGTATGTTTGAGTTAATAGGTGTTTTAAAAACTGAGGCATTTTACATGCATCTTGATACAAGATAAATGTACACAAAATTGATATTCCAAAGTATAACTTGTTTCTTTTTTGTTATTTATGTAGTGTCCCTTTTCTTCTATCTTGAATCAGCACCTGAAAGTAGCCATTAATTACTAGTTAATTAATATTAATTAATTATATTATTAATTCTTGAGGAAGAGAAAGGCAAGCCAGCTCCAACAGGCCTTGCCTAAAAAGAAGAAGAGCCCTCCCTCCAGTCCATCTGCCATGGTCCAGGCCTCCGAGGGAGAGAGGATCTGCTGGACTTTTCTCCTTCCCTACTGCCATTAACTTCTCCTTTTGTGTCTTGTCTTTTTAGATTGTAAGCCTATGGCAGGGAAATGTCTATTTTAATGAATAAATTGTAAGCCGCTCTGATAGCCTTGGCTGAAGAGTGGGGTATAAATAAATTATTATTATTACTATCACTAGGCTGAAATGTGTTGGGTTAATTGCAAGAAAAAACTAATCTTTTCCAACACCTTGATACTTTGCCTCTTTTCTACATCCCCCTCGTGAATGAGAAATCTCGAAGTGCACTAGTTATCGACAGCCCTACTCAGATCTTATGAACTCAAGAGCATGGCTTCCTCAATTGATCTGCAATGTGGTCTTCCTCTTTTCTTTTTGCCTTCTAATTTACCAAGCATTGCGTCTTTATCCTTGGAGTTTATCACACGGGAGGAATTTCTCTCAATTTCAAAAGAAATTGAAATGAGGCCAGTTCGGAATTGAGTAAATTCGCTAGTTCAGCTAATTTATGTGATTGCGTATTGATGTTGCATTGCATTTGGAATTGCCCGAAATTGCCTCCCAGTGCCTGAAATTGCGTGTGATGGTTTCTCACGCAATAACGTGAAACCCCATGATTGCATTAGGAAGGACTTCTCTTTGCCTGAAAATGTGTGTGATCAGCTTTCACACAATCACGCGAAACCCCATGATTGCATTCAGATTGCCATTGGATTATACTTCCAATTCCCTTCGTGTGATAAACTCCAATGTTTTGTCTCGTGATGTGTTCAAAGTATGAGAGTTTCAACTTAGTTATTTCAGCTTCTGTTAAGAATTCAGCCTGGTCAGAAAGGCCTAATGACTGAAGCCAGGCATGGCAATGGAGAGCCAAAGCCCCAATCATCTTGCCCCACTGTCAGAGATGTGTCAACCAGTTTGTTTGCCTATGGTTGCAGGAGAGAATCCACTCTGTGATCTTTGCCCCTGAGTTTATTTAAGAATAGAATTATTTTCTCCCAAAGGAGTTGGTTGTAGGTTCCCATGCAAATCAAGTAGAGATCTTGGAGATGAAGGCAGCAGAAGAGTAGAATTTCTTCCCCATAGCATTGTGCTTGCTTTGCTTGTCCACAGGAGTAGAATGCAGTTGATGTGAAGCTCTCAATTGGGCAGCATCAACAATGATGGAATTAGGTTTTGGATGCTGCCTCAGTGGAGAAATGGCTGGATCATCTACTTCATAGAGTCTAACTTATTGGAAGTGCATGATGACTTGCATGAGGTAAGGAAGCATCAGTAATGCTGCAGTAGTAGTTGCTAGCAATTGGATTCACTAGAAAATAGGATCCTCAATTGGATTGAGCTGCTGCTGGACTTTTATGTCTACAGACTTGGCCACGTGGAGCATCTGATCAACAAACACCTTGATATCATCAATTGGGAAAGAAGAGTCCATTGTGCTCAACTCCATGGGAGGCGACCTTCTGGTGGATAGGACCATTGATTTAAGAGTCAGACACCCGGAGTCTTGCATGTCATGGAAAGATGGATGGTCTGGCTAGAAATGAGAACTGTGGAGGCAGAATTAACAGACTTTTCCTTTGTAGCGTAAGTGGTATCCTGGGCTTCAGCAGGTTGCAACGCACCCTGAGCTTGACATGCATTATTTTTAGTGGAATGTTGGTCAACGAAGGTGAGGAAAGCCAAGTGTATACAGTCCTGTGTTTCAGATGTCGTGTCGAGGAAGCCTTGTTCCTATAGTGGCAAGTATAATGTCTGGAACAGATATCATCAGTGGAAGAGATGACATCAGGATAGCAGGATTCCCAAGAAGGGAGTCTGTACTGATCATAGGAATGATATCGCCAGACATCTTGTGTCACCTACTGTGGCAGTACTGCTACAAGGAAGCCAAATCAGAGTCCTAGCATGCTCTTGAATGGTACTGATGTCAGTGTTGACATGGGAATGGAATCATCGGAAGGGTTTTCTCTCAAACTGAAACACAAACTGGAGAAAGAGAAGCAGTAACTTTGACAACAGAAGACTCCAGTGTTTCCTCTGAAACATGGTCGTCCAATTTCTTGTCTGGGATGGGAATAGTATCTGTCACAATAGTATGGTTTCAAAGAAGCTGGCAAGAGAGACACCATGAAAACAAGAGAACAAGGTGGCAAGAGATACACCATGGCTTCACAAAAAATTATCTCCAAAGCAAAGTCATGGAGCAGAGTAGACAGTCCTGCTACAGCCACAGCTTCGATAGCCCAATGCAGAGTAAATTGAGGTGAAAAATGCTTCTTCGATCTCTTCTTGTTGTTGAGTTTGTGCTTCAGATCAGTCAGCATTTCATCTCTGAGAGAACTGCCCAAACATTGAAGGCATCTCAAATGCCCATCAGTCTAACAGAAACTCCCTTTTTGAATCTTCGTAGCACTATAACATCCAATAATGTATTTATATTTTTGTTTCTTTTGGGGGTGGGGGAGCACTGAGCATATATTTAACTTCAAGAGAATTTAATAGGTTACTTGCAAAATGTTATTGCAGGCAACAACTACACAATTTTAGTTTCAAATCCACACACACACTCACACACACACACACAAACCCCACAAAATCTAATAGCCTGCACTCTTATATTTATCAGGGGACTTCTACTGACCTATGTCCCCTTTCCTCCACTAGAATCACAAGTAGAATTTGTTCCATATTCCTTCACCTACTGCAGTGTAATCTGTGGCAGCAGAAGCAATATGGAATGCCTTCTTTTGAGAGATCCACTTGGCAGATTTAATCTATACGTACAGATGTAAACACCTGTAGCCCCCCCCCCCACCCCGATGGCTCTTGCATTTGCTATGATTAGCCAAGCATTGGCAGGCTGGATGTAGAAGTTCCTGTCTATATGAATCTAGCTTTTACAGCAGACATTTTTACACTAGGGTTATTTCCTTTGAGATTTGCTATGGCTAAAAGGTTGGCAGATGTTATAAAGAACAGCTGGGCCTCTCCAAACTACCAGCCAGAAGCCAAAATTTCATAGATTCAGGAACAGAATAGCACATGTAACATCTGAGATCTGTAAGGAAATAAGTGCATACCTTTGAACCACTCTATTAATTCTTTTGTTATATTTTAAGGACACTGTACACCTTAAACAGATCAAGCTTGAATTTCCCCTGGAGGCCAAGATGATCAAATTAAGGCTGTCATACTTTGGCCACACCATGAGAAGCCATGATTCACTAAAAGGCAATAATGCTGGGAAAGGAAGAGGTTAGTAAAAAGAGAGGAAGACTGTACACCAGATGGATGGACTCAGTCAGTGACGCTACAGGCCTGAATCTACATGACCTAAACAGAGCAATGGAGGATAGGGAGGCCTGGAGATGTCTTATCCATAGGGTCACCATGCGTCGGGGTTGACTTGAGTGCAGTTAACAACAAACACCTTGAGAACTCAGAAGGCAGCATAGAAATTTTCAAACAATTTTTTCTTCCATAGATTTTCTTGCTGATTATACTTGTTTTGCTGTTATTAAAGTGTACTGTCCTTTTAAAGTGCAATCCTATCCATGGATAACAGAAGTCCCTTTCTGTTTATCAGGATGACTCCTTAGTGTGTTTAGGACTTCAACGAAAGTGCATTTTCTGGATTTGCCTTAGTTGTTTTGCCTTATGTTAGGTACATTGGTTTGAATGATTAGTTTGAGTAAAGTGTGAATCAGGTAATGCAAATAAAAAAAATACAAATACAATACAAACTCTAAAATAAATACAAATGTTTAAATAAGCATACATTTAACCTCAAGAGAATTTAATAGGTTACTTGCAAAATGTTATTGCAGGCAACAACAACTACACAATTTTAGTTTCAAATCCACAAAAACACACAAAATTTATACAAATTAGCATAGTAAAAATTAAAGCCTTAGAGGCTTTGCTGGCAGAATTTGTATATTTTAGAATGGGTGTTTCTTACAGTTTTTTTTTCTTTTCCACTTTTTCTTATAAAAAAATTTACAAGTGAAATATTACTACAAAACTTTTTATAAGATTTTCTGCAAAACATTTATAATTTTACCACCAACTATTTCTCTGTTTCAAAATCATTATGCAGATTTAACACCCTATGTTGCACATCAATTTTTGTGGGATGACAGTTTAGTGACATGCATAAAAAATCACAAGGCATTAGAAATGGAGACTTAAATACAAATATTGTTGCAATAAAACAGTTATAAAATTGAAAAATAGGACCCAAACATCATGCTTACCTATTTTTAACAAAAACTTTTTATCCTAAATTACACACTTTTATTACTTCTCCTCATGAAACAGTGTGATAAATAATGACATAACACCGATTTCTAATGTAATCAGGAAACACATACACAACCTTATCCCAAGAAAGTATATTGAAAATAAAATAAAACACTGGAGTTCTACCATGATAAATACATTTTGCACTGATAAGAACAATAAAGCAAAAATGTTATAATGGTGGCAAAAGGAATGAACAGTGAAATGCCATTAAACAATCTACTACTGCACATCTGTGCCCTATTACGTACAACAGTTATATTCCACTGAGTCAAATAAAGGACACTGAAATTTACGATCCTTCTAAGACTGAAAAGTGGACTCCGAATGGTATGCAGAACAGACTATCAAAATGTTTAATTCCAGGAGTAGTAAATGCACCTGCTAACATAGATTATTTATATTAAATTTTATGATAACTTTTGATACATTTGTAATAGGGATTTGCTGCAGATGAAAACTTCCATTTTATGTCTGCATGCCTAACTATGCAAAAAAGAATACTTAACAGCTGTGCAGAGTACTCATAACTTTAGTTTACAAAAAAAAAAGTTTGCTTCTAACTTAACATGATCCTATAAGGAATTTTATTTGCTTAACTGAGGTTTTGTAGCACTGATTATGAGTCAGAATGATAAAAATATATCTTTTATGTTGCAGGGTTCTTTTTGCAATGTAAGTTGCACGTTAATTAGCATTATCTAATGGCTGTCTGTATTAAATGTATCATTAAAAAGATTCTGATGTTTAAAGCCAGTTATATCAATTGACAATATTTTAAATAAAAATATATGGGATAATATTTCAAAAAATCAACTAAAATTTAAAGACTGTCAAATGACTAAAAAACATTTATGAAACTTGAAACCACAGTGTAAAATTGCTTTCTTTCCCATGTATATAGGCTGATGTTATAAAATATTTTTTCAGCTTCATATATCACTACACAGGGCATCCCTATAGTGTACACAGTATGCATTATCATTGGATCTTGTCTTTAAAAATTGTGT
Organism: Urosaurus nigricauda; assembly: GCA_034509955.1. Classification (NCBI taxonomy): domain Eukaryota; kingdom Metazoa; phylum Chordata; class Lepidosauria; order Squamata; family Phrynosomatidae; genus Urosaurus; species Urosaurus nigricauda. The sequence continues at coordinate 89,136,376 of JAOEGL010000006.1, forward strand.
TCTATGCCACAAAACTAAGACTTGTATAAAAAGTATTTGTTGAAACATTTCTCAACAAGAAAGGGAATTTTTATAAGCAATGTCAATGTCTTGAACTGTACTTTAGATTCAATTGTTAAAATAGTTTGGTGTAGAATGTAAAAACCAGACAATCTTCAGATATTTTACAACAGAGGTGGTTTGTAAAAGGTTCTATTAATGCCAATGGAAATTTTTTAAAAATCCAAATTATATTTGGCCATATGTATGCTGTGTAGTCAAATTTGTACACAATTTTATTCAGCAAGGAAAAACTGAAAAAGATTTTCAGGTGTGGCAGATACAGATGAGCATCCCTATTAATTCATCAATACTTAACAGGTCCTATTTGACTAAATGTTGCCTCAGAACACTAGTTATTACGTTTAACCAGTTCCCTTTGACAAGAACTTGATTTGCCAAATAAAATACTGGCATTTTTAAAAATTGTGCTGCAGTCAAGAAAAGGCCATTGATAATTTAAATTTTTTATCTCTATGGTAAAGATATATATAAAACAGATATATTTCTGAAGAAGCAAATTTATGGATCAAGTAAACATTATTTAAAATTATTCTTTGTCAGCCTATTTAGGGTTATGCAGTCACAAGGAGGATGGAGGTGGGGAGATGTTTTAGCAGAATCCAAAAACCATGAGACTTGCAGTAAGACTTCAGTCTGAATTTATCAAATAAGAGCTCCCAATGCCACATAGACTACAGGGAATGTTGTAAGAAATTTGTTATATGGCACACTTCTTCTTTTTAAAAAAGTTTTTAAAAATCTTATTAGTGTACCTTGGGCAAGCCAGCAATTGTTCTTTGGGTGCCAAATATTGTTTTCTTTAAGGAAACAGAAATGATAAATTAAAGAGTTATACTTTTGGTTTAACTTATTTATCCTTTTTCTTTGGCTGTTATGTCAAGATCTAAAGAATTCAGTACATGAACGGCAATGTTTGATATTGACAACAAGGTGACGGTGGTGGATATGTACAGCATTCTACTGTACTTCCCATAATTTCCAAGTATCACAATAAAATTTAAATATTTAAATTACTGACTTTGTAACTGAAGTTAACCAAGATTTAGCCATAAATCACCTACATCTTGAAATGGAATGAGTTCAGGTATAGGACTTGTCATACAGGTTCTCACATTTAATTTTTACATAGAAATTAATTAAAATCTTATGTTAATATATATCTAAGATTCAATAGTTGCTACAGTATACACTGGCTCTACAGAACTCTTACCTCTCCTAGAAAGAGAATAATCTGTGGTTACTGATTGTCATTATACACACTACTATAATGTAGTGGTGAAAATTATCTGAGACATACCTCAGACCCAGTTAACATGATGCCATCTGAATTATTTCTTTAAAAATGAGCAGAGATGGCCAAATGTAGTATATATATATTTGATAAACCAAATAGAAGCAAAAGGTTTTCATCTTCACTAGACTATTCTTGGGTTTTTTTGTTGTTGTTGTGCCTTTTGGACAAAAATATATTCCAATGAAAATACTAGAAACTTTTGTGAGGAAAAAAACCCTAACCAACAGCCATTTTGTTGCATAATTTGTTTTGTTCGTTGCTGCAACAAACATTTACATATGTTAAAACAGAAGAAAACTCCAATTAAAAATTCTTTATAACCATGATATAGACCTACATAAATTTTTACGTTTTGGAATCAACGTTTTCCTCATCTGCTTCATCCATAATTTATCAAGGTCAATTTGAAAATTTTGTCTTTTGTACAGTGTACACTTCCTGTGCTAATCCTCCAACTTGGAATACTTACAGAAATCAAGACCAAGTACATGATTTCCTGCTCTGTAATACACTTTTACCAGCCCACTTCCATATCTTGAAAGGGATGTAAACTTAAGTGCAGTTCTAGGCATTTGTATAATGTCCTTCAGAATTCCTCCATGTTTGTTGAAACATTAGGAGTTGCTGGGTTTGAATCTTGAGAGATAGCTGCAACTGTGACAATCCTTGGAGAGCCAAGAACCTCAGTAACGGAAGAGTCCAATTCACCTGAAGTAACAATAGCAAGGGCTGTTCCTCCTCCCTTCTTGTTCTGATGGGTTTTGACATGCTTTGACAGATGGTCACTTCGCATAAATCTTTTAGAACACTCTGGGCATTCAAATCTTTTCTCACCTATCAGAAAAAAACAAAAGCAAAAAAGAGAACCTCTTAATAATAATATCAGTGCTGACCCAGTGATTTTTTTGTACTTGCTGAAATAGAATAACATTGAAAATGCATTTAAAATGAATTACTATTTTGAGGCTACTATTAACATGCAGTATGTCACCATTCAGTGAAGAAGGATGCATGTGTGAATGAAAATATATGTATTTAGTTTTTACTACATTAGGCTCTTGTGATCCCTGGATCTGAGCTTCTGCAGACAGAAAGACCCATTACTCTCAATGGTGGTGCGTGCACATGACTGCATTAGCAGCCATACGCCACCATTGGGGGGCAACAGATCTTGAGGCCTCACATTTTTTCTTTTCTGTGGGGGAGTCTGGAACAGATCTCTGCAGATACAAAGGACTGACTGTTACTAATTCTGGTTTGGATCTAGACTAACTTAAGTCATGCTTCATTATAACTAAAATCAATGAAACCAGCTATAAACTAACTTTAACAGAATTTTAATGAAACTGAAGCTTGACTAACTTAGGCCGAAAACAGGTGGCCACCTCTTTGTGTGCCAGATCAGGACTGCAGCAACCACATGCTGCGTCCTCGATCTGGCCTTTTCCCAGCATGAAAAGGACTGGCAGAATGTCACTCCTTTTTGTGCCTGAGAAAAAGTGCCTTTGCCATTGTGGCAGCATTTTTTCAGCGTTTCTTTGGCATGTGGCATCAAAATGCTGCGTTGCCGAAATGCATGATGCCAGCTTAGGGGCAGAGTTGGGGTGTGTGGCATGCAGACGCCATGCCCCCATGCCATCCTGAAGCCAGCCAGTCTGTGAAGATCAAAAACTCTCTAGTGACTACTGCTACTTCAGCCGTCTGGCTGATAAAGGGCTCTCTCTCTCTCTCTCTTTAATTTATATCCTGCCTTTCCCTCCAGTATGCAAACCATGGCATATTGCAATATAAATTAAAACAAAATACAATTAAAAAAACAGGTAGCACATAAGTTAAACAACAATTAAACAAACAACAATTCTAAAAACATTAAACCAGTTTGGAAAGGCTGCCATTTTTTCATTATTTTTTGTAATCCATTCAAAATCCACTAAGTTAGGTGAATTTCTCAACTAGTTCCAGATCTGAGTACACATCTTTTGAACCAATTCTTATAGATTTCTGTAGAACATGTCTGAAGATGGGTCAAACAGAGGCAGCTCTCTGAGCAAGGAATTGGAGTTGCCTTAGCAGACGTTCATTATCTAATATAGGGGCGAAATAGATTGCCCCTTTGCGCAGCCACCTGGGCAGCTTCCAGAGCATGGCATTTCGATGCTGGACATTCTGAAGCCATCTGGAAACTGGCTTCATGCCAGCCGGCTGCCCACATGCAGGCCAACTTCTGGACACTCCAGTGGTGTGGCGTTTATATGTGGCAGAAACACCTAAAAGCTGGCTTCTGTCCGCGGTGGGGCGGAAAAGCCAGCTTTTTGCCGATGCAAAAAGGTGGATTGGAGCTGTGGCCTGCGGTTACCGTGGCCCAAATCTGACTTTCTCATAGGTGGCTTTTAGCTGCCCCTTTGGGGTGATCTGTTTCATCCCATACTGCATTTTGTGCAAATTAATTCCATTATTTAATAAAATATGCCTTACTTTACCAAGGTCTTTGCATAGAATGCTCACTCACCTGTATGTGTTCGTCTGTGCCTTTGCAATTCATCACTTCTTGTAAATCTTTTCCCACAATAGATCCAATTGCATATAAATGGCCTTTCTCCAGTATGCCAGCGAAGATGTGCTCGGAGATGAGACGTTTTCCCATATACTTTTCCACAACCTTCAATATGGCAGATATGCTGTTTCTTTTTTCCTGGTTCATTACTGGTTCTACCAAACACAAATCAGTAACAGTTAGGCTTAGCAGAATTTAGTATGAGAGCACAGAATTAAGATAAATAATTCCATTAAGAGAAGTAAAAGGAATGCAAAAGCCTGGTATTTTACAACTGTTTTGACAATTACCTTCCTTCTCCTTCTCTGCAATTAGGGCATGAACAAGCAACTCTTTTTAACCTTTTGCCAGGCTGCACATCTTGATCAGAAGCTTGCTGGGTTTGTTGCAGCTGCACCTGAGCTATCTGATCAGGACTAACAGCACCAATTGCAGCATTAGCAATGCCTCCCACAGCTACAGTTACAGGTGCTATTGTGGCTTGCTGTACTTTCACTCCTCCATCTTGTCCTTGTTGTTGACCTATAAAGAAAGAGAGAAAAAGACTTAATTTCTAGGTTGGTCACAACAAAATTTTAAACACAATTTTTATTCCATTACACAATGAGAAGAGTTGCCTAGATTTCTCTGATATACATAATATTTTTGGGTGGCAGGTATCACTCCCTGTGCAAGTTGTTCACCCCAGAACCCTTTATATTAAAAAGGAAACCTTCATTGCACTGAAACCTCAAGCATACGCAGTGCTAACTGCAAATAGTTAGGGAGACCACGTTAGTTTACAAAACTGGTGTATGTCTTATGTATAAATATATACATATAGGAATAACTTGCAGAGAAAAGTGGATATGACCACCTAGAGAAAATAAATACAAATACTGTACTGTAGTGACAAACTGACTATATTTACCCATAATTATTGTTCTTTCTGCTGGCCTCTATAAATTTAAATATTTTACAAGTCATATTAAATATTGTAAATAAGCCATGATACACATTTTTAGTGATGTAATAATTTAATGAGAATATAGGATTACTCATTTTCAAGGCCAGCCATCAGAACTTTAAAGAAAACCCAAGATCTCTTGGAATGCTGTAATCATCTCCCTTCAGGTAAGTTTTTTTTGGGGGGGGGGGGGAAGGTTGTCTCTGAGAATGCTTTGAAAGAAGCAACAAGTGGCTTCCACTCAGTTTCCATATGACACCATGAAGAATTAGGTAGCAAGGTCAGCATCTCTTGCAATAGACAGGATAAGCAGGGTGTGTGATTATACAGACAAACCAGATTAGAAAAAGCTGTGTTTGTAGCAAATACAAGAAAATATTGGATAGTGTTGGATCCTGCTCAATGGATTGAACCTATCCTCTCCTTTAGTACTCCATATTTGGTTTTAGCTCCAACACAGTATATGATAGCCTCTACATCACATTTTCAAATTGAACTTAAAGCTCATGTCTTACAGCAATTTTAGGATTTATTAAAACTTTATTAGAGATAATCCTTTGACCTACCCATGAACACTTGATTATTTATAGTGATATATCTGCTTATGATGCTTAAAGACTTCAGTAACTAGGGATAAAGGGGCGAAACAGTTGGGCAGGAAAAAGTGGCTTGAAGCTACCCTTTTTAAAACCACACTGAAACCCCACCAACCACACCGCCAGCTCCATAGGGAGCTGGAAAAAAATTGCTTTTTTAAAAACAGCTTTTCTCTACATAAGGCGCCTAGAGGGCACTTTCCTGCTGGCTTCAAGGCATGTGTCATCTAAGGGCCCATTCAGACTACGTTATAAACCGGTTAGCAAACCGGTTTAAAATCAAGAAGTTCACACTGAAACTGGATTTAACACTACTGAATCCGGATTTTGCACACCCGTAGCGGGGTAAATCCCCCATAACCCAGGTTTTCCCAAAGCGGGTTTTTTACCGTTTCTTTTGGGAAAACCCGGTTTGCGGGGAATGTGAACTTGGCTCCGATCACGATCGGGTCAAGTTCAGGGGAGGGGAAAAGGCCAGGGGGAGGAACATCCCTCCTCTCCAGGCAAAATCGGGCACTCCAGCATTTTTAAAATATTTTTTTAACTGTATTTTTAAGTAATTATTTATTTTATTATTTTATTTATTTTAGAGTTATTTCATTTTTTATTTATTTATTGTATTTTATTGTATTTTATTTATTAGTAATTTAATTGCATTCAATTGTATTATATTTTAGTATTTTTTAAATATTTTTTAATTTCTTATTTTTTTATTATTTTTTTCAGTTTGACAGCTTATGCGCATTCTACGAGGCTCTGTTCCCATCGAAGTTTATGAATGGGGAAAAAGGGAAACTCCTGTCCATATATGGATTGGGGTTCCCTTTCATGGGGCCCTTTAAAAATTGAAAGGGAGCCCCAATCCATATATGGACAGGAGTTTCCCTTTTTCCCCATTCATAAAATTCGATGGGAACGGAGCCTCGTAGTATGCGCATAAGCTGTCAAACTAAAAAAAAAAAAATTAAAAAATATATAAGAAATTAAAAAAATATTTAAAAAAATACTAAAATAAAATACAGTAACTCAGGTCAAGTTCAGGGGAGGGGAAAAAGCCAGGGGGGGGGAATATGCCTCCTCTCCTGGCAAAATTGGGCACTCCTGATTTTTTTTAAATATTTTTAATGTATTTTTTATTATTATATTATATTATAATATATTTATATATTATATTATATTATATTATATTATATTATTTTATAGTTATTTCATTTATTATTTATTTCATTGTATTTTATTGTATTTCAGTGTATTTTATTGCATTTCATTTCTTAGTAATTTATTGGATTTTTTTGTATTTTTTTGGTATTTTTTAAAATATATTTTTTTCTTTTTTTCCCCCATTGACAGCTGTAATTCGCTTTGGCTGTTCCGTTTTTATGAATGGGGCAGAGGGGAAACCCCTGTCCATATATGGACAGGGGTTCCCTTTCAGGGCCCCATTCATTCTTTAAACTGGAAGGGAATGAATGGGGCCCTTTTAAAGGGAACCCCAGTCCATATATGGACAGGGGTTCCCCCTCTGCCCCATTCATAAAAACGGAACAGCCAAAGCGAATTACAGCTGTCAATGGGGGAAAAAAAGAAAAAAAATATATTTTAAAAAATACCAAAAAAATACAAAAAAATCCAATAAATTACTAAGAAATGAAATGCAATAAAATACACTGAAATACAATAAAATACAATGAAATAAATAATAAATGAAATAACTATAAAATAAAATAATACAATGAAATATAATATAATATAATATATAAATATATTATAATATAATATATAAATATAATATAATATAATATATATTATATTATAAATATAATATAATAAAATATTTAATAAAATATTTTATTTAATAAAATAAAATAATACAATATAATATAATATAATATATAAATATAATATAATATAATATATAAATATTATATTATATTATAAATATAATATAATAAAATATTTAATAAAATATTTTATTTTATAAAATATATATTAAATTTAAAAATAAAAAAAAATATTGAAACATATAGTAAATAATAATTTAAAAAGTACTGGGAGGAGGAGGAGGAGGAGGAGAGGAAAGGATCGCCTCAATCCGCACCGCTCCCAGCCAAATGCTTCATGCGCATAAGCTGTCAAATATTTAAAAATATAAAAAAAAAACACAAGCATCTCGCGCGGCCAATGGCCGCATCAGACGTCACCATGACATCATTTGATTGACAACCAAGAGGCTCCATCTTTAATCGGTACTTTTGCATGTATGAACTTCGTTGGGGTAAAATGCACCGGGAAGCCTCAATGGGGGCAAAAGATAGTATGAACTCCTCTCTGGATAGAATCGGTTTGCCACGATCGATCTCATCTGGATCAAACCAGGGCAAATGGGCTAGTCTGGATGGGGCCTAAATGTCACAGCTTCAAGCCAGTCTGAAAGCACCTCTTTTTGCCTGTCTGTTTAGCCTCAAAGTTATCTGAAGTACTGTCTTCCCTTATATGAATCAGCTAAATGTTAAAATATTAAGGAGAGGTCCTTTTTTTTTTTTGTCCTCAGAATGGCACATATTTATTTGGCTTTAGCTATAACACAGTATATGACATACTTTGTTGTAGCTAAATCCAAATATGTGCCATTTGATAAGGCTATTTTATTTCTTACAACTTGTTGGAAAATCAAATATTCCCTCCCCCTCTCTACTGCTGTTTAAGAGCACTGGAGGATTTTAGATTGTATAGGGCCCCGAGCATGCCTACACACATTCTGAACTCTTTAGCTCAGGTTTTTCCATTTGCACTTCTATCTATTGGAATACATAGTCATTTAAGCAACCAGACCATGTGATCTAAGAAACTTCTAGGGTCAGTGGTCATACAAAACCTCCCCCTTCTCTATCTGCTTCTTCTCTTTTGTTCTCAACCTGACCAGATGGCGAGTGAAAAGTTCACTGGAGCTCTTCCTTTTACCTGGGGCCGTCCACATGAACGATAAAATGTATTTCTGCCTCATGATGAAACCCACCCTGTTTAAATGGTCCATCCTGTCAGAAGAAGGGGAGCAGTGCAGACTACCCATGAGTATTTGTGCCACTGTGGGAGCCACGGTGTGGTCAGTGGGTTCCCCCAGCAAATCAGGAAACCCTGGAGGTAAGCTGACTTTTTCCCTGCATTAGCTCAGGCCCTCAATCGTTTCATTAATTAAAATGTAGGTGCTTCAAGCATATGTACATTCTAAAAACAATCAAGTTCTTTAATTTGCTTGGTTTTTTTACTGAAGTCAGTTGCAGCAAGGGAAGTATGGAAGACTGAGGTGAGTTAATATGCCAAATTCTGCTAGGGAAGACTATTTTTCGAATAGATTTAGTCTTCATATACCCCCCTTCCCAGGATATATCTGAAGTATACCCTGGGATATATTCCTTTTCCTCATGAAACTGCTGTAACCTTTTCTGGATATTTTATAGTTGTTAATGCAAGACTCTGCCCAATTTTCCAATCCTCACAACTCATTCAAAGTCTTTCTTAGCAATGTGCAAACCTTCAGGAAAGGCTTTTGGGAAAATGAGGGATGCAGTGGGGAAGGAGGTCCAGAAAAGAAGGAGGGACGGAAGTGGGTTCTCTCCCTTTCCTTCCCTTGTTATAGTCCCCTATGTTCTATCCTCAGCTTATCCATGGGTCATATCAAAATCCATGATCTTAACCCTGAAAATTTTCCTCGACCTACATGAGGCTGACTTATGGTATATTGATTGTTTCTAGTCTTTTGGCCACTATTTTGTTTCCCATATTTGACATATGCTAGTTAGCACTAGAGTTGCTTCTGTCTGTGTACATTGTAGCAGTTCAATTGGAATAGTGTCTGTTTCTAGTCATTTGTTTTTACCAACTACTCTTACTGCAGCTTCCACTTCACTTTTTAGAATTTGGGGTTGTCTTTATATGGTTCTTTGCTCCATGTGTCACTTATTTTTTTTCCATCTCTTTTATATGACTGTTCTGGGTATTGTATCCAGCATCGTTTTATTTATAAATTGTTTACTCATCCAGTACTAGTACTGATATTTGAAGAAGGGGTAGGTTTCTGGCTTTTTCTTTTACAATTCTAGTTAGTGAGACTGACTGAGAGGAATTTTCCCTTGAAGACAAGACAGGGAAGGGAAGGTCTCAAAAATTTATGAAACAGTCCTTGGTTTAAAATGGATCATATAGTGATTACTTTACTATCAAACGAGTATTTATGATCCTTTAAGATGATATTGTTTAAAGAAATATATCTTAGGCATGAAGATTTCTATTCGATTACAGGAAAGATATATAGTTTGTTGGTGAAGATCAATTTAGGAAGCTGGAGCAAGTTTTACAACTGCAAATCAGTCCAGAATGAGAAGAATACTTTTGACTTTTTGGACAACTATCAGCTAAAATATTAATAAGAATTTTATGAGTTGTTCAAAAAGAGAACATTTTCAACATTATCTGGCAACTTGTCTAAAAAATTCTGGCCCACTGTGCCTAATCTTAAATATTATTATTTAGCATTAATTACCATTTCAGTGGAATAATAGTAGTTGCATTTCCCACAGTTGTGGGTCATTTCTTTTCTCAAAATATGCATACATCTGGATCTCCATTTCTACCATTAACAAGTGACACAGGAAAAGCCAAGCTACATACTGCCTTGAAAACAGAATATTTCCAGTATCAGACTGAACATCAGATTGAATATACATTATTCTCTCTATTTAGCAATAGCAGCTTCATTTATATACTGCTTTATACCACACTAAGCAGTTCCTAAGTTTACAGTTTACAACTGTAAGCTAATTGCCCCCAACAAGCTGGCTACTCATTTAGCAACCTCAGAATGATGCTAGGCTGAGTTGACCCTGAGCCCCTGGCTGAGTAAGTGGCTGCAGTACCAACATTTAATCACCAGGTCTCCTAAAAGCACTTAGTATTTTAAAAAGCACTGCTAACTCTGTTCTGGAAACAGTGGAAGATGTGAATGAATGAATGAATGAATTTATTATTACGGTTCCAGGCCAGTTCTGGAAACAGTGGAAGATGTTTCTATTGTCACATTTTAATAGAATACGTTTCAACTATAGAATTCTATTCTATTCTATTTAAATGAACAAGGCTGTGCGCCTTATGATGCAGCACCTGCTTTCCTGAAAGTAAGCCATATTGAATATGTACAAGATTGTACTGTAAGGGCTGTAATGTTTTTAAATCATATATATTTTAGATTGATTTTAATTGCTAACTTGTTCTTATTTCTTTAGAATATGCCCTTTTGGGGGTACACAGCATCTTGTTGATTAGGTTCAACTAGAGAAGACCTATTGATTCAACTATTGAACAGTAAGCCAACATGTAAGTAAATCCAATACATTCAGTGGCTCTCCTCTACTAGGGATGAATGATAGGATCTGGTCACTGGCACCTAAGGACATTCTGAGATTTTCTTGATATAGTCCTAACATCACGTGTGGTGGATACTGATCATCACTATTTTGAAATGAACTACTATGTATGGAAAAGGCAACAGGATTGCACAAGCTGCCCCCCACAAAACACATTTATTTGAAATGCACTCTGCACACATGCTTACATATCCAAATATGTGTAAGCTCTAGCCTCTACCCCAGTAGTGGGAACATTCCAGAGCAGATTTCACTTTCCTACAAAAGGATGCAATGCCTTTTCACAGCTGTCATTTGGAGCAACCAGAAGAGGTATCACATAATTATCTGCCATTTCCACGGGGTTCCCCCCCCCCATTTCCTTCCTGTTTGGGGGGGGGGCAGAGGGAAGTCTCAAGCCATCACTATTTAGCTAAATAAAGAAATTTTGTCTATATCTTAGCCCAAGATATTTCAAGATATTTTCTGCCTAAAGTTGTGTTTTTCTGTCCATTTTTTGAAGGGCTGCTGGGGACGTCGTGGAATAAGAGTACCAGGGTCCACATTGGATATTGTCTCCAGGGCCTGCATAAATAACATTTTAGCCATGGATAAAATATAATGAGAACCTATTCCATTTTGCCCTTGTGAAAGAGCACATCAAATGCACAGAGGTCTGAGGTTGGAAAGTGGCCCATCCCACTCACGTATTAAATGTCTGCACACAGCTTTTCCTCAATCAAATATACAGAAGTAGACCATGAAATTATGCTACTTGGCTTATAACACTTCAGACTACAGGCTGAGGAGTATTTTGCATCTGCAATGAAAAAAATCTTGCAATGTAAAAAGATAGAATGCTAGACTTAGATCTAAAGTTGGGGTGGATCAGGAAGACAAGGTAAGACTAGTTTTCTTTTTTAAAGAAATATGGGGGAGGATTGAAATATGCTGTCATACACTTACAATCTTGAGGCTACATTCTGGCTTTGTATCAGCCACGTCTAGTAATTTCAATGCAGTATCAAAGCAATTCTTTTTGCACAAGACTTAGAATATCTTTCCTTCCTAAAGCTGCATGTCTACAGAGCAAGAACAATGTGGACTTACTGCACATCATTAAACCAAGAATCTTGGCTGATATGACCTCAATAGTCAGGCTCTTCAGGACGGTAAACACAGTATGTTTGAGGTTAGTTCATGTAACCTCAAATAGCCAGGATTATAAACCAACTTCAAACAAGGATCTGATGTTAGCTTATGTATCCTGGGCTTTTGAGTACAAGCAATAAATCTAAAACACTAAACTACTGCACCTGATCTTAGCCAAAATACCTTTTCCCCTACTAAACTATCAGAATACGAATACAACTGATTGGATGATTCTAACTTTAATGATCAGCTGTATATCTTTTCTCTTTAGGTCCTTGTCTAGTTCTTTCACCAGTTCCCTTCCTATTCCTAGTCTTCTTACTGTCTTTTCCATTCTGATCAATGTTTGATCCAAGGTGTGGGAAATTAACTATTTTGATTTCTTCATTTTCTGGGTTGAATTTATATAGATCCTCCATCGTCATTATTTTTGCTTTCTATATGTTCAGAAGCACGTCTGCCTCTGCACTTTCTTCCTTTTGACCTTCTTTGGCCATTGTTCCAAGTCTATGTTTTGTGCTAGTAGTATGGTGTCCTCTAATATCTTAAATTGTTGATCCTCCTTCCTCACTTCTCCACTCCTTCTTCTAACTCTAAATCTGTTCTTCATATAACATTTTCTCTGTACAAGTTGTACAAATAAGAATGTGATGCAGCCTTACCTGACTCCTTACCAATTGGAAACCATTCTGTTTCTCCATATTCTGTTCTAACAGTAGCCTCATGGGGATTATCAAGTGTAATGGCACTCCCATGTCTTTAAGAGTGTTCTATATATTTCTATGGTCTATGTGGCTAAAGGCTTTGCTATAGTGTATAAAGCAAACACTCCATTAACTATCATATACTTGTAATGTGGTCCCTAGGGCCTCTTCCTTTCCTGAACTCCACTCATACCCCTGACATTTCTCTCTCTATATATGTTTTGCATCTATGTTGTTGAATTTTGCTTCAACTTTAGATAACAATTTATTGCTAAATTTTATGCACTCAATTTTCCTTTTTACTTGCTTTCTATATGTATCTCACAGCAGATATAAATGATTATTATCGCATGGACGAATAGTAATAAAATGTTGTTTCCATTCAATATATGATCAGCAAATCAACCGCTACTATAGGGTACAAAAACAGGTTCAGCATTGTGGAAATGCAAAAAGGCCACCAAAAACTGGAAAAGGAAACAAAGAAAATCAGACAAAAAACAAAATAGTGGCCATCACACTATTTTTCCATTTTGTGGTCTACAAAAATAGGCAACTAGACTAAATTCATAAACAAATTCTAACACAATTTAGATTAATTTAGCATTGGCTTGAATTATACAGAATGAACCTTTTAAAGCAGATGTGCAGTTTATACCTGTATAAATGAAAATCTCTAATCTGTTGATCTTGCCAACGTAGCTATGATAGCTGGGAATGATGGAAACTGTAGTTAAACCCTTCTAGAGAGCAAACGGCTGAGGAGGCAGTTGTAGTTCAACTGAGGTATAGAACTACCCATAATAATAAACAGTACGTTTTGTAGTGTTATTGCAATCAGTGGAAATTAACTTTTCAAGGCTAGAACACTGAAGGGGAAATAGAAAACTAAGGTCCAAAACATAATGCAAAAATAATCCAGTTTGAAACTACTTTAATTGCCCTGGCGCAATACCAGAGGATTCTGGGAACTTGAGTTTTGTGAGACATTTAGCTTTCTCTGTCAGAGAGCTCTGGTAACACAATAAACTACAATTCCTGGTATACCTTAGCACTGAGCCAGGCCAGTTAAAGCGGTCTCAGACTGGATGGGCCTTTACAGACAGGCCAAAATAAAGCTGCTTCGGGTCATTTTGTTGCTTAAATAACACATGCATCTTAAGAGGCCAGAAGCCACACCAAAGCCACGCTCCAGTCCTAAGGACTGGATCATCATTTAAACAACATATCTCCAAAGTGACTCAAAGCAGCTTTATTTTGGCCTGCGTGTATGGGCTCGATAATTTCTGCAGTATGTTTTGGAACTATGCTAAATGTAAAATCTTTTGATATTTTTGATAAGATGTGGTGGTTAACACTTTGAGACCTGTCTCCCTCAGTTTCTAAGTTCTACTTTAAACATAAGAATTATATACAGGGGGAGGAAGAGGAAATAAAGTTAGGAAAATGGGGAACATATAGGCTTGATTAACTCAATTTCTGAATCAGAATACACAGACTACTCCTTGTCCTGAATAGAGCATGGGGATCAACCACATCCTTCAGCTAGCTCTTTCAGCTTTAAATTATTTCTGACTGTTGACAATCTGCAGTTCGTCAGGGAATAATTCTGGACCGGTTCCAGGCAACTAATTTGAGTAGCCTGATTCACTACTCACTACTCACCCAAGCATAATTAGCTCTTCTGTTAGAATCTGCAATGTAGCATTGCAGGCACAGCAGAGGATCTATGTAAAGCAAGGCCCTACATGAGCAACAAATAGCAAAGTGCAACAAGGGATCAAATGCTCAGTCTTATAAAGCCCTACATGGCTTAGGTCCAGATTATTTGAGAGACCATATCTCCCCATACAAACCTGCTAGAACCCTAAGATCTTCTGAGGATTTTCTCAGTCCCTCCATCACAGGCTCACCTGGTGAGGGCATGAGAGAAAGCCTTCTTGGTGGCTGCTCCTGCCCTCTGGAATGCCCTTCTATGAGTAGCAAGGCTGCCCCCCCCCCTGCTTGCCTTTCGTCGTCAGGTAAAATGGCTCTATTCAGGCAGGCTTTTAATGTCTAATCATGGGATGGGGTTTATATGGGATGGATATTGTGATTTTATTGTGGTTTTAATGTTTGTATTTTAAATTGTTTTTAGCTGATGTTTTAATTGTTTTAGAATTGTTATTGTGAGCCACCTTTGATCATTTCATCAGGAATTATGGGGCGAAACAGATGGGAAGGAAAAAGTGGCTTGAAGCTGCCTTTTCTAAAGCCACATTGAAACCCCACCAACCACACCACTGGCTCCCAAGGCAGCTGGAGTGCTCATGTCGTGACTACATGACATGGCTTCAAGCCAGGAAGAAGCAGGAAAAAACTGCTTCTCTTTGAAATGGATTTTCTCTACATAAGGAGACTACAGGGCACTTTCCTGCTGGCTTCAAGGCATGTGTCAACTAAATGCCACACCTTCAAGCCAGCCTGAAAGCACCTCTGTTGCCTGTCTGTTTAACCCCAAAGTCTTCTAGAACTTGGCCACATAGCCCAAAACCCCCACAAAAACATATTTCACTTTGCAAGGGACCTGGTACTGAGGTAGAAACTAACCTTTCAGCACAACAATGACCCTAAATACACAGCCCAAAACAGTGGAATATCTTCAAAACTGGACAAAAATTTGAATTATTTTAGAATAGTCCAATCAAGGATTTCACCTCAATTTGACTGAGATTATGTAGCAAAACCCGATAGCTGATTTCCACCAATGGCCCCCATTTAACCTGACAATGCTAGAGCAATTTTACAAGATACTGCAGGATCCAAATGTGCAATAACTTGCAGTTGCAACTGCTGCTAAAGGAGCTTCTGAACTTAGGGATGAATATTAACAAATGCCAGTGTGTTTTATTTATTAGTTTTGTACCACAATAAAATTATTTTGCACCTTCATAAGTATGGAGCATCTTTTATACATGAAGAGGAAACAATACCAATTAAATCAATTTCTATTCCACATTGTTACACAACAAAATGTGAAAAAATCAAGGGGGTGGTGAGTAATTCAGTGAAGCCTTACATTTTTTACAAGGTCGAGCTTCCAAATCTCCATGATTTTAACCTAATGTGGACATAGTAAGAAGCAGGAGAGGGCTGACACTAAAGAAACCAGTAACTACTATGTAAATTAGATATACCCGATAAATCATCAATTGTGACTCAAAGCAGAGGAGCAATGTTTAGAGAATACAGGTGGCTTTTACAGAATGCACTGCCCAACATCATTGCCATGAAATATATGATGATGAACTGTTTCTTGAAATACAAGCACATAGATCTACACTTAGACTAGGTCAGGCAAAGTGATGCTGTTTTTAGGCCCTGTGACAGCTCCAGATTTACCTGAATACCCATTTTTCTGGCCATAGAAAAAGGTTGATCTGCTTCTTCTGGAAACCTCCAGGAACAGCAATTTTTAAAAGGATGCACAAGCTAACCTGCAGCATTTAACCTTTTTTTTTTTAAAGTTGTTTAGAAAACAAGAGGATTCTGTGTAGTTGCTGTCTTTATGGGGGGAGCTTTTGTTGGCAGTTTGTGTGGCCCACAAAATATTCCCTTGGATGAAAATTAGTCCACAAACTCACTACAGTTTCCTATTCCTGGTGTAGATATACTGAATCACTTTTTTAAATTATGACTTCTTTTGTCCCACTGAGATCTGTGGGTCTACGTTAAACATGATTAGCAACTGTTCCACACTGCAGAATTAAATCAGTTTGACACCACTTCAACTTTCATGGCTCCATTCTGTGGAATTCTGGGATTTGTACTTTAGTGAAGTATTCAGCCTGGTTTGTCATAGGTCTGGTGCTTCACCAAAGTACAAATCCCAGGGTTCTGTAGGATATAGTAATGGCAGTTGAAGTGGTGTCAAACTGTTTTACTTCTGCAGTGTGGATACACCTGTAGGGATACACCCTAGATCTGACCAAATTATCATCGGTTCCAAAATGTTATGAGAGACAGGTTGTGTTTAGAGTAACCTAGTGCAATTTATTGCAATCAGATGGTAACAGAAGTTTGGTTGACTCTTCCTGCAATATCAAAACATAAAATAAAAATGAATAAAAGAACAAAATATGATGAGTGATTTTCCAAATATGTAGAATAATCTATACCACATCACCATGTATGGATAATTATTTTCTATGACCCCATTTAATCTATTTTATTTTATCTCATCAATATTAACATCACAGTTTATTAGTGTGGATTTAGAAGTTAGCATACAAACATTTATTTATGATCCAACCAACAAGAAGTCTTAACAAGAATAAATGCTTGAGCAGATGCAATAGTAAGTTTCAACACAGAATACAACAGTCTTTGCTGGAAAATATTTATGTCTGCAAGGACTATCCCAACACCTCTGCTGAGATCAATTGGTTGCCTTTGGCCCTCCATCAAATGTCATCTAGCAGCAGCTATGTCAGCAAGGCGCTGGACCAGTTTCCATGCCCGCTAGTTGTAACAACTGAAATTTCTTTCTTCCCTTTCCCCTTCCCATCACTTATTCCTTGTATGTCCAGTCTTTACATTTAAACCTTAAGTCTAAAGGCAGGGACTATCAAGCCACTTAACTTGTCAGCTACTGTTCAAGGTCAACTGCAAGGTATAATCACTTCAGAGAAATAAAATAAATCATGTTCAGCTTATTTCCACAAGCAAACTTATGTTGAAGGAAGTTCATTAAGAATCAGTAATACCAAGAGCAAACAGCTATCTATCACTAAAAAAATATATCTGTACAGCTTGTATATGGCTCCTACACACACTGAAATCTCTTTCCTCATGCTTGCCTGTTACGATATAGGTGTGTAATTATGGCAGAGCAAAGGCTCCAGAAAGAGTAAACTCAAGATTGTGATTGGAAAAAAAAAAGATATTTATTACAAGGTACAGGTTTGATTGTTTAATGAGATGTGAGATAAACTCAACAATGGGGATGGGAAGAAATGGGTAATCAATCCCCGGAAAAATTTTCAACTATAAGTATCAGTAAGTCAACTATAAGGTGACAATAGAGTTGTACTGGAGAGCCTAGAAGCTCCTAGAGAAGACACTTCTCTAGACATATGTAGGTCCCCAACATGATTCTATGATCAACTTCTGGCAGATGTTGACCACAGAGTTGCACTGGAGGACCAGAAGATTTCTAGAGAGGTGATCTCTTAGGTAAAAAGAAAAGTATTTTTTATTTGCTGTTTTTCCACATTCACGGAGGTCCTTCACCCATAAACTTAGTGATTGTGGAGGGATCACTGTACTGGAATACACCTATAAAAGGGGGGTAAAGATGCTTAGTGGAGAAGTTGCTGAAAAGGTTCCCATTCATTTCACCTCAAAACTTTTCACATTCTCTTCCCAATAGTTTCCCTGACCCTGCCCCATTAGGGGGAAACCGTTTAGGAGTTTCAAGGAGAAAGACTAAAATCTCAAGGAGAAAGATTAAGAGCAATCACCACTCATCCTTCTGCTTGTTATAATTGAGAATGACACACATTCTGACTAGCCATTGGAGTGTAACGTATAAATCCCAGAAACACAATTATGTAAGATTTCAGCTTCAGTTCAAGGGAAAAAAATGCTAAGAGCACACTATTAAGAATCATGCATACACTTTTAAATTCATGTAATTCCTCCTTCTCTTGTCCTTCTCTCATAGTGATAATTATCTCCAACTCTTGATCTGAAAGCGAAACCACTCTCTAGATTCAGAGAGGACAAACTGTAGCTGCCAGTAAGCCACAAATTTTGAATGTAAAATAGGAGGAGGAGCAAAGGAGTGGATGTTACATCAAAATGCTCAGAAAGAAGCTGAAGTATAAGAGTCATCCCAGTTCTCACATACTGAAAACACTTGCTAATTTATATCAACCAGATGTATTCCTTTACCTAAGGAAACACTGAGTTTTTACAAATGCTTCTTTGCAATCTATACTGCAAATAAGAGAAAATGCTTTACCCTTTACTCCTTCTGAGTCAACTAATATTCTTTAAATACCTATTCTAGGACTTGGGAGATTTAGTTAGCTAGGAGAATTAATGTTATGACATTTTTTCTCAAGTAAATTAATTTTTTTTTTACAAAGTTAGAGTATTACAATCATACATACGAGCTTTGGCACCTTTAATTCTAACAGATTTTGATAATATTTTTTCTTTCAATCAATATTTCATGATTTGGTTCTGCAGGCTTTTTAAAAGCTTGTAATTTCTCCTTGTAGAATCAAATAAGTAGTTTGCATAGTTAATCCAGGATACTTAACAGAATCAAAACAGCATTAGATAAAAACACTGAACATATTAATTCAGACAAGACTTTATTACATCACTGTTTTCATTACAGAATAAATTAATGTTCGAACTCGTGATTTGTAAGCAATACCTAAATTTTGTGTTCATTTGTTCATCCATTAACAAATAACTAAAATTTATGAGAAGTTCACTATTCACTGATTTCAGCAAAAAGCATAA
This sequence comes from Urosaurus nigricauda, assembly GCA_034509955.1. Taxonomy (NCBI): domain Eukaryota; kingdom Metazoa; phylum Chordata; class Lepidosauria; order Squamata; family Phrynosomatidae; genus Urosaurus; species Urosaurus nigricauda. Next base: position 89,155,600 of record JAOEGL010000006.1, read on the forward strand.
AGGTGAAACACAGACCAAAACTGAATCAGCTACTGCCATATAACTTGTAACAATGTAACCTAAAGAGTGTTTCTATTTGCCTGCCTTACTGGAACCCAAAGAATCTCATTATTGTTCTACATTCACATACAGACTTCCAGGCTTTCCTATTCTCACTATGGTACCTCACACTATTCAAAGTCATTTTGAAAAGACACATCCAAAGGAGCAAAAACCTTAATTTTTATTTTTGTACTATCACTGAATACATTGTCTCAACAGATTACTTACCTGCAACATTTGTAATGGTCACTGGAACTCCTTGTACTTGAACACCAGCAGCACTCAAATTGGCTACACTTACTGTCTGAAGATTAGGCACTGAAGCAAGCTGAGCAGCATTTAATGTTATTGGAGTACCAGCAACAGCTACTGGTGCAATTTGAGCTATAGTACCACCACTTGATGATACAGGAGTAATGGTTAACTGCTGAGGTAACCCAGTATTTTGAACTTGGAGATTTGAAAGGCTTTGAAGATTTTGGACTTGTACGGTCTGCCAGCTGATCTGCCCCGACGGGGTTAATGTTGGTGCTCTTATGAGCACCTGGGTTGGACTCATTGCTTGGAGCTGAACATTTTGCAAGGACTGCTGCTGAATGGTTTGAATAGTTTGTCCTGACTGAAGTTGAAAAGACTGTGGAGAAATAGCCTGGAGGATCTGCTGCTGTGGCTGTTGGATCTGTATCTGCTGCAGAATAGGCTGACCTACTATTTGCACCTGCTGCAACGAATTTGACTGATCCTGTGCATTTTGTAGTCCATTGGACTGAAGCTGACTAGAGTTCTGAGCCTCTGTTTCTGATGTGGTTGTCTGAGGTTCTTCAGTAGTAGTCTCAGAACTGCCTGCTGTGCTTGCATACTGGCCTGTTTCTGCAGTGCTTGCCAAAGTTTCACTGCTTGTTAGTGACGTGGAGGCGGTTGTCGTACAGGTGGAAGAGGAGGAGGGTGAATCTGGCATAGCAGTAACAGAAGCTGTTGTGACAGGTGTTGATAGTAGTTGATTTCCATTGGAAACTCCACTATCAGTGGACTGGGTAACCTGTCCAGAACTACCACCAGCGGCGACATTTATTACAGGTAATGCTAGAGTCACTCCCCCAATGTTTATAGGTAATGATGTTACAACCTGTGCCTGAGTACCAGCAATAGGTAGCTGCAATGGAATAGAAACTCCAGGCCTGATCTGGACTGGCACTGTCTGATTTGCCAAGTTTTGGGCAATAATATTACCAGAAGCTGTCCTATTTGTACTTGTAATAATAGCTTGATTATTTGCCGCAGGGATGAGTTGAATTTGACCTTGTAAGTCTTGCAGAGCTGTGGTATTAGCAGGATTTATCTGAATTTGTTGACCTTCAGTCGTCTGAATCTGTGGAATCACTTGGTACTGAACACTACCCCCTGGATTTTGTACTTGTATGACTTGAAACTGTCCTGGAGTTGCTCCAGAAGAATTGGTTGGTTTTGTTTTTGAAGGTGATGCATTTCCGTTGTTGCTGCTGGAGGGACTTGCTGCAGTTGAAGTGACAGAAGATGCTTGTTGGACACTGTTCTCTTTTGAAGATGCAGGAGGAGCAGCTGCAACAAGCTGCCAAGCATTTCCAGCGAGCTGAGTTGTTACTAATTCTAATTGTTGCGATTGATTCTGAAGTTGAACCAAAGCTTGACTTGGATCTATTATAATTTGTTGTCCAGCTGCCTGATTCTCCCCAGGAGTCCCTATTTTGCTGCATGTTGCTGCCAGCAGAGCCAGAGGAGAAGGCTGAGAATCCTAACAGAAACAGAGCAAAGTAGGAAATAATTAGGAGTTGTGAACTTCAAAGCACTGGCAACAACAATAAAAAATATAACTAGGAAATAAGACAGTTGAATGCACAGACATGAATAACTCACTATCTAGAACAGTGGTCCCCAAACTGTGCTCTTTTGGAGTTCAGTTCCAAGAATCCCAGACTATTGGCCAACATGGCTGAGGCTTCTGGGAGCTGAAGTCCAAAATCTCTTAAAGGTCACAATTTGGGGACCACTGATCTAGAATATTACCAGCTATCCAAGAGTTAACTACAAAACGATTTAGTCCAGTTAAGTGATTCTGAACCTTGTTAAGATCTTTGATGAATGGATGAAAACCCATTGGTACAGCAAACATGGCCTAGCGTTTTGAGTGTTGACTATGACTCTAGAGACCAGGGTCCGAGTCCCAGCTTGGTCATGAAATCCACTTTGTGGCCTTGGGCAAGTCACATGCTCTCAGCCTCAAGGGAACGTAAATGGTTAACCTTCTCAAGACCAGGAAAACCCCATGATCAGTTCACCTTAGGGTCGCTATAAGTCATAAATGACTTGAAGGCACACAGCAGCAACAAATGAAAACCCACTTACTCCACTCTGGATAAATGTGTCCTAAGAATGAAATTCCGTACTCACTAACCTACATGCCACTATCTCTTGAAAGGAAAAATAAACCATTTAACTTATCCTAAGCTGCTTGGGGTCCTGCGTGTAGATGGTAGATTTGAACTGGAATTTCACTTGCTCAGGAGTTGAAAATTATAGTGCTGAAATGTACTGAGAGCAAAGGTTGCTATTTCAGATCATACCAAATCCTTGGCTTTGGAGTGCAATGGCCTTGAATTGGTTCCTGCTTTATGGTATTATTCAAAACAAAAGGATGCAATACAGGACAGTCGGAGACAGTGAAAGAAAAACATATAGATAATAGTTTGATTGATGGGTACCCCACAAGGGATAGAGATGTATGTTAGTTGCAATGTTTAATTCAAATGTAACCGATTAAATGTGATTTGTAGTTTTCTTTGTTCAAAGTACTATAAAAAGCTTGGTTCATGTCAAAATCGGGGCCCCAGAAATCTGGATGTATTTCCTCCTGGGGACAGCTGCAGCAAAATAAACTACTGTATGTTTCCTTTCCAATCGGTTCCTGGTCTCTCTGCTAATTCTGGTTAAAAATTCTTTAAAAAAAAATAATGTGCAACACTGTGCAGGAAGAAAAGCAGGGTATAAAATAAATAAACAATAGCTGAGAATGCTTCTGTTTTGACAACCAACACTCCCCCAGGTTTTTTGTTTGTTTGTTTGTTTTGCTTTGTTTACCTGAGTTGCTCCAGATTTGCTTTTCTTGTTGTTGTTCTCAGCCTCAGGAGACTTCTCTCCCTCCGAGGGAACAGCGTCCTCCTTCTTTTGATCTACAAAAACAAAACCCATTATTAAGGATGTTGGCACCTGCTTGCCTATAAAATAAATTTAAAATAAATATAATAAATAAATAAATAAATAAATATAAAATAAAAATAAAATAAATTCCCAGGCCATCCCTGTCCTCCTTCAATTTCCTTTGGTTTAAATAATAATAATAATTTTTTATATCTTGCCTTTTCCTGAGAGAATCAAGGCGGGTAACAGAATGAAATAAAATATAAACTAAATGTAAAAAAAAATTCCAGGCCATCCCTGCCCTCCATCAATTTACTTTGGTTTAATAATAATAACAATAACAATTATTATTATTATTATTATTATTATTTGTATCCTGCCTTTTCCTGAGGGAATCAAGGTGGGTTAGAGAATGAAAAAAAATATAAACTAAATATGAAATAAATTTCCATGCTATCCCTGTCATCCACCAATTTCCTTCGGTTTTATACAAATAATAATAATAATAATAATAATAAATAATGAGTATTTCAGATTATATATATTATATAATATATAATTTTATATTATATAATAATTATATTTATTTTTATTATGATGGTTATTATCATTTATATCCCAACTTATTATTATTATTATTATCCCTATTATTTATACCTCACCTTTTTCCCGAGGGAATCAAGGCGGGTTACAGAATGAAATAAAATGAAACAAAAATAAATTATTGTTATTATTTGAAAGCCACCGTCGACATCATCCTTAAATGCAGAGGAGGGGGGGGGGCAAAGAATAATGAGAAGAATATTGTTTTTAATAAAATAAAAGTGGATTGAAACAAAATCAAACCCTAAGAAAGGCTATGTCTCTCTCTCTGTGTGTGTGTCTTGGTTTGTGGCCTGGGAAGAAGAAGACAGAGTGTGAGAGGAGGAGGAGTGAGGAGTATAATAATAATAATACTAACTAAGGCGGGGGGAAGAAGAAGAAGAAGGAGGAGGAAGGAGAGGGAGGGGGGGAGGGATGGAAACCTCCACCCACAACCGGGAGCGCTGCCCCCAAAGCAGGATCCCCGGCTACTGAGTGGCCCAGGATGCTGGAGGGGGCCGGAGGAGGGAGGGGAAAAGGCAAGGCGTCGAAAGGGGGAATGGAAGAAGAGGGAGGAAAGGAGGAGGGACCCAGGAGGAGGAATGGATGGAAAAGGAGGAGGCGGAGGAGGAGAGGCCTCGGTGGGACGGAAAGGAAGGGAGGACGACTGAGGGGCCGACCGAGGAGGAGGAGGAGGAGGAGGAGGAGGAGGAGGAAGGGGCTGCTACCTACCGCTCATCCCGCCTGAAGGAGGAGGAGGAGGAGGAGGAGGAGGAGACCCGCCCGCTTCCCGAGCTCGGCCTATTCCCTTTCCACGAATGGCCGCCGATGGGGTTGTGGCGTCGCTCGCCCTCTCTCCGCCTCGACGACGACGACGACGCCCGCTTCTTCTCTCAGGCCTACTACTAGGCCTCAGTCTCTCTCTCTCTCTCTCTCTCTCTCAGGCGCCTGATTGACACTTGGAAGGGAAAGGGGCGTGGCCTCGCTAGGCCTAAGAGGACGCCCACCACGAAAGGGAAGGATAGGGAAGGGGAGGAGCAAAGGGCGGGGCTTGGTTAGGGCTAGCGTGATTGACGCCCGAGCGAGGTGGCCGAAGGAGAACAGGGGCGTGGCCTAATGAGGGCTCTCTAGGATGATTGGCACCCAAGCGAGGAGGGAATGGAAGGAATAGGGAGGAGCAAGGGGCGCGGCCTGACTAGGCTTGAATGACGCCCACCAAAGCGAGGGAGATGGGGATAGAAAGGAGGAGGAGCAAGGGGCGGGGCTTGATTAGGATGACACCCGCTAAGGCGAGGGAAGAATAGAGGGGGCGTAGCCTGACTAGGCCGAGGATGATTGACACCCGGGCGAGGAAGCAGGAGAATAGAGAGGAGGAGGAGCAAGGGGCGTGGCCTGACTAGGCCTGGGCTGACTGACTGACACTACGAAGAGAGCAAGAGGACTAGGGCTTGGAATGGATCTAGAGGAAGGAGGGGGCGTGGCCAGGGCGGCGCGAGCCCAGCAGCACGAGCCAGCCCCGCCCCCTCCCTTTCTTTGCTTTGAAAATAACGGACGCGCGGCAGAGAGAGAGGCCTATTAGAGCGCGAGGAGGACGGAAGCGCGCGCGCGCCTTTGAGAAGAAAAAGGGAGGGGAGGGGGAAAGGAGAGGGGACCAACGGCCGTTTTGACAGGGAGAGAAAAGGAGGCGGGGCTTTTGCCTGTGAGGCCGCCTTCTATTGGTCGTGAACTCTTGATTGACAGACAGCACCCCCTTAAAGGCTGAGGCAATGGAAAATGGTGGGCAGAGTGGAGCGCCTGACTGACAGGTTGCATCCAGACTGGAGAGATAACCCAGTTTGGAAGCGCTTTAACACTTTCTGTGGCTCAAGGCTATGGAATTCTGGGAGTTGGAGTTTGTTGTGGGCCCAAAGGGCCCACAACAAACTCCAACTCCCAGAATTCCATAGCGAGTGAGTCAGACAAAGAGTTAAAGCGCTTCCAAACCGGGTTATTTCTCCAATCTGGATGCAGTTTCTCAATCTTTTGTCATCCATCTAGGTTAGGGTTTTTTTGGACTTCAGCTCCCAGAAGGCTTAGCCACTTTGGCTAACCGCCAAGAATTCTGGGAGCTGATAAGTCCAAAACATCTGAAGGAGCAAAGCTTGGGGAAGAAGAACCCACTGGTCTAAATTATGGTGTTTTATAAAAACAACAATAAACAGGAGGGAAAAAACACGTTCGCTGTTGGCTTTATTTTTCTTAGCGGGGCGCGGTGCATGTCGGGACTTGTAGTTTGGAACGCAGCCCGCGCATGCGCAATGAGGCGCACATTTGGCAATTGTGTGGAGTCTGCTGCTCAGTCAAGAAGAGGATGGTTTTTAAAGTTTGAATTTACCTCAGGAAGCCTGAGAGAGAAGTCAAAACCAGAAGCAGGAAGCCTAGGCACACCCAAAATAGTACTGGACTGCTTTTTGGCCAACATCATATCCCCCCCCCAGATTTTATTGCATTAAAAAGACAATTAAAAAAGTCCAAATACAATAAACATACATATCTATCTACAACACATTCAACACAACACAAAACAAGACTTTAAACAAAACATTGACCGTCTCTTATCATTTATATTCAACCTTTTTCCTCTGTTACACTCAATCGAATCTTAATATCTGACATTTAATTAACTTTCTTATTACCACAACTTCCTTATCATCATCTTTTCATTTCATAATAATCTCAATAAATAAAAAAGTTTCTCCTTTCAATATGGAGAAATTATATATATATATATATATAGGGAACCGTCTATAAGATTGTATGTACAGCACTGTGTTAATTTATAGCGCTATATAAATAAAGGTTAATAATATATATAAATGTTTTAATCGTACTGTTTTTAATGCTCTGAAACTGCTCTGGTTCCCAATCCTGGGAAAAGAGCGGGATACAAATAAATATAATATAATAAATAAATAAATACGGTCACAAAAACGGAAATGAATGTTCTGACTTCTAAATTTTCAGTTTAAACAAACAAACAAACAGGATAATTTCTATATAAGCTTCCTTATATACAATTTCAATTTCATGAAATTTCTAAAAGGAGTGGCGATAAGATGGTGCTGTGCAGCACTCCTTAATCTAATTGAACTCCATCTCCTGATGCCACTCTAGAACCAGACTTACAGATGGGAAGTACAGTGTCCCAAATCAGGTAGGTTTAGCAGGATACCTTGAGTATTGATGCTCGATCCTATAAGGAAGGTGCTGGAAGAGCAGTAGGACCACATTCCCTATTAACTTTAGAAATCTAGTTAAATTTCTTTAAAATATTTCCTTTATGTAGAAAGTATTGAGAAGTAGAATTAAGCCTGAAGGAGGGAACCGTCTAATTAAAAAGATTGTATGTAAACTTACAGCGCTATATAAATACAGGTTAATAATAATGATGATGATGATGATAGAATTAACAATCATTTAGATACCATAAACTGGAAAGTTGGAAGTCACTTGTTAATCCCTGTTTTTATTAATTAGTATAGAGAGCCAGTGTGGTGGAGTGGTTTGGGCGCTGGACGACTCTGGAGATCAGGATGTCTATTCCTTGTTCGAGCATAAAAACCTACTGGGTGACCTTGTGCAAGTCACATGCAGAGGATGGCAAAGGCAAATTCCCTCTGAGGAAACTTGCCAAGAAAATCCTGTGATATATTCACCTCCGGATTGGCGTAAACCAAAAATGACTTGGAGACACACAACAAGAACATAGAAATAATAGTATTTGTATGTTATTGTTATTGTTTGTTTGTTTGTAATATTTGAAGTATTTGTAGTGTACGTGTGTTTTATATTAATGGAAAATTTGTGTTTTAATAAAAATATATTTTTTAAAAGATTTGCACTTCTTGTGTTGCTCTGTCAATAAAGATAATCTATCAAGATTATTGTGGCTAGTTAAGTCCCTAAGGCCTGAGCCCAGACTGAAATGGGTCTAGAATCATGTGCCTCCCAGAAGTTAGACTGCAATTCCCAATTGAGGCAAAGGGATGCTGGGAATTGCAGTCCCAACATCTGGAGGGCTGCATGATTCCCATTTGTCTAGGTAATTAGAATCACCATATATCTCTGCCATTGCATCTTCCTGTCAATAGCGATCTTTGTTACTTGGCAGTAGTTGTCCAAATTGTATTAAGGATCAGTTTACCTATGAGTGGATATACCATTAAGAGAGAGCAAGCACAACATCCACACATAAAGTAACTTTTACAAAACTTTGCCCTGTGTTTGCCATGTTCTTTAGGCTACATTTAATCAACCATGAGAGGCGGTGAGCAGATGGTCTGGTGCATTATTATTAGCAATTTGACAATACTCTAGATCTTGTTTAATTGCTTGCAGCTGGAATAGCTGCAAATTGAATAGGTACCATAACTCCAAGGGGGCTCTCAGAAACAATCTTGATGGTAAACTTTGGTATCGTCTCATTCCATAGTAGAACTAATGCCTTAACATGTTTTTCATCGCTACCTACCAGAAAGAGGTGATGGGGAGGGGGAGAGAAATCCCTCAAATTTCATCCATCTCTCTGGAGGTATTATTAGCTATAAGGAAACAATGGTCTCTTCTGTCCAATCCTTCTTGGAAATGATTTGACCATGACAAGAGCTGTTGGGAACTCCACCCCCTGTTTTTAGACCATGCATCTTGCATCTGAACAAAAACTAAACTGAGGATGACTTGGTCTGATGAGAATTTTTGACAGCCCCATATTTGCCACTAAGGAGTTTATCATACGACCGAATTTGAGGGTATAATGCAATGGCAGTCCGAATGCAATCATGGGGTTTCACGTTATTGCGAATGAGTGTATCTCACGCAATTTCGGGCAATGGGAAGTCATTCCGAATGCAATCATGGGGTTTCACGTAATTGCGTATTAGAGTATCTCATGCAATATCGGGCGATGGGGGGTAATTTTCGGGAAATGGGAAGTCATTCTGAATGCATTCTGAACGCAATCAGATTATTTCATGTAAATTCGCTAAACTAGCGAATTCACGTAATTGCAAATTGGCTCCATTCGCAATTGAGAGTAATTCCTCCCATGTGATAAACTCCAAAGTCCCAACCAATTCACTAGATTGGAGCCCTTCGCATGAATATTGAATTACCTCAGATCCTGGATCCTCCCACATCAGGTCTGAGAGCACCTCAGTAGGCTTGGTTTTAGAGGCTGCTCTGTTGCACGGTGAGTGGTATACTAGCACTACTCTCAATCTGTCCTTATCGTTCAGCAATAGAAACAGACTCAGGTAAGGGAAATGGAGCACTTGCGAACCATAGCACCTGCACATTGAGCCATGGCAGTTAAGGGGATGTCAAACTGGATAATTTCTGTAGTGTGGAGGCAGCCAGAGTCTGTTCATGGGCCATTCATCTTGCCCACCAAGTTTTATTAAAACATTAAAACACAAGAGGTAGCATTCTTATCCCTGATGAATTATGAAGAACCAAGGTCATTGCTGACCTGACATTAAACCACCATACTACCAGGCTAAAGAGCCAAGAAAAAGAGCAACCTAGGGCCTAAGGGATGGACCATCTATATGAACAGACCATGAATAATATCAAAAATTAGAGAAAAGCTAAAGAAGAACACTTGTGAAAGCCAACTTATCCTAGATGGGTAGTTTTAGTCTTTGGGAGTATTTTTCAGAAGTAGGAGTGAGTTCAGGTAACTTCCTTTTGGGGAGAAGAAAAGGGCCTGGCCTTTTTAGTCCTGGGACTAAAACAATGTACATACTGTACATGCCCCTCACATGTAATGAAACTGCCCTGCCTGACCCCTGTAGGGTGACTGAGGGAAGATTTTAAAGTTTTTTTTTTAACAAATGGGATAGAGATGTGGTTGCCCTATGCATGCAGCCACCAGAGCTGGAGAAATTGTCCACTACGATCTAAATCAGTGGTTCTCAAATGGTGGGGTGGAACCCTCAAGTGGGTTGCAAGAATTGCTCAACTTTATCACACTAGGGAGCAAACAGTATTTAAACAAGCGTTAAACAAGAGTTAAACAGGTAATGTCCTGTGATAAACATAGGGCATTTCCTGTTTAACTCTCGTTTAAATCCTGTTTGCCCCCTAGTGTGATAAAGCAGGGAGACCTTCATCCTGCCTCCTCCTCTTCCTCTTCCCAAACAAATCTTATGTGCAAAATTTACACACATTTACATACAAAATTTACACATGTTGAGTTAAATATTGAATTTGTTTAAATAAAACTATTCTAATTTGAATTAAGTTATTTCCTTTTAAAATGTTGAACTATACAGTGGTCCCCCAGGTTATGAAAGTAATCCGTTCCAGATTACCTTTCGTAACCCGGAAATATTCGTAACCCGGGGGACCGCTTTGTTTGCCGCACCGCGCGGCAAATTTAAAGGGACCGCGCAGTTTTTTTCTTCGTACCCCGGGTTTTTTTCGTAAGCCGGGGCCGTTTTTGTGGCCCTGGCTCTTTCATACCCCGGGGTTTTCGTACCCCGGGGGATTCGTAACCTGGGGTACCACTGTACGTGAATGTGTAAACGAAAATGTGAACACTAAATAAACAAAATATTTTTTATTCATATACTATGTCTAGTAGAGAGGGAGTAGCATCTGCATGTAGATGTAAAGGGGGGTCCTAATGGTAATAAGTCTGGGTATCGCTGATCTAAATCCGCTATGAAAAAATGTCTTCCTGCTACTCTGTTGGGAGCAAGGTCAGCTACTGTTGAATGTTCCAACATTGTATAACTTACTGTAAGTCTTATCTGAAGCATGATTGCTATAGTTGCCATTTACTACTGGGAACTTCCTTTGCCTCTAAGAAAGAGATGATAGGCACACTTCAGCAGGTTATGGTTTTCTCAGCACAGAGATCCTGTGAAGGGGAAAACTGATTTGCTGTGAAAAGCACAGAAATTCTGCCAGAAAAGGTAGCAATTCTGTATTGCAAAGAACTTCAGATCTTCATTTAAAATATACTGTAGACATTTTATACCAATTATTTTCTTCATTATATCACTCAGAGGTGATAAATTTACGTGCTTAGGTTGCAATCATCTATTCATTTAGTTGAAAATGAGTTCCACTGAGCAAACTGAATACATTAAGCAAACTGAATACTCTGAACATAAAATGAGGGTATATTTCCCAAAGTACAGGCCAAAGGGTTCATATAATTGTCTTGTCCTATGCATTGGCACCATACATGAATGTTTTTAAATTTTGAAGAAAGTCATTCTGACATTGGCTGTTCGAATCATATTTTAAGGAGGCATATCTGCCTAGGATCATCCTGAAAGAAAACATACACATAGGTACACAACACACCCTTTTAAAACCAAAGTCAAAGTCACATTTGTAGCATTAAATACTATATATTTAAATACTATATATATATATATATATACACGATATAGTCTTGTGCCAAATCTTGCACAATATTAACTATGATATACCATTGAATCAAAGGCTAAACATCGTGGAGAAGTCAGTATGATTTTTCTAGAGATAATGACTAGTAATGACTAGTAAACATAGCCACTAATCAAGTTCAAGCATCATAAAAATCATAAGTATATTTAAATCAAAGATGCAGTTAGCCCCTTTACCAGAATCCAGTGATGATATTTTCCTTCTGAGTCAAAGGAAAAATGAAAACCTAATCTGTGAAAAAATGTCCCACCTCTTTCCCAGTGGTGTACTTTCTTTTGCCTTTTCTTTGATTGAATTATGACAGACACATGAGAGGTGTTTGCTGGTTTAGAAAAAACAGGTTGGTTTTTTTTTTAAGTCAAATTATAAATCATATCAAAATTCTTGCTTTTTCTTCAAGGTTTAGTTATTATGTGTGAGAGAAATGAAAATGGCTTTTTGATACTCCTTGGAAATATGTGATGCTTGAAACTGTCGTTGCTAAGGAATAAAAGAGTTCAGCCTCTTTTACTTGGAGGTGGGAAAAGAGCACGGCCATGAACAGATCTCCATCTACCTAAGAAGTACACTTTGATTTATGGTTGTGTATACATATTTTTTATCTTAGAGCACAAGCCTAGTTGTCTGGCATCAAAGGCAGATTTCGTAGGCTGCAATTTATTGTACTTTGCTAGCACCAGTAGCTGCACGTTGCTACAAGCAATCCACAAAGGTGGACAGAACTAATTTGACACCATGTAACCCAGACACTTTAGTCTACCAACGAAGAACTACTAAAGTGTTTTTATGTCAAAGTTGTATCTCCTGTAATGGTAGATAACAACTGTAAACTACCTAGACACTTCAATAGCTTTTGACTGCTCTGAAAGCTCAACAGGAAATCCTAATTCAACTGATGTGGTTTCCTGCTGCAGTGCACATTTGTGGTGACAAATGAGCAACTACCATGTCAAAGACATTTTCCCAGTACCACTTAAACACAAAGACAATTATCTTTTTTAAAAAATATTAATACCCAATTAACTTTATACACCACAAATACTATTTAAATGTTGAGATATGTGAATGAGGAATCTGAGTTTTTGTGCAACATGCAGATTGTGGCTGCAGTCTTCTCCACACCTACCTGTGAAGAAATCTCATTGAACTAAATGGGGCTTATGTCTAAATTGACATCTATACGATTGCACTGTATGGTACATCTTACAGTTTCATTAAAATAAATGGTGTTTGTTAATTAAAGTAGTTCTATTCTGCCAGGATGCCAGGGAGGAGTGGAAGAATGGCTGAAAGCATTATCATATACCAAAGGATATACTGGAATACACAATTCTTGATTTGTGTTTATTGCCCACCTTTATACATCTGTTATACACGGTAGCTGAAGAGGTAATACAAGGAAACAATTTTTACAGTCAATAATAATTTTAAATATTTATAATGAAAGAAAACAAAGAGATGAAAGCAATCTGAAACATGAGCAATGCTTATTATTAAGAGGGGTTAAAAGACCAGTTTATTACTTGTTAAAGTGTTCATCTATGGAATCTATTAGAGTGGAACAAGCCATCTGAGAGTTCTTGACTCAAGCAGTTTACAAGATTAAAAAAAGCCACATGGAACGTATTCTTGAACTTACATATGCTTACACTATTGCAAGTATACCTCAGGTACTGACGTATCAAGGGAGTCTGTCTTTCAAAGATGTTTTATTTAGTGTCACAACCTTCTTACTGATGAACTCTAGAATTCCATGCAGCATGGCTTGAAAACCATTTTTGCAAGGAATTTTTACACGGCATATACAATATGACTTCTGTATCTATGGAACCTGTACCCATGGTTTCACTTATGTGCATTCCCAGTGGAATTCTATGTTATGCTTCTGTTGGATTTTGGAGTGGAAGTCATTCATTTCAATAAGATACACTGTTATCTGTAGTTTCAGGTTTCCATTGTAAGTCCAGAAAACCAACCCTAGTGGCTGGGGGGGGGGGCGTACTGTACATCGAAGTAGAGATACACATTTACATTCTGACTTTTTAAATCCCTCATCTTGACACTATTTTGCTTTTCTTTTACCTAAGCTACAAATAAGATTATGACCTAGCCTTTTCCCATAGACAGAGAAAAATGGTTTCAGTATTTTAATTCATCCTACAGAACTAGCTAAAAGATACTAGCATTTTTTCTGACTGAAGCTTATTAGTAAACAGATTTACTGGCATCAACGTTTGCAAATAAATACTGTCACACTTGTTAAGCAGTAACTGACAGGAAACAGACTGATCTGTGATGTGGGTTTTTTTTTCCCCTTCATGGCAAACGGAAACCACCTCTTTCTTTCTTTCTTTTGTACCAACACTGTTATCTGTATTGAGTACTGAGGGCCAAATTAGGAGGAGTAGCTAATACCCCAGAGGACAGGATCAAAATTCAAAATGACCTGAACAGACTAGAAAACTGGGCCAAAGCTAACAAAATGAAATTCAACACGGAGAAATGTAAGGTTCTGCACTTAGGGTGGAAAAATGAAATGCACAGATATATGATGGGGAACAGCTGGCTGAATGAAACCACATGTGAAAGGGATCTAGGAGTCCAAATAGACCACAAGTTGAAAATGAGTCAACAGTGCGATGCAGCAGCTAAAAAGGCCAGTGCAATTTTAGGCTGCGTCAATAGAAGTGTAGTGTCTAGATCAAGGGAAGTAATAGTGCCACTCTATTCTGCTTTAGTCAGGCCCCACCTGGAATACTGTGTCCAGTTCTGGGCACCACAATTCAAAAAGGATGTGGAGAAACTGGAGCGTGTCCAAAGGAGGGTGACTAAAAGGGTGAAGGGTCTGGAAACCAAGCCCTATGAGGAACGACTTAGGGAGCTGGGAATGTTTAGCCTGGAGAAGAGAAGGTTAAGAGGTGATAATGATAGCTCTGTTTAAATATTTGAAGGGATGTCATACTGAGGAGGGAGCAAGCTTGTTCTCTGCTGCTACAGAGAATAGAAACAGGAACAATGGATGCAAGCTCCAGGAAAAGAGATTCCACCTCAACATTAGGAAGAACTTCCTGACAGTAAGGGCTGTTTGACAGTGGAACACACTCCCTCAGAGGGTGGTGGAGTCTCCTTCCTTAGAGGTCTTTAAACAGAGGCTGGATGGCCATCTGTCATTGGGGATGCTTTGATGGAGAGTTCCTGCATGGCAGGGAGTTGGACTGGATGGCCTTTGTGGTATCAGTGCCACAGTGTGCCCTTGGTATCAAAAGGGATTTGGTTCAAGAACCACCTGTGGATACTAAAATCTGTAGATACTCAAGTCTCATTAAACACAATGGTAGAGTGAAAAGTTGACTCTTATATAAAATGGTAAAAATCAAACTTTGCTTTTTTGGAATTTATATATATATATTAATATTATCAGGCCATGGATGATTGAATCTGTAGATCAAGAATCTGTGGATATGGAGGGACGACTGTATAAACAGCAAAGCAAGAGGTGCTATGAGATTGTAATTAACAGGTGGATCATGAACAGATTCAGGATGTTGTTTTCCAAAGTTTTCAAAACTTCTACACTGATCACATAAGGTAGAAATTTTAAACAGATGTCCATGACAGCTTTAAATTCAGACTATACCAGTGGCATAATAAAGCAGTGGATGTGGCAGCATTTCTGCACTGCTGGGAAGTCACAAACCCACCATTTGTGTTTCTTAGCTGCAATGCAAACATTTAGCTATCACGTCAGCCCTTGTGACCTCTCTTTTCTTCAGTGCATTTGGTACAACTGAATATGCTTATTCCACATGTACAAATATTTCAGGATTCTCCAGGAGGACTTTCTTCTCTGAAAAGCACACTGAGTTCTGATGAAAGGTACACTATAAAACAGTGAAAGGGAAATAAAGAGGAAGACATTTCTCTGAAGATGCCTGCCACAGATGCTGGCGAAACATCAGAAAATAACTCTTCTAGAACATGGCCACATAGCCCGAAAGCCCCCCCAAAACTAAGGAAGACATTTGTTGAGCTTCTGGCTTTCTATTGCCCCCATGCTTTGAAAAATTGTGTCAGCTTTTTTTGTGCATTATCAAAGAAATACCAAATTGTCTAGCTGTCTCATTGTGTCTGCTTCAAGAGTCCACATAGGAGCAATCACAGGAGATGTTTCTCTTGCAAAAAATAAAAATTGAGTATGCCATAAGATTTACCTGTCTGTGAGGAACGCCTTAGGGAGCTGGGTATGTTTAGTCTGGAGAAGAGAAGGTTAAGAGGTGATATGATAGCCCTATTTGAAGGGATGTCATATTGAAGAGAATATTGTTTTCTCTTGCTCCAGAGACCAGAATGCGGAGCAGTGGATGCAAACTGCAGGAAAAGAGATTCCACCTCAACATTAGGAGGAACTCCTGACAGTAAGGGCTGTTTGATAGTGGAACGCATTCACTTGGAGTGTAGTGGCCTTGGCCATGGTAAATTAACAACAATTAAATTCTTTAGGTTCTGAACTGGATGAAATGTCCCAATATAATGTATATGCAATGTACTCGGTGAACAAGATGAAGATGCCTATGACCATACCACTCTGAATATGCCCAATCTTGTCTGATTTTGGAAGCTAAGTAAGGTTGGACCTGGTTACTACTTGAATGGAAGATCATCTGGGAATACCAGGTGCTGTATGATTTTCTTGTTTACTTTTCCATCATATGGACAATGACTTTGTCTTTGGGCTTGTAAAGAATGTATGGCAGAGTTTGACTTCCAACAAATATCAGGGTATCGAAATCTCTCATTAATATATCACTACTACTACTACTTCATATTTGGACATCTGTTCTAAGAAAGGCATAATCTAAGGTAATGATTCCCAAATGTTGATCCTCCAGGTGTTTTAGACTTCAACTCCCAGTAGCTCCAGCCAGCTTGATCAACAGTCAGGAGTTCTGGGAGTTAAAGTCTAAAACATCTGGAGGATCAAAGTTTGGGAATCACTGCCTTAGGTTAGGCTTTTCTTACAACAGATGTCCAGCACTTCTGTTAGCATGGTTCTGCGACTGCCCCTGTTGAATGAAAGGTCATTTTTCCTCTCATTGATTCTCAAACCTTTGCACATAAGGCCTGCTTTTCCTCTCTGATCTTGTCTACATGGGTGTATTACCCCAAATTCTGACTGGGCCCAATGCTTCCTGTTTACATGATGCAGGGCCAAAACCCCAAATTAGGTGCAGACTGTCTTCATGACATCCACACCCAATTTAAGCTTTTCTCCCTTAACCTGCATTTAAGCTCACCTTTTGCTGTGGGTTTTCAGCAATCTCTGCAGTGAAGACAGGTGGCTGTCTTCCCACATAGTCCCTGCGAGATACCCAGCATCAACAATATGGCTGGGTATCACCTTGTGACCCAAAATGGTGAAGGGTCTGGAAACCATGCCTCATGAGGAAAGACTTAGGGAGCTGGGTATGTTTAGCCTGTAGAAGATAAGGTTAAGAGGTGATATGATAGCCCTGTTTAAATATTTAAAAGGATGTCATATGGAAAATGGAGCAAGCTTGTTTTCTGATGCTCCAGAAAACAGGACCAAGAAGAATGGATGCAAGCTATAAGAAAAGAGATTCCACCTCAACATTAGGAGGAACTTCCTGACAGTAAGAGCTTGTTTGACAATGGAACATATTTCCTCAGAGAATGTTGGAGGCTCCTTCTTTTGAGGTCTTTAAACAGAGGCTGGATGGCCATCTATGATTCTATGATCTGTAGGGTGTGCTTTGATTGTGCCTTCCTGCATGGCAGGAGGTTAGACCGGATGGCCCTTGTGGTCTCTTCTGACTCTATGATTCTAGGGCCATAGTCCCTCTAAATCTCATCCTTACATTTTTGCTTCTCTTTTCCCCAAATGGCTTTAATCTTCCTACTTGTGGAAAAACACACCAATGCTACTCTAGTCAACTGCTCCTTAAGAGAATTAATCTGGTTCATACTATCCTGTATTTTATTCAGTGTGTACAAATGCAATGATAATTGACGCAACTCGTACTAAGGAGATTTTCACTCGGGCAAAAGTGACAGGAGCATAGCAGGATGCTCCTGTTGCTATCATGCAATTGCGCAAAGATTATCAGATGACATCACAAGATGTCATAATAATCGCATCATTATCCTGTGAATAAAGAGAAATTTTAGTGCCACTTGTTATTCATTGGAAACCCATAAGCTCCCTCACCACAAAATTTTTGACCCATTGGCTTCAGAGAGATCCAGGTAGGTCCTTAGTAAGAAGTGAGCTTAGCATGAAAATGGGAAAGGAAGGTTTTCAAAAAGTTTTCTAGACCATGATAATCCACAGTATCAGATGTATTGAGTGATAAGGGCTGTTTGGTTCACATGGCACATGGTGACAAGGGCTGCTGCCACACTGCAGAATTAACACAGTTTGATACTGCTTTACTTGTCATGGTTCCATCCCATGGGATCCTGGGATTTGTAGTTTGTTGTGGCATCAGAGCTCTCTACAGAGAAGGCCAAATATCTCACAAAACTACAAATTCTACAATTCCATAGCATTGAAACCTGGCAAATAAAGTGGTTTCAAATTGCATAAATTCTGCAGTGTAAATGCAATCAGGGCTGTATCATTTCCAAATTGTCATAGGGCTGAAACTCCTACAATACCTCAACATTGGCTATACTGGCTAGTGGTAATGAGAACTCTTGTACGACAACATATGAAGGGCTGCAGATTTCTCACCTTGTGGCAGAGCCAGCTCTGATCCTTATACAGCTTGGCTTTTCAAGAGTAACTTTCAAAATATCCCTAATAGAAGCTGCAAAAAGGAAGGAGGGAAATCCAACAAAATATATACCACAAAAAATGCCGCAAGATTTACCTTCATATTAAAAAAAAAAAATGAGATGTGATTATTTTCATTTATTTTGCTAATTTTCAGCAAAACCCCTTATATTGTTGCGAGTCACAAAGAAATGCTCTATATAGTGCCTGAGGAAATCAAACCCTTTCTTTTCTGAAGAGTATTTTGTAAGACAGGACTAACTATAAAAGACTAGATTAAATCAGACTGAGACCAGAAGCTGATTCTTAACAGGATTTCCTTTTAATAGAAGATGCTATTTAATATTATTGATGTGGGTGTTAACAGTTCTGCACAGCATGACACCTACTTGGAAAGCCCTGTAATTCCTTCAGTAAGATACCTGTAAAGAACTCTCCCAGTTCTTTGATAACTGACCCAGAGGGTAATTCACTGAGTTCAAAGAGATGGATAAGATATGGATTTCTCCAATAAAAGAGACCAAAGTGGAACAAAATACAATAGAGAATATTTTTATTTAAAGTTTGGTGCTTGATTCTGTACTGTTTACAACTAGCTACTTTAAAAGAATGTAAAAATACCGAATCAAGGACTAGAAAAACCTAAACTTTGGAGACAAATAACTTATCTTTTGTTCTTATTTTTTCAAGGAACATAGTGTGCTCATATGTATTTTCTACTCAGAAAAACTATCTGTATTGCTGCACAGAAAGTATATTGATGTATAGAAAATATGTTTTCCGCATAGAAATACTACACATATTTCTAAACAAGCAAAAACAAACAAACAAACAAACACAAACAAAAAGCTAATTCTGCACAGAAAGACCCTATATATATTTCTACATAGAAATTATATTTTGCATGTGTATTTCTGGGCAGAGAAAACACATGTATTTCTGCCAAGAAAGTGTATATCTGCACAGAAAACACATTTTCTGCATAGAAGTGTGTCCCTTCTGCAGAAATTGTATTTCTTCAAAGAATGTGTTTTCTGCACATAAAAATCATGTGTATATCTGCATAGTAAATGTCCAGGAAAGCGGCCCAAAGGCTGATAAGATCAGCTCAGTTCCCAAACAAACAAATCCCTGACAGGCAGAGCCAAAGCTAAGTAATAAAGTCTTTGAGTCTAAGGAGTTTTTATCAGATGGGAGGAATTTTTCTTTATTTCGAATGGAGTCAATTGGAGCCAATTTGAATTCACGTGAATTCGCTAGTTTAGCGAATTTACGTGAATTCCAATTGTGTTCAGAATGCATTCAGAATGACTTCCCATTACCCGAAAATGACTGCCCATTGCCTGAAATTGCGTGAGATGCTTTAATACACAACAACGTAAAACCCATGATTGCGTTCGGAATGACTTCCCTTTTGCCCGAAATTGTGTGAGATACTTTAATACACAATAACATGAAACCCCATGATTGCGTTTGGATTGCCATTAGATTATACTTCCAATTTCCGTTGTCTGATAAACTCCTAAGTGCAGTATCACAAGAGGTATTACACAAAGAGTTGTCAAGAAGTCCGAGGTCCAGGGTATCAGATAGGCAGGTCGATAAGGCAGTCCAAGGTCAAGGGCTCCAGATAATCAAGATGGGTCAGCAGTCCAAGAAGCAAGGGTTCAGGAGCCAAAGTCTTTCCTCATGAAAGTCAGATAATCACTGGCAACTAGATAGACATGCTCCAACTGCCTAAATAGGCAGGCAGCAGGCGTTCAGGTGTGTCTGATTAGCAGTTTGTTTCTGATAAAGCCTCTGCGACCTTGAAAGGCCCTTCTTTTTGGCTCGATGCTCCCTGAAGGTAGGCACATTTCCCTGATCCTCCTCTATGGCTACAGACTCAGCCACAGGCAGACTTGGCTACTGAACCTGCAGAGGTAGGGCCTGCCTCAGCCTCCCCAATTGCAGGTTCAGGTCCCTCTGAGTCCTCTGAGCCATACTCCAGGCTGGGCATGACAATAAGCATGTTTTCTGCAGAAAAACTGTGGGCATATCTATACTGTAGAATATGTGAATTATATGTTAGCCCTGGATCTACCTAAATCTACCCCTCCTCTTTTGATATCAGAGTTGTTATAGATTCAGTCTCTATTATCCTAATGTAGATGCCATTATTTGCAAGTGAGCATGTCTTGTTGGCTAGCTTAGAAGTTGCCAAGAGGATTTATGTTCCTAACATATCAGAGGAGGTGAGGAAGAGCCGGGTTATGAAATAGTGGGATGGCTCCGGTTGGAGTAAAGAACTCCATCTACCTAACACTTAAGCCATCCTACTGCAGAAATACACCCATTCACACTCTCATGTTATACTTTTGGAAGACCCTACTTCAAAATGTCACATATACACATCAAAAATTTGGACAATTTGGCCACATAGTCTCTCTGGACTTTGCCCCGGGGTATAAAATTCCTATAAATGAGACCTTTCCTTTGTTTGTCGGCTTAGCTTGGCTTTCAGGCAGAAGTGCTACCGGTTTGCACTTTGCTAGATCCCTCTTTCAATCACCAAACTCTGGTGGCTTGGGAACAATTGAATTCCAATTCCTCCTGTCCTGGAACATCATCAAGAGGAGCAACATCCACACAAGTGTCGCATCTCCCTTAGTAGGCCTCATTCTGTTCAAACCTAACATCTGCATTTCTCAGTTCTTGTATGCTTGTGTAAGTGATTGTTAAGAGTTTACCTTAGGGTTAAGTTGGAAATGGGTTGAAGGTACACAACAACACCACCACCTTGGAAGCTAAGCATGGGAGATAGCCAATGAATGTCAGGTGTTGTAGGCTATGTTTCAGAGGAATGAACTGGCAAAACCACCTCTGTGATTCCTCGTCTAAGAAAACCAGTAATGATCAATAGTTTTTCTAAGCCTTTAACTTATTCAGCCATGGAGATTTAGGTCTACCACCATGAGGGCCAGAGCCTTGCTCGAGTTTAGCCCAGCTAAAATACAGTATGCATAATATAGCTGTAAATAATCCATATAAAATGAATTTCTATTTCTGTTTCTATTTCTAGCTTTTATTTTGTCAGGTCCTCCATTTTTCTTGCATGTCCTTCAACTTCCTGTGCCTAGTCTTCCTTTGCAGTTACATCTGGTCACCCTGCCAAGAAAACCTCCGATCTGCAGCAGCCATGCCCAGCAGGAGTCATCTTTGGTGCTACAGAAGCTGTCCCACACTTTCCTGGAAAAAGCCAGAACTATGATAGCTGTGTTGGAGGGCAGGCACACATTTGGGCCTGCTTCTTATTCGCTGCTCCTCAGGTCCTATTTTGAAGGCTTTATTGAAGTGTACAGATCTATCAGATTAGAACAGAAAACATATTTGGTATGGCTTGTGAACAGAATAAATGTTTGTTGTTGGAAGAGAGGGCAGAGATTTCTGTCAGCCTGATCTCTGGATTGAGAAGTGAAGGCGGGATACATAAAATAGTTGCTATGGTGATGAGACTTTGGTCAAGATAAGAAACAGTGAACTACTGTAACAACTCTTTGCACAAATATGATTAATTTTTCCTATTACTTTTTGGAGATGTTTTAAGAATGCTTCCTTGATATTTTCTTACTGAACTATTCTGAAGGCACTAGATCCTGTCTGATCCTTGAAGTTAAGCAGGGTCAGGGCTGGTTCATACTTGGATGGGGACTATGAAGGAATACCAAGTGCTGTGGATTATATTTCAGAGGAAGGCAATGGAAAAATACCTCAGAATATTCTTTGCTAAGAAAACCATATGAAATAGTTTTGTCAACAGGAGACTTGAACGTAGACACAGGCACATACACATACCTTCTTTCTCTGTATGGTTTAATGAGCAATTAACTGGTAGACAAAGCTTGCTTTTTCCTGACTAAATTATGTCTTAGACTGTTTTGAATTAATCTAGTTTTCCCTTCCTTTCTTCTTTTCTACCTGGTGAAACCAGAAATCACCAATTTTTTTTTACTGGTGGAATGAATAAAAACCAGTGACACATGTAGGGCTTTCACAATGTAGTTAGTTTTGCATATGTTGAGTTTTGTATCCAAGAGTTACTTCACTTTTTATTTTAATATATACTGTTATACATTTTACATTTTATTTGATCATGGCATTATAGTTTCTTGCATTAATTTCTTTTATTTACTTAATACTGTGCCTTCATTGATAAAAAGGATTCCATTTCTCTGCAATGATTTTTTTAAAATACCTTTCACATTTGTATTAGTAAATAGCCTCTGGACCTCTTCAATTTCACCTTCTTAACTACAAGGATAAAGAAAGAATTTTATCTTCATCTGCTAAAAGCAATCGAGTTAGAAAAACAAGTTTTTAGAAAGGCATTTTCCCCAGTAGATCAAGTGATGTTATGGCATCAAAGGGAACATTAAAATAACTTTACTTTAGCATGCCAATATAAAAATGATTTTTTTAATTCTACATTTTTAACAAAAATGCCAGTGGGCTATAAATCAATATGAATGACAAGTCAAAAGACATTCATTTTATTGTATCCAGATATGGTCATTCTTGTAGTGCTCATGATTAATTTGATTTTAACTTTTCTAAGTATGTTAGCATTTTGAAACAGTACATGGTTTCGATACTGTAATGGTTTTTAGTTTGTTCATGCCTAGTAACTCAGCCAGTGGGGTATAAATCAATATGAATGACAAGTCAAAAGACAATCATTAAGAAGATCACAGTTTACCTGACATAGATGTAAGTTGCGAGGAATGCTTTAACCACTTTATCTGAATTTTTGCTCTCTGTGCTTGACAGACCCAATTATATTTTAATTCAGTGTTTAATACCTGATAATTGACTATATTTGGTAAGTGCCATCCAGTGATATTTTAAAAATCTAACAATATTTGAGAAATAGGTGATAGTAATTAGTGCAGAATGACTGAAAGCTTGTACAATGGATTAAGAGTCTGCTCAAATCGATGCACACTTCATCCCCCTAACCATTGTCCTGGTTAGGGTCACTGATTTTGTCTGGAGTATCTGTCTGTATGTATGTCTCTGAGATACAGGCAGATGTTTAAGCACCCTTCTCCACTTTAAAAAGCATCAGAGATTGTTGACCAACTTCCCTCTATCCTTGTGCTCACTCCCATTTGCCAATAAAAGTGCACTTCATGCATGGATTTGAGCAGCTTATGTGTGTAAGGTGAAAGCTCTGATGGTATCCTTGTCACTGTCTGAAGCTAGAAAAAAGCAGTGATCCCCAAACCTTTTCAGGCTACTACCCCCTTTCCTCTTGGGCAACAACCCTAGCACACCCCCTTTCTCGGGCATATTTTTTTATATTAGGTCTACTGTTCAACTGCAAATTCAAAACAGCCAATCTCAGTCGCTGCTGCCTTTGCACCAAGTCACCTTGGGAGCAGCAGCTGGCTAAGCAGTGACCAAGACGCTTCTCACCTGTGCCAGCCTCGCAGCAAAGGGCAGTGTGGACATGAGGCCTCTTGGTTGCTGCTCACCCAGCTGCACAGTTGCTGCTCCCAGGTGCAATGGAGAAGCTTCTCCCCAGAGAGCAGGGACTCACAATCCTTTATCAGGGTAGAGAAAGGCACAGCTGGTGCATATGTAGGTGGTTTACAGAGGCCACATGTTCTGGACTGGAGACTGGTGTGGACCAAGAAAGAAAGATTTTAACTACAGGATCTGCATCAAGACAAATAAATAAATCAAGCACAGTTATTCCTTTCCGTATTATTATTTATTTTATTTATACCCTGCTCTTTAGAAATGTTTTCAGAGCAGAAGACATGTCTTCCCCACATGAGCCACAGAAGCAATGCCCTGTGCCCAGGCCTTGCACAGCGTTCCCAATTGTCACTATTAGCGAAAAATGGCAGTAAGGGAGTGAGCTCACATGGGCAGGCAAAGAGCGGGAGACAGCACCACATGAAATGGTCAGTGAGGCTGTGTGGTAGTTTTCTGAGGAACCTGAAAAGAAGTTTCACGCAATCCTCATCCCCCTAAAGGCCGCTGGTTCCTCTTGTCTTTCTTGCACACCAATACAGTACTTTGACTGAAGGTCCCCCTTTTTCCCCTCACCACCCCCTTACTGCCCCACTTTTCCCTCACCTCTCCCCTGGAAATTTCCGCCAACCCGTGTGTGTGTGTGTGTACCACCACTTTGGAAATCACTGGGTTAAAGGAATCACCAGGGAACTGTCAAATTAACAATATGTAAAAGCAATATATATTTTAAAATCTGGAATTTTTCAAAAGAGATATTATTTCCAAAGCACACCTTCCAGCAGTTCACAGCTGAAAACTGGGACATGTGTGGCCAAGTAACTTTATAGTGTGGTCAAGATGATAAAAATGAAGGAAGAAACGCACAAGCCAGGAGAAGCTACAGTCACTTGCTTTTGCCTAGGTTTACTGGAAAGGGCAAGATCCTGCCCTCTTCTCCGCTCAGGAGGATTGATTTGGATTGCTCTGCCTTGCCAAATCTGGACAGTAAGATAGTATGACAAAGTAGTATAATAATGAACGTGTATTGAGGAAAAATGTATACTGATAGTGGGCTGCATCTAGGGGTGCACCTACATTGTAGAAGTAATTCAGTTTGATATCACTTTAAGTGCTGTTGCTCCATCCTATGGAGTCCTGGGATTTATAGTTTTACAAGTCTTTATCCTTCTCTGCTAAAGAGTGCTGGTCCCTCACAAAACTGCATATCCTGGGATTCTGTAAGATGGACCCATGTCAGTTAAAGTGGTGTCAAACTGCACTCTGAGGCTCCAACTATCCACCTATTTTCCTTGGAGTATGCAACATTTAACTCTGTGGGATTTATTCAGAGTAGATATTTATTGGAATACAGAGGAGACATTTATTGTAATGAAGCTAGGCTCTAAAGGGGGTAATTAATTATGACTCACTGCCAATCCCATTAATTTTAGCAAGAGCTAATTACAACTAACTAAGGGTGTGTCCAGACTGATTAAAAAGATCAAAAAGTCCCAGATTGTGTTCTTGTTCTTTTATTTTGGAGATTCAGACACATTTCGTCCATGCCACTACATTCTCTGTTAAGTCCTGGTACAATCTGAGACTTTTTATACCATGTCCCCAGGTCAGTTTATTTTAATTCTGTATAAAAACAGAAGGAACAGGAACAAAATATGGGACTTTTCAATAATTCTGAATGTGCCCTAAGTCTGCATCCCAATCAAAAACTGGTTATTTACTTGATCCTTTTAACAGCAAATATATAATATAAAAATTAATGATCTGTAAATAAAGAAATACAGACTGAAGAACACAGCTAAGAGCTAACTCAAATTGTAACAAAATCCCTTTTGTGCCCTCTTGTGGCCACTTTCTGCCAGATTATTTAAGAATGTCAGCATTACATAGATAAAGGATTTGGCATTTTTATGGGAATTTATGCATTTACAAAAATCAGCAGAGAAGACAGTATGAATTATTTACCAATAAGAAACGAAGATAGGGTGTTTTATTTTTTTAAAATCCTTAAAAATCCAGAAGAGTTTTAATTTGTTGTTAAAAAAAAAAACAATTAAGAGTCTTATGTCAGCATAAATACTAGCAAAGGTTGTTTGGTATAAACTTTGGTGGACACAATCCACTTCTGCTGAGTGGAGTGTGGCTTCAGAAATCAGTGACTACTATATTCAGTCTATTCTGAATAAATTGGTTAATTCATCCCAGGATTTAATTATTTATTTGGGCGTCTTTTATCCAACCCTTCAGCACAAATATTCTATGGGCAGCTAAAGAAATACAAAGGTTTTCACACACTCCCTTTATTTTCACAAAGACCTTTAAAGTAAGTGGTCTGAGATAAGGGTGACCCAATGTTGTCCAAGTCTAAAACTGTATATTGCAACGTGCTGTTTACTATTTTGGCATTGTCACAACTGAAGCTAACAGTGCAATCATAAGGATCTTGTAACTCTAAAACTTTGGGGTGGCATCTGGATAAGTAGCCTTAGGTTTTTGGCTGCATCCACACTGCAAAAATAATCCAGTTTGACACCACTTTAACTGCCATGGCTCAATGCTGTGGAAATCTGGGAATTGTAGTTTTGTGAGACATTACGCCTCTTCTGTCAGAGAGCTCGGGTGCTGGAGCAAACTACAGTTACCAGAATTCTATACCATTGAGCCATGGCAGTTAAAGTGGTATCAAATTGTGGATGCAGCCTGTTTGATCAATTTCTTTCATTTTAGTTTCAAGATGCTACAAGACCCCTTTGCATACTGATCCAGAAAATAATGGCTATGTCTTTGAATGCAATCTCATCTATATCATCTTAGAAAAATATCTAAACTGAATTCTCCAGAACTTATCCCTGGGGAACTGTTTATAGGATTATAGTGTTGTTGTTGTTTTTTAAAAAGGGGGCCTCTCCTACACTTGTGGGCCATTCATGGATTGAGCAGAAGACATGTCATCCTCTACCATTTTGAGATGAGGTGCACCCCTGCTTAAAATTGCCGGATCTTAGGACCTGGGCCTGAGTCTTTAATTTTTAAGGGGAGGGGAAGGTATCTTAGGGAAAGAGCACTACCTTGAAAAATGTATTTATATATGTCTGTGTGTACTAATTTGTTAGATTTGGTTTCCCCCCCCCCCCCCCTATTTAGCTAGCGTTGTGCAGCTGTAGTTGAAGCTTACTATATCATGCTTGATATCATCCTAAGGAACTTCCCTTTTAATAACCCTAGGGGCCAGTTTCTTTGGCAACACTAGAGTTTGTTCTTGGTCTCAGATTTTGGCCCTAAAATTTCAGGACCTGGCAAAATCCTGACCTGACAATGCTAACCCTGCTTAATTTGTGAAGTACCACTGCCCATTCTGTTACATGCATATGTGCATGAAAATATAGGCATGGTTGTATCCAGCTTTTAAATCGATGGAGGACTATGCAGGAAGGTGGTTTTAAATTGCCCTGTCAGAGTTCACGCTTTTTGAGGTCATCAGCAAAAAGATGTGCTGTTCCTAAAACACTTTATTGATTCTACAGCCATGGTTATTACTACTATAGTGTCATATACCTTTTCAACCAGGTGAGTGAGTAAAAGAGTTTGGTAACTTTTAAAACAGGAGTAGCCTCACAAGTGAATACATGTAATATAGATAAATTTCAGAGCTTTAGAAAGGGGAACTGATTATTTAAAAAGTTAGCACTGTAAAACTTTTAAAAATAAAACCAACAATTCCGTGTCAAATTAATTCTGACATAAGTTAAATCTGCCACCTGCCAGAGCGTTACAGGCCTCTTTTGTTCTTTTAACTGCAACAGACTAAAATGGCTTCCCCGCTGAAACTTTAAAAAGTCATCAATAGCATAATAAGAGTTTATAATGGTATAAAATCTGTAAAATGAAATGGTCATAATCATTGTGTCATCAAATTACCTTTGTAGGCCTCCAAAGAGCTTGGTATGGTTTGCATAGGATTATTGTATTATGCAGGATCATCAACCTTGTGGTACTGAGGGAGCTTTTAAAATAACACAAAATTAAGAATGTAGAAATATTTTGAAGCACCTTAGAGGCTAAGTGAAAGAAAAAATTGGCAGTAAAAAAAATTAGGTAGGTGCATTTGGGTCCAAATGCATCTGAAGAAGTAGACTTAAGTCTACAAAAGCTCATGCTGCCAACTTCTTTCTTTCAGTTTGTCTCAAAGGTGCTACAAGATCTCTCTACATACTGATTCTCCAGACTAACCCAGGTATATCTTTATATTCTACCACAAAATAAAGAAATCCAGATACAGTTCTTATATTTAAAATAGCAATAGTATCATACTTTGTTCTGTGATATTATCCTTAGAGTAAAATCCTATGACCGTCTAAACAGAAGCATGTAGGTAAAAGGCTACAGAAATGCAGAACAAATGTAACATTTCAGACATTATAGTTCAAAGGAACATGGTGAAAATAAATATGACTGTCATTTTTAACTTCAAATATACTTTGTGCTTTCCTTTCCTTTCCATCTATTTCTTTTTCTTCTTGATTAAAAAATAGAATCAGAGATTTTAAAATTGAGAAGTGAGTATCTTTACCTTGAGCCCATAACTTTAATCTATGACCTTGACAAAAATGTGATCATATGCAAAATGGTATGATGAATGCATATTAGAAGACTTATATTACCATATTCCATATACTAAAACATCAGTTTCATGAATATATGTTTTAATCATAACATTAGAAAGAAATTCATTTGCAGAAAAATGCTAAGCTGGTACTGTGGATGAGTGTTCAATAACATCTGTTCTTCCTTTTTCTTTTTTCCCCTTGCATCTTTAAATTTTATTTTATAGTTCTCACATCATACATTAGCATTTGAAAAAATAACTAGCTACATGTATGCTAGTCCATCGTTTTTTTCTGGCAGCACCAAAATGATAACTTGATATATTTGTAGTGTGTGTAGGTGTGTTTGTACATGCCTCCAAGCCACCCATGAATTTCACAAGGTTTTTAAAGGCAAGGTATGCACAGAGTAGGTTTTGACAGTGCCTTCCTCTGAAATATAGCATTATAGCACCTGGTATTTGTTGGTTGTCTCCCATCCAAGTACTAACCAGGGCTGGCCCTGTTTAGCTTCCAAGGCCAAACAGAATGTGATGCCTTAAGAATATTTAGGCCATACTTATGGCAAAATATTTTTATTTTTCATATTTTATTTCTGAATGAATAAACATTCTCTAGTCAATAATCATGTATGAAATAAGAATATCCGTAGTATATTTTATTTTGTCACTGAGGTAGTCTAAATATTCATCAAAGAAACCACAAGAAGTATTGTAGAAATTCATTTGTCTCTATTTTTCCCTTTGTCCCCATGATAATTACTGTTTAATGTACATGGGTTCATTTTTTCTTATATCTGTTTAGAAGCACTTATTATAATAGCACTTTAAACAAATCTTTGTGAAAAGTATATTTCTGGAATGTTTGTGAAAAATACTTCAAAGAGTTTATATGTTGTTCTTGTTGTTGTTTTGTGCCTTCAAGTTACTTCCAAATTATGGTGACCCTAAGGCAAATTTATCATGGGGCTTTCTTGGCAAGATATTGTTCAGAGGAGATTTACCATTGCCTTCCTCTGAGGCTGAGAGCATGTGACTCACCCAAGGTCAACCAGCAGGTTTCATGGCTGAGCTGGTTAAGTGAGCCAATTTCTATACCTCTGCAAATATTTTTTTTAAAAAAAATTGGGGGGAAAACCAAAATTCATAAATAAAACGGTGATAAAAGGTCAGTTTATCTTTAACAGTGTGACCATTTAAGTTTGGAGTTTCTCTTGATTATAAGCCATTTAGAGAAAGTAAAGAAGTCAGTCCAGTTCATTTTTATTATGGTCATAGACCAGCACAGGTAAAAAGAGGATACAGAACAAAAGAAGGTAAAAGCAAGTTTGAAAGCACAGGTTGAAAACAATATTTAAAATATTCTTTTAAAATCCAGTGTGGCATGGCAAGACTGGTACTAGTCTCAATTTACTGTGTGGTAAAGAAGTAAAAAAACATCTAGATATTATTCTACAGACATATGCAACAAAATGAACTACTTTATTAACATACTGTAAAAGATAAACTTGAAAGTCATACCTGGATTGCACAGCTTTTTCCTTCCGTCACACAAAGCTCCAGCAACATGTTGTTGTGTGCCTTCAAGTTGTTTCTCAGTTATGGCGACCCTAAGGAGAACATATCACAGGGTTTTCTGAGGCTGAGAGCCTATGACTTGTCCAAGGTCACCCAATGCATTTCCATCTTGGTTTCCAGTTGTAGTCCAATGCTGAAACCACTATGCCACAGTGACAGAAATGTTATTCATCTGTTTTGCTCTTTTGAGTGAAACAACAGCATGAGAATAAACATCTACTGAACAAGTGTGTGTGTGTGTATTTCTGTTGAATTATTTAGCACTACAAATGTGCTTGCTTTCCAACTTTTTAACATCTCCCATGTCTGCAGTTTCAGTTAGTGAAATCTAGCGAAACCTATAGATCTATTAACATGAATGTCTAGTTGTAACCGACTGTAGGGAGTGGTGCTCATCTCTATTACTAAGCCGAAAAGCCAGTATTGTCCAAGGACTGTGGCCAGCATGACTGTATGGAACATTGTTACCTTCCCACCAAAGTGATACCTGTTTATGTACTTGAATTTGTATGCTTTCAAACTGCTAGGTTTGCAGAAGCTGGGACTAGTGATAGGAGTTCATACCATCAAGGAGCACTCGGGCCTCGAACTGCAACCTGATAGTCACTAAGTCACCTACTACTTTCAGAAATAACAGCTGGGATCCATGAGCAGATGAAGGCTACACAGAAAGTCAGATCAGAAGACCTTTCTTCTGAACAACTAATACCAACATCAAATTGGAATTGCTTCAAATACTCCCCTTAGTTTCAAAGCAGGCTGCCTTATGGCAATGGCCTGCATGGATGGTATTTGAGAACAAAAAACTTAATAGTGTCTTGGGGCTTACAGAATTGGTTCAATGGTTTTTGTATCCTAGCCAACATATTTTGTTATTAAAACATGAAAAAGAAAGAAAGAAATCAGATAGCTAATCCAGCTAGCGCTTTTTGTGTGAATTGTTATAAGCATAATTTCTTATTTGTCTGCTTGCTTTACTGTGTATTCTCACTTGGCATATGCTTAATTTTTAAAATTAATATTTTCAGGGTTTGTCATGTCAGCACTGTGCAATTGCAGAATTATGAATCTGTCAGATCTCTCATTGAGAATGAAATGGAACTGCAGAAACTGCACAGATGCAGCCTTGTTTGGGCAACAGAGGGCACTCTGTGGTTTCAGAAGAGATTCCGAGGCAATCTTGAAAGGCTAAGTATGGTTCTGACAGATTGAGCTTGTAGGAGAGCATGATTCAACAACAAACAGAAATGCGCAGATGGGTCAATCTATAATTTATTGGAAACATTACTGATCTTTGCAATAGCATCTAATACATGAATGAAAGAGAACCCTGTCATTTGCAAAAGCTAGATATCAGAGATTGTTATGTCTGCAAAATACATATTATTTTGGAACCAGATCATTGCTTGCATTAAAAAATTAACTGAATAAAGCTGAAGTAGAAAATCATGTCCTAAAAAACAGACTTATTTATTGTTTGCTACATATGTGAATAGTTTAGCTTTAGACATTTTACATCAAATATAAATGGTGTTAAATAAACTACTGACAAATACTCCCTGCTGTGCTTGCTGTTCAGACAGCATGATGATATAGTGATTTGAGTGCTGGACTACAATTCTGGAGACCAAGGTTTGTGTCCATGCTTGATCATGGAAATTCTTTGGGCAAGGCACACTCTTTTAGCTTCAGAGGAAGGCAAAATCAAATTCCCTCTGGACAAATCTTGCAAAAAAACCAACAACCCTGTGATAGATTTGCCTTAGGTTTGCTATAAGTGAGAAACAACTTGAAGGCCCACAAGAACAAATGTTTATTGTTAACAGAAACACTGTTGGTGCAAAAGAATATGTGATAGTATTTTAATAGGAAAAAAATGGTCTCTTCCTTTTTTATTGCTTTATTTTTTTGTCATAATTGTGGCAGAAATGAAATCGGAAAAGAGTCATTTTAGCAAATTTAAACAGGAGGTTATTTTCCATGAACAGTACTGAGGTGTTTGTAAATGTTTAAACAAAGTAATCACACAGAAGTACTACAGCTATTAGAATTATTTCTTCCACAGCTGCTTATCTGCAAACTCAACAATGTCATCCGATTCATGGAAAAAACAGAATCAGTGTTTGATTTGGCTTTAACAGAACTGGATTATTTAGCATTAATAGCTCCTACTAAAGTTAGGTATATTATATATAAAAAGGTTGGTTAAGAGCTTAGCTAAGATCTTACCTTAACTAAGGACAGAAATAACAAAATGCAGGCATCTTACTAACATCTTTAATTTCTCTCCTGTTTGGTTGTAATTTTGCTGCGGTTTTTGGGGGGGGCTGGAAAAAAGCTGGATTGGGGCCGCGACATGTGGTTGCCACGGCCCCAATTTGGTGCTCAAAGGGGTGGTGTCAAGGCACCCCATTCGGCCATCTGTTTCAGCACAAAGTCTTCCTCAAGGTGTGTATGTGTGTGTGTTGTGAATCACCTCAATTTCACCTCTTTATTTATTTCACTTTGTATTCTAATGTATATTATTACATAATATATAATACTGTACATTATTGATGTTATTGTATAGTATGTAGTTCAGAATACAGACCTCTCACAAAGAACCTCCTTTTAACAATTTTTACAAGAGTCTAGCTCTCTTTTTCCTTGCCTTTTGTCTAGCTGGATTTTTTTTTTTTTTTGCACCATTGGCATTGGGAGGATATTGAAGAAGGGCTGGAGAAAGAAAGACAGACTTTCAGTACTGATGTGCAGTGGTGTCCCTGCCTCTGGTGTCACCCTGTGTGTGGGCAGGGATGGGGTTTCTACAAGGAGGTGTTGGGGACAAGCTCAGCCAGGCCAAGTACATGTGCATGTCCCAACCAAACAGATAGTGTGTCTGTTCCTCAGGGGAGAACCGGGCTGCAGCAAGGTGTTCAGCTAGGCTGATGACGATGATGATGATGATTATTATCCTTTATTTATATAGCGCTTGCACACATGCCCCCTGCACCTCCTTGCTGAAGCCTGGTTTTCCTCGTGGAGAACTGGGCCATGGCAAGGAGCTTTAGCTAGGTTGAGCATGCACGTGTCCTCTTCATTTCCTTGCTGCGGCTGGTTTTCCTCAGGGGAGAACCAGGCTGTGGCAAGGAGGTATGGGGGTGTTTATGTGCTTGGCCTGGCTCCTTGCTGCAACCCCATTCTCCTCTGAGAAGAACTGGCCGCAGCAAGGAAGGGTAGGGATGGGCCAACTGGGTGTCACCCCTCTTTGGGGTGTCACCTCTGCACCCCTCAGTGATGCCACTGCTGGTGTGCAACAGCATGTCTTCAGTAAACAGTGCAATAAAGCTTGACCTGGCAAAGAACAGGATTCTACTCAAGGTGATCCAACTGTAGCTGTGTGCACTTTAATGTACAACAGGCAAGGGAAACTGCTGCCTCCACCTACTGAGCATGTGTGAAGAGCAAAAAAAAAAAAAAAAAGGGGGGGGGAAGGATAGAGCAGATTAGCCTGCCCAACCAGCTACCTTGATGTTGAAAAGGCATATATCTACTACAAGTTCTGCCACTAAAATGGAAAGCATAAGAAAAATGAAGGCTGTTGAAAGACAAAAATAATCATTGGATACATTTTGGAAGATGCTTTCAAATGGTTTCACATGTGCATTGTATTAGTTTTGCATAAAAATTTAGCTGAAACATATTTAAATGCTATCTTTTTTTCATGGTGTAGGAGCCTATCCCTAATCTTTCCATGTTACCGTGTTTCCCTGAAAATAAGACAGTGTCTTATATTAATTTTTGCCCCCCAAAATGCAGTAGGTCTTATTTTCAGGGAATGTCTAATTTTTTCCATGAAGAGGAATCCACATTTCTTGTTGAACCAAAAAAAAAAGAAAAAGAAGAAGAACATTTATTATATACTGTATATATATTTATATACAAAAACTGTGCTAGGTCTTACTTTCAGGGGAGGCCTTATATTTAGCAATTCAGCAAAACTTCTACTAGGTCTTATTTTTGCGGGATGTTTTATTTTTGGGGAAACAGGATAGTTCTACATCTAGTAACAAAGGTTCTGTTAAAGAAGTAAAACCCAGGAACACATCTGCTTGGTTATCTGAAGTATACCTGATACATTACAGTACTTAACCCAAGCCTCTCCCCAGCTGGGCTACTTCCCCCAAAGAAAGTCTAGCTGCAGAGTGGCTGGGAAGGATAATCAATCACCCTGCAGCCTGGGCTGCCCCCTGAAGTCTGACCCTCGACTTATCCATGAGTCATCCCAATGCCCATAATTTTGGCACCAAAAGATGACTTTAACTTATACATGAGGTTGACTTATAGTCAACTATATAGGGTATCCTTATGCAATGCCAGTGATCAGCCTTTCCTACTTGAAGCTTAGAAACGTCTTTAATTTTTGTCCTTCTTTAATTTAAAATATGCTGTTGTGCACATAGTCACACTTGTGGTTTATCATAATCCAGTCAGGACAATGGTTTATAACAGAGATGAGAGTCATTCAGTCTTCCTGGTGTTGTTTGACTGCAAGTTCCAGCTGCCTTGTCCAGCACAGGAAATGATCAAGTGTGCTAGGTACAAGAGTATGGGAAAAGCTGGTTTCCCACCCTTGACTTAAAGTTATATGGCTAAGCCTGAGGCTTGCATACTCACCTTCTCCCTCTAATATGACTATGGCATCAGATAATTTTGGTTCTGTTTTTAGTTTAAATTCAGTTTGGTGAGCCTAAGATGGACCTATCATAGCAAGATTTCTTCAGAGGAGGTTTGCCACTGCCTTAATCTGAGACTGAGTGACTATGGCTTGAAACAGGTGGACCAAATGGAGGCATGGCATTCAAATGACACATGCCACCAAAGTGGCCCAAAGCTGTATCGAAGCCGCACTCTGTTTCTTTGGATCCGAGCAAAACAGAACTGGGAAAATCCACTCCTGGAAGTGTGGGTTGAGTCCTTTGGCTGCAGCCTGCTTTGGGAGTGGGTCATGTGGTCCAGACCTACTTGTGGCCACAGTGTACTCAGGCTGCTCTTTCCTGCCCATCTGATCCAGCCCTATGACTTGTTCCAGGTCATCCAGTGGGGTGCTATGGTTAAATGGGATTCAAGCCTTGGTTTCCCATTGCTTAAACCACTACATCACACTGAGTTCTTGGGCAAAGTGCAGTTACCTTTTGGTAATTTTTTTCCCTGAATTACACTGACTTTGAAGGGTTGTTCATTAAGCTGATTTGTTTCAATATAAGGTCTGAGATTAACCACAGCTTATGGTTTGGCTTTATTACTAAACCACAGTTTGTTGAAGATGGAAGCAAAATGTCCAATGGCCTCCTTTCAGGCCTACATATGGTACTAGAAGATGGGACAGGAGAGAGAAAACTCATGAGTCAAAAGCTATTTCATGTAACTCCAAACTCTAGTTCAGCTCTTACTTCAAATAAAGCCAAGATGGTATTTTAAAACAAATGCAAGTCTCCTTTCCTCCTCAACAGCAGGCTTCCATTTAAGACTATTTTCCTGTTCTTTATTTTGGAATTAAATGAACTTGACAAGAAGCTGTTTGCTACTACAAATCAGTAAAAGAATTAATAGGTCCCCCCACACCCACCTTCTCATTAGAGTTATACAGTTACCAAGCTGGCAAGACTGGATCAGAAATGCTGTGGGAAGTTGCTCCCATTTCTCTTCAGCAATAAATGTCTGTTTATCTAGGGCCATGATCTACAGCTCCCTCTTAGGCTTGCATATACTAGGGTTTCTCCCTTTTAAAAATGCCAGTAGAAGTAACTTTCACTGCATTATAGAATAATATCTGAAGCTCTTCTAAGACCAGAACCATGCATTATAAAGAAATGCATGGAACAAAAAAGAAAAAGGGAAAAAAAGGCAATTTGTGTAACAAAATCTAATTCTTGGGGGAGGGGGGAGCAACTTTATAAAAGGATGCAAATAAGTGGTATAATGGATGTTTTGCCAGTAGGAACAACATATTTCAAAACAATGAAGCTGTAGTGACTAACTAAAAACGAGAACTAGCAATAGCACTAAATTTCCAACTCAATAAGATTATTAATGAGAATGAATCAATAAAGTGGAAGACTGACAGAAATTCAGCCTGAAGAAATAAAAATACAGACTTCTCAAATCTTGGATCAAACATTGAACAGAATGGAGACTGCAGTCAAGAGACAACAAGAAGTCTAGGAATGAGGAAGGCAACCATGAAAGAACTGGAAAAGATCCTAAAGAGTAAGAATATACAACTCAGCACTAAAGTTAGAGTTATCACAGCCATGGTATTTCCCATCACTATGTATGGATGTGAGGGCTGGACAGTGAAAAAAGCAGATACCTTAAACAGCCAAAACGACAAACAAATGGATCCTTGATCAACCCGACTCATGGTGAACCTGTGAATAAGACTTGAACAGATCAAGCCTGAAATCTCTCTTGAAGCTGAGATAGTCAGATTGAGGTTTTCATACTTTGGCTGCATTATGAAAAAGTGTGATGACTGCATTATGAAAAAGTGTGACTCACTAGAAAAAACAATAATGCTGAGAAAGGTTGAGAGTAGCAGAAAGACAGGAAGACCACATGCCAGATGGCTATATTCAATTAGGAAAGTCACAGGCACCAGTCTGTAAAACCTAAGCATAGCAGTGGAAGATAGAGAATCTTGGAGAACTCTTATTCATAGTGTCACCATGAGTCAAGGTTAACTTAAGGCAGTTAATAACAATAACAATAAGAATAACAAAAGTGCAAATTCAACAGTCTAATAAAATCTATTACTGTATATACTCACATATAAGTCTAGAAATTTTAGTAAAAAAATTGACTCCAAAAAGCTGGGTCGACTTATGCATGGTTCAATGTAAGTATTGTATTTTAACTCTTCCCCTTCTCCAAGTAGAGTGGCCAAAGGTAAGAGCTTACTCCATCCTGGGAGTACCAAAAAGAAGCACCACCACCCCTCTACTGTTTCCACCATGATGCCCCTTCTGGCCTCTTTGAATGCTTGGGCAGAAAAATGGCACTGGTGGCACCTCTTTGGTACTTCACCTCACAGAGGTGCCAAGAGGAATCAGGCCGAGAAGGATCTGAATAAGACATTTCTGTATGAAGACAGTAAACTTTGTCCTTTACGTTGTTTGCTACATGCCCCTAAGTTTTATCCTTGACTTATCCATAAGTCATATGAAAATACATAATTTTGGCCCTCAGACTTGTCCTTCACTTAAATATGAGGTTGACTTATACTCGAGTATATACAATAAATAAAAATGCTATGGATAATATGTTTAGAATTCCTCAAAATTACTAAAGGCCAGCAATGATGCCCCCTGAACTGTTGCCATGGTGAGATAATGGTGGTCAATGTTAAAGAATCCCTCCCCTTGTGCTCAACACTCTGGCTGTACTTATATAGGGATGTAAATCTTCTCCTATTTCATCCTTGCATGTGCGAATGAAAAATATGACGTTTTCTGCCCACTGGGTGAGATTACAGAATTTCTGTATATTTTTCAGTGATTTTTTCACATTTTTGTGTGTGTGAAGAGATCACAAAGGGTTGTTTATGCAAAAACACAGTTTTGAAGAAAATGCAACATTTATTACATTTCCCCCTAAATACAATGTGTTTCCCACAAGTCAACTTTTTAAACACAAACTTTTGGCCATTCAATTTTTTCACAGAAGTGAAAGGGATTACAAATTGCTTTTGAAAATCAAGGCAAGCTGCTCAGAGCCACCTTTGGTCCTTTTTTCCCTTTTTTTTTCATTTTCTGCAATCAAGTCTAAGGCTAATAAACAAACATTTTGGAAAATTAGTTAAAAGTGGTTATGCAATCAACTTGTTGCTAAGCAGGAGCTGTAAGGCTCAAATTATACTTTATTCAATATGTTGTTTTTAAAAAAGGAAAATAAAGAAAGAAAAGAGCCACAGGGTCCTGTCCCAGATTGGCTCTGTCATAGAGGTGTATCTGGTGGGAAAAGTTATTTAATCAATCCATGTGGTTTCAAAAAGTAGTTCAAGTGACACAGTTTTGAGGCATTTCATCCCATTATTTTTCTAGAATCAGGATGTATGCTGCAAAGATAATTTTTAAAAATAAACTGAAAAGCGCACACACACTCCATATGATCGGTCTCTTTTGCTAATTTTCAGTATGTTGTTTTATTGTTTAATTACTATCCCAGTTTAGAGGGCTTTGTGTTCACTTACAAATGTTTCTCTGTTTGCCTTTGCTGGTACAGGGAGATCCCTGGATATCTGGTGAATTTTGAGGTTTGTTGGTCTACAACCTTCCCTTTTCCCTTTCTGCATACTTCCCCCTATTTGTTCCCTTTCTGTAAGTCATTGTTACTTCATGTTGAGTGTGGGAGGAGGAGTTGTTGAGCTAATACAACCTTTAGTATAGTGTGAATGTACAAAAGGAACTAAAGTGAGATACATTATGTGGTTACAGATGTTTCTGTGTTGAATAGTCCTTGGGATGATCTGTGGGAACAGGCATAAAGAATGCACTGGATTCCAGCTTTGAGGCATGAGCTCTTCACCACTGAGCACATCACTTTGCTTACCTGCAAGGGCAAGGCTAGCCAAAGGTATTTTGATGCCTGAGGCAGAGCCCAATGTTAGCTGCTTCCACAATGCAGAAATAATTCGTGTTGACACCACTTTAACTACCATGGCTCAATGCTATGGAGCTCCAATCTGGTGCCACAACAAACTACAGTTCCTAGAATTCCATAGCATTGAGCCATAGCAGTTAAATCGGTGTCAAAATGGATTGTTTCTGCAGTGCAGACTCAGCCACAGTACCTCTCTCTCACCCTAATCTAGGGGCATAGAATGTAAGGGCAGCCAAATTGTTTTGGCACTTGAGGCAGAAGCAGAAAATCCCACAAACGCCTCACACACACACACCCCCTTAGCAGTAAAAGTACAAAAATAACTGATTACGTAACTAACAATTTGCTGCCTTTTCATGACACCCACAATCAGCCGCTCCCTCTGCCTAATTGTAGGGATGGCCCTTTGTGTGAGGAGCCTTATTCATGAAACCCCTTTTGCAAGAATAGAACTGAGGTTCTTGTGCAGTCTTGAGGTGAGGCATCTGGTAAAGGGCATCTGAGAGAAGGTCTTATTTTTAAACATGGCCTTTGGGTTTCCTTTCTAAATTTGTAAATTTGGGCAAAGTGCTGTTTCACTATCACCAAATTCACTATTTGGGTCTCTACTCCTAAAAGCACAGATGCAGTGAAAGAATGCTGTATCACATGGTCACGAATCTTAAAAACCATAAAGTTTTGTTCCCTGATTGAGGTCTGCCATGGTGCTGTGTCATGAAGTCAACTGACATCCTATGTTACAATGTAAATAGGCAAAGTGAATGAATGTGAGGGGGACATTCATTTTGCATCTCTATTGATTCTAGTTATTGTGTATTTTATTATGACATTGCATTTGCTAGTGTATTTTTATGTTGATAACAGAAGTGGGACTTAACCCTGGAGGATGGTAGGATGGCATCTACCACTCTTCCCCTGCTACAGTTAGGGAGAC